>CM060687.1:109776565-111045315 GCA_030686995.1 Artemisia argyi
TCTTAGGATACAATAAGACGACCAAACTAACTTGAACCACTCGACTTCATTTCCACAACACGGACATAATTCCATGCATTTCGAACAGAAAAAGATGATAAAGTGCCATCATGAAACTTCCATTGTAGCATATCAATCTGATCATGATGCAAAGTTGGGACACTTGCCTGATTTAAAACGGGAAACAAGCCAAACCAAACCAGGAATAAGGCCACGTCCATGAACCATCATATATCATGGCTGCCACTGTTTCTTGACGATTAAACCCGGCATTACTTATGGCTCTATATGACACGTGATTCATCAAAGGGCATTGGGCTTCCCATGTGTCGAACCACACTGATGCTTTCTCACCATTACCTATTTTGTACCAAATATGGGGACGAACAATGTTACGAATTTGCAATAGCTTACGCCATCTGCAACTCGCATTTGATATAAGGCTAACGTCCCAAAAACTACGACTTTTCAATTTGTATGTGATGCGTGGGAATTGCACTAGGCTTTACCTCTCGAGGGATCTCGAGAAGCTTACAACCCCCACCAGGCAGTGTACCTGATCATTGTAGTATAGTATAGTGACAAGAACCGGGGGATTGATCGTTCAACTCAGGAATAGTGTCGTTAGGATTGAAATTAATCTAACTAGGTCTAAAGGTGAAGGATGATTCTTTTTGTATTTTTATATTTTATGAAAAGCAAGTAAAAATCTCGGGTATTGGAAGGAGGGGCGAAATTAGTTGCTAATCAAGTAACGCAAAAGCTACTAATCAAACTAATGTGCAAGAAAAATAAACTAAGGTTCTACAAGATAAGTGAAGCATGTCTACCTATGATATGTTACTCCTTGCTAGCTATCCAATTCTACCTATTGAATTGTCACACCTTGTTTTAATAGACGGGTTGTATTCCTTAATACCATTCGTGGGGTGGCGTATGTACTTCCCCAACTCTATAAGCTCCTACTTCACTCCTATGTCGAGCCTGCAAGAAGCTCCTAACATGGGATCATTAGAATTCGCTCATGCATTAAATACAACCATAAAAACCTAGTACGCATTGGTTCATGTTTCTTAAGACGTTCAAGCATGTTAGCCTATGGAAGTCTACCAGTTTTCTTAAGCCTAACATCGAATACAATCAACCAAACAAGAGACAATAGGAATCAAGAATTATAAACTAAACCAATTAGACCTATCGAAGTGTCACACCCTAATTGATGAAGATAGACACAAACATCAATAAGGAATCAATAAGATCTAATCAATTTTATACAAGTTTCACACAATCATAAGTAGACACAAGGTGAATTAGCCAAGCATAATTAATAAAGAACAAGCAACAATAATGATAATTGAAGACATGAATTAAGATAGAATCATCAAACCATTATAAGATGTTTATGGAGTGATTGAAACCCTCTAAGTTTCTGGAAAAACTCCCACCTAAACCCAGGAATCGACCTTAGGGTTTAGGGCTTACAATAAGTGAAGTTATGATGTTATATTTATAGGCAAGTTTTCTGTCGGCAAGGCTTGACGGCGTCAGCTTTAACACATGACGGCGTCAGCCCGCCGTTTTCACCAAATCGAAGATTTCTTCGTCCTCTTCGCGTGGGCTTTTGAATCACCTAAATCCGAGTTCGTAAAAGTTATGACCAAAACAATATCAGCTACTCCGCGCGCCAGTTTTGACAAGTTAACACGTGACGGCCTTGGGTGACGCCGTCACGTTTTCACTGGACCGTCACCACTTCCACCTCTTATTTACTCTTGACGCCGTCATGTAGAACCTTGTGACGCCGTCAGGTACTGTTACCAGCAAGGAAAATTAAGACTTTGCCGTTTTCTTCACTTTTATGCTCCAAAAACATCCAAAATGCTTCTTTTTCTGGAATTCACTCCAAAAGTACCTAAAATCACAAAAGGAACGATTTAGGGCAATATTTGATCAAATAAATTCAATTCCGGGCTTAAATGACCCCTAAAAACGGATCATTTTTCGCCTCATCAGTATGCATGAATCCATCAAACCCACATGGACTCCTTGTGCGTTATATGTTTCCAAATATGCGATGTCATTAACGCTATATTAACATTTTCTAGCTTTCGCACTCCAACCCACCTTCATACTTTGAAAGACAAACATCCTCCCAAGAAACTTTCGCCTTACCTCGTTTCATGTCTCCCTGACACCATAAGAAACCGCACATCAATTGTTCAATTTCGTGTATGATACCTGCCGGAAGAATGAACACGTCACCTAATAAAGATGCATAGATGACAACACAGATTGAACAAGTTGCAGTCGTCCTGCAAACGATAATGATTTGTTCTTCCAATCTGTAATCCTCTTTCGGACTCGTTCAATGAGGATTTTACAATCCTTGTAAAGGAGTCTAGAAGAAATGAGCGGAACACCCAAATACTTAACAGGAAAGATACCTCGTTCAAATGGCATAAGCTGCAATATAGAGTCCTTTACATGATCAAGGACATTACAAATCAAGATAGTACTTTTGGGTATACTAGGCACGAGACCCGACACCCCTTTGAATTCATCCAACGCCTCCATTAACACCCTAGGCAGAATTCACATCACCATGAGCAAACATAATTATTTATTTTTTGATTTTTTTTTATGTAATTTAATAGTGGGGTTGTGTTTGTGTTGTGTTTCTGGTGTTTGCGCGTGGGAAAATGATGAAGATTTTATTTTATTTTATTTTATTTTTATTTTTAAATTGGGTTTTTAGTGAGCTAGTGAAAGAAGTGGGTTGCGGACTTCTTATTTTTGAAATAAGTTTAGCATTATTTTTAAAAAGAAAAAGAAAAAAAATAGAAAAAAAAAACCTTTTAACTTTTTTTTTTTTTTTTTTTTTTTTTTTTTTTTTTTTTATCTAAATGCTATTTGTATTTTTTTTTATTTAATTAAATATTAGTTTGTTTAAATAAATGGAAAAAGAAAAAAAAATGGGTGTCAAAATGGTGGTGTTATAAGGTGTTATAAAATGTTATTTTTTGTGTGTTGGTGTTAAAATATTAAAGCTGAGATGATGCTGAGGTGGCAACATCTTGTGCTCTAAGGCTGAAGTAGTGGTGGGTGAGCCACTCACAGCCACCTCAGCTTTCTCTTTCCTCTCACTTCTCGTCACACTCTTTCATGATACGTATGTTTTGGTCACTAAAATAACTAATCCACACTTACAAACCAAATAAAAATATTAAAAACAGAAAGTACACACATTTCCCTTGTGGTGAGTGAGTCACCATACTTAGCAAATTTGGCCTTGACTTTGCATCGGTGTTTTGGTTGATTCGCACTTTACTTACTCAACAAAGGGTGAGTTGAACCCCACTCCATCTAGTACTCTAGTCAAAGAAGTTAGACTGGGCATAATGGGACGGATATAATCGGTTGGTTGAGCAACACGACCGATATTGAAATCGGTTGTCTCCCATGTGGAGAGTTGGGCAAATATCGGTTGTTGAATCACAAAACACACAATCGGTTGAAGATATAACCGATATTCACTACACATATTCCATCCCAAATTAACTTGTGTTCAAGCTTTTATTTAATTGAAACATGTGTATCTGGTTGGTCTCATGTGATAAAAGGTTACTTGCATATACTTGAATCAAAAGAAAAGAATTCAAAGAAATTTTAGTGAAAGGTAGAATGCAATTTACAAAAAAAAAAAAAAAAAGAAAAAAAAAGGAAAAAAAAAGTAGAATGCAATTTTAAAAAAAGTAATGTTTTTTATTTAAAAAAATGTAGAATGCAATTTTAAATTTGTTTTAAAATGTTTGAATTAAAAAAAAAAAAAAAAAAAAAAAAAAAAAAAAAAAAAAAAAAATCTGTTACCACGGTAACACTTGCGTCATATCTGATCACTACTATTCCCGGCCTTAGCACCTTTGGTTTGGTATACAAAATTTACCTCACCAAGGCTATGTTTGGCACACAAGATTGTTGGGAGATTGTGCTTATTTTTTCAAAAAGTAAGCTACTTAAAAAATAATCTTTGTTTTGCAGACATAACTTATAAGAGATTCTAAAAAAAATAATCTTTCATAATCTCTTAAAACTAAAGGTTACTTCATGTAGCTTATAAAAATAATCTCTTTTTAATCTCCAGCACCAGCACCAGCACCAGCACCAGCACCAGTTCCAGCAACAGTTGCTTTCGTCAAACATACCCAAGAGTGGCCCCATTGATGGTCAATGGTAGGTGATAAAACATCCTTTTTTTTTAACTTTCTTTTTACCAAACCAAACAAATTTGTGTGAGATGGCGACCAACTCAAAATCCGTTGTTAACTGTATCTTCAAATTCAAAGGTAGTTTTCTGAAAAACCCCTCTTCATATTCCAAATTAGGTACACGATTTGGTCCTCTTTATATTCATTCTAATTACTTTTCAAATGCTCATAATGATAAACATCCTCAATCTATTTATAAAAAAGTTAACAATTTGGATGATGCCTTGAACCTGTTCGACCAAATGACACAAAAACGACCTCTGCCCTCGATTATTAAGTTCACTCAATTGTTGCAGTCTGTTACTAAAATGAATCATTTTTCTTCATCTCTTGATCTATTTAAACAATTGTGTCATCTACGTGTTCCTGTTGATGATTACACAATGAACATTGTCATCAATTGTTGTTGCCAGTTGTGTTGCACGAATCAAGGTTTTGTCGTCTACGGCTATTGTCTCAAAAGAGGTATTGTTCCTGATGTGTTCACTTTTAGTACACTTTTAAATGGACTCATCCGAGAAGATAGGATTCTAGAAGCAGAGTTATTTTTCAAGAAATTGATAAAAGATAGACTATGTGAACCTAATGTAGTTATGTACAACACAATGATCAAAGGGCTTTGCAAGATCAGTAACAACGTTATTGCCATTTCTTTGCTTAAGCTAATGGATGAAAGAGGTTGTAAACCTGATGTTGTTACATATGGCACCATCATAGACAGTCTTTGCAAGGACAAATTGATTGATGAAGCTTTCATGCTTTTCAAAGAAATGGTGGTTCGCAAAGGTATTCCACCGAATGTCATCACATACAACTCTCTAATTAATGGCCTTTGTAACGTGGGTCGTTGGGATGAAGCCTCTAAAATGATAGAAGAAATGTTGGATGATGAAATCTCTCCAACTGTGCGAACCTTTAACATATTAGTTGATGCATTATGCAAAGAAGGTAAGGTGAAAGAAGCTGAAGATGTTTTCGACATCATGCTTAAAAGAGGTATTGTTCCAAACATAGTGACATATAGTTCACTTATAGATTGTTACTGTATGCGTGGTGAAATGAGCAAAGCAAAGTCAGTTTTTGATTCACTAGTGTTTAGAGATCTTGTCCCAGATATTATTACTTATAGTAGTTTATTGAATGGGTATTGCAAGGCTTTGATGATAGATGAGGCCATGCATTTGTTTCATGAAATTACTGAAAAAAATTTGAAACCCAATGTAGTCACTTACAACACCATGATACAAGGATTGTTTCGGGTTGGACGTTGTGGGTCTGCACGTGAACTCTTTGATGAAATGTGTTCAAAAGGTCTAAAACCAGATGAATGCACTTATCGAATAATTTTAGAGGGTCTTTGCAACAACCACAAAATAGAAGAGGCACTCTCTTTGTTTCAGTCAATGGGTGATAGTAAGTTATGTCCAGATATTAATGTGTACAATATCCTCATCGATGGTGTTGGCAAATGTGGGAAATTTGATATTGCTAGGATTCTTTTCCAGGATCTAGTTAATAGAGGTTTGCATCCTGATGTTCAAACATATGCTGTGATGATAAGTGGGTTGTGTAGGGAAGGTCTAGTGGATGATGCAAAACAGTTGTTTCTTAAAATGGAAGAAAGTGGTTGCGTCCCTGATAGTGTGACTTACAATATTCTTCTTCAAGGATATTTAAAGAACAAACATTATGATGATACAGAGATGTTTTTACAGGAAATGTATGAAAGAGACTACTCTCTTGATGTTTCAACTTTATCATTGCTGATTGATTCAGTAGCTGCTGGCTCAATAGATGCCACTATGTTTAAGTTGATCCACAAGCTTGTGCCAAAAGAATTAATGGACTCTCCCTGTTTTTCTGCCTAGATGATGGTTTTTGAGGGTAACTAAAAAAGTGACTCGATCGAGGGAGGGGAAAAGAAGACTGTACATTCAAAGTAGGAAATGCAGAAATTGCATATGTGCCAAGTAAAGTCAAAGTAGGATAGATGGCTTTTGCAGTTTTCGTTGCCTTTTAGTTTCTAACAATAATAACATCGCTATTATTAGGGACGTGATTTGCACACCACATTTTTTGATTATTTCATCATTTTGTACAATATTGTAATGCACAGAGAGCACACACTACACACTGTGATGCACTGAGTGTGGTGAAAAAAAAAAAAAAATGTTGTGCGAATCAACTCCCTTATTATTACTAATATTTTGGTGGGATTTTACAAGGATAATTAGCTTTTTAGTTTTGAGAATCCTTTCTTCTTTTCTATTGTGTTATTATCTCAAATCACAATATCCCACCCCACATCTGAACATAGAATATTATATGTGGAATTTTTGTACAAGAAAACTCTGCTTGTTTTGTTTATTAAGGCACTGAATCTGAATCTAATTCGCACATCTGAATCTGAATATGCGGTAGAAAAGTCTGAATCTGATTCCTATCTTTATCTGAATAAGTGGTTGAGAAATCTGAATCTGACTCAAATGAAACTATTTGTTTTTATAAAAATGTCCAGATGTCTTAAACTATTAGTTTTTACAATTTAAATATAAAACGATTGCATTCGCACAATAAATAAATTTTATTAAATATAAAAAACCAAATTTTATAATATAATCAATTTAAAGTTAAAAGTACTTTAAACAAAACATGTAATTTCATGTTTATTGGACAAAAATAAACGTGTTAGAGTTTAAATTGAACTTTATAAAATGATAAAATATATGGATCACGTTAGAGTGGAGATATATGATTCCAAAACCGAGCCCTTCAACTTGAAAAAAAAAATGAATTGTCGCATATTATCTTATACATTCTTTGTCTGACAAAACATATGAAGTGATTCTATTTAATACTTTTAATATGAAATATAAAGGTGAAACAAGACAAAAATAAAAAAATGAAATGAAAAAAAAAAAATAAACACCAAAAAGATGAATAAATAACAAAAAAATGTATATATATATATATATATATATATATATATATATATATATATATATATAACGGAAAAAAATAAGAATAAAAAAGAGACATTCAGAGGTGCTAAGACACCCCCTTCACATCTAGTTCAATAAGAGGTTTATGCCTCTTACTGACTCTTAATGGTCGGAAAAAAACAAACACTCTTAACAAAGATTGCCTCTTACCGCATCTGAATGAAATGAAAAAGACAAACAGTCTTAATGACCTAAATGCCTGACCGCGTCTGAATGAGTCAGATTAAAATGCTGTTAAGAGACATTTTTAGAAAAACAAACACCACCTTTGCTTTAGCTAGTCTAGCATCCTTTATTTTATTTATGTGGCTTCTGCTTTGTTGCTATGTTATTTGCATCATTCATGCTGATGTAAACTTTTTAAAGATGTGATGGCACTTGGCAATATGGAAAAACATCCGACCTTTGACATCTCTTATTATATAAGAGAAGATACAAAACGAAAAAAATGAAATTTTCTATTAATCAACGAGAGATCTCAGTTTTTGATTGGCCAATAAAAGACTAAAATGGCTTCAATTTGGTCTAAATGGTCTAATTTTATCCAACAAAATAAACATATATATAAAAAAAAAGATATTGATTTTATAATAAAAAAAACTAAAAAAATGAGGGTAATTTTAAAAAATTTTAGCTGTTAAATTTTAAATAAATTATAAAAATTTAAGTATACTTATCAATTTTTATTTTTTAATAACTTTATAAATTTAATAAATAGCCTCTAGACTTTATTTTGTTAAAAAAATATATGCATTGTCGTTATTAATAATTATTATTATCATTACAGGGATGTGTTAAACTAGAAAGGATCTTAGGGCCCGTTTGGTTGGTGGGATTTTGATGGGTTTAGGATTAAAAGTTGCAAATACTTTATTTGGTTGTGTTTTTAATTTTTGGGTTTAGATTCATATGTTAAATATTTGGGGACGGGTAAAAGGAGGGGGTGGTGAAGAGGTTTATGACAAAGTGGGTCTGGGCTTATTATTATCATTTTCGTATTTTTTTTTATACTTTAATATTAATATAAATAAATTTTAATTTATATTTTAATATATAATATATTTTTAAATATTATTTTCTCTCTCATACCTCAAATCCAAATTTAAATCCTAAACCAAATTAAAATCCAAATCCAAATCCAAATTCTAATCATAAACCCATCTACAAACCAAACGGGCCCTTATTCTACAAAAGAGTGCGGATGGTTGTGTGAGTGACATCTCCCTTATCACATTACTATGCCACGTCCCCTTCGTCCAACCTTAAATAATAATAATAATAATAATAATAATAATAATAATAATAATAATAATAATAATAATAATAATAATAATAATAATAATAAATAAATAAGATTCCCGGCAAAAACGTTCTAGCTCCCACAATTATATGTTTTTGGTGCATTATGTTTATGTTATTGCATAATAGTTGATGCAACAAACTTATAAGAGCATGTGGTACGGTTGGCTGGTGGCTTCAAGCCATCGCACCAGCCCAACTTTTTCTCGTGCCAACAATACTGGATGTGGTGCCACACTTCTCAACAGGAGAATACTAGCCCACGCTATAGATCCATGGCATCACTTTTTGTGGTGCCAACCATACCAGAGCTCGTGATACACTCTCGTGCCATAGAGAGAGCCATGACACCACATTTTTTGTGCCAACGAGGGAGGGGGGTTTTGGTGCAATGTGAAAGAGTGGTGCTATGATGACGTGGCAACACTTTTTAGCTATTGGCACAAGGGTAGACAACGCTCTAACAATGATGTAGTTGTTTATAAACATGATGCACCAAACTTATAATTATGATGCAGTATGTTATAACTATGATGCACCAAAACTTAGAAATATAATCCAGTAATAGATTATCATGATTTCTAGAAATATGAATTCAATTTTGAAAAAGTAAAGGGTCGTTTGTTAGATTTGGTTTATGTTTTAACTTTTTTACTTTAATATATTGGTTTAAAATTTAAATTGTGTAAAGAGCCCATTAAACTAGAAGATATAAATCATTTACTACATCCTCTTACATACACTCATTTTAATAAGTTTATCTTTCAATTCTCCATCACACATATACACATCTTTTTATCTTTAAATAATACTTCCAATTATATAAAATATCTATCATTTTTTATTAACAAGTATGTTTACGTATATTATGTATTAAGTGAGGGTAATCGATTGTTTGGATTTTCACGTTAAGTAAGGACCCCAAGTTATAATCGGAGTCAAGAGTTATGATAACACTCACGGGTCAATTATACTTTGAGAGTATTATGTCAAATGTGACTTGGTAGATTTCATAGGAAATAGACCGGTATTTATAGAGAAGCATCTAAGATTCCGTATAACCCATGAATACGGTCTAATGATTAAGGATGATCCACTTGGTGGACATCAAAGGAAGGAGATAAGAGTGACACATGGCGTGTCATCTTTGGTTATGTTACATTCACGAAATGTCTCATGCACGATATAACGGCTAATGTGATATCCGTAGCACTACCTCTGCTCGAATGAGATAACGATACGTGTTGTCTGTTGTAACGAACCTGGATAGACTTCCAGTCAGGTCACCACCCACCACCACAACCGCCTACCACCATCACCGCCGCCACCTACCACCCACCACCATCATCAAAATAAAATACTTAAATACCCACCACCACCACCATGGACGGAACTATGTAAAAAGCATTTTATTTTGTTTGATTATCTAAGTATTTTATTTTGTTTGCCTTTTTTTTCTAAAAGGCAAAAAGCAGGTTGCTCAAAACTAATCACCCAACTTTAGCTGTTAGGAGCTTTTTATGTGACACTCGTAGTTCTAAATCTTATTTAAGATAGCGAGCATTTTTTTAGAAATATTTAAGAGAATAATAATATACTTTTGCTTTTTGTTTTATATCACAAAAACAAATGTGAGAAATAGAACGGCAAAACCCTATAACGCATCGTCGTCCTCCACCTACAAGATCTCTCACCGGTGTCAAGTTGTCATCCCGCGGTGGTTGGCTCTCCTTGCCATCGTAATTGTCGCTCTGGTCGTGAGTCTTATTCCAAACACCTATCACCATCGTTTTTCGACTCATCTCTTTGTGCAAATCAATCGATCCTATTTTTGTCCACAAAAATCACAATCTTTTTCTAGTTAACATGAAATTCCGGAATATAAATTTAGAGAACAACAAATTTCAGTAAACACTTTGATTTAATACTCAAGATTTCACCGAAAACAAGAACCAATACATTTATTGCTAATCTGAGCATTATTATATCAAAGTGTAATTGTCTGTGTTTAGTTTGAGATAATCCTTGTCTAGTGTTTTTATATTCTTTTTTGAAAATTTGGTTTCCGCATACAAATTTCCTACTGCAGCATGTATAATTATTGTTGCATACTCGATTTTTCTAAGAAATTTTTTATTAGAAATTGAAAAAACTGAAAATTTGTTTTAGTCACACATTTTTAAGAAATTTTTCTAAAATAAAGAATATCTCATTTTTCAAAATTTAACTATTATTTAGGAAAAAGCTCTTTACTCTTTTCTATATTTTTCCTGCCAATCCTTTTACATCCTCTTGCATTTTCAATTTTCTAAAAAATGTCATCTAAACACGTTTTTAAATTTATAGCTCATTTCTAAGGATAAAAACCCTTCCCTTTTTTCTAAAGAAATTGAAATAAAAAAGTAAAGAAATTTGTGTACAACTAAAAGCACCATTACATACTACAGTACTTATTAGAGGTGGCAATTTGTGCCCGAATTCAAAAAAATTGGCTAATTTTGACTACTTTACAAAAGATTTGGTCACATTTAGCCTACTCATTTTTTTGAAATGGGTACATATAGCCCATTGAAATCTTAAATAGGCACTAACGGGCACATATTTTTTTCTCAATTGGGGGACATTACGATCGTTTTTAAAGAAAAACTTATACATATAATATACTTAAGTTTTTAAATATAAATAAGATATTACCTTTAAGGAATTTATTTCGTCGTTTTAAATTTTTAATAAAGCAATTTGTATAACATGTGTTCATTTGACCCGTGTCCGTTTGGCCCGTGCCCGTTTAGCCCGTTTAAGCCCATCCCCATTCTAGCCCGTGGCCGTTTTAGCCCGTGCCCGTGCCCGCCCGACCCGCCCGTTTTGCCACCTCTAGTATTTATACAATGGCTATGTTTGGCACAAAGCTTTTTGGAGCTTTTTTGGGCAATAAGCGGTGAACAATGAGCTTTTTGATTTTTAGTGATCGTTTGGCATGAAAGTTGTGGGCTTTGCTATTTTTTAGAAAAGCTCATTTTCCCAATACTTTTTTAAGAAGCTGTGAGTTTTTTTGGCTACTGCTCACAGCTACTTTTGCCAAACATAGCCGCTATATATTTTTAATGCCCTTAATATATCTTGGAAATAGGTTTTTATTATTTTTAGAGTTAATTTCATAAATCGTCCCTGATTGAGCCTGAGCAGTCAGATTATTATTGACCAAGGTCAACAAGTCAAAGACAGCCTAGAATCAATACTCCGGTGATAGTGTAGTGTTTCCCCGGGTCGTAAAAGTCCCAGCGAGATTGAAATGGTGCTTTTGGAATCGTTTATGAGTGAGTGGGACTGAGGACAGTAGCCCAGATGATATGGAATTGATTTTGCTACTGTTATTTTGGTATTGGTACACAGATATAATATTCACAATAATCAGATACCAGATATATGCACAAATTCGCAATTAAGATCACGTATCGGACTGGAAAAGTGGGTTTTTGGAATTTATCAAACTACAGGGGGTGCTTTTGACACTTTTTGAAACTTAAAATTAAAAATGAAAATGAAATTATGAAAATGATTAAAATACTATTTAAATATTATTTAATTAATTAAACTATTTAAAATCTAAATTAAAATCTAATTTAAATAAACTAAAAATGACAAATGATTTAAATTAAACTAAAAATTAACAAAAATATTTTCTAAACCTAAATTAGAACTTGAAGAAAATATAAAAAATTAAAAATAATATTTTTGTCTTTTTGTGGTTTTGTTATTAATTAAAAACTATTTAACTTAATTTAACTAATTAAACTACTTTTAATTAATATTAATACTAAATTAACTTAGAAAATTAAGATAAAATTTATAAAATTACTTAACCATCACAGGAATCCTAAAAAATTATAAAAACTCTAAAAATTATGTTTTAAGATTAAACAACTAATTATTTACCTATTAATTAACTTAAGTCTATTTTAAACAAATAAAATAAGAAAAATAGAAAATGAATAGTAGAATTTCAAAATATATTTTCTAAAAACTTATTATACTATATTAGAACTAGAAAAATTATAAAAACTAGATTTAACCTTATAAAAACTAATTAAGCTATTTAATATTTGA
Organism: Artemisia argyi; assembly: GCA_030686995.1. Lineage (NCBI taxonomy): Eukaryota > Viridiplantae > Streptophyta > Magnoliopsida > Asterales > Asteraceae > Artemisia > Artemisia argyi. Next base: position 109,789,239 of record CM060687.1, read on the forward strand.
TATTAATTAATAATAAAGAAAATTAAAATTAAATCTAATGAACACTAAATGACAAAATAAAAATCTGAAAAAATTATCAAAATTACTTTACTATATAAGGTATTTAATAAAAATATAAAAACACTAGTGACTTAATTAAAATATAAAAATGAAAATTAAAATTAACTTGAATTAAATAGAAACTATCACTTACTTTAACTTTAATTTTTTTGGATTTTTCTTTTTCAGAACTACTTAATACCTTAAAATGACAAACTTTTATGAAAACACTTTTAAAATTAGCTTATTAATAAGCTGTAAACACCCCCTTGGCTTACACAGTTGACTTATGTTGACTGTGTGGTCAATTGTGGTCAAATGGCTTAAGGTGGGGTCCACAATGGTAAAAAAGGGTACAAATAAGATTGACAAACACAAATAAGCCAGAAATAACACTACTTGATCTCAAATAAGCTGAATAAGCTAAAATAAGCACTTTGCACTTTTGAAATTGAACCAGATTGGGGACAGACTTTTTGAGCTAAACTAGGTGGGGTCCACTGGGCTGGAGGTCAAACAAAAGGTCAAAGGTGAGACTCTGGTAGGAGGGGGGTTGAAGGAACCTAACTAGAGGGTGTGGGACCCACTGAGGTGGTCACAAAACACCACCAAAGTGATGGTGGTGACTGGGTATCTGGGTGAGCAGGGCACACCTTTGCCCTGCAACTCACTTTGAGGGTCTGTGGGACCTACTTAGGCTTCTAAACAAATTAAGCAAAAATTCAAGCTTATAGATCAGCTGGTAGACTTTAATCACACAAAGTTTCAAGACTTAATATCCATTACACAGCTCACAATTAAACTTGGGATTTTGGTAAAAACCTGAGAATGCAGTTTTTGACTTTTGACAAGAACTTGGAATTTTGACTTTGGTGAGATTCTAAGTGATCTAAACTACTGTTTATGATGTTTTAAGCTAATATAAGTTTACTAAAAGCTAAATTAACAACTACTTATCAGATTATGAGCTTATGGACACCAAACTCATACACAGTTAACTGAGGGGGTGATTAAATCATGATTTTGACTTTTTAACTAAAACCTACTGAGTTTTATGGTCAAAGTGACCTAATATTACCTAACGAGACATGTATGAACTAGCAATAACAACAAGTAACTAATGGAACACAAAGCAATCTCTTGAACCAAACACACCTTATTAGTTATCTGTTAAAGATTTTCAAAGCAATTGGTGACTAGGGTTCAAGTTCTTGATTCCAACCTACTAATTATGACTGAGTGAGCTTGTTTAAGTTCTTAAAAACAGATTATCACTATAATAGCACAAGTTTTACTCTAAAGCTAATCTTGACAGTTGAAAATTGAAATTATGAATAACTATTGATTCTATTGAACAAGTTAAGCTTACTGAGTTACAAACTTCTTAAACAAGATTTAACCACATAAACAAGCATAAATTAACAAACTTAAGCAAGCAAATGAGCATCAACCAAGAACTTAGGATTTTTGTGAAATTTCAAATAAGGAAAACTTACAAGACTATCCCTAGCATGAACAAGGGATTTTCCTTTGTAGCCTATCTTTAGATAGGCAAACCTCAGCTTAATCTTCCTCCTCAATGATGCTTAGAACCTGAAACAAAATCAAATAGGCAAGCAGTTGACTTATGTTGACCAATTTTAGCTTTTTGATTCTCTTCTAATGCCACTGAGTTTTAAATGTCTCTAAAGCTTAGATAAGCTTATTGGAGCTTATATGAGCCTAAATTCAGTCCATAATCCCACATACCATTAACTCTTGAGCAATTCGAATTCTTAGAAAATGAGTAAACTGCAAATATGAAATTTAAAATTGAACTTTGAAATTTTATAAATCAGAAAGGTTTACATTACAATGCTAACACTAATACAACACTTGAATTAGGAAAGTTTACACTAAATTGCTTGATAATTTAAATTCGACACACTTAAACTAAAAAATAAACTACACCCTTTTCTTCTTGCACTCTCCTCTATTTATAATCATCCATTAGGGTTCCCACAAGCACTCTGAGCAAATCCCACCATCCTCTGATCAATTTGGTCCACTCTTGTGTTGACACGTGTTTTTGGCGCCAAAGTGTGTTTCTTCAAATTGCCTCTGATAACGTGTAAGGGGGAGGGGCATTAAATGCTGAGGTGAGGGGTAGGTGTAGGGGGGTGGGATGGTGATGATGAAGCTGCAAGTTGGGGTGGTGGACTGCAAAACCATGGCTGTTTGGTGGTTTGGAGGTGGGAGGGAAATGGGAAGAAGGGTGGTTTTGGTTTGTGTTTGACCGGTATTGACCAGGTCAATAGGTTGACCCGGGTCAAAATTGGGTGGGTTTGGGCTAAGGTGTGGACTGGATGTTTATTTGGGCCCAAGATGGATTAATTTTAGTGGATTGGTTTTGGTTAGTTAGTTTAAGATCCGAATTTGGTTTAGTTTTACAAGGACCATTTTTGCAATTTTGGGAAAGTTGAGGGTTGGGTTTTGGCATCTTTTTAATTTGTTTACAAGGGTGTAATATGCCAATGATGAATAGTGTGAGGTTTTTATTTTAAATTTTTCACTTTTTAAAACCCTAGGGACTAAATCTGCCAATTCCCCAAACTTCAGGGACCTGCCTTGTAATTTCACCAAACTTTCTACCAAGGGACCAAACCTGCCATAAGAGATTAGTGCAAGGACAAAATTTGTTTTTCTCAAAGTTTTAATATCCCAGGGACTATTTTTGACAATTTTCAAAGTTCAGGGACTAAACTTGACATTTTGTGAAACTTTTCACCAAAGGACTAATTATGTAACTTTTTGATTTATAAGGGCCTTTGGTGACTTTTTCAATTTTTTAGAATGACCAGGGACTAGATTTGACAACTTTTGAAAGTTGGGGGACTGAAACTGCCAATTATGCAAACTTTGTGCGTTTTTCATCTGTTTTTGGTATTTTTGCATTTGAGACATGTAAAACACTTTCCTGGGATATTTTCACTATTTTGATTCATTATTGAGTGTTTTTGGATGTTTTGGCAGTTCAGAATTGGTAAAAATGATGAGTATTTACACACTCATCAATCCCCCACACTAAAACATTGCTAGTCCCTAGCAATCTTTTGAGAAAAACTTAATGGATTTGAAACTCTTTACCAAAAGCCATCACTTCTGGAGTAGCCAGGTGTAAGAACTGTGGCACACCTGATAACCGTGTGATTTTGAGCAAACCACCAGCTGTCAACGGATTTGATTTGTCTTTACCAAAAGCCGTTTGCTTCTGGACTAGCCAGCATCTTGATGGACTAAGTCAACATCTTGGTAAGCTGAATACCAATTATGGATTTTCCACTGCTTTTACCACAAGCCATAATCTTGTGGGCTAGCCAACTCATTTGCTTATGAGGATGCGGGGGAGCTGAGGAACCATGCAATTTTTGGCAAACTGCCAGCCATCAACGGGTTTGAGATGTCTTTACCAAGAGCCGTTTGCTCTTGGACTAGCCAATCCCTTTGTCATTTAGACTTTGGCGGACTGATAACCACAAAAATTTTGGAATAAAGTGAAAAATTTTGAAAAATTTTGGCCTAAAATGGGGGTACTTGGAAAGTTTTGTGACAAAATTCGTAAGAATTTCCCCCCCCCCCCCCCACACTAGAACTGAATATTGTCCTCAATATTCAAAGTCCCGGCTATTATGCCGAATCTCTGAACGGGAAAAGCTAATATTCGATTCTAACTGTGGAAATTTCTATTTTTCACTTTATTTTATCTGTACATACAATTTTTTTTTTTTTTTTTTGAATCACTATCTCCCAGGCTTGTGTCAGGTTTACCACGCTAGCTAATCACTTGTGAATGATTAACTGTAATAAATTTGCCCTGACAGCCCGGGAGTTGAATGATAAAGTATATAATAAACATACACCTCCCAGGCTTGTGTCAGGTTTACCACGCTAGCTAATCACTTGTGAATGATTAACTGTAATAAATTTGCCCTGACAGCCCGGGAGTTGATATAATATACATACAAAACATGATTATTGAATTTTGAAACATATTTACTTTTGAAACGGTGGGGGATGGCCACTCCCCCACACTAGGGTGGTAGAAAGTAGAAAGAAGTCAGAAATACGGGTGAAAACCCATATATGCTGCTAATTTTTGTTCACCGAGTCACTAGCTTGACTCGATCCCCGAATTCATTGGTCCATGGGGAAAGTTTGGAGATCCGGGACAACCAAGGGTGGTGTGTCCTTTCCAAAATAATGTTTCAATCTGTGACCATTCACTTTGAAGTTGGGACCTTCGGGTTGAGATAACTCAACAGTCCCGTATGGGTATATTTTAGCAATAGTGAATGGTCCAGTCCATCGGGTTTTTAATTTCCCCGAGAAGATCTTTAATCTTGAGTTGAAAAGAAGGACTCTGTCACCGACGTTGAAAACGCGGTTCTTAATCTTAGAGTCGTGAATCTTCTTTGTCTTTTCTTTGGGGGACTGAAACTGCCAATTATGCAAACTTTGTGCGTTTTTCATCTGTTTTTGGTATTTTTGCATTTGAGACATGTAAAACACTTTCCTGGGATATTTTCACTATTTTGATTCATTATTGAGTGTTTTTGGATGTTTTGGCAGTTCAGAATTGGTAAAAATGATGAGTATTTACACACTTATCAGTCCCTATGGTTTGTCGGGTTTAACGGAATTGGTCTCTCACAAGAATTTTTAACGGGTTTGGTCCCTGTGGTTTTGACCCATATCGGGTTTGGTCCGACCAATATTTACGTTAGTTTGACCGTTAAACTAAGAGGAAATGACATATATACCTTTAAACGTAATTGGTCCCTGTGGTTTGTGGGATATAACGAATTTAGTCCCTGTGGTTTTCCTTTTCTTTTTTTCAATTTTTTTTTTGTCCGAATTTTTAAAATTTTTTTTGACAAAAGTTTTAAAACTTTTTTGGCAGATTTTTATTTTTAAATTTTTAAAAACTTTTGAATACTTATGACGGAGTTTTATTATAAAATTTTTTGACAAAAAAATTTTCTACTGGATTTTTGTTAGATTTCTTGGCATGTTTTATTTACACGCTTTTTTTAAAAAAAAAATTATAAAAAATTTTGATTGAATTTTTTCGTTCTGCAGAAAATATTCAAAAAATTTCAAATTTTTTTTATATAAATGTCAATTTTTTGTCAAAAAAATTAAAAAGTATTCAAAAAGTTCCAAAAAAATTTAAAAAAATGTCAAAAATTTTTAAAAATATTATGACAGTTTTTTTTTAACATTTTTTTAAATTAAAATATTTAAAAAAAAATTGTCATAATTTAAAAAAAAAAATTGCCAATTTTTATTTTCAAAAAATTTAGCCAGATTATTTTTTTTAATATATTGTTTGACAAAAAAATCATTGACACAATTTTTAAACTTTTTTTTTAATATTTCTCGCAAAATATATGTATATATATATATATATATATATATATATATATATATATATATATATATATATATACTTTTGGCATATATATTTTTTTTAATTTTTTTGACAAAAAAAAAAAAGAAAAAAGGTTGACATCTATGTAAAAAAAAATTGAAATTTTTTAAACATTTTCCATAGAATAGAAAAAATTCTGTCAAAATTTTTATAAAATAAAAAGAAAATCTTGTAAAAGACAAAAAAATAAAAAATAATTGACGCAAGGACTAAATCCTTTATATCCAACAAACCATAGGGACCATTTATGAAACACGTTTAAGGGTATTTATGTCATTTCTGTCCCACTTGACGGTCAACAGACGGTGTTAGTGGTCAAGGGACCAAACCCGATATGGGTCAAAACCACAGGGATCAAACCCGATAAAAATTCTTGTGAGGGACCAATTCCGTTAAACCCGAAAAACCATAGGGACGCTTTATGAAATTAACTCTTATTTTTATTTTTTAACCTTTTTATCTACTGGACATTCTTTTAAAAACCGGTCAAATAGGGAAGTTGCTCATATCAAAAGCAAATAGTCACCCATTAATTGTTTCCCTTGTTCCCAAACCAAGCAAAGTGTGTGTTGTTACTTGTTAGGTCACGTTTCTTTGTTGGTGACAACCAAGACGATGATGATTCCCACAGCTTTTGCAGTTAGTGTTTTCTCCAAATTGAAAGGTAACAACTCTTTCTTTATAAACCCTTGTTCAAACTTTCAGTTCGGTTTGAGATTTGGTCCTCACAACACATTTTTATCAAACCTAATTCACTCCAAATCTTGTTCCAATAATGACATTCCTCAATCTATTTATCAAAAAGTTAACAATTTGGATGATGCTTTGAACCTGTTCGACGAAATGACACAAAGACGACCTCTGCCCTCGATCGTTAAGTTCACTCAGTTGTTGCAGTCTGTTACCAAAATGAATCATTATTCCCATACATTTCAACTTTTCAAACAAATGTGTGTTCTTGGTGTTCCACTTGATAAATTTACAATCAGTATTGTCATTAAGTCTTGTTGTCAGTTGCATCGCACTAAAGACGGTTTTGCAGCCCTAGGATTTTGTTTCAGGCAAGCTATTGTACCAAATGTGTTCATATTTAGTGCACTCTTAGATGGACTTATCCTTGAAGATATGATCCTTGAGGCTGAGATATTTTTTAAGAAACTTATTAAAGAGAAACTGTGTGAGCCTGATGTAGTTATGTACAACACCATGATCAAAGGGCTTTGCAAGGTCAGTAACAATGTTATTGCCATTGCTTTGCTCAGGCTAATGGATGAAAGGGGTTGTAAACCTAATGTTGTTGTATATAACACTATCATTGATAGTCTTTGCAAGGACAAATTGATAGATGAAGCTTTCAAGCTTTTCAAAGAAATGGTTTTCCAAAAAGGCATCTCACCAGATGTCATCAAATACAGCTCTTTGATTGATGGCCTTTGTAACTTAGGTCGTTGGGATGAAGCCCCTAAGATGCTACAAGAAATGTTGGATGATGGGATATCTCCAAATGTGCAAACCTTTAATATATTAGTTGATGCATATTGCAAAGAAGGTAAGGTGAAAGAAGCTGAAGATGTTATCAACAGCATGCTTAAAAGAGGTATTCTTCCAAACCTAGTGACATATAATTCACTTATAGATGGTTACTGTTTGAGAGGTGAAATGAGCAAAGCAATATTGGTTTTTTATTCAATGGCATTTAGAGGAATATCCCCTGATGTTGTTACATATAGTAGTTTGTTAAATGGGTATTGCAAGAGTTTGAAGATAGAAGAGGCCATGAATCTTTTTCATGAAGTAACCTTTTGAAACCCAATGTAATCACTTACAACACCATGATACAAGGACTGTTTCGGGTTGGACGTTGTGGAGATGCCCGCAATATCTCTGATGAAATGCTTGCAAAAGGTCTAAAACCAAATGAATACACTTATCCAATAATCTTGGAGGGTCTTTGCAACAACCACAAAATAGAAGAGGCACTCTCATTGTTTCATTTGATGGGTGATGGTAAGCTAAATTCTGATATTGCTGTGTACAATATTCTCATAGATGGTGCAAGCAAATGTGGGAAGCTTGATATTGCAACTGCCCTTTTCCAGGATCTAACTAATAAAGGTTTGCATCCTAATGTTAAAACATATACTGTGTTGATTAATGGGTTGTGTGGGGAAGGTCTAGTGGGTGACGCAAAAGAGTTTTTTCTTAAAATGGAAGAGACTGATTGCCCCCCCAATAGTGTCACATACAATGTTCTTCTTCATGGATATATGAAGAACAAACACTATGATGATGTAGAGATGCTTTTAGAGAAAATGGATGAATTAGGTTACTCTCTTGTTGTTTCAACGTTGTCATTGCTAATTGATTCAATTGCATCTGGATCACTGGAAACTGCTATGTCTACGCTGATTGGTAAGCTTGTGCCAAAAGAGTTGATGGACTCTTCTAATTTTTCTGCTTAAATGGTGTCGTGGGAGGAAAAATGAAAAGTCAGCTGTGGGTTGGATTTACATTGCTGGAGGAGAAATGAAGAGTGCATTTGGTTGTTGGACGTTTTCATTGTTGGTCCTAATATGAGAGTCGATATGAAATTGCAAGTATAATAAAACTAAATAACTATTATCGTTCTCCAACCTTGTAACTTTACATGTACATGTCTATTTATACTAAACGAATGGTTGTGTTCGAACCATCGTGACTGTTGGAAGGGTTGTGGTCAATCGACACACCCTTTCACAATTTACTGGAATTAACTAACTTAACTAACTTTCGGTTATTAAGTTCTATCTTGTCGAGTTTGGTCCTTCGAGTTTGGTAGAGAAGTAACAAACGAGATTATAACTTTCATTCTCCTCCTTAATCTTGATTGTTGCTTCGACCTAAGTCTTGAACTCCGAGCATCTGTCGCATAGTCACGAACTTCAGTCTTGGTAAGGCTTTCGTTAAGATGTCGGCTCTTTGTAGTTCTCCACTAACGTGTTCCACATTGATATGACCATTCTCTACGCATTCTCGAAAGAAATGATAGCGAATGTCTATGTGCTTGCTCCTTCCATCAAATACTGGGTTCCTTACAAGTTGTATAGCTGATACGTTGTCAACTCTAAGCGTTATCCTCTTTTCTTGCCATCCAGTCAATTCACTAAGTAGTCGTTTTAACCACAAAGCTTGACATGCTGCTCCAGTAGCCGCCATGAATTCTGATTCACATGATGATAGTGCCACTGTAGGTTGCTTCTGAGTACACCAAGTAATGGGTGATTCTCCAAAGTAAAATACAATTTCAGTAGTTCCTTTTCCTTGATCGGTGTTGATCCCATAACTACTATCGTTGTAATCTGTAATCTTGCAGCCGCCTTCCTTCTTGTAGATTATTCCATGCTCCTTTGTTCCTTTGATATATCGGATTACTTGTTTCACTGCCTTCAGGTGATGATCCTTCGGGTCTTGCATAAATCTGCTGAGTAGTCCGACTGAGTAACTAAGATCTGGTCTTGTATGCAGTAAGTACCTTAAACTTCCAATTAAACTTCGGTAGTAAGTTGCGTCAACTGATTCTCCATCTTCCACCTTGACCAACTTAGTGCCGGGATCCATAGGTATCTTCGTATCATTACTGTCTGCCATACTTGTGTCTTTCAAGATCTTGTTAATGTATCTTGTCTGCTTGATTGTAATTTCTCCTCCTGTCTGTGTAACTTCTATCCCAAGGTAATAAGCTAGTAACCCTAAGTCACTTATTTCAAATTTATCTTTCATCTGGATTTGAACAAGTCTATTTCCTTCTTTGGAGTTCCCGTGATTATCAAATCATCTACATATACTCCAACTATCAGTGTAGAAGTCTTGCTTCTCTTTGTATAAACTGCTTGTTCGAGATTACACTTCTTAAAGTCCAATGACTTCAAGGTTTGATCAAGCTTCACGTTCCAAGCTCTCGGTGCTTGTCTTAAGCCATACAATGCTTTAGTCAGCTTGTATACTTTTCCTCGGTTTTCATCTTGAATGAAACCTTCAGGTTGTGTAACATAGACTTCCTCCTTCAATTCTCCATGTAAAAATGCCGATTTTACATCTAAGTGGTGTACTTGCCAAACATGATATGCTGCTAGTGCCAATCTGTCTCTATCCTAGCAACTGGTGCAAACACTTCATCGAAGTCTATTCCTTGATCTTGTACATAACCTTTTGCTACTAATCTTGCCTTATACTTAATGATCTTTCCTTTAGCATCTCTCTTGGTTTTATAAACCCACTTGAGTCCTATTGCCTTTTGATTCGTTGGCAATGTTGTAAGAGTCCATGTATTGTTCTTGTTAATTGAATCCAATTCAATCTCCATGGCCTCAATCCATTTCTTATCCTTTGATGCTTCCTTATAATTACGAGGTTCTTCTTCTGTGAAGAATAAGCTAGGTGTTTCTACTACACTCGCATTTTCGTAGATTTCTGTTAAATCCTTTAAACCTCGCACTGGTCTATGATCATATCTGTCTAAGCTTAAAGAGCTAAAAGTAGCTTCTTCTTCTTCTGAGTTAGGGTCATAATTGTATGTTGGTGGTGTATTTGGTGAATCCGGTTCTGATGTTAGATCTGGTAATGGATCCAGTGTTGGATACCCATCATTGTTGACTGGTATAGGGTTTTCATTGTCAACTTCATCTACCACAAAACTAGCCCAAAATGTGTCTTGTGTACTTGTATCCTCTTCACTCTTCTCCCAATCCCACGGCTTCGTTTCCATAAACTTTACGTCCCTACTAACATGTTTCTTCTTTCTTATTGGATCATATAACTTACATGCCTTTGATCCTTCCTCCTCCTAAATACACCATCGGTATGCTTTTATCATCCAACTTCTTCAAGTGTGGTATCGTTATCTTAGCATAAGCTGTGCATCCGAATATTCTTAAGTATTCTAGGTTCGTTTTCCTATTGTAGAGTGCTTCATATGGTGTCTTATCTTCCAGGGCTTTCGTAGATACCCTGTTGAGTATGTAAATGGCGAGTCTGACTGCTTCCGCCCAAAAAGTTAAGGGTAACTTCATCGCTTTCATCATACTCCTAGTTGTTGATAACACTGTCCTATTTCTTCTCTCCACTACTCCATTCTGTTGTGGTGAGTATGGTGCTGTCAACTGTCTTGCTATACCATGTTCCTTACAGTAATCTGTGAACTCATTTGATGTGAATTCACCTCCTCTATCTGTTCTTAGCATCTTTAACTTCAATTTCAACTCCATTTCAATCTTCTGTCTAAATTCCTTAAATGTGCTAAATGCCTGATCTTTCGAGGTTAGAAAGTAGGCCACATAAAACGTGTGCAGTCATCTATCAATAAGAAGATGAGCTTCTTTCCTGAGTGTGTTGCTGGACTTATGGGACCACAAAGATCTCCATATACCAAGTCCAATGGGTTTCTTGACCTGAATTTAGTTTTGTGTGAAAATGGTGTTCTACTGTGCTTTCCTAATAAGCATGCATCACAGACTTGTCCTGCATGACTTATTCTTGGTACTCCATCTACTAGACTTTTCCTTGTCATCTTGTCTAACGCGTCAAAGTTCAGATGACCTAATCTAGCATGCCATAACCATGCTTGGTTACCTATGTTTGCTAAGAGACATATAGGTGCCTCTATCTGTAGTCTAATACTGTAAAGTCGATTCTTTGATCTTTCTACCTTCATCAACAATCTCTTACTCTTATCATACAAAGTCAATTTGTTTCCATCCATGATGATCTTACAACCTATCTTGGTAAGTTGTCCTAGACTAAGTATGTTGCTCTTGAGGTTTGGAATGTAGTAAACGTCTGACACAATCTTTTGTTCCTTGTTTCTACATCCTAACAATATCGAACCTCTTCCCTTTATCTCCACACACGATCCATCTCCAAAACGAACGTGTCCAGTAATGCTTTCGTCAATATCCTTAAAATGACTCTTGGTTGCCGTCATATGGTTACTTGCACCATTATCTAAATACCATATGCTAGCATCTGTTGTAGCATACTTTCCGGGTTGTATTTGTCCTTCATTCAACAAAACTTCTTCGTGTTCAGTTTCGTGCCTAGTCATTAACAGTGATGGTTCATCGTCTTCTAAGATAAGGTTTGATTGTTCCTGGTTTGTTGATTGTTTTCTGCATTCTTTCCTAATATGTCCAAGTTTCCCGCAATTGAAACATTTTGCTTTCCTTATATCCCACTCACGTCTACCTTTATTTGACTTATCTCCGTGAGTTGAGTTTTCTCCATTCGAGTTTTCCCTATACTTATTACATTGCCAGTTTCCTCGTGAGTAGTTTGATCTACCCCTACGTTTTGTAAAACGTTTTCCATTCTTAGAGTGTTCGCCTTGTGCGAATAGCAAATTATCCTGGCTTTCTACTTGACCTCCTTTTCGGAGTTTTATCCTTTCCTCGAATGCCTTAAGTTTTCCGGTGATCTCATCTAAGGTAATGTCATCGAGATCATTCGTCTGTTCTATGGATGCTACTATCTGAATGAATCTATCTGGTGTGGAGTCTAATAGTTTTCTAACTAAAAGGGATTCATCCATCGCTTTTCCTAATTCTTTTGCCTTCGTGGCATAACCATTTAGTTTGCTCGCAAATGCATCCACCGTTTCATCATCCTTCATCTGAAGGGCATTAAATCCTATCATCAAGGATTGTAACCGTGCTTGTTGCACTTTCTCTTCTCCAACGTGTCTCCTTTTCAACGATTCCCATAATTCCCTAGCCGTTTTACAACTTGCTACTTGTAAAATCACATCCTCGGTCGACGCTTGATATAGGAGGGCAGTCGTTGCCTTATCCTTCTTATCATCTAGTTGCGTGTTTTCCTTAGGTTCTATTGTCTCCCACAAACCATGTGCCTCTAGTATAACCTTAATTTTTATAGCCCAAACCGTGTAGTTTGTGGTTTTAAGCTTAGGGCATTGGTATTTTGCAATAGGTGTTACGGGTTTAAGTGCAGTGTTTGATGTACTTGCATCGTCACCGGCCATCTTAAAAGTGTTTATAATCTTCACTTTCTACTTGTATGAGAAATCCTAACTAGTGGTATCACTTAAAACTACGGGAATAGAATAAGTTATCCGGGAATCCTAATATAACGGGATCAAATATAGTTCTCGGGATTTCCTAATAGTATAAACAAGTATCTATACTATGTAAATGAAATGAAATCCAAAACTTAAATTTTGTTGTGACCTCGTTGTTGTGTTAAAACACAAGCGTATTCCCCTTTGATGTCGATACTTGAATTTGTACCAACTATGCCTTTTCTTTCCCTTGTTCACCAAAACTAATTCGTGTACACCCTTGATGTCTTGTCGAATTGTTTTCCAAAATACCACTGCTTTATCACGTTGTTTCTTCCTTTCCTTTTGTGTTGAATTGAAACCTAACGTGCCCTAGACTTCTTTCTTTGTCTCGGCTTCCCTCCAAAGTATCCAAATACTTTCGTTAAAACAACAAAGTCGTTTGCTGTTTTCCTTTTTCGATTTCCAGGTTCCGAATTCACAAAGTATCACAAATACCCCTCTCGGTATTTCCTTAAACAAACGTTTGTTTGTTTTTTTCTTCTTATACTAATTCGGCAGTATGCCACTAAACAAGTTAACGAAATTTTTCGCCTTGTTGTCTCCGTTGCTTGTTAATTCTCAAACGCGTCCCACAATACACTTTCCTTTCTCCTTGCTCTTGTTCCACACCGTATATCCCACGAAAAATACCCTCGGTATTTTTGACAAGCAAATGATCAGTTTGCTCTCGTTGTTGTTGTTGTTGTTGTATTGCTAGCGTGCGCCCAACAATTCCTTGATTGTTTTATGTTTTTCTTTCTTCTTCTCGGTACCGTATATGTCCAAGCAACTTTTCCTTCTCTATCCAAACGTGTTGCTTTAAAAATGCAACCGTGGGTCTCCTTCTTGTTGACGTCCTTTTCCTTCCAAATTGCCACGTTAAAACTGTTGGCAACGGGTCTTTATTTCTACCAACTTGTTGCGTTTCAACATGCAACAAAGGTCTTCTTGGTTTGCTGTTGTGTGGTATCAATCACAAACAAGTTTCTGCAAAACTTGTGTGTCCTTCTTCTTTGTTCTTTCTGCGTATAGCAAGTCACACAACGCAACCAAACTGGGTCACCATTACGTTTGGTGCCCTCTTTCTTGCAATTTCCCACAAGTATGGAACGTGCACTTTCCTTCCTTGCGTCCTAGTTATCCAGGCAACGTCTTCCTAGTGTATGCGTTGCGTTTTCTTTCTTCTGAAAACAAAAGTTCCGGCGTCTGTTTTCTGTTTGGTTTCAACTTGGTCTCGTTTGATGTTTTGGTTTCGGAATATATGAAACGAGTAAGGCTCTTGATGCCAAATGTTGGTCCCATATGAGAGTTGATATGAAATTGCAAGTATAATAAAACTGAATAAATATTATCGTTCTCCAACCTTGTAACTTTACATGTACATGTCTCTTTATACTAAACGAATGGTTGTGTTCGAACCATCATGACTGTTGGAAGGGTTGTGGTCAATCGACACACCCTTTCACAATTTACAGGAATTAACTAACTTTCGGTTATTAAGTTCTATCTTGTGGACTTTGGTCCTTCGAGTTTGGTAGAGAAGTAACAAACGAGATTATAACTTTCATTCATCTCTTTATGAATTCACAATTGTTAGAATATATTGCTTTTGTACTAGTTGATTATGTATTGCTAATTTATCTTCTCTAACAATTCTTGTATTTAAACGGCAGATTGCTAATATTATGGATCGTTGTTGTTAACATTTCTTGTAGCTTCTTGAAACATGACTATTCTCCATGATCGATTTATGTGCTTGTAAGAGGCCATATGTGAACGTCGTTACTTCTTCATAAGTCTTCTTTCTCAAAAGCAGCGAAATTCAAACCAGATTATTCAAATCTTTTAGACTTAAATCATGGCATTGTCTTTTCTCAGCCCATATTGCTCCGCACTGGATCTTCTCAGAATCTTCTAAAGTGCATAATAGTTTGCAAGACTTTGGCCGTAATTTCTCAATTCCAGCTGATAACACAACCATTTAAACGCATCTGGATATTAGGTTTTACATCTTCTTGTTTATTTTTTGCTTCTTTTGACTTGATGTTTCACATTGATCGAATTTACCTCCTGTTCATATCAACAATGTTGATGGCTTAGCATTACTGTTGTATATTTGCCTCTGTTTTGCACTCGGTTGCTATCGCGTTTCTTATAACTCGAAGTACCGGTTGAGCTTTATTAGTCTGTTTTAGTTTTTCATGAAAAAAAAAGGTTTATAGTGCATGCCAATCTTTTGTGCATATTTCTTTGGTTTCACATATGTGTCCATTTCACAAACTTCCCATTCAGTTCTGGGTATGTTGAATCTTTTTTCCAATTGCATAACCCACAAGTCATTATCTATATTTTGTGGCACCTCCTTAGAAAACTCGTGAATCTCATGGGTCTTTTAGCTAGTGTGTGTATATTTGACTATTTATACTATGACCTTTTAGGCGATAATCTTGTCTCTATTGAAGCAGGTATTGGCGTAAACAATGTTGTTGAGTCAGCTGGCTACACAATCTCCTTTAGTTGTGTTGTCCCCTTTCTCATGTAATTGTTGTCTATCGTGGTAATATTAGTGCTGTTTATTTTGCTTCTAATCTTGTACAATACCAAAGAACCAAACATATATAGATAGATTTACACTTGGCGAGAGAAGGTGTTGCTTTTTGACATGTACGCGTGCAACATGTTCCATTTGAACATCAGTTTGCAAAATATATTTACCAAAGGATTGCTCAGTCCAAGCATCCAAAAGCCTATACCTCAAAACTACGAGGGTGTGTTTAAATATGTAACCCCATATTTATTTTACGTTTATATATATGTGTATAGTGATGTATATAGGTATTGCTAGCTTCCGTCAAATACAATATCTACCATAATTGAACAACGTTTTATTGAGTTTAGCAACTTGACTCTGACTTGTAGTCACTCTACTAATAGGTCTTTTTAATGACATTTTTAAGAAAAAGATGAGTCATCCATATACTTCCCGTTTCCTCAGCCTCCCATTAAAGACGACCTGCTACTTCTCATCTTCCGACAACCTTGACTGTAAGCTTTGACTTTCCAACCTAAAATAAAGCAACTCGAGCCACACTATGATGATGATAATCTAAAGATCAAACAGGGTTGTGGGAACGCAGGTTTTCTGGCATTAACTTGCTAACTGTGGGTGGGCGACAACTGATCAAAACATAAGGTGAGATGATCACGCATAAATAGGGTCACCAAAATGATTACTAAACACGAGTTAAGAAAATACACTTCTTACAAAAAAAAAAAAAAAAAAAAAAAAAAAAAAAAAAAAAACACGAAGAAGAAGAAGAAGCTCATCTAACGATCACCAAAATGATGCTTTAGCAAGTGTACAGTTGATCTCCCTTTAGGCGGTGCATGTGTATAGTTTCGAAACATTAGAAGAAAAGAAAAGATAAAGCACAACAAAATTCCTCTCTCCTAGAAACGCATGGAACTAGATTTACAGAAGTTTGGATAGATACTCATAGCTCGTTCTTGTGACTAGTAGAAGAGTACTGTACAGCAACATCTTTTAGTATCTGAATTACACCCTTCAAATCACTGCTACCCAGTTCAAGGCAGTCCTGTAGCAACCCGCCATCCACAATTTCTGTTCGTAGAATCTCAACTGCATCTTTCAATGGACCCTGCATTTGCATCATGGCAATTTTGAAACTACATGATTGTTTTTAAAATCCATTACGAAGTTCATATAATGAATACTTTTTTTTTTTTTTTTTTTTTCTTTTAAGAAAACAACAAATAGTTCTGTTTTTTTGTCTTCAGCAATCTAGCAAAACTTGGTTACAGCTACTATATAAATTCTACAATTGCCATCTTCTTTGTACAGGTATTTAAAGGCTTGCGTTAATCGATAAAATACCTTCGGTTGGCCACTTAAATCACTTGAACCAAACATCAGTTTTGCCAATGACATTCAACTTTCTGATCCTAAAATATATACTAGTACTTCTTTACGTTCAATACCACTCAGGACTACCCAGAGACACACAAATGCAGAGATACATACATTTGTATATACAAATTGTTAAAGACTGGTATCCAAAATCAGATTCTACCATTAAAACTTATAACGGGATAGGATATGCAAAACATACTAACTATTTTCATCAAAACATGGTACGTGATTCCTAATACTTATCACCTGTCTCGACTACCAAATTTCGTTACAAATCTAGTTTTTTTATTATTCAATATCACATCCAAACAACTCACGGGGTGGGGTGTTTAGAATTGCTTATTTTTTTTCTGCTTCTTTTGAAGTAGAAGCAATTTTGTGCCATCCAAACTTATGCTAATATGGGTAAATATAACAGCTGCTTATTTCAAAAATATTTATTTGAGGGGAAATTAAAATTAGTCTTTTCATAAAAAAAAGTAAAGTAAAACCATTGTAAAACGGCTAGACTAATTTTTTTCAACATTTTTTGGTTATTTGGTTTTTTCGAGTATATTGCAGTTTTTAGAAATTAAGCTTGATAAGTAGTTATTTACTTATTTATAAGCAGAAGCATAACCAGAAAAGAATAAGCAATTCCAAACACCCCCTCAGAAACTATACCATTCAACAAGTAGAAATAGTTGAAATACGAATAAAAACTTTAGGGAAGTGATTAAAGAGTGACATAACAAACTTTCAATGAAAGGGTTTAGATCGTAAAATAACGATAAACACTTCCACTTAATGCTACAAATTTTCATGTTTCAAACGAGTGTTTTAATATGCACATTTTGACGACATGTAAGCTAAAGAAGAACAGTGACATGTAACCACTTAAGGGTGGCCTAGTGGTAAACGGGTTTGTGACTATCACTCTAAAATGTGTCATGTGTGAGGTCTCAAAGTTCAATTCCTTCTAGGTGCAAACTGTTAGTCGATATATTCATTATAGAGTCCTTGTTTATCTTATATTTGTATGGGCTAAGCCCGAGTTCTAGAATGTTCTTTGTAAAGGTATTTATATACCCATTGATATCAATAATAGGAGACACGATTCATTCATTATTCCACATGGTATCACAGCCAATATCCGATCCATACAAACCCTAATTTTCTATCGCTTTTACAATATTTTTTTTTACGTTTGATAATCAGTCGATCGTTGGTTTTGTTGTTTGATAACCAGTCGACTAAGTGTGGTGTCGATCGTTGGTGTTGTGTTTGATCACCAGTCGACAAATACTTGTTTACTTACTTCTCACGTTCCTGTTTTTACTGTTCATTACAGCAGCAGTCAGGAATAAAAACCCTCAGTTACTGTTCATTCGCAACCCTAAAAACCCTACCTTTTCACATATCTACAACCTTACTGTTTCATTCATCTTTAATTAACCCACGTTACCATGTCTGGATCTAATCCCCCACCCCCTATTATTCTCTTATCCGATAAACTCATGACTATTAACAACATACCTACTCTCATTCCGGTCAAGTTGAATGTCGAGGAGATGAATTACTCCAACTGGACTTACTTTCTTAAGCATCTCTGCAAAGGCTACTCTATATTGGATCATCTACTAGGCAAGTCTTCAGACGATGCATCCTCAAGTACTCCACCCGATGCCGAATGGTTAAAGATTGACACTATTGTCCTTTCATGGATTTTTATCACCTTGTCTCCAACACTCCAACAACGTCTCGTTAATGAGGATCCTCAAACGGCCAAGGAAGCATGGGACATGCTTGCATCAATATTCAACGACAATAAGCGCTCTCGCTCTATTGCGTTAAAGGCCGAACTCCGTGCTATAAAACTTGGTGATCTAAGCATTGATGCTTATTTTCGAAAGATTGAAAACATGGCCATGATCTTATCTAGTTTAGGATCTCCTATTAGCAATGATGATGTTGTTACCTTTGCCTTGGAAGGATTACCTGTTAAGTATGATAACGTCTCTACTATCATTGCTCATCGTGAAGTTTTTCCGGATCTTAAAACGGTGCGGTCAATGCTCACAACCGAGGAGATGCGTTTAAAGACTCGTGGACTAGATACTCCCGTTGATTCTAGTTCTTCTTCACCGATGGTTTTGTTGGCTAACTCGACTTCAAATATGCGGCGTACTTCTAATCCTAATGAAAAGGTACACAAACCGTGCTTTCTTTTTGCTCAAGGTTTTTGTCGGTTTGGTGTCCATTGTAGGTTCCTTCATGATGGTATCCATAACAATCCTTCAAAACGCCCATCTACTACTAATGTTTCTACGGGGTCCCTTTTGTCATCCAACGATTTGGTAACACTACAAACCCTCTTAGTTAAATTGGGCATTCAAGGTAATACGCATGAGGTAGCTAATCCACTGATCAATCCTCCTCCCACTGTTCAAACATTTAAAGATAATAAGCCTATTGCATGCTTTGCTTCACCACCTGGTTTTAGTAATTCGGCCCAACTTAACACATACGGGGGTGCTCCCTTTGTAGCAGGGGGTTCACATTGGCTAGGGGGTAATCATGGGGGTCATCTTATTTCCAATCCAGGGGGTTCGTTGTTGGCAGCCAGTCCACAGCAGCAAGGGGGGTCGTTTGTTGCAGCAGGTCCACCGCAGTCAGGGGGTTTGTTTTTGGCAGCCGGTTCACATCAAGGGGGGTCGTTTTTGGCAGCAGGTCCACAACAGCAAGGGGGG
This sequence comes from Artemisia argyi, assembly GCA_030686995.1. Classification (NCBI taxonomy): domain Eukaryota; kingdom Viridiplantae; phylum Streptophyta; class Magnoliopsida; order Asterales; family Asteraceae; genus Artemisia; species Artemisia argyi. The sequence goes on from CM060687.1 coordinate 109,808,498, forward strand.
TCGTTTTTGGCAGCAGGTCCACAGCAGCAAGGGGGGTCGTTTTTGGCGGCTGGTCCACAGCAGCAAGGGGGTTCGTTTTTGGCTGCTAGTCCACAACAGTGGGGTTCTTTTGTACCCTTTCCTTTACCCGGGGGTTCTCAGCAGGGTCCGTCTCCTTTGACAGGGGGTTCGTCTACAGTACTTAATAATTCTAATACTTCACAACAGGGTCAAGAGACTATTTTGCCTCATGCCTTTACTACTGAGACTATTCAAGCTCCCGCCGATGGTAACTGGAATATGGACACAGGTGCGTCCTCTCATATTAATGATGATATCAATTGTCTAGATGATGTTTTTAATTCGTGCATTTATCCCTCTGTTGCGGTTGGTGACGGGCATTCTATTCCTGTCATTAACTCTGGCCATAGCATTTTGCCATCTTCTACACGTCCTCTTCATTTAAATAATGTTTTAATTACTCCTAATATTGTCAAAAATTTGATTTCTGTTCGTCAATTTGTTCGTGATAATTATTGTACCGTTGAGTTTGACCCCTTTGGTTTTTCTGTTAAGGAGTTTCAAACGCGTCGGGTGCTGCTCCGCTGTGATAGCAATGGAGATCTTTATCCAGTCACTCAACCTTCCACCATTCCACATGCTTTTCTAGCGAGTCAGTATACGTGGCATCAACGACTTGGACATCCAGGAAGTGAAGTGCTACGTCGTGTCCTTTCCAGTAGTTCTATTTCATGTAATAAAGAGAAGTCTCCCGTTCTTTGTCATGCTTGTCAGCTTGGCAAACACGTGAAACTTCCATTTGTTAGTTCTAATAGTTTAGTACATTCGTCGTTTGATATTGTACACTCGGACTTATGGACTTCCCCTATTCCGAGTCTTTCTGGTTTCAAATATTATGTCTTGTTTTTGGATCATTACTCTCAGTTTGTTTGGATTTATCCTTTAGTTAATAAATCTGATGTTTTGTCTAAATTTAATTTGTTTCGTAGTTTTGTTCGTACTCAATTTAAGTGTGAAATTAAATCTTTTCAGTGTGACCATGGTGGGGAATTTGATAACCAATCTTTTCATAAGCTTTTTTCAGAAAATGGAATTCAATTTAGATTTTCTTGTCCTCGCACTTCTCAACAAAATGAAAAATCCGAAAGGATGATTCGAACCATCAATAATCTTATCCGTACTTTGTTATTTCAAGCAAATCTTCCTCCTAATTATTGGACTGAGGCTCTTAATATGGCTGTCTATCTTTTAAATATATTACCCTCACGTGCCATTAACAATGAAGTTCCATTTACTCGTCTTTTTGGACTCACACCTGACTATACTCTTTTGCGTACCTTCGGGTGTCTTTGTTATCCTCATGTTGATACTCATCACAAACTTGGAGCTCATGCTACACCATCTCTTTTCTTAGGTCATGCTACCAATCATCGTGGTTATCGTTGTTTAGATTTGAACACCAATAAAATCATTATTTCCCGTCATGTTACCTTTGATGAGACAGTTTTCCCGTTTGCCACAAAAACATCGCCTACCACCACTCCCACTGCCGTTCCTTCTTATGATTTTTTGGATGATTCATCTAATGTTATTTCTCATATTTTACGATTCTCTCCCAGCACTGCACCTAATGCTTCTACACCTAATGCACCTGTGTGAGGTCTCAAAGTTCAATTCCTTCTAGGTGCAAACAACCTTAAGTGGCCACGCCAACCTCCTAAAAAGGGAGGGCTTCACCTGGTTTGAGTTTGTGTGGCGGTGGGTTCAAACCCTGTGGATTAGTCGGCCAAAAAGTCGGAAACCATGGTTATCCAAAAAAAAAAAAAAAATGTGGCATGTGGCATACTAATACTATGGGAGTATGGGGTATAACACGTTGTCAACTACACATTTCGATATTTCTACATTATAATATTCAGTAATAAAAAAGGTAAAAAGTTGTTACCGAGCGAGTAAAAACTTTGAGCAAGCGATTAAACAGCGATTTGACGACCTTCATCAAATTGCCATAATTCCTACCAACCCACTGCACCCTCTCAACCTCGGATCCCAACTGAGTCAACTCAGTCAAACTTCTGACCAGCTGATTAATGTCAGACACAACACCAAACATATCAGCATCTCTCCAAGCATAGTTTCTAACATAGTCCCAACCAGCAGACCAGATAAGTTTATAAAAACCAAACCCAGTTGTGTGTTTTTGAATATTGTCTGCAATGGATTTGGCTCTGATGGATCCGGAGATGTCGCCGCGTGAGGCGCGTAGGTTGGAGACGCGAGTGAGGAGAGAGTGGGTGAGTGAGAAGAGTGTCTGGAAAGTGGTGGGTGTTGGGACTGGAAGAGGTGAACTGGGTCTTGTACTTGTGAGTAGGAATAGGATGAGGATTAATTTTGGGGTTCCGATTGCCATGGGATGTGTTTGGTTGGGGGCACTATATCTCACTGTTTTGTTTCTGCAAGTACTTAAAAGGCGGTTATACATGTGTTTCAAACAAAATGAACATCGGAAATAGAATTCGCTTGCGTCTAGGTGTGTTTACCAATGTTTTTAAAATTGGGTTTTTCATTCACTCGGTTGAGTGGGTCAAACTTATTTTCTATACACATAAAAAATGCAATTAGTTGTGTTACCAAACACGTATATAACTTGTAAAAAACCAGTATTAAACACATGTAAAACATTCAAAATTAAATACTAAGCATAAAATAAGTTAATCGAACATACAATCCAACACATACAATCTAATGAAAGGTTCAAACTTTAACATGATATTACAGCCAGGTTATTTAAAACTATCTAAACTGATATTCCCATAAAACTGTGATATATTGTTGTGTATATTTAAACATTTACATCATCACAACTTTACATAATACTTACTTTCCACATGAAATTTGTTATTATACAAACATTTTGGATTAAAACTGATGACAACATTTCTATGCGAACATTACAAATTGTTTGGCAGTATCGTATAGATGACATGATAATGTAATTTCATTTGTTCAGTAGCTTAATGTTTGATGCAATAATTCTTGATTACAATATTGGTCAACTAGAAAACAACAAAAAATATAAAACCGGCCAATATTGGTATGACATCAATGTTTACGAGACACAATGAAAATTTTCATAAACTGTAAAGCAAGGTACTGGTGGGATACTTCCTTTTAGTTTTGTAATAAGACCAACATTTAATTTCTTTTTTATGATTCAGTGGCTTCGTTAGAGGGTCTGGAGATGACCCAAAGCCTATATCTTTCTCATTCCATGACAAGTACAAACAGGGACCGCAGTTATCTATTGCAAGCATTTTAGCACCCAATGTATTCAAATATAATGATATTAAGTTTTGTTCTAACATTTTCAAAATATAATATGAGTGTTTAGATTATAAGCCGGTTAATAATATATATCCGACTGCATTTGTATTTATTTGGATGTACGTTTCAAAGAAGTGGTTATGTGATGCTAAATAATTGAATTAGATCTACTGTGATAAAACATGATGTAGCCGGTAGACATTAGAGTTTGGATGTGCTTTTGTTTTTGAAAGTTGTAAGACCCAGAAGTTGTAGTGTGTATCAATAAGTTAACGGGACCGTATATAGTTTATTCTAATTTACCCTTAGTCCTTAAATCATGAGTTTTGTTGCATCATGTATTAAAGTCATTAGATAAGTATCAGTAGATTGCGCGTCATCTGGGAGAGTTGGTTTACCTCTCGAATAGTAACCCTCGATCAATGAGAGTGGGATTTATTTCCAATATAAGCCATGCTATTTCGAATATAAACTGGTATCCCGGTCTTATAAATTTGACAGCGTGACTTGGAGTTGTAATCAAACCATCGTTCCAAAAGCAAATACAAACATCCTCTTAGTTTGATAGTTCAGTCCATTTTCTTTAATTCGGCAACACATTGACGTGCTCATGTGCATACCTCAACGAAATTACTGTTTACCAGATGATCTCCACAACCCTAATATATATGTAATATGTTTGTGCTTCTTTCGAGACATGGTTTCTGTCTTTCTAAGGTGGGTTGCTATTCAAAATAAACATATATAAATGGCTTCTTCTATGCATATTAAAAAAATATCTAACTATTGTTCTATATATGCATGAATACTTAACCCGACCTGTTTCGGTAACGTAACCATTTCGGATTCAGAGTATGAATATTAATCATTTTTTTTGTATGTATGCAGTGTTGGAGCAGTGGAATGTGCGTCACATACCTTCTCGTGATTCGTCAACGTGTACTTGCTTGGATGGTGAATTCGAGCTAATGACGTAACATCACCATTCTGTCAATATATAAATCGATGTGTTTATCCCGGTTTGATCTTGATTTTCACTTTTCACTTTCATTTTTAAAGCAAGATCAAATATTTGAGTATTTATATATCGCAAAATGACAGATTGTAATGAAATATGTGTTGTGCTGAACTTTTGTTTGCATGACCAGTGATCCTGCTCGAAAGGTACATTGATATTAACTTGCATTATTTGCCATCTTAAAACCCGTAATATAGTTTGAAACTGACCCTAATTAACCTCCTACCACTTCATGGTCATAAGGGTCACATTTATATATTTACTTTTCACTAACGTCCCACAGATATGATATTTTTTGTTGTAGGGTATGTATATTTCATTGGCTCCTCTAAAACTATGTAAAAGGTATGTGTATTAATACATTGTAGTTAATCCGTGATAGCTATTAATACACGGTAGCTAATGAACAGGTAATGAATGTTAACTTTATACATGGTAGATTGGTAGTGATGAGGCGAAAAATGAACCATTTTTAGGGGGTCATTTAAGCCGGAATTGGAATTTATTTAATCAAATATTGTCTTAAATCGTTCCTTTTGTGATTTTAGGTATTTTGGGAGTGAATTCTGGAAAAGGAAGCATTTTGGGCGTTTTTGGAGCATAAAAGTGAAGAAAACGGCAAAGTCTTAATTTTCCTTGCTGAGAACAGTAGATGACGGCGTCAAGAAGAATTTTATGACGGCGTCAAGAGCAAAATGGATGACGACCCAGAGAAAACGTGACGGCGTCAGAAGTAGGGCGTCAAGAGTAAATTTGGTGACGGCATGGAAAAAGATTACACATGACGGCGTCACCTATGGATCTAGGCAGTCCGAGAACTTTATTGGCGGCGAGATGACGGCGTCAGATTTTTCCTCTTGACGCCGTCACCTCACAAAATCTATATATACTTTTCTATTTTTCATTCATTGAGGGAGGAACTTGTGTGGAGAATTCTAGGGCCGAACCTAATAAACCCTAGGTCGTTTGTAACAGTATTTTCAAGGGTTTTCACCCCTTGAAACCCTTCATGTTCAATTGAGATAAGTTTTCTTTCAATTCATTCAATATGTCTATGTGTTGTTTGAATATATCTTACGCTTGTCTTGATTATAACATGCTAGGCTAGATCTCTTGTCTGTTTGCTTAGATGTAATGAAACCTAGATGTTGATTATAGGTTGATTACTTGTTTATAATTGTAATGGATGAATGAATTCAATGTTAGGCTTAAGAAAACTGGCAGATCTCCATTGTGTAACTTGCTTGAACGTCTTAAGAAACATCAACCGATGTGTACTAGGTTTTTATGGTTTTATTTAATGCATGAGCGAATTCTAGTGATCCCATGTTAGGAGCTTCTTAGCCGGCTCGACATAGGAGTGAAGTAGGAGCTTATAGGATTGGGGAAGTAAGTACGCCACCCCATGAATGGTATTAAGGAATACAATCCATCATCCACGCAACTGTAACAAGTAATTAACCTGTAAAAGATATCTAGGGAGTAGTGAAATCTAAGTAAACACAATTCTCCCATATATTGCTCACACCACTAGTTTAATTTAGTTTATTTTTATTTTTGTTATTTTATTTTGATTTCATCTTAGCTATTTGGTTAGTTGACTAGCAACTAATTCCGCCCACTCCTCTAAAAACCGAGATTTTTAATTGCTTTTCATAAAACATAAAAATACAAAAAAAATCATCCCTCACCTCTAGACCTAGTTTTTAGGCTTTCTAATCCTAGCGACACTATTCCTGAGTTGAACGATCAATCCCCCGGTACTTGTCAGTATACTATACTACAACGATCAGGTACACTGCCTGGTGGGGGTTGTAAGCTTCCCGAGATCCCTCGAGAGGTAAAGCCTGGTGCAATTCCCACGCATCAAGTTTTTGGCACCACAGCCCGGGGAATAGTTATTGTCTAGGTTAGAATTTCTTTTTATTAGGTCTACTTGCTAGATTCCTTTCTAGTAAGATTTTATTTTTTATTTTTAGGTTTTCTTTAGTCTATCTTATTTCTTTGTTTCCTTTGTTCGTAAACTACCTCGATGGCTAACAATAACATTGATCGTTTGATTCCTGTTATTCGTGTTTTTCGCCGTAGGATTTTCCAAATGCCCGCCCCAATCCCTTTAGTGGAAAATGAGAACCCACCGAACCTCTTGCCTAACCACCACTTTGACAATAATTCTGAATTAGAGGAGTCTGACCATGATAATGACCATAGGGCTAGTCCTTTTTACTATTCAGACTCCGATGAGGATCTAGATGATGGTGATGTGATTAATGAGGATAGGATGGAAGATGTAGTAAACCCTCTTAGGTATGTTGACCCTAGAACAAGGATTGAGAGTGATAGCTCATTTAATATGCAATTTCCTTGTAAGATTGGATTTAGGAGCTTTGATGCCTACCTTAACTCATCTTTACCAATGAACATAATCTCGCGTAGCGAATACAATAAAATCATGGTAGATGAGTTAGAATACAAAGGAGATAATATTATTGCTAGGGCAATGTCATTGCATGTGTTTGTAAGAAGCTTTATTTATCTTGCTGAGTTCATGGTTATGGAGAATCTAGGAGAATTTATCGATAGTAAGTTAACCCAAGTTGTGTTTGGGAAACCCTTCAAAAGGTTGACCAACCTAGATGAAAAACTTATGGAAAGGTTAATTACATTCTCGAATGGGGATGGAGATTTTGTTTACCAAATGCCCCGTGCACACCCTAGGTTCAAGGATTTCTCCATGGAGAAGTGTAGTAGGTATCCACCCCTAGAAATGCTAAGTGAGAATGATAAAAGAAAAGGGCTTAAATATACTCACGAGAAAAATAAAAGCTATTATCGTAGATGTTTAGAGTTAAGTGATGATTATAAGAAAGATGAGGCGACTATTAGATGGCTTACCCTCGGTTATGTGAGCATAAGCGACACACGATAGCCCATGACCTTGAGTCTAGCTACAAGACTCGTAAATAAAGAAAAGCGCTTCTTGGGAGGCAACCCATGTTTTGTGTGATTTTTATTTTGTTTGATTGTTATTTGTTTCCGTATGCATGCTTTATTTTTATTGTTGGTAGATCATGTTTCAACTAAAATGATGAAAATACTTTATTTTGTTGTTTGACTTAGTCTTAACTTCATCCAAAGGTATTTCACAAAAGATAAGTGTAATGGGAAACCCCAAATATGTTTTTAAGAAACAAACTTGATCATGATTCTCCACAATATTAACTGCACATGTGTATTCGTATTTGTTAGAGTCAAATGCTTGTATCGAGTCATAATGATATTTTGCAGGATTTTCCAGGAAGTAGGACAAGGTTTTTCCAGAAATTTTTCAGAAACTTAACATAAGAATTTCTGTAGGTCACTTCTGGCGGCGTCAGGAAGAAATTCCTGACGGCGTCATGTGTAAAAATCTGGAAATTTTACCAATTTTGTTTTTCTAACGGAGTCTTAAAGTTTTTGTTAAATCTTTCGTTTTATAATCTCTAGTGAATCTGCAAACATCATTCCACAAGCATTATATCTTACTTTGTTTTCTAGGATTTGTTAGCATATATTGATTGCCGCCGATTTTACGCGAGGTTGCCTTGTTTGTTTTCTCAGGTTTAACAGGTTATGTTTGACAAGAAGATGATTTATATTTTTGGAAGGGAAGCTTTGAGTGTTCATTTTCTTGGAGGAAGATCTAACCTGGTTACCATATTATCCATACCGAGCGAATCAGGGGAGTATTTGATTTCATTCTTTTACCTGTTTTACTTTTACATTCTTTAATTGAACATTGGGGACAATGTTCATCCTAAATGTAAGGGGAGGGTAAAATGATGATACCTTATAGATACACTTTTGCTTGAGTTTGTTTGTTTGATGGTAGTTGTGTAATAAAACTATGAGAAATACTTGTTAGTGTAATTTTAGTGCCAAATTTAAATTTTTTTACAACATTTAGGAGTGAAACTTTAGCCTTAGCAAGCGTCTCATGGATAGGAGATTGTATGACTAGCACAAAACCGTACCATTCAGAAAAATTTTCCACCCAAATATGTGAGGTTCGCCTTTAGATTTGATAGGAAAAGCATTTACTATTAGTGCTTATGAGTGTACCGGTAGCATTTAGATTCTAGAACTTGCGTTAGTGATGCATCCCGAGACCGCTAGTGAGACTACATTCGTGTGGTAGGATTTACTACATGATAAGAGGCATTAGGATCACCCCTGTGTTAAACCCGTATCTAATTACTTGACCATTTAAGTCATATTACTTGGCTAGTTAAGTCAATTAATTTTTCCCACACCCTTAGGGTTGTACTCATTTTTAGTACACGAAACCCCTAGTATACCCCTCCGAGCCTATCTTTTCGTTTCTAACTTTAAGCATCTTACTTAAAGGAAGAATTTGTTACACCCCACTTAAATGTACAACCAAATCGCCTTAGCCTTCCATGTATGCACTCATCTTTAGTGCATTATTGTTATTTGTTTAAACCCTTAGTTAATTATCTAATTGATTACATGGTTGCTAAGCCGAGTCATATCCTTGTACATATTGTTTTGGGACGATTGCGACTCATGGGTAAAGTACTAATGTTATGGAGTAATGGGGAAGAACATCATATTATTACCTCCATATGTGCGTTAATCTTAAAAGTACTCCAAGTGTTTTGATTATCTTGATTCGAGTCATTAGATTAGTTTATTGTAAAGTATGTAAAAATTCAAGTGTAAGGGGAGTGTTCATTCCCTATGATGTATTATTTTGGATGGTAGGGTAAAAGTATATGCAAAAAAAAAAAAAAAAAAAAAAAAAAAAAAAAAAAAAAAAAAATCGAAAAAAAATAGAAAAAGGAAAGAGAAAAAAACATACGGACTACCATCCCGTTTCATTTTATGTTTTTGTTATTTTTCATTTATTAGCTTAAGTCGAGTCTAGTCTTTGCTTAGCAATGCCATATTGTACATGTAATTAACCAAGATTATTAACTCGCCACCAGTAAAGATTGCCTATATCCAACAAAACCGTGTATTCCATATTCCTACACCTAACGTTATAACCCTTTAAAAAGACCTCTTTGATAGTTTATCCTAGGTGCTTACGCCATGTGGTGGAGGTTTGATCCTTTCCCAAGTCCATGGTAATCTATTTTGCTATGACAGGTAGTGAGAGATGTTTTTCATTTCCATATTGTGATATTACTTTATTACACCTGAGAGATGTGAGTATCTAAACACTATTTGTGAGGTGCTAGTGTATGACCTCCGTGCTTGTCTTAGGTCTTTAGTGGAACGATTATTTGTTGTAATTACTTTTATATTAGTGTTAAATGACCCCTAACTTGTATTTTGACTAGAATAAATGCGCATTTGCTTGAGGACAAGCAAATCTCAAGTGTAAGGGTATATGATAAGGTAAAAAATGAACCGTTTTTAGGGGGTCATTTAAGCCGGAATTGGAATTTATTTGATCAAATATTGCCTTAAATCGTTCCTTTTGTGATTTTAGGTACTTTGGGAGTGAATTCTGGAAAAAGAAGCATTTTAGACGTTTTTGGGGCATAAAAGTGAAGAAAACGGCAAAGTCTTAATTTTCATTGCTGGGAACAGTAGCTAACGGCGTCAAGAAGAATTTTATGACGGCGTCAAGAGCAAATGACGACCCAGAGAAAACGTGACGGCGTAAGAAGTAGGGCGTCAAGAGTAAATTTGGTGACAACCTGGAAAAAGATTACACATGACGGCGTCACCTATGGATCTAGGCAGTCCGAGAACTTTATTGGCGGCGAGATGACGGCGTCAGATTTTTCCTCTTGACGCCGTCACCTCACAAAATCTATATATACTTTTCTATTTTTCATTCATTGAGGGAGGAACTTGTGTGGAGAATTCTAGGGCCGAACCTAATAAACCCTAGGTCGTTTGTAACAGTATTTTCAAGGGTTTTCACCCCTTGAAACCCTTCATGTTCAATTGAGATAAGTTTTTTTTTTCAATTCATTCAATATGTCTATGTGTTGTTTGAATATATCTTACGCTTGTCTTGATTATAACATGCTAGGCTAGATCTCTTGTCTGTTTGCTTAGATGTAATGAAACCTAGATGTTGATTACTTGTTTATAATTGTAATGGATGAATGAATTCAATGTTAGGCTTAAGAAAACTGGCAGATCTCCATTGTGTAACTTGCTTGAACGTCTTAAGAAACATCAACCGATGTGTACTAGGTTTTTATGGTTTTATTTAATGCATGAGCGAATTCTAGTGATCCCATGTTAGGAGCTTCTTAGCCGGCTCGACATAGGAGTGAAGTAGGAGCTTATAGGATTGGGGAAGTAAGTACGCCACCCCATGAATGGTATTAAGGAATACAATTCGTCATTCACGCAACTGTAACAAGTAATTAACCTGTAAAAGATATCTAGGGAGTAGTGAAATCTAAGTAAACATAATTCTCCCATATATTGCTCACACCACTAGTTTAATTTAGTTTATTTTTATTTTTGTTATTTTATTTTTATTTCATCTTAGCTATTGGGTTAGTTGACTAGCAAATAATTCCGCCCACTCCTCTAAAAAGCGAGATTTTTAATTGCTTTTCATAAAACATAAAAATACAAAAAGAATCATCCCTCACCTCTAGACCTAGTTTTTAGGCTTTCTAATCCTAGCGACACTATTCCTGAGTTGAACGATCAATCCCCCGATACTTGTCACTATACTATACTACAACGATCAGGTACACTGCCTGGTGGGGGTTGTAAGCTTCTCGTGATCCTTCGAGAGGTAAATCCTGGTGCAATTCTCACGCATCAGATAGTTAATCAATGATAGCTATTAATAATAAAATATGTGCTATATATATAAAGAATGTATATTATGGATCACTTGATAGAAAATCCCACTGGTCCTTTGAATCCTTTCTCTATATTTTTTACAATTTGTGATACGTATGGCTTATTGTCACTCACTTCTCACAAGTTCCTTACTCTCAGGCACAATTCGACCAACTTGTGTTGTTGTCCGGATTCCAGAAGGTTATATTGGTGAGGCAAAATAATTAGGTAATACAATAGAACAAAAAAATCACATGTCTACGCAACTGTAATATACCTTTTAGTCGATTGAGCAATATAGTAAGAAAAAATTGTGATTGTAATTTAGTTATGATGTTAGTCTTTTACGTTGTAACCTATATTATCACAATAATATGATATAGAAGAAAAAGCGAGCGCAGTGTTTTGGCGTGAAGAGTTAATGAAAGAGATTGCGCAGAAGGTTGGAGGCTTATGACAACATCCTGAAAATTGCATTTTCCAAATGATTTGGTCTCGCTTTGTCACTTGTAGTTATGTACCAAACCAAGTTACATATGTTGTTTTATTTGCATGATTGCATCAGCTCCTCTGATACTTACACTCATATAGCTACTAATGGATACAAGAGTGTATATATTCGCCGGGAGTCTATTATGGATTACGCTTTTCCATATTCATATAACCATTTTTAGCGCTGCACTTGCATAAATTTTCAAATGTTTGTTTGCTATTAAAATCTAAGCATGAAACTTAGTAAATGGTATTTCTGTCATTCGCATTAAATTCTATTTGAATACGTAAGATAAAGCATTATGAATAAGAATGTCTTTCAAATTTGGCAACGTACAGTCAGAGAAATATATATATATATATATATATATATATATATATATATATATATATATATATATATATATATATATATATATATATATATATATATATATATATATATATATATATATATGTGTGTGTGTGTGTGTGTGTGTGTGTGTATAAGTTGTCTTAATTAAAACATCAGGAAGTACATCTCAGATATGCTACTTATAAGCTCTTTTGCCCATTTGTAGCAGTCTTAACAACCGGAAATTGGGTCTATGAGGCACAATGGAGGAGGTGGCACACAAACACGGACTTCCCAAGGTTTGTGCAATTCTTATTTTACATACGTCATTTGTATTTTGTAGGCGCTATTACCATTGGAATATAAGTTGCAATGGGTATTATTTAAAATAGGTTATTTCCTTTCGTGTCTTTTTAGGTTGTTCAAAAGGAGTCCAAACTGATAAACATTTTGCAAATTTGTTTTCTGATATGTTCCAGATCACATAATTGAAGCAAATGAAGGAGCACAGTTGAAAGATTCGAAACGTGGATTTAAAGGTTAGTTTGTGTCATGTGTTTTTTAAACTGTTATAAATGGATTTACACTGTTACTGAATGGATTTAAAGTTGGACGTAACATGGATTTAAAGGTTTATTCTGATTTAATTCAACTATATGTTTTAATTTTATTTGGTGTAACTGTTATGCATGATGTATTTACATTGTTACTAATAGTGCACGGTCTTATAGCTAATCAAGTGCCCAACTTGGTTAGGTGTATAATCAGATAATGGAACTAAATGGTTTAAAAAGACAACTGTAGTGTTTTTATTCTTTTATTCTTCAAGTCAAATGTGTAAAAGTTGATGCTTATGCTCCTACAGTTTTCAGTTAGCTTGACCAAATTATACATCAAATTTCAATTGGTATATTAACAGCAAGCGTTGTATTATTTTTTCAAAGGCCTCTTACGCTTGAGTGATATCTTAACGAATAAAAGGTAAGTTCTTTTCATGTTTTAGTTGCCAATATCTTTTGTACTTTGCGGTAGTATATATTATCTAAAAGATGGTGGCATTAAGGAGTATAGGGTGTAATTTAAATCATAACAGTCTCACAATACTTTCTATACTGCAATATCTTTAAATACTTTGTAAGTTGTGATTGATAAATGAAGTTGTAGGTCACTTAACAGTTTGAATATGAATAAAATGTATAGTAATGGGAAATAATAGATAGCAACCTTAGACCTGATGGGGCTCATTATCCTATCTTAATTAGTAACTTTGCTAATATCAGCTGTATAAACTTCGGTGATCAAAGGTGTATGTTGGGTCTATTGATCCATGTTGTATAATAATGTAAATATTAGATACCTTTGAAGGATGTTGTTTTCAATTCTGAGCATCTAATAGATGTTTACACTTTTTTGTGTATAGGATAATAAAAGAGTTGGTTAGAATTGCGACAATTAATCGAAAAGTGAAAATGTCCCTGAATTGAAGACTTGACAAGTACATCGGAAGATCTTCAAAAGGAAAGATAGTGTAGTGGGTTGAGTTGCCTTTAGCAAATTGAATTGTTATGGCATTGTGGTTGAAAGCCTGTAACTAAAATGTATGTAAATAAGTCCGGTGTTTGGGACTCTGTATATTCATATGCATATAGTTTAAGTTTAGGCTGAGGTGTTTGGGACTGTGTCGTTTTGGCTCTTATTTGTGCTATCTACAATATACATATAGGGCTGAGCAAACGGACCGGCCGGACCGGACCGACCGACAAAACCGACCGGACCGAGACCGACCGGACCGGACCGACCACATTCGGTCCGGTCCTCGGTCTAAGCTTTTTGCCAAATTCAGTCTCGGTCCAGTCGGTCCGGTCCGGTCCGGTCCGGACCGACCAAAAACCCGAAAAAACTTGCCTAATTGGACCGGACCGACCGAAGACCGACCGGACCGAGACCGGACCGAGACTGGACCGACCATATTCGGTCCGGTCTCGGTCTATGGTTTTCCGGTTCTCGGTCTTCGGTCCGGTCCGGTCTTGGCCGGTCCGGTCCGGTTTCCGACCGATGATCACCCCTATTATACATACTACATCATTTTTAATTTTTCATGTGTTATAAATCACAAACCTCTTTTATTTACACTTATAATATATATATTTTTTAATTTTATTAGGTTTTGACATAATGAACATTGACACCGGGTGTAGCAGTAATTATTATCTTTTTGCATCATCGTTATCGCATCTCAAACTCATTTTCAAATTATTACTTTCATTTTTTTTCTTATTTTATTTACACACACTTTATTTTATTTATTTATTTATTTATTATTTTTTTTGCATGATCTCTTTTAAAAACCCGTCAATTTGACAGGTCTATAAGCTAGTTTTCTATACACATAAAAAATGCAATTAATTGTGTTACCAAACACGTATATAACTTGTAAAAAACCAGTATTAAATGCATGTAAAACCTTCAAAATCAAATACTAAGCTTAAAATAAGTTAATCAAACATACAATCCAACACATACAATCCAATGAAAGGTTCAAACTTTAAAACGATATTACAGCCAGGTTATTTAAAACTATCTAAACTGATATTCCCATAAAACTATGATATATTGTTGTATATGTTTAAACATTTACGTCATCACAACTTTACATAATACTTACTTTCCTCATGAAATTTGTTATTATACAAACATTTTGGATTAAAACCGATGACAACATTTCTATGCGAACATTACAAATTGTTTGGCAGTATGGTATAGATGACATGATAATGTAATTTCATTTGTTCAGTAGCTTAATGTTTGATGCAATAATTCTCGATTACAATACTGGTCAACTAGAAAACAACAAAAAATACAAAACCGGCCAGTTTTGGTGAGCCAGTTCGACGCGGGTCAAGTGAAACCCGACGGTTCAATCTGGTTTTAAATCCCATAAAACCCGGTTACTAACGGCCCGGTAACATCATCGGTTCCTAGTTAAGCCGGTTGAACCGGCCGGGTCAACCCGGATTTTAAAACATTGGTGTTTACTATTTTCAAACTAATAGCTCATGGAATATGTTATTGGTACTCGTGGCCTACCATGTTTTGTCCTCCACCCTCCTGACCTACTCTGTTTACAGTTTAACATACTGTTTTTTATCAGTTTTTGTTCCGTATTTTTTGTCGGTTTTAAACTTTTGACTTATTAAACTTTATATTTTCTGTTCAACACTTTCAATTTTATACTTTTTCTAATATAAACAAAATTATAAATATAAAAAATAATAATAATAAAAAATGAAAACGAAAATAAGATGAGGTACCGCTTGTATTTTTGGGGGTGTACTAATAACCACTCCCATAGCGCATTTAGCTTGGACATAAAATTTTAATTCAGATATTTATTAATTTTGCAATTGTTGTTTTAAAGCGTATTATGTTTTTTTAAATGTAAATGTATTCCAAATCTGTTTAGGCATTCTCGATATCCTCAGTGAATTTTAGTCGCTACATATTTAAACAATATACTGATTTTTCAAATATAATTCATTTAGTGTTCCAATTTATAGTATTTACAAGATAATGTGAGCCTTTATGCAACTACATGATTTCAACACATATATTTAAAGTAAGCGAGTTTTAGTATCAAGTGATTTTATATTTGAAAAATGTCTTTTAAATAAGATAAACTTAAACAAAACTCATAAATTCTTGTTAGCAAATCCATAAATTAAAAAAACACCATTAATTAAATCATATATGCACGTATTTCTCTTTATAAAATCTTACACCTAAACCGATTGACTATGTGTCTAGGTGTGTTTACCAATGTTTTAAAAATTGGGGTTTTCATTAACTTGATTGAGTGGATTAATAGTTCAACAGGCGGGGCAAACCGATTTTCTGTACACATATAAAAATGCAATAATTGTGTTACCAAACACATATATAACTTGTAAAAAACCAATATCAAACACATTTAAAACCTTCAAAATCAAATATTAAGCGTAAAATAAGTTAATAAAACATACAATCCAATGAAATGTTCAAACTTTAAAACGACATTACAACTAGGTTACATAAAACATTTAAAACTATTTAAACTCGATATTCCCATAAAATTGTGATATATTATTGTATATGTTTAAACATTTACGTCATCACAACTTTACATAATACTTACTTTCCTCATGAAATTTGTTATTATACAAACATTTTGGACTAAAACTGATGGCAACATTTCTATGCGAACATTACAAATTGTTGGCAGTATGTTATAGATAACTTGATATGTAATTTCATTTGTTCAGCTTAAGGTTTGATGCAATAATTCTCGATTACAATATTGGTCAATTAGAAAACAAAAAAAATACAAAACTGACCGGTTTTGGTGAACCAGTTTGATGTGGGTCAAGTGAAATCCGGCGATTCAATCTGTGTTTTATATCCCATAAAACCCGGTTACTAATAGCCCGGTAACATCACCGATTCCCAGTTCAGCCGGTTGAACAGGTCGGGTCAACCCGGGTTCTAAAACATTGGTGTTTACTATTTTCAACTAATAGCGCATGGGATATGTTATTGGTACTCGTGGCCTACCATGTTTTGTACTCCACCCTCCTGACCTACTCTGTTTACAGTTTAACATACAGTTTTTTATTAATTTCTGTTCCGTATTTTTTGTCAGTTTTAAACTTTTGACTTATTAAACTTTATGTTTTCTGTTCAATACTTTCAGTTTTATATTTTTTCTAATATAAACAAAATTATAAAAATAAAAATAATAATAGTAAAAAATAAAAAACGAAAATAGGAGGAGGTACTACTTGTATTTTTGGGGGTGTACTAATAACCACTCTCATAGCGCATTTGACTTAGACATAAAATTTTAATTTAGATACTTATTAATTTTGCAATTGTTGTTTTAAAGTGTATTATGTTTTTTTAAATATAAATGTATTCCAAATCTGTTTAGGCATTCTCGATATCAATCCACAGAGAATTTTAGTCGCTACATATTTAAACAATATATTGATTTTACAACTATAGTTCATTTAGTGTTCTAATTTATAGTGTTTACAAGATAATGTGAGCCTTTATTCAACTACATGATTTCAACTCATATATGTAAAATAAGCGAGTTTTATTATCAAGTGATTTTATATTTAAAAAATGTCTTTTAAATAAGATAAACTTAAACAAAACTCATACACTCAGTTCTCGAGTTTTAAGTGAAGGATAGTGGAAAAGAATAGAAAAGGAAAAAGAAATGGAAAAGGAAAGAAAATGTTAGTTGATAAGTTCTTGAGATAGAGGAAAGAAAAATGAAAGTAATAATAAATCATGTTCTTAAGTGAGAGGAAAAGGAAAAAAAACTTATTCAAATTACATGTATGTCTTTTAGTTGTTAATATTAAGTCTTTTAAAAAGGGTATATTAGTCTTTACACTACATATGTTTCCTTTTCCTTTCCATTTCCTTCCAAAAATGGGAGGAAGATTTTCTTAACAAAACTTATTTTCCTTTCTATTTCCATTTCACTTCTTAAAAAAAGCTCGAGAACACAAAAAAACTTTCAATTTCCTTCTCTTTCCACTCATATTTTAACTCTGGGAAGTGAGTGATAAATTCTTGTTAGCAAATCCATAAATAAAAAAACACCATTAATTAAATCATATATGCACGTATTTGTCTTTCTAAAATCTTACACCCAAACCGAGTGACTATGTGAGTGTTATAGGTTGAAGCTGTTATTCTGTTAACATCTTCTATTTCATGATGTTGAGATGAAACACACAAATCTTATGTTAATGCTAACTTCAAATCAAAAGTAAATAGTCACCCATTAATTATTTCCCTTTTCCCAAACCAAGCAAAGTGAGTGTTGTTAGGTTATGTTTCTTTGTTGGTGACAAGCAAGAGGATGATGTTTCCCACAGTTTGTGTTTTCTCCAAATTTGAAGGTAACAACTCCTTTATTAACCCTTGTTCAAACTTTCAGTTCGGGTTGAGATTTGGTCCTCACAACACATTTTTATCAAACCTAATGACTCAAACAAGACCTCTGCCTTCAATTAACAATTTGGATAATGACAATCCGAAATCTATTTATCAAAAAGTTAACAATTTGGATGATGCCTTGAACCTGTTCGACCAAATGACTCAAACACGACCTCTGCCTTCAATTATTAAGAGCCCGCTTGGTTCAAATTGGGGAAAAGGAAAGGGAATGCAAAGGAATGAGTGGGGTGGGTAATCAATCCCTTACCCCCTCCCCCCAATTTACTCTATAATGGTTGATTACCCACCACGAGGTAATCAATCCATTTGCACTCACTAACCAAGCACAAAATAATAAGTGAAGTGGACCCCCTTAACCCCCTACCAAGCACCCCCTAAATTCAATCAGTTGTTGCAATTCGTTACCAAAATGAAACATTATTCTTCATCTCTTGATCTATTTAAACAATTATGTCATCTCCGTGTTCCTGTTGATGATTACACACAGAACATTGTCATCAATTGTTGTTGCCAGTTGTGTTGAAGGAATCACGGTTGTCATGAGTCAAAGTCCAATATCTCGGAACGTATAGCTATCTCATCAGCGATCTCCAATGTTGATTATGATGAGTCACGTTCCTTCCATTTAACAAGGACCTGATGGTTGGGCTTTCCGTGTTTGCGAATGGTTCGATGGTTTTGATGCGTGGTTTTGCAACCTTGCAAAAGGTTTTACTTCTCAAGGGATCTTAAGAAGCTTGCAATCCTCACCAGGCAGTGTACCTGACCGATGTAGTATAGGGGGTGATTGATCGTTCAACTTAAAAAATAGTGTTCGCTAGGGTCAAAACTCAATTAAACTAGGTCTAAAGGTGAGGGATGATTCTTTTTGTATTTTAATATTTTATGGAAAGCAAGTAAAAATCTCAGGTTTTGGAAGAATGGGTGGAATTAGTTGCTAGTCAACTAACCCAAATAACTACGAATGCAATAAAAATAAAATAAAATGACACGAAAGTAAATGTGGAGAAAAAAAAATAATAAGAGAAATGTGTTTAATTAGATTTCACTACTCCCTAGCTATCTTTTACTAGTTGATTAGTTTGTTACAATTGCATGGATGACATGTTATATTCCTTAGTACCATTCGTAGGGCCATGTATGATCTTCCCTAACTCTATAAGCTTCTGCCTCTTCCTATGTTGAGCCGACTACTAGCTCCTAACATGGCCTCCTTAGTAGTTACTTATGCATTAAATATAACCAATTTATCCTAGTACACATCCGATCATGTTTCTTAAAACGTTCAAGCATGTTACCAATTGGAAGTCTACCAGTTTTCTTAAGTCTAACATCGAAATCATTCATCCACAACAATTATAAACAAACAACCAACCAATAATCAATAACTAAGTTTCATTACATCTAAGAAAACATAAAGAAAACCTAGCCTAACATGTTAAAGTAAAGACAACCATAAGATGGGATCAAACAACACATAGACATATTGAATGATTGTGGAAAAACTTATCTTCAATTAAACATGGATAAAACAAGGGTTTGGAACCCTTAAAAATAAGGTAAAATTCGGGCTAGGGTTTCTCCAAAATTCTCCTCCCAAAGTTACACACTAATGAATGAAAAATCAAAAACTATATATAGATTTTTGAGTCTGACGGCATCACGTGTAAATCCTGACGCCGTCAACTCGCCGCCATAAAAACTCTCGTATTTCCTAGATCCAAATCTGACGCCGTCATGTGTAACTTGATTCATGGCCGTTGATTGTATTTTGTACGTGACGGCCTTGGTGACGCCGTCACGTGTAAATCCTTCAAAAACATTCTGGCACGTCACGTGTAACTTGATTATCCACCTCTTTGTCAATGAGTGACGACGTCACATGCAAATCCTGACGCCGTCACGTACTATTTTCAGCATGATTTGGAGACTTTGTCATTTTCTTCACTTTTTCGCTCCAAAAACGTCCAAAATGCTCCCTTTTCCAGATTTCTTCTCAAAAGTACCTAAAATGACAAAAGGAACAATTTAGGGCAATATTTGATCAAATAATCTTGAATTTGGGCTTAAATGACCCCCTAAAAGCGGTACACTTTTTGTCTCATCAGGTTTAGTATCTCTCCAGGTTGCAAGGCAAGTATGTCAGCTATGAAGTTGTTGGGAAAAGGAAGGGTAGAGGGGTTAGGATCACCTTGGCTTGGACGGAGTAGTGACACAAGAAAAATCGGATGCATACGAGACCCGACAGTATCGAGTCGATATGCCACCAACCTGATTTTCAAATATCTTGAATGGCCAAAAAACACCTGCTGAGTTAATGAACGTCCCTCCGAGCAACTCAAGTTTGACGATATATTCCTTGTATAATCTATCTTTGTTTGCTTAGATGTCATGCGTTGGTGAGTTTTAGACTTTTAGTCAAAGTCTCTTTAAGAAGAGCAGTTACACGTTGGTACTTATGCCATATGTCAGGTTTGTCACAAGCAAAACAACACAAATAAAATTCCAAATATAGATTGTTAACAACCTCCGTTTTTGGATGGTATGCACTTGAATGTAGAAGTAATATGAGATCCCGATCGGACAATATGGATTTTGGTAGCCCGTATAAACGATAGATGTGATTGAGAACCAATGTGGCAAGTGAGGGTTTTTTTTTATTTATTTTTTTTTTATTTTTTTTTTCACATTATATTGAGTAAATTCACCATTGGTCCTTAAACTTGGTTTCAGATTTCATACGACATTCAAAAGAGGGAATTGTTGCCTTTTTAGTCCACGATCTCGAAAATATTACGCCGCTAGTCCAATTTTCTGATGGTCGTTAGTTTCGCTCGTTATCTCAATCCTCACGTGCACAACACATGAGGGCACTTTTGTCCGAATCTTTGTTTTTGTGTTTTCCAATCTTTCAACTCTGACTAACACTGTAGAATTACTGTAACACTTTTGTCAGGTTACTGTAGCAATTTATATACTCCCCCCGTCTTAAAATTATTGTCATGAGTGAGAAATTACAAAGTTTAATAAAAATAAGACCACAACAAATCTCAACCACTCAAAGAGAATATTCCCATAATATATTCTCTAATTTTTACTTTAAAAGAAAAGTGGACAATTATTTTGAGACATCCAAAAAGGAAATGTGGATAATAATTTTGAGACAGATGGAGTATCATTTTCTCTCCCCTCATTTACATTTAATAACACACACATACACAACACATAAAACTATCATCTCTATCATCTTCTTTCTCCTCAACAACCACGGCGCGAACTCACCACCACTAAACCTCACCCCCGCCGACACTCGCACCTCAAGCAATAGCCAAACCACCACAGAACACGACCACCGAGACCAAATCCCACCAAAAAGAAATCTGAAAATTTACAAATGAGAATCCTAAGAAAATAAAAAAAAAAAAAAACAAAAAAGAAAAAAAAGAAAAAAAAAAAAAACTAAAAACAAAAAGAGATAAGTACTAATCTAGTACAAAATATTTTTTTAGGTCCCCACCATGGTTACTTTTAAACTAAATTACTTTTCAGAGAATTTGGGCAACAGATTTGTTTCTTTCACAGTGTAGTGCTTTTTAGGTTCCCTATGTACTTTTACACGTGGATCAATGTAAGTCGAGTAGCCTCCGGTTGAGTAAATTTGGTAGTTATGCGGGCCATTCAAAGTAACTAACTGTACTTGCATAAAGGACACGTGTCGCGTTTTGAGAGGAGTTGCGGAGTTGAGTAGACGCGCATGACCATTCTGGAGATTTAGTTTAAAAGTGACAATGGTGAGTGATACGTGGGAATCGCACCAGGCTTTACCTCTCGAGGGACCTCGAGAAGCTTACAACCCCCACCAGGTAATGTACCTGATCGTTGTAGTATAGTACAGTGACAAGTACCAGGGGATTGATCGTTCAACTCAGGAATAGTGTCGCTAGGATTAGAAAGCCTAAAAACTAGGTCTAGAGGTGAGGGATGATTCTTTTCGTATTTTTATATTTTTATAAAAGCAATTAAAATCTTGGGTTTTGGAAGAGTGGGCGGAATTAGTTGCTAGCCAACTAACCCAATAACTAAAGATGCAATCAAAATAAAATAACAGAAGTGAAAATAAATCTAATTATACTAGTGTGGTGTAACAATAATGGGGAAAGTTGTGTTTACTTAGGTTTCATTACTCCCTAGATATCTTTTACAGGTTGATAGTTTGTTACAATTGCATGGATGACGGGTCGTATTCCTTAATACTAGTCGTAGGGCCGTGTACAATATTCCCTAACTCTATAGGATCCTACTTCACTCCTATGTCGAGCCGTTAGAAGCTCCTAACATGGGATCATTAGAATTCTCCTACGCATTAAATACAATCAAAAATCATAGTACACCTCTGATCATGTTTCTTAAGACGTTCAAGCATGTTACCAATGGAAGTCTGCCAGTTTTCTTAAGCCTAACATCGAATACAATCATCCGTAACAACTATAAACAAACAATCAACCCATAATTAACATCTAGGTTTCACTACATCTAAGCAAACACAAAAGAGATCTAGCCGAGCATGTTAAATTGAAGACAAGTGTAAGATATATTCAAGCAACACATAGACATATTGATTGAAATGAAAGAGTACTTATCTCAAATTGACATGAAAAGTTCAAAGGGTTGAAACCCTTGAAAAAGCTGGAAAAATCCGTCCTAGGGGTTTTCCCTCAAAGTTGCACACTAATGAATGAAATTTGGAAAACTATATATAGATTATACAGGGTGACGGCGTCATGAAGAAATCTGTGACACCGTCAACTCGCCGCCCATAATGAAATCGGATTGCCTAGATCCACTTTTGACGCCGTCATGTGTAATTTTCTTCTGGGCTGTCACTAATATATGGACCATGACGGCCTTGGATGACGCCGTCATCTCCTTAGTACAAAACTTTCTGGATCGTCATGTGTATCATCCACTTCCACCTCTTGTATTACTCTTGACGCCGTCATGTAGAAGCTTGTGACGCCGTTATGTAGAAGCTTGGATGACGCCGTCATGTGTAATTTTCTTCTGGGCCGTCACTAATATATGGACCATGACGGCCTCGGATGACGCCGTCATCTCCTTAGTACAAAACTTTCTGGATCGTCACGTGTATCATCCACTTCCACCTCTTGTATTACTCTTGACGCCGTCATGTAGAAGCTTGTGACGCCGTCAGGTACTGTTCCCAGCAAGGAAAATTAAGACTTTTCCGTTTTCTTCACTTTTATGCTCCAAAAACGTCCAAAATGCTTCCTTTTCCAGATTTCACTCCAAAAGTACCTAAAATGATAAAAGGAAGGATTTAGGGCAATATTTGATCAAATAAATTCGAATTCGGGCTTAAATGACCCCTTAAAAATGGTTCATTTTTTGCCTCATCAAATACCCTTACACTTGAGATTTGTCCTCAAGCAAATGCGCTTTTATTCTAATCAAAATACAAGTTAGGGGTCATTTAACACTAATATAAAAGTAATTACAACAAATAATCGTTCCACTAAAGACCAAAGACAAGCACGGAGGTCATACACTAGCACCTCACAAATAGTGTTTAGATACTCACATCTCTCGGGTGTAGTAAAGTATATATCACAATAAGGAAATGGAAAACAACTCTCACTACCTGTCATAGCAAAATAGATTACCATAGGCTTGGGAAAGGATCAAACCTCCACCACTTGGCGTAAGCACCTAGGATAAACTATCAAAGAGGTCTTTTAAAGGGTTATAACGTTAGGTGTAGGGATATGGAATACACGGTTTTGTTGGATAAAGGCAATATTTACTGGTGGCGAGTTAATCATCTTGGTTAATTACATGTACAATATGGCGTTGCTAAGCCAAGACTAGACTCGACTTAAGTTAATAAATAAAAAATAACCAAAAACATTAAATAAACATAGAATGAAACGGGATGGTAGTCCGTATGTTTTTTATTTATTTATTTATTTTTTGCATACACTCTTACCCTACCATCCAAAATAATACATCATAGGGAATGTACATTCCCCTTGCACTTGAATTTTTACATATTTTACAATAAACTAATCTAATTACTCGAATTGAGATAATCAAAACACTTGGAGTACTTTTAAGATTAACGCACATATGGGGTTAATAATTATGTTGTTCCCCATTACTCCATAACACAAGTACTTTACCCATGAGTCCCAACCGTCCCAAAACAATATGTACAAGATATGACTCGACTTAGCAACCATGTAATCAATTAGATAATTAACTAAGGGTTTAAACATGTAACAATAATGCACTAAAGATGAGTGCATACACGGAAGGCTAAGGCGATTTGGGTGTACATTTGAGTGGGTTGTAACAAATTATTCCTTTAAGTAAAATGCTTAAAGTTAGAAACGAAAAGATAGGCTCGGAGGGGTGTACTAGGGGTTTCGTGTACTAAAAATGAGTACAGCGCTAAGGTGTGGGAAAAATTAATTGACTTTACTAGCCAAGTAATATGACTTAAATGGTAAAGTAATTATGATACGGGTTTAATACAAGGGTGATCCTAATGCCTCTTATCATGTAGTAAATCCTACTACGCGAATGTAGTCTCACTAGCGGTCTCGGGATGCATCACTAATGCAAGTTTTAGAATCTAAATGCTACCGGTACACTCATAAGCACTAATAATGAATACTTTTCCTATCAAATCTAAAGGCGAACCTCACATATTTGGGTGGAAAATTTTTCTGAATGGTACGGTTTTGTGCTAGTCATACGACTCCTATCCGTGAGACGCTTGCTAAGGCTAAAGTTTCACTCCTAAATGTTGTAAAAAAATTTAAATTTGGCGCTAAAATTACACTAACAAGTATTTCTCTTAGTTTTATTACACACCTACCATCAAACAAACAAACTCAAGTGCAATTGTGTCCTATAAGGTATCATCATTTACCCTCCCCTTACACTTAGGATGAACATTGTCCCCAATGTTCAATTAAAGAATGTAAAAGTGAAATAGGTAAAAGAATGAAAGCAAATACTCCTCTGATTCGTTCAGTGTGGATAGTGTGGTAACAAGGTTAGATCTTCCTCCAAGAAAATGAACATTCAAAGCTTCCCTTCCAGAAAAATAAATCATCTTCTTGTCATACATAACCTGTTAAACATGAGAAAACCAACAAGGCAACCTCGCGTAAAATCGGCGGTAATCTATATATACTAACAAATCCTAGAAAGCAAATTAAGATATAATGCTTGTGGAATGAATGTTTGCAGATTTACTGGAGTTTATAAAACTAAAGAATTAACAAAAACTTTAAGACGCCGTTAGAAAAACAAAACTCGCAAAATTTCCAGAATTTTACACATGACACCGTCAGGAATTAACTCCTGACGCCGTCAGAAGTGATCTGCAGAAATCTTTATGTTAAGTTTACAGAAAATTTATAGAAAAACTTATGTCCAACTTCCTGGAAAATCCTGCAAAACATCATTATGGCTCGATACAAGTATTTGACTCTAACAAATACTAACACACATGTTCATTTAATATTGTGGAGAATCAAGATCAATTTCGTTCTAAAAAACAAATTTGGGGTTTCCCCTTACACTTAGCTTTTGCAAAATACCTTTATATGAAATTAAGACAACGTTAAACAACAAAATAAATCATTTTCACAATTTAGTTTTGAAACATGATCTATCAACAATAAAAATAAAGCATGCATACGGAAGCAAATAACAATCAAATCAATTAAAAATCACACAAAACATGGGTTGCCTCCCAAGAAGCGCTTTTCTTTATTTACGAGTCTTGTAGCTAGACTCAAGGTCATGGGCTATTACGTTTTCCTTTCCCACTTTTGTGCTAACTCAAAACATCTAACCCAATTCTCATCACGCTTGTACTCAGGGCCTAGATTCATGCAACCTGAATAGTATGTTCGTCTCCTCTTACAATAAACATCATCATCAATTCCGTCGTCCTTAACCTCATAAGGTCGAATCTCATCAATTTGTAAATTCTTGATATCCTTTAATTCTTCCCTCATGTGAGGCATCATAAAAGTGATCTTTTCTATTCCGTCAGTAAACTAAACTATTCCCTTCCTATGATCACAATACATCTTAGTCATCTCAACAAACGGTTGCCCTAGGACCATTTCTCCTAAGTGTGGATCTATAATGCCTCTAACATCTTCTAGGATTACAAAGTCGCATTGATAAGTAAAATTTCCTACAAAGATGTGTACCCCTTTAACTCTCCTGACAAAATTACATAGTCTATTAGGATTGTAGGGGTCTTTTCTAGGGCTTAACCTTTCATTCCTTATCCAGTTGTAGTAGAGCCTAGACATAATATTCATGGGTGCTTTTAAGTCAATGTATGTATGCTCTCTAGACATGTACCCAATCATGCAAGGAATTTTTATGTTCCTATAGTTATGCCTCCTAATCAATGGTATCCTTCTATATTTTGAGGGGCATGGGTGTTGTAAAAGAAATCTGTGGTAACTCAATTCATCAGGGGTTGGAGAGAAGTTTGTAAACTCAATTTTCATTTGGAGGGGCTTATTAAATTCCTTAAATGTGTTAACTTCTCTCTTTCTTCTTTTACGCGCTATAAGCCTCTTGCTAACTTCTAAACGGCGATTCTCTAAATCCATAAAGACAAACCTAATACGAACAAAGGCACAAAGAAATAAGATAGACTAAAGAAAAACTAAAACTAAAAATAAAATCTAACTAGAAAGGAATCTAGCAAGTAGACCTAATAAAAAGAAATGCTAACCTAGACAATAACTATTCCCCGGCAGCAGCGCCAAAAACTTGATGTGTGGGAATCGCACCAGGCTTTACCTCTCGAGGGATCTCGAGAAGCTTACAACCCCCACCAGGCAATGTACCTGATCGTTGTAGTATAGTATAGTGACAAGTACCTAGGGATTGATTGTTCAACTCAAGAATAGTGTCGCTAGGATTAGAAAGCCTAAAAACTAGGTCTAGGGGCGAGGGATAATTCTTTTCATATTTTTATATTTTTATAAAAGCAATTAAAATCTCGGGTTTTGGAAGAGTGGGCGGAATTAGTTGCTAGCCAACTAACCCAGTAACTAAAGATGCAATCAAAATAAAATAACATAATGAAAATAAATCTAATTATACTAGTATGGTGTAACAATAATGGGGAAAGTTGTGTTTACTTAGGTTTCATTACTCCCTAGATATCTTTTACAGGTTGATAGTTTGTTACAATTGCATGGATGACGGGTCGTATTCCTTAATACTAGTCGTAGGGCCGTGTACAATATTCCCTAACTCTATAGGATCCTACTTCACTCCTATGTCGAGCCGTTTGAAGCTCCTAACATGGGATCATTAGAATTCTACTACGCATTAAATACATCCAAAAATTATAGTACACCTCTGATCATGTTTCTTAAGACGTTCAAGCATGTTACCAATGGAAGTCTGCCAGTTTTCTTAAGCCTAACATCGAATACAATCATCCGTAACAACTATAAACAAACAATCAACCCATAATTAACATCTAGGTTTCACTACATCTAAGCAAACACAAAAGAGATCTAGCCGAGCATGTTAAATTGAAGACAAGTGTAAGATATATTCAAGCAACACATAGACATATTGATTGAATTGAAAGAGTACTTATCTCAAATTGACATGAAAAGTTCAAAGGGTTGAAACCCTTGAAAAAGCTGGAAAAATTCGTCCTAGGGTTTTTCCCTCAAAGTTGCACACTAATGAATGAAATTTAGAAAACTATATATTGATTATACAGGGTGACGGCGTCGTGAAGAAATCTGTGACGCCGTCAACTCGCCACCCATAATGAAATCGGATTGCCTAGATCCACTTTTGAAGCCGTCATGTGTAATTTTCTTCTGGGCCGTCACTAATATATGGACAATGACGGCCTTGGATGACGCCGTCATCTCCTTAGTACAAAACTTTCTGGATCGTGATGTAAATCATCCACTTCCACCTCTTGTATTACTCTTGACGCCGTCATGTAGAAGCTTGTGACGCCGTCAGGTACTGTTCCCAGCAAGGAAAATTAAGACTTTGCCGTTTTATTCACTTTTATGCTCCAAAAACGTCCAAAATGTTTCCTTTTCCAGATTTCACTCCAAAATTACCTAAAATAACAAAAGGAACGATTTAGGGCAATATTTGATCAAATAAATTCGAATTCGGGCTTAAATGACCCTTAAAAAATGGTTAATTTTTCGCCTCATCAGTGAGGACCCAAAAAAATATTTTGTACTATGTTGACATAAATAATGCATAAAAACGTTATTAATATTTCTCGATATCCCTGCGTTTTGACGATCACAAAATGTTAAATTATTAAACGTAAAATCATTACGCAAACAAGTATTTAGTTACAAAATATTATTCCATCCAACTAAATCACTTAAGGTATGAATAAACAATTGCCTAATACATTTTATGATCAAAGGGAGTTTTATTTAAACCCTACAAATTATATAAAATGATATAAACATTTTATATATTTAGAAAAACACTTTTGATAATTAAAGGAAAATGTTTAATTCATAATAAATATGTGAATTCAATTTTTTAACCAAAATCAGTTAGATTTTCACCAAATAAATTTTTCTCAGAAAAGGACAAGAAATCTGGCCGTTACAGGAGGGCGGCCCCCTTAATTTTAAGCGGGCCGACCACCATTTAAGGGGGCCGGCACGCTCCTGTGACCAGGATTTCTTGCCTATAAATACTGGTTCATTCCTGCAATTATTCCTCACCTTTTGCACTAAAACTTTCTTTCCCAATCCTTTCAAAACATCCTTTTAAATCCTTTGATCATAAGATTATAAGTTTTTGTTTCAAGTGATCAAATCCCTCACCAATCAAAGTGCAAGAGAAGAATACTCCTTCAACATCTAGTTAAGAAGTATTGTAGATTTGTGAATATTGTTTGTAGTTGTGTCAATTATTTGTAAAGGTGTGGAGATTTTGTAATAGGTAGATTTAGGTGTGTTAGTAGTGAAGAGAAGAAGTAAATAGAAGTTTTGAATAGAAGTAGTAGTGTTGTGAAGAAGAATAAGTAGTGAAGTTATGAGAAGTTGTGTAGTAGTAGTGGTGTGTATAAGTTGTGAAGAAGTTGTGTAGTGACTAGTGGTGTGAGATTGGTTCTAGCTACGATTAGGACTCGACATCTAGTTTAGTGTCGTTAATTGGTGTAAGCAAAAGTTGTGTAAGGTTTTCTCCGCCATAAGGGAGCTTGTTGACATAGTGAATAAAAATCTCGAGTTAGGTGCTCGGGGAGTGGAGTAGGACGAAGAGGAGCTTCGTAGCCGAACCACTATAAATCCTTTGCCTTGTGGTGATAATATTTCCATCTCCATCTCTTTATTTACTTATCTACATTGTTATTACTTAGTCTCTAATATATTTGTATTTCATAGTGTGTAAGTATTGATCTCACATAAAAATCGAATCAAATATTTTGTAAACAAAGTTTTTATAAAAATAAAAATGACGTAAAACTATTCAACCCCCCTCCCTTCTAGTTTTCCACAATTGATATCAGAGACAGGTTAAACAAGATTTTTAAAATAAATTGTATTTTAAAACTTGAAATCGATCTATGGAATCGGAAAAATATTTAGAAGGGAACGTGACATTTAAACCACCATTTTTCAAAAACATAAGTTTTCTTGAATGGAAAAATCGATTCGAAAGTTATGTGAAGTCAATAGATTATGATCTTTGGCATGTCATTTCAATTGGTAATTTTCAACCAATAGAAACTATTTTTGAAGAACAAGATAACTGTTTCAAAATATTGCTAGATAAAAATAATATAGCTAAAATAATTATATACAAAGCTTTATCAAGAATTGAATACGAAAGAATATTTTTTTGTCAAACGGCAAATGATATGTGAAAAAGTCTTTTAGATTTTCATCAAGAGAAGTGTCAAGCCAAAGAAAATTTTGCATACAAAATAGTAGAAAATGAAAGTATAGTAGATAAGTATTTAGTGGAAATGAGTACAAGTGCTACTAGTTCAAATTTTTTGTGTGAAGGTAATGATGGTGAAAATTCTATGAGTCATGTCAAGAGTAAACAAGAAGGTTGTATAAAGATAACGATCGAAAAGGAATTTAGTGATGATGATGATTCTAGTTCCGAAAGTGAAGACAAAGAATATGCAAAGGTTGTTAAAGAATTCAAGAATATTATTAAAAAGCGACTAAAAGCACAAGATAAAAGAAAAACAACTCGAAGAAGAAAACCTAGTGATGAAGACGAAACGATGAAGCACAAATGTTTTGTATCTCAAGCATCTAATGAAGTATGTCTAGGAGTAGATTTGGAGCCCGATGAATAGATAAAGGATAGTGGATGCTCAAGACACATGACGGGGAATCGCAAGCTATTTTCTACGTACAAGGCGTATAACGGAGGTAACGTTGTTTTTGGTAGTGATCGTCGTGGAAAAATCATAGGCAAAGGTACGATCTCTCAAGACTCTCTAACAATTGAAAATGTTGAACATGTAGATAATCTAACTTATAACTTGCTTAGTATATGTCAAATATGTGATAATAAGTGTACGGTTACCTTTACCGATAAAGATAGTGAAATAATTAAGGATGAGAAAGTCATAGGTAGAGGAATTAGGAAAGGAGGTATATGTTATGAAATTAGGAGACAAACCGGAAGATAGGATATGCTTAGCAACTCTAGATGAAAATTCCACTTTGTGGCATAGGAGATTAGGTTACGCTAACATGCAACAATTACAATCTCTAGTCTCTAAGGAACTTGTTAGAAACTTGCCTAGTCTAAGATATGATCAACATTTTTGTGACGCTTGTAAAATTGGAAAACAAAGTCGGATCATAACTCATCCTAGTGGCCTCAACAAATGGTCTATCACCGGACGAGTGTCTTCTACTATCATAAAATCGATCTCATAAGTGAAATTACCTATAATCACATGCAATCCCTTCACTCTTCCTACAAAATTACTTATCAAATTCTTATTGGGCATCATCCTATAATCAAGTTGCTTCTTCATCACCCAATTGTAATAAGTCCTAGTCATGATGTTTACAGGAGATCTAGGATAGATGTAAGCTTTCCATATATGCATATGCCCGATGTTGCATGGTATGTTGATGTTAGAGGGGTCTCCCATTTTGATAAGGGGTGTGCCAAGGATATATGGTGTCTCGGGACTATCGAATAAATCCTTATGGTATTCCCGTTCTTCCTTGGTGGGCAACTTATCAAAGTGCTTCTCTATAGTCTCTACTTCCTCTAACTCCTCTTCCTTATTAACCTCAACTTCCCTAATTTCATCCCTAGTCTTGGTTTCTATTTCAACTTCATCTTTGTCACTTTCTTCCATATTCTTATCTATTGGCTTAATGGTGACAACATTGACAAAGTGAACATGTTTGGATGATGAGGGGTCCTTAATTTGGATTCCGTTATTGGCGTCCCTAGTGTCCTTCCTAGGTGTAGTTAACGCTTGGTTGTTGAGGGCTTTCAACAAGTTGTCTATCTTGTTGGTCATCTCCATTTGTTGTTGGTTGAATTCGGTTTCAAACCTAGCTATGCGAGCTTCTTGAGATGCCATGAACTTAGACATCAATCCTTCAAGATTGTTGGTACTACCATAGTTGTTAGAAGGATTGTTGTTGAAAGTACGGTTGGAGGGTGGACCGTTTGGTTGGTAACGATTAGGAGGATTGGAAGAATTGGCTTGATTTTGTTTCCACCTAAGGTTTGGGTGATTTTTCCAAGAGGGGTTGTATGAATCACCGTAAGGGTTTGGCTCGGGTTTGAAAGTGTACCACTTATCTCCCGCTTTGTCGGTACGCGAGGATGCGTAGTCCGCAAAAGCTGTTCCGGAGAGTTCCACACAATCACAAGTGTCATGGGGACCACTACATAATTCGCATGAAGAATTGATTTTGTTCACTTGGCTTAAAGGCTTAGGAGCTTCGTAATATTTCATGAGAAACTTGACTTGGTCCTCAAGTTCCATGATCCTACGGTCGGGAGTGCTAGAGTTGTTCGAAGGCAAAGATATTGCCTTGACCGTTTTGTTCAAATCACGGGGATCATTCCAACTTTCGTTGTCATAGAGAGCAAGATCTTCTATGAGTTCCCATGATTGTTCCGCACATAGATCACGTAGCTCACCAATGGCCGATTGGTCAATGGCTCGCCTTGTGGAGAGATCGATATGGTCATAGAATATTTGGACTTGGAGCCAAAGATCTATGCCATGATAAGGGACTTTTTGGAGTAAGTCCTTGAAACGAGTCCATGCTTCATAAAGAGTTTCACCTTGACGTTGTTGGAACATCAAGATGTCATTTCTAAGCTTGGTAGTTCTCTCCGGTGGGAAAAATTGAGCAAGGAAATGAGTGGTGAGATCATCCCATGTGGTGATGGATCCCGCGGGTAAACGCTCAAGCCATTGACTAGCTTGATCACGTAGAGAGAATTGGAATAGGCGTAATCGGGTTGTCTCTCTAGTTGCAACATCTAAGTCTATGGAATCTACGATTTTAAGGAAGTCCTTGAGATGTTGATTTGGATCTTCGGAACGAAGTCCATGGAATGCACATCCGCTTTGCACCAACCGGATGGTGTCGGATCGCAAGGGGGTCACATTGGCTCCGGTGAGCTCAATGGTGTTTCGATAGCCTTGGTGACTAGGTCGGGAATACTCTCCTAAGGTTCGGGGCCTAAGAGGTTCTAGTGGTGGGTTTTGTTGTGGTGGGATGACGGGTTCAAAGATGTTCCCATCGTCCATGATGTCGGGTGGTGAAAAGTTACGAACAAAAACACGAAGAATTAAGATAGACTAAAGAGAACCTAAAAATAAAAATAAAATCTTACTAGAAAGGAATCTAGCAAGTAGACCTAATAAAAAGAGATTCTAACCTAGACAATAACTATTCCCCAGGCTGCGGCGCCAAAAACTTGGTAGCGTGGGGTTTGCACCAGGCTTTACCTCTCAAGGGATCTTGAGAAGCTTACAACCCCCACCAGGTAGTGTACCTGATCGATGTAGTATAGTATAATGACAAGTACCGGGGGATTGATCGTTCAGCTAGGAATAGTGTCACTAGGATTAGAAAACCTAAAGACTAGGTCTAGAGATGAGGGATGATTCTTTTTGTATTTTTATATTTTTTTAAAAAGCAAATTAAAAATCTCGGGTTTGAAGGATTTGGGCGGAATTAGTTGCTAGTCAACTAACCCAATACTAAAGATGCAATCAAAATAAAATACTAAAAATTAAATTAACTATATTAAACTAAAGTTGTGAGCAATATATAGGAGAAATGTGTTTACTTAGATTTCACTACTCCCTAGATATCTTTTACATGTTAATTACTTGTTATAGTTGCGTGGATGATGGATTGTATTCCTTAATACCATTCATGGGGTGGCGTACTTACTTCCCCAATCCTATGAGTGCCTACTTCACTCCGATGTCGAGCCGGCTAATAAGCTCCTAACATGGGATCATTAGAATTTACTCATGCATTAAATACAACCAATAAAACCTAGTACACATCGGTTCATGTTTCCTAAGACGTTCAAGCATGTTACACAATGGAGATCTGCCAGTTTTCTTAAGCCTAACATTGAAATAATTCATCCAATACAACCATAAAAAAGTAATCAACACATAATTAACATCTAGGTTTCATTAGATCTAAGCAAACACAAGATAGATCTAGCCTAACATGGTGAAATTAAGACAAGCACAAGATATAGACAACCAACACATAGACATATTGATTGAATTAAGAGAAGACTTATCTCAATAGCACATGAAAGGATTCAAGGGGTGAAAACCCTTGAATTTACTGTAAAATACGAGCTAGGGTTCACAAAGTTCGGCCCTAGGGTTTCTCCACATAAGTTCCTCTATAATGAATGAAAAATAGAAAACTATATATAGATTTTAGAAGGTGACGGCGTCAAGAACAAATGTCTGATGCCGTCATCTCGCCGCCAAATAGTTCCTCGGACTGCCTAGATCTGGGTCTGACGCCGTAATGTGTACACCTTATGCAGGCCGTCATGATTTTAACTCTTGACGCCCTTTTTGTGACGCCTTCAGGTTTGTACTGGGTTGTTACCACTTTTACTCTTGACGCCGTCAGGATTTCCTTCTTGACGCCGTCATACACTGTTCTCAGCATGAAAAATTAAGTCTTTGGCGTTTTCTTCACTTTTATGCTCCAAAAACGTCCGAATTGCTTCCTTTTCCAGATTTCACTCCCAAAGTACCTAAAATCACAAAAGGAACAATTTAGGGCAATATTTGATCAAGTAAGTTCAATTCCGGGCTTAAATGCCCCCCTAAAAGTGAGTCATTTTTTGGCTCATCAGTGGACTAGGTTCTTAAGTGATAAAACCGAAGCCTTTGAGAAATTTAGTAAAATGATTCAAAATAAATTAGGATGCTCAATAGTTTCAATTAGGACGGATCATGGTAGGGAATTTGACAATGAAGTACAATTCGGAAAAATATTATGATTTAAATGGAATATCTCACAACTTTTCCGCTCCTCGTACTCCTCAATCTAATGGGGTAGTTGAAAGGAAAAATAGGTCTTTACAAGAAATGAGTAGAACAATGCTAAATGAAAAATCTTTCCCACAAAAGTTTTGGTGTCACGCCGTAGGTACATCAACGTATATACTTAATAGGGTTTCTATTAGACGAATATTAGGAAAAACTCCTTATGAGTTATTAAGAGGTAGAAACCAAATATAGGCTACTTTAGAGTATTCGGAAGTAAATGCTTTGTCCTTAATACAAAAGATTACCTTACTAAATTCGACCCTAAGTCATACGAAGGAATTTTTCTAGGTTATTCACAAAATAGTAAAGCATATATAATTTTAAATAAACATACTATGAAAGTAGAAGAATCCTTAAATGTAATATTTGATGAAACTCCTCCACCACCTAAAACATTACCTTTAGAAGATGATGATGTGATTGAAGAGGAAGCTATTGAGGGTAGTAAAAATAAGTCCTTAGGAAATGATTATGAAGTAGAAACATTAGAAGAAAATGAGGTTGTAAATATTAAGGAATCAAAATCACATCCATTAGGTAACATCATAGGTATTTTGAATCAAAGAACCCTTAGATCGCAAGTTCAAGACGAAAGTAACTTCTTTTGATTTGTGTCAACAATAGAACCTAAGAATGTAAATGAATCCTTAAAGGATGAAAGTTGGATTATGGCTATGCAAGAAGAATTAAATCAATTTAAAACAAATGATGTTTGGGAACTAGTCCCAAATCCTAGGAATGTGACCATAATAGGAACCAAATGGTTATTTAGGAATAAACTTGATGAAAATGGAATAGTAACTAGGAATAAAGCTAGATTAGTGGCCCAAGGTTATAATCAACAAGAAGGAGTTGATTATGACGAAACCTATGCCAAGTAGCTAGACTAGAATCTATTCGAAGACTCCTAGCTCACGCCTGCGCCCTAGACTTTAAGTTATACCAAATGGATGTGAAGAGTGCATTCCTCAACGGTTTTATCAATGAGGAGGTTTGTGTGGCACAGCCTCTGGGATTCATTGACTTCGCAAAACCTGATTATGTTTATAAACTCAAGAAGGCTTTATATGGACTCAAACAAGCCCCCAAGGCTTGGTATGACCGATTAAAAGTATTTCTTATTAAACATAATTATTCCATGGGAATGGTAGACAACACTCTCTTCACTAAAAAGAAAAACCTGAATCTCATCATTGTTCTAATATATGTCAATGATATTGTATTTGGATCGACTTGTCAAGAAATGTGTGCTGAATTTGCCAAAATCATGCATGATGAGTTTGAGATGAGTATGATGGGTGAACTAAACTTCTTCCTAGGATTACAAATAAAACAATTAAAAGATGGAATATTTTTTAACCAATCTAAATACATTAAGGAAATGCTTAAGAAATTTGGCCTAGAAGACTCAAAACCCTTAAAAACACCTATGTCTACGGAAGTGAAACTCATAAAAGATGAAGAAGGTGAGTCTGTAGATAATACTAAGTATAGAGGAATGATAGATAGTTTACTATACTTAACGGCAAGTAGACCCGATATCATGTTTAGTGTTTGCCTTTGTGCTCGCTTTCAAGAGGATCCCAAAACCTCTCACCTAGAAGCAGTTAAGCGTATCTTCTGATACATTAAAGGCACTATACACTTAGGATTATGGTATCCTAAGGGATCCAGTATAGAAACCATTGTATATGCGGATTCGAATCATGCGGGAGACTACGTGGACCGAAAGAGCACTAGCGGTATTTGCACGTTCATGGGATGTTGCCTAACATCTTGGTTTTCCAAGAAGCAAACCGCTCTTGCTATTTCGACCACCGAAGCTGAATATGTAAGCGCTGGAAAGGCATGTCAACAAGCACTATGGATGAAACAAGCTCTCGTAGACTATGGCGTTAGGTTAGAAAATGTTCCTATAATGTGCGACAATAAAGGTGCTATAGATTTAAGTAAGAATCCCGTTCAACACTCTAGGACTAAACATAAAGAAATACGTCACCACTTCCTTAGGGTTAATGTACAAAAAGGTAATATATCTATAGAAAAGGTTGCATCGGAAGATAATATTGCGGATATATTCACTAAACCCCTTAAGCGTGAACTACTTAACCACTTGCGTTTAGGATTAGGAATGATGGAGTAAATTGACTAAATTCTATTGCGTTTTCATTAATTACTTATTGCATAAAATCTCTTTCTTTTCTTAGTTTCTAAGTCTAGGAATCTATTTCGCACAAAATTGAAGATTGAGAATTCTACATTGCATAAACATTTTTGTAAAACCTAATCTATTTTATTTAAACAATTGTAACTTCTAGGAAACACATGAAAATCATTTTTTCTTGCATTGTTGAATAATGCTAAAAATGTTTGTTTTAAAAAAAACCATGAATGAAATTTCACATGAAATTGTCAAAATATATAATCTAATATATATACTTGACATTCATGGGTTAAGAAAATTGAATCAAGGAGAATTTGGATTGCTTCTTAGGATATCTTCATCTTTGTACTAGGAGTCGAAGCAATCGCATCTCCACATTTGTTGCATATAGGCACACACTAGAACAAAGTCATGAATTACATAGTCACATTTGTTCCATCACTTGTTTCTCACTATCTAGTTGCCTTTGCCCTTACATTAAGTTAAGTGTCTTAGAAGAATGACATGCTTATTTACTATATTACATTATCGTTTTTTGCATGCATGCTTAGTTGAAATTATATGCTTATTTGCCTACATATATACTTTTCATGCATATTTCATTAAGATAATACATGCATAGTTGCCTAAAGAGATGGACTTGCCCAAAACCAAACCTCAAAACAAACATCTTTCTGGAAAAATTTCTGCCAAAAACCCTTTTTCGGCAATCTAGGAACCAGGACCTGGGCGGCCCCCATAATTATAAAGGGCGCCCCCCTTAAAATTAAATGGGCCGACCATTAATTAAGGGGGCCGGCCACCTGATGGTCGAGGTTCCCTGTTTGCTTTCTGCTTTTTAGCTCATTTTACTCTATTTTGATTCTCCACTTCCTTAAATTCTCAAACATATTTTGTCTAACAAATCCACCACATATTATCTTTCCATAAACACATAATCATCACACTATAAATACCCTTCTTCATCATAATTCATTACTCAACCCATCATGTCATCTCCCAACCTCCCAAGATCTAAGCCTTCAAGAGTTGCAAAGATCTCCGTTAAACCCGTGTGGAGAAGAAAACTTGATACTTGTCAAAAGTCCACCTCAATCAATGACGTTGTCTCCAACCAACCAACAACAAAACATCAAACTCACAAAAATGAAACCTCTCATTTACCTCCACATGACAACCTCACTATTTCACTTTCCAACAAAATTCCACATCCATCTCACTCACTTCTTCCAAATGATCCTTTTGAGGAACATACTCAATCTCAAAACATCAACCGTCACTCTCATCAAAACATGAATCCTATGTTCCATGTTCAAGCCTCAATCCCTAGTCACAATCCAACTCCACCATCATCACCTTCCTCCGAACATAAAAAGTTCGTTGAGGAGCTCAAAGAAGCTCATGAGCTTAGTGCTCTTCTTGCCTTACACCTTGCTCAACGCAATTTGGATCAACAACCTTCTTTCACTCACTCCTCACCACCCAACAACTTGGTCCAACTTGAGAATCATGTTAATAATTGTCCTTGTTGCATTTTCTCCAAAAACAAACCATTGCTCTCTGTAGAAACGTAGAGCGGGGGGGGGGGGGGGGGGGGTGAATACGTTCCTCTTTAAGACTTAAAATGTTTTATATTAAATTTCCGATCAAGCGTGACTAAATATGAATAGTTGTTATGTCACTCAAGCAATCACATAAGCATGACATGAGGTTTAAACGTTTCTAATCTAATTCAGATTATACTAGGGACGGTCCTGTAAATAGGTGGATGATCCTTTATCATTTGAGGGACCGTCGGTCGATAAAGGACCGCCACCAGTAGGTCTGCCAGTTTTATTTCATGTGATTAAGTTTTCTTGTGTTTTGCATTTCTAAGTTAGCTAGTTAATATCACAAGCATACATACAACAAACCACACAAACATAAATGTAATGCAAGCATAGGAAAGTAAAGAGATGGGAAGAGAAAACGCAAACCGGACACGATGATTTATAGTGGTTCGGCACGAAGCACCTCTTCGTCCTACTCCACTCCCCGAGTCCCACACTCGAGAGTTACTTCACAAATCAACATGCTCCTTATGGTGGAACAAACCGTACACAAGCTTACACCAAATTTAACGACACTAAGCTGATGCGTGTGATTGTACCCTCGCAAAAGGTTTTACCTATCAAGGGATCTCAAGAGGCTTGCAATCCCCACCAGGCAGTGTACCTGACCGATGTAGTATAGTGTAGTGGCAAGTACCAGGGGATTGATCGTTCTCTCGGGGAATCGTGTCGTTAGGATCAAAACTTAATTAAACTAGGTCTAGAGGTGAAGGATGATTCTTTTTGTATTTTTATAGTTTTTTAGAAAGCAAGTAAAAATCTCAGGTATTGGAAGAGTGGGCGGAATTAGTTGCTAGTCAACTAACCCAATTAACTACAAATGTAATGAAAATAAAATAACAAGAAAGTAAATGTTGAGAAAAACAATAATAAGAGAAACGTGTTTACTTAGATTTCACTACTCCCTAGCTATCTTTCATTAGTTGAATAGTTTGTTACAATTGCGTGGATGACGGGTTATATTCGTTAATACCATTTGTTGGGCCGTGTACA
Organism: Artemisia argyi; assembly: GCA_030686995.1. NCBI lineage: Eukaryota > Viridiplantae > Streptophyta > Magnoliopsida > Asterales > Asteraceae > Artemisia > Artemisia argyi. The sequence continues at coordinate 109,847,888 of CM060687.1, forward strand.
ATCTTCCCCAACTCTATAAGTTTCTACATATTCCTATGTCGAGCCGACAACTAGCTCCTAACATGGCCTCCTTAGTAGTCACTCATGCATTAAATACAACCATTAAAATCATAGTACACATTAGATTCATGTTTCTTAAGACGTTCAAGCATGTTACCAATTGGAAGTCTGCCAGTTTTCTTAAGCCTAACATCGATATCATTCATCTAATACAATTAATAAAAAACAATCAACCAACAATCAATAGCTAGGTTTCATTACATCTAAGCAAACACAAACAAACCTAACCTAGCATGTTAAAGTAAAGACAAGCGTAAGATAGAATCAAACAACACATAGACATATTGAATGATTATTGAAAAACTTATCTTTGTGGTAAAGTTCCTCCAAAAGTTCTCTCTCTAATGAATGAAAATTAGAAAATTATATATAGAGAATACAGGTCTGACGGCGTCACGTTATAATCCTGATGCCGTCAACTTGCCGCCAATGCTTTCCTCGGATTGCCTAGATCCAGATGTGACGCCATCATGTGTAAATTTGCTCTTGGCCGTCACGTGTAATTTTGCTCTTGATGGCCTTGGTGACGCGGTCACTCTCTAACTCCCAAAAAACGTTCTGGCGCGTCTCGTGGAACTTTTTATCCACCTCTTTGCCAATACGTGATGCTGTCACCTCTAAAGTGTGACGCCGTCAGGTACTATTTCCAGCTTAATTTGGAGACTTTGCCGTTTTCATCACTTTTCGCTCCAAAAGCGTCCAAAATGCTTCCTTTTCCAGATTTCTTCTCCAAAGTACCTAAAATGTCAAAAGAAATGATTTGAGGCAATATTTGATCAAATAATCACGACTTAGGGCTTAAATGACCCCCTAAAAGCGTAACACTTTTCGTCTCATCAAATACCCTTACACTTGAGATTTGCTTGTCCTCAAGCAAATGCGCTTTTATTCTAATCAAAATACAAGCTAGGTGTCATTTAAAACTAATATAGAAGTAATTGCAACAAATAATCGTTCCACTTCAACCAAAACAAGCATGGAAATTATACACTAGCACCTCACAAATAGTGTTTAGATACTCACATCTCTCGGGTGTAATAAAAGTATATATATCACAAATGAGAATGGAAAATATCTCTCATTACTTGTCATAGCACATAGATTACCATAGGCTTGGGAAAGGATCAAACCATCACCATTTGGCGTAAGCACCTTGGATAAACTATCAAAGAGGTCTTTTAAAAGGTTATAACGTGAGGTGTAGGGATATGATAAACACGATTTTGTTGGATAAAGGCAATCTTTACTGGTGGCGAGATAATCATCTTGGTCAATTACATGTACAATATGGCGTTGCTAAGCCAAGACTCGACTCGACTTAAGCTAATCATAAAATAACAAAAACATAAAATAAACATAAAAGGAAACGGGATGGTAGTCCGTATGTTTTTTTCTTTTTTTTTTTTTTTTTTTCTTTTTCTTGATTTTTTTTGTTTTTTTTTTAATTTTTTTTCATACACTCTTGCCCTACCATCCAAAATAATACATCGTAGGGAATTCGCATTCCCTTTACACTTGAACTTTTACATACTTTACAATCAACTATTCTAATGACTCGAATTAAAATAATCAAAATACTTGGAGTACCTTTTTAAATATTAACGCACATATGGGGGTAATAATCGACGTCTTCCCCAATACTCCATAACAATAGTACTTTACCAATGAGTCCCAATCATCCCAAAACAATATGTACAAGATATGACTCGACTTAGCAACCATGTAATCAATTACACAATTAACTAAGGGTTTAAACATGTAACAATAATGCACTAAAGATGAGTGCATACAAGGAAGGCTAAGGCTATTTGGGTGTACATTTGGGGTGGATTGTAAACAAATTCTTCTTTTAAGTAAAATGCTTAAAGTTAGAAATGAAGAAGATACGCTCGGAGTGTACTAGGGGTATCGTGTACTAAAACTGAGTACATCGCAAAGGTGTGGGAAAATTAATTGACTTTATTTGTCAAGTAATTATGACTTCATTGGTCAAGTAATTATAATACGGGTTTAACACAAGGGTGATCCTAATGCCTCTTATCATGTAGTAAATCCTAACTACACGAATGTAGTCTCACTAGCGGTCTCGGGATGAATCACTATCACAAGTTCTAGAATCTAAGTATTACCGGTACACTCATAAGCATCTTTTCCTAACAAATCTAGGGGTGAACCTCACATATTTGGGGAGGAAAATTTTGAGTTGTACGGTTTTTCGTGCTAGTCATACAACTCCTATCCATGAGACGCTCATTAAGGCTAAAGCTTCACTCCTAAATGTTGTAAAAAATTTTAAATTTGGCGCTAAAATTACCCTAACAAATGTTTCTCTTAGTTTTATTACACATCTACTATTGAACAAACAAACATCAAGTGCAATTGCATTCTCTAAGGTATCATCATTTACCCTCCCCTTACACTTAGGCTGAACATTGTCCCCAATGTTCAATAAAAAGTATGTAAAAGTAACGAAGGTAAAAGAATGAAACAAATACTCCCCTGATTCGTTCGGTGTGGATAATGTGATAACATGGTTAGATCCTCCTCTAAGAAAATGAACATTGAAAGCTTCCCTCCAGAAATATAAATCATCTTCTTGTCCAATATAACCTGTTAAATCTAAGAAAACAATCATGGCAAACCTCGCGTAAAATCGGCGGCAAACTCTATATATAATAAAATCCTAGAAAGAAAATTAAGATATAATGCTTGTAGAATGAATATTTGCAGATTTTCTGAAGTTTATAAAACTAAAGATTTAACAAACTCTAAGACTCCAGCAAAAAAACAAAACTTGCAAAATTTCCAGAATTTTACACTTGACGCCGTCAGGTTGTAATCCTGACATCGTCAGAAGTGACCTGTAGAAATTTCATGTTAAGTTTCCGGAAAATTTCTGGAAAAACTCACGCCTTAATTCCTGTAAATCCTGCAAAACATTCATTATGACTCGATACAAGCATTTGACTCAAACAAATACTAATATGCACATTCGTTTAATATTGTTGTGATTTATGTTCAATCTCGCTTAGAAACAAATTTAGATTTCCCTTACACTTATCTTTTGCAAAATACCTTTATATGTTATGAAGACGAAGTTAAAAACAAAATAAAGCATTTTCACAATTTACTTTGAAACATGAGCCACAAACAATAAAAATAAAACATGCATACGAAAACAAATAAAATCAAATAAACAAACAAACAAATAAATAAATCTTGGGTTGCCTCCCAAGGAGCGCTTGTTTTTGTTCGAGTCATGAGCTTGACTCTACCCTTATTTAACGGAAATAGGGGGTTTTCCCTACACTTAGGATTGAGTGCGGGTGGAAGTAGCGATACATACTCTTAGGGTGGAAATATGCCACATGAGGTGAAGGGGGTGAGTGAATTATATGCTCAAACGGGTGTGCTCCTTTTATCATAACCTTACCTATTTTACTTTGGTTAATGAGTGAGTTAAAGTTTTCTCCTAAAAAGGGATCATCTTCTATCAATTTCGAGAGACTCCTAGTTGGGAATTCATCTCGAACTAATAAACCCGGTTTAAACCCATAATGTTTCTTGTGATCAATCATGAATGGGTGATGTAAGCATGTAAGGTTATGTTCCACTCCTATATTGGCTTCCTCTCTACATGGCTTAAAGTCTACCACCTTTATCCTAAGACTACCCGGACTACATGGGTTGATGGGTGGGTTGGCTCTTCTTTTGTCTCCTAGATGTATATCTAAGGATGGAAAGTTGTATGAAGATTGAGGTTCCGGTTCATCAACACTTGGAAATTCCCTAGAACTAAGAGTAAGTTTATCACTACAAGTATTCAAACCTATATCCTCTAGTGGTGTTTGGTACAAGGGTTCTACCTCCATCGGGATTCCTAAAGTTTCTTCTACTTCTTTCGGGTAAGTCATGGGCGGTGTGTGTGCCTCAAATGATGGTAGGACTTGTGGAGTACTTTGTGGACTTGGATTTTTCGCCTTATCCTCCATCACATCTAGATCACCTATGTGCTTATTATGTATTTTGCTGAAGTCAATCCCCAACATGTACCTAGGCATCTCAAATCCTTTTCTACTCATCTCAAATTCTTGGTCCGATTCATAAGAATCATTCTCAATAACTTGATCACTATGTTCTTTTTGCCTAAAGGATTCCTCATGTTCATCATATGTCTTAGTGAAATCTAATCCAAGCATGCACCTAGGTGGTTTGACATCTGTCCTAGGTGAAGGCTTATATGGTGCGTAAGTTTCACTAAATAAGGTATTTTGAGGGTTTGATGGAACTCCTAAGGTGATTTTTTTGAAAAGTTTTATGCGCTTGGTCTCTTTTCTCAAGGTACTCACTAAAATCAATGCGAGATCCTGTCCTCCTTATTTCAATCCATCTTGATATATCCAAATTAGCATAATTATACTTTTTCAAGTAAAATTCTAGTATCGGGTTTGGTTGATTCGTGTTTGTTGGGTCACTGAATTCCCCAATCCTCCTCTAACTAGGATTTGAACATAAAATAACCTAAGTGTTTAAGATCCGTAAACACAAACAAGTCACTGAGTGAACAGTATCTTAGTGAGTCATCTTTAGGATGCTTAGAACGAGTCTATGAAGAAAGGTTCACCAGTCAGTGAGGCGGAACTCAGTGAGTGGCATCTAAGCCAAAAAGAAGGTGATGGGTTCAGTGAGGATGAAAATAACTCACTGAACCCCCAAGACTCCTCAACAGCTATTGAAGTACTGAAGACTGAAGACCTGAAGACTGAAATATGAGCGGGACAAGGCGGGAAAGTTTAAACGTATCAACAGGTGTCCTTATCAACGTGAAGTCAAACTTTCCCTGAATGGCATAACGTCATGATGGTGTCATCACTGTGCATCAGAAAGGCACATTGTCTTTTACCCAATATATTCTATTGTAACAGAGACAAAATATGTAAGTATTTTTTCTCTACTAGTTAGGTCATCTTTTTGTCTTTATCAGTAATGTTGTAATTTACTTGTGTATATATAGGTAGGATAAGTGAGGAGTAAAAGTTTACAAGTTTGTGCATTTAATGCTTAGCATTCACAAACCACTTTTACTCCTCCATAGAACAACGCAGTCCCTGAGATAGCTTAGTGTGACCTTTTAGTTGTCACTCAAACTTTGTTTGAGTTTAGTGAGGAGTCCATACCATACTTGTCATTTCAATCCGAAGTGTTATTCTGCAAACACTTTGGTATAATTCTTTTGATTAACTTCTAATAAGAATTAAACGTTGAAAATATTGCGTCTCTTTTCTTTACGTTCATCTTTGTTGTTAATCTTTTATATCTGTGTTAAAAAGCCATGGAACTTGGTTAGGTTAACTCTTTAGTTAACTATTAACCTAGTAAACGGGACCAACAAGTGGTATCAGTGCCTCTGATTTGTAAAACTTTTCTAAATCTGTTTTTAAAACAAAAGAGTGCTCAAAAGTTTTTAAAGTCAAGATCCCACCATGGCTGACTCAGATGTTCCCCAACTTGTCGATAAAAAGGGTGGAAGTTATTCAGCTACTGCCCCTCGACTTGAGGTTGGAAAATTCAACAAGTGGTTTGCTACTTGACTGGGATGGAACCATATTACATTAAGCTTATTAATGATGGTCCATATGTCCCCACAACTACACAAGGTTTAGTCAAACCTGAAGCTCAGTGGACCCCTGATGAGAGGAGGGTGGTCAATCAAGACCAATGCCTGGAAAGCATCATTATATCTTGTCTTCTTGATGATATAATGGAATCAGTCATCAATTGTCCTACTACTAAGTAGACATTGACTGACTTGGTTCATAACTATGAGGGTCCCTCAGATACCAAGGAAAACATGATCATGGACCTGAAACTTGAGTACAATACTTTCAGAGCCAAAGACTCTGAAAGTCTCTCAAAGACCTATACCCGGTATAAGACCCTCCTGAATGAGCTGACCAATGATGGTGTCACCCTGTCAAAGCATGAAATCAATGTTGGCTTTGTCAACAGTCTCCCTGAGAAATGGTTAAACTTCTCTCAGGGTTTGAGAAATGCGAATCATATCCAGAATCTTGAGCTCCCTGAAATTTATGGGAAGTTTGTTTATGAAGACAATCTTATCACCAGGAGATACCCTGGTAAAGCTCAGGAGACCAAAAAGACTCTGACCTCCTCACCCATATCCACTGCTTTCTATTCAAATGGTGTTGTGCAGGATTTTCAAGATGGATCTGATGATGAGGTTGATGAAAGAACCTGTGAGGAGTACCTGAATGATTTACAAATTGAATTTCATGAAATGGCACTCCTTGCAAACTCAAGAAGGTTTATTAAAAGAATAAAAAAAATTTTCTAATTCAAAGGCAAATGCAATTCTGAATGTTTCAAATGTGGCAAAAGGGTCATTTTGCAAAAGATTGTTTCTCAAAAACAACCTCAGAACCATCTTACAAATTCTCTGGAAACAATTATTCTTCAGGAACTAGCAAGTTTCAACCAAAGTTGCTTCAATCAAGTCAGTTTGTTCAAAACAAAATTGAAAAAATACCTCAAAAAGATTTTGAAGCCAAATATAAAATGGACAAGGCCAAACTTGCTCTTCTTGATTCTGCTTCCTCAGTCACTCAGCCACCTCAGGCTCCTAAACAAGCTCAGGCTAAAAACAAGGGGCTAGTTGCTGAAACATTTGACTGTGATGAGGTTGAAGTATCTTCTGATGATGAAGAAGTTCATATCAGTGCCCTGATGGCTCTCTCAGAAGACAACAGGCTTGCTGTAGGAAAGGGTCATGCCAGGAATGGTGAATGGGTGAACATCACAATGAGAAAGAAACACATCAGGGATCCTGCTTGGCACCTCGACAGTGGATGCTCAAGGAGAATGACTGGTGTGAAGATTTATCTGCACAAATATGTAGAAGAACCAGGACCCAAAGTAGTATTTGGTGATAACTCATCAGCTCCCACTGAAGGATATGGTTCAGTAAACTGCAATGGTATAGGTTTTACAAGAATAGCTTATGTCAATGGTCTCAAGTACAATCTGATAAGTGTGAGTCAACTATGTGATGCAAAATACATAGTTCAGTTTGATGATAAGAGAGGGACCATCTTCAATGCCAACAAGGAAGTTGTGTTGATTGCTCCCAGGAGGGATGCTGTTTATGTATTAGACATGTCATCCCTTACTCAAAATGGGACTTGCCTTTTCTCTAAGGCAAGTGAGGCAATCAACTAGCTTTGGCATAGGAGACTCTCTCATCTCAATTTCAAAAACATCAACAACCTGGCCAAACAGAACAAAGTTCTTGGCCTTCCATCCCTGGTGTATACCAAAGACAAGCCATGTTCTGCTTGTGAAAAAGGAAAACACCACAGGGCATCATTCAAAACCAAACAATCATTCTCTATCAAAAGCTGCCTGCATCTTCTCCATATGGACTTGTTTGGACTGTCAGTCCCATGTCCATTCATCATGAGAAGTATACTCTGGTTATTATGGATGAATACTGATGAGTGTGTAAATACTCATCATTTTATACCAATCTGAACTGCCAAAACATCCAAAAACACTCAAATATGCATCAAAATACTGAGATTATTCCAAAAGTGTGTTTTATATGTTTCAGATGCAAAATAATCAAAAACAGATGAAAAACGTACAAAGTTTGCATAATTGGCAGTTTCAGTCCCCCAAGTTTCATAAATTGGCAAAACTAGTCCCTGGTCACTCAAAACTTGTAAAATTATCATAAAAGGTCCTTGGGATTCATAAGTTGTAAGAAATGATCCTTTCAAATTTAAAATCACAAATTTACAACTTTGGTCCCTTAACTTTGCAAAACTGTCAAAAATGGTCCTTGGGGTTTTAAAATTGGAAATTAATCAAAATAAACCTTGTACTATTCATGTTTGACATAATTGGTCCTTATGAGAAAAGTTTTTGAGAAATTACAAGTTTGGTCCCTGGAGTTTCTAAATTGGCAGATTTGGTCCCTAAGGTTTAAAAAATGGAAAACTATGCAAAAATGGTCCATGTATTATCTAACATTGCAGGTTTAGTCCCTTGGTTAAAGTTTGGAAACTTGGCAGCATAGGTACCTCAGAAATCCAGAAATTACATGAAAGGTCATTGTGATAATTACTAAACCTAATATTATCCAATTCCAAAATCCAAACACAAAACCAAAAACAAGCCCTGGTCCAAGCCTGTTATTTCCCTTGGGCCCAAATCCAATACCAGCCCACCACAACACCCCGTATTAAAAACCCAGTCCACCACCCCATCTTCTCCCCACTTGCCCTGCTACTACCATGGCCACACTCCACACCCTCCCCCTCCTCTGCAAACACTCAAACCCTACACTCCTACACTCCAAACCAAACGCTAACCTCCAAAACCCCCTCCAATTGCAACCTCAGTCCAAAATTGGTTAAATACCAATTTCCCGCCAAAACAGCTTGGACGGATGGGATGTGTTACAGAGATCCTAGGGCTCTAAATTGTGATGGGAAATGTTCCAGAGGGTCCCACAAACCCTAGATGTCAACTATAAAGAAAGAAGGCCAAGAATGGAGGGGAGGCAGTTATCATTAGTGAAAAGTAGTAGTTGTTTTAATCTAATTCAGTTTCTAGTTATAATTTGTAGCTCAAAAATTGTATTCTCAGCTTTTCAAAGTGTAATCTCAAGTTCTATTTAATAAAATTTCAAGTTTAGTTGTTTCAATTTAAATGTTCTCAATGTATTCTAATTCTCAGTCAAAAACTCAATAGCTATTAAAGTGGTGTTCTTGTTGTCTCATAAGAAAGATCTAATCAGTGTTAACTTACTCCCATCATTACAATTCAACTTTACTAAGCCTTATTTGAAAACTCTCAAAAATACAAATAAATAAATAGAAATCAATCAGTGAGAGATAGATAAGAAGCAAAGATGCATGGTGGATTTTGATTTCCCTGGTTTAGAACTCTATGGAGAGTGAATAGGTTGTGTTTCTGGTACTCAGTTCATGGATCTGTGCATTGGCTAACTTGTAAGCCTATTTTCCCAACTCTTAGTATTCTACTGTTCAATAGCTTAATTTTGTTTTATCATATATTTTCATGCTTACTTGATGTTTCTAAGTTAATTTAAGGCTATGTTACCCTTAGTTGTTCACTAAATTCCTTGTTGCTCTTTTTGCACATCACTGCCATTCAAGGCATTATTGGCTCTGGTTGTCTTTGGATGTTATGCTTGTTCAAACTAGTCCCTATTAAGTCTTTTTAATCTATTGTAGTCTTAAGATCAGCAAGTTAAGTTTCTAAATTCAAAGTTGTAGTGCAAAAGTTGTTTTAAGGGGTGTTTGGCTCAAACTGTTTACCTAAGTTTAAGGGTGTTTGAATGCTTGTGACCTGTGGAAGCATGTTACTTGAACTCCAAATAGATCATTAGGGTCATAAAAACTAGTTCTTAATTAGTTAAAAGTCAATTTAAGCTTTTTAGCTTCATATGTCACATCTGATGAGCAGTTATGGATCCAATTCCCCTCAAAATCTTGCATAATCTGTTATCATAACTTAGTTTAGTCAAAATTGAGCTTATCATACCCTTTTCAACTTATTAGAAGCTATCTAAGTTCAAAAAAGTCAGCATAGGTGGTTTAAGTGAAAAGTCAATCTTGCATATCTCAGATTTTCTCAAAAGTTCAAATAATTTATTAGAATTTTGTGTTGGGAGTTAAGACTTGAATCTTGTTCCTAATCCTAGCCTTCCACCTCAAATTTAGTATCCTACCTTTGTTACATTTTTAGGATTTTTGTGCTGGGCCCCACAAACCCTCAAAGAGGGATGCAGGGCAAGAGCTGCCTGTGCAGCAGTTACACCACCCCAAACCACCCACTTTTGTGGTGGTTTGTGGCCACCACAGTGGTCCCCAGACCCCATAAGAAGGTTTTTCCAACCCCCCTCCTAGTAGACTCCTAGGTTTGACCACTTGTTTGACCTAAGTCACTGTGGACCCCACTTAGTTTAAGCTTTAAAGTTTGTCCCAAGCCTGGTTCAGTTTAGCTTTGCTCAAGTGCTTATTTCTTCCCTTATCAGCTTATTTGTGCTTATAATTTGTTGTTCCTAGCTTAATTAGGTTTGTTAAACTTGTTTGCATCTGATTTCACCATTGTGGACCCCACCCAAGGCCTTTTGACCCAGATTGACCAAACAGTCAACCAAAGTCAACTGCTTAAGACAAGGGGGTGTTATAGCTTATTTATAAGCTATATTAAAAAGTGTTTTCACAAAAGTTTGTCTTTTTAAGGTATTAAGTTAGTTTGTAAAAGAAAAATCCAAAAAAAAATCAAGTTAAAAAAAAGTGATAGTTTCTATTTAATTCAAGTTAATTTTAATTTTCATTTTTATATTTTAATTAAGTCACTAGTGTTTTTATATTTTTATTAAATACCTCATATATTAAAGTAGTTATAATAAATTTTTCAGATTTTTATTTTGTCATTTAGTGCTAATTAGATTTAATTTTAATTTTCTTTATTATTAATTAATATTAAGTAATAAATAGCTTAATTAGTTTTTATAAGGTTAAATCTAGTTTTTATAATTTTCCTAGTTCTAATATAGTATAATAAGTTTTTAGAAAATAAATTTTGATTCTCTACTGTTCATTTTCTATTTTTCTTATTTTATTTGTTTAAAATAGACTTAAGTAAATTAATAGGTAAATAATTAGTTGTTTAATCTTAAAACATAATTTTTAGAGTTTTTATAATTTTTTAGGATTCCTGTAATGGTTAAGTAATTTTATAAATTTTATCTTAATTTTCTAAGTTAATTTAGTATTAATATAAATTAAAAGTAGTTTATTTAGTTTAATTAAGTTAAATAGTTTTTAATTAATAACTAAACCACAAAAAGACAAAAATATTATTTTTAATTTTTTATATTTTCTTTAAGTTCTAATTTAGGTTTAGAAAATATTTTTGTTAATTTTTAGTATAAATTAAATCATTTGTCATTTTTAGTTTATTTAAATTAGGTTTTAATTTAGATTTAAAATAGTTTAATTAATTAAATAATAGTTTAATATTATTTTAATCACTTTTATAATTTCTTTTTCATTTTTAATTTTAAGTTTTGAAAAGTGTCAAAAGCACCCCCTGTAGTTTGATAATTACCAAAAACCCACTTTTCCAGTCCGATACGTGATCTTAATTGTGAATTTGTGCATATATCTGATATCTGATTATTGTGAATATTATATCTGTTTGTCAATACCAAAATAACAGTAGCAATATCATTCCCACATCATCTGGCTACTGTCCTCAGTGCCACTTTCTCATAAATGATTCCAAAAACACCATTTCAATCTCGCTGGGACTTTAACGACCCGGGAAAACACTACACTATCACCGGAGTATTGATTCTAGGCTGTCTTTGACTTGTTGACCTTGGTCAATAATAATCTGACGGTTCTGAACCAATCAATACTCAATATACAGTTGGGTTTACTTCCTGACAAAAAAGAGTCAGGCAGCTGACACAGTCATGTCATTTGTTAGGAACATTGAAAATCAAAATGATGTCAAAGTTAAACAAATTAGAACTGACAATGGCACTGAATTCAAAAACCATGACCTTGAGTGTTTCTGTGATGAGAAAGGGATTTCTCAGAATTTCACTTCTCCCTATACTCCTAAACAAAATGGAGCAGCTGAAAGGAGAAATAGAACACTCATTGAGGCAGCAAGGACAATGTTAAATGGCTCAGTCCTCTCAAAACACTTCTAGACTAAGGCAGTTAGAATAGCCTGCTACACTCAAAATAGGCCTATTATTGTGAAAAGACACAATAAGACTCCTTATGAGATATTCAAAGGAAGAATCCCTGACATCAGCTACTTTCATGTATTTGGGTGTCCTGTGTTTATTCATAATCACAAGGATCACTTGGGTAAATTTGATGCCAAAGCTGATGATGGATACTTCTTGGGATATTCTCTGGTTTCCAAAGCCTACAGGGTGTTTAACACAAGGAGACAACAAACTGAGGAAACTTATCATATAACAATTGATGAGAGCACTGAATCCATCAGGTTCTCCAGTTCCTCAGTTGAAGAGATTGGTATTAATGATTCATCAAGGTATCCTCCTGATGAGTATCTCCCTGAGAATCAAACTTTAACCCAATACCATGCTGATGCTGATGTCTTATACTACATCATCCCTTACAATCTACCCCAACCAACCATCAACGAAATCATTGAAACACAACAAGTCTCCAATGAGACCACTACCACTGAACCAATTGTTTAGGAACCCTCAAACCAAGCCATTCACACTAAGGTCATTGAAGACCAAAATTTTGAGTTACCTCAGGTTCCTGTGACTGAACCCACTCCAACAATTCAGGCTTCTACAAGTTCTAACTCCTATCCTAGACCTCAGGATAGCTGGACAAAATCCAAAACAATTGAGCTTGTAAAAATCATTGGTGAGCCCACAGAAGGCATGCATACAAGAAGCATGGCTGCCAAACTCAAGGCAGCCTCAGCCAATGTTTGTCTCTATGTGGATTTTCTTTCTGACATAGAGCCCAAAAATGTTAAAGAAGCTTTAACTTATGAGAGATGGGTTCAGGCCATGAGAGAAGAGTTGGAACAATTTGACAGGAATGATGTTATGACCCTTGTTGAATGCCGCAATGGTGTTCTAGTCATTGGATTGAAGTGGGTCTACAAGAATAAGACTGATGAAAATGGAACAGTCATAAAAAACAAGGCTAGACTTGTTGCAAAAGAATATAACCAACAGGAAGGTATTGATTATGAGGAAACTTTTGCACCTGTTGCTAGAATAGAAGACATCAGGATCTTCCTAGCCTATGCAACATACATGAACTTTAAAGTTTACCAAATGGATGTAAAAAGTGCATTCCTGAATGGTAAAATTAAAGAAGATGTCTATGTGCAACAACCTCCTGGCTTTGAAAGCAGTGAATTTCCTAACCATGTCTACAAGCTTACCCTTTATGGACTAAAGCATGCACCCAGGGCATCGTATGAAACACTTTCAGCATTCCTGATCCAAAACAAGTTTGTTAGCGGAAAGATTGACAACACCCTTTTCATCTATAGAACAAAAAGTGATGTCATCCTTGTTCAAGTGTATGTTGATGACATCATCTTTGGCTCAACAAGTTACAAACTTTGCAAACAGTTTGAAAAACTGATGACCAAAAAGTTTGAAATGAGCATGATGGGTGAACTCACTTACTTTCTTGGACTTCAAATCAAACAGACTGACAAAGGCATATCCGTTTGTCAAGAAAAATACATTAGGAACCTACTGAAGAAGTATGAGCTTTTTGATTGCTCTTTAGTGAAAACCCCTATGGTTCCTCCAAACAACCTTGGTCTTGACCTCACTGGTAAATCAGTGAATCAAACCATTTACAGAGGAATGATAGGGTCACTGATGTACTTACTTGCCTCAAGGCCTGACATCCAATTCTTAGTCTACCTTTGTGCTAGATATTAGTCTGAACCAAAAGAGTCTCATCTTACTGCTGTAAAGAGAATCATCAGATACCTGAAGGGTACACCTAACCTAGGTTTGTATTACCCCAAATGTTCTTGGTTTGATCTCAAGGGATGCACTGATTCAGACTATGCAGGCTGTAATATGGATAGAAAAAGTACTTCAGGATCCTGCCAATTCCTTGGTGGCAAACTTGTGTGTTGGAGTACAAAGAAACAACAGTCAGTGGCTATGTCCTCAGCTGAAGCTGAATATGTGGCTGCTGCAGGGTGTTGTGCAAATGTACTTTGGATGAAGAGTCAACTGAGTGACTATGGCATTCAGTACTCCCCATCTTTTGTGACAACACAAGTGCCATAGCCTTCTCCAATAACCCAGTGCTTCATCAAAGAACAAAACACATTGACATAAGGTACCATTTCATTAGGGACCACATCATGAATGGAGAAATTAAATTACATTTCATCCCCACTGAGTATCAGCTAGCTGATATCTTTACCAAACCCCTGGATGAACCCACTTTCACCAGACTGAAAGCTGAGTTGGGCATGTTGGACATTGAGTTAGGCAACTGATTAAAATTATTCCAACCTGATGTAAATTCTCTTAGGTCCCTGAATAAACCCATTTCTCAGTGATATACACCTCATCACTGATCATCAACATACTGAATGATAATTCATTCAGGGGGCTCAAGATATAATATGGCATTGAATACCCTAACTAAATACTCTAAGTACTTAGTTAGTAAATGTCCCAGGTAGGTAACTGATTCCTATTAAATATAGGAATATATGTTGCTTACATAACTGGCATCCACATCTTAGGCCCCCACACCTATCTCACCAATATCACTGAGCATTAAATGCTCTCTCTCACACAAATACTTGTGTGATGACATCACTCAACAAAAGCGTCTTTTGCAGAGCCACGCAACTGTTCATCTAATCATGTTGCGAGAAAAATGGGGTAATGGGAATCGTGCATATTAATGCGGATATCAAACATGCTTTTATAACATCATTTTGAATTAATAACACAACCGTTTGATATCCGCAACATCATAACCCTAATTCATTCCCTATAAATACCCCCTCAATGAAAAACACACACACGCTTTCAAAACTTAACAAAACTCTTGCAAAATTTATCCAAGAACAAATTTGTTTTAAAACTGTGTATGTTCTATCTTTGATTAAAACTTTTTTCTCAAAACCAAACCATTTCTCATACATAATGGCTTCTTTTAAAGTAATCAAATACGCTCCCAATGTGGATTTCCAAGTGTAAAGCGTAGACCTGACAAAAAATAATGTGGTGGGAAACTTCGCCTACCCTGAAGGGTTCCCTGAATACAGGGATGTGGTGAAATTTCTTCAAAACTATTTTCTCACCACCACATTCACTAAAACCCCCTCTGTCATCTATCATGACTATTTGAGGGAATTCTGGTGCACAGCGGTGGTTGAAAACCCTGATGCACCAAAGGATGCCACCACAAGGTTCTTAGTAAAGAATGGGACTAAGTTCCTAACTCTTAACTATAAGACCTTTATCAAAGCCACTGGCCTTGATTATGCTGAGACCTTTGCTGCCCAACCCACTGAAGAGGATGTGAAGGCAATTTTACTGGAACTAGGGCCCTATGATAAAAACCACCTTGAGGTAACTCCATGGGCCCTCCTATCTGTTGGGATCATACTTTAGTATTTTAGTCAAGTCTCGGTCATTACCTTTTGTAATAGGTTGCTTAGTTATTTTATATAACTAGTCTATGTTTTAAGGCTTAAGTGTTAAAGCCCTATGGGCCTTAAAGCCCACGAAATTAAGGATAAGGGAGGAAGGGAGTGTTGCCCTAACTCCTCCCTTATAAATAGAAAGCTTATGTAAACTTTTCATTTGTTGGTTATTTGATTATCTTAAGGAAACTCTTGCACTCTCACCTTTCATATTGTCTCATAATCAACCATCTCTCATTCTCATCTTATTTCTTTCTAAATCATACTTGTGTTTACAAAATGGTGACCTAACAAGTGGTATCATTCGCCTACTAGAAGTTTGAAGTGTGTTTCTTTGATTTACGTGGGGTTTGGTGCTTATTTCTTCATCTTTTTGCATTTTTCTTTGTTTCTTTCACTCAAATCTTGAAGCTTGGACAAGTTTCAAGGTTGATATAGTGATTTGAAGCTTAGTTTTTGCATAAAGTTGTGATTTTTAAGGTTTTTTTTTTTTTTTTTTTTTTTTTTTTTTTTTTTTTTTTTTTTTTTTTTTAAGGTTTTATAGCTTCTTTGATATTGGAAAACTAGTTTTTGGTAGCAAAATCTTCAATAGTTAGTGTTTTCTAAGTATTGGTGAAGTTATTTGATCAAAAGTACCTTATTTCTAAGCATTTTTTATTCAAAAATTTGAGATTTTTCAAGTTTCTGACCAGTTTACGCGTAATATTGGTGAATAGTATGATTCTGTAGCTGTCAACAGTACTTTTTGTCCTTTTTACGCATAACTTTTGGCCTAAAACCCTTTTCTTACGCGTAACTGTGGTCAAAACCCTGATCCTACGCGTTACTTGGAAGTCTACGCATTAAATCCTACGAGTAAAGTCCCTTTCTACGCGTAAGTGTGATTTTCTACGCACAAGTCAGATCCTACGCCTAAACTTTACGCATAAGTCCAACTTACGCGTAAGTTTCAGATTCTCCGCTTAACCTTCAACAAAGATCTTCTCCTTGTGTTCCGGTGACTCAGTACTTCCCTAGCTTGGATAAGTTAGTGGATTACTTCGACTTCGGATATCTTTCAAGCTTGGATAAGTTTGGAAGATTTGTTTGGTTGTTTAAACCTTACGCATAAGTCAAAACTTACGCATAAGCCAAAGCTTACGCGTAAAGTGTAAACTTACGCCTAAACTTATTGTTTACACATAAACTTACTCTTTACGCCTAACTTAAAGTTTACGCGTAAGATTTAAGTTACGCGTAAGAATTGAACTTACCCCAAGGATTTTGGAACTTACTCAAAGGAACGTGCATTTCAATCTTCTACAAAGATCCATTTCTACACAAGTGTTCTAAGATGTCTCAACCACCTAATCATTACTTCCCTCATATTCAGCAACCTCAACATCAGCAGTCTCAGCAACCTCAACATCAGCAGTATCAGCAACAACAATACCTTCCGCACATAATGAATCAACAATCGTCTCAAAAACAAACATACAATCCACTACATCATTACCTAATGATGCAACAACATCAGATCATTCCTCAACAACAACCATATCAAGTGCTACAACAAACCACTCAGTTTTCCTCCAAACAACCTCACTGGTTTGACAGAATGTGTGAAGTTATTACAACTCAACAATCCCGACATGAGGCAGGATCACTTGAAACACCTCCAATGCTAACACCTGGGAATTATGTTCAATGGTCAAGTCGATTCTTAAGATTTCTTGAATTAAAGAAACCTCATGGGCAGTTCTTAAAGCAAGTGATACTTGAAGGACCATTTGAGTGACCAACAAGATTTGAAGCTGGTGATCCAAATGCTGATCCTCCATGTCCTCCTGGTGATAGACCCCTTCCAGAATCTGCACTCACTGAAGAACATAGACTACATCGTGAAGCTGATCAGTATGCAATGGCTTATATACTTCAAGGTATACCTAATCCGATCTATCGAAGTGTCGATGCTCAGAAAACAGCCAAAGCTATGTGGGAACACGTTCATCTCCTTATGGAAGGAACTCAATTGAACAAAGATGACATGGAATCCAAGCTATACATGGAATACACTGACATCACAATTGAACCAGGAGAGTCACTTGAATCCTACTATCATCGTTTCACAAATGTGGTCAATGATCTGGAACGTCACAAAATCACAGTACCAAGGATCGCTGTGAACTCCAAATTTGTTGGCAGTCTTGGCCCTGATTGGCATAAATATGTGACATTTGTTCGTCAAACGAAGAATCTTCATGATGCTCCATATGGCTTGTTGTATGATTTTCTGAAACACCATGAACCTGAAGTGGAAAAAGATAGAGCTCTATGAAGAGGATACACACCAACATCAACACCAAATTCTTTGGCTCTCGTAGCTCAATCTCCATATGCTCCACCACCAATGTCTAATCATGCATATGTTCAAGAGCAAAACTACTTCAGTTATCCACAATCTTCCTCCTCGAACCAAATGGTCCCTTATGATTCATCTCCACAAGATATTTCTACTCAACTTGTTCCATCACACAACAATGATGCTGTATACTACACCAACTCCAATGATGATGACGATGATGACTTTAATACGTTGAATCAGGGACTTGCTCTTATTGCTCGTGCTTTCAACAAATTCTCCAACAAAACAAACAACCGTCAACGTTCATCTTCTAACACAAGGAATCAAGCTGTTGTCAATGATGGAAGAGTGGAAATTCAGAATCGTAGCTATGGTCGATCTGGTTCAAGTAATTCTTCAGGAAATTATGGGAATGGTCAGAGGTTTAGTAACAATAGTGGGTTCAGGAACAACTCAGGATCTTCTCAGCAAAAGTCTGAATCAGTTGCTACTAGGAACTCCAACTCAGGGAATGCAGTGTGGTGCTACAATTGTAATGAACAAGGTCATATAGCGACAGCATGTCCCAAACCGAGAACTCGGGGTAGTAAGTTTCACAAACAGGCATTACTCATGGCTCTTCAAGATGAAAAAGATGGACATTTCCCTGAACTGGACAACAACTTCATGGCAAATGTAAACAATGATGATGACATGGAAGATCTGGAAGCCAATGCTGCTGTGATGCTTATGGCCAACATGCAGGAACTTATGCTCAATGATTCAGGTCCAGTGTATGACACTGACGGCTTGTCTCAGGTACATGATCATAAAACATGCCTAATACATGAAATAGCCTCACCTTCTGCCTCTGAATCAGATATGGCGCAAGTTGTTTCATCTAAATCATCTTCATCATCTCAAAAAGATGAACAAATAAGCACAGTTGTCATATTCGATGATGACACAGTTGTTTCATTTGATGATCCTATTGAGAATGATAAACATGATAATTTAGAACAACATGAACCATCATTTGATCCAGACCCTGACCTAATAATGTTATCTAATCAACTGAATGCTCAGCAATTGCTAATTGCAAAGTGCAACGAGAAAAACAAAGTTTTAAAAGAAACTAATGCAGCACTTGCAAGAGATATTGAGTGTTATAAAATCCAGCTTTCAAATCAGGAAGAAAAGATTAAACATGCTAAAAGTTTTGAAAAAGCTTTTCAAGATTCTTACAACAAAGAACAAGATCTTCAACGTAAAATGCAAGATTTAATTGAGTCAAACGGAAAGTTGATTTCGAAACTTGAAAGTGACAAGTGTGCATTAAAAATGCAAGTTGAACGTCTTCAAAGAGACCTTTCAAAAACAGAAACAGAATTGTCGAATTGCAAAAAGGAGTTTTGTGAACATAAAACATGAAAAAGGAAGTATATAGATGACTTACTTGGTGATATTGTTGATCTTGAAAAACAACTCAAAGAATTTCGTCACATTGTTTACAAACACGGGAACTCTGTTACAACAATTCAGAAATTTGCTTTAAAACCGAGACCCGATAAAGGATTTGCACTTTGCGATTTCAAATCAATGTTTCTTCACACAACATTTAAAGAAAATCCCAAGATTTACAGTATTGATCATATGTTTGATAATACAATTGTGCGTGCTGTTGTTTTTGATACTGAGGAAGAAGAAGAACTTGAAGACGAGAGTCGATCAAAAATGAGTTATGTTCAACACTGGACACCATATGACTATTCAAAAGCTCCACCTCTTTCCAAATCTTTTGTTACTCAAAAGGATTTACCTAAGAAATCATGGTTTATCGAAGAGTCATATGTTTCATCTCACAATGAGGCCCCTGTCCAAACTGTAGCACAAATAAATGGTCCTTTACCATCATCCGGTGAACTTTCACCTTTACCAAAAACGTGTCGTGTCTTAAATTACTTCAAAACTTTTATGGAAGACATCGAAATTTTGGAGGAAACAATTGAACGTAATTCTGAAATTAAAATTGAAACTTTTCAATCCGCTTACGAGCGAGAAAAGAGAGATATTTTTCAAAAACAAATGAAGCCAATTGTTCAACACCTCCGTCTTTGTGCTACACGTTGGGATCAGGAACTTCAAAACGAGGTGAAAAATATGATTCACGTTTTCAACTCAACTGAAAATGAGATTTTGGCTTAAAAGCAAAGAAATAAAGTTTTAAAAAATGATGCTGATCGACTCTTGGAACAAGTTCTCAATGCTAATATTTTGTCTGTTATCATGAATGATCTCTATAAATCTGGTACTTCTATGCTTATGGATGATCTTTGTGTTGATAATAACTTGTTGAATGAGGAAATTGAGACACTGAAACATGAGAATGAAAAGCTGAAAATTAAGAATGATGA
The DNA here is from genome assembly GCA_030686995.1 of Artemisia argyi. Classification (NCBI taxonomy): domain Eukaryota; kingdom Viridiplantae; phylum Streptophyta; class Magnoliopsida; order Asterales; family Asteraceae; genus Artemisia; species Artemisia argyi. The sequence goes on from CM060687.1 coordinate 109,867,949, forward strand.
TGTGACAAAACAATTTTCAAAAGAAATTTGTCAACTCAAACAAAGGCTTGAATGGTGTCAAGCTCAAAGTCTTGAAAAGGAATTGAAACTTCAAAATAAAAATGTTTCAAACTCGTGTCAGCTTTGCAAAACCAATGAGTCTTTAAAAAGTCTCTGTCTCAAATATGAGAAAGAAATTGCGGATTTAAAAATTGAAAATGTCGAATGGCAACAAAACCGCGATGACATTAATTATTGCAATGTGAAACTTGAGTCTCAAATTCAGGATAAAAATCACATCATTATCGATTTGAAAGAGAAAATTAAGCTACTTCAAAAAGGTAAAATGGTTGACACCACGGTGATAGCACCAGGAATGTATCATATAGACAAAACTGATAAAGGAAAGGTTGTTCAAAACACTAATGTTGATAACTCCACTTCTACAGGACTAGTCTCCACTTCTAGCGTTAGCAGACCCAAGCGAAAAAGTAAAAAGAAGAATAGGATCTTGCAACGTAAGAGAGGACACCTAGAAGCTCAAGAAGTAGAAGACCAACTTAGGAACTTGAATAAAACTCATGTTGCATCAGATTTAGATTCTAATCTGGCAAATTGTAATCAAAATCTAAATGTAACGAATGATGAACCTTTGAATGTTTTGAATATTAATGCATCTTGTGTGTTTTGTCGTAAAAGCGTATCATCTGGTGATCATACAAAATGTTTAGCTAATTCTCTTCTCTATCGTCATAAGAAACGTAGGACACGCATTCCTTCTAGGCCCATTATTGCCTCTAAGTCTAACTTAGGAAAGCCGTCTTCTACGGTCTCTAATGATGTTGAAGTTACCCCCATAAGTGCTGAGAACAAATCTAGGACAGAGCCAACAACCAGTGCATTTAACATTAAGAAAGCAAATACTAGTTGGAATTGGCAACGTTGGTTACAACACAAACCAGACTTTAAATGGATCCCTAACTTGTTGAATACATGTGCTTCTAACCAACAGGAACCCGCAATTTCTTTGGGTTCCACCCTTACTTCTGTTCCATCCGTGTCTTCTTTTGGTGATGCAGGTGGTACAGATTGTTCTCTGGATTGTTGATAGCGGATGCACCCGACATATGACAGGCAATCTCAAACTGTTACACAACTTTGTCTCAAAGTTCATTGGCACTGTCAGATTCGGGAATGATCATTACGCTTTAATCATGGGATATGGTGACTATGTAACTGGGAACATCGAAATAAGTCGTGTTTACTATGTGGAAGGACTTGGACACAACCTTTTCTCTGTTGGTCAATTTTGTGATGGAGATCTAGAAGTTGCATTTCGTGAGAAAACTTGCTTTGTTCGTGACTTACAAGGAAACGACCTCATGTCTGGCTCACGTGGCTCCAATCTTTATACAATTTCTATGTCAGATATGATTGCAACATCTCCGATATGTCTTCTCTCCAAAGCAGAATCAACTAAATCTTGGTTATGGCACAAACGTCTTTCACACTTGAATTTCAAAACTATGACTGACCTTGCTCGGTTCAAACTTGTTGATGGATTTCCAAGATTCCGTTTCACCAAAGATCACTTATGTCCTGCCTGTGAACAAGGAAAAAGTACTCGGGCTCATTTTCCTTCAAAACCTGAGCACAGTACGAATCATGTTCTACAACTGCTACATATGGATTTGTGTGGACCGATGCGTGTTCAAAGTATCAACGGTAAACGCTACATACTAGTAATCGTCGATGATTTTTCCAGATGGACTTGGGTTTATTTCTTACGAAGTAAAGATCAGGCTCCTTCAATGATCATCACCTTTCTCACTAAAATTCAAGTTCAGTTACGCAACACGGTACGAATAGTTAGAACTGACAGTGGAACTGAATTCAAAAATCAGACACTTAGGTCATTTTATGAGAAAGGAGGAATTGAACATCAAACATCTATTCCTAGAAGCCCAGAACAGAATGGAGTTGTTGAAAGACGCAACAGGACGTTAGTGGAAGCTGCTAAAACTATGTTGATTAATGCTCAATTACCTGATTACTTGTGGGCAGAAGCTGTGTCAACCGCATGTTATACTCAAAACCGTTGCATGATCACAAAATGCCATCGCAAAACACCATATCAAATTGTTCACAAAAGGAAACCGAACATCGATTACTTTCATGTATTTGGAGCACTTTGTTATCCGAAAAATGATCGTGATAATTTAGGTAAACTTAAAGCAAAGGCTGACATTGGAGTGTTCGTTGGATACTGTGAAAATTCTAAAGGTTTTCGGATATGGAATCGTCAAACAAGAGAAATTCAAGAAACCATTCACGCTAATTTTGATGAACTCACACAAATGGCTTCTGAGCAACACAGCTTAGGACCCGAATTCAACCGACTTAACTCTCCGGCATCTTCAGCTGAACCATTGCCACTCAACCGCAAAGAATTAGAAACCTTGTTTGCTCCACTATTTGATGACACAATTGAATACCGTCCTACTGAGGTCTCACCTAATTCCGCTGCTCAACCTGAAAACATTCCAGTACCAGACTCACCTCAACAAACCACTACAAGTGTTGAGAGAGACGGTCCTCCAATTGTATCACCATCTACAGCAGAACAAACTGGTTCTAACTCCCGCCATCCAGCTGAAGATCCAACACCACTATCAGTTCCACAAACCGCAAAGCATGATCCTGATGCGTTCTTTAATCCGTTTGCACCGGCTCCTACAGTTCCTGATATAGCTGAGTCGTCAACGCGCAATTTGGATCCTGCTAACATGCGAGATACTTATCAACTACACCCTTCAACACACAAATGGACCCGTGACCATCCACTAGTTCATATCATTGGCCATCCAGATGCACCTGTCATGACAAGACAACGACTTCACACTGATGGAGAAACTTGCATATATGCACTCACAGTCTGTCACGAAGAACCTAAGAACATTAAAGACGCAATGACTTATGACAACTGGATTGAATCTATGCAAGAGGAATTTCAGCAATTCATAAGATTAGAAGTCTGGGAATTAGTTGAAAGACCTGACGGAGTCTTTGTCATCGGGTTAAAATGGATCTGGAAGAATAAGCTTGATGCTGAAGGAACTGTCATACGTAACAAATCACGTCTGGTAGCGAAAGGATACTCTCAACTGGAAGGACTTGATTTTGCTGAATCCTTTGCTCCAGTGGCTAGACATGAAGCTGTTCGGATCTTTTTGGCCAATGCTGCACACAGGGACATGGTGGTTTACCAAATGGATGTCAAAACAGCATTTCTTAATGGAGAACTTCGTGAAGAAGTTTATGTTAGCCAACCTGAAGGCTTCGTTGATCCTGAGCGTCCTAATCACGTTTACCGACTCAAAAAGGCACTCTACGGACTCAAGCAAGCCCCAAGGGCGTGGTATGACAAACTGTCCACTTTCTTACTGGCCAATAAATTTTCTAAAGGATCAGTGGATCCAACACTATTTACAAAAACCCTCGGGGAGGACTTACTTGTTGTTCAAATATATGTCGATGACATTATTTTTGCCTCAACAAAAAGAAGTTACTCTAATGATTTTGCAAAATTAATGAAAGATAATTTTGAAATGTCCATGATGGGTGACCTTTCGTTCTTTCTAGGACTACAAGTTCATCAATCACCCCGTGGAATTTTTGTAAATCAGTCCAAATATGCTCTTGAAATCTTAAAGAAACATGGAATGATGTCTTGTGATACTTATAATACACCTATGGGCTATACCACAAAACTAGATGCTGATTTACATGGGATTCCAGTTGACCCTACCAAATACCGAAGTATGATTGGGTCCCTCATGTATCTCACAGCTAGTAGACCTGATATAGTATTTGCTGTCTACATGTGCTCTCGTTATCAGTCCAAACCAATTGAAAAACACCTCAGTGAGGTCAAGAGAATCCTTCGATACATAAGGGGAACCATTAATTTGGGAATCTGGTATCCGAAGGATTCTGGCTTTGAACTAATTGCTTTTTCAGATGCTGACCATGCAGGATGTTTAGACACACGCAAAAGTACATCTGGTGGATTACAATTTCTCGGAGACAAACTTGTGTCATGGCAATCAAAGAAGCAGGACTGCACTTCACTGTCATCAACAGAATCTGAATATGTAGCCATGTCTGCCTGTTGTGCTCAAGTCATCTGGATGAGATCACAACTTAAGGATTATGGCTACCTATTCAACAAGATTCCTATCTACTGTGATTCCAAAAGTGCAATTGCTATCTCCTGCAACACAGTACATCATTGTAAATCCAAACACATCGATCTCCGATATCATTTCATCAAAGAGCATGTGGAAAAGGGTACTGTTGAACTTTATTTTGTTGGAACTGAGTACCAATTGGCGGACTTACTAACCAAATCTTTGGCACCATCAAGGTTTGCTAGTTTAGTTCACCAAATTGGTATGCGATGTTTGACTCCAGAGGATCTGGAAAAGTTTTTAAAATACAATTGATTGTCAAACATCATAACTATCTTTTGTAAATATTTTACCAAAAAAAAAAAAAAAAAAAAATTACATTTTACTTATTGTGTTGACTCAAAAGTGTTTCGGGTTACTCTCCTCGACCAAAACCAATTAATTTTCCTATGATCTAAAGTCGAGGGGGAGTACGACAAGTTGTTCTTATTATGTCATGGTGTTAAATAAACGAAAGCTACATGTGTTAATGGGATTAGGTCTTTGGTTTAAATGTTTTGTTAGGTTAAGGGACTAATAGTGTCAATTTTCATAACTTGCATTAACCCTAGTCAAAACCAATTTTGACCACACACATTTACTTTTTCTGCAAACACATTTACTACCCTCAACAACCATCATCAACGACCCAAAATCATCTGAATAATCTGAGTACCAATCTTCTAATCTGTAAGTGTGATTATGTTTTGATCATGATTTATAACAAAGGTTTTTAATATTATTACAATCCAACGGCTCAATCTATCACAATCTCTTAATTTGTCTTTTAAGTTGTGCGTAGAATTCAAACCCAGAAATTAGTGATGTTTTGATTGAATTTGTTGATGGGAAATGGTCATTAGATGATTATTAACATGTTTGTGAACTCCAATCTCACCCAGAATCATCATTGAGTGATTTGGATATTAGGGTTCATACGTATAGATTAGGGGTTCTTGATTGTGGATGTTTTGATTATGATTGATGATAGGGATAGCGTGTATTAGTGTTAAGGATCATATCCCAGTAGTTTAATTGCATCATAAACGTGTTAGAATCATTAATCTTTGATCTAGGGTTCTTCGACACTAGCAGTTTTGATATTAAAATTTCATGGTCAATTGTTGTTATAATTTGTACCATATGATCCTTAGGATATATATTACACTCGCCCATGTCCTAATCATACCCAGAAACATGTTTGATTAAGGTTGTGATTAGTTGTTCATGCGTGTTTACGCGTTAAGATGGATTTTGACATGTTTACGCTTTAAATGTGTGAATCAAGTGTGTTGGGTTAATTATTGATCAGTGGTAATGTTTGTACACTTTCAAGAAACATACAACTCGAATTTCAAAGGTGATTTTTCTGGAAAAAGGCATTTCTACGCACAAAATATTCATCCTACGCGTAAGATTGAATCTTACGCGTAAGATTCGACACGTAGACAAACAGTGTCTTGGATAAGACATTGTTTACGCATAAAAGAATAACTTACGCTTAAGTTGTTTCTTACGCGTTAGTCATGATCTTACGCATAAGTTTAAACCTACGCGCAAGTTATATCTTACGCTCAAAGTTCAACTCTTTGCCTAAGCTCTAATCTTACGCCTAAGATTTAATCCTACGCGTAAAATTAAGCCTACGCAGAAGTTGAACTTACGCGTAACATATAAAGTTATGCGTAGAATTTAAACCTACACTTAATTTCATTTCCTACGCGTAATATAAGTTATGCGTAGATTTTTCTTCTTACGCGTAAACTTGTCAAATTCATGAAATTTTCTAAGTGTTGAAATATTTCCAATGTGTAACCTCTTGTAGTGATGAACTCTTGTTGTAACTTAAGTATTATAAGTTTCTATCATGTGATTAAAACATAAGTTTGTCATATAACAAAAGTTTTTCACACACAAACACCCACTGATCAATCAATAATGTGTTCATAATCTAGTACTTGAATGTCTGTGCTAACAAAGTATATCATTGCTATGTTTGTGATTGTTCATGATCAAACCAGATGGCAGAACACAATGACATTCCTTATGGACCTGAACCTGAACCCATACGTGCATGGGAAGACACCTTTCCTGAGAACTACTCCAGAAAGATAGGAAAGAACAATCTGAGAGTCAACTTCAACAACCTTACATGCAATGAGTCTTCTTGCCTTGTTGCGGTAGATGCACTTATCTATCACCCGTGCAAAGTTCTACTCACCAAATCTGCTGCAGTGGCATGCTTCTACATACACCAGTTTTGGCACACACTCCACTTGGACCTCCTTGAAGAATCCTTTACTTGTATGCTTCACATGAGACAAGTCACGGTCGACAAGGATCTTCTCCGTAGTGTTCTTGGACTTCCCGAACTTGAACCTAATAAAGAATATGACCAAGTTCCCAGTGAAGAAGAATTGATTGAATGGCTGAGAGATATTGGGTATGATGAGTCTGAAGAGGTTATGACTAGGCACTCTAAGGTCAATATCAGATTTCTTCCACAGCCTTGGAGAACTCTCTACATCATCATTGCCAAGTCACTATCTGGCAGAGACACAGGCCATGAACACCCTAAGCTCCAACATCTCAAGCTGTTTTGGGCTATTGCTAATGTCAAGAATGTTGATTATGCCAGCATTATCTGGGAAGACATTGTGTGGCACATACAACACAAGACGACCAATATTCCATTCGTCCGTTTCACCAAGCTTCTCATTGCAAGCTTCATCCATGAATATGATGACATACCTCAAAGACTGAATGATGAGTTTCAGCACGCATACAAGAATGAGGACACACTTAAGGTCATCAAGAGAATGGATACTAGTACAAGGAAACAAGGAAAGAAACTTCCTGATTACCTCCTGACTAAGAAGGTTCAAGAAAGCAATAACTACAAGTACTACCTTCAAGCTCTTGAAGCAGATAAAGTTGGGTTCTTGGACGAAGCTGTTCTACCATCATACATGCAGAAGAAAGAAAAGAAAGGTAGCAAATCTGGCAGCTCAGAAAGTTCTACCAAGACCAAACCTAAGAAAAGGGGATCACTTAAGATCAGAATTCCTGCAAAGAAACCAACTGTTGAACCTGGGTGGTTTCCCTCACCACAACCTTCTCCAAAACCTGCTAACTCTGAACAAACCGAATCCGACGAAGGTCCTATCTACAGTGAAGCCTATGCCAATATCACCAAGAAAATCAATCTTGATGAAATTGACGATAAGGATTTGACATTCGAAGATTGGGATAAGATTATTGACGAATCTGCTGATCATGCTGAATCCCCCGCACATCTCTATCAACGACCACTCACCAAAGCTCAGACGATTTTGGAAGAAGAAAGGATTAGAAGAGAAAAGATGAAGCAACCAGTATCTGCTGAACATGAGACTGAAGGCCTTTCAGTCGAAGATGAAAATGAAAGGGCTCTCAACCTAGGTCTCCTCCACAGCCGAATTGATACATTCAATGCTGATCAACCTCCACCTCCAGTGTTCTCTCAGACCACCGAAGATGGTGGATCTAGCAGCATTCCTGAGCCTAACACAGGGACCGCCACTGACTTAGTTGTTTATGACAATCCCTCAGTGTCTCCCACCAACATTGAAATGACTATGGGAGAGGAAGAAGAGGGAGATCCCATGGATACTGATGCTCCAAGGCTTATGTCTTTGGAAGAAATGGAGCTCAAAGAAAGGGCTCAGGAAGAGGAACTGAAAAGAAAACAAGAAGTTGAAGAGGCCAGGCTTGAAGAGATTGCTCAAGCTAAACTGGAAGAAACAATCAGAATGGAAGAGAGCAGGAAAGCAGAAGAGGCAGCCAAGCTGGCTGAAGAAAAGTTAAAGAAGGAAGAAGAAGCCAGGCTTGCAGAAGAACTAAGGCTTAAGGCCGAAGCTGAGAAACAAGCTGAAGAACAAAGGGTAATAGAAGAAGCAGCAGCCAAAGCAAAGATAGTTGAACAACCCGAACCAAAGAAAGGAGATGACAAAGACTCTACCACCATCATTGAATCATCACAGTCATCTCCTCCTGCATCTGAATCAACACATGACAAATCAATCAAGAAACCGAGCACCAAAGCTTCTGCTGCATCAAAGTTACTCAAGTCAGCTTTCAAAAGAGTACATGAAAAGAAGAGAAGCAGATTGGAAGATCAGGTTGCAACACTTGTAACCCAAGTTGCTGAATTGACTAAGCTGAACTCGAACGTCCAAGAGCTGCAAGACAAAGTTGATACTTTCTTAGCTAAAGACGTACAGGAGAACTTGGAAGCCGCACTAGCAGCTCAAGCACAAGAATACATGGCACAACACCTGGTTGCTGAGTTGAAAGATCTGCTGGCACCCATGAGAGACGAACTCACCAAGTTCGCAGAGCAAGCAATCAAGAAAGTGATCCGATCAACCACATTCACTCTTTGAGCTGACAAGTCCACTGTTCCACTACCAGGGCTATCTCTGGATGAATTGGAAGCTCAACTCTTAGAAAAGCTGGCAAACAAGTTCACCTTGACTCAAGAAGAAGCCAAAGTCTTGGAAGCATTAAAAGACAAGATGAACAAAGATACGTGCAACACAGAGGCCGATAAGCTGAAACGTCAAAGAGATGATGAAGACAGGGATCCGAATTCGCAAGCAAAGAAACAAAAACAAACCGAAGGACCCTCATCTCAGTCCAAAACACCGGTAATCCCTCCAACAACAACAACAACTTCCTCACAACAACCGAAGGCATCAGGTTCTGCTCCCAAGGCACACGACCATTTCAAATACACTGGTGGTGACGACATACCTCAACCCGATGAAGTTCCAGAACCGTCTCCTAAGAAGAAGAAGAAAGATAAGAAAGGAAAGCATCATCAACCCACACCAGACACCTCATCTAAAGGCACCGAACCAAAGAAACCTAAAACAGTCCTTAGCTGGCTAGATCAAGACAACAGTGCCGAATACTCCTGGTTTGAGAAGATGATCAATTCGCAACCACCACTGGAAGACAATCATGAACCTCAAGATGGTCGAACGGTGGAATATGCTCAAATGATTCAGCAAAAGTTTAAGATGAAAAAGATGAATAAAAAAGAGCTGCGAAGAATCAAGAATGATGCTTTCAATCTTCTGAAAGATAGGTCTGCTAACTCAATCGAGCTTGAATACCATCTGGAAAATATTGCTCGAGCTATGTCAAGCAATATTGACTGGATCAATCCTGAATCATATGTCGATCCGATCACAAAGAAAACCGCACCTTACATTACTGACTGGTCCAAACCACTACCGATGATTGGGAAGCCTAAGGAACCAAAGATCCCATACAAGTTCTTCTACAACACAGACTTGGAATTTCTGAAACTTGGCAGCAAGATTGAGAAGAAGTATGTTACCTCACTCGCCTTTCTCCCTGCAGCTCGATATCTCAACAATGCCATCGAAGAAGAAGCTTCAGCATTATTCGTTGACAAAATTGTTGAATATGACCGGAATGCTCTTTACGGCATACATCATTGGCCAACCAACCGGGCACAATACTATCGAAGCAGCAGACTTAATCAGACGATGGGTGAAGTAGAAAGTGATCTGAAGATAGTCTCCATTCAATTCATCTCGACTGTCACTTTCTTTGGGCACCCCTTCCTCAGCAAAATCACACTGAAAAGACTTGATGAAAAGGAGTACGATATTTCCGAGTCTGACTTTCCACGACTACGTCTCAACGACATCGAAGACATGTACCTACTCAAAGTTCAAGGAAAACTCTGTGGCTTGCCTAAAGAAATGCAGCTTGCCTTTATCCAAGCTCTTCTAATCTTCATCAGGCAGATTTTCATAAGAGAAAGAGTTGAAGATCTTCAGTTGGGAGTAGAAAGTTATCAGAAGAAGCTCAATCTCACTAAACCAAACCTGTTCGACATCCCCAAACTTCCACATCTATCTCAGTACACATTGATCAGACAACCATTTGGGTTCACCTACCGCAGCATTAACGGTCGCAACTGCTTCATGGCTTATGAAGAAATTCATAAGTTCTGTGATGAAACCCTGAAGTTCGTCAGAGATGGGATCAAAGGAAGAATCAATGACATAGAACTGGGAAAATCCAAAAGGTGGAACACCAATGAAGCCAGGGATGCTCGCAGATTCATCTTAAGGATTGAGAACAGATTGAAGCGCAGGGATCAGTTTCGAAGGTTGGAAAGTTATGTTGGAGGCAGACAGAAGTTTCCGGTGTTGACATTTCAGAGACCTGATTGGTAGATCATTGTAAGAATTTGATTTGATTTGTCAATAATTTACTTCATAATGGTTTGTGTACGCATTACAGTGCACAACCCGAACTTGTAAAGAAAGGACCCTGAGGTACGCATCAGTGCCTCAATCCTAAATATAAGGAGCGAAGGCTTCTTACTTTTGAGTAGAATTAATCAAACTTTTTATGATTTTTCATAATTCTGCTCAAAAGGACAAGTATTTCACCTCAATAAGACCTAATCACTTGTTGAGGGGGAGCACTTGTCAAAACTAAATACTTTGTTCAAAATCAAAAGTTCTTGGTGAATCTCCCCATAAGACTCAAAAAGCATATTTTAATCAAAAGTTTAACAAAAACAACATCTCATATGCTATTTTTGAGGGGGAGAAAAATGAAAAAGTGATAAAAAGTTAGTAAAAGTTAGTAAAATCGAAAGGACTTATCCTCGACGGGTAATAACATCAAGTTAGTTACTACAGCTAGTTGTCACCTAAAAGCTGACAATGTATCTCTTTAACTAACCACGTAAGCGTGTCTCGAAAAGGATTAGTCTTAGTAGAAATGTACCGTCTCGAGAAACTTTCTGTGGACTTGACCAGGCCGGGTAATAACTTCAAGCTAGTTTAACTAGTGATGTAAGCGTGTCTCGAATCGGTCGTGTTCACTGAAAGTGGATCAATTCAAAAGTACTTGCTCCTCCCGCATGTGCAAATTTATTAAACACTTATGAGCACATGTGCAGGGGGAGCCCTTCAAAAGTGTACACAAAACTCTCAAAGTGTTAACCAAAATATTTGATTATCACAAACACTTTGAGAGATTTTCTATCAAAGGTTTCTTGGCTACTGTCGGAGTTATAAGGTGATTAAGATAGGAATATCCGTCCTATGATCTGCCAGAGCCGGAGGGATCTACCCAAGGACATCTCCAATAGTTAGAATTAGAATTCCTTAGGTATGATACGAAAAAAGGAGAAAAGAATGAAAGGGAAAGAAGGAGTTGAAGAATTAAAAAGAAATGTAAAGTAAAGGGTGAAAAGAAATAGCCCTCCATATGAATCAACCTTAGGGCAGACACTAGGTTCAATACGTATGCTACTGGCTGTTGCAAAAGACAACACCGGTATTGAAGATTAAGTCGTCATGGACCCAGTGACGCGATGCACTAAACCTTCTTAACCACTCAAGTTCTCTTAAAAGGACTTGTTTCATTCTCACGGGGAACCCGCGTAACCTATCGACCTATCTCTTAGAGAAGGTTGATATTGAAGCAGGAGACACCTCCCCAGTCTCCGCATAGGAAACCTAGGTGTGCACTTATAGAGTCTAGAGCCATGAGATACATCAAAGATCTCTTAGGAACACTTAGTATTTCTACAACTGGTGTTCTACATCAATGGGCATCAGTTGTAAACTATCGAGTCCTTCGCAGATCTTAGCAATCTGCCGAGAACGTTTATGAGAGGATTACGTAAGTATTTCTCAATGATTGAACGGAAATCCTGCCAGGGTCAATATCAAACAGCCCTGACAGCAGGTCACTTCGGTAACCTCACAAGGGTTACGCTTAGTGTTTGCGGTGGTTCCATCTCGGTCTACAGTCGTGGAGTGATCCCCAGCGACTCACCCAGTCATTGAGCTACTTAGTAGGTCTTGTAAGCTCCTTCGGGAGTATCTGATATGGGAACGGCCTGGATAAGGATTAGAAGGAGTCTTCACACTATGCTGTTGATGAGCTCTAATTCCTTATCCGTAAGTACCGGTTGTTTTATTGCTAACTGTTTACTCGCAGGTACCTCATTTCCATGATGGTAGATTCCAACATGCTCATACATACATCTTGAAGTCAAAGAAAGCTCCCCCAAAAGATCTTAACAACACAAAGTTCAAAGAAAGATTCTACACCAATAAGAAGAATCTACAAAGTATAATGACAAAGATCTCAAAGCATGAAAAGGAACTTCTTGTTCGTAAAAGTCAAAGTCCAAAGATGTATGAGTATGTTGGAATGGCGGAAAACCACCTCAGACGCAGGAGTGACGAACGGCAGACAACTTCATAACTTATTCACTACATCATCACCAAAGAACAAAGACAAAGGGCAAAGTACTTTCATTATCATTCACTCATTTTGAAGACGTCTAGAGTTTTATATGTCAAAAGTCAACGACAAAGATGAAGACGTCAAGCAACCGTGATGACCGACCCTTAGGGGGAGATTGTTGGGATCATACTTTAGTATTTTAGTCAAGTCTCGGTCATTACCTTTTGTAATAGGTTGCTTAGTTATTTTATCTAACTAGTCTATGTTTTAAGGCTTAAGTGTTAAAGCCCTATGGGCCTTAAAGCCCACGAAATTAAGGATAAGGGAGGAAGGGAGTGTTGCCCTAACTCCTCCCTTATAAATAGAAAGCTTATGTAAACTTTTCATTTGTTGGTTATTTGATTATCTTAAGGAAACTCTTGCACTCTCACCTTTCATATTGTCTCATAATCAACCATCTCTCATTCTCATCTTATTTCTTTCTAAATCATACTTGTGTTTACAAAATGGTGACCTAACACTATCCAAACTCCCAATCATCAAAACCTGGTTCCCTGCCCCCTGGAGGATCCTGATGACCTTTGTTATTCAGGTCCTTGGGGGAAACAAATCCTCGACTGAGCAACTGAACACTACTCAATCAATGATAGTGTATTGTCTCCTGGAGGGTATAAAAATTGACATTTGAGAAATTATCTTCAGGGACCTCATTGCAAAACTGGGTGGGAAGTCTAGACAAAAACTTATGTCATACCCTAGATTCATTTCCTGCGCCCTGCAAGACTTGTTGGGGTCCGAGTATGTTAAGCCTGATGGCGTAGGGTTTGAGCCTGATGTCCTACACAAGGCAAACTACTCTCGTGACCCTGCTGAGGTTACACCTGTCGCCCTGACCACGTATATGCTTACTGCTATCCAGGGTGACAACAAGATTTCACCTGTTCCCTCTCCCACCAAGAAGGTGAAGAGGAATAAGGGATAGGGGTCCAGGAAGGTGGCTCAACCCAAGTCACTCGCCACTGGTACCTCTGTCTCTAAGCTTGAAAAAAAGGGGCAACAACAACAGACCCTGACTGCTGACACCCTCAGGATCATAACCGAATCATTGACCCCAAAACAACCGCCAACGGAGGGCACTGAGACATTACACTCAATGTCCTCGGGCAAACCCATTCCTAAAGGCTCTGCTGACATAAACAAGTCAGTGGAGTTGGAATCAACCCAACCTCCACGTCCTGTTAAAGGCTCTGGAAAATCACAACCAGAGTCTCAAGGAGCTAGGGGTCCTAAATCCTTGGTGGGGTAGCACTACTCCACTGAGAAGGGGACCCACACCACTTCACATCCTGCTAAAGGCTCGGGTAAATCACAACCCAAGCATCAGAGAGTTAACGCCCCTAAATCTTTGACAGGCCAGCGCAAGCCTGTTGGAAAGGGGGGAAAAACCTACTCAGGTGCCTGATGAGGACATTCGCAAATCAAAGATTTTGTCTGAGAGCACAAAAAATCTTCCCAAAGACTCAGAGGGACTGATACAACCCGCTGATAGGGACACAACAATCACGATTCCTAAGGATAACACTGGAAAACACCCATCAGTGTCTGAAGGGATCACGGGGGACAAAGACTCAGAGGGAAAAAGACCACCTGCTGATATGGAACCCAAACCTACTCATGGAGGTGCCCACAACTTGGGAACTGGCTCTAAGGACCAGGCAGATAAAACCCAGTCTGCTGGATTAGAGGAGTCAGGTCCTGGCCACAACGAAGGCAAGTCTTCTTATGAAGAGGAGCCGGATAACCTTATTTTGCAGATTCAGTCAATGGCTGATGATCAGGCAGCCTTGTTCTTAGAAGATGACTTTCACAGTGATGAGGAGATTTTTGAAGCCGGAGATGACATGGAGGTTGAGGAGACAGTCCCTGAACAACTCTCTCATTCTACTCAATCCTCTGACCATGAAGCTGTTGCATCTCACTCAGAATCAGAATCCTCAGGAGATGATCAAGCTCCTCTCACTGGGAAGTTCTTTACAAAGTTCATCAAAAGGGCGACCATTGCCTTATTCAGGGGAGTCACTGATCAAGTTTTTGACATGCACACTAAAGAAGCTGTTCATTACTTCAACCTCAAAGATGTTGTTGAAGAATTTAATGACGATGTTAGGGAACAGAATGCCTCAGTTTCCTTCTCCCTGACACAGATGGTCTCCCACCTTAACAAGTTCCTTGAATCCCTTACCAAGCTGAATACAGGGGTTCAGTCCACTCAAGAATCAGTTAAGGATGATCCTGAATTCACCAGGAAGCTTCTTCAGGCATCAAGGACCTATCAGCTCAACTTACTGCATCTCATTGAGCTACTCAACCTGATGAAGTCCTTCAATCTTCAGGCTCTCAGTAGCTCTGTGGAGTCTGTCAAAACCTCCCTTGCTGCCTTGGATCTCTTACTGGCAGCTCAGTCTTTGAAGTCAGCCTCTATTGCTTGGAGTTTTGGTTCTCGATTAACAGCAATGGAAAATGCTCAGGCATCCCTTGTAGTCAAAGTATCAACCATTCAGCAGGACACCTCAGACATCAAGTCCATGATGACTGAGATCTATCAGGCCTTCAAGGGCTCCTCTACCTCTGCATCAGTTACTCCAACTCTTGCTATTACTACAGCTCAGGCAACAGTTGTGGGGGAGAATGTAACTGATGCCCCTCACAGTGATGCCTAAAATGAAGCTACCGGTGTTGCTTCAAGAGGACAACCCTCTCATACTGAGGGGGAGCATGTCACTAAGGCCACTCCTATCTCATCAGTTCATCCTCAAGAAGAAACAGTCTCTTCATCTCATCAGCAGGATAAAGGCAAAAGCATTGCTACAACACCTGAACCAGAAATAGTGCTGAAGCCTGCCTCCACCATAGTCAGACAGGACCCTGATGAACCAATCAGAGTTCCATTTGAGATCAGTGGGGTAATCCATCACCTCACTGATGCTAAAATTCAGGCCTATTTGGAGAGAGATAAGATACTAAAAATGGTGGCTGTTGAAGAAAGGATGAGCAAACCTGTCCTCATAAAGGTTGTTCATAAAGAGGCTGAGAAGATTGGTTTAGCAACTGAGGAACTGGCTACTGGGAAAGCTGGTGCTGTCTTCAAAAAGGCTCAGGAGGAAGAGATGAGTGCCTTGAAAAAGGAAAGAGAACAAAAGCTCAGGAAGGACGCTCAGATCAGAAAGACCAGGATTGAGAAGTACACATGGGTGATGAAAGAAAGACTGAAACCTGAAACCATCACTGACATCCAAATCCATCGCAACACCAATCCTGCAGTTGTCACTGTCTTCAGGGGACCAGACTAAAGAATAATGGACATCCATGATCCATTCAGGTTCACTGACTTTGGCATCTCTGAGCTGGATGAGCTCCGACCAATCATCTCCAAGAAGCAAAATGTGGTGGTTCCTAGTCTCTTGAAATCACTGAAGCTTAGGTATGAAAGACTGATGAACATACCTGAAGCTCTTGGCATTCCTTCTCTACTTCCTGCTTCATCTACTCAAGTTGCTCCACCAAAGGCCTCCAAAAGGAAGAGGAAGCAAATTGAGTTGCAGCCTGAGATCAAGGTCCCAGGGCTGGATTGTGACAGGTCTCTTCCTGAAGGAATCACCTTTATGAACAACGTGGTTTTTGAAGTTCCTAAAAGAAGCCTGTGCTTTATTGATGAGTATGGAAACCCTGATTTCCAAAGATAGTCTGATATTGATATGGCTGGGATAAAGGTAATGCTAGTGTACCTCTTGCTGGCTTCCCCTGTCAGGTGTGCTGAAATATGAGGTTCTGCCTGGACCTTAAAGCGAAGATTAAAGAGCAACGACTATCTTTTTTTTTTTTGTTTTTGTATTATCAGTAGGATCTGTAATAACTATTAATAAACATTGAAGTTCTTTTAAGTTATTAGTGTCCTACTTTAATTACATTAACACTCAGTGAGAGATGAAGACTCCTGCCAACTCACACTGAATCATGAAACACTTAGGCTATTTGTATATCCAAATAATGGGAGACTGTTGGGTCACTGAATTCCCCAATCCTCCTATAACTAGGATTTGAACATAAAATAACCTAAGTATTTAAGATCCGTAAACACAAACAAGTCACTGAGTGAATAGTATCTCAGTGAGTCATCTTCAGGATGCTTAGAACGAGTCTATGAAAAAAGGTCACCATTCAGTGAGGCGGAACTCAGTGAGTGGCATCTAAGCCCAAAAGAAGGTGATGGGTTCAGTAAGGATGACAATAACTCACTGAACCCCCAAGACTCCTCAACAACTATTAAAGTACTGAAGACTGATGACCTGAAGACTGAAGTATGGGCGGGACAAGGCGGGAAAGTTTGAACGTATCAATAGGTATCCTTATCAACCTGAAGTCAAACTTTCCCTGAATGGCATAACGTCAGGATGGTGTCATCACTGTGCATCAGAAAGGCACATTGTCTTTTACCCAATATAGTCTATTGTAACAAAGACAAAATATGTAAGTATTTTGTCTCTACTAGTTAGGCCATCTTTTTGTCTTTATCAGTAACGTTGTAATTTACTTGTGCATAAATAGGTAGGATAAGTGAGGAGTAAAAGTTGACAAGTTTGTGCATTTAAAGCTTAGCATTCACCAAATCACTTTTACTCCTCCATAGAACAACGCAGTCCCTGAGATAGCTTAGTGTGACCTTTTAGTTGTCACTCAGACTTTGTTTGAGTTTAGTGAGGAGTCCATACCATGCTTGTCATTTCAATCCGAAGTGTTACTCCGCAAACACTTGGGTATAATTCTTTTGACTAACTTCTAATAAGAATTAAACATTGAAAATATTGTGTCTCTTTTCTTTACGTTTATCTTTGTTGTTAATCTTTTATATATGTGTTAAAAAGCCATGGAACTTGGTTAGGTTAACTCTTTAGTTAACTTTTAACCTAGTAAACGGGACCAACAGCTTTCTCCATAATGGCAAACGGAACAGTCAATGAACATAATTTACTAACAAAGGCACAAAGAAAAAGATAAACTACAAGAAAACCTATAAAAATAAAATAAAAATCTTACTAGAAAGGAATCTAGCAAGTAGACCTAATAAAAAGAAATTTCAGCCTAAACAATAACTATTCCCCAGCAGCGGCGCCAAAAACTTGATGCGTGGGATTGCGCCCACGCAAAAGGTTTTACCTCTCAAGGGATCTTAAGAGGCTTACAATCCCCACCAGGCAGTGTGCCTGGCCGATGTAGTATAGTATAGTGGCAAGTATCGGGGGATTGATCGTTCTCTCGGGGAATAGTGTCGTTAGGATCAAAACTTAATTAAACTAGGTCTAGAGGTGAGGGATGATTCTTTTTGTATTTTTATAGTTTTTTAGAAAGCAAGTAAAAATCTCGGGTACTGGAAGAGTGGGCGGATTTAGTTGCTAGTCAATGATGAGGCAAAAAATGAACCATTTTTAGGGGGTCATTTTAGCCCGGATTCGAATTTATTTGATCAAATATTGCCCTAAATCGTTCCTTTTGTCATTTTAGATACTTTTGGAGTGAATACTGGAAAAGGAAGCATTTTGGACGTTTTTGGAGCATAAAAGTGAAGAAAACGGCAAAGTCTTAGTTTGGAATTTTCACTCATTAGTGTGTAACTTTTAGGGTGTAACTTTGGAGATAAACCCTTGTCAGAATATCACAGCTTTTTCAAGGGTTTTTACCCTTTGAAGCCTTTCATGTTCAATTGAGATAAGTACTCTTTCAATTCAATCAATATGTCTATGTGTTGCTTGAATATATCTTACACTTGTCTTCAATTTAACATGCTTGGCTAGATCTCTTGTGTGTTTGCTTAGATGTAGTGAAACCTAGATGTTGATTATGGGTTGATTGTTTATTTATAGTTGTTACGGATGATTGTATTCGATGTTAGGCTTAAGAAAACTGGCAGACTTCCATTGGTAACATGCTTGAATGTCTTAAGAAACATGATCAGAGGTGTACTATGAGTTTTGGTTTTATTAATGCGTAGGAGAATTCTTATGATCCTATGTTAGGAGCTTCTAACGGCTCGACATAGGAGTGAAGTTGGATCCTATAGAGTTAGGGAATATTGTACACGGCCCTACGACTAGTATTAAGGAATACGACCCGTCATCCATGTAATTGTAACAAATTATCAATCTGTAAAAGATATCTAGGGAGTAATGAAACCTAAGTAAACACAACTTTCCCTATTATTGTTCACACCACTAGTTTAATTAGCTTTATTTTCATTTCTGTTATTTTATTTTGATTGCATCTTAAGTTATTGGGTTAGTTGATTAGCAACTAATTCCGCCCATTCTTACGAAACCCGAGATTTTTACTTGCTTTCATAAAAATATAAAAATACAAAAAGAATCATCCCTCACCTCTAGACCTAGTTTTTAGGCTTTCTAATCCTAGCGACACTATTCCTGAGTTGAATGATCAATCCCCCGGTACTTGTCACTATACTATTCTACAACGATCAGGTACACTACCTGGTGGGGGTTGTAAGCTTCTCGAGATCCCTCGAGAGGTAAAGCCTGGTGCGATTCCCACGTATCAAGTTTTTGGCGCCGTTGCCGGGGAATAGTTATTGTCTAGGTTAGGATTTTCTTTTTATTAGGTCTACTTGCTAGATTCCTTTCTAGTAATATTTTATTTTTATTTCTAGGTTTTCTTTAGTCTATCTTATTCTTCGTGTCTTTGTTCGTAACCTTTACCATCCGCCATCATGGCAAATGAAGATCTCTCTAACCTTTGAGTCACTGGGAGTCGTAGTTCCGTTAGAGACCTAGTTTTGCCATATGCAGAACCTGAAAGGGAAATGCGTAGGCTAAGGCAATCTCTCTCAACACCCGAACCATCCAGCGTAGCTATCAACTTTGATTAGGCCCTTTCTGAAGAATATTCAGATAATCACCTCACACCCTCTAGCCCCCAGTCCAACAACGATATGAGTACCCCTGAAACTCCCATTCCTAAGCGCCTTAAGGACTACTCCTCCCCGAATCCTCGTGGCTTCTCAAATGCCATTGTCTTCCCAAATGAACACACCGATGAGGTCTGGCGTGCAAGCAATGTTTGGCTTGTCCAAAGTGTGTGCAAGTTTTGCGGATTACATAATGATGACCCGATTCAACACATCAGGGACTTCTTGAAAATAGTGGACACCCTCCATACGGATGGGGCCACTAGAAACACGTCCCGATTACGGTTCTTCCCTTTCACTCTTTATGAAAAAGCCAAAGAATGGTATGATAGACTTCCCTCCGAGTCTATCTTTACATGGGAGCAACTTATATCCAAGTTTTATGAGAAGTTCTTCCCAGCAGGGAAAACCTCAGTATTTAGGGATAGGATCCTCCGCTTCCGGAAGGGAAAGGACGAACCCATCCATAAATCGTGGATTAGATTCAAGGATTTAATAAGACAAGTTCCCCATCATGCCATCGAACTCTAGCTTCTGGTCCAAATCTTCTACGACAATGTCTCCTCAAACGACCAAAACGAAATCAACAATTCTAGAAAAGGGAAAATACCCAATCTTAGCGCCGAGGAAGAGTGGAATAGGATTGAGGAATATGCTCAAGACCAGGATGATACTTGGGATGAACCTGAGTCGACTGCGAGGATGCCTGAAATCACACAAACACCCTCAGATCGGCTAAGAAAAATTCACAAAAGGATGGAATATCTTGCGGGGTCGCGAACAACTAAACAACTTTTAAATCCTTACTTGATCTGCGACTACTGTGGGGGCCCGCACGAGGTAGAGGAATGCGGGGGAGAAACCACGACCGAACATGCGTGTTTGTCAGGACATGACATCTACGCTGACCCCTCCCTTTTGCCTTTTTACCAAAACGATGATTATACCCTTTGGGGAAATCTGGTGAAAAGAAAAGAAGGGGAGAAAGGCCCTGAATACAAAATCAGGAGCACTTTTGAAGATGACCTCGGTCACTTCACTCAAGAAAAAGGCTTACAATTGAAAGGTCTTGATGAGCTCATTGCTGAGCAACAGAATGACATGGAAGAATGGTTCAACAAGCTTAATGCCACTCTTGATGACCAAGACAGGCCATCAGTAAGCCAAAAAGATCCCCTGCTCGCGGAGACTACTCGAGCTGGAACAACAACCAAGGACCCTCCTTATCCGAGCTCACACCCTGTCACCATTGATCCAAAAGAGCCCCATGAGGAGGAAGGTAATGTGAGCAACGAGGCTCCTGAACCACCTTCCCTGGTAACCCCATCTTCATCAACTCCACCTAACCAACCTATGAGAATCCCATTCCCATCCCGCCTAAAAAACCAGAAAATTGAGAACGATAATAAGAGATTCTTGTCATATCTAAAAGATTCAGTGGTCACCATACCTCTCCTTGATGCTTGCTATCACATGCCAAAGTATAGCTAATACTTCAAAAGACTACTCGCCAACCGAAAGAAACTCGAGGGTCTTGTGACTCTGGGGAAGAATGTTCGGTGGTGACCCAACGAGGGATACCGAAAAAGGTAGACGATCCAGGCAGCTTCACCTTGCCCTGTTCCATAGGATCTCTATCAATAAAAAATTCTCATGCCGATTTAAGGGCGAGCATCAACCTTATGCCCCACTCCATGTTCCTCAAACTAGGATACTCCGGACTAAAGTCTACCCGTATGAACATCTAACTAGCCGATAGATCGGTCAAATATCCCCTAGGGATATGCGAGAATGTGCTAGTCAAAGTTGGGAAGTTCAAATTTCCGGTTGACTTCGTGATCTTGGAGATGGAGGAGGATGACTTGGTGCCTATCATCTTAGGGAGACCATTTCTTGCTACCGCTCGTGCAGTTATTGATGTTCATGACGGCAAGTTAACCTTACGAGTAGGAACCGATAGCTTAACCTTCGACATTAAAGACACTATGAACCTCTCTCTCGAAGCAGCTAACTGGCTCTATTTCATCGGATAGGTCGATGAACTTACTGATGTCATTGACAACTGTGTTGATGAACAGATCGAAGAAGGCTGGTTATGGGATGAGAGTTTCCTCCCCATATTGGTGGAGGAAAAGATGGAGGGTGCTAGCGCAGTCTCCTTCTATCCCAGACAAGAGACCACTGAACAGCTCAAACTCCGAAAACCCAAAAACACGCTTAAGCCCTGATGTGTGCTTTTTCACACATCCTTTTTAGCCTTAAATCAGACCAAATACACCAAATACTAACCAAATATGCCAAGAGAATGTATGTTTTTGTATTTGTGTATGTGCAGGTACGGATATGTGAAAAACGAACAAAAACAAAGCAAAACCGACAAAAACGAGCACGGGATTGGAAAAGGTCAAAAGCCGGAGCCGGGGAAGAAAAATGATAAAGGAAAGCTCAAAATATTATTAGAAGTCCTCGAAGATTCACAAAGTTGCATAATTAGTCCTTGGTAAAAGATTTGAAGAATTGGCAAATTTAATCCCTATACTTTCAGATAATTACAAAATGGTCCCTTGGAAGAAAAGTTTAAAAGTGGTCCTTGATGATTCAAAAAATTACAAAATAAGTCCTTGGGAGATACCTTTGATGAGTAACAAATTTGGTCCCTGAGTTTTGAAGATTTACAACTTTGGTCCTTTGTCACATAATATTACTACTTAAATTTAAAACCTGATCCAGCTTCTATCTTAACCCAACAAACCCCCAAGCCCAAACAATAACAAGCCCATACACTGCTTACCCGATCCACACCCACAAACCCATTAAAAATATCCCGGTCAACTCACCTTATAATAAATTTCCCCAAAAATAATTTACCCGCCCCCCTTTCCTATTAACCCAGAAAATATTAGAACCCTAATTACTGTTCATACTCGTAAAACAAACTCAATTCACCACAATTAAGGGTACTAGAGTCAAATCGCATGAGTTTCTAGAAGACCCTGACATGGCATGGTCTGCCATGTCAGCGATCCATGTGATATTGAGCACCTAATGATTGAAGCATGATTGATCAAACGACCAATGATTGAGGATTGGTGACCAAGGTTAATCCAAGGGATGAGATGAGCTCAAACTAACACAAATTCACGAGGATTGCTGAGTTGTACTGCTAGAACCTTCACAAGGACCTCATGCCTCAAGTATAAAAGGCTTCCTCTGTCACAGATACTAGTGTGTAGGTTTTATAATAATTTTAAGTTTTCTGTTTTAAGTTTTTAATTGTAATTTTCATTTCAAAGCTTTGTACTCAGAATTTCAATATTTATACAATTTCAATTTCTTTTTCAGTTTATTGTTTCCTTATTTTCCAGTTTCAATTAGTTATTTAATAATTAGTTAAATCATTAGTTGTTTACTTGTTTCTACAATTTACTCAAATATCTGTTGTTGTTTCTACTTATAATAAAAAAAATAAAAAATAAAAATAAATAAATAAATAAAATATATAAAGTTTCAATTTCAATTTCTAGTTTCATATAGCTTAGTTACTTATATCAGCTTATATAAAGCTGTTTGTGAGGTTATCTAGTAAATTTCTTTTGAAAACTACAAAGTCAAACTGAGTCAACTGAGGATCTTATTAAAATAAGCTATGCTTATTGGAGTTTGGTAGCCAATCATAAGTCCACTTGGCCTGTCATAGAGACAGGCAAGCTTAGTGAACCCTCTCTTTTCATGCTGAGGGGGAATTAGCTTGTAAGTTTTCATTTCAATTTTAATTTTGCATCAGTTGAAGTATCAGTAATATAGATCTGATTTGAATTGCTTGTTTCTGTTTTGATATTGATAGTTGCATAATAGACTAAGCTTATTTGTCATTTCATCATTTTAGTAATTGGATTGCTACTGTTTCATTGCTGCTTGTTTCTTTGAATCTGTGTGATTGAGTATCTGAGGTTGTTTACATCTGTAATATGATTTTCTGAGTATGTTAGGAGTGTTGAATAATATTGAACACCTAGATTAAGGAATGGTCTGATTTGAGCAAAATCCTAGTGAGACAGTCACCTTAAAAGGGTGTTGTTTGCTAGTGTTATCGTTGTTTCAGAGAGTATTGTTGGTATAGACATCATACTTAGGGTGCATTAAGGTGTAGTCAAACATATAAATAGTAGGTTATTACTATAAAAGTCAAAATTAACTTTTGATTATTGATATCAGTTAGATAGATTAGAGATTTAGTTGCATAGGATCAAATATATTTGCACAAGTAAAAGTTATAGCTTATTTTATTCATCCATTACCTTAATATAATATTTATAGTAAGATTTTTAGTAATCAAATCTCATTTTGGTCAAAATTTCTGTCAATTCAAAAAGTCAAAATAGTAGGCAACTCAGTTTTTTGTCCAAACTTTAAAATAATATTTTAGGCTCATTACTAATTGGAGATTCTATTGAAAAGTGGATTTGAAAAGCTTAGCAGCTTGAAAAACAACATCAAAAAGAAAAAGTTGGTTTGGAAATTGTTTGCTTATTGGAATATTGGATTGAAGTGGACTGTTTTAGCTAATTTGTCCCTTGCACCATAGTTTTAGTCAGGTTTTGAAGGATACTTTTAGGTCTTTTACTTGGGTTGGAAATAAATTGTTTTGGTGAATTTAGTATCTCAGTTGGTAAGTAGATATTTTGCCCCCATAAGTTTACCCCCCTGAGCTTATTTGCTCATGATTAAGTGCTTATTTCTTTGAGTAGTTGGAACTGAGATCTGAGTTTAGAGTAGGGCTGCAAGTGTCTTTTGGTGGTGGTATTCTGAGTTTGATTGTTAATCTAGGTCCAATTGAACTTATAGATACTGTTTCCATAAAAATTTTGCCTACTGCTTATTCTGTTTAGTTTATTGCTTATTCCATTTTAGCTTATTGAATCTGTTTGCACCAAATATGAGTTTATGAGTATCTTTTGGTCTAAAATCTGTTTAACTGAGCTTATTTGAGTACGATATACATTTGTCAAAGTTTGGGTCAACCCTGGTCAACACTGATTATTAATAAGCACTTGGTTCTCAACTGTTTTCAAAGCAAGTAGTATTACTATTGCTTATCTTTCATTTTTTATATTTTTCTCAAGTTTAGAATATTAAATTAGAATTTTCCTAAATTTTTCATATTTTTCAAAGTT
This sequence comes from Artemisia argyi, assembly GCA_030686995.1. NCBI lineage: Eukaryota > Viridiplantae > Streptophyta > Magnoliopsida > Asterales > Asteraceae > Artemisia > Artemisia argyi. Next base: position 109,892,599 of record CM060687.1, read on the forward strand.
GATTTGCTATTTTTCTTATTTAATTTTCATTTTTATTCAATTATTAATACTTTTTAATTACCAAAAATTCAAAAAAAAATCAGAAAAAGCAAAGAAAAATAAAAAAATATTTTAGACATTTATTTTCATTTATTTTAGAATTTTAGAAATTTATTTTGCATTTTTCCCATTTATTTTGATTTTAATTTGAATGTTTAATTAAATATAATAGTTTTTAATTCCCAAAAATTACATAAAAAGCCAAAAAAATTAGTTTTTAGTTTTAAAATTACTTTTTAGTTATTTTATAATTTTCAAAATTTATTTTTCATTTTTCTCACCTTAACTGCATTTTTTTTAATTTTTAATTAGTTAAACAGTTTTTAACTCATAAAAAATAAATAAAAAGTCAAAAAAGTATTTTTCTTTTTTTTAAATTTTTTTTATCATATTTAACTTTTCAAAATTATTTTGAAGTCCGTAGGAGTTGTGTAGCTCAAAATTCGCGTTTTATTTAGGTACGTTAACGTTTAATTTACGATTTAGCGTACAGTTTCGATTTTACGTTACGTCTTTAGTTTCCTTGTTTGAAATACGTGCTTAAGTGATATTTGTGCTTCATTTGTTATTTCATTAGTATAATCTCATCAAAATCACTTTTTACCACTTTCAAGACACGTTTCACAAATCGGGAATTCGAAATTCCATTCATCCTTCACACGGACTACGACCTCGGGTTATCCGTATTTCTTTGCGGATCTCTTGAGTAATAGTTATACTATATATATAACTTGATTTTCACGAATCAATTTTGGCGCCGCTGCCGGGGAAGGTTGAAGTGAATTTTTCGTTTTCGTTTTTCGAAATTGGGTTTTGAAAACCTTCCTTGTATATATTTTCTACAAAAACCAAAAAAAATTGAAAAATCAAAAACACTTTTCCTAAAGTGTTTTCAAAAATACAAAAAAAAAAAAAAAAAAAAAAAAAAAAAAAAAAAAAAAGTTATAGCCTCGACTCTCCCGTGGAAGGGAGGGCGTTGTAAAGCAAATAAGCTTTCCAATATAACAACGCATGAAATTAGTTGCTAATCGGATTATTTTGAATTCTACAACCAAATAAGCAGAAAATACAGTAAGCTTTGACATTAAATTGCAAGGTGAAGAGAGAAACACTCTTCTCTCCCATTCCGTCGCGAGTAGGTTTAAAGGAAACGGTTTACAATTAACGTAACGTTAGAAAAAGAAAAAAAAACAAAAGTTTAAGTTTTTGAATTTTGCTTTACAAAAATATAAAAAATACAAAAAGATTTTCCTTTTCAAATTTGATTTTCATTTTTCAAAATTTGATTTTTGTGGTGTATGAACACCCGTTCATCTTCTAAACGTCTTATTTCTCCATTATCAAACCCAGAAAGTTTGAGACATCACACACACAAAGTTCGTTTCCCAAACGATACGGAAATGGAACAAAATAACCACAACAATCAACACCCTCCGGTGGGTGTTGTTCAAAATGCACCAGCTCCCGATCGCCGAACGATGGAGGAGCTGTGTCAACCGACAATGCACGGTAGAGGTGGTCCGATTGCCCCTCTCAATATCGAGGCTATGGATTTTGGACTAAAACATCACATGATTCAACAAGTCCAGAATTCATGCCATTTTCACGGATTACCGGGTGACGATGCCAACAAGCATCTCGACAAATTTTTAACCGTCACCCAAAGTATGAAACAACACGGGGTCTCCGATGACGCCCTTCGTCTTTCTCTCTTCCCCTATTCTTTTACGCATCATGCTACCGCTTGGTTTGATCGTCTTCCCAAGAACTCGATTCATACCTTCGAAGAAATGGTATCGAAGTTCTTGGCGAAATATTTTCCACCATCGATGGTGATGAAACTTCGAAACGATATTAGCAATTTCCGTCAGCTTCCTGACGAATCTTTATTCGAAGCTTGGGAACGCTATAAGCTCGCTATTGATCGGTGTCCAAACCATAACATGCTTCTTGTTGCGATAATCAATACATTTTACAATGGTTTGACTTTGCGACATCGGGACACGATCAATGCAGCTGCGGGTGGAACTTTTATGAAACGACGTCCTGAAGATTGTTACGAACTTATTGAGAATATGACTGCTCATTACAATTACTGGGATTCCTCTGCCGAGAGGAATGAATCAAGAACAACCGTTGCTCACAATTCTTCTACGTCTAACTCTGAAATAGCCGCCATTACTAACAAACTCGATGATTTGTCGACTGCTATTTTACGAATGCACCAAACGTCTCAGAATCAAAATCAAGTCAAAAACCATCAAATCAATATGGTCAACAATGTTTGTGAGACTTGTGGGCAGTAACGGATACGAACCACAGGGTGACCGAAATCTTCTTAGCTACCGTTCGAACCATTATGTTGGACCACCCGGTTTCAATCAACCGAATCAAGTCAATCAAGTGAATCAAAACATGCAAAACCGAAACCATCAATTTAATCAAAATGCTAATCAAAATCGGATGAACAATGGTTTTCAAAATCAAAATCATGGTTTTCAAAATCAAAATCGGGGAAATTATAATCAAGGCCCGAATCAAGGGAATTTTCAAGGAAATTATGGAAATTTTCACAATGCTAATCATGGGAATTACAATCATGGAAATCAAAATTTTCAGAATCAAGGTTTCAATAACAACAATCGTGGTCAAAATTTTCAAAATCCAGTCGTGAATCGAAATCAATCGTCCTCGGATGAGTTACTTAAGCAGTTTATGAAAAGTCAAGAGGAAATGAATAAAATGTTAATTAATCAAATGTCCGAATTGAAGAAGTCTTTAAATGATCGACACTCGGGCTCGGGAACTCTTCCAAGCAACACGATCGCTAACCCGAGGGGCAATGCAAAGGCGATCACGACTAGGAGTGGTATTACAATCGATGGACCAACGGCCCCGACTACCCCATCGTCTTCTTCTCCTAAGGTAGTAGCTCGTGAAACCGAGGTGACAACGGATATGGGAATTCCTAGTAATAATGGAAGGACCAAAAACATCCAACCTCCGGTGGTCCCAACATCCAAAGGAAAAGATAAAGTTGTTAATGAAACTGAGAAATAAATTCCCGTCAAAACAAATTTGCCTTATCCATCCCGCTTAAACGAACAAAAGCACCGTGAAAAAGATAAAAACCAGATAGAAAAGTTTTATCAGATTTTTCAAGAATTACACTTTGACGTAAGTCTCGCGGATGTTATACTTTTAATGCCAAAATTTGCTTCAATGTTAAAAGGACTTTTGAATAATAAGGAAAAATTGTTTGAAATATCACGAACCCAGATGAATGAGAATTGCTCGGCGGTTATCCTCAAAAAGCTTCCCGAAAAGCTTGAAGACCCCGGTCGATTTCTCATTCCATGCAATTTTCCTGGGATGGTTCAATGCTTCGCCTTCGCCGATCTTGGTGCTAGCATTAACCTATTGCCGTTATCCATTTGGAAAAAGTTGTCTTTACCTGATTTAACTCCAACTTGCATGACCCTCGAGCTAGCCGACCGAACTACTTCCCGCCCGATGGGAATAGCCGAGGATGTCTTTGTTAATGTGGGAAAATTTCACTTCCCTGCCGATTTTGTCATTGTCGATTTTGATGCCGATCTACGGGTACCTCTCATTCTCGGAAGAGGTTTCCTAAGGACCGGCCGTGCTTTAATTGATGTTTTCGATGAAGAAATTACCCTACACGTTGGTACCGAAGCCGTAACTTTTAATTTAGATCAAACCGCGAGGTACTCCTCCGATTATGACAAATATTCTGTTAACCGAATTGATGTTATCGACGAAGTTACGGACGAGTATGCTCAAGAGTTACTTGGTTTTACCGAAAATGCTTCGAGTGGCAATCCCACTCATTCTTCTGAACCAAGTATTTCTGATCCTTCCCTTTCCCTTACTCCGTTTGAGGGAAGTGATTTCATCTTGGAAAAGATCGTGGCCTTTCTTTCTAATGATTCGATTTCACCAGAAATTGATCATTCCGATTGCGACCCGGAGGGAGATGTTGTTTTGATTGAGAAATTGTTAAATGAAGATCCCAACCCGTCCCTCCCTCCGATAGACTTTAAAATGGCTGATGTTAAAGAAGTTATGCCGTCTACTGAGAATCCTCCGGAGCCCGAGCTCAAGGATTTGCCTCCTCATCTCGAATACGCATTTTTAGAAGGAACCGATAAACTTCTCGTCATATTTCAAAACAACTTAAAAATGAGGAGAAGAACCGTCTCTTAGATGTGCTGAAGAAGCATAAGAGTGCCATCGCTTGGCAAATTTCCGATATCAAGGGTATCGACCCTCGTTTTTGCACGCATAAGATTTTACTTGAAGACAATTACAAACCGTCCGTTCAGCAACAACGATGGGTTAACCCGAAAATTCATGAGGTTATCAAAAAGGAAGTTATCAAACTCCTCGATGCCGGAATGATTTATCCAATCTCGGATAGCTCTTGGGTTAGCCCGGTCCACTGCGTACCGAAGAAAGGTGGAATGACCGTAGTGACAAATGAAGACAACGAATTAATTCCGACACGTCTTGTTACCGGATGGAGAGTTTGTATTGAATATCAAAAATTGAACGATGCAACTCGTAAGGACCATTTCCCACTTCCATTTATGGATCAAATGCTAGAACGTCTAGCGGGAAATGAGTTCTATTGTTTTCTTGATGGATTTTCTGGTTATTTTTAAATACCGATTGACCCTCCGGACCAGGAAAAGACTACGTTTACTTGCCCTTACAGAACATTTGCCTATCGTCGTATGCCTTTCGGCTTATGCAATGCTCCAGGCACGTTCCAAAGGTGTATGATGTCTATATTCTCGTATATGATCGAGAAAACCATGGAAGTTTTCATGGATGATTTCTCGGTTTATGAAGATTCTTTCACTTCTTGCCTCTCCCATTTAGAAAGAATGCTGAAACGGTGTGAAGACACCAACTTGGTTCTAAATTGGGAGAAGTGCCATTTCATGGTTAAAGAGGGCATTGTCCTCGGCCATAAGATATCAAAATCCGGGATTGAGGTCGATAGAGCTAAAGTCGATGTGATTGCAAAATTACCTCATCCCACAACCGTTAAAGGAATTAGAAGTTTTCTCGGTCATGCCGGCTTTTACCGACGTTTCATCCAAGACTTTTCTAAAATAGTCCGGCCCCTGACCCACTTGCTTGAAAAAGATGCTCCGTTTATCTTCTCAAATGAATGCATCGAAGCATTTAATATTTTTAAAAAGAAGTTAACGGAGGCTCCTATCTTAGTTGCCCCCGATTGGGACTTGCCTTTTGAGCTAATGTGCGATGCGAGCGATTATGCCATTGGTGCAGTCCTGGGGCAACGCGAGTCTAAACATTTTTAGCCGATACACTATGCTAGTAAAACCATGACCGATGCTCAATACCATTATACGACTACTGAGAAAGAAATGTTAGCCGTCATTTACGCCTTTGAAAAGTTTCGACCTTATTTGCTTTAAAAGAAATGCATAGTGTATACGGATCATTCAGCTCTTAAATACCTTATGACAAAGCAAGATGCTAAGCCCCGCTTGATGTGGTGGGTTCTACTCCTTCAAGAATTCAATGTTGAAATTCGAGACAAAAAGGGAGCTGAGAACCTTGCTGCCGATCATCTTTCACGTTTAGAGAATCCCCATCAAAGTGTTTTCGAGAAAAAAGAAATTAACGAAACGTTTCCTCTCAAGACACTTGGGAGTTTATCACATTGTGATTCTAGTACCCCATGGTTCGCCGACTTTGCGAATTACCATGCGGGGAATTTTATCCGTAAAGGGATGTCGTTCCAACAAAAGAAGAAATTCTTCAAAGATGTTAAGCATTATTTCTGGGACGACCCCTACTTGTTTAAGATTTGTGCGGATCAAGTGATCCGGCGGCGCGTTCACGGCAAAGAAGCTGCTGAAATTCTTATGGCATGCTACAATGGACCCACGGGGGACATCATTGTGCCAACTTCACTCACCGCTAAGAAAGTATTTGACTCCGGCTTCTATTGGGCCGACAATTTACCGGGATGCCCATGAGTTGGTTAAATCATGTGATTCTTGCCAGCGTCAAGGAAAAATTTCTCAGAGAGATGAGATGCCTCAAAATGCTATCCAAGTTTGTGAAATTTTTGACGTCTGGGGTATCAATTTCGTGGGTCCATTCCCGTCTTCTCGTGGTAACAAATATATACTCGTGGCCGTCGACTACTTGTCTAAATGGGTTGAAGCGAAGGCGCTCCCCACCAATGACGCCCGAGTTGTAGTAAAATTTCTCAAAAGTCTCTTCGCCCGATTTGGTGCACCTCGTGCTATTATAAGTGATCGTGGGGAACCATTTCTGTAACGACCAATTCACTAAAGTTATGCTCAAATATGGTGTCACACATCGTCTTTCTACGTCATATCATCCACAGACAAATGGACAAGTTGAAGTCTCCAATCGTGGTTTAAAACAAATTTTAGAAAGGACCGTAGGTGAACATCGTGCTTCATGGGCTGATAAGTTAGATGATGCACTATGGGCTTTCCGTACAGCTTACAAAACACCCATTGGGTGTGTAAGGAATTATTAAAGTTAGAATTTATACTGCCGATGGATACTGCTGACAGGTTCCTGCGGAAGCTTAGAGTTGTTTCTGCTGATGACTGGTTCCTGCGGACGCATAGAGATCCTACGGATATAGTTAATCCGTGGATAGAACTTGTTTAATTTAGGACAAGATATGTAGAATATCTTTTACTAGTTTATTGTTATTCGTTTCTTGTAAGAAAGGTTAGGGTTTCCACTAGTATATAAGGAACCCTAGGTCACTGTATTATGTACGAGTTTCATAACATTGTTAGTAAAAGAATATTGATCTATAGAAGATCAAGTTTAGTATACAGTTTGTTTTTATATTCCGAAATAACTACAAGCTCACAGAGATTATCTATTTAGTCTTACTATTGATTACATTAGTAGGCTAACGATCTATTGGCTCGAGATCTACCAAGGTTTAGATCCTAACAAGTGGTATCAGAGCCACGAGATACTCTCTGTAACCTTAACACAATCACATAACTTTTCACTGTTAACCAATGGGAGACAAACCAGGCAATGATGTTACTCTCACTAAAGCAGGCTCTCTCACTCAGCAACTAGAACAGGTTGCCTTCTCTAACAGCAATGCCAAGCTTCCCTTTCTCAGGAAGGACGAATATGAGATCCGGGCTATGAAGATGCAAAACTGGATTGCAAGTGTTGACTATAACCTCTGGAATGTGATCCTCAATGGCTGCCATCCTAAAAAGCAAATAAAAGATGCTGATGGCAACATTAAGATTGTGGAACCTGTTTCTGCTGAAGAAATTCTTGCTATACAAAGGGAGAACAAAGCAAGAACTATATTGCTGCAAGCAATCCCTGATGACCACATGGGAGATTTTCATTCCATGACTGATCCAAGAGAAATTTGGTGGGCTATAAAAGCTAGATTTGGGGGGAATGAAGAATCAAAAAGGATGAGAAAGAGTATGTTAAAACAAGAATTCCAAGAATTCAGAATAACTGAAGAAGAAGGTCTCCACAAAGGCTATGATAGGTTTCATAAGATACTGAGTCACTTGAATCAGCTTCTAGCCAGACCTGACAATGAGGAGGTGAATTCCAGGTTTCTAAGAGCCTTACCTCTCTCCTGGTCTCAGGTTAGTATATCATTGAAAACCAAAGGTGGCCTGGACTACCTCACTTTTGATGACTTGTACAACAAACTCAGAGCTTTGGAAGGCGACATCAAGGGACACTCTCCATATGCAGCAACTCCTTCACAATATGCATTTATCAGCTCTAACTCAAACTACATGCCACATACCTACTCAAGTCCATCCACATTACCACAAGTCTACTCAAGTCCATCCACTCCAAGTCAAAGTCTTCCCATTACCACATTGTCTTTTTCAAATGCTAATCCAATAACTCATCCAAAGATTAGTAATGTGATGGAAGATGTTCTTCATTTGTTTGTTGCTGAAGTTGATAAACAGCAACAAATAGCTTATGAAGATTTTGAGCAGATTGATGAACTTGCTTTAGAAGAGTTGGACTTAAAGTGGCAAATTGCTATGCTCTCACTCAAGGTCAGAAGATTTGAGCAAAAGGTTGGTAAAAATCTCAATGTTGATGGTAGAGATGCAGCTCGGTTTGACAGGAGAAAAGTGAAGTGCTATGCTTGTGGAGAAATTGGCCATTTTGCAAGAGAGTGCACAACCAAGAAGGGTGAAGCTAATACCAGATATTCAACATACAAGAAGAAAGAGGTGGAGGCTGGAGAATCAAAAGCCTTGGTAACTGCTATAGATGCTGGTGTTGACTGGAATGAGCATGAAGATGCAACAAGCAGTTCTCCTCAAATCTCTTGCATGGCTAGTTGTGATGCTGACTTTGGCTTCATGGGAATATCTCCTCAGGAACATCCTCTTCTTAATAAAGACTTAGGTATTGTTGATAGTGGTTTTTCAAGAAGCATGTCTGGGAATCAGGAGAAGCTACATGACTTTGTGCCTTTTAATGGAGGAATAGTGAGGTTTGGAAGTGGGATAGGAAGGATCACTGGTAAAGGAACTATTAGAACTCCAAAGGTGGATTTTGAAAATGTCTACTATGTGAAGGAACTTCAAGGATTCAATTTGTTCTCAGTTTCACAAATTTGTAACAAAAAGCTTCCTGTACTTTTCACTGAAGAGGGTTGTCTCATTCTTTCACCTGAGTTCAAAATACCTGATGACAATCATGTATTGCTAAAGGTTCTAAGAAATCATAATCTTTACACATTTTACTTGAATGATGTCAAGCCAGAAGGTGATCTAGCATGTTTGGTGGCTAAAGCATCCTTGGATGAATCTACAAAATGGCACCGAAGGATGGCACATGTTAATTTCAAAGTTATCAACAAACTTGCTAAAGATGGACTGGTTCATAGACTTCCTTCCAAGATATTCACTAATGAACATAATTGTATTGCATGTAACAAGGGTAAGCAACACAAAGCTTCCTATAAGGCCATTACTGCTGTGAGCACAATCTTAGAACCATTGCAGCTACTTCATATGGATCTTTTTGGTCCAACATCCATCAGAAGTATTGACCATAAGTACTTCTGTTTGGTAATCACTGATGCTTTCAGTAGATTCAGTTGGACATTCTTTTTGGTAACTAAAGATCAAACCTTTCAGGCACTTAAAGAATTTATGGCTCTCATTGAAAACCAACTTAACAAGAAGATTAAAGGTATAAGGCGTGACAATGGGACAGAGTTCAAAAATGCTAATCTCATTGAACTTTGTGGTTTAAGGGGTATTAAAAGAGACTATAGCACCCCTAGGACTCCACAACAGAATGAAGTTACAGAAAGGAAGAATAGAACCCTTATAGAGGCTGCAAGATCTATGCTTGCTGACTCTAAACTTCCCACAATGTTTTGGACTGAAGCAGTTGGCACTGCTTGTTATGTGTTGAATAGGGTGTTGATTACTAAACCTCATAATAAGACACCCTATGAGCTTTTGACAGGGAAGAAACCTACCATTGAACACTTGAAACCTTTTGGATGTCAAGTGACTATTCTCAACACAAGTGATCACTTAGGCAAATTTGAAGCAAAAGCTGCTGAAGGGTATATTGTTGGTTACTCAGCTCATAGCAAGGCTCACAGGGTATATAACTTGGCTGCAAAGAAGATAGAAGAGACTCTTAACCTGAAATTTTTGGAGGAGAATGAAAATGTTCAGGGAAAAGGGCATGAATGGTATTTTGATCTTGAATACTTAACAGATTATTTGGGGTATGCTATACATAAAACTAACCCCTCTGCAGGTATACAAGTATCATCTTCTAACAGTGCAGGTACCCTAAAAGATGATTTAGACAGTGATTCAGAATGTGATGAACCCACTATTGTTGTATCTACTCTACCTATTCATATAGCAGGTCCTCCTAACACAGAAGCCTCTGATGCCAAAACTGCTGATGATGTGGAAAACTCAACCTATGCAGAAGATCTTGCTAGACTCAAAAAGCAAGAACATGCAGCGGCTGAGGAAGCTAAAAGACTTGGTCTTGAATTTGCTCAAGACACTAAAGCACTCTTAAAACAAGTTGCTGTTGAAGAGAGCAGAAAATCTATTTCTGCTGATACATCTGCTGATGCAGCTGCTGATTCTGCTGAAGGCGATTCTGCTGAAAGCATTTCTGCTGCAGTTCCAGTTTCCACTGAAACATCCACAAGCTTGGATGAACCTTATGGCAGGTCTCCAATTCCCTCAGATCTTGCTAATGTTGAGCAAAGTGATGGCATTTTTCAATCAGCTTCTTATGATGAAGACTTTGCTCCTACACTAACCAATCTTGATACTTCCATTGATGTTAATCCTGTTGCAACTAAAAGGATCAACACCATTCATCCACAAGATAATATGCTTGGTGATCCAAATGCTATGGTTCTCACCAGGAGTGCCATTAAGAATACCAAGTTTGGGCAATGTGCATTTCTAACTTATGTATCTACTCAGAAGAGAGACAATCACACAGATCAGAAGCATTGTTTGTTTGCTTGTTTCTTATCCCAAGTTGAACCAACAAGCATTAAACATGCTTTGAGTGAACCTAGTTGGGTTGAAGCTATGCAGGAAGAGATGCAACAATTCAAGAATCAAGATGTTTGGGTCCTTGTTGATCTTCCTGCAGGGAAATTTGCAATTGGGACCAAGTGGATATTAAAATGCAAGAGAGATGCAAGAGGTATTGTGGTCAGAAATAAAGCAAGATTGGTGGCTCAAGGTTTCAGACAAGAAGAAGGGATTGACTATACTGAAGTCTTTGCACCTGTTGCTAGGGTTGAGGCAATTAGATTATTTTTGGCCTTTTCCTCTTATATGGGGTTTAAGGTATATCAGATGGATGTCAAGAGTGCCTTCCTCTATGGCAAAATTGAAGAGGAGGTATATGCCACTCAACCACAGGGCTTTGAAGACCCCCATCATCCTAAGAAGGTGTACAAAGTTGTCAAGGCACTTTATGGACTTCACCAAGCACCAAGAGCATGGTATGCTAGATTGTCTACATTTCTTTTGGAGCATGGCTACAAAAGAGGAGCAATTGACAAGACCCTCTTTATTAAGAAAAACTCCAGGGACATCATTCTAGTACAGGTATATGTGGATGACATTATTTTTGGCTCCACAAAGGAAGCATGGTGCAGGGAATTTGAAGATTTGATGAAAGGTGAATTTCTGATGAGTGCAATGAGGGAATTAATCTTTTTCTTAGGGCTACAAGTCAAACAACAACCTGAAGGGATTTTTATCCATCAGGAGAAATATGTTAAGGACATCTTGAAAAAGTTTGACTTTGATCTTTTGAGGACTGCTACTACTCCATATGAACCTCCCAAGCTTAAAAATCCAAATGAACAAGATGAGGCTGTGAATGTTCACCTCTATAGATCCATGATTGGATCACTCATGTATCTCACAGCTTCTAGGCCTAACATTACCTTTGCTGTCAGTGCTTGCTCAAGACATCAAGTCACTCCATTGACTTCCCACCTAAATGCAGTGAAAAAGATTTTCAAGTACATCAAAGGCCAACCCAAGTTAGGCCTATGGTACCCAAGGGAATCACCATTTGTGTTGGAGGCATACAGTGATAGTGATTATGCAGGAGCTAATTTGGACAGGAAATTCACAACAGGAGGTTGTCAATTTCTTGGTAGAAGACTTATTTCTTGGCAGTGCAAGAAACAAACCATTGTGGCTACTTCTACTAGTGAAGCAGAATATGTTGTTGCTGCCAACTGTTGTGGTCAGGTACTTTGGATTCAGAATCAGATGTTGGATTATGGGTTTAACTTCATGAACACTAAAATCTACATTGATAATCAAAGTACTATTTCTATTGTTAAAAATCCTGTTTTTCATCAGAGAACTAAACATATAGAAATTAGGCACCATTTTATAAGAGATGCAAATGAGAAGCATCTAATTCAAGTGCTTAAAATTCATACTGATGATAATGTGGCTAATTTATTAACAAAATCTTTTGATGGACCTAGGTTTAATCACCTAGTTGTCAACATTGGGATGGTTAACCCTTGAATGCTATGTTTGAGGGGAGTCATATGCCTCAAGGGAGGATTGTACATGTTGTATATTATGTAGATTATTATGTTTACTAACTTTGTTTTGCAGGTTTCTTACTAATTTTGTATATTATTATGGTTGTCTTTTGTGTTCTGTTTGAATGTTTGGTTGCAGGTTATGTTCCTGCTGATGAACAAAGATCTACATAACTTTTATCAGTGGAAAAGATGTAAAAGACAAAATACAAGGATCTTTCATTATTAAAGTAACAGCAGATACATCATCAACAACATCTTTCATCAGAAGTACAAAAGACACCATCTAACAACATTCAACCTACCAACACACCAGCACCTCCCATAGCCCAACCTTCTACTCCATCTTTCTCTTTCCTTTGCCCATGTCCTTAGGGTCAGGCATCCTCTTGTGGACCCCTCTTGATTGCATGTCCTTGTTCCAGAGCTTGGGAGCAGCAAGACCAAGGACAACCTTCAATGGACCCTTGTTCCTTTTTGAGGACTGTGGCTCTTCAGGGACAGAGATCTTCCTCATATCAGCACAAACCCTCTCCATTTCACTTGATAGGAATGCTGTGATAGGAGTAAAATCAAGGACAACCATAGTAAGAGGAGTTGGAGCTTCCTCTGTTTCTTCTTATGAGGTTGGAGATGGACAAAACTCAGAAGGTCCTTCACCAAGATAGTAGTATGCTCTTTGTATTTTGGGAATGTCAAAGGTGGAATCTGATGATGAATCAGAGGAAATATCAATGATTTTGGGGTTTGACTTCATGATTGGTGTGTTGAGAAAGGCTTTGGTGTGATGTTATTAGTGTACTATTGGACTGTGAGTAGCTTATGCCTTGAAGACTTCTATATAAAGACTTGATTTGGGTTTAATATGAGTAAATGCAAGTTAATGGGAGGTAGTTAAGTCAGTAGTAATTACTAATTGTGCAAGTTGTCCATTTAAGTGGATTCTTCGGATGAAAGTCAATGGGTTTGACAACTTGCTGCTGATAACATCTACTTTATTCTTAAGTTTGTTCCTGCTGATGACTTATAAAAAAAAATATTCAGGGGAATGCAAATCTTTCAGAAGTATAACAATCAAGTAAAGTCAAACAAGGCAAAATGTTCATTGATTCTTCAAAAGTACAAAACAGGAATAAGATTGAAAGATTCATACAAGCAAAACAAGCCTATCAATCCTAGAATTCCTATTCTACTTTGCCCTTACCCTTGCCTTCAGCTATCTTCTCCTTGCCTTTGTTGTTGTTGAAGATTCCTTGCTGTTAAGGACAAGGCAACCCCATCACAATTTTTCTTGTCTTTGGCAATGGTGGATTTAACTTTCTTCCTCTTGATGGTCATCTTGGACGAGAGGATTGGGGCTTCTCAGGGGTTGTAGGGTTGTAGAGTGCATCACTCTCATCATCCTCTTCATCAGAAGAAGTGAAGATGAAGGGAGACTCATTAGGATTGGGGACTCTGTTTGCCCTCTCCAATGTATTCCACTGTCTCTCCATCTCTCTCTGGTATTCAGGATCATCAATTTCAGAAGGGTATGGTGGAAGATCTTCTGATGATAATGAACTTGGCGCAGGTACATCATGCCACTTCTTTTTGGCTTGCTCTTTTGTGAGACCCCGGGGGAGAGTTGGCATTCTGAGTGGTGGTGGAGATGTTAGTGATTTTGATGAGTCAGATGAGTCAGAAGAAAGGTTGATGATACTCGGATTGGATGCCATGGTTCTTAATTGATTGGTGGAATTGTAATTAGGGATTTGGATTGCTAAAGTTGTGTGGAGATATTTGGGAATAATTACCCTATATTTATAAGACCACCCAAACCGTGTGTCTTATCAAGAAAGCTGTTTTCTCAAATGAAAATCAAATATACAGGAGAACACAGACCCTTACTCCCTGCTATGTTGCCTGCTGGCAATGCTCCTGATGGAGTAGCTGCTGATGCAGCTGCTGATGCCCCTATGGGCAATGCCCCTGATGGAGTTGCTGCTGATGCAGCTGCTGGTGGTCAGGATCCTCCTGATGCTCAAGCACTAGAGGATTCCCCTGACAGGGCTGAAGTTGCTACTGATGCAAGTGCATCAGTTGCTCCTGATGTTCAGCCACCACCCTCTCCTAGGCCACCCACACCTATATCTTCACCAATGGCTAATACTTCTCTTGAGCATGTGCTCACTGAGGACTTAGGCCCTGACCAACCTGTACATTCTCCACAATTTACAAGACTTCCAACACCTAGTCCCTTGAGACATAACTTTGAAGATCATGTAGATGTAGATGTAGACTTAGATTATTCTGCTCATAGGACCAATGATGCTTCCAATGCCACAGATATCCCTGTTGGTGGAACTGAAGGTCCTGTTACTCTTACTTCTTTGTTTGTTTTGTTGAACAGGTATATGAATAAGGTGGATAAATTGGAAAAGGATCTGAATTTCACCAAAAAGAATCTTAGTGAAGCAGTTCTGACTCTCATTGGAAGAGTCTAGAAGTTGGAAGTTAAGCTCAAGAACAAGAAGAGAAAAGGTGATGTGTGTGAATCAGATGAGGAGTCTACAAAAGCATCTGACACAATTGATTTGGAAGGACTTGAACTTCTTGCTGCTACCACATTAGATAGTGTTCAGAAGAATGCTCCTGATACTAGGCCTGCACCACATACTCATTCTGCTGATACAAGTGTTAAAAAGGATTCAAGAGTAATTTATGTCAGGAGAAAACACTCTGCTGATAAGACTTCTGCTGATACTTCTAGGAAGGAAATTTTTCTTGATCCTATACCAGAAGTGGTTACTCATGATACATCAGCAGATATACAAGTTGAATGTCCTGATGTTTCTACTGATAAGCATTCTATTCCTCCTGAGGCTGCTTCAATTCAGAAAGATAAAGGGAAGTCCATCATGGTTGACCAGGACATTCCTTCAAGAGTTAAGACAAAAGAGGAACTTGCTAAAGAGAAGCTTAGTGAGCTTGTTGCTGCAAACTTGCAAGCTAAAGAGGATGCTGCAGAAACAAAGATTCAGTTGGATATGAAAGCCTCAGAAGAACTTGCTAGGAAAATCCAGGCTGATTTGGATAAGATGGGAACTCCATTTACTAGTACTCTGCCTGCTGAAAGACAAAAGGAACTAGATGAAATTGCTAAGACTCTTTCTGCTGAGTAATGGGAAAATTTGGCTGAACAGGCTGCTACTAAGCCTAATTTGGCTGAATCTGTGCTTGGAGTCAATTATCAAGCCACTGACTTTGTCAAGATGATGGTTGAAAAAGGTAAGTTGCAGAGACAACAAGAGGAAGAGAGAAAAGCTAAAGAGCTAAGGGAAAGACCTTGGACAAAAGCATAAATCAAGAAATATATGAGGAATTTTGTCAAGAATCAAGGGTGTTTTATGTTTGGGTCAGGATGGACTCAAAAGAAGGTTTGGGGATTTTCAGATAAACAGCTCACTTACTACTATGACAAAATCATTTCTAATCTTCATTCCTCTGGTATTAATGTCCAAGATGTCTTAGAGAAGCGTGGTAGACTTTTGGATAAGCCTGTTGCTAAAAGACCTAGGCGTGCTGATTATGCTAATGTGCCTACTGAACCTACTGAGTCATCTTTTGGTGGTCAGGAGAAAGTGCATTCTCCTTCAGTGTTAACTCAGATGGATGATTCTACTGCTGCTGATCCTTCAAATGTTGTTCCAGACCTAGATACTACTAAAGCTTCTCATCCTGATACTGCTGCAGCTCAACTTGATGTTTCACATGATGTTTCAGCAGATGCTCCAATAGAAGTACCGGATGATGCTTCAGAAGATGTTCCTGCTGATGCCTCAGCACAAATTCCTCCTGATGCTTCAAAACAAGTTCGTAAAGAAGAACCTGCTGATGGTCCTTCACTTCCTTCTAATATTGGCCGTAGGAGAAAAACTAAAGCTATAAAGAGGAAGGTTTCTAAGGATGCATCATTAGAGGACAGTACATTCATTGACTATGATTCTGATGATGGGCAGGATCTTGTTGTTTGGGAGAAAGTTGTTAAATGGGAACTTGTTGATTCTGCACTTGGTCAAGGACAAGTAAATGTCATTCATAGACAAGATGGCACTACCAAAATATTTACTTTTCTTAGCCAAATATTGCACATGGTGGACAAGCAAGATATTCTCTCTCTTTATGACTGGGTTATCACTCATTATCAAACTCATCCCCCTGAAGGGATTGGAATGTATTTGCAGGGAGATTTACAAATTATTTGTGATTCTCATCGTGGTGATTTTGGTGTGAAGTTTCAAGTGTGGAAAGGTCAGAAGACATGGGTGGTTGATTATTGGAAGTTCTTTCCTCTTCTAAATGTTCTTATGATTGTCACAATGACTCACGCTTTTCTAGCTATATATTCTAGAGTCAACCACTTGTGAATGATTGACAATAAAAATCAAACTAAAGAAACCTGAATACAAATATATCCAAGGAGTTTAGTGTCCCCGGGTCGTTTATGTCCCTTGGAAGTGTGATATCCTAAATTAGAACGGATCTGTGATCGGGAATTATTGAACAGGAAAGGGTATATGATTGTGATTACCCTAGGAGAAAAGAAAATAGCTTAAATAAGCTATATAAACAAAGGCTTGAAATAAGAAAACTCAAAAACGCAAAAGAAATTAAAAACGTACGTTTAGTTTAAATAAACGTAAACATACTAAATAAAAAGTGAATTTAAAGAAATAAAAAGGCTAGAAAGATTAAAATTGGATTTTTACAATCCTAAGGACTTAAGAAAATTATTAGAAAAATAAAAATAGTTCTTTAACTTTTTAATTATTTATTATTAATTAATAACTATTTTTAACTATTTAATAATAACCTAAATAATAAGAACATGCAAAATAAGTCTAGAAAAATAAAATTAAAACTTACAAAAATCTAAAATATTATAACACTTATTTTAAAACTAAAATTATATTTTTCACACTATTTATCTAATTATTATTAATTATTAACTCTTTAATTATTAACTAATTAAACTAATTAAATTACAAATACTTGAATATGAACAGTAAAAATTCTAGAAAAAATTATAAAAATGTTATTACTTATATAAAAGCTAGAAAAATTATAAAAACTATATGCCACTTAATAAAATCTAATTATACTATTTAATCTCTTAATAATATTTAATAATTAATTAAACTAAAATTAATTCTAAAAACTACTAGATGACAAAAGAAAAATCTGGAAAAATTTATAAAACTACTTTAATATAAAAGATATTTAATAAAAATATAAAAATGCAGAAGTGCTTATAAATAAGCTAAAAAGAAAATTAAATAGATAGTTTCTATTAAATAGAAGCTATCACTATAATTAAATTTTGTCTTTTTTTTGTTTTTCTTTTACAAAACTATTAAAATACTTAAAATAAGAAACTATTACAAAGAAAATTACTTTGGAAACTCAGAATAAGCACTGAGAGTGCTTATTTGTCCAAACAGTTGACCAAGTTGACTTTATAAGCAAATAAGCTAGGTAGGGGTTATGTGGGGTCCACAGTGGTTAAGTCAGGTTCACCTAAGTTATTTGAACTTGTTTGAGCAAGTTTCAATCAAATAAGCTATCTGAATAAGCCACAAGACCAGAATAAGCTATTGCTTCTTTGGGTTCTGGGTCAGAAATGGGACAACTTTTGGATGCAATTCCAGGTGGGGTCCACTAGTCCAATGGTCAAAATAGAGGTCAATCCTTAATCCCTGGTAGGAGGGGGTTGTAAGAATCAAATATGTGGTTGTGGGACCCACTGAGATAGCCAAAAAACACACCCAAAGTGGTGGTGTTGGCTGAAAACTTGACTGTTTGGAGTTCAAGCTTCAAAAAGCTTTGTAAAAGCTGTAAGCTGAGAACAAAAGCAAAAGCAAGGTAAAAATAAGTTAAGTTAACAAAATTTAAAGCCAAAGAAGAGAGAAAATAAAAGAAAATAAGCTGGAAAAAGGAAATAAGCACTTGAATAAACTGCAAAACCAAACAGACCTTGAAGCCTAATGTATGACCTAATCTAGCTTATCAAATAAGCTGGATAAGGCTTGTAATGATTTGAGACAGCAAGTATGGTTGGTGAGGTGTCCAAAAAGCCCAAGCTTAGCCTGTGGGACCCACAGGCTAACTTGTGAAGAGCTTTTGAAATAAGCTGTATATACTGAGTGTGATGATCACTCAGTATATGCTATGGATTGGGACAACCTTTATGCTTATTGCAGCCCTAGCAAATAAGGAGCAAATTAGAAAATAAGCACTGAGTGAGTGAGGTGGGTTGCTTGGCTTTCCAAAAAGCCAAGGATCACTCAGTGGGGCCCACAGGATAAGCTTATGAGAGCTTATGAAGATGGACAGTTACACAACACCCCCTGGGTACAGGGGAGGTTTTGAAAATAGTAGCTAAAAGAGATAGCAAATAAGCACTAGAAATAAGCAGATAAAAAATAATAAAAAATACAAACAAGTAGATTAGCAACTAGATTTTAATAACCTAAAAGGACTAAGCAAGAAACCAAGTATCAAAAGCTACACAAAATTCTACTTTTAATTCAAAAACTGCATGGTGCAATATTTTGACTTTTTATAAAACTTTGATACTTTGACTTTTATGAACTTTGATTGCTGATTATTGCTTGTATATGTTATAATAAGCTAAATAAAGACCAACTTAAGTAAAAATACAAACTTATGAATTGATTTTATGAAATCTAAGACTCAAATGTCACCACAGTTAACTGTAGTGATGATTTTGGTTGTGACTTTGACTTCTGTGTTTGTAGACTAAAAAGGGACTTGATTAGGTGTATTTAGACTTTGAATGAGCTAAGTAAACAAGCAATTACAACTGAAAACAACCACAATAGCCTAGACAGCTCAATCCAAACACCCCTTTAACAAATTTACAAAAGAGATTAACAAACAAAAACTATAATTAAACCTAAACTACTGAATCACAAGAACATATATCACAATATTATACTAAAATACACAGATAAACAATAATAACAACAAAAATTACCAACGATTACTAATATTACACTATGTGACTGTTTTTATGAAAACTTAACAACTTTCAAAATTAACAAACAAACCACTGATTTTAGATTATACTAACATCAGACAAGACAAAACAAGTAGGAAACAACAAAGATTAAAGCAATTTAACTAGTAAATAGTAAATTACCAAAATGTAAGAAATTGGCTTACAAAAGTGTCCATAATGAATGCTAGGTGACAAGAACAATTTCGAGGACTTAGATTACACCTATTGCTTCCAATAAGCTTCTAATACCCCACAAGCAATCCAAATTTTACCAGGTCCACCTTGTTCTTTCTTGCAAACTGTTTCTTGGAGATTTCTTTTTGTGTTTTTGATTTATGTATTACAACTGATTTTAAGGTTTCTAAAAAGCCTTAGAGCTTTTGTCAGGAGCCTAAGTGACAATTTGAATGTCCTCAAAACAATTATAACAGACAAGTAATTAAATGACAATTTAAGTAAAAGACAAGTATTTAAATGACAAGTATGTAAAGATTATGAAACTACAGACTGTAAATAAGGTTTGATTACAATGTGTCAAAGAGTAATTAAGCCTTGAAAGCTTTTAAAAGACAAGTAATAAAGATAAGCAATAAAAGTTTGATCACAAAACGTTTTCTATGATATTTCTTCACTTCTGCCTTCTTTTCTCTATATAGATGACCCAAATGTATCTCCCCACGTTCCTTGCTCTTTCCCAAGTCATTTTAGGACCATTGATGCAGTCAAAGTGATCTTGGCCGTTTAAACGTTTTTGGCGCCAAAGTGGAACACGTTGCTATAAGGCGGTTACAAAGCAATTAAAGAACCTTGGTTGTTTGTGGAAGTGTAAGGGACAAGGAAAAGATGTTTGGAAGCCAAGTTGGGGGTTTAGGTTGAAAACAGAGGGCAGGGTGAGGTTTGGAGGGAAAAATGGTGTGGAGTGCATTTATTGTAGCAGGGTTAGGTGTAGGGTGGTGGAAGGGAGTGGGTAATGAGCTGTAGTGGTGAGGTGGAGGTGAAAGGTGGCCAAATACCACCTGGTATGTGACTGGGTGGTATTGGGGGAGACGGGTGAACAGTAACTGGCGGTTTTGGGGAGGTTTGACTGTTTGACCCCGTTTGTATTAAACGGGGTGGGCTGTGGGTGTTTTGGGCCAAAGAAAGGAATGGGCTGGGGTTGTGTGGGTTTGTATTTGGTTTGGGTTTATAATAATAAAAGGGTCCGTTTGGTTTGTATTAGTAATAAGGGTCCGGTTTGGTTTGTAATGGATTAAAACCCAAGGACCAATATTGTATTTTCTGAATTCTTGAAGGGTTAAACCTGCCAAATATACAAAGTTAACACAAGGACCAAATATGCCATTTATAAATAGTATAAGGTTTATTTTGATTATTTTCTTATTTTTAAAACCTTAGGGACTAATTTTGACACTTTTCAAAGTTGAGGGACCAAAGTTGTAAATATGTGATTTTAAACTTCAAAGGATTTTTTCTAACAACTTATGAATCCCAAGGACCTTTTATGACATTTGTACAAGTTTTGATTGACCAGGGACTAGTTTTGCCAATTTGTCAAAGTTCAGGGACTGAAACTGTAAATTATGAATATTTTATATGTTTTTCATCAGTTTTCATCCCTTTTGCACTTGTAACACCTAAAAACATAGTTTGGTGATATTTCCAGTATTTTAAATCATATCAGTATGTTTTCAGATGTTTTGTAGCTTAAATGTGACAGAAATGATGAGTATTTAGACACTCATCAATCCCCCACACTAAACTATTGCTAGTCCCTAGCAATATTTTATGAAGTTTTAATGGATTTCAAAAAACTCTTTACCAAAAGCCATCACTTCTGGAGTAGCCAGGTGTAAGAACTGTGGTACACCTGATAACCGTGTGATTTTGAGCAAACCACCAGCTGTCAATGGATTTAATTAGTCTTTACCAAAAGCCGTTTGCTTCTGGACTAGCCAACTCTTGATGGAATAGTCAACATCTTGGTGAGCTGATTACCAATTATGGTTTTTCAACTGCCTTTAGCACAAGCCATAATCTTGCGGGCTAGTCAACTCTTTTGCTTTATAGGATATGGCGAGTTGAGGTACCATACAATTTTTGGCAAATTGCAAGCCATAAACGGGTTTGAGTTATCTTTACCAAGAACCGTTTGCTCCTGGATTAGCCAATCCTTATGTGGGTAAGACATGGCGGATTGATAACCATTTATTGCGTTCTAAGTGAGAAAAAATTTTAAAATTTTTGGCTAAATTGGGGGTTCCTGATGGAACATGTGTTTGAATTCGTGAGAATCCCCCCCCCCCCCCACACTAAGAACTGAATATTGCCCTCAATATTCAAAGTACCGGGTGTTAAACCGAACTTAGAACGTAAAAAGGAAATATAACTAGCCATTATTTAAAGATGTATATACATACAATTATTATATTTTTTAGATAAAACTTCTTAAATAGAAGCTATCGCTATATGTACATTTTTTTTTAAATATTTACATATATACAACATGTGGGGCATCTCCCCCACACTTGGGTGTTACACACGGGTGACAAGCCCATGTTTTTGCTAATGTTTTTGATTTCCGAGTCACTAGCTTGACTCGACCCCGTATTTGATTTCTTTCCTCCCAAACTGTCAGGTTTATCACGCAAGCTAACCGCTTGTGAACGGTTAACTGTAAGAAAGAGCTCCTGAACAGGGCGGGAGAAAAAGCAATTTAAAAATCCATGGGGAAGTAAGTGGAAGAAACCATCTCCATCGGACTTTCATACAAAATGTTTGTATACAAATTGAAGTACATGAAAGTTCCACACCAAGAGAGATATATCTGGTATTTAAACCAATGTTATATGGAAAATGCCAGGGTCAAAGGTAACATCCTCACTCTCGAATGAGTGAAGGGAAGGAGAAATCACCGGGTGGGTGAAGGGTAGTAGGGAGATCAGAACAGCAGTAATCACAAGAACTTCCTCCTCAAGAATTTGAAATTTAAGTGAAGGAGGCAAGGTCTTATGCTTGATCTCTGGAATTTTATCAGTTTCTTCAACTGATTTGAATTCCTTCTTATGAAGTTGTTTGGGTGGGAGGGTGGGATAATTTTCTGGGTATAAAAGTTGTTCAAGAAGAAGACTGACATCTCCCTCCTGATTACTCTCGGCATCATCAATACCTGGCATAAATGTGTCTAAATCGAGATAAACATCGATTTCATCCAGAATAGAATCAGTACTCTCATTATGAAGTTCTTTTAGAGGAGGAGGGGGAATTGGATCATTATGCATTAATTCCTCAAGGAGAAGAATATCTCCCTCCTCATCACTCTCAGTTTCATCTTCATCCCAAATGGGATCACTTTCAGTCTCATCTTTATCCCAAATGGGATCACTTTCCTCAACCAGAGTGAGAGAAGTTGAAGATTCGGCTAAGATAGTAGTAGAAGTTGGAGTGGGATTACCACTCACAGAATTATGAAAATAATCAAGATTTTCTTGAGAATACTCCTTTGAAGTAACATCAATGATATCGATTCGGTTAACCGATTCAGAGTTATAGTTTTAGGAGTACCTCGAAGTTTGATTTTGATCAAATGTAACAGCTTCTTTACCAACACGTAAGGTGATCTTATGCTCCAAAACATCAATAAGAGCATGGCCGGTTCTAAGGAATCCTCTTCCAAGAATGAGAGGAACCTTTTGATCGGCATCAAAGTCAACGACCACAAAGTCTGCTGGAAAATGGAACCTCCCTACTTTAACAAATACATCCTCAGCGATGCCGAGGGGCATAGATATGGTACGATCTGCAAGCTCGAGAGTCATGCAGGTAGGGGAGAGTTCAGGAAGAGAAAGTTTCTTCCACACTGAATAAGGCATTAGGTTGATGCTAGCACCGAGATCGGCCAAGGCGTAGCATTCAATCATTCCTGGGAATACACAAGGTATTAGGAATTTCCCAGGATCTCCAAGCTTTATAGGAAGCTTCTTTAAGATAACTGCCGAGCAGTTTTCGCTTACTGGAGTTTTTGCCATCTCAAACAGCTTTTCCTTGTTGTTTAGCAGTTGTTTGATTGTCGCTGCAAACTTAGGCATTAGAATGAGAGAATCCGCGAAACTAATGTCAAAATGTAATTCTTTAAAGATTTGAAAGAATTTATCTATTTGTTGACTATTCTTTTCACGGGTCCTTTCCTCATTCATACGTTCTGGGTATGGAAGATAAGGTTTGGATTTAGGGACGGTATTATCAGGAGTCTCTACAGATTCAAAGACAACTCTTGATTTGGTTTTCTTTTTAGGGAGGGCCAGAGGAGAGACTTGTGCTGTACTTTGTGAACTTGG
The DNA here is from genome assembly GCA_030686995.1 of Artemisia argyi. Taxonomy (NCBI): domain Eukaryota; kingdom Viridiplantae; phylum Streptophyta; class Magnoliopsida; order Asterales; family Asteraceae; genus Artemisia; species Artemisia argyi. The sequence continues at coordinate 109,916,183 of CM060687.1, forward strand.
AATTTGCACTTTGTCTGTTGTATCCTCCGCCTCTTTTTCCACATCATACAATGGAGGATGGATAGGCATTGAGGGTCCATCATAAGCAGCACCACTACGAGTGGTGATAGCTTTGATGACATTGGAATCCTCCTCCTCATTATCACTGTCGTCTAATACACTCCTACGGGTAGAATTAAGCATATGAGAATAAGTCACAGCTGCCCTTTGGTCATAAAGATTAGGATCTATTCTTGACGATGTAGGAGTGACAGGGGGTGTAGGAGTGACAAACTTTTAACCGTGAATCGTGAAAGAGTAGGATCTATTCTTGACGATGTAGGAGTGACAGGGGGTGTAGATTTTGGGACAACCGTGGTTTGGACGTAATGAGCACTTCTATTATTAGAAGGAAGTACTGGGTCCTTTGTCACCTTGGTTTCTCGTTCCATATTCTTCTTCGAAGTAGGAATAGGAATCGATGGTCCATCATGAGCTTTACCACTACAAGTGGTAATAGCTTTGAGTTCACCCTTTGGATTTGGAACAGTGTTACCTGGGAGAGTTCCCGAGGTAGATGGTGGATTTAGTTGTTTTACTAAACCAGCAAACATGTCCTTAATATCGTTCCTCAGCTCATGGTTGTTCTTAGCAATTGAAGAATCAAATTCATTCTTCAAATTGGAGATTTGGTTATGCATTGCCCTCATGTTAGCATCATTAACCTTGATGTGGTTAGCGAGATCATTGGAGGGAGATTCTTGATAAGGAACCACATGATGAGCAGGAGCTGAATACCCTATGTTAGAATTTCCCTTGTGGGGTGGGTATTGAAAAGGAACCATTTGATTGCTCGGGGCATGATATTGATTTTGTGTGTTTTGCCCTCGTTGCTGGTTAGGAATGAACCTATTAGCATTGTTTGGTTGGTATAATCTAGGCTGTCCTCCTTGATTGTTAGCACGGTAGTTTGTTTCCACTTGAGGACGGAATTGGTTTCCCCCTTGATTGGAACTGCCTGCTATAGCATTGACTCCAATTGCATTGCCAACGGTGTGGGTACAATTGTAGTATGGATGAGGACCTCCACAAGTAACACAAACGTCTACCTTTTTAACTTCAGCAGTTTGAGAAGTTTGCGGAGCGGACTCTTTCTTGGAAACCAAAGCTTGGATAGCCTTCGTGAGTTCAGCAATCTGAGAATCAGTGCTAGAAGTCACGGGAGATGATGTAGAAGGACCAGCACTAGCATGAGAATTATAAGTTCTATCTCGTGTAGTACGGACCTTAGACATGTTTTCAATTAAAGCAATGGCTTCCTTTGTGGATTTGCTCAGAAAATTACCTCCAGCTGAGGCGTTTAGAGAATTTTGATCAGATGGGTTTAACCCATTATAGAAAGTGTCCATTTGCATCAATTCGGTGAAACCGTGATGTGGACATCTGCGAAGCAATTCTTTGAAACGATCCCATGCCTCTCCGAATTGTTCATCAAACCTTTGAGAGAACTTCATGATCTCATTTTTAAGAAATGTGGTTTTGGAAGGAGGAAAGAATTCATTAACGAATTTATGAACCAAATCTCCCCATGTTTCAATCGATTTAGGGGGCTGTTTATCAAGCCAAATCCTGGCATTGCCTTCGATGGAAAATGGGAAGAGAAGAAGTTTGATTGATTCCTCAGGGACATTTTTACATTTGATGGTACAAGTGATCTTGTTAAACCATCTAATGTGATCATGAGGATCGTCCCTTTCAAAACCATAGAATTACCGCTGGGTTACCAGAGCTATCAACCCAGTCTTGAGTTCAAAATTCTCAGCCACGATGGCTGGAACAACAATAGCATCTCCGTAACCCTCGGTGGGTGCTTGGAGAAGCTCATTCATCGGACGGTCTTCTGTCATGATGACAGGAATTTTAAGATCAGTACGTATCTCGGGTACGACTGATGGAGCAGAACGTCTACGACTTCTACGAGGTATGGCTACAAGCTTACGAAGAGGACTTGATGACCTTGAAGAACGAGTGCGCATGCACTAAGACGCGTCTAAGGATCCTTGAAGAAAAGGAAACTCAGATAAGGGTGAGAAGAGTTTTTTTTTTTTTTTAGGTTTTTATTTTATGTTATATATATATATAGAAAGAAAAATAAAATATTTTTGGTGTTTTATATGTTTATGGAAGATTTAAATACTATATTATATAAGATATATGTACTATGGATAGGTATTCAACAAATCTGATACTTCAGAATCGTTCAACGCAGCACACTTCCCCGGCTACGGCGCAAAAATTTGACTCACGCTTTTCTAGCTATATATTCTAGAGTCAACCACTTGTGAATGATTGACAATAAAAATCAAACTAAAGAAACCTGAATACAAATATATCCAAGGAGTTTAGTGTCCCCGGGTCGTTTATGTCCCTTGGAAGTGTGATATCCTGAATTAGAATGGATCTGTGATCGGGAATTATTGAACAGGAAAGGGTATATGATTGTGATTACCCTAGGAGAAAATAAAATAGCTTAAATAAGCTATATAAACAAAGGCTTGAAATAAGAAAACTTAAAAACGCAAAAGAAATTAAAAACGTACGTTTAGTTTAAATAAAAGTAAACATATTAAATAAAAAGTGAATTTAAAAAAATAAAAAGGCTAGAAAGATTAAAATTGGATTTTTACAATCCTAAGGACTTAAGAAAATTATTAGAAAAATAAAAATATTTTTTTAACTTTTTAATTATTTATTATTAATTAATAACTATTTTTAACTATTTAATAATAACCTAAATAATAAGAAAATGCAAAATAAGTCTAGAAAAATAAAATTAAAACTTACAAAAATCTAAAATATTATAAAACTTATTTTAAAACTAAAATTATATTTTTCACACTATTTATCTAATTATTATTAATTATTAACTCTTTAATTATTAACTAATTAAACTAATTAAATTACAAATACTAGAATATGAATAGTAATAATTCTAGAAAAATTTATAAAAATGTTATTACTTATATAAAAGCTAGAAAAATTATAAAAACTATATGCCACTTAATAAAATCTAATTATACTATTTAATCTCTTAATAATATTTAATAATTAATTAAACTAAAATTAATTCTAAAAACTACTAGATGACAAAAGAAAAATCTGGAAAAATTTATAAAACTACTTTAATATAAAAGATATTTAATAAAAATATAAAAATGCAGAAGTGCATATAAATAAGCTAAAAAGAAAATTAAATAGATAGTTTCTATTAAATAGAAGCTATCACTATAATTAAATTTTGTCTTTTTTTTTTCTTTTACAAAACTATTAAAATACTTAAAATAAGAAACTATTACAAAGAAAACTACTTTGGAAACTCAGAATAAGCACTGAGAGTGCTTATTTGTGGGGTTCACAGTGGTTAAGTCAGGTTCACCTAAGTTATTTGAACTTGTTTGAGCAAGTTTCAATCAAATAAGCTATCTGAATAAGCCACAAGACCAGAATAAGCTATTGCTTCTTTGGGTTCTGGGTCAGAAATGGGACAACTTTTGGATGCAATTCCAGGTGGGGTCCACTAGTCAATTGGTCAAAATAGAGGTCAATCCTTAATCCCTGGTAGGAGGGGGTTGTAAGAATCAAAGATGTGGTTGTGGGACCCACTGAGATAGCCAGAAAACACACCCAAAGTGGTGGTGTTGGCTGAAAACTTGACTGTTTGGATTTCAAGCTTCAAAAAGCTTTCTAAAAGCTGTAAGCTGAGAACAAAAGCAAAAGCAAGGTAAAAATAAGTTAAGTTAACAAAATTTAAAGCCAAAGAAAAGAGAAAATAAAAGAAAATAAGCTGGAAAAAGGAAATAAGCACTTGACTAAACTGCAAAACCAAACAGACTTTGAAGCCTAATGTATGACCTAATCTAGCTTATCAAATAAGCTGGATAAGGCTTGTAATGATTTGAGACAGCAAGTATGGTTGGTGAGGTGTCCAAAAAGGCCAAGCTTAGCCTGTGGGACCCACAGGCTAACTTGTGAAGAGCTTTTGAAATAAGTTGTATATACTGAGTGTGATGATCACTCAGTATATGCTATGGATTGGGACAACCTTTATGCTTATTGCAGCCCTAGCAAATAAGGAGCAAATTAGAAAATAAGCACTGAGTGAGTGAGGTGGGTTGCTTAGCTTTCCAAAAAGCCAAGGATCACTCAGTGGGGCCCGCGGGATAAGCTTATGAGAGCTTATGAAGATGGACAGTTACACAACACCCCCTGGGTACAGGGGAGGTTTTGAAAATAGTAGCTAAAAGAGATAGCAAATAAGCACTAGAAATAAGCAGATAAAAAATAATAATAAATATAAACAAGTAGATTAGCAACTAGATTTTAATCACCTAAAAGGACTAAGCAAGAAACCAAGTATCAAAAGCTACACAAAATTCTACTTTTAGTTCAAAAACTGCAGGGTGCAATATTTTGTCTTTTTATAAAACTTTGATACTTTGACTTTTATGAACTTTGATTGCTGATTATTGCTTGTATATGTTATAATAAGCTAAATAAAGACCAACTTAAGTAAAAATACAAACTTATGAATTGATTTTATGAAATCTAAGACTCAAATGTCACCACAGTTAACTGTGGTGATGATTTTGGTTGTGACTTTGACTTCTGTGTTTGTAGACTAAAAAGGGACTTGATTAGGTGTATTTAGACTTTGAATGAGCTAAGTAAACAAGCAATTACAACTGAAAACAACCACAATAGCCTAGACAGCTCAATCCAAACACCCCTTTAACAAATTTACAAAAGAGATTAACAAACAAAAACTATAATTAAACCTAAACTACTGAATCACAAGAACATATATCACAATATTATACTAAAATACACAGATAAACAATAATAACAACAAAAATTACCAACGATTACTAATATTACACTATGTGACTGTTTTTATGAAAACTTAACAACTTTCAAAATTAACAAACAAACCACTGATTTTAGATTATACTAACATCAGACAACACAAAACAAGCAGGAAACAACAAAGATTAAAGCAATTTAACTAGTAAACAGTAAATTACCAAAATGTAAGAAATTGGCTTACAAAAGTGTCCATAATGAATTCTAGGTGACAAGAACAATTTCCAGGACTTAGATTACACCTATTGCTTCCAATAAGCTTCTAATACCCCACAAGCAATCCAAATTTTACCAGCTCCACCTTGTTCTTTCTTGCAAACTGTTTCTTGGAGATTTCTTTTTGTGTTTTTGATTTATGTATTACAACTGATTTTAAGGTTTCTAAAAAGCATTAGAGCTTTTGTCAGGAGCCTAAGTGACAATTTGAATGTCTTCAAAACAATTATAACAGACAAGTAATTAAATGACAATTTAAGTAAAAGACAAGTATTTAAATGACAAGTATGTAAAGATTATGAAACTACAGACTGTAAATAAGGTTTGATTACAATGTGTCAAAGAGTAATTAAGCCTTGAAAGCTTTTAAAAGACAAGTAATAAAGATAAGCAATAAAAGTTTGATCACAAAACGTTTTCTATGATATTTCTTCACTTCTGCCTTCTTTTCTCTATATAGATGACCCAAATGTATCTCCCCACGTTCCTTGCTCTTTCCCAAGTCATTTTAGGACCATTGATGCAGTCAAAGTGATCTTGGCCATTTAAACGTTTTTGGCGCCAAAGTGGAACACGTTGCTATAAGGCGGTTACAAAGCAATTAAAGAACCTTGGTTGTTTGTGGAAGTGTAAGGGACAAGGAAAAGATGTTTGGAAGCCAAGTTGGGGGTTTAGGTTGAAAACAGAGGGCAGGGTGAGGTTTGGAGGGAAAAATGGTGTGGAGTGCATTTATTGTAACAGGGTTAGGTGTAGGGTGGTGGAAGGGAGTGGGTAATGAGCTGTAGTGGTGAGGTGGAGGGGAAAGGTGGCCAAATACCATCTGGTATGTGACTGGGTGGTATTCGGGGAGACGGGTGAACAGTAACTGGCGGTTTTGGGGAGGTTTAACTGTTTGACCCCGTTTGTATTAAACAGGGGTGGGCTGTGGGTGTTTTGGGCCAAAGAAAGGAATGGGCTGGGGTTGTGTGGGTTTGTATTTGGTTTGGGTTTATAATAATAAAAGGGTCCGTTTGGTTTGTATTAGTAATAAGGGTCCGGTTTGGTTTGTAATGGATTAAAGCCCAAGGACCAATATTGTATTTTCTGAATTCTTGAAGGGTTAAACCTGCCAAATATACAAAGTTAACACAAGGACCAAATATGCCATTTATAAATAGTATAAGGTTTATTTTGATTATTTTCTTATTTTTAAAACCTTAGGGACTAATTTTGACACTTTTCAAAGTTGAGGGACCAAAGTTGTAAATATGTGATTTTAAACTTCAAAGGATTTTTTCTAACAACTTATGAATCCCAAGGACCTTTTATGACATTTGTACAAGTTTTGATTGACCAGGGACTAGTTTTGCCAATTTGTCAAAGTTCAGGGACTGAAACTGTAAATTATGAATATTTTATATGTTTTTCATCAGTTTTCATCACTTTTGCACTTGTAACACCTAAAAACATAGTTTGGTGATATTTCCAGTATTTTAAATCATATCAGTATGTTTTCAGATGTTTTGTAGCTTAAATGTGACAGAAATGATGAGTATTTAGACACTCATCACACAACCACTGGCAAGACCTTATACTGCTGGGCTGATGTACTTTATCCAATTACCATGGAAGTGATGAATCTCATGCTGGAGGCAAAACTCTCTGTTCCTCTGGATATGACTGAGAATGATATGCATCTTGCTGAAAAATTGATAAGGTTCATCAGGAGAAGTATCTTGATTAAGAAGGAACTGAAAACTAAGTATGGAATTCAAATGGAATCATATCTGCAATGATCTGGTATTGGTATGGTACTTTGTTGTATATTTCATTTCTTTTCTTTTATTTAAAAAAAAAAAAAAAAAAAAAAAAAAAAAAAAAAAAAAAAAAAACTAACAGATTTGTATAGTTGTGTGTATGTTGTTTGCAGGTTTGGTGTTGATTCTTATCACACCTTTTCTGGTTATCAACTTACCTGATGTTGACTATTCCATCAAAAAGTTGGCTAATCCAAAGGGTACAGCTTTGGTAAAGACACATCAAATCTGTTGATAGCTGTAATAGTTTGCTAAAAACTATTGGGTACTCAACTCACCCATGCTTCACAGCTGAGAGTTGAAATGGTTGTTAATTGACCATGGATTTTTCCTTTTTGGATTCCAAATAATTGGCTAGCCCACAAGAGTATGGATTGTGGTAAAAGCAGTGGAAAACCATATTTGGTATTCAATTGACCAAGATGATTTTTCATCAATAATTGACTAGTCCTGAGCAAACGGCTACAGGTAAAGACATCTCAAATCCGTTTGTAGCTGATGATTTGCTAAAAATCATATTCTTTGGGTCATCAGTGTACCATAGTTTATTAACTGAGAACACTTGGCTACTCCAGTAGTGATGGCTATTGGTAAAGAGACATCAAATCCATTATTTTCAATGATTCACCTCTCACAGGAGTTAACACACCTGGATGTGATGAGAATAGTATGAAACTAATATGTTTTTATGTACATTTGGTCATGTGTTGCTGCAAAGAATGGTGTTTTTCAAGTAGTTGCTGATCATAGAGATTTTGCTTATGGAGATTCTTTGCTACTGAAGTTCATCCTCAATCCTCTTATTTGTGCTTTTGAAGATCTGTCTGGAATCTTGAACTTAACCATGTCAAATTCAAGATTAGGGGAGGATTGTAAGGAATTATTGAAGTCAGAATTTATACTGCTGACGGATACTGCTGACAGGTTCCTGCGGAAGCTTAGAGTTGTTTCTGCTGATGACTGGTTCCTGCGGACGCATAGAGATCCTGCGGATATAGTTAATCCGTGGATAGAACTTGTTTAATTTAGGACAAGATATGTAGAATATCTTTTATTAGTTTATTGTTATTCGTTTCTTGTAAGAAAGGTTAGGGTTTCCACTAGTATATAAGGAACCCTAGGTCATTGTATTATGTACGAGTTTCATAACATTGTTAGTAAAAGAATATTGATCTATAGAAGATCAAGTTTAGTATACAGTTTGTTTTTATATTCCGCAATAACTACAAGCTCACAGAGATTATCTATTTAGTCTTATTATTGATTACATTAGTAGGCTAACGATCTATTGGCTCGAGATCTATCAAGGTTTAGATCCTAATAGGGTGCACTCCTTACAAGCTGGTTTATGGGAAAGCCTGCCATTTGCCCTTTGAACTTGAGCACAAGGCCTACTGGGCCTTGAAACATGCTAATTTTGACCTACAAACCGCGGGTGATCATTGTAAAGTTCAATTGAATGAATTAGTCGAGCTTCGTGATCAAGCCTATGAGAATTCTTTAATCTACAAAGAGAAGACAAAGAGGATTCATGATGCTAAAATTAAAGATCGCGTCTTCAATGTTGGTGATCGAGTCCTACTTTTAAATTCTCGATTGAAGATTTTCTCGTGCAATTTAAAAACCCGTTGGTCTGGACCATTCACCATTACCCAAGTATTCCCTTATGGAACTGTTGAGCTAGCTCAATCTAATGGTCCCAACTTTAAGGTGAATGGTCATCGTCTTAAACATTACTTCGGAGGGGACATACCACCCATGGTTGTCCCGGATCTCCAAACTTTACCTAAGGATAACTAAATTCGGGGATCAAGTCAAGCTCATGTGACTCGGTAATAAAAAACAAGCGCTTCGTGGGAGGCACCCCATGCTTATCCATTTTCATTTTCTTTATTTTCTATTTTTTAAGTAACGTGACGTGAGGGGGGTGACCCTTTCCATACTCGTGTTTTCGTGGTTGTTTGTGAATGTTCAGGAATTTCCCCGAAGTTTGAAGACTCTCGTGCTCGTGTTTTGTCGTTCTCTCTACTCGAGACTCATTCTTCGCTGCTTTTTCGGAAATTCACCATATCCAAAATCTTATCGACTAACGTTTATCTCTTGGCATACTTAATAAACGACCTTAGATATTACGTAGGATTACCCGTACCCTTAAAACATTGAGGACAATGTTTCACTTTAGTCTGGGGGGTGAATCTTTGATTCGATTTAACCTGTTACCTTCGTCTGAGCTGTTAACTTACGCAACTCCGTTTTCCACCAAAAATTTTAAATTTTTGTCACCTCTTTATAATCACAAAAAAATAAAAATAAATAAATAAATAAAAATAAAAGAGAAAAAAAAGATAAAAAAAATAAATAATAATAATAATAATAATAATAATAATAATAATAATAATAATAATAATAATAATAATAATAATAATAATAATAATAATGATATAATATATAATAATAAGATTTGACACCTTGTTTTGACTTTCCTACCGGTGAGAGTAGAAATAAATGTTTCGACTTGACCGGGCGTGTTGAGCCCTAGCTCGTCTCCCTTAACCAATATAATCAAAAGATTATGGCTAAGAATCCGCGGATCTCATTACTTAGGATTTTAAATTTGCGGAGATCGAGGAATGATAGAGTTTATTTAGAAGTTTCGTGCTAAACGTGGAGTAGTTGGATCTCTTTAGAGCCCACGAAAGGTACTTGTGGCCTCCTTGTTCCCACAAGATTGCACACCAATAATAATAGATCTCTAGGATTAATTAAGTGTATGGGGGTTGGGGAATACTTAGTTTTTTCTCGTTCCCAACAAAATCTCTGCATATGGGGGTTTGGTACACATAGGGGTACTGCTAGTGTTACGATGAAATAGACAATTGCATCTTGCCGGTTCGCAGCCGATGTTGTGATCTTAGTAAAGGCCGTAGGACTCGGGGTTTGGCATATGATTATGAATAACAATAATAATAATCCAAAGCCAATAATAAGGCAGAGGAATCCAAAGCTATAAAAAGCAGCGGATATAAATCCAAGGTCATAATAAAGCTCTTACATCTCGGCGGCTCTTAAACCATTGTTGTAATTGAAATAAAGGACTAAGGACCAAATATTATTAAAGTGCTTATAATTATGCAAAAATGCCAAGCTTCGACTCCGGGGGTTTCCCTAATAAAAAGCTTCCGTTTCGGGTCTCAGACATGGGATGTCTCGGTCTTAAATAAAAAGGGGGCCCCCACAGATCGTGTTAAATCAGAGACCTTCATGTGGACCCGATTTCTGTATGCAGGGGTTTTCGAGGGAAAGTTTGGAAACTACTTAGCGTTCAAATTTTGTGCTCTTATCGGACTAACAAATATCAAAACGAGAAAATATGAAGCAATTCATTTCTCACAAATTAAAATCTTGAGATACCAAACTAAGGACTTGGGAACAAGAGGTAATGACACAAGTAACTTTTGTGGGTAGTGTTAGCATCTAACTTGTGGATAAACAATGATCTCGATTTTACGCTTAGTTTGGGAGCTAGTGAAAAATCAAGGATGATGATTTTTATCTGTATGGTCTCTTCTCCGTGAGAAGTGTTTCTACTCGTTGACCCTGAAAGTTATCAACAGATAAGAATTGATAATGAAAGTCAAGGCAAACCATCACATATATAAAAATGAAAAGCACAAAAAGAGTAGTAGTAGTTGTTATTCATGAAAATCGAAAAATGGGGCATTTTTGAGAATAAATGATTTTAATATCTCTTTTAAACATCATTGCTACTTTACAACGTCAGTAAAGAGAGGTTTTGAAATTATTTATCTCTTAAGCGTGAGGTGATGACATTGCGTGAGGACACGGCAATACCTTAGTCTGGAGGATTTTGATGTGTGTTTTTTCACACATCCTTTTTAGCCTTAAATCAGACCAAATACACCAAATACTAACCAAATATGCCAAGAGAATGTATGTTTTTGTATTTTTTTTATGTGCAGGTACGGATATGTGAAAAATGAACAAAAACAAAGCAAAACCGACAAAAACAAGCACAAGATTGGAAAAAGGTCAAAAGCCGGAGCCTGGGAAGAAAAATGATAAAGGAAAGCTCAAAGTATCATTAGAAGTCCTCGGAGATTAACAAAGTTACATAATTAGTCCCTGGTAAAAGATTTGAAGAATTGGCAAATTTAATCCCTATACTTTCAGATAATTACAAAATGGTCCCTTGGAAGAAAAGTTCAAAAGAGGTCCTTGATGATTTAGAAAATTACAAAATAAGTCCTTGGGAGATACTTTTGATGAGTAACAGATTTGGTCCCTGAGTTTTGAAGATTTACAACATTGGTCCTTTGTCACATAATATTACTACTTAAATTTAAAACCTGATCCTGCTTCTATCTTAACACAACAAACCCCCAAGCCCAAACAATAACAAGCCCATACACTGCTTACCCGATCCACACCCACAAACCCCGGTCAACTCACCTTATAATAAATTTCCCTAAAACAATTTACCCGCCCCCCTTTCCTATTAACCCAGAAAATATTAGAATCCTAATTACTGTTCATACTCGTAAAAAAAGCTCAATTCACCACAATTAAGGGTACTAGAGTCAAATCGCATGAGTTTCTAGAAGAGCCTGACATGGCAGGGTCTGCCATGTCAGTGATCCGTGTGATATTGAGCACCTAATGATTGAAACATGATTGATCAAACGGCCAATGATTGAGGATTGGTGACCAAGGTTAATCCAAGGGATGAGATGAGCTCAAACTAACACAAATTCACGAGGATTGCTGAGCTGTACTGCTAGAACCTTCACAAGGACCTCATGCCTCAAGTATAAAAGGCTCCCTCTGTCACAGATACTAGTGTGTAGGTTTTATAATAATTTTAAGTTTTCTGTTTTAAGTTTTTAATTGTAATTTTCATTTCAAAGCTTTGTACTCAGAATTTCAATATTAATACAATTTCAATTTCTTTTTCAGTTTATTGTTTCCTTATTTTCAAGTTTCAATTAGTTATTTAATAATTAGTTAAATCATTAGTTGTTTACTTGTTTCTACAATTTACTCAAATGTCTGTTGTTTTTTCTATTTATAATAAAAAAAATAAAAATAAATAAATAAATAAATAAAATATATAGTTTCAATTTCAATTTCTAGTTTCATATAGCTTACTTACTTATATCAGCTTATATAAAGCTGTTTGTGAGGTTATCTAGTAAATTTCTTTTGAAAACCACAAAGTCAAACCGAGTCAACTGAGGATCTTATTGAAATAAGCTATGCTTATTGGAGTTTGGCAGCCAATCAGAAGTCCACTTGGCCTGTCATAGAGACAGGCAAGCTTAGTGAACCCCCTCTTTTCATGCTGAGGGGGAATTAGCTTGTAAGTTTTCATTTCAATTTTAATTTTGCATCAGTTGAAGTATCAGTAATATAGATCTGATTTGAATTACTTGTTTCTGTTTTGGTATTGATAGTTGCATAATAGACTAAGCTTATTTGTCATTTCCTCATTTTAGTAATTGGATTGCTACTGTTTCATTGCTGCTTGTTTCTTTGAATCTGTGTGATTGAGTATATGAGGTTGTTTGCATCTGTAATCTGATTTTCTGAGTACATTAGGAGTGTTGAATAATATTGAACACCTAGATTAAGGAATGGACTGATTTGGATTTGATTTGAGCAAAATCCTAATGAGACAGTCACCATAAAAGGGTGTTTGGATTAGTTTAGTTTGCTAGTGTTATCGTTGTTTCAGAGAGTATTGTTGGTATAGACAACATACTTAGGGTGCATTAAGGTGTAGTCAAACATATAAACAGTAGGTTATTACTATAAAAGTCAAAATTAACTTTTGATTATTGATATCAGTTAGATAGATTAGAGATTTAGTTGCATAGGATCAAATATATTTGCACAAGTAAAAGTTATAGCTTATTTTATTCATCCATTAACTTAATATAATATTTATAGTAAAATTTTTAGTAATCAAATCTCATTTTGGTCAAAATTTATGTCAATTCAAAAAGTCAAAATAGTAGGTAACTCAGTTTTTTGTCCAAACTTTAAAATAATTTTTTAGGCTCATTTCTAATTGGAGATTCTATTGAAAAGTGGATTTGAAAAGCTTAGCAGCTTGAAAAACAACATCAAAAAGAAAAAGTTGGTTTGGAAATTGTTTGCTTATTGGAATATTGGATTGAAGTGGACTGTTTGAGCTGATTTGTCCCCTGCACCACAGTTTTGGTCAGGTTTTGAAGGATACTTTTAGGTCTTTTACATGGGTTGGAAATAAATTGTGTTGGTGAATTTAGTATCTCAGTTGGTAAGTAAATATTTTGCCCCCATAAGTTTACCCCTCTGAGCTTATTTGCTCAGGATTAAGTGCTTATTTTTTGAGTAGTTGGAACTGAGATCTGAGTTTAAAGTAGGACTGCAAGTGTCTTTTGGTGGTGGTATTCTGAGTTTGATTGTGAATCTAGGTCCAATTGAGCTTATAGATACTATTTCCATAAAATTTTTGCCTACTGCTTATTCTGTTTAGTTTATTGCTTATTCCATTTTAGCTTATTGAATCTGTTTGCACCAAATCTGAGTTTCTAAGTATCTTTTGGTCTAAAATCTGTTTAACTGGGCTTATTTGAGTACTAGATACATTTGTCAAAGTTTGGGTCAACCCTAGTCAACACTGCTTATTAATAAACACTTGTTTCTCAAGTGTTTTCAAAGCAAGTAGTATTAGTAGTGCTTATTTTTCATTTTTTATATTTTTCTCAAGTTTAGAATATTAAATTAGAATTTCCCTGAATTTTCCATATTTTTCAAAGCTGATTTGCTATTTTTCTTATTTAATTTTCATTTTTATTCAATTTTTAATACTTTTTAATTACCAAAAATTCCAAAAAAATCTGAAAAAGCCAAGAAAAATCCAAAAGTATTTTAGAAATTTATTTTCATTTATCTTAGAATTTTAGAAATTTATTTTGCATTTTTCCCATTTATTTTGAATTTTTAATTAAATTTAATATTTTTTAATTCCCAAAAATTATATAAAAAGCCAAAAAAATTACTTTTTAGTTTTAAAATTACTTTTTAGTTATTTTATAATTTTCAAAATTTATTTTTCATTTTTCTCACCTTAATTGCATTTTCTTTTAATTTTTAATTAGTTAAAAAGTTTTTAACTCATAAAAAATAAATAAAAAGTCAAAAAAATATTTTTCTTTTTCTTAAAATTTTCTTTTCTCATATTTAACTTTTCAAAATTATTTTGAAGTCCGTAGCAGTAGTGTAGCTCAAAATTCGCGTTTTATTTCGTACATTAACGTTTAATTTACGATTTAGCGTACGGTTTCGATTTTACGTTACGTTTTTAGTTTCCTTGTTTGAAATACGTGCTTAAGTGATATTTGTGCTTCATTTGTTATTTCATTAGTATAATCTCATCAAAATCACTTTTTATTACTTTCACGACACGTTTCACGAATCGGGAATTCGAAATTCCATTCATCCTTCACATGGACTACGACCTCAGGTTATCCGTATTTCTTTGCGGATCTCTTGAGTAATACTTATCCTATATATATAACTTGATTTTCACAAATCAAGCCCTCTATTATCGAACCACCTAAGCTAGAGCTTAAAGAACTCCCTAACCACCTAGAGTATGCCTTCCTTCAGGGAGAGGATCAACTGCCAGTAATCATAAACTCTTCCCTTGAACATGAACAAAAAGGTAGGCTTTTAGAAGTCCTAAAAAATATATGGGAGTCCTTGCATGGAGTGTAGCCGACATTAAGGGGATTGACTCAACTTTTTGCACGCATAAAATTCTTATGGAAGAAAACTATAAACCAGCCGTGCAACCCCAGAGGCGGGTGAATCCCAACATTAAGGAGGTAGTAAAGAAATAAGTCATCAAACTTTTGGATGCAGGACTAATTTACACAATTTCGGATAGCCCGTGGGTTAGTCCTGTACAGGTTGTACCAAATAAAGGAGGAATGACTGTGGTGAAAAATGACAAAGGTGAGATGGTACCCCAGAGAACGGTTACTGGCTGGCGGGTATGCATCAATTATAGAAAGCTCAATGATGCCACCAGGAAGGATCACATTCCCCTACCATTCATTGACCAAATGTTGGAAAGATTATCCGGGCACGAGTACTACTGTTTCTTGGATGGATTCTCAGGATATTTCCAAATCCCCATAGCACCTGAGGACCAAGAAAAAACTACATTTACTTGCCCTTATGGAACATTCGCCTATAAAAGGATGCCTTTTGGGCTGTGTAACGCTCCCGCCACCTTTCAGTGATGCATGACCGCAATATTTCACGAATTAATGGAAGACAGCATGGAAGTTTTCATGGATGACTTTTCGGTCTTCGGGAACTCTTTCGACCGCTGTCTTGTTAACCTAGAAAAAAATGCTTAAATGTTGTGAGGAAACCAACTTGGTCTTAAATTGGGAGAAATTCCATTTTATGGTAAAAGAAGGGATTGTGTTAGGACATAAGGTCTCAGGGAATGGGATTGAGGTGGACCAAGCAAAAGTGGAAGCTATATCAAAATTACCGTATCCCACGACTGTTAAGGCAATACGCAGCTTCTTGGGCCACACCGGGTTCTACCGGAGATTCATCAAAGATTTCTCTAAAATAGCTCGGCCAATGACTCAATTGCTGGTGAAAGATGCCCCTTTCGATTTCTCTCAAGAATGCAACGATGCATTCGATCTCCTAAAAAAGGAGCTCACGCAAGCCCCAATCATGGTTACACCCAACTGGGAGTTACCTTTCGAGATCATGTGCGATTCTAGCGACTATGCTGTCGGGGCAGTATTAGGCCAAAGGTGTGACAAACTATTCCAACCTATTTACTACGCTAGCAAAACTATGAATCCCGCTCAAGAGAATTACTCTACCACCGAAAAAGAATTATTAGCCATAGTGTTCGCCTTCGACAAATTCCGTCAATATCTTGTCCTTTCAAAGACAGTTGTTTTCACTGATCATTCGGCTCTCCGATGTATTTTTTCTAAGCAAGACGCTAAACCACGACTAATTCGGTGGATCTTGTTGTTACAAGAGTTTGATGTTGAAATTCGTGATAAAAGGGGGGTGGAGAATTTGGCTGCTGATCACCTCTCTCGTCTTGAAAATCCCCTTAATGAGCTCGATAAAAGCGAGATTCGGGATTCCTTCCCTGATGAACAGCTCATGTCAATGACAGATTCTGAACCTTGGTACGCTGATTATGCTAACTATCTTGCAAGCAGGCTTATTCCGGAACACATGACTAGATACGAAAAGAAAAGGATCTTTGCCCAACTAAAATACTACTTCTGGGATGAACCATTCTTATTTCGAAGATTTCCTGATCAAATAATCAGGCGCTGTATTTCGGGAAATGAGGCAATAAAAATTATGAAAGAGTGTCATTCAGGCCCTTTTGGGGGCCATCATGGGATAAACACCACCGCACGAAAGATTTTTGATGCGGGATTCTATTGGCCCACGATATTTCGTGATGTTAAATAGATGATACAAGCATGTGATGCATGTCAACGGGCCAAGAATATATCGAGCAGAGATGAAGCACCTCAGAATTTTATACAAGTTTGTGAGGCTTTCGATGTTTGGGGAATCGATTTCATGGGACCCTTTCCATCTTCAGGGGGAATGAATACATTTTAGTTGCCATCGATTATGTTTCAAAATGGGTAGAGGCACAAGCCCTTAGGACCAACGATGCTAGGGTAGTTATTCATTTCCTGAAAAAGCTGTTCACTAGGTTCGGCATTCTTAAAGCTCTCATTAGTGATAGGGGGACCCACTTTTGCAATGCGCAAATGGAAAAGGTCATGAAGAGATATGGAGTTTCCCACCGATTCTCCACCACCTATCACCCACAAACCAATGGTAAAGTCGAAAACACCAACAGGGCAATTAAAAGAATACTAGAAAAAACGGTTAATCAAAATAGAAACGACTGGTCATTTAAACTCAATGAGGCCTTATGGGCATTCCGAACTGCCTACAAGACACCTATTGGAATGACCCCATTCCGCATGGTTTATGGTAAGGCATGTCACCTTCCGGTTGAACTCGAACATAAGGCTTATTGGGCGCTTAAGGCATGTAATTTGGACTATACAATCGCTGGAACGAATAGGTTCTTGCAACTCCATGAGCTTAATGAGCTAAGGTTAGAAGCGTATGAATCTTCCATTACATATAAGGAGAGGGCGAAAAGATGGCATGACCAGCGAATTAAGAAACCAAAGGAATCCTCAGAAGGGGACAAAGTCCTATTGTATAACTCTCAGTTAAGGTTATTTCCCGGGAAACTCAAGTCTAGATGGTATGGGCCCTTTACGGTGAAAAGTTCCTCTAAAACTGGACTGTTGTTTTAATACACGATGAAAATAGAGAGTTCACTGTCAACATACAACGTGTAAAACATTATCAAGAAAGTAATAATGAGATGATTAGTGAGGAGGATGTAACATTTGATGATGAGGTCACGTAATTGCCCATGACCTTGAGTCTAGCTACAAGACTCATAAATAAAGAAAAGCGCTTCTTGGGAGGCAACCCATGTTTTGTGTGATTTTTAATTGTTTGATTGTTATTTGCTTCCGTGTGCATGCTTTATTTTTATTGTTGGTAGATCATGTTTCAAAACAAAATTGTGAAAATGCTTTATTTTGTCGTTTAACTTCGTCTTAACTTCATATAAAGGTATTTTGCAAAAAGATAACTATAAGGGGAAAACCCAAATATGTTTTTAAGAACCGAAATTGATCATGATTCTCTACAATATTAAATGAACATGTGTATTAGTATTTGTTAGAGTCAAATGCTTGTATCGAGTCATAATGATGTTTTGCAGGATTTTCCAGGAAGTAGGACATAAGTTTTTCCAGAAATTTTCCGGAAACTTAACGTAAAGATTTCTGCAGGTCACTTCTGACGGCGTCAAGAATTATTTCCTGACGGCGTCATGTGTAAAATTCTGGAAATTTTGCTAGTTTTGTTTTTCTAGCGGAGTCTTAAAGTTTTTGTTAATTCTTTAGTTTTATAAACACCAGGAAATCTGCAAACATTCATTCCACAAGCATTATATCCCTTTAATTCCTAGAAAGCAACATTAAGATATATATGCTATTTTTTCTAGGACTTGTTAGTATATATAGATTGCCGCCGATTTTACGCGAGGTTGCCTTGTTTGTTTTCTCAGGTTTAACAGGTTATGTATGACAAGAAGATGATTTATTTTTCTGGAAGGGAAGCTTTGATTGTTCATTTTCTTGGAGGAAGATCTAACCTTGTTACCAAACTATCCACACCGAACGAATCAAGGGAGTATTTGATTTCATTCTTTTACCTATTTCACTTTTACATTCTTTAATTGAACATTGTGGACAATGTTCATCCTAAGTGTAAGAGGAGGGTAAATGATGATACCTTATAGGATACAATTGCACTTGAATTTGTTTGTTTGATGGTAGGTGTCACACCCCCAAAATTGGGTCCAGCGGAAGCTTACATGTAGCTGGGGTGTAACTCAATTGGTATTACAACACAAGTTCAAAAATGGTTTTCACTTGAATCATTTAGAATAAAACAGCTTAATCAAAAATGTTGAATTTACATTTTTAATAGTAGTGCGGAAGTAGGCCCTTAAAATAGTTTAAACGGTCCCCAAATGTATATCAGAGTCTTCTATGACCATGCCATGCCCTGCCAAAACCTCCTGTAGCGTGCCATTACTTAATACCTGAAAATACATGCTAAAAGTGTCAACACGAGGTTGGTGAGTTCATAAGTTTGTATTAAAACAATAGTGTTGTGAGTACAATAGAGAGTTTTGTGACCATTGTGTAACTCACAATGTCATAAAAATAAAGTTTACCTTACAGTAAAATCAGGATTGTGGACCATGAGTAGAGTGTGTGATCATTACAACAAATATAATATCACATAGAAAAATAGTCTATTACGCTAGCGCTAAGTTCATGCAACCGAAGCTATAACAGTGTGCATGCTCTAGAAGCATGTTAAATATAAAGGCCCGGTAAGTGTTTATCCCGTTACACTTGTAATTCGACATGTTATACGCTCGCGTTTGCCTATCCGGTCAAACCGAACGGGGGAGTCACCACCAATAGATCTATTTATAACATTCGCGCTTCCCAGCAGGAATTGACGGTTCATGAGTTTGGGCATAGTGGGATTCAAGGGCTTAGGCTAATCCGCGTAATAGTGTAAATAAAGCATAAGTTTCAGTGTGGTCCATAAAAGTGTTTGCATAAAAGCAATAGTTCATAAAGTGTGTTGCATATAAGCAATAGTTCATAAAGTGTGTTGCATAAAAGCAAAAGCTCATAAAGTGTGTTGCATAAAAGTAAAAGTTCATAAAGTGTGTTGCATAAAAGCAAAAGTTCATAAAGTGTGTTGCATAAAAGCAAAAGTTCATAAAGTGTGTTGCATAAAAGCAAAAGTTCATAAAGTGTGTTGCATGTTTATAAAGCATTTGTGTATGTGAGAAAATAATCAAGCATGCAACCAATATACACATAGGTGCATTTGAATAATCAATCAAGCCTTCAAAGAAACAGTAGTGTTTAAGTAAACAACTGCGCATTCAATCCTTGAGTTTAGTCAAAAACGAGCATGTATTCTCCCCCAAAACAGTTATAAAAACAGGTAAAAGTAGGGGGTATGAACTCACCTGGTGCGATAGCTATGATGACAAAAGTGGATACACTGAAATGAGGCACGATCTCTAATCGCAACATAATATGAATGATAGTTTCTAATGTAAGAAACGAAATGATGCTACACATGCAAGTACGTATGTTATCGATATCACTCGTTAGTTTTGGAAATAACGCTTATCGTCGAAAAATACATTTTTGACGTCTCGTTAAGTTAATAACCACTTTTCACGTAATTGTGTTGAAAAGGTACTCCACGATCCTTGTTTGGTGTTTTATCGGTAAATATAAGGTTTTCGTCGCAAAAAATAACATTTTCATTACTTGAAAATATGACCAAAATGGCCTCGCAAAACTAGTCGCGAAATATTGTACGTTAAGTGTTAATGGTCAAGCTCGGCGTTTTTGAAAACCTTGTAACAATATCTTGAAGTCGTGTTTTTTTAACTTTTGGCTATACGGGTCTTGATCGATGAGAGAATCGACTCTTATTATTGCTATTTGAAAATATTATGATCAACACTTAGAAAATTTCATTATAGCAAAAGCTGTCAAAATATATATAGTTTATCGGGTATATAGATGAGGTCGTAGTTTATTCGTTACGAGTCCAATGATCAAACGGCCAATTGATTTGAAAAGCTTTCTGGGAGATCTTGATTTCATAAAACTACGGCTCGGACTCAAACTGATCCGATCATAAAGAAAAACAGCCGTGAAAGTGGTGTCTCGCAAAGACAGTTTACGTCAGAACTCTATTAGTGTACAAAGCTGATGGAAATATATATATATCGTCGGATTTCAAACACTTGTATCTTTTTCGTTATAAGCCCGTTTTCTATGTTCTTTATATCCCCGCGAAGGTAATCAAGTATACTTTCGGTTTATCAAGGTCTCGGCTAGTCAAGATATTATTAAATCTCAGTTTTCCTAGCTAGGAAATCGGGACAGATTCATATTTCAGAAAATATAGTTTTTGTCGTAAATCTTGAAAATAACATATCTTTTTCGTCGTAATTCGGATTTTATCCCCGTTTTCGGCCATAGTTTCGTCTCGGAATGTATTTTCTAAATATTTGGTCCAAAGTTACACCCTAGACCCTGAGTTTCCCATGTTTTACAGAAATGGACAGCAGCTGTGAAAGTTTGTCAAAATCAACTTTTCTAGTTCAAGGGTTGTTCAAAGCTTAACCAAACTATCTCAAATCAACTCCACAAGTACCCAATCCTACCATACACCTTCTTAGGGTGTCATGGGTTCCTAGTCTTCACCAAAAATGGTGGATCTCATGAGATTGTTAATAAAAATTATAGATCTATGTTTATAAAAACAAAATGAGTAATAAGTGGTATGGATCTTACATACTTGCATGTTTTACCAATATATCTTGAAAATACATAAAAATATAAAGTAAATGAAAGTATGAAAAGATCAAAAGTGTTTTTGAAGCTTACTTGAAATATTGGAGTGATTTGAAGATGATTATGTTAAGAAACATAGGGTTTTTACCACAAAACCCCATCTAGATCTTGATTAGGACTTGATTACACACTTGATCTTCAAAAATTTATGGATTCCTCTTATGGTTGTTTCTTGGCCGATCCACACACACAAAGAAGGAAGAGGAGAAAGTGTTTGCTAGGTGTTTTGGTGTATAAAATGAGTAAAATGGTGAAATGGTGAAATAGGATGATATATATATATATATATATATATATATATATATATATATATATATATATATATGAACTAGTCAAAGTCTTATGGTCAAAAAGTGGTCTTTGGTCTTAGGGGGGGGGGGACATAGGGGCGGCAAAAAAAGGAGGGAACAAGGGGGAGGTGTTGGTGGCTAATTAATATTTGTGTCCAAATGTTGGATGACTTAGTGTATTAGGTGTTATCGGGTACCGAGTTAACTAAAAATAAATGTTACCAAGGTGAAATAAAATACGACGAAGTTGTAAAAGTTGTAAAATAATATTCCTGATGAGAATCGGGTGTTGAAATAATTATCGTATTGAAATAACGCAAACCGACGGAGTTATAAGCTCCGACCGTAAAGTATAGCCATTGATTTTAAAACACCGGGTAAATTAATAATATAATTTTTATATTATTATTATGAGTATGTAAATATGTTAGGATCATAGTCGGGAGTATTGGGTATACGTTAATAGTAAAACTGAGTGGTATCATTAATTACAAATTAAGCATACGTATATAGAAATAATGCATATCCGTGTAGGTTCTCAAGTGATGATGATAATGTGTAGACTATACCAGTCTATATGAAGTGTCATTAATAAATGATGCATGAATTCGCAGCTAAACCTAACTGGTTACGCGAATTTGAAGACTCGTAAACTTAGTTTACTTAATGACGAACGATGATCATGAATAGTGATTTCTCTTCGGGAATGAATAGTGTCACATGAATAGTAAAATTTTTGAACGCTTCTCGGAATCACAAACTGACTCCTAAAATGATGAATAGTAAAATGATGAATAGTGACCAGTGAATAGTAAATGATGAATAGTAACTAATGAATAGTGAATAGGAGAAATGTCCCGAAAATGCGGGTTGTTACAGTCTCACCCCCTTAAAAGGAACTTCGTCCCGAAGTTCAGTTTGTGTTGGTCTCTGGAGTGGTATTGGTGAAAAGATGATGATTCTTATCGTGTGAGCTATTGAGCTCTAACAAGGTTCAAGTCTGATGGCCACCAGGCCTACTCTATCAGAAATGTTGAATGATCCAGTGTATATCGGGTTCATGAATGCTTACTGGACTAGTGAGTTAGGCTTTTCCAAATTTTGATATGTCAATGGATGTTGGCACTTCGACCATAAAGTGCCTCAAATGATGTAGTCCCTAAGCTCTTGTGGTAACTATGGTTATAAAGGAATCTGATTTATGGCAAATGGTTAATCCAACCATTTCTAGAGTCAATCCCTCATGCTCTAAGCATATCTTCCTATGTTTGAATCGATTTCCGACCATTGGTCTGCAGATGATAGGTGGTGTAGTTCCAAAAGAATCTTAATGAAATCGCTAGGAGTTTGAGGTGAATCAAATTCCTCTATTAGGGATAATTGAAATGGGTATCATGAATCTTGTTTTGAAAGACTTACAACGTTAAGTCCGTCAAAGGGTGTTGTTAAAAAAATAATAGATTAGGATAAGGTTGTGATCCTCCGCAGGATGTCATGAATTGAGTCTTTCTCCACCTACGATGCTTAGTCTCCATTACTAAGATTTTCCCCAAGCTCTATGTCATCAAATCACAACTCCTAAAGGTATAAGTGATGTAATATAGTGATTGATTTTTCAAAGTTTGTTTTGAGATTGTGTGTTTTGTTTATAAACCTTCCCTGAGTAAATAAATTTACAACTTCAAGCAAACGGCTTTCCAAGTAACATTTTTCTCGATGTTTCAAAATTTAATAGTTATGCAAGATAGGACAGTTTTTCAACATAAGGTGGATAATACGGCTTACCAAAGATCGATGTTTAAAATTTCCTAACATTCAATAGTTTTGTAAAAGATTAATCAAAAGGAATTTGCTTGTCAAAATAAGTGCCTCAGAAAAGCATTTCTTACAAGATATATGTTTTTGTATAATGGTAGTTTGGAGAAAAATCCATTTAAAAGTAAAAGTATTAAGAGGATAAAATAGTCGGGTAGGTATGTCTGCACAAATGCATAGATGTCTAACATGTTTCAATAAAGTCTATTGGTGAGGACATGTTCAATTTATAGTCTTGGGTAAGAGGTTGGATGTATCTCTATAGTGTTGCTTTGTGAGCATTCGCATCGAAACTAATCTTGTAATTCAATCAAGCCAATACTTTTCAGATGGTGGAATTGTGGCAATCAGGCCAGTGATAGTGGTTCGAATGGTTTTGTGGTATCGTGAGATTTCTGTTGAGTTTTGAATGGTTTCAATGTATCGCGGGATCCTCCTTATAGATGGTATGGAAAGTCTTTCCTAGGGAGGTCTTTGATAATATCCACTTATCAATATAGGGAGTAGTGAGGGATGAGTGACATTGGAGTCTATAGAGTGTTAGCTAATTCCTTATATATATATGGGGATGGGGAAAGGAAATGATAGTGATGGTGAGAAGGGAAAAGATTGTGACAACTGCGACAAAATGAGATTGTGATAAAAGAAAATACTGTGATATAAGTGTATCGTGCATAGACGTAAATGTCCATGAGATGAAATGACCAGTTGGCGTGCTTCCAATCGGTGGTTAACGAAATGATGAAAAGTATGGATGTTCCATCAACGAGGGTATACATATACCTGAATGAAACATTTGGAAATTGAGTAGAGAATTCAATCCAGACAGAAATTTTATTATAACCATTCTCAGTATTGCAAAATTCATTTCTGAGTCAGACATAGGTGGTCAGCCTATATCTCACTATCCCGGGTTGAATATAGATGACTAGTCTATATTCCACCGAGGTTCCATGAATTTTGAAATACTCAGCTCAGTTATACTAAGACTATGTCCTTCCCAAATACCAAGACGTTCTGAAAGACAAAAGCAAGTGACCAAACTCGAGGTCAGATTATGAAGCTATGCAAGGAAAAGCATAACGTGGTGACATATACGATACATGAGCATGCTTATATGAAAGACAATTATAGTAATCAACTATAATAAATTAATATAACATATCAGATAATGAGACACAAATCTCATTACCTATGTCAGCAACTAACCACAAATGAGGCTTCAGCTTGGCAGGCAGGCACGTGACGGTCATAGGGTTATGTTTTCGTGAAAGTAGCTATAGTCTAGGTTTTAAAAACACTTAGTTCGCTATAGCCAAAGCTCTGATACCAATCTGTCACACCCCCAAAATCAGGTCCAGCGGAAGCTTACATGTAGCTGGGGTGTAACTCAATTGGTATTACAACACAAGTTCAAAAATGGTTTTCACTTGAATCATTTAGAATAAAACAGCTTAATCAAAAATGTTGAATTTACATTTTTAATAGTAGTGCGGAAGTAGGCCCTTAAAATAGTTTAAACGGTCCCCAAATGTAGATCAGAGTCTTCTATGACCATGCCATGCCCTGCCAAAACCTCATGTAGCGTGCCATTACTTAATACCTGAAAATACATGCTAAAAGTGTCAACACGAGGTTGGTGAGTTCATAAGTTTGTATTAAAACAATAGTGTTGTGAGTACAATAGAGAGTTTTGTGACCATTGTGTAACTCACAATGTCATAAAAATAAAGTTTACCTTACAGTAAAATCAGGATTGTGGACCATGAGTAGAGTGTGTGATCATTACAAAAAATATAATATCACATAGAAAAATAGTCTATTACGCTAGTGCTAAGTTCATGCAACCGAAGCTATAACAGTGTGCATGCTCTAGAAGCATGTTAAATATAAAGGCCCGGCAAGTGTTTATCCCGTTACACTTGTAATTCGACATGTTATACGCTCGCGTTTGCCTATCCGGTCAAACCGAACAGGGGAGTCACCACCAATAGATCTATTTATAACATTCGCGCTTCCCAGCAGGAATTGACGGTTCATGAGTTTGGGCATAGTGGGATTCAAGGGCTTAGGCTAATCCGCGTAATAGTGTAAATAAAGCATAAGTTTCAGTGTGGTCCATAAAAGTGTTTGCATAAAAGCAATAGTTCATAAAGTGTGTTGCATATAGGCAATAGTTCATAAAGTGTGTTGCATAAAAGCAAAAGCTCATAAAGTGTGTTGCATAAAAGTAAAAGTTCATAAAGTGTGTTGCATAAAAGCAAAAGTTCATAAAGTGTGTTGCATAAAAGCAAAAGCAAAAGTTCATAAAGTGTGTTGCATAAAAGCAAAAGTTCATAAAGTGTGTTGCATGTTTATAAAGCATTTGTGTATGTGAGAAAATAATCAAGCATGCAACCAATATACACATAGGTGCATTTGAATAATCAATCAAGCCTTCAAAGAAACAGTAGTGTTTAAGTAAACAACTGCGCATTCAATCCTTGAGTTTAGTCAAAAACGAGCATGTATTCTCCCCCAAAACAGTTATAAAAACAGGTAAAAGTAGGGGGTATGAACTCACCTGGTGCGATAGCTATGATGACAAAAGTGGATACACTGAAATGAGGCACGATCTCTAATCGCAACCTAATATGAATGATAGTTTCTAATGTAAGAAACGAAATGATGCTACACATGCAAGTACGTATGTTATCGATACCACTCGTTAGTTTTGGAAATAACGCTTATCGTCGAAAAATACATTTTTGACGTCTCGTTAAGTTAATAACCACTTTTCATGTAATTGTGTTGAAAAGGTACTCCACGATCCTTGTTTGGTGTTTTATCGGTAAATATAAGGTTTTCGTCGCAAAAAATAACATTTTCATTACTTGAAAATATGACCAAAATGGCCTCGCAAAACTAGTCGCGAAATATTGTACGTTAAGTGTTAATGGTCAAGCTCGGCGTTTTTGAAAACCTTGTAACAATATCTTGAAGTCGTGTTTTTTTAACTTTTGGCTATACGGGTCTTGATCGATGAGAGAATCGACTCTTATTATTGCTATTTGAAAATATTATGATCAACACTTAGAAAATTTCATTATAGCAAAAGCTGTCAAAATATATATAGTTTATCGGGTATATAGATGAGGTCGTAGTTTATTCGTTACGAGTCCAATGATCAAACGGCCAATTGATTTGAAAAGCTTGCTGGGAGATCTTGATTTCATAAAACTACGGCTCGGACTCAAACTGATCCGATCATAAAGAAAAACAGCCGTGAAAGTGGTGTCTCGCAAAGACAGTTTACGTCAGAACTCTATTAGTGTACAAAGCTGATGGAAATATATATATATATATATATATATATCGTCGGATTTCAAACACTTGTATCTTTTTCGTTATAAGCCCGTTTTCTATGTTCTTTATATCCCCGCGAAGGTAATCAAGTATACTTTCGGTTTCTCAAGGTCTCGGCTAGTCAAGATATCATTAAATCTTAGTTTTCCTAGCTAGGAAATCGGGACAGATTCATATTTCAGAAAATATAGTTTTTGTCGTAAATCTTGAAAATAACATATCTTTTTCGTCGTAACTCGGATTTTATCCCCGTTTTCGGCCATAGTTTCGTCTCGGAATGTATTGTCTAAATATTTGGTCTAAAGTTACACCCTAGACCCTGAGTTTCCCATGTTTTACAGAAATGGACAGCAGCTGTGAAAGTTTGTCAAAATCAACTTTTCTAGTTCAAGGGTTGTTCAAAGCTTAACCAAACTATCTCAAATCAACTCCACAAGTACCCAATCCTACCATACACCTTCTTAGGGTGTCATGGGTTCCTAGTCTTCACCAAAAATGGTGGATCTCATGAGATTGTTAATAAAAATTATAGATCTATGTTTATAAAAACAAAATGAGTAATAAGTGGTATGGATCTTACATACTTGCATGTTTTACCAATATATCTTGAAAATACATAAAAATATAAAGTAAATGAAAGTATGAAAAGATCAAAAGTGTTTTTGAAGCTTACTTGAAATATTGGAGTGATTTGAAGATGATTATGTTAAGAAACATAGGGTTTTTACCACAAAACCCCATCTAGATCTTGATTAGGACTTGATTACACACTTGATCTTCAAAAATTTATGGATTCCTCTTATGGTTGTTTCTTGGCCGATCCACACACACAAAGAAGGAAGAGGAGAAAGTGTTTGCTAGGTGTTTTGGTGTATAAAATGAGTAAAATGGTGAAATGGTGAAATAGGATGATATATATATATATATATATATATATATATATATATATATATATATATATATATATATATATGAACTAGTCAAAGTCTTATGGTCAAAAAGTGGTCTTTGGTCTTGGGGGGGGGGGGGGGGGGACATAGGGGCGGCAAAAAAAGGAGGGAACAAGGGGGAGCTGTTGGTAGCTAATTAATATTTGTGTCCAAATGTTGGATGACTTAGTGTATTAGGTGTTATCGGGTACCGAGTTAACTAAAAATAAATGTTACCAAGGTGAAATAAAATACGACGAAGTTGTAAAAGTTGTAAAATAATATTCCTGATGAGAATCGGGTGTTGAAATAATTATCATATTGAAATAACGCAAACCGACGAAGTTATAAGCTCCGACCGTAAAGTATAGCCATTGATTTTAAAACACCGGGTAAATTAATAATATAATTTTTATATTATTATTATGAGTATGTAAATATGTTAGGATCATAGTCGGGAGTATTGGGTATACGTTAATAGTAAAACTGAGTGGTATCATTAATTACAAATTAAGCATACGTATATAGAAATAATGCATATCCGTGTAGGTTCTCAAGTGATGATGATAATGTGTAGACTATACCAGTCTATATGAAGTGTCATTAATAAATGATGCATGAATTCGCAGCTAAACCTAACTGGTTACGCGAATTTGAAGACTCGTAAACTTAGTTTACTTAATGACGAACGATGACCATGAATAGTGATTTCCCTTCCGGAATGAATAGTGTCACATGAATAGTAAAATTTTTGAACGCTTCTCGGAATCACAAACTGACTCCGAAAACGATGAATAGTAAATGATGAATAGTGACCGATGAATAGTAAATGATGAATAGTAACTGATGAATAGTGAATAGGAGAAATGTCCCGAAAATGTGGGTTGTTACAGTAGGTGTGTAATAAAACTAAGAGAAATACTTGTTAGTGTAATTTTAGCGCCAAATTTAAAATTTTTTACAACATTTAGGAGTGAAACTTTAGCCTTAGCAAGCGTCTCATGGATAGGAGTCGTATGACTAGCACAAAACCGTACTATTCAGAAAAATTTTCCACCAAAATATGTGAGGTTCGCCTTTAGATTTGATAGGAAAAAGCATTCACTATTAGTGCTTATGAGTGTACAGGTAGCATTTAGATTCTAGTACTTGCGTTAGTGATGCATCCCGAGACCGCTAGTGAGACTACATTCGTGTAGTAGCATTTACTACATGATAAGAGGCATTAGGATCACCCTTGTGTTAAACCCGTATCATAATTACTTGACCATTTAAGTCATAGTATTTGGCTAGTGAAGTCAATTAATTTTTCCCACACCTTAGCGTTGTTCTCATTTTTAGTACACGAAACCCTTAGTACACCCCTCCGAGCCTATCTTTTCGTTTCTACCTTTAAGCATCTTACTTAAAGGAAGAATTTGTTACAACCCACTTAAATGTACACCCAAATCGCCTTAGCCTTCCGTGTATGCACTCATCTTTAGTGCATTATTGTTCCGTGTATGCACTCATCTTGTACATATTGTTTTGGGACGATTGGGACTCATGGGTAAAGTACTTATGGAGTAATGGGGAAGAACATCATTTATTACCCACGTATGTGCGTTAATCTTAAAAGTACTCCAAGTGTTTTGATTATCTTGATTCGAGTTATTAGATTATTTTATTGTAAATTATGTAAAAATTCAAGTGTAAGGGGAATGTACATTCCCTATGATGTATTATTTTAGATGGTAGGGCAAGAGTATATGCAAAAAAAAAATTAAAAAAAAATAAAAAAAAAAAATCGAAAAATTAAGAAAAAAAATCGAAAAATTAAGAAAAAAAATTAAAAAAATAAAGAAAAAGAAAAAAAAAATAGAAAAAGAAAAGAGAAAAAAACATACGGACTACCATCCCGTTTCATTCTATGTTTGTTTTATGTTTTTGTTATTTTTCATTTATTAGCTTAAGTCGAGTATAGTCTTGGCTTAGCAACGCCATATTGTACATGTAATTAACCAAGATGATTAACTCACCACCAGTAAAGATTGTCTTTATCCAACAAAACCGTGTATTCCATATCCCTACACCTAACGTTATAACCCTTTGAAAGACCTCTTTGATAGTTAATCCTAGGTGCTTACGCCAAGTGGTGGAGGTTTGATCCTTTCCCAAGCCTATTGTAATCTATTTTGCTATGACAGGTAGTGAGAGATGTTTTCCATTTCCATATTGTGATATATATTGTATTATACCCGAGAGATGTGAGTATCTAAACACTATTTATGAGGTGCTAGTGTATGACCTCCGTGCTTGTCTTTGGTCTTTAGTGAAATGAATATTTGTTGTAATTACTTTTATATTAGTGTTAAATGACCCCTAACTTGTATTTTGATTAGAATAAAAGCGCATTTTCTTGAGGACAAGCAAATCTCAAGTGTAAGGGTATTTGATGAGGCAAAAAATGAACCGTTTTTAGGGGGTCATTTTAGCCCGGATTCGAATTTATTCGATCAAATATTGCCCTAAATCGTTCCTTTTGTCATTTTAGGTACTTTTGGAGTGAATTCTGGAAAAGGAAGCATTTTGGACGTTTTTGGAGCATAAAAGTGAAGAAAACAGCAAAGTCTTAATTTTTCTTGCTGGGAACAGTACCTGACGGCGTTAAGAATTTCTTAATGACGGCGCCAAGAGTAATACAAGAGGTGGAAGTGAATAAAGTCCGTGACGATCCAGAAGAGTTTTGTACTATGGAGATGACGGCGTCACCATAGGCCGTCATGGTTCGATTGTTAGTGACGGCCCAGAGTAGAATTACACATGACGGCATCAAAAGTAGATCTAGGCAATCGGATTTCAATATGGGCGGCGAGTTGACGGCGTAAGAATTTTCTTCTTGACGCCGTCACCCTGTAAAATCTGTATATAGTTTTGCAATTTTCATTCATTAGTGTGTAACTTTTAGGGTGTAACTTTGAAGATAAACCCTAGTCCGAATATCACAGCTTTTTCAAGGGTTTTTACCCTTTGAAACCTTTCATGTTCAATTGAGATAAGTACTCTTTCAATTCAATCAATATGTCTATGTGTTGCTTGAATATATCTTACACTTGTCTTCAATTTAACATGCTTGGCTAGATCTCTTGTGTGTTTGCTTAGATGTAGTGAAACCTTGATGTTGATTATGGGTTGATTGTTTGTTTATAGTTGTTACGGATGATTGTATTCGATGTTAGGCTTAAGAAAACTGGCAGACTTCCATTGGTAACATGCTTGAACGTCTTAAGAAACATGATCAGAGGTGTACTATGATTTTTGGTTGTATTTAATGCGTAGGAGAATTCTAATGATCCCATGTTAGGAGCCTCTAACGGCTCG
Organism: Artemisia argyi; assembly: GCA_030686995.1. Taxonomy (NCBI): domain Eukaryota; kingdom Viridiplantae; phylum Streptophyta; class Magnoliopsida; order Asterales; family Asteraceae; genus Artemisia; species Artemisia argyi. The sequence goes on from CM060687.1 coordinate 109,946,974, forward strand.
ACATAGGAGTGAGGTAGGATCCTATAGAGTTAGGGAATATTGTACACGGCCCTACGACTAGTATTAAGGAATACGACCCATCATCCATGCAATTGTAACAAATTATCAACCTGTAAAAGATATCTAGGGAGTAATGAAACCTAAGTAAACACAACTTTCCCTATTATTGTTCACACCACTAGTTTAATTAGCTTTATTTTCATTTCTGTTATTTTATTTTGATTGCATCTTTAGTTATTGGGTTAGTTGATTAGCAACTAATTCCGCCCATTCTTCCAAAACCCGAGATTTTTAATTGCTTTCATAAAAATATAAAAATACAAAAAGAATTATCCCTCACCTCTAGACCTAGTTTTTAGGCTTTCTAATCCTAGCGACACTATTCCTGAGTTGAATGATCAATCCCCCGGTACTTGTCACTATACTATACTACAACGATCAGGTACACTGCCTGGTAGGGGTTGTAAGCTTCTCGAGATCCCTTGAGAGGTAAAGCCTGGTGCGATTCCCACGTATCAGTCAACTAACCCAATTAACTACAAATGCAATGAAAATAAAATAACAAGAAAGTAGATGTTGAGAAAAACAATAATAAGAAAAACGTGTTTACTTAGATTTTACTACTCCCTAGCTATCTTTCATTAGTTGAATAGTTTGTTACAATTGCGTGGATGACGGGTTATATTCCTTAATACCATTCATGGGGCCGTGTAAGATCTTCCCCAACTCTATAAGTTTCTACATCTTCCTATGTCGAGCCGACAACTAGCTCTTAACATGGCCTCCTTAGTAGTCACTCATGCATTAAATACAACCATTAAAATCGTAGTACACATCCGATTCATGTTTCTTAAGACGTTCAAGTATGTTACCAATCTTAAGCCTAACATCGATACCATTCATCCAATACAATTAATATCAAACAATAAACCAACAATCAATAGCTAGGTTTCATTACATCTAAGCAAACACAAACAAACCTAGCCTAGTATGTTAAAGTAAAGACAAGCGTAAGATAGAATCAAACAACACATAGACATATTGAATGATTATTGGAAGACTTATCTTTACTGAAACATGGATGAAAGAAGGGTGAAAAACCCTGTGAAATTCGACCTAGGGTTTGTGGTAAAGTTCCTCCAAAAGCTCTCTCTCTTTAATGAATGAAAATTAGAAAACTATATATAGAGAATACAGGTCTGACGGTGTCACGTTATAATCCTGACGCCATCAACTTGCCACCAATGCATTTCTCGGATTGCCTAGATCCAGATGTGACTCCGTCATGTGTAAATTTGCTCTTGGCCGTCAAGTGTAATTTTGCTCTTGACGGCCTTGGTGACGCCATCACTCTCTAACTCCCAAAAAACATTTTGGCGTGTCTCTTTTAACTTTTTATCCACCTCTTTGCCAATACGTGACGCCTTCACCTCCAAAGCGTGACGCCGCCAGGTACTATTTCCAGCTTGATTTTGAGACTTTGCCGTTTTCTTCACTTTTCTCTCCAAAAACGTCCAAAATGCTTCATTTTCCAGATTTCTTCTCCAAAGTAGTTAAAATGACAAAAGAAATGATTTGAGGCAATATTTGATCAAATAATCACGACTTAGGGCTTAAATGACCCCCTAAAAGCGTAACACTTTTCATCTCATCATAAGCGGAATGTCGAGTCCTAATCATAGCTAGAACCAATCTACCCTAAGGTCCACGTGGCCACACGAACAAGCACTCTTGTCCTACTTAGATCGACACACGATCTAAGCCTTCGCATGAACGAGCACTCCCGTTCACTTGAATCTTCACACTTAGACACATTTGAATCTTCACCCAATCAAAGTCCACACACACGACACACTTGGATCCTATCCCAATCCAAGCCTTCACACAAGACACACTTGGATCCTATGCCGATCCAAGCCTTCATACATGACTCGACTAAGTCCTAGCCTAACCACTTAGGACTTCACACACCTCACAATAAATACATAAACTATACTAATTACAAGACTTCTTGGATCTTCATCTTCTCCAAGTTCACACTTATATTTCTCCATCATCGACTCACACACAAGTCGGTATTATTACAATGATTACAAAGCCTATAACCGTAACACTTGTTACGTTTGTGTGTGGATACCTATAACATCTTGAATCTTCATCTACGTCGAGAGTTCTTCTCTTGCACTTTGGGAAGAGGCATTGACATTAACTTCTCGAATCTTCATCTACGTCGAGAGTTATTCTCTTGCACTTTACGGAAGAGGAAAAAGAAAATCATGACACTAGTTGTGTGTGAACTTAATAACACTTTGATTCTTGACGACTTCGAATGTTCTTCTCTTGTACATGATGTAGTGGATGATGGGATCACTTATAAACACATACCAAAGAGTTACAGTGATCAAAGAAGTGGAAACAAGGAAACAGAAAGTTTTGTGCAAAGAGAATCAGTTTTTCTAGTGAAAATGGGTCAGTATTTATAGCATAGTCGAGGAGTGCCCGACGGTCCTTTAAACCTTGGACGGTCCTTTATCAATAAGGGACCTTCCCATAGATAAGGGACCTCCGCGACAGTTTTTGTCCTTTTGTGGTGAAATGTTACCTGGTGAAATATGAAGTTATTGAAACTTGGTATCTCTATCGGACTTAAAAGTTACTGAAACGAGAAAATATGAAGCAATTTATTTCTTAATCAAAAAATAAAAAAAAATCTAGATACATTAAGAAAATGGGAGTAAGAGGTTTCCACAAGTAACTTTTATGATTAGTGTTTGCATCTAACTTGTAGATAAGCTGTGATCTCGTTTTTACGCTTAGTTTGGGGGCTTGTGAAAAATCATGGATGACGATTTTTATCCGTATGGTCATTTCTCCATGAGAAGTGTTTCTACTCTTTGACCCTAAAAATTATTGCAAAATAATGAAAGTTCAACAAACTGTCACATGAATAAGTGAAAAATCCAAAAATAATAGTTATAAGTAGAATAAAGAATAAAATTGGAAAACGGGGCGTTTTCAGGAATAAATGATTTTATAACTTCTTTTGAACCTCCTTGCTACTTTACAACGTTAGTAGGAAGAGTTATGAAATTATTTATCCTAAAAGCGTGAATTGATCACATTGCGTGAGGGCACAACAATACTTTATTCCAGGGGATTTTGGTGAGTGCTTATACACTCACCTTTTCTTGTCCAAATTTAGACTAAATAATCCAAAAAACTAACCCAAATTGCCAAAAAAAAAGTGTGTTTTTGTGATTGTGAATGTGCAGGTACGGATATCTCATAAAAAGACAAAAATCAAACGAAAACCTACAAAAACGAGCACGAGAGTGGAATGAAGTAAAAAGTCAAAGAAAAGCTCAGAAAGTCAAAGGAAGTCCTTCAAGTTTCAAAGATTGACAAATTTGACCCTTGAATGAAGTTTGAAGAGATTGACAGTTTTAGTCCTCCAAGTTTCAACAAGTTGTTAAAAATGGTCCTTTGATGATATTTTTGAAGAAGTGACAATATTGGTCCCTAAAGATTTAGAAATTTACAACTAAGGCCCTTGGATCACATTTATGGAGAAGAGCATAATCAGTCCTTATATTTTTGGATTTTGGCATTTTTAGTCCTTGCTAATTCTATTATATAAAACTAAAATTCCAATAAGTAAGCCTAGTCCAAAGTTTATAAATCCCAAGTCCATGTGCTATAGTCCAAGTCCAAAGCCAAAAGCCCAAAATTGATCCCCAAGCCCATTCCCCTCTCGGTCAAACCTCCATCTCAGGGTCAAACAACAATAAAAAAAATTACCCTTTTATTTTTACCTGCCCCCCGCCCCCCCCCCCCCCCCCCAATTATCCCTGAACCCAAAACACATGAACCCCAATCCCATCAAACCAAAATTAACCCAAGTAAAATCAAATTCACTTTAATTACCAATGATTGGTTATTCTAGAAGGTCAATCACGTGTTCAGGGCGTATCAGAGAGAAGAATGATGTATGAGTGGATAGTTTGGACATGTGGCAGCTCACGATTGGATGGTACACGTAATTCTTTTGCCTTGGATCCTCCTTCTAGAAGATGTCAGCACATGGCAGGGTATTTGCACGAATGGGGACATGTGGCAGCTTATCATTGGCTTGAACACATCATCAAAAGTGATCTAAGGGCCCTAATTTGATGAAAGAAATACAAATATGATCTTATGGCTGTAAGGAGCTCAAAGAAAGCACAGAAGTCATGAGGATTGCCAGCATGGACATCCTCACCCCTCACTCTCTTATTTTCCTATAAATAGAGCTAGATTTCTTCATTTATGTATGTAGTTAGTAGGTACTGTTATAATGCCAAAATATTAGCTTAAGTTTAGTTAAAAATTTATATTTCCATTTTCTCTTTTGTAAGAATTCATTAGATTTAATAAAAAGTTCATTTGCAGTTTTCATTAAAGTCTTTCTCTTATTCAACTCAATTAGTTTATAGTGTATTATTGTTTCTAAAGCTTTCATTCTGTTTTCTTCATCTTCACAGAAGCATAATCTAGTTTACTTCAAGTTGATTTACTTTTGTTTGTTGTCAAAATTTTATAAAACTAAAAAAAATGCAGAAAAAATATCAAAAATATAAAAAATGTTGTCATTCACTTAAATCCAGCTTGCAAACAAGCTATTTGTAGTGTAAACAATCTCATTTTAGCTTCATAGCTATTGTGAGAGTTGGAAGTTAGCTAAATTCAGTTCCAAGTTTCATATACTTGCACAGTCAACAAAAGTCAAAGGAGGTGAAAATTTGATGATATACTGGTTTTATTGATAGTACAAACTGAGACAGGGAAGAGTTTGGCCTATCTAATGATAGGCCTGGGTCAAAAGAGTCATCTGTTTAGCTGAGGACAAAGTTTTAAGTTCCAAATTCTTTCATTTTAATTCAACAATGCAGCTTATTGGATAGATAGTGTAGAATAGTTATTGTCTGCATCTTACTGTTCTATTAGATTGTTATATTCATATTTGAGCTTTTGTGAGTAGTGGTAGTTGATTTGTTGTTAGATTTATCATAATTGATTGATTGTTCATTTTAAACCACTTGAATAAGCATATCTGATAATCTGTGGTAATTGATGTTAAGCAATGTGGATTTGAGCTTAAATCAGTATATTGGATTAATTTGTGAGCTTGAGTGGATGATTTGTGGATTAGAACTTAATTAAGCTTTATAAAAGTTCAAGTTAATTCTATAAAGTGGTGTTTGGATTTGGGCTGTTTAGTAGGTATTAGCTGTTTCTGTGAAGTAAATCTGATTTAGATTGTTCAATTTAGGTATAAATAGTATAGCTTATGCATAAAATCAGTAGGAAGACTTAGATATAGTCAAACTTAGAATTAAAAAAATAGTTTACTACTTATAATAGTGAAATCAGTTGGTATAACTGTAGTGATACATGTGGATTAGTGTTAATAAACTTAATTTAGTAAAACTATAGCTTATTTCAATATTTAGGTTTACAATTAAACAATTGAAGTTGGATTTAGTTAAAGTGTTTGAGCATTAGTTTAGTCAACTGTTGCAGCCTTACATTCTCAACAAGCTGCTGAATTAGGCTTCAATTGAGGTAGTAATTGGATAGTTGTGATAGGGCTTTTAGGGTTTTTAGATTCTCAGTTGGTTGGTTGATCTTTTGCTCCTATTAGTTTGCTATTTGAAGCTTATCAGGACTGCTTATTTGGACCTGCAAAGTGAGGGGTTTGAAACAGGATTACAATTGATCTTTTGCTCCTTTTAGGGTCTTTTGCTCCTTCTGTGTCAATTTCACAAAGTTTGGTTGCAAGTGCTTATTAATAAGCACTTATAATAAGCTGTTTTGAGCACATAAGCACTTTCTTCATCTTATTTTTCACTTTTTAATTTTTTCTTAGGTTTCAAATATAATTTTAGATTTTTCCTGAAATTTTCATATTTTTCTGAGTTAGTTTACTATTTTTCTCATTTATTTTAATTTTTAATCAATTTTTAATACTTTTTAATAAAATAAAAATCAATAAAAATCAGAAAAAGCTTGAAAAATTCCAAAAATATTTTAGAAAATTCTTTTCAGTTATTTTAGATTTTTCAAAACTTAATTTGTATTTTTCACAATTACTTTTACGTTTTCTTTTATTTTTAATTCCTTTTAATATTCCAAAAATAGAAAATAATTCATAGAAAATAAATAAAAAGTAAAAAAATATATTTTTCTTTTTCTCAAAATTATTTCTAGTTGTTTAAATATTTTTGAAAATCATTTTACATTTTTAGGATCATTTTTCATTAAAACTCACTTTTTAATTAGTACGTTACAATTTAAATTCGCGTTTGATAATCCGTTTTATATTTTTAGAAAATTGTGCTTAAGTAGCTTGTACATTTAGCATTGTAATTTGTCTCTCTTTAGTATTTTAGTTTCATAATCACAATTTCACTTTTTTCACTTATCACAACACGATTTCATGAATCAAACATCACGATTCCATTCACTCCTTCACGGGAAACGAACTCGGGATTTGTATTTCTTGCAAATCCTTTGGAGAATTATACATATATATAAATTGTTGAATCACTTAACAAAGTTGGTAAAGTGTTTGTACATACCTGAAGTGATGTCGAGAGACGTTGATGTATGAACGAGTAACTTGTGCACTTTACGTTATGTATTACAAGTTACCCGTTTGTCATCATTAAAACATGAAGACATTGTATAGATAAAACGTCGTAACGTTTGCACTAACAATATCCCCCTTTTTGATGATGACAAATATGTAAACCGTAACTCATAGAAAAGTGTAGAAATTACTAGTTTACACTTCCTCTCTCCCCCTTTTGTCGAAGCAAAAAGGTTTAGCCAATGTTGAGGTTGAAGAAGATCGGCATGAACTTGAGAAGACAATCATGAGCATAAAGAATGAAAAATGATCCCCCAATGTATTAGAAAATCCTGAACCCCATCATTAAATGAATTGAGCGTGCGTCATCCTAGTGAAGCCTTGCTCCTACTGCCATGATTTAACCAACTCCGAATCATTAACCCAACTACTTCCGAGCTCCGCCTAGCTTATTGCATCCTTATTGACTTTAGTATATCCATGAGCTCCCCCTAGCTCATTGCATCCTTCTTAACCTACATCAAGGGTTAGTTTCAAGCAAGAAAGTATGTAGATGCGCCAACACTTGCAAATGCTCCCCCTTGGTGTATGCTCAAAACTAGTTTTGGTTACCAAAGAATCATGCAATGAAGTAATGCTACTAAACAAAGTTAGTAGACAAATGCACATATATAATAATAATGATATATATAGGATGACATTATCGAAGATTAATACATGCATGACTCAATTATGATTATTTTAAAGCATGGCATGAAAGGGATTGAAAATAAACATATAATATTTTATTAACACACCATTCTCTAACATCTTCCAAGATAAGTGTCTAGTGTTAGGTGATATGGGTGAGGATGATATGCTCCTAGATGAGGATGAAGATGACTCTCTAAAGTGGAGAAGTGGGAAAGGATGGACCGAAATGAAGAGAGTATGTTTTGAGCTAAAGTTTGGCAAGGATGGTGTGAAGATGAGAAGGAAGATATGAGACTTCATATTTGAAGTTGGTGGTTCAATTTAGGCTTATGTTTGAAGATAATTAGAATAGATGTGTGTGTGGAGATAATGAAATGAACGTTTGCACTTACAATGAGTGAGGAGAGAATTCAACAGAATACGAGCATCCTTAAAAGGGCAACATCGATGTTGGAGAGAGGAAAGAGATCGACGGAATATTATCATCCTTAATAGGGCATCATCGAAGAGATCGACGGAATACAAGCTATCCTAGTTTTGTTGGGTAGATGAAGATGTAGGATATTTGGATTTGTCATTGGTGGTAGATATGTTGGTGATAATGAATGATCTTGAGGATTGAGGTTAGGAGATTCTTTGTGAGTTTTTGACAAGGCATGATGTAGGAAGGTTCAAAGTATTGCAGAAGAGGAAAAACAGTGAACCAGTTCGCGACACCTCACTGGGGACGGTCCTTTAAATCATGGGACGGTCCTTTAAAAGATAAGGGACCGCCCATGCAATAAGGGACCGCCATCAGTAAGTTGCAGAGTGTAGTTTCTATTTTTCCCAGATCAAAGGATAGGAGTAATCAAATGATTAAGGAATGGTTTAGGTAATAAGGTGGGATTGTGACACTAGACACCTTCAAAGAAGATTATGATCTAGTGTGAGGATAAATAACCCTAGTTGCATAGAAATTAAAGATTTAAGCATGTAAGCCATTTAATCATGCATCACATAATAATCAAGGATATTGGCATGTAAGACTATATGCATGAAAGACATACTTAGTCCAACAAAGTTTAGGTGCACAAATAACAAGTAAGTCATGTAAATAGATGCATACAAAGCATGATTACTATAAAGACAATCATTAATTAAAACATGTGGGCATTTAGCACACAAGAGCATGTATCATGGACATATATCAAGAATATGACATTAGAAAGGCTAATTCAAAGCAAGATCTTTCTAATGAACATGCATTCAATAATTAAGCAAGTAGGCATTGAGCATTTAAGGATTCATGAAAACATTTAATCCTATTATACAAGAGCAATACATTGTTTACACATATTAAACACATATATGCAAGTAATCTAGGTTGTCAAGAAGTATCCTAATTACTACTTGTTTAAAGTTCAATCCTAACGGGAGACGAAGATCATTGATGTAAAATGTCTTTAGTCAAATGTAGGAATGGCAATTTTTCATGTTAGAGAATGGGTATCAGACTATTACTAGTGGTGCTCAATTAAGGCTAAACACGACTATTTTTACGGGTTTACCACAAACCCAACTTCTCTCCGGAAGCAATTCAACCGTTAGGTCAAATTGAGTTTCTAGTGCAATAGGTTCTCCAGTAGCTATTCTCATATTAGAAAAATTGGAATTCCTATACTTTCCCATCGAGGTTTTCCAAAGATGATATTAGCCAATACTGCTAGAACATATCCTAATATAACTTAACTATCAATATATTAAAAGTTGGTTAATGAAAATGACATGTCTTACACAACATCCTAACAAAGGCAAGTGCGGTATTTAAATCACGTGTTTTTGGTTTCAAGAATACTCCTTAGTAAATCTTGAAAAAGAGAGTCTAATAAAGATTACTTACCTTAATTGATCGTGTAACCATTTACTTTGTATTATTGAGAGAAAACATATTGTATCATTTGACAAACATGCTTATTAAAGAGAAAAACCTTTTCATTCTTATGAGTTACTAATGAAAACAAGTATTTTTAGTTATAATGTTATTTACAAATTTTACTTGTTTATGTAGCGACACACGTTGTATAAATTATCCTCTTTAAATACATGTTATCTTCTTGAATATTGATGATGTATTATATGTAATATTTTTACTTGACATGTGATTTTGAGTCTTGACTCATTCATGAGCAAAGTCTACATATGTTGTTTGTTTGCTCGTGTTTGGGTTTTTGGAAATGACACATTTACGAATTGCGTTGCAATGTAAATTGCTTGAATATTTCGGATGAAACATCCAAGTCGTCAATCCTACTTCGTTGTGTCTTTTAATCATCTTTTAAACATATTAGTTTAATGTTTGGAACACAACCATTGGACAATTAGACTCAATATGACATCATCAACACAAGTGTAAGTTATGATCCGATGCATATAATTTTTGTCTCGAGTAGGATGTCATTATTTTCATACCAATCGAGTGTGATTGAGTATGTAGGTTCAAGATGATATGTTTTGTTATATCTTGAAGCTAAACGAATAATGAATCCAATTTCATGTCCACACTCAAATCTTGTCAATTAGATTCGATAATTATATCAATCATACTTTGAATAATGAATCAATATAAGTTCGAAATCTTTCTTGACTCTCACAATCACTCTTTTTAATAAAGAAAATTAGTAAAGATTTATGGAATGTGCTCCATCAAATTTAATACTTGTTGTATGTGTGAGGTAAATAACAATGACATGTTAACTTAATGATTTAAGTTTGTCATTTATTTTTGTGTGCGAAAACTATTTATTATTACATATAATATGAGCAATTTTTTGACATTTCATAAGTATAAAAATAATTATCCTAACCATTTATATAATACATAACTTATGAAAAAGAGTAGTTTATGACTACATATTTGAAACAATTAGTGTGTGTTGAAATACATGCAAGGTTTAAGAATACATTTTCTTTTACTTAAATACTAATGTATTGTTATAAACCTTTATCTTGATTAGACAACCCATGGCCAACCAAGATAAGTGCATGAAATGTTTTAGAAATTATATTGAAGAAGTGTTACATAGTTTAAGGTGGCGTATTTTAACATTAGAACCGTTGGAAGGATAATTGTGTAAAACAATTGTTTTCGTCACACATGATTAATCAACTTAGTCTATATATCTAAGTGAGTTACTAAAACATTATAACATAAGAAACAATCAAAAGCAAATAATTATTTAGTATATTGCACATAACGATATTCGTAGTTGTTTAGCATGTTAGATACAACAACATATACTTGCTCGATTTTGTTTTTGAAAATAATTTTCTTCCCTAATTCAAGAATTAATTAATATCAAGACAATGAAAACATTTTTCAAAAATTCATTTACTTAAGATGTCCGACTCGAGAACTTTAGCAAAAAGCTAGTTTTACGTTAAAACGTGACATATGGTTTTGATTAGTATGAAGTAATTTGCACTAATGACATAATTAAGTTTGAAATCAATCCTTTTAATTATTTTTAAATGAAAGTACATTCATTTACTTTTAAAATGGCGGGTGGCACGACTCCTACGGACTTACGGTTGATTTTATATGAATTTTCAAAGTTTGACACTATTCTGGTGGAGGTTCCTTAAATACCTGACGGTCCCTTAGTGAATAGTGATAAAGGACCGCCCAGAGATAAAGGACCGCCACCAGTAAGTAAAAACACATTTTTCGTGTAAAAATTCATTTCCTTCAAGCAAGTATACGAAGTGCATTTAACCAACAAAACTAGTACGAATTAAACAACAAAGCACACGTTTAGCAACTAAACACTTTTCATATTTAATCCCTCTTAATGAGAAATTTGATACGTGGACCGTACTCTATTTTAAAAACCATTGGTTTTAAAAACTAGAGCGACGAGGCTCTGATACCAATTGTAGAAACGTAGAGGGGGGGGGGTGAATACGTTCCTCTTTAAGACTTAAAATATTCCGTATCAAATTTCCGATCAAGCGTGACTAAATATGAATAGTTGTTATGTCACTCAAGAAATCACATAAGCATGACATGAGGTTTAAATGTTTCTAATCTAATTCAGATTATACTAGGGACTGTCTTGTAAATAGGTGGACGGTCATTTATCATTTGAGGGACCGTCGGTCGATAAAGGACCGCCACCAGTAGGTTTGCCAGTTTTATTTCATGTGATTAAGTTTTTTTGTGTTTTGCGTTTCTAAGTTAGCTAGTTAATATCACAAGCATACATACAACAAACCACACAAACATAAATTTAATGCAAGCATAGGAAAGTAAAGAGATGGGAAGAGAAAACGCAAACCGGACACGATGATTTATAGTGGTCCGTCACGAAGCACCTCTTCGTCCTACTCCACTCCCCAAGTCCCACACTCGAGAGTTACTTCACTAATCAACATGCTCCTTATGGTGGAACAAACCGTACACAAGCTTACACCAAGTTTAACGACACTAAGCGGAATGTCGAGTCCTAATAGTAGCTAGAACCAATCTACCCCAAGGCCCACGTGGCCACACGAACAAGCACTCTTATCCCACTTAGATCGACACACGATCTAAGCCTTCGCACGAACGAGCATTCCCATTCACTTGAATCTTCACACTTAGACACATTTGAATCTTCACCGAATCCAAGTCCATACACATGACACACTTGGATCCTATCCCGATCTAAGCCTTCACACAAGACACACTTGGATCCTATCCCGATCCAAGCCTTCATACATGACTCGACTAAGTCCTAGCCTAATCACTTAGGACTTCACACACCTCACAACAAATACATAAGCTATACTAGTTACAAGACTTCTTGGATCTTCATCTTCTCCAAGTTCACACCATATTTCTCCATCCTCGACTCACACACAAGTCGGTATTATTACAATGATTACAAAGCCTATAACCATAACACTTGTTACGTTTGTGTGTGGACACCTATAACATCTCGAATCTTCATCTACGCCGAGAGTTCTTCTCTTGCATTTTGGGAAGAGGCATTGACACTAACTTCTCGAATCTTCATCTACGTCAAGAGTTCTTCTCTTTCACTTTACGGAAGAGGAAAAAGAAAATCATGACATTAGTTGTGTGTGGACTTAATAACACTTTGATTCTTGACGACTTCGAATGATCTTCTCTTGCACATGATGTAGTGGATGATGGGATCACTTATAAACACATACCAAAGAGTTATAGTGATCAAAGAAGTGGCAACAAGGAAACAGAAAGTTTTGTGCAAAGATGATCAATTTTTCTGGTGAAAATGGGTCAGTATTTATAGCCTGGTCAAGGAGCCTCCGATGGTCCCTTAAACCTTGGACGGTCCTTTATCAATAAGGGACCGTCCCATAGATAAGGGACCTCTGCGACTGTTTTGTCCTTTTGTGGTGAAATGTTACCAGGTGAAATTTTATCTTATTTGGGCGGGAAATGAAGCCGTTTGGGCATTTTGAAATTCAAATTTCAAATATAATTTTCTTATTAAAACATTTCTTTCTAAATACAAAAATAATTTTTCTAGTTTATTTTTGTAAAAATGTTTTGTGACATTTATAAAATGTAGAGATTAAGGACAAAAGGTTTTTCTTTGATCACTTAACAAAGTTGGTAAAGTGTTTGTACATACCTGAAGTGATGTAGAGAGACGTTGATGTGTGAACGAGTAACTTGTGCACTTTACGTTATGTATTACAAGTTACCCGTTTGTCATCATTAAAACATGAAGACATTGTATAGATAAAAAGTTGTAACGTTTGCACTAACACTCTCAATAAACACTTCACTTGGATTGAGTATCTCCTCACAAGGTCTTCTCCACCGCCATCACAAACACAACAATCCAACCCTTCCGCTCCAAACTCACCACCACCAAACACTCCAAACTCTCCAAATAACATTCCCACAAAAATCTACCTCCACTAAATCCAACCACCATGCTCCACATTTTCATGCAAGTCCTAGAGACCTCAAGTTGGCAACTTAATATTATCTATTGTAGTATGATGGAAAAGCATATATGTATGCTTTTGTACCAATGATTATGTTTTAACAAAATCTATTTTCAATTATTAATAAATGTCTCTTGTGTCTTAATATTTCCATGCTCTAATTGCTTGTTATACATATGTATATTTGTTTCATGCATCATATATATTGTGTGTGTTCTAAATATTTTTGCAAGCATTCCATATCTCGATTTGTCTTATAACCATAAAACGAGGGGGAGTACACGTCGAGGGGGAGCTCTTACATTGTCGGGATAACATTTTTGATGCTAACAAAAGGGGGAGAAATGATATAAACTCACTAAATACTTGTATACATATTAATTTTTGATTTAATGAGTTTAGATTTTATAATCATCAAAAAGGGGGGAGATTGTTAATATAAATAATGCATAAAAAAGTTATTAATGTTTCTCAATATCCCTACGTTTTGACGATCACAAAATGTTAAATCATTAAACGTAAAATCATTACTTAAACAAAATATCATTCCATCCAACTAAATCACTTAAGGTATGAATAAACAATTGCCTAATACATTTTATGATCAAAGGGAGTTTTATTTAAACCCTACAAATTATATAAAATGATATAAACATTTTATATATTTAGAAAAACACTTTTGGTAATTAAAGAAAAATGTTTAATTCATAATAAATATGTGAATTCAATTTTTTAACCAAAATCAGTTAAATTTTCACCAAATAAACTTTCCCCAGAAAAGGACAAGAAATCTGGCCGTTATAGGAGGGCGGCCCCCTTAATTTTAAGGGGGCCGACCACCATTTAAGGGGGCCGACACGCTCCTGTGACCAGGATTTCTTGCCTATAAATACTGGTTCATTCCTGCAATTTTTTCTTACCTTTTGCACTAAAACTTTCTGTCCCAATCCTTTCAAAACATCCTTCTAAATCCTTTGATCATAAGATTATAAGTTTTTGTTTCAAGTGATCAAATCTCTCACCACTCAATGTGCAAGAGAAGAATACTCCTTCAACATCTAGTTAAGAAGTATTGTAGATTTGTGAATATTGTTTGTAGTTGTGTAAATTATTTGTAAAGGTGTAGAGATTTTGTGATAGGTAGATTTAGGTGTGTTAGTAGTGAAGAGAAGAAGTAAATAGAAGTAGTGAAGAAGTAGTAGTGTTGTGAAGAAGAAGTAGTGAAGTTGTGAGAAGTTGTGTAGTAGTAGTGGTGTGTATAAGTTGTGAAGAAGTTGTGTAGTGACTAGTGGTGTGAGATTGGTTCTAGCTACGATTAGGACTAAACATCTAGCTTAGTGTCGTTAATTGGTGCAAGCAAAAGTTGTGTAAGGTTTTCTCCGCCATAAGGGAGCTTGTTAACATAGTGAAGAAAACTCTCGAGTTAGATGCTTGGGGAGTGGAGTAGGACGAAGAGGAGCTTCGTAGCCGAACCACTATAAATCCTTTGTCTTGCATGTGGTGCGATCTTTCCATTTCTATCTCTTTATTTACTTATCTACATTGTTATTACTTAGTCTCTTATGTATTTGTATTAAATAGTGTGCAAGTATTGATCTCACATAAGAATCAAATCGAAGATTTTGTAAAAAAAAGTTTTTATAAAAATAAAAACGACAAAAAACTATTCAACCCCCCTTCTAGTTTTCCACATACTAAGTTAGTACTTACCTAAAAAAAAAAAAAAAAAAAAAAAAAAAAAAAATCCATTAACCTTATTGAGGCTAGGTCCCTGATTTATTAACTGACATCTTTCTTTACTTAACTTACTCTTTCTAACACTTAAAAAAAAAGCAAGCCATTTGCTTCAACCTAAGTACTCTTTTTCGCCTTCTTAACTTAAACACAAAAAAATGAAGAGGTAGAGGTGGTGGCCGACAATTAGTTGAAGGAGTTTTGGTGGTTGTCCGGCGGTATAGCTAGCCGACACAATCAAAACCATTCCAACAAACACACAAAAATCCTAAACACAAAATCCCTAACATTTCCAGATCTAGCAATACTATGTTATAGTATTAGGCAACTAATCTTCTATATATACGCATCACAAATGGTTCTTAAATCTTAACCAATGATATCCATGGTAACATTCATATTCATATGTTATTATTTCTATTTTCAAACCAATAGGCCACTTTACGAAGAATAAATCATCCACAAGTGAATATAAGCACATAACTATCAAGTATCTGAAAATACTTTATGCTCAGTTCTCGAGTTGAAATTTGAGAGGAAAGGAAAGGAAATGGAAAGTCTTTTGTGTTCTTGAACTTTATTTAAGATGAGAAAGGAAATCGGTAAAGAAGATGAGAGGAAGATTTGATAGTGAAATCTTCCTCCCACTTTTGGGCGGAAAAGGAAAGGAAACAAAATTAAAACTCAAAAACTGAGCAAAAAGAAACTCGATAGTCTTCAAGGAAAATAATACGGAGTATAAACTTTTTGTTGGTTGACCAAAAATAAAAGACGTGCTCATTTCATTTCTCAAACATTAATAACACTATACACTTTTATTGTTGGATTTTCTTGTGATTTATATTTTGTTTACTTATATTAAATATTTAAGTTCGTTCCCTATTAGGTTTAGATTTTTATAGTTGGGTGGTTCAAGAAATAACAAAATGAATTAATTACTTGATAAAAGAATAAAATATTGGTTTTTGCATGATCAAGCATAAGTCACTAAAGAGTGAAAGGGGAGCTGAGGAAGTGTTGCAAAATGACTAAGCATTGCAAGTTTATTAAAAATAAGTAATTTTTGCTAAGTTTAATTGATAGATGCTATATGTTGGGTTAAAGTTAGACATTACAAGGGATAAAACATAGATAAAATTAGGATCATATTATATATGAAGCATAATTGTCAATAAACCAATTGGAAAGTAATAATTGTACGTTGACATGATAACATGAGAGAACTTCTGTCTAGGAGAACAAAGACGTATTGCTCTTGAGTGTTTAAAGTTTATAATTAAACTTTACAACAACTCAATTTTATTAATCTATTTATGTTATAAAACATGTTCAACATGTTCTTGGTTTAGATAGTTGCTAAAAAAAAGCTTTAGATAGAGTCAACAAAAGTCATACATAGTAGAATGCCTAGAGGCAGGGACGGAGGCAGGACTAAATCTGGCTGGATGCATAAAATCTTTTGAACCGTAATACTAGAAACTCACTTCGAAGAACCGGATGCATTTAACATGTATTTAGAAAAAATCGGTGTTCTTTTTAAAAAGTTAACACTACATTGAAAAAATCCATTGAATTCCCGGGTACCAGCAGGAACCCCTGGCTCCGTCCCTGCCTGGAGGTGGTAGAAGTCCCGGATACAAAATGTGTTGCTTAGCAACAAACACCATAGTTGTTACAAACAGATTATCTTCGCATATATACTTTTGAAAAAAGGCATGTCCCACCAACCCCCAAACCTCACCGACCCCCAGCCCCACCAACCCCCAAACCCCACCCATCAATGGCAAGAAGTCAATTATAACAAGAAAAAGAAGGATACTCGAGAAGATAAAAGACAAGGATCGGTTATAAAATTCTTTGTTTCGAATATACCGGAAAGGGCGTCATCAACAGATCTAAAGGAGACACTTAAAAGGTTTGGTCACATCACAGGGGTGTATATTGCCAGAAAGTTGGATAAGTTCGGAAATAGGTTCGGATTCGTTAGTTTCCAGAAAGACAGAGATATCCAAGATTTGGTTTATCAATTGAAGAATGTAAAGATGGGTCAACATAAGATTTTTATTAACTTAGCAAGATTTGTTGATGGAAAAGTTGTGACCAATATGGATGAAAGGAAACGACCGGGCATTGACAGGCAAAAAGTGAAAATTAAGGAGGTGGATATTTGTAAGTCGAAGGGTGAAGAACCATTGAAAGTAAAAGAGGTGGATGGTAGTTTGTCTTATAAGGACAGATTATTGAAAAAGAAGATACTGAAGAATCAAGATACGATCAATATTGATGATAATGTTCAAGCCTTCACCTTTTGGCATGAGGTGGCGGTGGTGGGGAGGGTCAGGGAGTTTAGCGTTCTGACGGGACTGAGGAGTTTATTGAAGAAGGAAAAGCTAGAAGGTGGAAGGATTAAGTATCTGGGAGGATTGTCGGTGATGTTGGTTTTCAAAGACTCGGAGAAGGTCCAGGATTTTATGAATCAAAAGGAGGTGTGGGATAAATGGTTTGAATCAATGGATTTATGGAAGGGTCAAGTTCTAGCGTATGAACGTATAGCGTGGTTAAAGATTCATGGGATTCCTCTTCGTTTGAGTCTAGATCCGGTTTATAATGTCATTGGAAAGAGGTTTGGCAAAGTGATTCAACCATCGCAGATTAAGGATGACGACGATGATCTAACTTTTATATGTTTAGGTGTTCTTGTTGGTCATTGTTTAAGGATACAGGAGGAGTTAAAACTTCGATGGAGGAATAAGACCTTCAGAATCTGGATAGAGGAGGATATGGGTGAATGGACCCCGGATTGTCTTGATGAAGATGGAAGCGTATCATCGGTGGATGATTATGAAGATGTTATTATGGAGAAAGAAGACGGGGAAATTCAGAGTTCTGAGAATCCGGTCACTTTGGCCGGAAATCAAACGGAAAATAAGGAGCCGATAACTGAGGAGATATTGGAGGAAATGACTGAATTGAATGAGATTGATTCACATTCCATTGATGGGGATTCTCTACATGATTGTAGAAACAGTTTTTCGGTGGATTTAAGATCTAAGGAAAAGAAAAAAGGCGGCCCTAAAATAAAAAAAAAAAAACTGGTAGGCCAAAATCTATTTCTCCTCAAGTCCAGGCTCGCCCAATAAAGAGACCAAGAAATGATGATGATCCTTTTTATTTGGACCGATTTATTGGCTGTTTTCCTGTTAATCCTATAACAGAGGTTGGGCCGTCTAGCTTTAATAAAGGTAATGAGGAGGTGTTTCAAACTCCAGATCTAAATAACAGTATAAGGACTGAGGAGGAGATCGGCGTGATACATGTCGAGAATGTGGAAGAACGGTCGGAGATGGGTAAATCTAGACAGGTAGAGGTGGAGGAAACTATTAGATTGGGGATGGCGGTGGGAGCCGAGAGACTGGGGGAGTTCACACAGTTGGTTACGGACACTATTCAGGTGGAAGGTTTACAGCAAACGCAATCATGAATTGTTTGTTGATCAATATAAGGGGTTTGGGCGTATGTGGTAAAGATAAATGGGTTAGGGAGCTTCGGCAGGAGCATGAGGTTTCAGTTATTATGTTACAGGAGACACAACATAGTTCTTTAGACGGTTTCAATTTAGACAATTTTTGGGGCAATTCGGGGTTTGAAGAAGATCATGTGGACGTCGTGGGAAGATCAGGTGGCATGTTGAATCTGTGGGATTGCAACGTGTTTCACAGGGTTGATACTATAAAGAATAGAAACTATCTTTTAACTCGGGGCAGGTGTAAGGATTATGGGGAAATGTTTAATTTCCTAAACGTATATGCTCCTCAGGATATAGTCGACAAACGGGTTCTTTGGAATGAGATTATTACGATAATGGCTCGATTTCAAGGTTTGTGGGTCGTGGCGGGGGATTTCAATGTTGTAAGATTCGAGGAAGAAAGGAGAAACTCGGTTTTTAATAGGGGGGCTGCTAATGATTTCAATTCTTTTATTGAGGAGGCGGGGTTAAACGAATTCTCGCTTAGAGGTAATAAGTTTACTTTCAATGCAGGGAATAAGTTAAGTCGTATAGATCGTATTTTTGTGTGTGGAGGTTTTTTTAATAAGTGGCCGGAATCTATTTATAGAGCTCTCCCGAAACTTTATTCGGACCATAGTCCTCTTTTATTGTTCATTGATTCAAAAAACTTTGGTCCGAAACCATTTCGATTCTATAATTCATGGCTTGATCGTGATGATTTTGAAAGTGTCATTATAAGGGAAAGTGAGGAGTTTCAAGAGGAAGGGCGAGCGGATGTTTGTCTGATGAAGAAGTTTAAAAAGATAAGGGCAGCTATTAATGAGTGGAAAGAGATAAATAAGAACGAAGAATTAGAGGAGGAAAGGTCTCTAAAATCAGATATTGTGTCGATTGAGACAATTCTGGAAGGTAGAGACATTGACGAAGAGGAGTTTTGGGTTTTGGTTGAATGCAAAAAACGTTTGGCAGAAATTGAAGGTTTTAAGTATAAAGATTTGAGACAAAGATCTAGAGACAAATGGGCAGAATTGGGGGACGATAATACTAAATACTTTCATGGCATTATTAATAAAAGAAGGGTGTGTAATAATATTCCCGGGTTGTTGATTGATAATGTTTGGGTTTCCAAACCTTCGGAGGTAAAAGACCAGGTTGGGACTTTTTTTCGGAAGCGGTTCGAGGAGAAAATAAAATGGAGACCGAAGCTTGTTTGCTTTGATATTAAACAAGTGTCTCAGGAGGATAAAGATATGTTATCCGCAAGGTTCTCAAAAAGAGAGATAAAAGAAGTTGTCTTCAGTTGTGGTGATGATAAAGCCCCGGGTCCAGATGGTTTCAACTTTCGATTCTTAAAAAAATTTTGGTCCTTATTTGCTAACGATTTTAAGAAAATCATGAATAATTTTTATGAGCAGGGGTCGATTAGTAAAGGTGTTGGGGCTTCTTTTATTACTCTTATTCCTAAAAATAAGAGTCCAGTGGGTTTGGGTGAATATAGGCCTATTAACTTGATAGGTGTTATTAGTAAGGTTATCTCAAAAATATTAGCTAATCGGTTGAAAATAGTTATGGGAAGTATAACATCCGAAACTCAGTCAGCTTTCTTGAGTGGAAGATATATTCTGGACGGGCCTCTTACTATTAATGAGATTTTGTCATGGGCTAAGAAAAATAAACAAAGCTTCTTTCTAATGAAGATTGATTTTGAGAAAGCATATGATAATGTGAGTTGGGATTTTCTTATGGAGGTGAAGAGACAAATGGTTTTTCTGGACAGGTGGTGCAAGTGGATACGTGGGGTGTTAGAATCGGCCTCTTCATCCATTTTGGTCAACGGGTCTCCTACTTTCATGTTTGAGTGCTCGAAAGGTATTAGACAGGGGGATCCAATTTCTCCTTTCTTATTTATTTTAGTCATGGAAGCATTTGCAGGTATGTTTCGTAAGGCATCTAGTTTGAATCGGTTTAATGGTATTAACCTCCCTAATGGAGGTCCTTGCTTGTCTCATCTTTTATATGCGGACGACGCTTTGGTTATGGGGGAGTGGTCGGTGGATAATGTTAAAATTGTCAATAGATTGTTGAGAGTTTTTAATATTTGTTCCGGTTTGAAAATTAATTTTTCAAAATCTAATTTATTCGGTTTGGGTGTGGATAATCTTGAAGTTGATAATATGGCGAGAGTTTTGGGGTGCAAAACGGGTAGCGTCCCTTTTGTTTATTTGGGTATAAAGGTGGGTGCGAATATGAACAAAATTAACAATTGGGATCCGGTGATGCAAGTGGTTAGGAATCGGTTGTCAAAATGGAAAGCTTCGGCTCTTTCTATAGGGGGTAGGACCACTTTGATTAAAGCAGTTCTTGAAAGTATCCCCACTTATTATTTTTCGCTTTTTAAAGCGCCTGCTAAAGTTATTGGTAACTTGGAAATGCTGATAAAAAGATTTCTTTAGGGAGGTGATGATGGTATAAAAAAGATACATTGGGCTGCTTGGAAAGATGTCACTCAGCCAAAGAGTCAAGGTGGTCTGGGATTATCGCGTTTGGATTGGTGTAATAAATCGCTTCTATCAAAATGGATATGGCGATACAAAGATGATAAACAGGCGCTTTGGAAGACGGTTATAGAGGCGTTACATGGGAGTAATAGACAATGGGAGGCGATCCCATCCAACGCTCGGTTAGCGTCTAATTGGACGTCTTTGGCTCGATTTGAAAAATAATGGAATCCGGATGGTAAAAGAATAAGCGACAGAATTCAAGGTGTGATAGGGAGTGGAAATAATGTGAGATTTTGGCTGGATATTTGGGTGGGTTTGGAACCGCTTAGAAAGGTTTATCCCCATTTGTTCTTGCTCGAAGCCGACAAAAAGTGTTATGTGGCGGATAGACTTAAAGATAGGACAGATCAGGGAGTTTTTAGCTGGGTTTGGAAGCGGCAGCCGGCGTCTGATTTGGAGTTACAGCAGCTTTCTGAGTGCTGCAGGTTGCTGGATCAGGTTAGACTTCGGACAGGGCCTGATACGTGGCGTTGGCTGAGTATACGATCAGAACCTTTTTCGGTTGCAGCTGTCAAAAGTATTATTATACAGGAGGAGGTTACAAACAGGGAAGTGGTGTTCAAGTGGGTAAAATGGGTTCCTTCTAAGTGCAATATTTTCATGTGGCGAGCGATTTTGGACCGTTTACCTACAAAGGAAGCGCTTCAGAGACGAAATATTATGGTGGACGACCAGGTTTGTAGTTTTTGCGGAGAGTTGGAGAAGACGGTCGATCACATCTTCACAGAGTGTCGTCTCGCAGGGGGGGTGTGGCAAGCTCTTTCAAACTGGTGGCACATCCCTCCTATTTTTGCGTTTTCGGTTCGAGACTTAATGGAGATTCATAAACATGCGGGGGTTTCAAGCGTAAAGGGTGAAGTGATTAGAGGTTTAATCATTGTAGCGTGTTGGGAAATGTGGAAGGCGAGAAATGAGCGGATCTTTTCACACCGGACATGTACTAGTGTGGAGATTATTTCGGCGGTTAAAGCGATTGGTTTTCTATGGTTCAAAAAGAGGTCTAAATGTAAGGATGTAGATTGGGATATGTGGTGTAATTTTAACATGATGTAATTGTTTGGGTTGGTGTTCCTGGTTCTTCTCGAAACAGGGCGCCCCTTTTTTTGGTGGCTTCTATATAATTTTGATCTTTCAAAAAAAAAAAAACTATTTCCATTTGCTGTAATTTTGGTTGTAAAAGTGACCCAAAAATAGTTAAACTTTGACAAAAAAAATGTAGTACAAAGAGTTGAATAGTTGAAAGTACAAAGAGTTGAATAGTTGAAACAATCACGGTGTTCATACACAAACCGTACATGTTTCGAGTGGTTTTAATAACCTAAAAGTACATTCTAACTATTTAAACAGACCAAATGCAATGCTAACATATATAAAGTATAAACTATACTACATGATATTTGATAGAAACAAACATATTTAACTGCAAAAAAGATATAAACTTCAAAAGTTTGATTAGATCCAATTTATAAAAAAAATGTAGTTGGCCACATTCAACTAATATCATCCTTTTCCTCATTTCACTCACAATCAAATCAACTACAAAAAGAAAAGAAAAACAATAAAAAAAAAATAAAAAACAAAACTAAAAGTACTAAAAGTATAAATTGCTACAGTAAATGTACAGAGAGTCAAAGTGGAGAAAGAAAAAAACAAATATTCAGACAAAAGTGCCCTCATGTCCTGTGCATGTGAGGACTGAGATAACGAGAGAAACTAACGACCGTCAGAAAATTGGACCAGCGGCGTAATATTTTCGAGATCGTGGACTAAAAAGGCAACAATTCCCGCTTTTAGATGTCGTATGAAATCTAAAACAAGTTTAAGGACCTATGGTGAAATTTACTCTATTATTTATTTTTGTTTATTCAAAGAAATGTTTTTTCTTTTTTTCTTTTTTCTTTTTACCGCCGTATTTACTACCCGGTTAAAAGAGCAAATTTGCCTATCTTTTTTTTTTTTTTTTTTTTTTTTTTTTTTTTTTTTTTTTTTTTTGCCATCTAAAACAAACCAAAAGAGTTATTTCGGCACTCATCTTTTAATCCACCTTTATTTGCCACTAATATTTTACCGTTAGTGCATGTTTGCCACTCATCTATCTAGGTCGTTATCTAGGTATACGTGTGGGTCCAACTTGGCATCACATATGTAACATCTTGTAGAATCGACATGTCTAAGTGATAAAAATTGGCAGTCACATTGATTAACACCAAATCTCACTACGGTTGATGTTTGAATTATATGACTTTATTATTTAAATCAATCTAAAAACTCATGTATTTTCTTTTATCTTTCTAGCATGTGTAAATATAAAACAATATGATGAAAAATAGGATGTCATTTCGATTAGAATATTTATAAATCATCAAACGCATCTATGCTTATATGGGAATTCATTTTAGAGGCCTAATTTAAACTGCATATGTGATGTCGTCCAATACTTGTCTGAAAACGTCTAGGGTGTTTGATTTTGACTTAATTGACTTAATATAAAAATTGTTTGTTTGTAACTTAATAGAAAAAGGTGACTGAAAATAGTAAGTAATAAAACTGAGGTTGTCTGCATTAAGTTATCTGTTAATTAACATGACTTAATGAAAAAATTAAACAAACATGCCCTAAGTGATCGCACTTTCACAATTCTCTTTTTCTATATTCTAAAGCATTGATTTTTAAGATTCTACATGGTTATGGTTTTTTAGATTAAGGGCTTGTTTGTTTAATTTTTCCATTAAGTCATGTTAATTAACAGATGACTTAATGCATACAACCTTATTTTTATTACTTAATATCAGCCATTTTTTCCTATTAAGTCACAAACAAACAATTATCATATGACTTAATTAATTCAGTTTTTTTTTTTTATATTAAGTCAATTAAGTCGAAATCAAACGCACCCTAACACTTTATGACTAAACATGTCTTCTCATTTACATATGTTATCACTGTACTCGTATGTGTTTGGAAAGAATCAATATATGTTATCACTGTAAAGTATATAAAACTATAAAAGATTTGATTTCCCATTAACAAATATACGACATGATAGACATATTATTGAAATTGCAAAGCAGTGATTTATCGAACAATTTATAAAACAAACATAATATTCTTCTCGTTAAGTCATCAAGTACCTAAAAAGCACATTTGACAAATTTAATGGCAAATACATACTCATCATTTAACTTTTTAGTGGCAAATAAGGGTGGATAAAAAAAAAGAGTGGCAAAATAATTCTTTTGGTATATTTTGGATGGTAAAATTGCTCTTTTGAGTTTTAACCCTACTACCGAGTATTTTTTTTGGTACCCAAGACTCCAAGAGAACATGCTCTTTTCATTTCACAACTAACCAAAATGAGAATGTGAGTGAGTGAGTGTATTAGGTCGAAGCAATTTCCAACAAATTCTGCTTATCTCGTGATGATGAATCGCAGTGTTAATTATTTCTCCAAAATCAAAGGTAATTTTCTTAAAATCCCTTCTTCAAACTTCCATTTGGGTTTTGGATTTTGGATTTTGTCCTCACAACACTTTTTTACTTTCCCTTCTTCACTCTAATTCGTCTTCAAATGCTGATAATCATAAACATCCTCAATCTATTTATCAAAAACTTAACAATTTGGATGATGCCTTGAACCTGTTCGACGAAATGACACAAAGACGACCTCTGCCCTCGATTATTAAGTTCACTCAGTTGTTGCAGTCTGTTACCAAAATGAAACATTATTCTCATTCACTTCAACTTTTCAAACAAATGTGTGTTCTCGGTGTCCCAGTTAATGAGTACACTATGAGTATTGTCATCAAGTGTTGTCAATTGCATCGCACTAAAGACGGTTTTTCAGCCCTAGGATTCTGTTTCAGGCGAGCTATCGTGCCAAATTCCTTCATATTTAGTACACTCTTAGATGGCCTCATTGTAGAAGACAGGATCCTTGAGGTTGAGATATTTTTTAAGAAACTTATTAATGAGAAACTGTGTGAGCCTGTTGGCGTATGTACCCTCCGGATTGAGGCCGTACGATTAAATACCTCCCGGATCTATGTCAAGCAAGGCATACACAAATGTATCTAAACGAGACAGACCAATATCCGAAGGGTTGAGAATGTCCGCATGACCTCAACCCTCAGGAGATCAGAGTCATTCGGATAAACCAATAAGTACATGAGTTAAAGTACAAGCAAGTACACCAAGTATATGATAATAGAGCATAAGTTAGCAAATATTAAGGAACTAAGTACATACCAGCCTGGCACTCCATGTTGGAGGCCTATAAATAGAAAGGAAATCTTCACTTAAAGGTTAACTAATCCTCTCACTCTCTGACCTTATTTATATTTTCTTTCTCTAAGAACATACACTTACTCTCACGCCGGAGGTTGGTCCTGGGATACATTCCCGGGGCGAGACTAACGGACGTACCTGTTTTGCAGATATCCGAAGTAACCAACCATTAACAAGGATCACCCCGAATCCGGAGGACCAGTCTAGAGTCTGAAGGGTTCATCTCGCTTGTCTGAAGTAGAAGCAAACTTTTACTTCAATAAATTGGCGCCATCCGTGGGACCCGTCATTCACTCTACCCGAACTCAGAAATGACAGGTCCTACTCCTACAACACCTGAAGGAAGTGGGAAAGACTCAGAAGTAAATCCCAATAGCATTGAAAAAATCCACAACCACCTCACCGCATTAAAAGCTCCAATCCAACAACACAACGCCACAGGGGTAACACCGATTAAGCCTATTCAGCTCAACTTCGAGGACGAAGAACATCAAGATACCGAAGCTCATAAAGCAGAAGAGGAAGTGACGGACGATCTTTCCAAGCCTTTCAAGGTAGCGTCCAAAAGCCCATTCACCCGAAGGATAATCGATTTCTCCGGACCTAAAAATGCGAAATACTTGATGCCCTCTCACATAAAACTATACGATGGATCCGCAGACCCGGACGATCATGTCACAAGGTTCGAAGGAGCTGCCAACCAAGGTGCTTGGCCTATGCCCATATGGTGTATGATGTTTCAACAAACTTTAGATGATGCAGCTAGAGGATGGTTCGATAGCCTTCCGCGGGGAAGTATCGACAATTGGGATACTTTATGTGAGCAATTCGTGCAAAGATTCGCCCTACGTAGAAAATGTATCAGAGACCCTATAGAAATAACTAAGATTGTCCGGAAAGCCAATGAAGCCCTGTCGGAATTCAAGGAACGATGGACCAATGAAGCTAGCCGTATTTCAGGGGTTCCCGAAGTAATGCAAATATCCTCTTTTATGGATGGATGTAAGTGTCCAGAGTTGGCAAAGAGGTTCTCTGAAAAGATCCCCCGGACGGTAACCGAGATGATGATGAGGGTAGACAATTTCATCCGTTCCGAAAGAGCATATCGGTTGACCGAAGTACCAAGGGGAGAACGAGCAGATAACTACAGAAAAGATTACCATCATAACTCATATAACCGAAACGACCAGAGCACACAGCGATCCTCCTTCAGAGGGAATCACAGGAGAGATACTCATCGGGAAGAATTCCGACCCCGGCGAAATGATCACTACGCACCTTACAGGCAAGCTAGAAATGAAAATCCAAACAAGAATGATTACGGAATGGATTACCGCCGCAATGATGTAAATCGGAGGGATGTCCGGCCCATAGACTTAAATGTACTCTCCAAAGCTCCCAAAGAAATCCTTGCAACTGAACACCATCTTAGACTTCCGGCACCACCTCCGTTGAGAGGAAGACCTGCCAGAGAAAACATGGACAAGTATTGCGATTACCATGGGGAAAAGGGTCACCTCACCAACGACTGTCATAACCTGAAGGAACAGCTCAAAAAAGCTATGGAAACAGGCAAACTAGACCACCTAATTAAAGATGTTCGACAAAGGGAAAGGGCACCCCCAAGGAATAACAATCACACCAACCAAGGTAGAATTATCAATATGATTCGGTATCCGGAGAGAAACTATAAGCGGAAAATCATGGATCAAGAAGAAGAATGGATAAATACTCCTATAAGTTTCCCTCCCATACTCCCCGGAGATGCTTCCGAAGAACCACTAACAGTTGAAGCAGAGATCGAAGGATACACTGTACGTAGGGTATACGTGGATCAAGGCGCTTCGATAGAAGTAATGTATGAACACTGCTTTCTAAACCTTGACCCCTCCATCCAATCCCGACTGACAAAAACAAATACACCGCTGATTGGATTTGCTGGGGAAGCGATAAATCCGTTGGGCAAATTGGAACTGGAAGTGTGCTTCGGAAACGAAGGATTATATCGTCGAACAACAATGAAGTTTACAGTGGTAAGATCCCCTCCCCCTACAACGTAATACTAGGACGTTCCAGAATCAAAAAGTTAAGAGCTATTCCTTCAACAATACATGCCATGATGAAATTCCCAATACCAAGAGGTATTGCCACTTTGGTCACCCGATCGGTCATCATATCGGAATGCAGAAAGCTAGAAGAAAAATTCCTGATGGAAAAAGAAATGAAAGTCGAAAGTATTCCGGAGCCCACGATAGAAGAAGGAACAGCAGAAACCGAAGAAATATTGGTTCATCCGGCTTACCCAGAGCAATTGGTGACAATAGGGAAAAAAATTTCAAAAGAAGGAAGAAGGCAGCTAATAACGTTGCTCAAAAACAGCCAAGACGTTTTTGCATGGGAACCTTCGGACATGACTGGCGTTCCCCGATGGGCGGCTGAGCATAAACTCAATGTGAATGTCCAAGACAAGCCGGTGGCACAAAATAAGAGATTCTTTTCGGAGGAAAAGAATCAAGCCATAAACAAGGACGTAGAAGAATGGTTAAAAGCAGGGATAATCAGGCCCGTCCGGTACCCAACCTGGATATCCAATCCTGTGTTTGTAAAAAAGCCGGACGAGAGTCGGAGGATGTGCATTGATTTCAAAAACCTCAACTCATCGTGCCGAAAAGACTACTATCCGCTGCCCGAAATAGATTGGAAGATCGAATCAGTAATGGGGTTCCGATATAAGTGTTTCCTAGATGCTTACAAAGGATATCACCAAGTACAAATGGCAAAGGAAGACGAGGAGAAAACAGCCTTCTATACTGATCATGGGACATACTGTTATGTCAAAATGCCGTTCGGATTGAAAAATGCCAGGGCAACCTATCAGAAGCTGGTAGACTCCGCCTTCCGGACGCAAATTGGCAGGAATTTGGAAGTATATGTAGATGACATGGTCATCAAAAGCCAAACGGAGAAGGAGCTTTTGGCCGATATTGCAGAAACGTTTAACAATCTCCGGGAAATCAATATGAAACTAAACTCTAAGAAATGTTCCTTCGGAGTTGAAAAAGGTAAATTTCTCGGATATATGATAACTTCCGAAGGGATTAGAGCAAACCCCAAGAAAACCAGAGTAATTTCCGACTTGCAATCACCAAAATCACTGAAGGAAATGCAAAGCTTAAGTGGTAAGCTGGCGGCACTAAACCGTTTCTTATCAAAATCTGCCGAAAGATCCCTACCCTTCTTTGAAACATTAAAGAGCATTACCAAGGACAATAAAGAAAAATACCAATGGACGGAGGAAGCTGAAAAAGCCTTTCAAGAGATGAAGAAGATGATCTTGGAGCTACCATGCTTAACGACGCCAAAACCAAAGGAAGACATGTACCTATACCTATCGGCAGCAACGGAGGCGATAAGCGGGGTACTGATGGTTGAAAGGGAAGGACAGCAGATCCCTGTTCACTACGTAAGCCGAACGTTGCATGAGGCCGAAAAAAGATATGCTCCGGTTGAAAAATTGGCCTTAACGCTGCTACATCTGTCTAGAAGACTAAGGCGATATTTCGAAGCTCACCCTATCAAGGTCATAACGGATCATCCTATCAAGCAAGTACTAAACCGAGCTGAGTCTTCCGGACGGTTAGCCAAATACACGGTAGAACTAGGAGCTTACAACATCACCTATGTACCTAGAAATGCCGTCAAAGGACAAGTGTTAGCTGATTTCATTAACGAGGTACCCATCGGCACCGTTTATCCGGACCCAAAAAGGAGAGGCAAGGAGATATGCAATATCTCCCAAACCGGAGAATGGATCTTGTACACTGATGGAGCTTCCAGCAAAAAAGGTTCCGGAGCGGGGCTAGTACTGATCAGTCCGGAAAAGGAAGAATATACTTACGCCCTCAGATTAAATTTTGAAGCTACTAACAACGGAGCAGAGTACGAAGCACTCCTTTCCGGACTACGAATCGCAAGGGAAATGCATATAGAAGCGCTGGACGTACGAGTGGACTCAAACCTGGTGGCAAGTCAAATTAACGGAGAGTTCACTGCATACACGGAAAGCATGACCAAATATCTCGCTAAGGCTAAAGAATACATTGCTTGCTTCAAACGTTTTAAGATAAAGAATATTCCGAGGGCACAAAACCAAAAAGCAGACGTACTAAGCAAACTAGCGTCCGTAGCATTCAACCACTTAACAAAAGAAATCTTAGTGGAAGTGTTAGATAAACCATCCACCGAGGAAGAGATAATCAGTGCAATAGTAGAAGAAGAAGAGGAAAACTGGATGTCGCCCATACTCCGATGCCTAAAAGAAGGGATATGGCCGGAGGACCTAAATGCAGCCCGAACCCTTCGTATGAAAATAAGCCACTACACACTGATCGATGATGTACTATTCAAAAAATCCTATCTAGGACCAATGCTACGATGTGTGGGACCTCTTCAGGCCAATTATGTCATCCAAGAAGTGCACGAGGGAGCGTGTGGCATGCTCTCCGGACCACGATCCGTTGTAGCTAAACTAATGAGGCAAGGCTATTATTGGCCAACCATGCACCGGGACGCCAGGGAAGTTATCCGGAAATGTGACTCGTGCCAGATACACGCTCCAGTTCCTAAATTACCAAAAACAATGTAAACTTCCGTCATGGCTCCATGGCCGTTCTTCCAATGGGCAATAGACGTGCTAGGACCTTTACCCGAAGCTCCAGATAAGGTCAAATATGTGATTGTAGCCATTGATTACTTTACTAAGTGGATGGAAGCAAAACCCCTAGCCAAGACCACCGGAAAAGAAGTGAAAAAATTTGTGTGGGATAACATCGTCTGCAGGTTCGGATTACCTAAGATAATCGTTACGGACAATGGAAGCAATTTTGTAGGAGATCCGTTCAAAAGCTGGTGTGAGAGATTGAATATCACGCAAATCAACACGGCCGTAGCCCATCCTCAGGCCAACGGATTGGTGGAAAGAGCAAACAAAAGCCTAATGAAAGGATTCAAATCACAACTTGGAAGGGAAAGATCCGGATGGGTAGATGAATTACCGAACATATTGTGGGCATTCCGTACCACCCTAAAAACTAGCAATGAAGAAACTCCCTTTAGCCTGACTTATGGAAGCGAGGCGGTCATCCCAGCAGAAATCGGTATGCCTACCTTTCGGACCATGACGGTAAACGCAGAAGACAACAATGATGAAATTGGCTTAAACCTAAATTTGTTGGAAGAAAGGCGAGAATTGGCAGCAATAAGGGAAGCCAAGTACAAAAAGAAGGTAGAGCAATACTACAACCGAAGGGTTATTCCCGAAGCGTTCAAGGTAGGAGACTTTGTGTATCGGAAGAATGAAGCTAGCAGGGTGGAAGATCAAGGGAAATTAGGGCCAAACTGGGAAGGTCCCTACCGGATAACGGAAGCCTATCAACATGGAACGTACAAGCTGCAAACCGTGGACGACATAGAAGTACCTCGAACCTGGCATGCAATCAATTTAAAAAAGTGTTTTATGTAATCAGTTGTTCCGATAGACTTACTGTAAGGCATGAGCCATTTTCCTATCATCAATAAAACATCCTATGCAGTTGAGCCTTAAGAAAAGTTGTTTTTGTCTAAACGTCAAACTACTTAAACAAGGATAAAGCCCCAAGTGGGTATAATCCAAGGCCAAGGGCCGAAGGGCACAGGTTGTCCGATATAATAAACCCCAAGTGGGTATAATCTAAGGCCAAGAGCCGAAGGACGCAAGCCGTCCCATATAATTAAAACCCCAAGAGGGTATAATCTAAGGCCAAGGGCCGAAGGGCACAGATTGTCCGATATAATAAACCCCAAATGGGTATAATCTAAGGCCAAGAGCCGAAGGACGCAAGCCGTCCCGTATAATTAAAACCCCAAATTGGTATAATCTAAGGCCAAGGGCCGAAGGGCACAGATTGTCCGATATAATAAACCCTAAGTGGGTATAATCTAAGGCCAAGAGCCGAAGGACGCAAGCCGTCCCGTATAATTAAAACCCCAAATGGGTATAATCTAAGGCCAAGGGCCGAAGGGCACAGATTGTCCGATATAATAAACCCCAAGTGGGTATAATCTAAGGCCAAGAGCCGAAGGACGCAAGCCGTCCCGTATAATTAAAACCCCAAGAGGGTATAATCTAAGTCCAAGGGCCGAAGGGCACAGATTGTCCGATATAATAAACCCCAAGTGGGTATAATCTAAGGCCAAGAGCCGAAGGACGCAAGCCGTCCCGTATAATTAAAACCCCAAGAGGGTATAATCTAAAGCCAAGGGCCGAAGGGCACAAGTTGTCCGATATAATAAAACCCCAGGTGGGTATAATTTAAGGCTAAGAGCCGAAGGACACAAGTTGCCCAATATAACAAAACTCCAAATGAATATAATCTAAGGCAAAGATACGGAAGAAGCATGACGGACCAGTAAATTAAGCTCAGACGAATACAAAATGAAACCAACAGTTGAAAAGCACAAATGCCCCGGAACGTACATAACACAAAGCATAGACACAATAAAAATAACAAAGGTAAATGATATATATTCATCCGATCAAAATTAATTACATCAAATGTTCCGGAATAACGGAACAGTAAAAGATAGAATGTTAATGACCTACTCTATTACATAGAATCACCAAATACATCAAATTGTTCCGAAGATAATTGTTCTACAAAATAACGGAACGATAAATACCCTACACTATTACATCAGCGGCAATGGAGAAACGAAAGCTTCACAAGGAGTCCGGAATACCTAAATCCATAGTCAAAATGGAGGTATCCGGACTTCGGAACATGGTTCACAACGGACAGAATTTAATAACAATAGCTTCACAAAGAATTTGCAATACCTATGCCCATAGTCAAAATGGAGGTATGCAAACCCTTAAAAACATCAAACTCAGAGAAAGGCCGAAGTAGTCTGATCCACAGATGGATTACCGGAGGGCTTCTCGGTATGAGATTCAACCACCGGCTCTTCAACAACAGGAATAGGAGCAGGATCCGGAACCAAGGCAATCAACTCATCAAACTTCCGGTAGATGGTCTGGCGGATCTTTTGGATGAAAGGATAGTCTTGGGAGAGGGCCTGATCATATAATGAACGGTATTTTTCATCGGCCTCAAAATCCATCCCTTCAACTTCCCCTAATAGCTTAGCCGCTTTCTCCGGCTCCTCAAATAACCCTGCCCCATCTATCAGACCAGATTGATAATATAAGTTGAAAGGTTCTGCCAGTGCTGTCCGGAACTCATGGCTACCAAGAAAACTGTGAATAACTTCCAGAATGAACTCATTTACAATACGATTTCACTCCATTTCGGCATTTCCGGCAGCTATAGCAATTTCTTGCTTCTCTTGGTGAAGCTCCTTATAAGCTTTCTCTTCATCGGCCAGCTTCAACTTGGCATCAGATAAGTTACCCTCCAGCAACTTGATCTTCCCAGCCTGCTCAGCGGAAACCTTCCTCCACTCCTCTTTCTCCACTACGAGCTGAGAGACCCTGTCCTCCAAACTAGCATTTTCGGCACGCAGCTTTTGAATCCCCTCCGGATTCACCGTAACACATTCTGCATGCTTATCCTTCAGCTCCTTCAACTCCCCAGCCATTTCATCAAGCCTATTACACTTATCCCCCAAGGTTTGGCCACACACCTGGTGAGTTTCAGACAACTTCTGATACTCTCGTTGAAGAGACTCAAAACGGAAAATGACATCCGCCTGAGCCGTAGCATGCTTGCCCAACAGTAACCACGACCTCTGGATAGCCTCAGTATCATCCTGACCATCTAAATGCCTCTCTTCACCCGGGGTGGCCAAATTAATCATCATGTCCCGGCAGACATTCGCATTGTTCATACGAGTCCCCCTCTTCACCACCCAAGCAGGGACGAAGGTGTCATCATCCTCATCATCCCCCTCTATATCCACTTGGACATCCTCCTCATCAACCAAAACCCCCTTGCCCGGACGTTGGGAGGCACCCTTCGAACTCCCTCAAAATAAAGAGCCTTCATCAATAAACGGTAAAAATAAATCAAGGATAAAACTATGGACAGATTGTTCACTAAGGCATACCGGTTGGGATATCCTTCGGATGCAACGAGCGGATCGGCTCCGGCTCCTCAACCCCTTCTGTGTCATCTAGATCAATGACATGGTCAGAAGATTGCTTTTGCCTCTTGTGAACCTTAGAAGAGATGCTTCCTCCGGCTCTCTTCGTCGGGGGTTTCTTGGAACCCTGCTTCGCTGCCTGCTCTTTATTTTTGTCCTTCGCAGCCAGCACCCGGTCGTCCGGAATCTCGACCCTCTTCAACTCCTCATCCTTCTCTAGAACTTCAGCATTGGAGGCTAGAGGGCGAGTGGTATGCACCTCGCGTTCCTGCCCTTGCGGAAGTGGGTCCCCCTTTACCACATTCACCGTCTTTCAAAGGGGTGGTTTCTTCAAGTAACTCGACATGGTTACACCTGCGAACAAACAAAACCTATCGTTAAAAAAAAAGAAATAAAGAAGCACAACTTAAAAAGTCATATTTATAACAAAGGCTATACCCCTCCCCTGCTCATCCCTCAAAGCCGGACGGAAGCCGGTAAATTCCCAATGATCCGAAAGACCCAGAGCATATAAGAACGACTGGGGAACTTGGCATGGCTCAATGATCGTCTCAGCCAGCCTTTCGGCATGAGCAACATCGTACTCACTCCTCTTGGGAAACGGATCGGACACATCCGAATCCGAATGCCTCCAAGGCATAGCAAAGGGAATGGCTCTCCTATCAATCAAGAAGAAGTGATATTTCCAGCCCTTCAGACAGGAAGGAAATTCTCTGAAACAAATTTTTCTGTCTTTGTGCACACGTTTTTCGAAGGAAAACTAGCAACCTTGTTTGCTAAGTTTATAAAAGACACGGAACAGAGGAGTAGTAGGAGGAATGTGCATGCTCCGGCAATACACCTCAAAAAGAGTAGCACGATGCATACCCAACGGAACCAACTGAGATATATGAATCTTAAAATATCTAATAACATCTAAGAGAAAGGTAGAAAAAGGGACGGTAAAGCCTCCGTCAAAGAAATACTCCGCATATAAACCTATGGCATCCGCAGGTAATCGATCCATCGTCATACCCGACGGAGGTACCCTCGGATGTAAATCCTTCGGAATCCCAAAAGTTTCCACTACAACAAGTACCTCACCGTCATCCATCGTAGACGGCCTCAGATGTATGTCTTTCTTAACGTGTGAACCCTTCGGCATGGACACATCCTCATATTCAAATGACGCAGTAGATTCCGACAAAATGAGTCCGACAGGAAGAAGAGTATAGCCAAACAACAAAAAACTAAACGGACTAGGACGTACCTCAAAGACGAAGAGAATAATCGTTCGGAATACGGAAGGAATAGAATGTGTCAGAAGTCTGTGTGTGTAGAAAATATACAGTAGTAAAAATGAGGAAAAGAGGACTATTTATAGGCAGTAAAAAATGGGCGCGAAACGACACGTCACCCGTAGGGGCAGACGTGTCCTCATCCAAACCGTATAAGCAGGAAGAGCGTACATGTGTCCCCATCCCAAGGACGCAGTAAAAAACGACGTCGCACCTTAAACGACACATTAATTACTTTTGGCACTTTGTACACGACTCTAAGCAAACGACGAAGCTACGACTCGCGCTCCAGAAAATTACAAAAATAAACTAAGTATCACACCATTGGCATAACCAATACTATGATACTGGGGGGGACATGTTGGCGTATGTACCCTCCGGATTGAGGCCGTACGATTAAATACCTCCCGGATCTATGTCAAGCAAGGCATACACAAATGTATCTAAACGAGACAGACTAATATCCGAAGGGTTGAGAATGTCTGCATGACCTCAACCCTCCGGAGATCAGAGCCATTCGGATAAACCAGTAAGTACATGAGTTAAAGTACAAGCAAGTACACCAAGTATATGATAATGGAGCATAAGTTAGCAAATATTAAGGAACTAAGTACATACCAGCCTGGCACTCCATGTTGGAGGCCTATAAATAGAAAGGAAATCTTCACTTAAAGGTTAACTAATCCTCTCACTCTATGACCTTATTTATATTTTCTTTCTTTAAGAACATACACTTACTCTCACGCCGGAGGTTGGTCCTGGAATACATTCCCGGGGCGAGACTAACGGACGTACCTGTTTTGCAGATATTCGAAGTAACCAACCATTAACAAGGATCACCCCGAATCCGGAGGACCAATCTAGAGTCCGAAGGGTTCATCTCGCTTGTCTGAAGTAGAAGCAAACTTTTACTTCAACAGAGCCTAATGTAGTTATGTACAGCACAATGATCAAAGGGCTTTGCAAGATCAGTAACAACGTTATTGCCATTTCTTTGCTTAAGCTAATGGATGAAAGGGGTTGTAAGCCTGATGTTGTTACATATAGCACCGTCATTGACAGTCTTTGCAAGGACAAATTGATTGATGAAGCTTTCAAGCTTTTCCATGAAATGGTTTTCCAAAAAGGCATCTCACCAAATGTCATCACCTACAACTCTTTGATTGATGGCCTTTGTAAATTAGGTCGTTGGGATGAAGCCTCTAAGATGCTACAAGAAATGTTGGATGATGGGATATCTCCAGATGTGCTTACCTTTAATATATTAGTTGATGCACATTGCAAAGAAGGTAAGGTGAAAGAAGCGGAAGATGTTGTCAACATCATGCTTAAAAGAGGTATTCTTCCAAACATAGTGACATACAGTTCACTTATAGATGGTTACTGTTTGCGAGGTGAAATGAGCAAAGCAATATCAGTTTTTGATTCAATGGCATTTAAAGGAATATTCCCTGATGTTGTTACATATAGTAGTTTGTTAAATGGGTATTGCAAGAGTTTGAAAATAGAAGAGGCCATGAATCTTTTTCATGAAGTAACCAGAAAAGGTTTGAAACCCAATGTAGTCACTTACAACACCATGATACAAGGACTGTTTCGGGTTGGACGTTGTGGAGATGCCCGCAAAATCTTTGATGAAATGTTTGCAAAAGGTCTAAAACCAGATGCATGTACTTATCAAATAATCTTGGAGGGTCTTTGCAACAACCACAAAATAGAAGAGGCACTCTCTTTGTTTCATTTGATGGGTGATGGTAAGCTAAATTCTGATATTGCTGTGTACACTATCCTCATAGATGGTGCAAGCAAATGTGGGAAGCTTGATATTGTCACTGTTCTTTTCCATGATCTAACTATTAAAGGTTTGCATCTTGATGCTCAAACATATACTGTGATGATTAGTGCTCTGTGTAGGGAAGGTCTAGTGGGTGATGCAAAAGAGTTGTTTCTTAAAATGGAAGAGAGTCGTTCCCGGCCAGATAATGTTACTTACTGTGTTCTTCTTCAAGGATATCTGAAGAACGAACACTATGATGATGTAGAGATGCTTTTAGAGAAAATGGATGAATTAGGTTATTCTCTTGATGTTACAACGTTGTCATTGTTAATTGATTCCATTGCAGCCGGATCATTGGATACTGCTATGTCTACGTTGATTAGTAAACTTGTGCCAAATGAGTTGATGGACTCTCCTACTTATTCTGCCTAAATTGTGCTATCGGAGGGAAACTGCAAAAGCGATTGTGAGTTGAATTTACATTGGTTGTATGACGTGTTCAGTTAATGAATTCTCACCTGTTAAATTTACATTGGTTGTATGACGTGTTCAGGTAATGAATTCTCACCTGTTAAATTGTTGCTATTAACATTTCTTTTAGCTTCTTTTTTTGTTCAAAGTTTAACTATTTTTGGTTCACTTTTACAACCAAAATTACAGCAAATGGAAATAGTTGATTGAACAAAGTTTAACCAACACATTTTGTATCCTGTACTTCTACCACCCACTCCACCTCTTGGCAGGGACGGAGCCACGGGGTTCCCGCTGGTGCCCGGGAATTCAATGGATTTTTTCAATGTAGTGTTAACTTTTAAAAAAAACACCGAGTTTTTCTAAATACATGTTAAATGCACCCGGTTCTTCAAAATGAGTTTCTAGTATTACGGTTCAAAAGATTTTATGCACCCAGTCATATTTGGTCTTGCCTCCGTCCCTGCCTCTAGGCATTCTACTATGTACGACTTTTGTTGACTCTATATAAAACTTTTTTTAGCAACTATCTAAACCAAGAACATGTTGAACATGTTTTATAACATAAATAGATTAATAAAATTGAGTTGTTGTAAAGTTTAATTATAAACTTTAAACACTCAAGAGCAATACGTCTTTGTTCTTCTAGACAGAAGTTCTCTCATGTCATCATGTCAACGTAAAATTACTACTTTCCAATTGGTTTATCGACAATTATGCTTCATATATAATATGATCCTAATTTTATCTATATTTTATCCCTTGTAATGTCTAAGTTTAACCAACATATAGCATCTATGAGTTAAACTTAGCAAAAATTACTTCTTTTTAATAAACTTGCAATGCGTAGTCATTTTGCAACAATTCCTCAATTCCCCTTTCCCTCTTTAGTGACTTATGATTGATCATGCAAAAACCAATATTTTATTCTTTTATCACAAGTAATTAATTCATTTTGTTATTTTCTTGAACAACCCAACTATAAAAATCTAAATCAAATTGGGAACGAACTTAAATATTTAATAGAAGTAAACAAAATAAAAATCACAAGAAAATCCAACAATAAAAGTGTACAGTGTTGTTAATGTTTGAGAAATGAAATGAGCACGTCTTTTACTTTTGTTCGACCAACAAAAAGTTTATATTATTTTCCTTGAAGACTATCCAGTTTCTTCTTTAAAGTATTTTCAGATACTTGATATTTATAATCTTATATTCACGTGTCGATGATTTATTCTTCATAAAGTGGCTCATTGGTTTGAAAATAGAAATAATAACATATGAATATGAATGTTACCATGGATATCACTGGTTAAGATTTAAGAACCACTTGTGAATTGTGATGCGTATATATAGTAGATTAGTAGCCTAATACTATAACTTTGAATTATATGACTTTATTATTTAAATCAATCTAAAAACTCATGTATTTCTTTTATCTTTCTAGCATGTGTAAATATAAAACAATATGATGAAAAATAGGATGTCATTTCGATTAGAATATTTATAAATCATCAAACGCATCTATGCTTATATGGGAATTCATTTTAGAGGCCTAATTTAAACTGCATATGTGATGTCGTCCAATACTTATCTGAAAACGTCTAGGGTGTTTGATTTCGACTTAATTGACTTAATATGAAAAAAAAATTGAATTAATTAAGTCATATAAAAATTGTTTGTTTGTAACTTAATAGAGAAATATGACTGAAAATAGTAAGTAATAAAACTGAGATTGTCTGCATTAAGTCATCTGTTAATTAACATTACTTAATGAAAAAATTAAACAAATATGCCCATGATTGTAGTTTCATAATTCTCTTTTTCTATATTCTAAAGCATTGATTTTTAAGATTCTACATGGTTCTGGTTTTTTAGATTAACACTTTATGACTAAACATGTCTTTTCATTTACATATGTTATCATGTACTCGTATGTGTTTGGGAAGAATCAACATATGTTATCACTGTAAAGTATATAAAAGATTTGATTTCCCATTAACAAATACTAGACGAGTATCAGTGCATACCAACGGGATTTTATAGTGACAGATAGTTTATTGATTAAAAAAGTTTATAGGTTATAAACGAAAAATAATAAAAGTTTGAAGATTTGGGAATTTAACATAATGTTTTGAAACCCAGTTCGACCCGGGTGGTTCAACCGGTTGAACCGTTCCGGTCGAAAAATGGGTCGATTTAAACCGGGTCAACTTACTAGGTTGGGTCGAAAACGGGGCAAATTAAACTGGGTCAACCCGTCCGGGTTTGAAGCGTCCCGGGTCAACCCGGTTTTTGTTTTAATTGGTTGTATTTAATTTGATAGATATGTTTTTAATTAGTTGTACAATGTGAATACATCATTGTACTTTTAAGTAATGGGGTGTTTTAATAAAAATATTAAATGCATTTCAATATTTCCTTATATACATTTTCAACATTTCAACTTTTCACTTTTATTAACTTTTTCACTTTCACCTTTGACCCTTTTTTCTTTACTAGACGAGTACTCGTGCATAGCAACGGATTTATAACGGCAGACATTTTTAGTGATATTTTGGTTAAGTGTTTTGCGTAATGTTTTGTATAATTATAGCTGTTTGCCGCTAGAATTTTTTTTTTGCTATGAATGGTACTCGTATAGTTATTTTTGAAACCTCCAATATGCATATGCCTCTTTTTATATAACTTGTACATAACCCGTTGATATGTTCGTAAAGCAAAAGTAAAATGATCAACTATCATCTAAGGAAAACAATAATTTTTTCTTTTTTTGTTTATTACTCCCCCGTCCCAAATTATAAGTCCATTTTCTTAGTTTTGGATGGCCCAAAATATTTGTCAATTTTTCTTTTCAACCAATCACAAGACACTTTAGTGGAGAGAGGGGATATTTGATTGGTGAATTGATTAGTTAGTGGAAATTTATTAAACTTTGTGCAAATAAAAAGTGGACTTATAATTTGGGACGGAGGGAGTAATATTTTTCATTTAAATAAACTAATCACGTATCACTTAATTTTGGTACATATAAATACTTTTTCATCATACAGATTATGAAAATTATTTGAAATTTCATTTATAACTTTGAATTAACACACTGGGTTGTTTATATAGACAATGAAAAAAAAAAAAAAAACATTTGCCATATATACTTTCATAAGTCTCAACTTTAGCCGCGATAAAATGTCGTTGCTTTGCACGCGATAAAATGTCGTTGCTATAGAAAATAAGATAATGTTTTGAAAAGTATTACGTAATATTATAACAAATCTTGTATTGTGTTACAAACCGTGTGTTTTGAAATGAATTTGAAATTTGATTATCTCTACCAACTTGTGTTAAGTAATAAGTAAAAGTAGAAGATAAAAATTAATTAATAATTGCCTATATTATATAAGTAATTAAACGTGTAGTTTTTATATGTTTACAAAGTTGCCTAAATTAATTAAGATTTAGATAATTAGTTGACAAGAGCATTATGGGGATTGACCAAAAGTTAAGGATTTCACATTTCACTTTGACTATTTTCACATTATAAGTAGTATAGAAGATAGTAATTAACAAATATACGACATGATAGACATATTATTGAAATTGCAAAGCAGTGACTTGTCAAACAATTTATAAAACAAACATAATATTCTTCTCGTTAAGTCATCAAGTACCCAAAAAGCACATTTGACAAAGTTTAATGGCAAATACATACTCATCATTTAACTTTTTAGTGGCAAATAAGGGTGGATAAAAAAAAAGAGTGGCAAAATAACTCTTTTGGTATATTTTGGATGGTAAAATTGCTCTTTTAAGTTTTAACCCTACTACCGAGTATTTTTTTGGTACCCAAGACTCCAAGAGAACATGCTCTTTTCATTTCACAACTAACCAAAATGAGAATGTGAGTGAGTGAGTGAGTGAGTGAGTGAGTGTATTAGGTCGAAGCAATTTCCAACAAATTCTGCTTATCGCGTGATGATGAATCGCAGTGTTAATTATTTCTCCAAAATCAAAGGTAATTTTCTTAAAATCCCTTCTTCAAACTTCCATTTGGGTTTTGGATGTTGTCCTCACAACACTTTTTTACTTTCCCTTCTTCACTCTAATTCGTCTTCAAATGCTGATAATCATAAACATCCTCAATCTATTTATCAAAAACTTAACAATTTGGATGATGCCTTGAACCTGTTTGACGAAATGACACAAAGACGACCTCTGCCCTCGATTATTAAGTTCACTCAGTTGTTGCAGTCTGTTACCAAAATGAAACATTATTCATTTATTCTCATTCACTTCAACTTTTCAAACAAATGTGTGTTCTCGGTGTCCCAGTTAATGAGTACACTATGAGTATTGTCATCAAGTGTTGTTGTCAGTTGCATCGCACAAAAGACGGTTTTTCCGCCCTAGGATTTTGTTTCAGACGAGCTATTGTACCAGATGTGTTCATATTTAGTGCACTCTTAGATGGACTTATCCTTGAAGATAGGATCCTTGAGGCTGAGATATTTTTTAAGAAACTTATTAAAGAGAAACTGTGTGAGCCTAATGTAGTTATGTACAGCACAATGATCAAAGGGCTTTGCAAGATCAGTAACAACGTTATTGCCATTTCTTTGCTTAAGCTAATGGATGAAAGGGGTTGTAAGCCTGATGTTGTTACATATAGCACCGTCATTGACAGTCTTTGCAAGGACAAATTGATTGATGAAGCTTTCATGCTTTTCAAAGAAATGGTTTTCCAAAAAGGCATCTCACCAGATGTCGTCACATACAACTCTTTGATTGATGGCCTTTGTAAGTTAGGTCGTTGGGATGAAGCCTCTAAGATGCTACAAGAAATGTTGGATGATGGGATATCTCCAGATGTGCTTACCTTTAATATATTAGTTGATGCACATTGCAAAGAAGGTAAGGTGAAAGAAGCTGAAGACGTTATCAACAGCATGCTTAAAAGAGGTATTCTTCCAGACCTAGTGACATATAATTCACTTATAGATGGTTGTTGTTTGAGAGGTGAAATGAGCAAAGCAATGTCGATTTTTGATTCAATGGCATTTAGAGGAATATTCCCTGATGTTGTTACATAT
The DNA here is from genome assembly GCA_030686995.1 of Artemisia argyi. NCBI lineage: Eukaryota > Viridiplantae > Streptophyta > Magnoliopsida > Asterales > Asteraceae > Artemisia > Artemisia argyi. The sequence goes on from CM060687.1 coordinate 109,989,094, forward strand.
AGTAGTTTGTTAAATGGGTATTGCAAGAGTTTGAAGATAGAAGAGGCCATGAGTCTTTTTCATGAAGTAACCAGAAAAGGTTTGAAACCCAATGTAGTCACTTACAACACCATGATACACGGACTGTTTTGGGTTGGACGTTGTGGAGATGCCCACAAACTCTTTGATGTAATGCTTGCAAAAGGTCTAAAACCAGATGAATGCACTTATCGAATAATCTTGGAGGGTCTTTGCAACAACCACAAAATAGAAGAGGCACTCTCTTTGTTTCATTTGATGGGTGATGGTAAGCTAAATTCTGATATTGTTGTCTACACTATCCTCATAGAGGGTGCAAGCAAATGTGGGAAGCTTGATAATGCAACTGCCCTTTTCCAGGATTTGATTAATAAAGGTTTGCATCCTAATGTTAAAACATATACTGTGATGATTAGTGGGTTGTGTAGGGAAGGTATTGTACAGGATGCAAAACAGTTGTTTCTTCAAATGGCAGAGAGTGGTTGCCCGCTGGATAATGTTACTTACAATGTTCTACTTCAAGGATATCTGAAGAACAAACACTATGATGATGTAGAAATGCTTTTAGAGAAAATGGATGAATTAGGTTACTCTCTTGATGTTTCAACGTTGTCATTGCTAATTGATTCAATTGCAGCTGGATCATTAGATACTGCTATGTCTACACTGATTAGGAAGCTTGTGCCAGATGAGTTGATGGACTCTCCTAGTTATTCTGCTTAAATTGTGCCATGGGAGGGAAACTGAAAAGGCGATTATCAGCTGTATTTATATTGGCCAGTTGGCCGTATGACGTGTTCAGTTAATGAATTTTCACCTGTTAAAATTTATTCGTACCTAAGTAGTTGAATGATGTTTTGCTAATTTCATGTGTACTCGCTGTAACATCTTCTTTATGTGCTTGTAAGACAGTAAGAGTGATGTGTATGTCATAGGTCTTGTTTTCTCAAAGTAGTGAAATCTCAGATTTTCCAAATCTTCTAAACCGCAATCATGGCAATTTATTGATAAGCCAATACAGTTTTGCACTCAGTATTTACACTGCATATGCTCACAAGATCACTATATTTAATCTGTTTTTTCACATTTAGCTGCTACTTTCAGACCTCAGTCACATTTCTTGATTTTATTTGAGGGCAGTAACAGTTTGTGTTTCTTGATCTATACACATATATGAAATGTCGTTAATAAGCTGTTCAAGTGAATCACAAAGTCTAGTAAAAAAAGGTAAAATCAAGTTAAATTTTGTAAATGCACTGTTGAAATAAGATGTTTCCAACTTACCCATTGTAATATTTGTTTGGCTGTTTTGATTCAAAATTAACACTCTGAAATACATTTTTTAGCAAAAGGAGTTTGATCCTACTGTCAAAAAGTTAATGGGTCACCAATATTCATTAATGTATGAACCTAAAGATGTACGTAGTACTTTGTTTTTGGCGTTTGCCACTAGAATGGTTTTAAAAATAACAACAAAGGTAACAACTTATATCCATTATATGAACATGTTAGCAAGTATTTGTGTTGTACTCGATGTATTTGATGGATAAAGTAAATGTTTATGCTAACATCCAATAACAAGACGCATAAAGGACCGGTCTAGATCTTTTGTTACCTTTTTAATTGTATCCAATAAATTTTGATCCTTTGTATAATAAAAAAGAATGTAATATGCATGCCAAAAGTAGTTCTTCATTATTTATTTATTTATTTATTGTTTTTTTTTTCATCTATGATTTCATTTGGACTCGGTGAATACTTTTTTTGTAATTTATCATTCGTTATTGCATTGGTTTTTTTGTTTGTTGATTGTTTTCCTATGTACTTGTAAAGTAATAAGAAAAACATCTATAATTTAATTGACAATATCAATAAGCCATCAAGATATCAAATGATCAATTAAATAAACACAAACAGTTAATATTGAATATATTTTACTTGCTTTTTCATTGCATTAATTTATGAAGTTGCACCTGAGAAATAAAATACTCTCTCCGGCCTAAAATAAATGTATATTTTATTTTTTTATTTTTTTTATTTTGAGTTATCTAAAAATAAGTGTTCATATTGTGCTTTACCTAATCAAAAAAGATTTTAATGAATAGAGTTAATATCTGATTAGTGAATAGTGTAGTTGGTGAAATTTCAAGAACTTTTATTTGAAAATAAATATTTATTTTGAAACGAATGAAATGTCTAAGTAGCTCTTCTATTTATGACTTGAGATATTGCAACAATTACGCTTTTCTTTTATGTACATTACAAGTTTATATTCTAATTAATTTTAGACAAAAATACACCGTTGGTCCTTAAACTTTCTACAAACATCACAGGGCACCCTGACTTTCTAAAAACGTCGTGTGGCGTTCAAAACATGTGAAATTGAGGCCGATTGCGTCCCTTGACCCATTTGGGTAAGGTCAACGCACGTTTTATGTTCTAGTTTCAGGGGCATAATAGTCCAATCACTATTTAACTATGATCTAACCCAAGCTAAACCCGAAAGTCAAAATGCGGGACCAACAATGAAAACAAAGTCATTAAAACCCTTGAACGTCTCTTCCATGAATTTATGTTAATGTAATTTTATGATCTTCCCTGCAATGCACTTTATCTACTATAATAGTTTCAATTATTTTTGTCTTTATTTATTTATTGGAGCAATAAACAACTTGGGTCAGATTCGTTCTTTCCTTGCTATCTTCTTATAAATACATGGTTTACATAAACGCTAAATCTCATATCCATGTACTTTCTTGATATTTTATGTAATGTTTAATGTAGTGTTTTTAATCGATGTACTCTTTTAATTATTGATGAACTTAAGTTTGTGTTAATGAGAGATTGTCTCTCCTTACTGGAGGCAAGCCTTATTGATATGCCAATTTGACTTTTGAAGTTTGACTATCTAAAGTCATAATTGAAAATTCATGAGTCAAAGTGTAAACACTAAACTTAATAATGGGTGGGAGTTTTAAATATACCAACGACAACATAGACAAATTGAGGGACCAACAGTGTCTTCCTTGACACGCTCTATTTACGTCTAAATGCGTGTTTATTTTCAACAAATAATGGGGAATCAAAGAGTTCAAAAATTTAATACAGACTCTTCGTTTTCCCCATTTTTTGTGTATATATTGGTTACTTTCACATGTTGCTGCATACCAAGCTTATATCATCAACCTCAAACACATCTATCACATTCACTTGAAATCATGTTGTCCGGAAACAAACGACCAAGAGATGCGGATACTATCCAAGACAAAGAATTGACCAAAAGACCAACTATTGAAGCAAATGTGGCAGTAGAAAACCCTGTATCTAACCAATAACAGTCGGCCAAAGTTGAAGGTGATGAAAGCTGGTACTATCAACTAGAAGTTGCGTTGGAACATGAGGAAGATGAAAAGGAGAAGGAAGAAGCAAATGAGCAGGAAGAAGGAAAGGAGGAAGCAGAAGGAAGCCATGCTGAAATGATACAAGGAAGGTGTTCTGGAGCGGCCGAGGAGCATTGGAAAGAGAAGGCTGCACTTAGGAAATTAGAAAAAAAATGGATAAAAAAAATAAATGATGAAACTGAAGAAGATGAATGTTTAAAAACATTCAGTTATGATGATGTCCATTTGGCATACGCCTCGGATTAATGTCATTATGTAACGAAATATATTTTAATTGATAATCTTAATCTTGCATTTTCTGAGTTTTTGCTTTCAATTGTATGTTTGTATCTGCATATGCAGTTTAGCGGGTGTTTGGATTTAACCAGTTTGACTTTCTCAAGTCAACATACACCCAAAAAGTGAATGACTGTGTAACCAATGGTGTATTTTAGTGACCAACGGTGTATTTTAGTCATGATATAATCTACTAACTTGCTACTTAACGAGATGTTAACAATACCCCATTTGAGGAAATAACACACTAATATGGTGAATTTTCATGAAGATCCATGCTTGCTAACTTCAGAGAAACAACAACTAAGCACAAAAATGATGGTGTTAAAGGAGTTTGGGTTAGATTTAACTTAGATATGGTTGAAAATGTGATTGGACTTTTATACCCCTGAAACTAGAACATAAAACGTGCGTTGACCTTGTCCAAATGGGTCAAGGGACGCAATCGGCCTCAATTTCACATGTTTTGGACGCCACACGACGTTTTTAGAAAGTTAGGGTGCTCTGTGATGTTTTGTGGAAAGTTTAGGGACCAACGGTGTATTTTTGTCTTAATTTTATTAGAGACCGTCGTCCTAAAGAGGGATCGAGGCAAGCAACTGACAAGTTTTTTTTTTTTTTTTTTTTTTTTTTTTTTTTTTTTTTTTTTTTTTTTTGATGAAAGGCAATATAGATAATAACAACAAAACCAAATTACAAACAAAGGTATCCATTATAGCAACAAGATGATTAAAATAGTGGACCCTAAAAAACAACAATATTAGTCATTACTTTTAATCATTTTAAGTAACTGACAAGTTTAGTTAACAGTTGTAGAAATGGAAATGAATATCTTTTTAAGTTCCCCTTACTTTTAATCATTTTAAATGACGCATGCATTTTTTATGTGAGATACACATGTACGCATGACCATGTTGGCAAACAAATACGTAATTCATTAGATGACAATGACATACACATACTTTTATAACTTTTAAATAATAAAATTTTCACGATGGTCATTCACTCATTTGAGGCCTTGTTTAATTTCATTTACGAAAACAATTTACAATACTAAACACCTTTGATCAATCACATTGGTAGGGAGAAATTTAACGAAAAATAAAGCAATAAATAAAAATGTAGAAAAATAAATTTCCTGACAAAATTTTATTTTTCCTTCGGCTAAGTTTCCTTTGCCTCTAGCAATAATACTTTCTTCTTTATTGACGATTCTAACATCTCTTAGTTTTAATTCAGTAGGTGTGTTGCATCCAATAAATGTACTTTTTAACATTACTTGTATGATTTATATATGTATATATGCTATTTTACTTCTATCTTTTTCATTCATTTGTTTGATTCTATTGCTTATTTGTTGTTTATTGATTATTGGAATAATGATATCGCCTTATGTTTGTTCAATAAGAACGGGTTCTTCATCAATAATTTTTCTAAAATAAATTATATTTTTAGTTGAAAAGAAATCTCTTAATTTTCTTGTATAATCAAAGTTATGTTTTTCGGATAGTGTAAAATTTGATCTTCTGATAGCAGTTCTATTTATAATAGTGTCTGACAAAATGCCTGATTCATCTTCATTTTCATAAATAATAAAAAGATCTTCTTCTAATTGTGACATTTTTAATAATAGATAGTTTTAGTTTAAATTAAGAAATTTATACATTGTTTTTGTCAATTGCTTTTTGGAGCAGGTGATCGACTCCTTCTTTTGATTGTTGATGCAATTTTAATTTTCAACATAATACTTTAGCTTCGTCTCCTTGATCGTCGACATAGCTCTGATACCAGAAATTATAGCGGAATTCACGGGCGAATAATACATGCAAATTGGTTGAATAATTATGCATGAAACATAATAGATCCAAGATAGTTGATATTTGCATGATTTGTTGTCTCGGTATTTTCATGAATGAATTGTGAAGAATCTTGAATGGGTAATTTAGGTTATGTTTGGTGACACGTAGCAGTAGCAGTAAGCAGTTGGCAGTAGCAGTAAGCTGTAGGCAGTAAGCAGTAGTTGTTTATTTAAAAAACATGTTTGGTAACGTAGCTGTAGCAGTAATTATAAAGTGTAAAATTACGAAAAAGGTCATATACACATTAAAATAAAATAAATGATTAAACAAATGAGGGTATATATGTAATTTCAGTATCTAAACGTTTGAAGCAATTCTGGAAAGCTCATTCAAGAAGCATTTTATTTTGGAGCGGTTAGGATAGTTTCAACCGCTATTAGAGATGGTGCCAAACAAGCTTTTCATCTAAATGCTTACCGCTTGTCGCTCTTAAACGCTTCCTTACCGCTTGTTGCCAAACATGACCTTAATAATGGATGATTATTTTCAATTGATAATCAAATGTATAGAATGATTGGTGATTGATGATAATCGATGATTGAATGATAATGATCAGCTATTCAGAAGCAAAGCGTCAGCTTATGAGTCTGCTATTCAGAAGACAAATGCTTCAACAGATAAGAGAGAATTTAATCTCAATGTAAACACAATGGTTTAACACTTAAAAAACTCGCATCTTATTTCATGAGGCTAGGCCTTTATTTATACACAGATAAAGTAGATGTAATAGTGACATCTACTATTCCTAGATACCCCCAGGACACAGACACTTACAAGACTATGGCCAAAAATATTACATCATTACAAAAAACAAAATACATTACACCACACATGAAAAGTAGTGCCTAGACAGTTGGCACATTATTATTATATCACATTTGAGACACGTGTCTTTAGAGATTATTTGGTTGATAGTCGTGCCTTTGTCTTAATTCTTTCATTTGTGAGTCTGAACAGTATTCACAACTGTATCTTGGTACTTTGGAAAAATGTTGGCATAGTTGCATCTTGAAATCTTCTAAGAGAGCTGTGACCTCTATTTATACACAGATAAAGCAAATGTAATAGTGACATCTACTATTTCTAGATACCCCTAGGACACGAACACTTACAAGACTATGGCCGACAGACCTTACATTATTTCTTTTTACATCATTACTAAAAAATAAAATACACACATCTGGTGCCTAAACAGATGGCACATTATTATTTTGCATTATTACACTGGACTAGTGTTTTCAATAATTCTTTGCTCATGATTGAGCTTTTTGTCTTTCGTCTTCATTCTTCCATGTGTGTGTCACTTGATTCATCATCAAGGATGGTTTCGCCCGTGATACCATTGTGTTAATGGTTTAACTCTTAAAAACGCATATCTTATTAAATGAGGCTAGGCATCTATTTATACATAGATAAGATGTAATAGTGACATCTACTATTCCTAGATACCCCTAGGACTAGGACACGGACACTTACAAGACTATAGCGACAGACATTACATTATTTCTTTTTATATCATTACTAAAAAAAACAAAATACACACATCACACCACACAGAAAAAGTAGTGCCTAAAGAGATGGGATATTATTATTTTGCATTATTACACTGGACAAGTGTCTTTAATAATTCTTTGCTCATGATTGAGCTTTTTGTCTTTCGTCTTCATTCTTCCATATGTGTGTCACTTGATTCATCATCAAGGACGATTTCTCTTTCTGAAATACCTTTGTCGTCTAAGAATTCATCTCCCCAGCTAGTTGCTTAATTTCTTCAATTGGAATTGTGTTTACAGGAGAACTATATTTGACAGAGTAATCCCATTTTCCTGATGGTTCGCCAAGTGTTGACCATTTTTCCCATGACTTTCGTTTCGATCGTCTTGGTTTATCGGAACTTTTAACTTTGTTTAATGACTCGTCTTCTAAGGCTCGTGCTTCATTTAGGCATTCCTTACAGAAACATATATGGGGGAGAGAGAGAGAGAGAGAGAGAGAGAGAGAGAGAGAGAGAGAGAGAGAGAGAGAGAGGAGAGAGAGAGAGAGAGAGAGAGAGAGAGAGAGAGAGAGAGAGAGAGAGAGAGAGAGAGAGAGAGAGAGATTTAACCCATAATTAAGGTTATATGATTGCCGCTCTAGGTCAATTAGAGTCTCTCATTGTAATACATACATGTTCTGTTTTGGGAAAATAGAGCAACCACGAGACATTGGTTTGTAAGCAACTAATCGTCATCCTACAGTGCCTCGTGTGAATAAAGGATTGCTGCATAATTCAACTTCCATCTATTAGCATATAGATGACAATGCTAGGTTTCACATAGGGTATTCAAATTATCTAACAACTACTGCATGATAGCACAAGCACAGAATTAGCCTTCATAAAGAAACGGCTGAGAAAAAGCATCTCTGGCCACCAGCTTTCGCATCAGTAGTTTCCCAGCCTTGGCCTTCCATAAAGCGTTCAACCTGCCAATGTTACAGATTGAAGAAGTATCAATATCCCATTTATGTCAAAATGAATTAACTCTGGTTGCATTTTATTGCTAACGGGTCAAAATGTTAGCATTCTTGAAGAAACTGCATTCACAACTACTTGTAAGTTTCTAAACTGCATTATTCATGTATATTAAAAATGGCGGTTATACCTAGTCCAATCCCAACTGACAACCTATTACTCAACACGTGACCCTCCCAATTTGACACTTAAGGTACAAGTAGCTGGAGGCTATGCCTTACTCTGAAGCAGAAACTATCAAATTACATTCCCCAATACACAATTTACGACTCTTGATGCCATTAAAAACAGCTCACTTAAGGATTATACCACTTACAGTATCATTAATTTCTTCACCGCTTTTAAGACCACCAAAGATGTAGATAGATTCTTTTACAACTGCCGCAGCAGAAAACCCCCTGGGGTGATCCATCGGTTCTCCCATCACCCATGACCCACGTCGCGGATCATAGATTTCTACACTTGGAATCATCGTATTACCATCAAACCCACCTAAAACGTATCTGTAAAACCATTTTTTAACAACTTGTACAAGAATTATTTGAATTTGTACTTTGACCCAATAGATTTCAAATATCTTACAATTTTTCATTCAAAACGACTAAACAAGGGCACCCTCTCACTGTGTTCATGCTTTCGATTTTTGTCCAAGAATGTTCTCTTGGATCAAATCTTTCAGCAGACCTGAGATTTTAGAAAAAGGATCTTTGTAAGTAATATCCTAAACATGACAGATTCATTCAAATTTTCAAATAGAAGATTCCCAACATTAGTTCGAGGTTGAAATGTCGACCATTTGCTTACGAATGGGTCAATTCGAGTTATGATTTATCTCTAACGGGTTAAATGAGCAGAAACATATTGCGACAAAGATAAGATTTTGAATGGGTCAAAAGGGCCCAAAAATGTATGTTTAATGTATACAAGATTTGAATTTGCTTTATTAAAAAATTAGATTGTTTTTACAACATATGGATTTTGCAATCCAATTTAAAAAGATAGACAAAATATTTCAGGTCAACTAGAATCCCCGTTTCTGCCCATTTACAAAAAGTCACCCACCATGAGTCTTAACCAAAGCCCGATTTGACCTGTTAGGCTGTTACCCAATCCACTCATATTTGCAACTCTAAATATGGGCTCAAATAGAGACTATTTGATAAATACAAGTAAGCTGAGAAAAACTTGACTGAAATACAATATAGTCCGTGAAAAACATTTTCCAATGAAACAAAAACAGATTTCAATCATGAACAATACAAGAAGAAAAAAAGGGGAGATAAACTTACTTTAAGTAGTTTTTACCATCATAGCCACCAACAGCATAAAGTGCCCCATTGAGCTCCGCTGCAGCAAGAGAAAAGCGCTGGGAAAAGAGCATCCATTTTCAACAATTTGCACAGGATTTCAAAGAACATGACTCAAATGCCAATATGAAAGATATAAAAACTAGATGTGGCAACGTTGGTGGTTTGGATAATTGGCTAAACTAGTTCGGGTAAAAACAGGTCACTCACAAGCACGGTTGAAACACGCCAGGCCAGGTCGGGTTGGCTAAACTATAATGTCGAGTCGGAAACCCATATTCCCAAAAAAAAAAAATAAATAAATAATAATAATAATAATAATAATAATAATAAATAAATAAATAAATAAATAAAAAAAAAAAAAAAAAAAAAAAAAAAAAAAAAAAAACAATCAGCTTAATAAATCAATGTCCAGACAGCCATTGACACAGTCAATATCTAAAAGCAAAGGATAGCTCCTTTGATCTCGGTAGATGCCAAACACATTGCAAACCCAAACATATTTGATCGTCAAAAAGATAAAATCAAGTTCTTGAAACTTATTTGAAGTTAAAAGAAAACAAGAAAGTACCTTGACCTCTATCTTTCAAGTAGAAGGATAATAGCAGTGGGCTATGTGACCTCTTAAGTAAATCATTAGTACCTAGTGATTAAATGTTTAAACATACCTTTTGAAGCATCGATCGTGATGGAATCCAGGCTCCGACATCAAGATCTAACATTTCAACAGCTGAATAGTACTCATTGCCACTCCCACCACCAACTGCATAAATCTTATCATTTAAGGTAGCACCAGCTAGGCTTCCCTTTTTTGCATTAAGAGGAGGCCGACTTGTCCAATCATTTTTAACCGGATCATATGATTCAACTTCACAGAAAAGAAACAATATATGTCAGTAGTAGCAGACAAACACATACATAGAGATAGATAGCAAGTTACTACCTGTATCATACCAGACACCGCCGGTTCCACCACCAAATACATAGAGTTCACCATTCAATATCGAAACAGGAGCATAACATCTTGCAGTATTCATTGGCTTTAGAGATTTAGTCTGATTCAGTGAAGGTGAATAGCAATCCATTGATGAGAACCATGATCTGCCATCATATCCTCCAACCAGAAATATCAAGTCATCACAGTCTAAGCTGAAATCACATGTTTGAGGCGAATTATCCAAATGGATCACGCTATCTAATGTTTTCTCATTTATACTATCTGACTCCTCAGATGGGGCCACTATATTTTCTAAAATGATACAGTGACCTTTTAGATTTCTAATTTCATTTTCAGCTTCAGCCTGACATGTGAAGAAACAAATTACAAAATTGTCAGATAATGAAAAGATAAAAATTCTGAGGTCACAGAAAAAATATTGGGCCTCATTGCATTCTCGTGGACTCCTAGAGAACATTTTCACAAATGAACCAAGATTTTTAAAACACAATATACATATAAGATAAAAGTCTATTGTCTATATCCGAAGGATAGACCAACTCTCCCACGCTTTAATTTCGAGAGGTAAACGAGCTCTTTAATGATATCAAATCACTGGAGCAAAGAAACATATGAGATCCAAAAATTCATTCATGCAAAAGGATGTACTTCTCTTACCAGATGCCGCTTTAGACCAATAGAAGACAAACACCTAAAATTCATTGTACCTGAAGCCTTCTTTACATGAACATATAATTCATGATGATATGATCTTATCAAACTCTATGCCTTTAAGATTTATGAGATATATGAAGAATACCAGATTCTGCTCCAAGGAGATAATCTTATTTTCCAAGTAACCAATCCTGCGATCTTGCTCTGCTTTGAATGCCATCAGATCGTCCACCTTTTCAATCAACTAATATGCACAAAAGAAAACCATTAGAGTTATATATATTGTTATAAATGATGAGTAAAAGACATAACAGAACAACATATGAATAGGCGAGACCTCAGCTATAACAGGACTTTCAAATGAATTAGCGAGACCATCTTCTTTAGCTTCATCTTCATGGTTGTCAGGCGGTGGGTCCACCTTTTTATGAGGATCCAAGGTACCGTCATCAACCTTTGCAGTTTCAACATCACAGCCAGTAGATGAATCATCGAATTTAAAGTTTGGAACTTTCTCATCAAAATTGAATATAGATGGGACACTTTCATCATCACAGCCAGTAGATGAATCATCGAATTTAATGTTTGGAACTTTCTCATCAAATTTGATTATAGATGGGACACGTACACTCCACTGAGCTGTAGGACAATGTGGAACGAAGGCCGGTTGAGATGAAAACAAAGACAACAGCCTGTTTGTTTGAGCATGGTCCAACTCAAACCAGAAATGATTTTGAGTATAATAATTGTCCACAATTATAGGCTTAAACTGATTCTCTGTTAATGGTTGGCATCGCATCCGTACACGTACTCGAACCTACATAACAAGAACAAATTTCATAGGCAAATCTCATTATACCAAGCGGTGGCAACATAGCGGGTCGGGTACCTGGTAAAAACTGGGTCGGTGGGGTTGGCTTTTCTCCATTTCTTAAAATATCAATTATAATTAATTTAAGTGCTAATCATGATTGTAGTAATAAGCTTTGGCGCCTTTCAACTCATTTCAGACTTTTCTGGTTTAGCTAGATTTTCGTTTACTTGATTGTTTGAGACAAGAAATAAGAACAAGCCAAACTCCTATGTATTCAGTACAAAGTCTTGATTTGAATGTATGCGCCAATTAAAATACGTATTGCCTACCTGAGCAGGATATGGCGTTTTTTGTGTGCCATCACTAGTCCATGCATAGAGATCTATATTTTTTTTACCATGGGTAGCAGCTTCAAAAATGCCATGCAGAGTGCTATCCGTACAGTTCAATAGAAACAATGGCAAACCAGGATCAATTTTTTCAACATACACAAGGTGCTGATTCGTCAAACCTAACACAGACAATCAAGTATATTAATTAGCATCCAAAAGTTAATCCATGGAAATTTTTCAGAAACTAATTCTATCTCGGCTCTTGGGAGACCCAGGTTCAAAATAACTCAAACCGCTATTTATAGAGTTACTTTATTATGGAAAACAATACAAAGTAAAGATTAAAGCTAGATGCAATTCTGATTTTAACTAAATAAAATAATTATAACCAAGTTACAGGACTGACCAAAGAGTTGCTTGGATAGGCATTCCTTGATCGTGGTGTTCTTCGCACCAAAAATAACACCACCAAGTTGGTTTTTCCCTAAATTTCTAGTCCTCAAAAGTTCCTTATTTCCTTGCGCCATTGTCAATCTACAGTTCATCATACACGCATCAACAACAACCATATAGAAAGAAATAACTTAATCCATAAACTTGCAAGTTAGATGTAAATTTAAACAGATACAACTACTTGTATGATCACATGGTGAAGCATCTCTAAATATAACAAAAATATATATGTGATCCACTTAAAGACGAATTCAATAAAAACAAAGATCTAGGAGTTCCGAGTATCCACAACCATATACAATTCACAAATCTATGATTATAATTCATATATTTTATAGAATATTGTAACCAATACAAACTATGTAACAAACACCAATAAATTTTTCAAAACATGGGTATAAATGTAGCATAATTTTTTCGTAATCAACCAATAGGGTGTTTGGAATTGCTTATTCTTTTGGTTTATGTTCATATACATAAGCACCGAAGTAAATAGTTTCTAACTTTTGCTTATTTTGAAAAAACTGCAATAATACTCCAAAATAAAGCGTTTAACTTTGGTATTATTGCATTTTTTACAAAATAAGCAAATGTAAACACTATTTCTAGAAGTGCTTATTTATAAGGGGGTGTTTGTTTAAGCTTATATGTGGCTTATGAGCTTATTTGTGTTTCGGCTTATATTTCATAAGCTCCAATTTTCCGGCTTCTTTTGAGACTTGTGGGATTATATAAGTTTATTGTAATATGATAAACTTATATAAGCCCAAAGTCTTAAAATAAGCTGGAAAATTGGGGCTTATGAAATATAAGCCGAAATAAAATAAGCTCATAAGCCTACATATAAGCTTAAACCAACACCCCCTAAGTAGCTAATAAGTACTTATTTCTAAGCAGAATAAAATAAGCAATACCAAATCTCAAATAAGCGCATTGAGATAAGTAGCTCCCTGACTAAACTGCTTATCTTACATCAAACTAAACAGATGGGCACAAAAATAACATAACAAACAACCAGTTCCACCCAAAAATAAGCATAAAAATAAGCAATACCAAACAACTCCTAACTGCATATATAATACTTACTAGCAGAAGAAGATTATAAATTATGCAAAATTGCAAATACAACAAGCAGAGTAAAACCCAATAAACCCTTGAAATTCATTTTAAACAAAAAAATCACAAAATAAAAAACCCAATTTATGAGGTATAGTAGAGAGAACCTGTGTTAAGTGAGTGTATCTCAGTAGGGTTCGGGTAATCGCTATTATTTGAAACAAATAAATTTCATACTGCCACATTTCTTCTAGACATTAATTTTTTTCTAAATCAGGAAATTATAGGCGCTGCAAATGTCCAACTAAGGCATCCACAGTATTAAAGTATTTGAAAAGTTTTATAAATACTTGCCCTTATTGGTCACACCAATAATAGGTAGGGATGGTTTTCAGTTTTCACTCGTTAGCACACTGTGGGGTGGTCACGCGTGAGTGAGGCCAAAAATGGTGACTTGCTATTCGTGCAATGTTTATGTGTGCAATGTTTGCGTGAGTTATTTATTAGGGTATATGTGTATAAAGGTATTAAATGGTTTTGGCTCAGTTGGTATTCACTGAAAAACCCATGACTCACTGCAAAGAGTTTGCGGATAAAAGGTTTTCTGCTCAATTTAGTTTGTGTCTCAGTGGGCCAGGAGAGTTATCGGAGCTATTCTTTGTGGGTGGATAATTGTTGATGCCAAAAGGCACTCGGGGTCAAGATGCTTCCACCAATTCACACCTTTTATGAATATTTGTATAAAGTGTATATTTATTAAAGGTCGGGGTGGTGTGACCAATGTAGGTGAAAAGTGAGAGGGGTGAGGGGAAGTAAATGGTGAGTTGGCGCTCAAGTAGAAGGCGAGTGAGTGTGTTTTCTTGTGACTGATAAGGTTAGACTGATACTCGTGCTTAGTGCGGGACTTTATAGTAGAAAATAATTATAGTTGGTATATTTTGTTAAGTGTTTTGGCTAGCGTTTATGCATACAACGTAAAATAATCAAAATGTAGATGAAATTTTTATAGCATACGATAATTCAACTAAAAATGAAACATGACAACAATTAGTTGAAAAATTTATTGTCTTCTATAAAAAAGAGTTTTTTTTTTTTTTTTTTTTTTTTTTTTTTTTTTTTTTTTTTTACAAATGACATGATAGATATCTTATATTATATAAAGCTTAAGTAGCCTTATAAATGCAAAGGGGGCACAATAAATGTTTCATGAATTAAAAATGAAATGTGGAAGCTTCATGTGTTAGTACATTGATTTAATAGTCATGCATAAAGGTAAGTACATAAGATTAGTGATTCCAGTAATTTAAAAAATTTGTATGGTACAAGATAGTTTAAGCAACATCAAAAGTATATCAATTACACAATATTTGGTGACTTAATTTAATGTGCAAGAGGATTTGTGCACAAATTGTAGTACGGTACAAGGTAGTTTAAGCAACATGAAAAGTATATCTTATATACTATCTAAAGATTGGAGTGCTTAATTCAATGCGCAAGAGGCATTGTGCACGAAAGTTTGTACGGTACAATATGTTTTGCATGAGGAATTGTGCACAAAAGTTTGTACGGTACAACATGTTTCAAGTCATCTCTAAACCTCAAAGAATACAAAAAAAAAATGCCATGAATGTATAAATTAAACACACCAATCAGTGGTTAGTCTTTTTACCTTCCCGTCCATGAGTTACAAATATTTTATCAACTATATAATGTGTCAAAAATCACACACAACAAACCACAACTTCTTCCACACGGCGTGCACATTGGGCTATAACTTATTATGGTGGTAAAGTAAGCATCATATCGTCTTACTTATTTAGCATATTGATTTATATTATTTTATGTAAATTTCATGTGTGTTTTGTGTGTGTAAGAATGTAGGACATAAAGATGGTGCTTAGGAGGTTTGGTAGTAACATCATCTTCTCTAATGGTTTAAGAGATCCTACACATCGTTCTCTTATCAATTAAGTGGAACATGTACGAATATTTTTACTTTGATCGAAAATGCAATATGTTGATTAACTGTATTTAAGTTACTATTGATCAACTATATCTAATTGTTTTTTGTAGCACGTCAAGAAGCATTAAAGAAAGAGATCGAGAAGTCACAAAAATTGTTTAAAGAACAAAACATGCAAACGGCCAATGAACACCAACGACAAAGACAACAACAACAAGAACAACAATAACAACAACAACAACGCCACGGCCACGGGTAGGATGAATATTTAGCATTCATATTAATAGTAAGTTACAAATTAAACATGCAATATTTTACTTCATGTAATACCGCTAAACGGGCTAATACTATTGATTCGTTAGCAAGTAAGTTTATTGAAAATAATGTGACAAGCATTCAATTTTTAGTCAATAATTATTACTACACTTTGTTGGTGCATTTCAATATTTTTGCTCTTAATGTAGTTTTTTTTGTCTTACGGTGTGTTAATGTCACTTTCTTAATTAAACGTCTTAGAATATTGCGTGACTTTGATATCTTCACAATATCATCTTAACAATAAGAATCTTCTAAATCGAAGAAGTATATAAAGGAGAAGAAAATTGTATTTCAAATGTTATCCTACACATATCACAAGGTAAGCATTATTTATTTGAGTTTGAGATCATGTGATTCATGTCGTCATACTGTAAATACTTAGAGTGGGTTACTAATGAACGCTCCAAATTTGATATTATAGTTTATGGAAAAATGTTGTAATAATGTATTAATTAAAAAATAATTTATGTAACTTACTCATATTAAAAGATTACATATGAAAAGCCTCATTTAAATATAACACTTTAGAAAAAAAAAAAAAAAAAAAAAAAAAAAAAAAAAAAAAACTCTTCACATTAAAGAAAGAGATCGAGAAGTCACAAAAATTATATCAAGAATAAAACATGTAAAATGCCAATGAACAACAACAACAAGAACAACATCATGGCTACCGGTGTCAATATAGATGAATACTTAGCATTCATATTAATAGTATATTACAAATTAAACATGCAATATTTTATTATACGAATTATAATATATACTCTTGAATATACTAATTACTTTAATGTTTTATGTTTTATATTTTTGTTAAAAAGGAAATTTGTTTTATAGTTCGCTTTTAATAATGTAATTTATTTTAATAACGAAGTCCGTCTTTCACAAAAATTTGAGAGTTTCAAACATGAACCGAAAATTAGTCCCGACCATTACGAAAAAACAATTAGATCCAACCTGTGTGCATCGCATGGAGATGAATATAAAAGGTCTCCAACATTAATGTCATCGCTTCATATTTAAAATAATTTATGTAACTTATACATATTAAAATATTACATGTGAATAGACTCTTTTCAATGTAACATCTTGAAAAAAATCTCTTCGCATATACTCTTTTAATGTCAATAAACTATTTTAAATGTGTGACATGCTTGGAAATGTGATGCCATCACAACTTAGATATATAATGACGAAAATAAGTGCCGAAGATTACGCTATAAAGATTTATATACACCCCATGTGCAACTCAATAAAGTATTTTAAATACGTATAAAGCTTAGCAAATGTGTGACACCATGACAACTTAAATATAAAATGACGAAAATAAATGCCAAATATTACGCTATGAAAACTTCTATACAGCCCATGTGCATCGCACGGGCATTGTTGACTATCATAAGAAATAGTTATAACTTAGCCGGATGTATGAATATTAGTTAGTTCCAATAAAAAACGATAGAGTTAATACCAAAATAAATAGATAAAAAATATTACGTAAAAATTACATCTTAAAAGATTACATGTCAATAAACTATTTTAAATACGTATCATGCTTACAAAATGTATGCTACCATGACAACTTATATATATAATGAAAAAAATACGTCTCGAATATAAAATGATGAAAATAAAAGACGGATATTAAACTTTCATAACTTCTATACAGCCCATGTGCATCGCACGGGCTTTCATGACTATGAACATTAAGATCGAGCCCGTGTGCATCGCACGGGTCTGAATGCCTAGTATAGTTGAAATGATAAATATATATAATATGTATTAAATGTGATCGATAAACTTTTTAATGATAGTTATAATGCAATATATTCAAAAACATGTCAAACTATTTCTTGTGAGAAAGTAATAATAAATGGGTATTTCATATTTAACACATTGTCCACTTTTAAGTTTTAAAGAAAATTATGCCTTTTATTGTAGTATAGATAGAGCAATCGTGTGTTTTTTTCTTTTAAATTGATAAACGCATAGAGATTAACTAATATTAAAAACTTGTCATTTAAAAGTTGACATTTTAAGTGTAGTAGAGACTGATACTCGTGCATAGTGCGGGACTTTATAGTGACAAATAATTATAGTTGATATATTTTGTTAATTGTTTTGGGTAACGTTTATGCATACAACGTAAAATAATCAAAATGTAATTAAAATTATTTTAACATGCAATAATTCAACTAAAAATGAAACATGACAATAATTAGTTAAAACATTTCTTGTCTTCAATAAAAAAAAATACTTTTAGTTTTTTTTTACACATGATATGCTATATATATACTTGAAATGATAAATATACGAGGCATGAAGAACCCGTGCTACGCACAGGCTTCGAATCTAATTGTTAATCGCATATTCTTTCTGTGTATTGGCGAGTGTATGCTTAATTATTGTTTAATATGTTGTATGAAACATTTTGACTTTCTTTAATAAAAATTTAAAAATGTTTGATGTTGTTTTGGTTTTGTGGTGTTGTATTTTATAAATGGGTTTTTGGTTATTAAGTTGTGATGGCTTTGTTTCTTTTGTTCTATTACTTATTTGCATGATAAAAAAATGGCTTTGTTTCTTTTGGTCAATTACTTAGCCCTACAATACTTGTCCATTAGATAGTTTTTGCATGGTAATATGAAGCACACGAGGTCTATCTAATTGGTCATAGTTTAATGTGTGTTATCTATTTTCTTTATTAAGTTTGTAAGTTAAAGTTTGTGTAATAATGTATATATAATAATGCCACATAAACTGTATAAAAAGTATCATTCAACCATTTAAATATTGTTTTACATACATGCTCGTGCATATTTTCTTGAATCAATTCGTACATGTGAGCTACATCAATAAAAAACACACATAAATTACTTGTATATAAAAATGCATTAACATAATACATATATCTATATATATATTGCATTAGGTTAAATCATCAATTATTCTTGCAACCTTTTCAACTTCATCCCAATCTATAACCGACTTTTAATTCTATACTAATTACTAAATATCATATGATAAATTCCGGCAAGCCTTACACTTCCATCTCGATGTTGTATATACTTCACATTAAATGCAACGGTTTTGTTTTTCGATAAAAGTTTGAAGTTTTGCTTATGTTTAAAACTCAACTTTTTTATTTGATATTATAATTTACAAAAGGTTTTAAGTCAAAATTATGTATTTTTTCCTCTCTATTCATTACTCAATGTGATATTTTTAATATGCCGTATTTTGCTATTATGGCAAACTCATTTAATGGGCATAAATATTAGTTTCTCACTGATGAGTGTGTAAATACTCATCATTTTTGTTCAATCTGAACTACAAAAATATTTAAAAAACACTCAGAAATGTCTCAAAATACAGAAAATATCTCTGGATTGTGTTTTATATGTTTCAGGTGCAAAATAATTGAAAACAGATGAAAAACGAACAAAGTTTGCATAATTGGCAAATTCAGTCCCTCAACTTTCAAAACTTGACAAAATCAGTCCCTGAGCATTTGGTTTGAAAGAAAAGTCAACCAAAGTCCTTGGATAGTCAAAAGTTATCAAAAATGGTCCTTGGGTAAAAAGTTTGGAGAATTTACAATTTTGGTCCCTCAAGTTTCACATTTGGCAGATTTAGTCCCTAGAGGTGTAAAAATGGAAATTATCAAGTATGGTCCTTGTACTATTCAACTTTGGCAAGAATGGACCTTGGAATATGTTTGGGAAGTAGGCAAGATTGGTCCTCAAGTTTCGGTAAATTACAAGATTGGTCCTTGTGAAAACCTAGTTATAAACCAAACGGACCTAAGTAATTTACTTAACCCAAAAATAAAAACCCAACACCCCTTATAACTCCCACTAGCCCAAACCTACACCCTTGGCCCTTTACTCTTCCCCTTGGCCCAACACTTTTCCCTGGCCCAATCCCATAACCCAACAAACACCCCTGGTTAGCTAATACCGGGGTCAAACCCACAGTCAAACCACACCCTTCTCCCTCCCAAGTTGCAACCTGCAACTCCATCACATCCACCCCCACCATCTTCATCACATCCTCCACCACCCAAACCACTATCCACCTAACAAAACAAATGCAATTAATGGCAACCCCCCCCCCCCCCACAGGCCCCAATTGGTATTTCTTTATTTTGGCGCCAAAAATATTCAACGGCCAAAATTGAGTTTAGTGATCCAATGGTCAAGAATTGAGGTTGGATTTACTCAGAAGACCAGGAAACCCTAATTCAAGCCTATAAAAGGAAGAAGAAGCAAGAGAAGGCAGAGTGTAGTTTTTTAGTAGTTTATGTATTGTCGAATAGTGTAATTTTCAAATTCCAGTGTAAACTTTAGCTTTCAAGTACTTTTTCAAGCAATTTCAGTGTAATATAAACCTATTTCCATCATTAATTTCAGTTCATCTTTACAAATTCAGTTTATGCAAATGTTAGCTCAAATTTCTTATCTAGTTTAAATGTGTTTGTAGTGGATGTTAAGGACTCTTAGGCTAACATAAGCTCCTTATAAAGCTTCTCAAAGCTTTTAGAAACCTTAAAAATCAGTTTAGTAGAAAAAAATCAAAAAATACAAAAAAAAAAAAAAAAAAAAATAGAAAAATTCATTGAAAAATAAAAAATTTATTGAAGATGATGAAGATAGCTGGAGCACTGTGAATTCTGGATGGCAGTGGGTTAGAGGCTTTGTGGAAAGCCATTAGGAGTGATCTGTGGTCTCTGGTTCATGGTCGTTTGCTGGATTGCATCTTGTAAGTTCATTTCCCATTTTTAGCCATTTACTGTAGGAGTACTTAATTGCTGATTTTTCTGTATTTTTATTGCTTATTTAGTGTTACCTAGTCATATTATTGCTTAAATTAGTTTACATGTTCACTAGAAACCTTTGTGCTAATTGTTAGTCATAACTGCCTTTTATAAGCATTAACTATTATATTGTTAATTTATTGTTAAGATTGGTGTTTATAAGTTCTTATCAGCATATTACATCATTGTAAACACTTGTGAATCAGTTTCTTGGTCTAAAATTAGCATTTGCCTAGAAAACCATGAAATTAGTCATTTTAAAGGGTGTTTGGATCTGTGAGTTTGCCTAAGCTCTGCTGTGTTTCTGTGGTTCATTTTGGTTGTAACATATCACATAAGGTTCTATTAGGTCTGTGGAAGCATAAAATCCAGTGGTTAATTGATAAAAAGTCAACAAGTCTTTTAATCCCTTTCAATTTGTTCACTGTGAGGAGTTTAGTAATCAATGTTACTCAATTCAGTTCTTCAGTTGTTGTTTTAGCTTAGAATCATCTCATATTAGCTTAATACTCCATAATTAGTCATTTAGGATATGTTAAATCTCACCAAAGTCAACTTGTTCATAATCTAAAAAAGTCAAAACTTTTCATATCTGTCAAAATGGTAAAAATCTCTTTATGATCTATAGGATTCATTAGGAATTGGAAATCCAAATTTTTTGTTTTTTTGCATTTATTGGTTGCTTGTGAACTTAAATCAAAAAGGAAATCTGACTTTGGATTTCATTTGCTTATTAAAAAGCTTGCCTGGGTGAGATTTTGCCTCCCTTGTGCATCCAGTTTGACCATTTTTCTCATAGACACATCTTGCTTATTAGTGGGCCCAGTGTATGATTCTTGGCTTTTTGGAAACACCATAAATCCATCTTTAAGGTTCAGGGCTTAAATTGTATTTTCAATCTTATTTGATAGGGCTGCTAGTAGCTTTTTGTTTGTCCCATATCACTGTGTATACTGAGTTGTACATAGGCTTTTTCACAAGCTTGTCATAAGCTCATTTGTGGGTCCCATCCTTTGAGCCTTAGCTTTTTGGAAAGCTCACCAACCCAGCTTGCTATTTCAGTACTTGTTTTGTGTTTTTCAGCTTATTTGATAAGCTGGAATTGCCTGTGAAAAACCCTGCAGGCTTGTTTGTATCTGAGTATAATTTGGATTGCTTATTTGCTTATTGTTGTTCACTAGTGTGTTATTTTGCATGTTCTAGCTTATTTCCAGTACCAGTGACTTGTTTGTAGCTTACTTTCTAGCTTGTGTACACTGAGAAGCTTATTTCAAGCTTTTACCTTATTTCCAAAAGCTAAAATCTCACTGTCAAGCTTTTTTGCTTGCACAGTACTTATTTTTGAGCTTTAGCAAAAGTGTTTTCACAAAAGTTGCTTATTTTTAGTAGTGAAATAGATTTGTAAAAGAAAAATCACAAAATCTTCACTTTTACAAAAGTGATAGCTTCTATTTAAGCCATTTGGCTTATTTTTCAGCTTTTAAAAGCATTTTTCAATTTTATATTTTTCTTCAGTTCCTGTTATCGTATAGTATTTATATAATAATTTTCAGATTTATCTCTTTTCATTTAGTATTTATAATAATTAATAATATTTAAATTAGTTTTAATTAAAAAAATCAAAAATAAAATCTTCTACTGTTCATTTTTAATCTTTGGTACTTTTTTACATTTTTCCTAGCTTTTATAAATAATAAAGTATTTTTAGAAAATATTTTCATAATTTTTACTATTCATTTAGTATTTTTATTAATTAATTTAGTTTAATTAGCTTTTAATTAGTAATTAAGTAAATAATTAGTAAAATAGTTTAATAATAATTTTTATAAACTTTTTATAATTTTTTAGGATTCCTGTAATGGTTAATTAGTTTTATAAAAAATTTCATAATTATCTAAGTTATTTTAGTATTATTTGTAATTTAAATTAGTAATTAAATAGTTTGTAATTAATAATTAAATAATAAAAAAATAATTTTCTTTTTAATTAAATTTTCTTTTAATAATAAGTTTGTAAAAAGTCATTTTCACCCCCTCTAGTTTAAATTTGTTCAAATCTCACCTTTTTATCTGTTCGTAATCGTATCTGATTTTAATTTAGTTTACGTTTATTTATATATGTAATCTTGTAACTGTTTTTACTGTTTATTTATCTGAATATCAATCAATCAGTAGTGTAATTAAATCCAAATAATTGTTTGTTACTATTCCCAATCACTAAATCCCTTGAACGTTTTCCAAATATAATTTCAATCTCGTTGGGACATAACGACCCGGGAATACACTGTGCTTGTACCGGATCATAAATTGATCTCTCCTCTCTCAGATTTGACTTGTTGACCACACTTGGTTGACTGGTTAGTTTGGGAGGAGTCAAATTTTGGCGCCGCTGCCGGGGAGGTTGTTGCGTGTTTTCAAAAACGTTTAAGTTTAGTGATTTTCAAAACCCTCCTTGTACAAATTTCACCACTTTGTAAAATTTTGTAAAAATCTTAATCATATAAAAAAATAAAGTCATTAACACTTTTCCTAAAGTGTTAACAACACCAAAAAAAAATCAAAAACAATAAAACAAATCGTGAAGTTAAATTACTTCGTCTTCTTTAAGATTACAACCTATACAGGTGAAATACGAAAGTTCTGACATTAAATTGCGAACTGAAAAGAGATCCATTCTTCTCTTCCGCTACCCTACGATTAGTCTTAAAGGAACGATTTCGGTTAACGAATCGATTCCAAAAATAATTCCAAAAGTTTTTTTTCACACCCACAAAAAGCCAAAAACATTTGTTGTTTTCTTGTTAATAAATACGTAAAATATACCATCGAGAACCAAGACAGAATACTACCTAACTGGGAGTATGACCATTAATAAGTTCTCAAACTAAAGATTAAAACTTGTCTTTGTATCCTAGTGAATTGGTGTACCTTTTTCAAAGAAGTCATTCATATTGTGATTATTGGTTTAAGTTCTCTGTCGTTTTGCCTCGATCTTGTTTTAATTGTGATTGTTTTTAGTGCATGCGCACTCGTTCCCAAACAAGGCGTAATCGTCAAAGAAGCGTACTGAATTATATACTGTTATCGAAGAGACGAAACCCGTCATAATGGACGACGAGCCCCCACCACAACCCCCTCCCAAGGATGAGGCAGCTCCCGATCTCCGAACGATGGAGGAGTTGTGTCAGCCCACCATGCAAGGGAGGGGAGGACCCATTGCACCACTCACTATTGAAGCCACAGATTTTGGACTCAAGCACCACATGATCCAGCAAGTCCAGAATTCATGCCAGTTCCACGGTTTACCCAGTGACGATGCAAACAAGCATTTCGATAAATTTTTAACCGTCACTTAGAGTATGAAGTAGAATGGTGTCACAGAAGACGGCCTTCGCTTATATCTCTTCCCATATTCTCTCACTCATCATGCTACTGCCTGGTTTGAGTCTCCTGAAGAATTCGATCCACACTTTTGATGAAATGGTTACCAAGTTTTTAGCAAAATATTTTCCACCATCCATGGTAACTAAACTGAGAAATGACATCAGCAACTTCAGACAGCGTCCCGACGAGTCCTTATTTGAGGCATGGAAACGTTATAAGCTTGTTATTGATTGGTGTCCTAACCACAATATGTTACAAGTTACCATATTAGATGCTTTCTATTTGGTTTGACATTAAGACACCGAGATATTCTCAATACTGCTGCTGGTGGGACCTTTATGAAAAGGCGTCCCGAGGAGTGTTACGATCTGATTGAAAACATGACTGCCCACCATAACTTTTGGGATTCCTCAGCTGAGAGGGATGAGTCATGTAAGTCTATCACTCCAGCATCTTCTGAAATAGCAGCTCTGACTAAAAAGATGGATGATTTCGCTACGGCTATGTTGAGGATGAACCAAACAATCCAAAACCAACAAGTCAAAGCTGTCACCCAAAGTTGTGAAACATGTGGTGGTCCACATCCATATACTGAGTGCCCAGCCACCGGTGGCTTCCCTCATGAGAACGTATATGCTGCTCAAGGTTCCTATAATGCGGGGGGTAACTCTTACCAACCACAGGGGGACTGTAATCTCTTAAGCTATCGGTCCAACAATTATCTTGGACCTCCCGGTTTCAATCAGTCTCAAAACTAAAATGCTCAAAACCGGAACCAAAATTTTCATCAAAATCATAACCAAAATCGAATGAACCAAGGTTTCCAAAACCAAGGGAATTTCAATTCCAGTCAAAATCAGGGTTTTCAAAACCAAGGAAATTTTCAAAGAAATCAAGGTCATGGTAATCAGGGTAATTTTCATAAGGGTAAAGGCCATAAAATACAACTTACTTTCTCAATTTTACCGAGATGAAACACTTACTTTTTTTTATTAACATTTAAGCCAATGAAACTTTCAAATATTGTTCTGAGGTGAAACACTTACTTTTTTATCAACATTTAAGCCAATGAAACTTTCAAATATTGTTATGAGATGAAACACTTTTTTTCAAGGGTACTTTTGTTGACCTCAAAACAATATTTGAAAGTTTCGTTGGCTTAAATGTTGATAAAAAAGTAAGTGTTTCACCTCAAAACAATATTTGAAAGTTTCGTTGGCTTAAATGTTGATAAAAAAAGTAAGTGTTTCATCTCGGTAAAATTGAGAAAGTAAGTTGTTATTTTATGGCCTTTACCCTTTTCATAATCAGGGTAATAATTTTCATAATCAGGGAAATTTTCATCAGGGAAACAATTTTCACGGTAATAACAACCAACATCAAGGAAATTTTCAAAACAACCGTGCTCAAAATTTTCCTAACCAAAATCAAAACGTTGTTCAAACCCAATCTTCCTCCGATGAGTTATTGAAACAATTCATGAAATCACAAGAGGAAACAAATAGGTTATTGGTCAGCCAAATCTCTGAACTTAAGAAGTCTTTAAATGATCGACCCTCGGGCTCAGGTACACTTCCTAGCAACACGATCGCTAACCTGGGGGGCGATGTTAAGGCGATCACCAACCGAAGTGGAGTTTCATATAATGGACCCACAATTCCTTCTACCTCTTCTTCTCTTCCTCCCAAGGTAGCGGAACGTGAACCTAAGGTTACTACGGACACGGTACTTCCTACTAATAACGGAGGTACCAACGACGTCCACCCTCACTGTTGAGGCAACATGATCAAGATCTCTTTATGTTTTAATGATGACAAATAAACCATCGAAACACATAAAATAACAAACGTAGCTCAAAATCGCCGGAGCCAATGTTTGCTCTTGGCGGGCTGCCCGCGCGTCAACGTGCGGGTGACGCGCCAGGAGTCTGTATGGTTCTGGGCGAATTTTGAAAGTCGGCTTTCCCCTTACCCAACAAATGTGGATCTTTCAATACAAGTATGGATATCTTATGTGCTTAATTGAGAACACTCGAAACGAGTTTTGAGACTTGAGAAATCTTACTTTTAAAACACCCATTTACGGGAAAACCCCAACTCATGTTTTCTAACTATCGCATCTAGCCAAGGCTTTTCTAAACTTAGGGAGCTTGTATATTTCACGTAACATCGTGTTGAAGCATCCATATGCTCATATCCCGTGCTTACGTCTTCTCTAATTACGTAACGGGTTTACTACCTTGTTGGTCAAACTAAGTCAAAGGTCACTTTGCGTAAACGCATCCTTTCCCACTTGGGTTATGCTTTACATCAAAGCAAATCACTTAACTTGTTTGAACCAAGGTATTAGTTGAGAACGTCAAGTCATGGAAAGTCACGAGATATTGAACTATGGATTCTCGATGTTGTGTTACTTGAACTTATAAGTAACCTATGATTTTCTCAACTTATAATCTTAATTGTCTAAACATTTTCTTCTTAATGACAATTAGATTATGTCTTAATCCTCTTTTAATCTCATTTATACATAAGACAAAACCAATCATATCCAATCATATCTAAATCATATATTCTCTTACACAATCTCTTACACCCTTACATATTCCCTTACACACTACATCCTAACCATCCATTCCCTTACAACACATCCCAACCCTTCATATTAAACACATGCCAATTGTTGGAAACCCTAATATGGCTCCTCTCATCCAAGCCATTGATTTCAAATTACAACACATCACAACCATCCATCCAACCCCTCATCTCTATATTATCACATGGGTTTGATCTCAACCATTGAATTCAAACTAAACTCATCTCAACCATCCATCCAATCTCTCCTATCTATGCCACCACATGTGATTGATCTTAGCCATTGAATTCAAACCAAAACAATCCCAACCATTGATCCACACTCCCCCCCCCCCCAAGCAAAGGAGGCTCCATTTGATCTCATCTATCCATATCAAACAAACTCATCTCAACCCTCCATTCACCCTTTCCCCCAAGCAAAGCATATTCCCTTGGAATATCCTCCTCAACCCTAACCTAGGCATACTTGATCTTAGCCATCCATTTCAAATGAGATCATCTCATCCATCCACATTCCACACATGCTATATTGTTTGAAAACCAAGGGAGGCTCCCTTTGATCCTAGCCATCCAATTCAAACCATTTCATCTCAACCCTCCATCTCATTCTTCCCCCAAGCTTTGGAATATTCCTTGGCATATTCTTTCTCTTTTTTCTATGCTATGTGAGGAGATACACTTCTACCCCTTCCAAATTACCCTATCTATACTTTAAACCCTTGGTAATTTGGTTTCTCTTTAAACACTTCACAAATGATTTCCGAATTGGCTATTTGAGTTGGTAAACTGTAGAATGATTAATGTTAAGGTTTAGTGTGAAGTACAATTGGGGGTTTAGCAAGGATAGGTATTTATAAGATCCAAACACCCAACACTTGGGAAAGTTTACAGAAGCCTGGCGCGCTGCCCGCGCGCTGATGCGCGAGTGACGCGCCGGCCTCGGTAAAATTTCCCAAGTTTGGGTTCTTGGCCTATAAATACCACCCTTGCCTATTGTATTCCTCACATCTTGCCATTATTATTTCTCTCTAGATTCTTTCTCTCTAAACACTCTCAAATCTCTCTATATCTCTATCTCTAATCTTGTGTTCTTGATTTTCATACTAACATCTTTGGAAGAACACATATCTTTGCAAGGAAAGAATCACAAGAACCTAATCCACTCTTGTGATTGTGTCGAGGGTCTTCTTTCTTATACCCTTTCTATTACAATCGAGTCTCTAGGTTAGGTTAGGACTTGATTGAACAAACATTCATTCATTCATCTAATTGTTTGTAAGGGAAGTCTTGTGTCTTGGTGGCCAAGCCTAGATCATTGGGGATCTAGTTGGGGGTTGATACTTCCGGGTGGAAGTCTTGGTAGTGATCTTTGTGATCCTTAGGTAAAGTCGAATCGCGAGATTCTTTTGGGTGGTTTCCGAGGGCGGAATACCGTTGGTGAGTAACTCCTTCTTTGTGAGCATCGATATTGGTGAATATCGGTGGAGTGAATTGTAACGGTTTGTAGTCCACCGAAAGGATTATATTAGTGAATAGTATAGGAGTCACGGATTTCGCAACTGGACGTACGGATGGTATAAACCCCCCATCCCGAACCAGTATATATCGTGGTGTCTTTCTTTACTCGCTTTATATACTTTGTTTATGTTTGTGGTTGTTTGGATTGATTACAGAACCACTTGGTTTCTTTGAGGCTTAAAGTTTTTAAACGTCATAAAAGCCTAAGAAACAGTATTCACCCCCCCTCTACAGTTCTACAATTGGTATCAGAGCAGTATACTCAAGTTTTTGAGCATTAAAGCCTTCTCAAGAAGTCGTTTTAAGTCAAAAACTTCTTTTCCAAAAATCTAAAATCCTAACTAAGATTTTTGGTAAAAGTAGAGTATATATCCATGGCTCAAGAGAACTATGTTGAGGGGTGTTCTATGCAAAGACCACCTTTGCTAGAAACCGATGGGTTTTGCTTTTGGAAAACCCAATTCGAGACCTATGTTAGGTCCAAAGATCTTGATTTGTGGGAAATCATCTAAAATGGGAACTTTGAGTTTATGGTGGAAGACTCGGAAACAAAGTTCTTGGTGAAAAAGCCACATATGGATCTTAATGATGATGAAAGAAGAAAGCTTGGTAAGAATGATGAAGCCAAGATGTTGATCTATAATGCTCTACCTCGAAGGGAGTTCGAGAGGGTTCATGTTTGCAAGACCGCCAAGGAAATTTGGCACTCTCTCATCATCACTCATCAAGGCAACTCTCAAGTGAAAGATTGCAAGATCGATTTACTCATACAACAATATGAGAAGTTCTCGATCTCGGATGAAGAAACCATAGATAACGGGTACACAAGGTTCAATGCTATAATCACTAGTCTCACGGCTCTTGATCCTAGCTTCTATAACAAGAACCATGTGAGAAAGTTTCTTCGAGCACTTTCGGTGAAATGGAGGCCAAAGGTGACAGCCATAGAAGAAGCAAAGAATTTGGCGGAACTACCTCTTGACGAGCTCATTGGAAATCTCAAAGTCTATGAGATGATTCTTGAGAAGGACAAGGCGAGTACCAAAGACAAGAAGGAGAAGGTTAAGTCTTTGGCTCTTAAAGCTAAAGTTACTAGTACTCAAACTAGTAATGATAGTGATGGTCAAGAGGATAGCAATGAAGAAGATGATATGGATGACGAAGAATATAATCTTATGGCTAAGAACTTTCGGAGGTTCTTTAGGAAAGGTGGTAACTTTGGAAGAAGAAATCGGTTTGGAAACCGAGATAATGGTGGAAGGAACAACTTTGGGGGGAACCGAAGTGGTGATAACAACAAGGTTGGTGAAAGTTTGAGACGCACCCAAGGATGCTACAATTGCGGGGAAAAGGGTAATTTCATCAATGAATGCCCTAAGCCTAGTGTGAACAAGGCATTCATTGGAGGAGCGTGGAGTGATAGTGAAGATGAGGACCAACCAATAAATGACGCTACGTGTCTTATGGCTCAAGAAAAATTTGAGGTATCTCTAAACCCTTCCAATTCTAATAACTTAGATACTATCAATTTACAAAAGGAGAATGAGGTACTAGTTAAGTTTAATGATAATTTTAGAAAAACCCTTGATAAAGCTCTCAAAGAAAAACGTCTTCTTGAACTAGAAAATGTTAAATCTAAAGAAAGGGTTTGTGAACTCGAAAGTAAAGTGAAAACCATAGAACATTGCAAAGGGGTGATTGAACCTTGTAAAAATTGTGAAGTACTCACTCTTGAGGTTAACTCTTTGAATGAAAAAGTGTTGGAACTTCAAAAAGAATCACTAAGCTTTTCAAAATATAAAAAGAGCACAAATGATTTAGAAGAACTAATAAGTCGGCAAAAGGTGTCTCAAGATAAGGGAGGTCTTAGATTTTTTAAACAAGGTACAACCACTCCTATAAGCCTAACAAAACCAATAACATTTGTAAAAGCTAAAGAAAACAAGGCTCCAAAAATCCACGAGGCTGACGCGTCAACGCGCCATCAGCGCGCCAAACCTCTGAGGAAAATTAGATCTTCATTAAACAATGACATTAAACCAATTACTCCTCAAGCTCCTCTTTTAAGTACTCGAGGTAATCAAGCTCCTATTGCAAAAAGAGAAAATACAAAACAATTTTCTAACTCAAACTCTCGCAATGGACTTGGATACTCACAACCTCGAGTAAATCATAGACCACTTTTGCCTACACCTAATATGAGATCTTCTACCTCATACAACCAAAGACCATCTTTTCATAATAACCAAAGAAGAAATTTCTATAACTATGGTCAAGAGTCTTCTCAATACCAAAGGAGAGACAACTCCCATTCAAATCAAAACTTCTTTAGACCACAAGCATATCATAACTATAGACCAAGTTATCAAACTCAAAATAACTATCAAAAAAATCCTTGGTCCACCTTTTTTAAATATGGTATTGAGAAATTATGTGTCTTGCTTCAAAACCCAAGAATGTTTAACTTGGGCACTTTAAATGCTAACCAAAATGGACCCAAGAAACAATGGGTACCAAAGGCATGAGTTGTACTTTTGTTGTAGGTTTGTCTCAAAAGTGATCTACAACCGGATGAGTGGGTAGTGGATAGTGGTTGCACTAAACACATGACCAGGAATAGAAGATTGTTTACATCATACACGGCGTATAATGGCAATCAAGTCATTTTTGGAAGCAAGCTTAACGGAAAAATTGTCGGCAAAGGTAATGTCCTTCATGACTCCATAGAAATTTCCAATGTTGAGCATGTTAGGGGTCTAAGTTTCAATTTGATTAGTGTGAGTCAATTATGTGATGATGATTGTGAGGTCAAATTTACTAAGGTAGATTGCACTATTAGTAAAAACGGTGTTGTGTTAGCAAAAGGTCATAGGAGAAATAACTTATATACATGCAAGTTGGGTGATAACTCTAAGCAACACAAATGCCTTACGTCCATGGTGGACAACTCAACGCTTTGGCATAGGAGGTTAGGTCACGCCAATATGAGGTTAGTCCAAAACTTAGCTTCTAACGAGCTAGTATGGAATTTACCAAAGTTGAGCTTTGAAAGGCATTATTGTGATACATGTCTAGGGAGTCAAGGACAAACCAATAATAGGAATATAAAGGAAGTGACAACTAGTAAAGTTTTAGAATTAATTCATTTGGATTTGTATGGTCCATCTCCGATCCAAAGTTGTGGAGGTAACTTCTACACTTTAATGATCATAGATGATTATTCAAATTACACTTGGATATTATTCTTAGAAAACTAGAATGGAATTTTGAATAAATTCAACATTTTGAGAAATAAACTTGAAAACCTACTTGATTGTTCAATGGTTTCAATTAAAACAAATCATAGTAGCGAATTTGTTAAAATGCAATTTGGAACCTTTTGTGAACAAGATGGAATATCTTATAACTTATCAGGCCCGTTCACTTCTCAATCGCATGAGATTGTTGAAAGAACACATCGTAAGTTAAGAAAGATGAGTCGTGCAATGCTTGACGAGCAATCCATTCCACAAAAGTTTTGGTGTTCTGCCCTAGATACCGCTTGCTACATTTTTAAAAGAGTCTACATATGAAAGGTAATTAATAAAACACCTTATGAAATACTTAGGAATAGAAAACCATCTCTAGAATATTTTAGAGTATTTGGTTGCAAAGTATTTATACTTAACACCAAAGAATATCTCACCAAATTCGACCCAAAGTCGTATGAAGGTGTGTTCCTAGGATACTCTCAAAATAGTAAAGCATACATAGTGCTTAACAAGGAAACAATGAGGATTGAGGAATCTCTCAATGTGACCTTTGATGAGAGCATGCCCGAGCCTAGATCATCTCCTTCGGTAGAAGATGATGTGATCAATGAATCTTTAGTTCAAGATCAAGAAAGGTCGCCAACATTACAAGTTAATGTTTCGGATGAAGGCAATCCTAAGGAAGTGAGAGAAGCGAGGGGTCATCCTATACAACAAGTCATTGGTGACTTGAATAAAAGGACACTTAGGTCACAAAATAAACAAGTCTAAGTTTTGGCATGACATTTTTCAAAAGTCCAAATTGCTTTGGGGTAAGTTTTGATGCTAAAATATGCATTTTAGGAGAACAATTTTTAGGTGCTCTTAGAGCTTATGTGATTAAGGATTATGTGGAGGCATGGATGGAAGATCAAGAAAATGTCTTTCAAGAGGAAAGATATGTATCAATTTATTATTCAAACTATGATTGATAAGTATCCAAGATTCTACATGTCTATACTATGTGTTTGAACAACAAAAGTTAACACAATTTATCTTGCTTAATCTCGATAATATTGATCTTGAGATTGCTCCCAAGAATAGATATGATATTCATTGCAACTCACACTTGCGTTGAAGATTTTATATCTAGCTCTTCTTGTTTACCTTATGTGATAAACTACATGCTTCATACTCAAATTTAAATGAATAATGCCTCATAGCTTAAAATTTGATGCATATCTTAACGATTTATGATGCATTCTTAATGGTAGGTAGTATATGTATTTTTTTCACATATCACAACTTAATGATGCTCTTTGAATAACTTTTCTCATGATTATGTGATCCATGCACATTTACCTTTCCTATATATTCTCTTCTTCTTGATCTTCACAATTTGTACACCTAATGAGGAATCTTGGTACTAATTGCCTTAATACCCGTTGGATAATAAGTGTCATCACTCATATCTAAATCCCACTTTATTATTATTTAAGGATTAGAGATCTTGTCTAGCATTACATCTAAAATCTCAATCTAAGTTAAAAATGAATAACCAACCACTTTCTCCAAACAATGTTCTTGACAATTTCATCCTCCAAAGTAATGACACTAATTCCTTGAGTGGAAACAATGGAAGTGAAGAAATTTCTAACAACAATGTTGTCCCTCAAGCTACAACCAAGAATGATGGGATAGGAAATGGGTGGTTTATGCTAAACAATCAACAACAATATCCTAGGATCAACCTTGAAAAACTTTTGCAAGATGATGTTTGGAGCAATCCACAAAATGTTCAAGCCGCATCACCCCTAACTAAGGGAATTGGTGATGAAGAAGTTTGGGAAAAGATAAGGAAGCCCTTAAGCCCAAAACTTCGTGAAGGCAATCAGGCAATTTGTTGCGAAAACACAATTGACATGCTTAATGCTATTAAGGATCATAGAGAAGAAACCCGTAAGATGCTCAAATCTCTTCATGACGGTGTTAAAATGCTTCAAAGATTAGCCTCAAACATGACGTACATTGTGCATCAAGATAGGGGTGTTGACACATGTGAGGACAATCTTGTAGATCACAAGAAATAGTCTCCTTATAACATGTATTGTCTAAGTGTGTTTGTTAGATGCATTTTGTGTATTTTGTGTTTCTTTGATCTCTTGGTACTATGATCTAGTTGTAACTTTAGCTCTCATGCTTTATTATAATAACAAATGCACTTCTCTCAACCTTGTCATGCTCAACTATTGGTTATTGGAGTCATATGGGAAATATATATATATATATATATATATATATATATATATATATATATATATATATATATATATATATATATATATATATATATATATATATATATATATATATATATATATATATATATATAATATTGTGGACTAACCTGATGCGTAGGGATTGCACCAGGCTTTACCTCTCGAGGGATCTCGAGAAGCTTACAACCCCCACCAGGTAGTGTACCTGATCGATGTAGTATAGTATAATGACAAGTACCGGGGGATTGATCGTTCAGCTAGGAATAGTGTCGCTAGGATTAGAAAACCTAAAGACTAGGTCTAGAGATAAGGAATGATTCTTTTTGTATTTTTTATATTTTTATAAAAGCAAGTAAAAATCTCGGGTTTGAAAGGAGTTGGGCGGAATTAGTTGCTAGTCAACTAACCCAATACTAAAGATGCAATCAAAATAAAATACTAGAAATGAAAATAAGCTAAATTATACTAGAGTTGTGAGCAATATATGGGAGAATTGTGTTTACTTAGATTTCACTACTCCCTAGATATCTTTTACAGGTTAATTACTTGTTATAGTTACGTGGATGACGAATTGTATTCCTTAATACCATTCATGGGGTGGCGTACTTACTTCCCCAATCCTAGGAGCGCCTACTTCACTCCTATGTCGAGCCGGCTAAGAAGCTCCTAACATGGGATCACTTGAATTTGCTCATGCATTAAATACAACCAATAAAACCTAGTACACATCGGTTCATGTTTCCTAAGATGTTCAAGCATGTTACACAATGGAGATCTGCCAGTTTTCTTAAGCCTAACATTGAAATCATTCATCCATTACAACCATAAACAAGTAATCAACACATAATTAACATCTAGGTTTCATTACATCTAAGCAAACACAAGATAGATCTAGCCTAGCATGTTGAAATCAAGACAAGCATAAGATATATTCAAACAACACATAGACATATTGATTGAATTGAAAGAAGACTTATCTCAATTGAACATGAAAGGATTCAAGGGGTGAAAACCCTTGAAAATACTGTAAAATACGACCTAGGGTTTACAAAGTTCGGCCCTAGTACTCTCCACACAAGTTCTTCTTTTATGAATGAAAAATAGAAAACTATATATAGATTTTGATAGGTGATGGCGTCAAGAACAAAAGTCTGACGCCGTCATCTCGCCGCCAAATAGTTTCTCGGACTGCCTAGATCTGGGTCTGACGCCGTCATGTATACACCTTATGCAGGCCGTCACCAAAAATAGTCTTGACGCCCTTGTTGTGACGCCTTCAGGTTTTCACTGGGTCGCCATGGTTTTTACTCTTGACGCCGTCATGATCTTCCTCTTGAGGCCGTCAGGTACTGTTCTCAGCATGGAAAATTAAGTCTTTGCCGTTTTCTTCACTTTTATGCTCCAAAAATGTTCAAAATGCTTCCTTTTCCAGAATTCACTCCCAAAGTACCAAAAATCACAAAAGGAACGATTTAGAGCAATATTTGATCAAATAAATTCCAATTCCGGCTTAAATGACCCCCTAAAAATGGTTCATTTTTCACCTCATCATATACCCTTACACTTGAGATTTGCTTGTCCTCAAGCAAATGCGCTTTTATTCTAGTCAAAATACAAGTTAGGGGTCATTTAACACTAATATA
The DNA here is from genome assembly GCA_030686995.1 of Artemisia argyi. Taxonomy (NCBI): domain Eukaryota; kingdom Viridiplantae; phylum Streptophyta; class Magnoliopsida; order Asterales; family Asteraceae; genus Artemisia; species Artemisia argyi. Next base: position 110,024,472 of record CM060687.1, read on the forward strand.
AAAGTAATTACAACAAATAATCGTTCCACTAAAGACCAAAGACAAGCACGGAGGTCATACACTAGCACCTCACAAATAGTGTTTAGATTCTCACATCTCTCGGGTGTAATAAAGTATATATCACAATATGGAAATGGAAAAAATCTCTCACTACCTGTCATAGCAAAATAGATTACCATAGGCTTGGGAAATGATCAAACCTCCACCACATGGCGTAAGCACCTAGGATAAACTATCAAAGAGGTCTTTTAAACGGTTGTAACATTAGGTGTAGGGATATGGAATACACGGTTTTGTTGGATATAGGTAGTCTTTACTGGTGGCGAGTTAACAATCTTGGTTAATTACATGTACAATATGGCGTTGCTAAGCCAAGACTAGACTCGACTTAAGCTAATAAATGAAAAATAACAAAAACATTAAATGAACATAGAATGAAAAGGGATGGTAGTCCGTATTTTTTTTCTCATTTTCTTTTTCTATTTTTTTTTCTTTTTCTAAATTTTTTCGATTTTTTTTTTTTTTTTTTTTTTTTTTTTTTTTTGCATACACTCTTATCCTACCATCCAAAATAATACATTATAGGGAATAAAAATTCCTCTTACACTTGAATTTTTACATACTTTACAATAAACTAATCTAATGACTCGAATTAAGAAAATCAAAACACTTGGAGTACTTTTAAGATTAACGCACATACGGGGGTAATATATGATGTTCTTCCCCATTACTCCATAAAATAAGTACATTCCCCATGAGTCCCAATCGTCCCAAAATAGTATGTACAAGGATATGACTCGACTTAGCAACCATGTAATCAATTAGATAATTAACTTAGGGTTTAAACAAATAACAATAATGCACTAAAGATGAGTGCATACATGGAAGGCTAAGGCGATTTGGGTGTACATTTAAGTGGGGTGTAACAAATTCTTCCTTTAAGTAAGATGCTTAAAGTTAGAAACGAAAAGATAGGCTCGGAGGGGTGTACTAGGGATTTCGTGTACTAAAAATGAGTACAACGCTAAGGAGTGGGAAAAATTAGTTGACTTAACTAGCCAAATAATATGACTTAAATGGTCAAGTAATTATAATACGAGTTTAACACAAGGGTGATCCTTATGCCTCTTATCATGTAGTAAATCCTACTACACGAATGTAGTCTCACTAGCGGTCTCGGGATGCATCACTAACGCAAGTTCTAGAATCTAAATGCTACTGGTACACTCATAAGCACTAATAGTAAATGTTTTTCCTATCAAATCTAAAGGCGAACCTCACATATTTTGATGGAAAATTTTTCTGAATGGTACGGTTTTGTGCTAGTCATACAATCTCCTATCCATGAGACGCTTGCTATGGCTAAAGTTTCACTCCTAAATGTTGTAAAAAATTTTAAATTTGGCGCTAAAATTGCACTAACAAGTATTTCTCATAGTTTAATTACACATCTACTATCAAACAAACAAACTCAAGCGAAAGTGTATTTGTAAGGTATCATCATTTTACCCTCCCCTTACACTTAGGATGAACATTGTCCCCAATGTTCAAGTAAAGAATGTAAAAGTGAAATGAGTAAAACGAATGAAATCAAATACTCCCCTGATTCGCTCGGTATGGATAATAAGGTGGCCAAGTTAGATCTTCCTCCAAGAAAATGAACAATCAAAGCTTCCCTTCCAGAATATAAATCATCTTCTTGTCATACATAACCTGTAAAACCTGAGAAAACAGACAAGGCAACCTCACATAAAATCGGCGGCAATCTACATATGCTAATAAATCCTAGAAAACAAAATAAGATATAATGCTTGTGAAATGATGTTTGCAGATTTCCTGGAGACTATAGAACTAATAATTCAACAAAAACTTTAAGACTCCGTTAGAAAAACAAAACTGGTAAAATTTCCAGATTTTTTTTACACGTGACGCCATCAAGAGTAAACTCGTGACGCCGTCAGAAGTGACCTGCAGAAATTCTTATGTTAAGTTTCCGGAAAATTTCTGGAAAAACTTCGTCCTACTTCCTGGGAAATCCTGCAAAACATCATTATGACTCGATACAAGCATTTGACTCTAACAAATACGAATATACATGTTCACTTAATATTGTGGAGAATCATGATCGGTTTTGTTTCTTAAAAACATATTTGGGGTTTCCCCTTACACTTATCTTTTGCAAAAATACCTTTGGGTGAAGTTAAGACTAAGCTAAACAACAAAGTAAAGTATTTTCACTATTTTAGTTTTGAAACATGATCTACCAACAATAAAAATAAAGCATGCATACGGAAGCAAATAATCAAACAAACAAAACAAAAATCACACAAAACATGGGTTGCCTCCCAAGAAGCGCTTTTCTTTATTTACGAGTCTTGTAGCTAGACTCAAGGTCATGGGTTACTACGTGACCTCATCATCAAACGTTACATCCTCCTCACAAATCATTTCATTATTATTTTGTTGATAATGTTTTACACGTTGTATGTTGATAGTAAATTCTCTACCTTCATCGTCTAATAACACCACGGCTCCAGTTTTAGAGGAACTTTTCACCGTAAATGGTCCATACCATCTAGACTTGAGTTTCCCTGGAAATAACCTTAACCGAGAGTTGTATAATAGGACTTTGTCCCCTTCTGAAAATTCCTTGGGTTTCTTAATTCTTTGGTCATGCCATATTTTTGCCCTCTCTTTATATGTAATGGAGGACTCATAAGCTTCTAATCTAAGCTCATCAAGCTCGTGTAATTGTAAGAACCTATTGGTTCCTGCAATTATATAGTCTAAATTACATGCCTTAAGCGCCCAATAAGCCTTATGTTCTAACTCTACTGGCAAGTGACATGCCTTACCATACACCATGCGAAACGGGGTCGTTCCAATGGGTGTCTTGTAGGCAGTTCGGAATGCCCATAAGGCCTCGTCGAGTTTAAATGACCAGTCTTTTCTATTTTGACTAACCGTTTTTTCTAGTATTCTTTTAATAGCCCTGTTTGTATTTTCAACCTGGCCATTGGTTTGTGGGTGATAGGCGGTGGAAAACCGATGGGAAACCCCATACCTCCTCATGACCTTTTCCATTTGCGCATTGCAAAAGTGGGTCCCCCTATCACTGATGAGGGCTTTAGGCATCCCGAATCTAGCGAAAAGCTTTTTCAGGAAATGAATAACCACCCTGGCATCATTGGTCCTAAGGGCTTGTGCCTCTACCCATTTGAAACATAATCGATGGCAACTAAAACGTATTTGTTCCCCCTGAAGATGGAAAGGGTCCCATGAAGTCAATTCCCTAGACATCGAAGACCTCACATACTTGTATAAAATTCTGAGGCGCTTCATCCCTATGTGATATGTTCCCGGCCCGTTGACATGCATCGCATGCCTGTACCATTTCTTTAACATCACAGAAAATTGTGGGCCAATAGAATCCCGCGTCGAAAATCTTTCGGGCGGTGGTGCTTATCCCATGATGTCCTCCAGAGGGACCATAGTGACATTCCCTCATAATCTTTACTGCCTCACTCTCCGAAACACAACGTCTTATTATTTGGACAGGACACCTTCGGAATAAAAATGGTTCATCCCAGAAGTAGTATTTTAACTGGGAAAAGAACCTTTTCCTTTCGTACCTAGTCAGGTGTTCTGGAACGAGTCTGCTTGCGAGATAGTTGACAAAATCGGCTTACCAAGGCTCCAAATCAGTTATTGACATGAGTTGTTCGTCAGGAAATGAATCCCGAATCTCACTTCTATCATGATCATCCAAGGGGTTTTCAAGACGAGATAGATGATCTGCGGCCAGATTTTCTGCCCCCTCTTATCACGAATCTCAACATCGAATTCTTGTAACAACAAGATCCACCGAATTAGTCGTGGCTTAGCATCCTGCTTAGCAAAAAGATATCGTAGAGCCGAGTGATCAGTGAAAACGTCTGTCTTTGAAAGGACAAGATATTGCCGGAATTTGTCAAATGCGAATACTACGGCTAACAATTCTTTTCCGGTGGTAGAGTAATTCTCTTGAGCGGGATTCATGGTTTTGCTAGCGTAGTAAATAGGTTGGAATAGCTTGTCACGCCGTTGGCCTAATACAGCCCCGACAGCAAAATCGCTGGCGTCACACATGATTTCAAACGGTAACTCCCAGTTGGTTGTAATCATGATTGGAGCTTGTGTGAGCTCCTTTTTTAAGAGATCGAATGCATCCTTGCATTCTTGGGAGAAATCGAAAGGAGCATCCTTCATTAGCAATTGAGTCATTGGCCGAGCTATTTTGGAGAAGTCTTTGATGAATCTCCGGTAAAACCCGGCATGCCCCAAGAAGCTGCGTATTGCTTTAACAGTCGTGGGATAGGGTAGCTTTGATATAACTTCAACTTTAGCTTGGTCCACCTCTATCCCATTACCAGAGATCTTATGTCCTAACACAATCCCTTCTTTCACCATGAAATGACACTTTTCCTAGTTTAACACCAAGTTGGTTTCCTCGCAGCGTTTAAGCATTTTTTCTAGATTAGCAAGACAACGGTCGAAGGAGTTCCCGAAGACCGAAAAGTCATCCATGAAAACTTCCATGCTATCTTCCATAAGTTCGTGAAAGATTGCGCTCATGCATCGCTGAAAAGTGGCGGGGGCATTACACAGCCCAAAAGGCATTCTTTTGTAGGCGAATGTTCCATAAGGGCAAGTAAACGTGGTCTTTTCTTGGTCCTCAGGTGCTATGGGAATTTGAAAATATCCTGAGAATCCATCCAAGAAGCAATAGTACTCATGCCTAGACAATCTCTCTAACATTTGGTCAATGAATGGTAGGGGAAAGTGATATTTCCTCGTGGCATCATTGTGCTTTCTATAATCGATGCATACCCGCCATCCAGTAACTGTTCTTTGGGGTACCATCTCACCCTTGTCGTTCTTAACTACAGTCATTCCACCCTTCTTAGGTACAACCTGTACAGGACTAACCCACGGGCTATCTGAGATCGGGTAGATTAATCCTGCATCCAGAAGTTTGATGACTTCCTTCTTTACCACTTCCTTAATGTTGGGATTCACCCGCCTCTGGGGTTGCACGGTAGGTTTATAATCTTCTTCCATGAGAATCTTATGCGTGCAAAAAGTTGAGTCAATCCCCTTAATGTCGGCTACACTCCATGCAAGCACTCCCTTATATTTCTTTAGGACCTCTAAGACTTTACCTTTTTGTTCATGTTCGAGGGAGGAGTTTATGATTACCGGTAGTTGGTCCTCTCCCTGAAGGAAGGCGTACTCTAAATGGTTAGGAAGTTCCTTAAGATCTAGCTCAGGGGGTTCTATAATAGAAGGCTTAAGCTTGTTTTCAGGTTTTCAGAGCTCGAGATGCTCCGTGGCCTCTTGTTTAGGGTAGAAGGAGACTGCACCAACATCCTCCATCTTTTCCACCTCTAAGAAAGGGAGAAAACTCTCATCCCGTAACCAGCCTTCCTCGATTTGTTCATCAACACAACTATCAATGACATCCGTGAGTTCATCGACCTCTCCAATGAAATAGAGCCGGTTAGCTGCTTCGAGAGAGAGATCCGTAGTGTCCTTAATGTCGAAGGTTATGCTATCGGTTCCTACTCGTAAGGTTAACTTGCCGTCATGAACATCAATGACTACACGAGCGGTAGCAAGAAATGGCCTCCCTAAGATGATGGGTACCAAGTCATCCTTGTCCATCTCTAAGATTACGAAGTCGACCGGGAATTTGAATTTCCCAACCTTGACTAGCACATTCTCGCATATCCCTACGGGGTATTTGACTGATCTATCGGCTAGTTGGATGTTCATATGGGTAGGCTTTAATCCAGAGTATCCTAGTTTAAGGAACATAGAGTGAGGCATGAGGTTGATACTTGCCCCCAAATCGGCAAGAGCATTCTTTATTGATAGAGATCCTATGGAGCAAGGCAAGGTGAAGCTGCCTGGATCGTCTACCTTTTTGGTAGCCCTCGATGGGTCACCACTGAACATTCTTCCCCCAGGGTTACAAGACCCTCGAGTTTCTTTCGGTTAGCGAGTAATTTTTTAAAGTATGCACTATACTTCGGCATTTGATAACAAGCATCAAGGAGGGGTATGGTGACTACTGAGTCTTTTAGATATGACAGGAATCTTTTATTATCATTCTCAGTTTTCTGGTTTTTTAATCGGGATGGGAATGGGATTCTCATAGGTTGGTTAAGTGGGGTTGATGGGGAAGGGGTCGCCAAGGGAGGTTGGTTGGGAGCCTCGCTGCCCACATCCTCCTCCTTTTCGCGAGGCTTGTTTGGATCAGGAGTGATGGGGGGCGAGCTCGGGTAAGGGGGGGTCCTTGGTTGTTGTTCCAGCTTGAGTGGTTATTGCGAGCATGGGGTCTCTTTGGCTTACTAACGGCATTTCCAGGTTATCGAGGGTGGAGTTAAGCTTGTTGAACCATTCTCCAGGTTAGTTGTAAGCCTTTTTCTTGAGTGAAGTGACCAAGGTCATCTTCAAAAGTGCTCCTGATTTCGAATTCAGGACCTTCCTCTCCTTCTTTCATTTTTACCAGATTCCCCCAGAGGGTGTAATCGTCATTTTGGTAAAAAGGCAAAAGGGATGGATCATCATAGATGTCACCTCCTGAAAAGCATGCATGTTTAGTTGTGGTTTCTCCTCCGCATTCCTCTACCTCATGCGGGCCTCCACAGTAGTCGCAGATCAAGTAAGGATTTGAAAGTTGTTTAGGTAACTGCGACCCAGCTAGGTATTCCATTCTTTTGCGAATTTTTCTTAACCGATCTGAAGATGTTGAAGTGATTTCAGACATGCTGACAGTCGACTCAGGTTCATCCCAAGTGTCATCCTGGTCTTGAGCATATTCTTCAATCCTATCCCATCCTTCTTCAGCACTAAGATTGGCTAATCTCCCTTTTCTAGAATTGTTGATTCCGTTCCGATCATTTGAGGAGACATTGTCGTAGAAGATTTGGACCAAAATCCAAAGTTCGATGCCATGATGGGGAACTTGTCTTATTAAGTCCTTGAATCTAATCCACGATTTATGGAAGGGATCATCCTTCCCTTTTCGGAAACGGAGGATCCTATCTCTAAACGCTGAAGTTTTCCTAGGTGGAAAGAACTTCTCATAGAACTTGGATATGAGTTGTTCCCATGTGAAAATAGATTCAGAAGGAAGTTTATCATACCACTCTTGGGCTTTTTCATAGAGGGTGAAAGGGAAGAATCATAATCAGGACGTGTCTCTAGTAGCCCCATCCGTATGGAGGGTGTCTACTATTTTCAAGAAGTCCTTAATGTGTTGGATCGGGTCATCATCATCTAACCCACAAAACTTGCACACACTTTGGACAAGCCAAACATCGGTCGCATGCAAGACCTCATTGGTGTGTTCATTTGGGTAGACAATGGCATTTGAGAAGCCACGAGGGTTTGGGGAGGAGTAGTCCTTAAGGCGCTTAGGGGTGGGAGTTGCGGGGGTACTCATCTCGTTGTTGGGTTGGGAGCTAGGGGTTGTAAGGTGATTTTCCGAATTTTCTTCAGAAAGGGGAGCATCAAAATCGATGGCTATGCTAGATGGTTCAGGTGTTGAGTGAGATCGTCTTAACCTATGCATTTCTCTATCGGATTATGCAAAAGGCAAGACAAGGTCTCTAGCGGAACTATGACTCCTAGTGATCCTAAGGTTAGAGAATTCGTCGGTTGCCATAATGGCGGATGGTAAAAGTCACGAACAAAAACACGAAGAAATAAAATAGACTAAAGAGAACCTAAAAATAAAAAATAAAATCTTACTAGAAAGGAATCTAAAAAGTAGACCTAATAAAAAAAGATTCTAACCTAGACAATAACTATTCCCCGGGCTGCGGCGCCAAAAACTTGATGCGTAGGGATTGCACCAGGCTTTACCTCTCGAGGGATCTCGAGAAGCTTACAACCCCCACCAGGCAGTGTACCTGATCGATGTAGTATAGTATAATGACAAGTACCAGGGGATTGATCGTTCAGATAGGAATAGTGTCGCTAGGATTAGAAAACCTAAAGACTAGGTCTAGAGATGAGGGATGATTCTTTTTGTATTTTTTATATTTTTATAAAAGCAAGTAAAAATCTCGGGTTTGAAAGGAGTTGGGCGAAATAAGTTGCTAGTCAACTAACCCAATACTAAAGATGCAATCAAAATAAAATACTAGAAATGAAAATAAGCTGAATTATACTAGAGTTGTGAGCAATATATGGGAGAATTGTGTTTACTTAGATTTCATTACTCCCTAGATATCTTTTACAGGTTAATTACTTGTTATAGTTGCGTGAATGACGGATTGTATTCCTTAATACCATTCATGGGGTGGCGTACTTACTTCCCCAATCCTATGAGCTCCTACTTCACTCCTATGTCGAGCCGGCTAAGAAGCTCCTAACATGGGATCACTAGAATCTGCTCATGCATTAAATACAACCAATAAAACCTAGTACACATCGGTTCATGTTTCCTAAGACGTTCAAGCATGTTACACAATGGAGATCTGCCAGTTTTCTTAAGCCTAACATTGAAATCATTCATCCATTACAACCATAAACAAGTAATCAACACATAATTAACATCTAGGTTTCATTACATCTAAGCAAACACAAGATAGATCTAGCCTAGCATGTTGAAATCAAGACAAGCATAAGATATATTCAAACAACACATAGACATATTGATTGAATTGAAAGAAGACTTATCTCAATTGAACATGAAAGGATTCAAGGGGTGAAAACCCTTGAAAATACTGTAAAATACGACCTAGGTTTTACAAAGTTCGGCCCTAGTATTCTCCACACAAGTTCCTCTTTTATGAATGAAAAATAGAAAACTATATATAGATTTTGATAGGTGACGGTGTCAAGAACAAAAGTCTGACGCCGTCATCTCGCCGCCAAATAGTTTCTCGGATTGCCTAGATCTGGGTCTGATGCCGTAATGTATACACCTTATGCAGGCCGTCACCAAAAATAGTCTTGACGCCCTTGTTGTGACGCCTTCAGGTTTTCACTAGGTCACCATGGTTTTTACTCTTGACGCCGTCATGATCTTCCTCTTGACGCCGTCAGGTACTGTTCTCAGCATGGAAAATTAAGTCTTTGCCGTTTTCTTCACTTTTATGCTCCAAAAACGTCCAAAATGCTTCATTTTCCAGAATTCACTCCCAAAGTACCTAAAATCACAAAAGGAATGATTTAGAGCAATATTTGATCAAATAAATTCCAATTCCGGCTTAAATGACCCCCTAAAAATGGTTCATTTTTCGCCTCATCATAACCCATGTTGCAAATCTCCAAATGGTAACCTAACCCATTTTGGAACTTTCACATGTGAGGATTTCTTTGTTGGTTGCATGTTGTGATTTCTATGTGTAGCTAGGCCACCGCAAAGGTGAGGCTCTTGACCCATGGATCCCCGCCTTAAAACAAGGGGGAGCAACGATCTAGGGGGAGCTATGTTCAAGAGGGAGCACATTCGGTCCCGCCTTTTGATTCGACAAAAGGGGGAGAAAGAAAGCAAGAAGTGTGAAGACCATTCAAGTAATGTTAAAGGATGTTAAAGGCTTCACCAAATTACAAGGCAAAGGTCAAGACGCAAGCAACACCAAAGGTGCGCTTTGTCTTCGCTAAGTTTGGTAATTTTATTTGCTTTCGGTTTTTGTTTGTGATTATCAAAAAGGGGGAGATTGTTGAGGCAACATGATCAAGATCTCTTTATGTTTTAATGATGACAAATAAACCATCGAAACACATAAAATAACAAACGTTAGCTCAAAATCGCCGGAGCAAATGTCTGCCCCTGGCGCGCTGCCCGCGCGTCAACGCGCGGGTGACGCGCCAGGAGTCTGTATGGTTCCGGGCGAATTTTGAAAGTCGGCTTTCCCCTTACCCAGCAAATGTGGATCTTTTAATACAGTTATGAATATGTTATGTGTTTAATTGAGAACACTCGAAATGAGTTTTGAGACTTGAGAGATCTTACTTTTAAAACACCCATTTACAGGAAAACCCCAACTCATGTTTTCTAACTATCGCATCTAGCCAAGGCTTTTCTAAACTTAGGGAGCTTGTATATTTCACGTAACATCGTGTTGAAGCATCCATATGCTCATATCCCGTGCTTACGTCTTCTCTAATTACGTAACGGGTTTACTCCCTTATTGGTCAAACTAAGTCAAAGATCACTTTGCGTAAACGCATCCTGATTCGTTATGTTTTGGTGTGTGCAAAAACAATTTATCAATATATCAACAAACGTGAGGTCTAATTTATCGTGAGACAAATAGACGTGAAGTAATACGAGTAAACCTTTTAGGAAAACGATTACCTCGTAAAACTTGTGAAAGTGATATTTAAATTGTGAGACCGGGAATTGATTTCCCGAGTCGTACCCCAACGAGGTGTGAATGGAAAGTTTCGTGAGAAGATCGAGATTAAAATATTGTATGTTTGGTTGAGAAAGGTTATTTGGTATTGTGGTACGTTAATTTAACGAAAATTACGAATTAACGAACGAATACGTAACCTAGGTGTGAATTCACAATGGAAATGAAAATTAACCCTTAAAAACTACCTAAGATACTACGGGAAACATAATAGGGAATTAGGGAACCTTAAAACGTAAGCTAGGATTAAAAACGTAAAAGTTAACTTAAATAAAACGCGAGTGCGCGAAATAAAACGTGAAACGTGAGCAAATAAAGTCCTACGAATGTGAAAATTATATTTTTACAATCCTAATGATAAAAGAAAATTTTTGGAAAATTAAAATTACTTTTACAACTATTTAATTAATTACTATTAATTAATTACTAATTATTAATTACTTTTTAATTAACTAAATTATACTAAATTACAAATAATTATGAAATTTAACTAGAAAAATGAAAATTAAATTTAGAAAAATCTAAAATATTATGAAACTATTTTTAAAATAGAAAATCTATTTTTCCTACTTTTTAATTAATTATTAATAATTAAAAACTAATTATTTAATTAATTTAAACTAAACTAAATTATAAAAAATACTAAATGACAAAAGAAAAATCTGAAAAAATTCCTTAAATTATTTTAAGTTAACAGTAACCTAGGAAATTATAAAAATGAAAAGTGCTTTTTGAAAAAGCTAATAAATAAGCTAAAAAGCTTAAATAGAAGCTATCACTTTTTGAAAAGTGGGATTTTCTTGATTTTTCTTTTACAAACCTATTTTCCTACTGAAACTGAGCAACTTTTACAAAGAAACTTTTCTAGAAGCTTAGTGATAAGCTGTGTGTAACTAAATAAGCTCAACAGTGCTTATTATGAGTATTTTGATGATGCAAAAGCTATTAATAAGCTATAAACATGAATACAGAAGCTAAACAAAGTAAAGACAATATAATAATACTGAGAATAGGCAATCGTAAAGAGAAAAAGCACACTGATAAGCTACAAACTCAAATAAGCACTTATATCAATCCATAAGGACTAAGGCAGTCCAAAATACCAAAGTGCAGCCTAGTGTAGGGTCCACAGAAGGTTTTGGAACCCCAAAATAAGACTTATACTGAGAAGGTGGGGTGTAAAACTATCCAATAAGCCAGGGTTAAGGTGTGAGACCCACAAATAAGCTCTAAGGGAAGACTGGGAGTTGGGTGGTTCACACTGGATACTCAGTATGAATGGTTGAACTGAGCAAACTAAAGGCTAAGTGCAGCCCTACCAAATGGACTGAAAAGCAGGAAATAAGTTAAAACCCTTCAAATAGGGCTTAATGGCTTTCTAAAAAACTAAATACCTGACTATGGGTCCCATAATGGAACAAACTATGATCACTTGAAAGTGGAGGTTTTGGGCTGTTTCCCTGGTGCAGGGCAACACAGACCTGAGGGGCTCACTTTGAGCTCATGCACAAACCAATGAAAAATTCACAAAAATCAACTGATTACAGGTTATTGTAGCTTAGGTTGCAGACTTTAATCAAAAGAATTTTCAAGACCTGAATCCACCCACAGAAATCTAGAAAAATCTCACAAAAAGTGAGTTTCTGAACATTCAAGCATATTTGACTTTTTAGATTTTTGCAAAAGGTTGACTTAAGTGAGATTTGATCATGATTTCCTTACTGATTATGATATAAAAATGTGTAATGAGACTATGTCAATCTACTTTTACCACTGATGAACTAATGATGATGTTTTATGAATTGAAATCCTTGACACTTAACTGATACGTAAGATTCACACAAGAGTTTGACTTTCTGGTGGAAGAACCTTGCAACTTATGCAGTAACTACTCTAAATGGTTCTATTATGTCCTGACTAAGATAACATCAGAGACCCAAACCAAGCCAATTTCTCAGAACACCTTTAATCCAAACACCCCTTTAAAATTATTTTGATGAGATTTTCCAAACTTTTGAGTGATTCAATGCATGATTCCACTTCACAGATGTAAAATATGATTCAAGAGACTTATTTGAGCACAAAATTGCACACTCTAACTATATTTATCCATAATTGACAAAGATGAGGTTTTGACAGTTAAAAGTGTGAGTGAAATAAAATGTTAACAAAACTATGAAACTATGAACTGAGACTTAACTAATAAGCTATAACAAATCTAAATAAGCTCACATAAATAGCAGATAGCAATAAAAACTACAAATGACCAATTATGCAGAAGTTACACTAGGATTTTAAAATTAAGAAGCTAAAAAATGTAGAACCTTGACACTAGCTTAACTAGAGTTTCTGGAATTAGCAACAAGCTCTAGCTTGTCTTAAGACAAGCTAGTAAAGTCCCTCTTGCCATTCCAAAACTGGCAACTTCCCATGCGTTCCATATTGTCCAACCAAGGTATCCTGCACTTATCTTGTTTTATTTTTTTTTTCTTTTTAATATCTTTTTTTATGTTTCCTTCTTGATCACTGAGATGATAAGTTAGTGTACCAAAGCTTTAAAGCAACAACAATAATTTAACTGAGTTTTGAAATAACTATTATATTAAAGAAATTGAAACTGCAAGCAACAAGGGATTTAAAAAAAAGAAATACTTGAATTGATTACTTAAAAAAAGATTACAAGTTACAACTAGTGAACTGAATTGAAAAGATTACCTAAAAAACTACTTGCCATCTTTTGGCTTACAATCAAGACCTATTTATACTAGAAAATAACATACAACTAGGGCATCCTTTTCTTCTTTGTGTTTCTTCTGAGTGTACAAACATCACTGAGATGACACTTGTGCTTCTTGTCATTGAATCCCAGCCATCAATTGTCTTTAGATCAATCTCATCCCTTCAATTCGTTTTGGCGCCCATATTTGACACAAGGATTGCCAGGGTGGATGATAAGAGTAAGTGGGGTGTGTTGGGGTTGACTTATGGGGGTAGGGTGGTTGAGGTGGTATTGGGAAGAGGAGGGGGAGACATAAATGTTGGGGTTGGTATAATGGTGTTTGTTCTGTGTCAAGTTAGGCGGCAAAAGGTGGGAAGAAGAAGGGGGTTGACTTTCCTTGACCCCCGTTTTTATTAATAACATGGATGGGTTTGGGATGGGCTTTGGTTGTATTGGGCCTGGGTATGGGTGTGGACTGGATCAGGATTTGTTTGGTTTGTATTTGGAGTGGATTGGGTAGAGTTAAGATCCATGAAGAACCCATACATGCCATAGAACCTATCAACCAATTATAGCCACTCATTTATATTTTCCACCTTTTTTTTCAAAACAACATATCTTGCAAACGGTAAATCTTCAAGCTACAAAAAAATACCATCGCGACGAGTATTAAATGATCTTTCTATAGATATGCATTGTTATATACTTTCGACGAACTTTTTTTTCGCCCAGAAAGAATCATATATGATTTGTAAAAATCATATATGATTCGTAAAAAATCATATATGATTCGATTCTTCGAATCATATATGATTCTTACGAATTATATAAGATTTTTCTGAGCGAAAAAAAAGTTCGTCGAAAGTATATAACAATGCATGTCTATAGAAAGATAATTTAATTCTCGTCGCAATGGTATTTTTTTTTGTAGCTTGACGATTTACGGTTTGCGAAATATTTAAGTTTTAAAAAAAGGGTGGAAGTTTATTTTTTTATTTTGATAAAAAAATGAATGGTTAATATTGCTTGATGGGTTCTATGGTAAAAGTTGGATCTATAAAGAACTTTTAGCGGATTGGGTATTATATTACAAAGGGTCCGTTTGGTATCAAGTGCACAAGGACAACATTTGTGATTAAGCTGAATTTCAAGGATCCATATTGCCATCCTTCCAAAGTATTCCAAGGGACCATATTTGCCACATTCCAATAACATAAGGGCCACATAATAAATTTTCCATCTCAAAATTCCCAGGGACTGATTTTGTCAAACTTGCAAAGTATAGGGACCAAATATGTAATTTTCCAAAAGTTTTCACCTAAGGACAATATTTGATGACTTTTGACTTGTAAATGCCTTGGGTTGACTTTTCTTTCAAAACAAATGCTCAGGGACTAGTTTTGTAAATTTTAGAAAGTTGGGGGACTGAAACTGCTAATTGTGCAATCTTTGTTCGTTTTTTCATTGTTTTTACTCATTTTGCATCTGAAACGTATAAAATACAATCCCTGGGATATTTTCTGTATTTTGATGCATATTTGAGCGTTTTTGGATGTTTTGGCAGTTTAAATACGACAAAAATGATGAGTGTTTGAGCACTCATCAATTCCCCACACTAAACTATTGCTAGTCCCTAGCAATCTTTTTGGAAAAACATTATGGATTTGAAGACTGTTTACCAAAAGCCATCACTTCTGGAGTAGCCAAATGTTTCGGTTCAAGTAAGAATTATGGGCCATTTGATAACCATGTGATTTTGAGCAAACCACCAGCTTTCAACGGTTTTGATTTGTCTTTACCAGAAGCCGTTTGCTTCAAGACTAGCCAACTCTTGATGGAATAGTCAACATCTTAGTGAGCTGATTACCAATTATGGTTTTTCCACTGCCTTTACCACAAGCCATAATCTTGCGGGCTAGCCAACTCTTTCATTTTTATGGCGAGTTGAGATACTATACAATTTTGGGCAAATTGTCAGCCGTAAACGGATTTGATATATCTTTACCAAGAGCCGTTTGCTCATGGATTAGCCAGTCCTTTTGTCGGTTAGACTTGGCGGACTGATAACCACAAAAATTTTGAAATAAAGTGATTTTTTTTTTTTTTTTTTTTTTTTTTTTTTTAATTTTAGGCCAAAAACGGGGGTACTAGACGGTATAATTTGATAAAATTCGCTAGAATTTTCCCCTCCCCCACACTTAGAATTGAATATTGTCCTCAATATTCAAAGTCCCGGCTATTATGCCGAATCTTTGAACGTAAAAAGATAATATTAGAAGCTAACTGTGGGATCGTCATTTTTCATTTTTCACTTTATTTATACATTCAACACACATTTTTTTTAAAGATATATACATTGCAAACAACTGCAGGGGGTTAGAAAGTAGAAAGAAATCAAAGACATGGGTGAAAACCCATGTTTGTGCTACTGTTTTTGTTCATCGAGTCGCTAGCTTGACTCGATCCCCGAATTCATTGGTCCATGGGGAAAGTTTGGAGGTCCGGGACAACCATGGGTGGTATGTCCCCTCCAAAATAATGCTTCAACCGATGCCCATTTACTTTAAAATTTGGACCGTCATTTTGAGACAACTCGACGGTACCATACGGCAAAACTTTGGCAACGGTGTAAGGCCCAGTCCAGCGGGTTTTGAGCTTACCCAAAAATATCTTCATTCTAGAGTTAAAAAGAAGGACTCGGTCACCAACGTTGAAAACGCGGTTCTTGATTTTGGAGTCGTGGATCTTTTTTGTTTTCTCTTTGTAGATTAGAGAGTTTTCGTATGCTTGATCACGAAGTTCATTTAGTTCATTGAGTTGAACTTTCCTATGATCACCCGCGGACTTGAGATCGAAATTGGCATTCTTTAAAGCCCAATAAGCTTTGTGCTCGAGCTCAATCGGTAGATGACACACTTTTCCATACACGAGCTTGTAGGGAGTACACCCGATGTGTGTTTTATAAGCCGTGCGAAAAGCCCATAGAGCGTCATCTAATTTGTCCGACCAAGAGGCACGGTTTTCGCCTACGGTCCTTTCAAGAATTCTTTTAAACCACGGTTTGAAACCTCCACTTGCCCACTCGTTTGTGGGTGATAAGTGGTAGCAAGTCGGTGAGTGACACCATACTTGAGCATGACTTTTGCAAATTGGTCATTGCAAAAGTGAGTACCGCGATCACTAATGATAGCGCGGGGAGTTCCAAACCTAGCAAATAGCGATTTTAAAAACTTTACAACTACTCGGGCATCATTGGTTGGGAGAGCTTTTGCTTCGACCCATTTTGACAAATAGTCAACGGCCACGAGTATGTACTTGTTCCCTCGTGAAGACGGGAACGGCCCAATAAAGTCTATGCCCCAAACATCGAAGATTTTACAAACTTGGATGACATTTTGTGGCATCTCATCCCGTTGTGTTATCTTTCCTTGACGTTGACACGAGTCACAAGATTTGACTAAGTCATGGGCGTCTTTGTAAATTGTGGGCCAATAAAACCCGGAATCAAATACTTTTCGAGCGGTGTAGTTCAGGCCATGATGACCACCGGTGGGTCCATTATGACAAGCCTTAAGAATTTCCATGGCTTCTTGGCCATGAACACACCTACGAATAACTTGATCTGCACAAATTTTAAACAAATAGGGATTGTCCCAAAAGTAATGATTCACATCTTTGAAAAATTTGCTCTTTTGGTGGGACGACATCCCTTTCACAACGAAATTCCCCGCATGGTAGTTTGCAAAGTCGGCAAACCACGGGGTACTAGAATCACCACGACTAGAAAGCACATTAAGTGTCTCGAGAGGAAACATTTCATTTATTTCCTTTTTCTCAAGAACACCTTGATGAGGGTTTTCCAATCGGTAAAGATGGTCAGCAGCGAGGTTCTCGGCTCCTTTTTTATCACGAATAATGATATCAAATTCTTGTAGGAGGAGAACCCAACGGAGCAATCTCGGCTTTACATCTTGCTTGGCAAAGAGATACTTGAGAGCCGAGTGATCCATGTACACTATGCTTTTAGTCAAGATTAAGTATGGCCGAAACTTCTCAAACGCATACACCACGGCTAGTAATTCTTTTTCCGTTGTGGTGTAGTGAGCTTGAGCTTCGGTCAAGGTTTTGCTTGCATAATGAATCGGCTGAAAATGTTTGGTTTTTCGTTGCCCCAAGACCGCACCTATGGCGAAATCACTCGCATCACACATAAGTTCGAAAGGTAGGTCTCAATCGAGGGCAACTAGAATTGGTGCCTCGGTAAGCTTTCTTTTGAGAGTTTGAAAAGCTTCAATGTACTCAGCAGAAAAGACAAACGGAGTTTCTTTTTCAAGAAGTCGGGTCATAGGCCTAGCTATCTTTGAGAAATCTTGAATGAATCTACGATAGAAGTCGGCATGACCCAGAAAACTCCGAACACCTTTAACAGTTGTGAGAGGGGGAAGTTTAGCAATGACATCTATTTTAGCCTTGTCAACCTCAATCCCGCTCTTAGAGATCTTATGGCCAAGGATAATGCCTTCCTTGACCATGAAATGACTTTTCTCCCAATTTAGACTAAAATTGGTGTCTTCACACCTTTGAAGCATTTTGTCTAAACTGGTGAGACATGATTCGAATGAATTCCCAACGACCGAAGAATCATCCATGAAGACCTCCATTGTTTTCTCGATCATGTCGTGAAAAATGGCCATCATGCATCTTTGAAACGTACCCGGAGCATTGCACAAGCCAAAAGGCATGCGTCGATAAACAAATGTTCCATACAGACACGTGAAAGTTGTTTTTTCTTGATCTTGAGGGTCGATGGGAATTTCGAAATAACCCAAAAAACCGTCAAGGAAACAATAGTATTCGTTTCCTGCCAATCTTTCGAGCATTTGATCCATGAAAGGTAGAGGAAAGTGGTCTTTACGGGTGGCGTCATTCAAATTTCGATAGCCAATGCAAACACGCCAACCCGTTACCAATCGAGTAGGAATCAACTCATTATCATCGTTTTTAACAACCGTTATACCACCCTTCTTGGGCACACAATGAATCGGACTAACCCAAGGACTATCCGATATAGGGTAAATCAATCCGGCATCAAGAAGTTTTATCACTTCTTGCTTGATTACTTCATGGATTTTTGGATTTACCCTTCTTTGTTGTTGAACCGCCGGTTTAAAGTCATCCTCCATCAAAATCTTGTACATACAAAATTCCGGGTTAATACCCTTGATGTCGGAAAGTCTCCAAGCAATCGCTCACTTGTGTGACTTTAAAACCTTGAGAAGAGCGGTTTTATTTTCCTCATTCAAGTCTTTGGAAATTATGACGGGAAACTTATCGTCACCCTCCAAGAATGCATACTCGAGATGAGGCAGAAGTTCCTTGATTTCGACCTCGGGGAAGTCATCAGTTTTTTCAACATTTTTGACCTCCTCGTTATGAAGTTCTTTTAGAGGAAGAGATGACGGATCATCATTAAGCAACTTCTCAAGGAGAAGTATGTCTTCCTCGGGATTGATAGGATCATGATCAACACGAGAATCACATGATAAGCAAGCTTCAATCTCTTCCAAAATGAAGTCACCTCCCTCAAAAGGAGTGAGAGAGGGGGAAGAGACATCGATGGTAGAATTAACTGATCCTTGCACATTTAACACTTCTTCAAAGTATTCATCGCATGTAATATCGATGACATCAATTTGGTTAATTGCTTCTCGTTCAAGGTTGAGAAGATCTTTTGAAGTGTTTTCAATGTTAATGACCAATTTTTCATCGCCAACTCTTAGAGTCATTTCACCTTCGAAGACGTCGATTAATGCACGAGCCGTTTTCAAGAATGGTCTTCCCAAAATAAGGGGGACACGAGGATCGGCATCGAAATCAACGACTACGAAGTCGGCAGGGAAATGGAACTTACCAACCTTCACAAAGACATCTTCAGCAATACCCTTCGGAACCGTAACTATTCGGGTTGCTAATTCAAGAGTCATTCGTGTTGGTGTAAGCTCGGGAAGTTAAAGCTTTTGCCAAATAGATAAAGGCATGAGATTTATGCTAGCGCCAAGATCGGCCAAGGCGAAGCATTCTTCTAGCTTTTGAAAATCACAAGGAATGAGAAATTTCCCAGGGTCTCCTAATTTTTCAGGATGTTTCTTTAGAAGCACCACCGAACAATTCTCATTCAAACGAGTTTTGGTTAGTTCAACAATTTCTCTTTATTACTTAAAAGACTTTTGAAAGTGGAAGCAAACTTGGGCATATAGAGAAGAGCATCCGCGAAACTAATGTCGAAGTGTAACTTTTGAAATATCTCAAGAAACTTCTTCATTTGGTCATTAGTTTGCTCACGGAGTTTTTGATCATTAAGCCTTGAAGGATACGGGATCGAAGGCTTAGGAATGCTCTTAGGAAAAGCAAATTCGGGAATTGAAGTTGGATCGGCCGAGGGTTGGACGTGTGCGGTACTTCGTGAGATTGAGGGTTGCACTTTGTCCTTTGTAACCTCGGGTTCTCATTCTATTTCCTTCAAAGGTGGAGGAATAGGAGTCGAGGGTCCATTTACTACTTTACCACTACGAGTGGAAATAGCTTTCAATTCACCCTTCGGGTTAGGAATGGTGTTTCCCGGGAGAGTACCCGAAGTAGAAGCTTGATTCATTTGATTCATAAGACTAGCAAACATGTTCTCAATCTTACTTTGAGATTGTTCAATCTTGTGATTAGTGTTTCGAAGTTCATTTTTAAGCTCATTTCCTTGTCTCGACATTGAAGATTGAAAATCATTCTTCAAAGTGTTGATTTGGTTTTGCTTTTCCCTCATGTTAGCTTCATTTGCTTTGATGTAATTAACAAGTTCATTTGAAGCAACATTAGGAGCTTGGTGATTATGAGCTTGAAAACCTTGATTGAAGTTTCCCCCTTGATTTGAAAATTGATTATTGGGGGCATGAAATTGATTTTGAACATTTTGATTTCTTTGTTGATTTTGATTGAATCGATTTGGATTATTGGGTTGAGAAAAACCGGGTGGACCACCTTGGTTGCTAGCACGGTAATTTGGCTCTATTTGAGGACGGTATTGATTACCTACTTGATTAGAATTACCGGCTATCGCATTAACTTTAAATGGATTGCCATCGGTGGCAGTACAATTGTAATATGCGTGTGGACCACCACAAGTAACACAAACTTCAACCTTTTTGACTTCGGCAGGTTGAGGAGAAACTTTCTTATTTTTGGTGAGAACCAAAGCATGAATAGCTTCCGTGAGTTTGTCAAGCCTAGCATCGGTGCTAGATTGAGCCACGGGTGATGAAGTAGAAGAGCTAACATTCACTTGGGAAACAACCGGCTTGCTTTGTGGAATGCGGACCTTAAACTTATTCTCGATGATAACTAAAGCATCCTTTGTGGTTCGATTCAAGAAATTACCTCCCGCGGAGGCGTTTAGAGAGTCTTGATCAATTTGGCTCACACCATTATAGAAAGTGTCGAGTTGCATTAACTCAGAGAAACCATGATGAGGACATTTACGAAGCATATCCTTATAATGGTCCCATGCCTCACCGAATGATTCATCGAATTTCTGTGTGAATTTCATGATCTCATTCTTGAGGGTCGTGGTTTTCGAAGGAGGAAAGAATTCATTCACAAACTTCTTAACCAAATCTTCCCATGTTTCAATCGATCGAGGGGGTTGCTTGTCAAGCCAATTTTTGGTTGCCCCATCGAGGAAAAACGGGAAGAGGAGAAGTTTGATTGCCTCCTCAGGGACATTTTTGCATTTGATGGTGGATGTGATTTTATTGAACCATCGAATGTGATCTTGAGGATCGTCCCTTTCGAAACCGTAGAATTGACGCGAGGTGACAAGGTTTATCAACCCCGTTTTGAGCTCAAAGTTGTCAGCCACGATGGCTGGAACAATGATAGCATCTCCGTAACCCTCGATGGGTGCTTGGAGAAGCTCATTCATAGTAGGCTCATCCGCCATGGTAGGAATAGTACGAATCTCGGGTTCGACTATTGGATTGGTACGTCGTCGATTACGCCTTCTTCTTGGAATGTTGTTAAGCGTTTGCAAAGGACTTGTTGACGTACACGAACGGGTGCGCATGCACCACAATGTAACACCCCCAATTCATGGACGCAGCGGAATTCGAATTGGGTGTTACTTGATGGCACAATAGACACAATAATAGAAAACGAACTCCAATTGAGTCGTTTTAAAAGATTTATCATTCAAATTGTATAAATATCAGAGATTACAAAATGAGGTCCCAGATGGTTCCATGTTTACAAATTAAATGAGTTTTGAATGATAATAAAATTTATAGCCCTCTTAAGTATCCGTGTCCTTCCGTGCCATCCTTGATCGTCATAAACCTGAAATACATGCTTGAGAGGTCAACACAAAGGTTGAGTGGAATTCGTAGAGTTTAGTTAAATCGTTTGAACACAATATGTCGTAGTGTGAGCTATAGTCTCACACTCATAGTTAGAAAACAAAATCGTTATTTATTTCACTAAGCTCATGCAACCAAAGCATTAACATCGAACCAACAAAATTGGCATTATAGAAGCCCTATCAAGGTACTTTTGCCGTTATACCGCTAAATCTCAAATATAGTGCATTTGTGTGAACTCATCGTTGTTCAACACAAATGGGATTCGTCAATCCCAATAGATCTATTCACAATATTCGCGCTCACTAAAGGTAGTGACTAATGGTTCATGATATAGGGACTTCGAACATGGCAATCGTTACTTAGTGATAATAAAACATCGTCGGGTAGCATACAGTAGAAAGCATCGTGTTCGAGTAGAAAAATAATAGCATGTATTCCCCCCATGGATTTGTAAAATAGTTAAACAATAGAAAGTGGGGCTACGAACTCACCTTAAGTACGATAGCAAGTAATGAAGGTGATGGTTTGATCGTGTAGGTTTCTACAAGCAACCTATAATAGAATGTCGCGACTTAGGATCGGAGTAAAGAATATGAAGTAGTGCCTATATATATATCTTGCATTTAGTCCATGATGTGGTATGATGTATAGTATAAGTCTTTGAAAGAAAGATTCATGAAACATGTATGTTTTGGTATATCGTTTACTACCGTTCGGGCCGACATAATTCAGAAGTCATGTTAGTAAGCGTTCGAGGAGCCAGGACACTTTAACTCGTAAATCCACAACTCAACTCGACGGCTTACATAATGAACTCCTCACATGAGGCTCCCTACTATTGTAGTAGTTGATAAAATATATAGATATAAGTTTTGATTCGAAAAGTTACTTGTCCGATATTTGAATAAACTTAGGAAAGTTTATTTGTACATGAAGATTGTTATTAGGGGTAGTTTCATAAGTCTTGAATGACCATTTTCTCTTGGTAAAATCTCATGGTTTCCTTTTAAGTGAAGTAGATCCAAATTGCTTGTTCAAGTTATCGCCTAATTCATTGTTTCATGTTTACGCCTATGTAATTTCGTATGGTCATTTCGTCATGGCCTAGCCATGACCTTTGGTCCTTGTTCCAAGGTCATGAGACACAACCTTGGCTCTAGCCATGGTGGTGGTCTTGATTATAGGTCATAAGACCCCTTGTTCCTTTCAAAGTATAACCATAATCTAGTGACTTTCGCCAAAAAATGGGCTGTTTAGAATTTGAAGAATTTTATCACTCGGAAAGCATTTTTAGGTCTCGAGCTTCTTTGTTCCTGAACGAAAACGTCGTTTCGGACAACTTTCGTGTTTTAACTTTTTGATGAATCGGACCAGAAGTGGGACTTTCAAAACCCAAATTTGATCAGAATGGTATTTGGCAGTTTTGCCGGAAACTTTGGTAATTTCAAATGGGCGTAACTTTTGACTCGTATACTCGTTTTAGATGGTTCAAATTGCTATGGTTTCCTTGTTAAGTCCTCTACTGTAATATGTAATGATCCAATATCATAATTTTACCATTTTGGTCGTGGTTTTCCAAGAAAGTCACTAGTTTGCTTGTTTTAGTAACTTGTTGTAACAATCAATAACAATAACTTGTTTTGCTCACTTTTATACATCATGGACATAACTACAAGACATAATATAGCAAGAATAACATGTAAATAACATGAATATGATTATTTAACAAGAATCATGTTAGGGTTTGGCTTACAACTTTTGGCTTTCAAAGATGAAAGGAAGTTAACATGTAAGGATAGGACATTGATAGACTTGCTTCAACCCTTTTTCACTTCATGCAATCTTTCTACCCTTGGTATTCTTGAAAGATGGATGATGAAGGTTGAGGTGAATTGAGTAGATTTAAACTCAAGAGAAATCACCAAAGTTTATGTAGTTTGGAAGTGTTTTGATTATCTAAAAGAAACTAGGGTTTCAACCTTGAACTTGCACTTGAATCTTGCATAGAATTGGAAGAAGATCAAGCAAAGGAGATGGTGTTGGTGTGTTGTGATGGTGGCGTACAAAGGAAGGGGAGGAGGGAGTATTTATAGTCCATTTAAGGAGGTTAGGAAGTTAACTAGGAAGTTTCCTAAACTTGGTGACCAAGTTGTAATTAACTAATGATCTAAGGGTAGTTTCATGAGATGAAGCCACATGGGTGTGACTCCCCCTCCTAGTGGCGGTTTGAAAACTTGGGGAGAAAGGGTTAGACTTGTGATGATCTTATCCAAGATACTTGGTTAGTTTTGACTCCGGGAAATGCCAATCGTAAATGATTAAGCCTCAAAACGTAAAACCGGGTGTCGTAAAATTATGGAACTTGGAAGAATGGTTAAACATGTCCATATAGTCCATAATAAAATATAAAATGAGTGGTAGGATCTATCGGGTGCTAAAACCCTGCTAAAAACTGGAAACACGGGTCTAAAACGCGTAATTCGCGTAAAACGCTGAATATTGCGTAAAATTGAGAAAAGTAAAATATTACTTTTCTAATAGGTTATAAATGATTTAAAATGACTTATAATGTCTAGACTGGGCTCAGTCTAGTGTCGGTTGGTATTAAATGTCTTTTAGACATCAAACCGTAAGCCTAAAAATCACGAATTGACTTATAACATCAAGGGATGATTTTTGGTCAATGGAGGAGGGAAAGAATATGTTGACTTTTTCTAAGAAGTTTAAAACTCAAATAGTCTTAGAAACGCGTTTCGTGGTCTCACGGTTAATCGCTCATACGGTTAAGCGTGCTCATGTGAGAATAGTACAGGCTTGGGTGACCTGCTGGGAAGTTTTTGGTCATGTTTTTCTCAGTCACGATTAATTCTCAAATAAATCATGAGTGTGCCAAACATTTTTCTGATGTGGGGTCACCTGACGAGGTCGAATTTCGTTGTGCGTAGAATTTCTGAATGTCGTTTTACCCTAAAACGTGTAATTCCTTAATAACTTTCACGAAAGTGAGCTTATGAAAGTTAAACTTTTAATTTGCCATGGAAATGATTTATCATTCGAGAATATCAAATAAAAATCAACTTTCGGGAAAAATGAATAGTAAAAGTGAATAGTGAAATTTTCCGGGAATGGTAATTATCCTGAAAAATGTGAATTGTTACACACAAAAACAAACTCAATTAAAACAATACCACTTTAACGACAAGGGAACTTAAACCAATAATCAAGAACGCAAGGTCGACCTTTAAGGATAAATGTACAAGGAGCGGGAGAAAAGAATGGATTTCTCACTAGGGCGAAGTTTGTTGGAACGCCCTATACCGTTTCGACTCCCCTTAGCGTAAGCTTATCGATTAAAAGTTTTCCAAAACGCAAGTGATACAAAGGCAAGTTTTGATCTTAGGTTTGGGAACTTATTATGGTCACACCCCCAGTTGGTAGGTGTTCTGCCTTGATTTGCGGTGGTAAGATTTTAATGTTATTATTAAACAAAGAAACGGGAAAATCTTTTTGTGTTTTTCTTAACTTATAAAAGCGTAACTTCTTGCGAAGGTTCTACAAGACTAATCGTCTAAACCTTATCGAGACTTTCGACACACAGCCTCCCCGGCAGCGGCGCCATTTGATTCGTTATGTTTTGGTGTGTCCAAAAACAATTTATCAATATATCAACAAACGTGAGGTCTAATTTATTGTGAGACAAATAGACGTGAAGTAATACGAGTAAACCTTTTAGGAAAACGATTACCTCGTAAAACTTGTGAAAGTGATATTTAAATTGTGAGACCGGGAAGTGATTTCCCGAGTCGTACCCCAACGAGGTGTGAATGGAAAGTTTCATGAGAATATCGAGATTAAAATCTTGTATGTTTGGTTGAGAAAGGTTATTCGGTATTGTGGTACGTTAATTTAACAAAAATTACGAATTAACGAACGAATACGTAACCTAGGTGTGAATTCACAATGGAAATGAAAATTAACCCTTAAAAACTACCTAAGATACTATGGGAAACATAATAGGGAATTAGGGAACCTTAAAACGTAAGCTAGGATTAAAAACGTAAAAGTTAACTTAAATAAAACGCGAGTGTGCGAAATAAAACGTGAAACGTGAGCAAATAAAGTCCTACGAATGTGAAAATTATATTTTTACAATCCTAATGATAAAAGAAAATTTTTGGAAAATTAAAATTATTTTTACAACTATTTAGTTAATTACTAATTATTAATTACTTTTTAATTAACTAAATTATACTAAATTACAAATAATTATGAAATTTAACTAGAAAAATGAAAATTAAATTTAGAAAAATCTAAAATATTATGAAACTATTTTTAAAACAGAAAATCTATTTTTCCTACTTTTTAACTAATTATTAATAATTAAAAACTAATTCTTTAATTAATTTAAACTAAACTAAATTATAAAAAATACTAAATGATAAAAGAAAAATCTGAAAAAAATTCCTTAAATTATTTTAAGTTAACAGTAACCTAGGAAAATTATAAAAATGAAAAGTGCTCTTTGAAAAAGCTAATAAATAAGCTAAAAAGCTTAAATAGAAGCTATCACTTTTTGAAAAGTGGATTTTCTTGATTTTTCTTTTACAAACCTATTTTCCTACTGAAACTGAGCAACTTTTACAAAGAAACTTTTCTAGAAGCTTAGTGATAAGCTGTGTGTAACTAAATAAGCTCAACAGTGCTTATTTTGAGTATTTTGATGATGCAAAAGCAATTAATAAGCTATAAACATGAATACAGAAGCTAAACAAAGTAAAGACAATCTAATAATACTGACAATAGGCAATTGTAAAGGGAAAAAGCACACTGATAGGCCACAAACTCAAATAAGCACTTATATCAATCGATAAGGACTAAGGCAGTCCAAAACACCAAAGTGCAGCCTAGTGTAGGGTCCACTGAAGGTTTTAGAACCCAAAAATAAGACTTATTCTGAGAAGGTGGGGTGTAAAACTATCCAATAAGCCAGGGCTTAAGGTGTGAGACCCACAAATAAGCTCTAAGGGAAGGCTGGGAGTTGGGTGGTTCACACTGGATACTCAGTATGAATGGTTGAACTGAGCAAACTAAAGGCTAAGTGCAGCCCTACCAAATGGACTGAAAGGCAGGAAATAAGCTAAGACCCTTCAAATAGGGCTTAATGGCTTTCTAAAAAACTAAATACCAGACTATGGGTCCCACAATGGAACAAACTATGATCATTTGAAAGTGGAGGTTTTGGGCTGTTTCCCTGGTGCAGGGCAACACAGACCTGAGGGGCTCACTTTGAGCTCATGCACAAACCAATGAAAAATTCACAAAAATCAACTGATTACAGGTTATTGTAGCTTAGGTTGCAGACTTTAATCACAAGAATTTTCAAGACCTGAATCCACACACAGAAGTCTAGAAAAATATCACAAAAAGTGAGTTTCTGAACATTCAAGCATATTTGACTTTTTAGATTTTTGCAAAAGGTTGACTTAAGTGAGATTTGATCATGATTTCCATACTGATTATGATATAAAAATGTGTAATGAGACTATCTCAATCTACTTTTACCACTGATGAACTAATGATGATGTTTTATGAATTGAAATCCTTGACACTTAACTGATATATAAGATTCACACAAGAGTTTGACTTTCTGGTGGAAGAACCTTGCAACTTATGCAGTAACTATTCTAAATGGTTCTATTATGTCCTGACTAAGCTAACATCAGAGACCCAAACCAAGCCAATTTCTAAGAACACCTTTAATCCAAACACCCCTTTAAAATTATTTAGATGAGATTTTCCAAACTTTTGAGTGAGTCAATGCATGATTCTACTTCATAGATGTAAAATATGATTGAAAAGACTTATTTGAGCAAAAAATTGCTCACTCTAACTATATTTATCCATAATTGACAAAGATGAGGTTTTGACAGTTAAAAGTGTGAGTGAAATAAAATGTTAACAAAACTATGAAACAATGAACTGAGACTTAACTAATAAGCTATAACAAATCTACATAAGCTCACATAAATAGCAGATAGCAATAAAAACTACAAATGACCAATTATGCAGAAGTTACACTAGGATTTGAAGATTAAGAAGCTAAAAAATATAGAACCTTGACACTAGCTTAACTAGAGTTTCTTGAATCAGCAACAAGCTCTAGCTTGTCTTAAGACAAGCTAGTAAAGTCCCTCTTGCCATTCCAAAACTGGCAACTTCCCATGCTTTCCACATTGTCCAGCCAAGGTATCCTGCACTTATCTTGTTTTAATTTTTTTTTTTAATATCTTTTTTTATGTTTCCTTCTTGATCACTGAGATGATAAGTTAGTGTACCAAAGCTTTAAAACAACAACAATAATTTAACTGAGTTTTGAAATAACTATTATATTAAAGAAATTGAAACTGCAAGCAACAAGGGATTTAGAAAAAAAAAATACTTGAATTGATTACTTAAAAAAAGATTACAAGTTACAACTAGTGAACTGGATTGAAAAGATTACCTAAAAAACTACTTGCCATCTTTTGGCTTACAATCAAGACCTATTCATACAAGAAAATAACATACAACTAGGGCATCCTTTTCTTCTTTGTGTTTCTTCTGAGTGTACAAACATCACTGAGATGACACTTGTGCTTCTTGTCATTGAATCCCAGCCATCAATTGTCTTTCCTTGACCCCCGTTTTTATTAATAACATGGATGGGGTTGGGGTGGGCTTTGGTTGTGTTGGGCTTGGGTATGGGTGTGGACTGGATCAGGATTTTTTTGGTTTGTATTTGGAGTGGATTGGGCATTATATTACAAAGGGTTCGTTTGGTATCAAGTGCACAAGGACCACATTTGTGAATAAGCTAAATTTCAAGGACCCATATTGCCATCCTTCCAAAGTATTCCAATGGACCATATTTGCCACATTCGAATAACATAAGGGCCACATAATAAATTTTCCATCTCAAAATTTCCAGGGACCGATTTTGTCAAACTTGCAAAGTATAGGGACCAAATATGTAATTTTCCAAAAGTTTTCACCTAAGGACAATATTTGATGACTTTTGACTTGTAAATGCCTTAGGTTGACTTTTCTTTCAAAACAAATGCTCAGGGACTAGTTTTGTAAATTTTAGAAAGTTGGGGGACTGAAACTGCCAATTATGCAATCTTTGTTCGTTTTTTCATTGTTTTTACTCATTTTGCATCTGAAACGTATAAAATACAATCCCTGGGATGTTTTCTGTATTTTGATGCATATTTGAGCGTTTTTGGATGTTTTGGCAGTATAAATACGACAAAAATGATGAGTGTTTGAGCACTCATCACATCCTTTCCCACTTGGGTTATGCTTTACATCAAAGCAAAGCACTTAACTTGTTTGAACCAAGGTATTAGTTGAGAACGTCGAGTCATGGAAAGTCACGAGATATTGAACTATGGATTCTCGACGTTGTGTTACTTGAACTTATAAGTAACCTATGATTTTCTCAACTTATAATCTTAATTGTCTAAACCTTTTCTTCTTAATGACAATTAGATTATGTCTTAATCCTCTTTTAATCTCATTTATACATAAGACAAAACCAATCATTTCCAATCATATCTAAATCATATATTCTCTTACACAATCTCTTACACCCTTACATTTTCCCTTACACACTACATCCTAACCATCCATTCCCTTACAACACATCCCAACCCTTCATATTAAACACATGCCAATTGTTGGAAACCCTAATATGGCTCCTCTCATCCAAGCCATTGATTTCAAATTACAACACATCACAACCATCCATCCAACCCCTCATCTCTATATCATCACATGGGTTTGATCTCAACCATTGAATTCAAACTAAACTCATCTCAACCATCCATCCAATCTCTCCTATCTATGCCACCACATGTGATTGATCTTAGCCATTGAATTCAAACCAAAACAATCCCAACCATTGATCCACACTTCCCCCCCCCCCCCCCCCTCAAGCAAAGGAGGCTCCATTTGATCTCATCCATCCATTTCAAACAAACTCATCTCAACCCTCCATTCACCCTTTCCCCCCAAGCAAAGCATATTCCCTTGGAATATCCTCCTCAACCCTAACCTAGGCATACTTGATCTTAGCCATCCATTTCAAATGAGATCATCTCATCCATCCACATTCCACACATGCTATATTGTTTGAAAACCAAGGGAGGCTCCCTTTGATCCTAGCCATCCAATTTAAACCATTTCATCTCAACCCTCCATCTCATTCTTCCCCCAAGCTTTAGAATATTCCTTGGCATATTCTTTCTCTCTTTTCTATGCCATGTGAGGAGATACACTTGTACCCCTTCCAAATTACCCTATCTATACTTTAAACCCTTGGTAATTTGGTTTCTCTTAAAACACTTCACAAATGATTTCCAAATTGGCTATTTGAGTTGGTATACCTTAGAATGATTAATGTTAAGGTTTAGTGTGAAGTACAATTGAGGGTTTAGCAAGGATAGGTATTTATAAGATCTGATGCGTGGGAATTGCACCAGGCTTTACCTCTCGAGAAGCTTACAACCCCCACCAGGCGGTGTACCTGATCGTTGTAGTATAGTATTGTGACAAGTACCGAGGGATTGATCATTCAACTTAGGAATAGTGTCGCTAGGATTAGAAAACCTAAGAACTAGGTTTAGAGATGAGGGATGATTCTTTTTGTATTTTTATGTTTTATGAAAAGCAAATAAAAATCTCGGTTTTTAGAGGAGTGGGCGGAATTAGTTGCAAGTCAACTAACCAAATAACTAAAGATGCAATCAAAATAAAATAACAAAAATGAAAATAAACTAATTTAACTAGTGGTGTGAGCAATATATGAGAGAATTGTGTTTACTTAGATTTCACTACTCCCTAGATATCTTTTGCAGGTTAATTACTTGTTACAGTTGCGTGGATGACGGATTGTATTCCTTAATACCATTCATGGGGTGGCGTACTTACTACCCCAATCCTATAAGCTCCTACTTCACTCCTATGTCGAGCCGGCTAAGAAGCTCCTAACATGGGATCACTAAAATTCACTCATGCATTAAATACAATCATAAAAACCTAGTACACATCAGTTCATGTTTCTTAAGACGTTCAAGCAAGTTACACAATGGAGATCTGCCAGTTTTCTTAAGGCTAACATTGAAATCATTCATCCATTACAACTATAAACAAGCAATCAACCTATAATTAACATCTAGGTTTCATTACATCTAAGCAAACACATGAGAGATCTAGCCTAGCATGTTAAAATCAAGACAAGCATAAGATATATTCAAACAACACATAGACAGATTGAATGAATTAAAAGAGGACTTATCTCAATTGAACATGAAAGGTTTCAAGGGATGAAAACCCTTGAAAATACTGTTACAAATGACCTAGGGTTTATTAGGTTCGACCCTAGTATTCTCCACACAAGTTCCTCTCTAATGAATGAAAAATAGAAAAGTATATATAGATTTTGTGAGGTGACGACGTCAAGAGTAAATGTCTGACGCCATCATCTCGCCGCCAATAAAGTTCTCGAACTGCCTAGATCTGGGTTTGACGCCGTCACGTGTAATCCATCTTCAGGCCGTCACCAAAATAACTCTTGACGCACTTCATCTGACGCCTTCAGGTTTTCACTGGGTCGTCATGGATTTTGCTCCTGACGCCGTCACATTTTCCTTCTTGACGCCGTCAGGTACTGTTCTCAGCATGGAAAATTAAGTTTTTGCCGTTTTCTTCACTTTTATGCTCCAAAAACGTCCAAAATGCTTCCTTTTCCAGAATTCACTCCCAAAGTACCTAAAATCACAAAAGGAACGATTTAGGGTAATATTTGATCAAATAAATTCAATTCCGGGCTTAAATGACCCCCTAAAAACGGTTCATTTTTCGCCTTATCATATACCCTTACACTTGAGATTTGCTTGTCCTCAAGCAAATGCGCTTTTATTCTAGTCAAAATACAAGTTAGAGGTCATTTAACACTAACATAAAAGTAATTACAACAAATAATCGTTCCACTAAAGACCAAAGACAAGCACGGAGGTCATACACTAGCACCTCACAAATATTGTTTAGATACTCACATCTCTCGGGTGTAATAAAGTAATATCACAATATGGAAATAGAAAACATCTCTCACTACCTGTCATAGCAAAATAGATTACCATAGGCTTGGGAAAGGATCAAACCTCCACCACATGGCGTAAGCACCTAGGATAAACTATCAAAGATGTCTTTTTAAAGGGTTGTAATGTTAGGTGTAGGGATATGGAATACATGGTTTTGTTGGATATAGGCAGTCTTTACTGGTGGCGAGTTAATCATCTTGGTTAATTACATGTACAATATGTTGCTAAGCCAAGCCAAGACTCGACTTAAGTTAATAAATCAAAAATAACAAAAACGTAAAATAAATATAGAATGAAACGGGATGGTAGTCCGTTTTTTTTTTTTTTTTTTTTTTTTTTTTTTTTTTTTTGCATACACTCTTACCTTACCATCCAAAATAATACATCATAGGGAATGTACATTCCCCTTACACTTGAATTTTTACATACTTTACAATAAACTAATCTAATGACTTGAATCAAGATAATCAAAACACTTGGAGTACTTTTAAGATTAACGTACATATGGGGGTAATAATGTGATGTTCTTCCCCATTAATCCATAAATAAGTACTTTACCCATGAGTCCCAATCGTCCCAAAACAATATGTACAAGGATATGACTCGACTTAGCAACCATGTAATCAATTAGATAATTAACTAAGGGTTTAAACAAATAACAATAATGCACTAAAGATGAGTGCATACACGGAAGGCTAAGGCGATTTGGGTGTACATTTAAGTGGGGTGTAACAAATTCTTCCTTTAAGTAAGATGCTTAAAGTTAGAAACGAAAAGATAGGCTCGGAGGGGTGTACTAGGGGTTTCATGTACTAAAAATGAGTACAACGCTAAGGTGTGGGAAAAATTAATTGACTTTACTAGCCAAGTAATATGACTTAAATGGTCAAGTAATTATGATACGGGTTTAACACAAGGGTGATCCTAATGCCTCTTATCATGTAGTAAATTCTACTACACGAATGTAGTCTCACTAGCGGTTTCGGGATGCATCACTCATGCAAGTTCTAGAATCTAAATGCTACCGGTACACTCATAAGCACTAATAATGAATGCTTTTCCTATCAAATCTAAAGGCGAACCTCACATATTTGGGTGGAAAATTTTTCTGAATGGTACGGTTTTGTGCTAGTCATACAATCTCCTATCCATGAGACACTTGCTATGGCTAAAGTTTCACTCCTAAATGTTGTAAAAAAATTTAAATTTGGCGCTAAAATTACACTAACAAGTATTTCTCATAGTTTTATTAAACATATACTATCAAACAAACAAACTCAAGCGAAAGTGTATCTGTAAGGTATCATCATTTTACCCTCCCCTTACACTTAGGATGAACATTGTCCCCAGTGTTCAAGTAAAGAATGTAAAAGTAAAATAAGTAAAAAGAATGAAATCAAATACTCCCCTGATTCGCTCGGTATGGATAATAAGGTAACCAGGTTAGATCTTCCTCCAAGAAAATGAACAATCAAAGCTTCCCTTCCAAAATATAAATCATCTTCTTGTCATAAATAACCTGTAAAACCTGAGAAAACAGACAAGGAAACCTCGCGTAAAATCGGTGGCAATCTATATATGCTAACAAATTCTAGAAAACAGAATAAGATATAATGCTTGTGGAATGATGTTTGCAAATTTCCTGGAGATTATAAAACTAAAGATTCAACAAAAACTTTAAGACTCCGTTAGAAAAACAAAACTGGTAAAATTTCCAGAATTTTACACGTGACGCCGTCAGGGGTTTCTTCCTGACGCCGTCAGAAGTGACCTGCAGAAATTCTTATGTTAAGTTTCCAAAAAAATTCTGGAAAAAACTTCGTCCTACTTCCTAGAAAATCCTGCAAAACATCATTATGACTCGATACAAGCATTTGACTCTAACAAATACGAATATACATGTTCACTTAATATTGTGGAGAATCATGATCGAGTTTGTTTCTTAAAAACATATTTGGGGTTTCCCCTTACACTTATCTTTTGCGAAATACCTTTGGATGAAGTTAAGACTAAGCCAAACAACAAAATAAAGTATTTTCACCATTTTAGTTTTGAAACCTGATCTACCAACAATAAAAAATAAAGCATGCATACGGAAACAAATAACAATCAAACAAAATAAAAATCACACAAAACATGGGTTGCCTCCCAAGAAGCACTTTTCTTTATTTACGAGTCTTGTAGCTAGACTCAAGGTCATGGGTTATCATGTGTCGCTTATGCTCACATAACCAAGGGTGAGCCATCTAATAGTCGCCTCATCTTTCTTATAATCATCACCTAACTTTAAACATCCATGATAATACCTTTTATTCTTTTCATGAGTGTATTTAAGCCCCTTTCTCTTATCGTTCTCACTTAGCATTTCTATGGGCGGAGACCTACTACACTTCTCCATGGAAAAATCCTTGAACCTAGGGTGTGCACGGGGCATTTGGTAGACAAAATCTTCATCCCTATCCGAGAATGTAATTAACCCTTCCATAAGTTTTTCATCAAGGTTGGTCAACCTTTTGAAAGGTTTTCCAAACACAACTTGGGTTAACTTACTATCGATAAATTCTCCTAGATTCTCCATAACCATGAACTCAACAAGATAAACGAAGCTTCCTACAAACACATGCAAAGACATTGCCCTAGCAATAACATTATCTCCTTTGTATTCTAACTCATCTACCATGATTTTATTATATTCACTACGCGAGATTATGTTCATTGGGAGAGATGAGTTAAGGTAGGCATTAAAGCTCCTAAATCCAATCTTACAAGGAAATTGCATATTGAATGAGCTATCACTCTCAATCCTTGTTCTAGGGTCAACATACCTAAAAGGGTTCACTTCATCTTCCATCCTATCCTCATTAATCACATCACCATCATCAAGATCCTCATCGGAGTCTGAATAGTAAAAAGGACTAGCCCTATGGTCATCATCGTGGTCAAACTCCTCCATTTCAGAATTATTGTCAAAGTGGTGGTTAGGCGATAGGTTATGTGGGTTCTCATTTTCCACTAAAGGGATTGAGGCGGGCATTTGGAAAATCCTACGATGAAAAACGCGAATAACAGGAATCAAACGATCAATGTTATTGTTATCCATCGATATAGTTTACGAACAAAGGAAACAAAGAAATAAGATAGACTAAAGAGAACCTAAAAAATAAAAATAAAATCTTACTAGAAAGGAATCTAGCAAGTAGACCTAATAAAAAGAAATTCTAACCTAGACAATAACTATTTTCGGGCTGCGGCGCCAAAAACTTGATGCGTAGAAATTGCACCAGGCTTTACCTCTCGAGATATCTCGAGAAGTTTACAACCCCCACCAGGCAGTGTACCGGATCGTTGTAGTATAGTATAGTGACAAGTACTGGGGGATTGATCGTTCAACTTAGGAATAGAATCGCTAGGATTAGAAAACATAAGAACTAGGTCTAGAGATGAGGGATGATTCTTTTTGTATTTTTATGTTCTATGAAAAGCAAATAAAAGTCTCGGTTTTTAGAGGAGTGGGCGGAATTAGTTGCTAGTCAACTAACCCAATAACTAAAGATGCAATCAAAATAAAATAACAAAAATGAAAATAAACTAATTTAACTAGTGGTGTGAGCAATATATGGGAGAATTGTGTTTACTTAGATTTCACTACTCCCTAGATATCTTTTACATGTTAATTACTTGTTACAGTTGCGTGGATGACGGATTGTATTCCTTAATACCATTCATGGGGTGGCGTACTTACTTCCCCAATCCTATAAGCTCCTACTTCACTCCTATGTCGAGCCGGCTAAGAAGCTCCTAACATGGGATCACTAGAATTCGCTCATGCATTAAACACAATCATAAAAACCTAGTACACATCGGTTCATGTTTCTTAAGACGTTCAAGAAAGTTACAGAATGGAGATCTGCCAGTTTTCTTAAGCCTAACATTGAAATCATTCATCCATTACAACTATAAACAAGCAATCAACCTATAATTAACATCTAGGTTTCATTACATCTAAGAAAAACACATGAGAGATCTAGCCTAGCATGTTAAAATCAAGACAAGCATAAGATATACTCAAACAACACATAGACATATTGAATGAATTGAAAGAGGACTTATCTCAATTGAACATGAAAGGTTTCAAGGGGTGAAAACCCTTGAAAATACTGTTACAAACGACCTAGGGTTTATTAGGTTCGACCCTAGTATTCTCCACATAGGTTCCTCTCTAATGAATGAAAAATAGAAAAGTATATATAGATTTCGTGAGGTGACGATGTCAAGAGTAAATGTCTGACGCCGTCATCTCGCCGCCAATAAAGTTCTCGGACTGCCTAGATCTGGGTTTGACGCCGTCACATGTAATCCATCTTCAGGCCGTCACCAAAATAACTCTTGACGCCCTTCATCTGACGCCTTCAAGTTTTCACTGGGTCGTCATGTATTTTGCTCCTGACGCCGTCACATTTTCCTTCTTGACGCCGTCAGGTACTGTTCTCAGCATGGAAAATTAAGTCTTTGCCGTTTTCTTCACTTTTTTGCTCCAAAAACGTCCAAAATGCTTCCTTTTCCAGAATTCACTCCCAAAGTACCTAAAATCACAAAAGGAACGATTTAGGGTAATATTTGATCAAATAAATTCAATTCCGGGCTTAAATGACCCCCTAAAAACGGTTCATTTTTCGTCTCATCATATACCCTTACACTTGAGATTTGCTTGTCCTCAAGCAAATGCGCTTTTATTCTAGTCAAAATACAAGTTAGAGGTCATTTAACACTAACATAAAGGAATTACAACAAATAATCGTTCCACTAAAGACCAAAGACAAGCACGGAGGTCATACACGAGCACCTCACAAATATTGTTTAGATACTCACATCTCTCGGGTGTAATAAAGTAATATCACAATATGGAAATGGAAAACATCTCTCACTACCTGTCATAGAAAAATAGATTACCATAGGCTTGGGAAAGGATCAAACCTCCACCACATGGCGTAAGCACCTAGGATAAACTATCAAAGAGGCCTTTTTAAAGGGTTGTAATGTTAGGTGTAGGGATATGGAATACATGGTTTTGTTGGATATAGGCAGTCTTTACTGGTGGCGAGTTAATCTTCTTGTTGTACGTGGGAATCGTACCAGGCTTTACCTCTCGAGGGATCTCGAGAAGCTTACAACCCCCACCAGGCAGTGTACCTGATCGTTGTAGTATAGTATAGTGACAAGTACCGGGGGATTGATCGTTGAACTCACGAATAGTGTCGCTAAGATTAGAAAGCCTAAAAACTAGGTCTAGAGGTGAGGGATGATTCTTTTTTATTTTTATATTTTTATAAAAGCAATTAAAATCTCGGGTTTTGGAAGAGTGGGCGGAATTAGTTGCTAGCCAACTAACCCAATTTATCTAAAGATGCAATCAAAATAAAATAACAGAAACGAAAATTAACTAATTATACTATCGTGGTGTAAACAATGATGAGGAAAGTTGTGTTTACTTAGGTTTCATTACTCCCTAGATATCTTTTACAGGTTGATAGCTTGTTATAATTTCATGGACGACGGGTCATATTCCTTAATACTAGTCGTAGGGTCGTGTAAAATTTTCCCTAACTCTATATGATCCTACTTCACTCTTATGTCGAGCCGTTAGAAGCTTCTAACATGGGATCATTAGAATTCTCCTACGCATTAAATACAACCAAATATCGTAGTACACCTCCGATCATGTTTCTTAAGACGTTCAAGCAAGTTACCAATGGAAGTCTGCCAGTTTTCTTAAGCCTAACATCGAATACAATCATCCTTAACAACTATAAACAAACAATCAACCCATAATTAACATCTAGGTTTCACTTCGTCTAATCAAACACAAAGGAAATCTAGCCTAGCATGTTAAATTGAAGACAAGTGTAAGATATATTCAAACAACACATAGACATATTGAATGAATTGAAAGAGTACTTATCTTTAATAGAACATGAAAGTTTCAAAGGGTTGAAACCCTTGAAAAAGTTGGAAAATTCGACCTAGGGTTTTCCCTCAAAGTTACACACTAATGAATGAAATTTGGAAAACTATATATAGATTACAATGGGTGATGGCGTCATGTATTGGGTTGTGACGCCGTCAACTCGCCGCCATAATAGAAATCGTATTGCCTAGATCTGATTTTGACGCCGTCATGTATGAAATAGTTCTGGGCCGTCACTAATACTTGGACCATGACGGCCTTGGGTGACGCCGTCATGTCCAATGCACAAAACTCTCTGAATCGTCACGTGTATTTCCCACATCCACCTCTTTTGTAACTCTTGACGCCGTCATTAAGGAAGTTGTGACGCCGACAGGTGCTGTTCCTAGCAATGAAAGTTAAGACTTTGCCGTTTTCTTCACTTTTATGCTCCAAAAATGTCCAAAATGCTTCCTTTTCCAGATTTCACTCCAAAGTACCTAAAATGACAAAAGGAACGATTTAGGGCAATATTTGATCAAATAATCTCGAATTCGGGCTTAAATGACCCCCTAAAAACGGTTCATTTTTTGCCTCATCACTTTGTTGTGAAAGGGATGTCGTCCTAACAGAAAAACAAATTCTTCAAAGATGTTAAACATTACTTCTGTGACGACCCCTACTTATTTAAAATCTGTGCGGATCAAGTCATCCGGTAGTGTGTTCATGGCCAAGAAGCCATGGATATTCTTTAAGCTTGTCATGATGGACCCACGGGGGGATATCATAGTCCAAATTACACCGCCAAAAAGGTGTTTGATTCTGGTTTCTACTGGCCCACAATCTACAAAGATGCTCATGACTTAGTCAAAGCTTGTGATGCTTGTCAGCGTCACGGAAATATTTCAAAGAAGGACGAGATGCCTCAAAACGTCATCCAAGTCTGTGAAATTTTTGACGTCTAGGGCATTGACTTTATGGGGCCGTTCCCATCATCTCGAGGAAACAAATACATACTCATGGCTGTTGACTACTTGTCAAAATGGGTTAAGGCGAAAACATTAACCACCAACGATGACCGAGTAGTCGTGAAATTCTTGAAATCTCTTTTTGCTAGGTTCGGAACTCCAAGTGCCATCATTAGTGATCGCAGTACGCACTTTTGCAATGATCAATTCGCAAAAGTCATGCTGAAGTACGGTGTCACTCACCGTCTTTCTACCGCGTATCACCCCCGAACAAGTGGGCAAGTGGAAGTTTCAAACCGAGGTATTAAAAGAATTCTTGAGAGGACCGTAGGAGAAAACCGTGCCTCTTGGTCGGATAAACTAGATGATGCACTCTGGGCCTTCCGTACTGCATACAAAACACCCATCGGGTGTACTCCTTACAAGCTTGTATACGGAAAGGCGTGTCATCTGCCGATCGAGCTTGAGCACAAAGCCTACTGGGCCTTGAAGCATGCTAACTTTGACATCCAAACTGCGGGTGATTACCGTAAAGTTTAAATGAATGAATTAAATGAACTACGTGATCAGGCTTACGAGAACTCTTTGATCTACAAAGAAAAGACAAAGAAGATTCATGACTCTAAAATCAAGAACCGTGTTTTCAACGTCGGTGATCGAGTCCTTCTTTTCAATTCAAGGTTGAAGATCTTCTCGGGTAAACTAAAAACTCGTTAGACTGGCCCATTCACTATTGCAAAATTTTATCCATATGGTACTGTTGAGCTATCTCAAAATGACGGTCCAAATTTCAAAGTGAATGGCCATCGGTTA
Source organism: Artemisia argyi (assembly GCA_030686995.1). Taxonomy (NCBI): domain Eukaryota; kingdom Viridiplantae; phylum Streptophyta; class Magnoliopsida; order Asterales; family Asteraceae; genus Artemisia; species Artemisia argyi. Next base: position 110,063,875 of record CM060687.1, read on the forward strand.
AAGCACTACTTTGGAGAGGACATGCCACCCATGGTTGTCCCGGATCTTTAAACTTTTCCCATGAACCAATGAATGCGGGGATCGAGTCAAGCTAGTGACTCGGTGAACAAAAACATTAGCACAACATGGGTTTTCACCCATGTCTCTGACTTCTTTCTCTTTTCTAACACCTAAGTGTGGGGGAGTTACCACTGCTGTTGTTACCATGTATATAAGTTCATCAAAAATAAAAATAAAAAAATGGTGTTCCCACACTTGCCTAAGCTTTTTACGTTTCAAAGTGTCGGCATAATAGCCGGTACTTTGAATATTGAGGGCAATATTTAATTCTAAGTGTGGGGGGGGGGGGGGGGTAATTCTGGCAAATTTGATCACATTTGTACCTTCTAGTGCCCTAATACCCCCATTTTGGCCAAAATTTTAAAATTGTTTTGCTTGGTGGAAGTGCTTTGCACTAACACGACAAATGGTTATCAGTCCACTAAGTCTAACTCACATAAGGACTGGCTAATCCAAGAGCAAACGGATCTAGGTAAAGATATCTCAAATCCGTTTATAGCTGACAATTTGCCAAAAATTGTATGGTATTCAACTCACCATATCTTTGATAGAGAAGAGTTGGCTAGCCCGCAAGGTTATGGCTTGTGGTAAAGGCATTAGAAAACCATAATTGGTAATCAACAACACACCAAAATGATAATTTAATTCTATCAAAGAGTTGGCTAGTCCAAAAGCAAACGGCTTTTGGTAAAGACAAATCAAATCCGTTGACAGCTGATGGTTTGCTAAAAATCATTTGGTTATCAATGTACCAAAGTATCATACTAAAACATTGGCTACTCCAGAAGTAATGGATTTTGGTAAAGAGACATTAAATCCATTAAATTTTCATAAAGGATTGCTAGGGACTAGCAATAGTTTAGTGTGGGGATTGATGAGTGTCTAAATACTCATCATTTTTGTTCAATCTGAACTGCAAAAACATTTAAAAAACACTCAGAAATGCCTCAAAATATAGAAAATATCCCTGGATTGTGTTTTATATGTTTCAGGTGCAAAATGATTGAAAACAGATGAAAAATGAACAAAGTTTGCATAATTGGCAGATTTAGTCCCTCAACTTTCAAAACTTGACAAAATTAGTCCCTGAGCATTTGTTTTGAAAGAAAAGTCAACCAAAGTCCTTTGAAAGTCAAAACTTATCAAAAATGGTCCTTGGGTAAAAAGTTTGGAGAATTTACAATTTTGGTCCCTCAAGTTTCACATTTGGCAGATTTAGTCCCTAGAGGTGTAAAAATGGAAATTATCAAGTATGGTCCTTGTACTATTCAACTTTGGCAAGAATGGACCTTGGAATATGTTTGGGAAATAGGCAAGATTGGTCCTCAAGTTTCGGTAAAATTACAAGATTGGTCCTTGTGAAATCCTAGTTACAAACCAAACGGACCTAAGTAATTTACTTAACCCAAAAATAAAAACCCAACACCCCTTATAACTCCCACTAGCCCAAACCTACAACCTTGGCCCTTTACTCTTCCCCTTGGCCCAACACTTTTCCCTAGCCCAATCCCATAACCCAACAAACACCCCTGGTTAGCTAATATCGGGGTCAAACCCACAGTCAAACCACACCCTTCTCCCTCCCAAGTTGCAACCTGTAACTCCATCATATCCACCCCCACCATCTCCATCACATCCTCCACCGCCCAAACCATTATCCACCTAACAAAACAAATGCAATTAATGCCACCACCCCCCACAGGCCCCAATTGGTATTTCTTTATTTTGGCGCCAAAAATATTCAACGGCCAATATTGAGTTTAGTGATCCAATGGTCAAGAATTGAGGTGGGATTTACTCAGAAGACCAGGAAACCCTAATTCAAGCCTATAAAAAGAAGAAGAAGTAAGAGAAGGTAGAGTGTAGTTTTTTAGTAGTTTATGTATTGTCGAATAGTGTAATTTTCAAATTCCAGTGTAAACCTATTTCCATCATCAATTTCAGTTCATTTTTACAAATTCAGTTTACGCAAATGTTAGCTCAAATTTCTTATCTAGTTTAAATGTTGTTTGTAGTGGATGTTAAGGACTCTTAGGCTAACATAAGCTCCTTATAAAGCTTCTCAAAGCTTTTAGAAACCTTAAAAATCAATTTAGTAGAAAAAATCAAAAAAATACAAAAAAATAGAAAAATTCAGTGAAAAATAAAAAATTTATTGAAGATGATGAAGAAAGCTGGAGCACTGTGAATTCTGGATGGCAGTGAGTTAGAGGCTTTGTGGAAAGCCATTAGGAGTGATCTGTGGTCTCTGGTTCATGGTCTTTAGCTGGATTGCATCTTGTAAGTTCATTTCCCATTTTTAGCCATTTACTGTAGTACTTAATTGCTGATCTTTCTGTATTTTTATTGCTTATTTAGTGTTACCTAGTCATATTATTGCTTAAATTAGTTTACTTGTTCACTAGAAACCTTTGTGCTAATTGTTAGTCATAACTGCCTTTTATAAGCATTAACTGCTATATTGTTAATTTATTGTTAAGATTGGTGTTTATAAGTTCTTATCAACATATTACATCATTGTAAACACTTGTGAATCAGTTTCTTGGTCTAAAATTAGCATTTGCCTTGAAAACCATGAAATTAGTCATTTTAAAGGGTGTTTGGATCTGTGAGTTTGCCTAAGCTCAGCTGTGTTTCTGTGGTTAATTTTGGTTGTAACATATCACATAAGGTTCTATTCGGTCCGTGGAAGCATAAAATCCATTGGTTAATTGATAAAAAGTCAACAAGTCCTTTAATCTCTTTCAATTTGTTCACCGTGAGGAGTTTAGTAATCAAGGTTACTCAATTCAGTTCTTCAGTTGTTGTTTTAGCTTAGAATCATCTCATATTAGCTTAATACTCCATAATTAGTCATTTAGGATCTGTTAAATCTCACCAAAGTCAACTTGTACATATCTGTCAAAATGGTAAAAATCTCTTTATGATCTATAGGATTCATTAGGGATTGGAAATCCAAATTTTTTGTTGTTTTGCATTTATTGGTTGCTTGTGAACGTAAATCAAAAAGAAAATCTGACTTTGGATTTCATTTGCTTATTAAAAAGCATTCTCAAAGTTTCCTGGGTGAGATTTTGCCTCCCCTGTGCATCCAGTTTGGCCATTTTTCTCATAAACACATCTTGCTTATTAGTGGGCTCCAGTGTATGATTCTTGGCTTTTTGGAAACCCCATAAGCCCATCTTTAAGGTTCAGGGCTTAAATTGTATTTTCAAGTTTATTTGATAGGGCTGCTAGTAGCTTTTTGTTTGTCCCATATCACTGTGCATACTGAGTATTCAGTGTACATAGGCTTTTTCACAAGCTTGTCATAAGCTCATTTGTGGGTCCCATCCTTTGAGCCTTAGCTTTTTGGAAAGCTCACCAACCCAACTTGCTATTTCAGTACTTGTTTTATGTTTTTCAGCTTATTTGATAAGCTGGAATTGCCTGTGAAAAACCCTGCAGGCTTGTTTGTAACTGAGTATAATTTCGATTGCTTATTTGCTTATTGTGGTTCACTATTGAGTTATTTTGCATGTTCTAGCTTATTTCCAGTACCAGTGACTTGTTTGTAGCTTACTTTCTAGCATGTGTGCACTGAGAAGCTTATTTCAAGCTTTTACTTTATTTCCAAAAGCTAAAATCTCACTGTCAAGCTTTTTGGCTTGCACAGTGCTTATTTTTTAGCTTTAGCAAAAGTGTTTTCACAAAAGTTGCTTATTTTCAGTAGTGAAATAGATTTGTAAAAGAAAAATCACAAAATCCTCACTTTTACAAAAGTGATAGCTTCTATTTAAGTCATTTGGCATATTTTTCAGCTTTTTCAAACAACATTTTTCAATTTTATATTTTTCTTAAGTTCCTGTTATCTTATAGTATTTATATAAAAAATTTTAGATTTATCTCTTTTCATTTAGTATTTATAATAATTAATAATAGTTAAATTAGTTTTAATTAAAAAAATCAAAAATAAAATCCTCTAATGTTCATTTTAATCTTTGGTACTTTTTTACATTTTTCCTAGCTTTTATAAATCATAAAGTATTTTTAGAAAATAGTTTCATAATTGTTACTGTTCATTTAGTATTTTTCTTAATTAATTTAGTTTTATTAGCTTTTAATTAGTAATTAAGTAAATAATTAGTAAAATAGTTTAATAATAATTTTTGTAAACTTTTTATAATTTTTTTAGATTCCTGTAATGTTTAATTAGTTTTATAAAAAATTTCATAATTATATAAGTTATTTTAGTATTATTAGTGATTTAAATTAGTTTAAATTAGTAATTAAATAGTTTTTAATTAATAATTAATATTAAATAATTAAGTAATCAAAAAAAATAATTTTCTTTTTAATTAACTTTCTTTTAATAATAAGTTTGTAAAAAGTCATTTTCACCCCCCTCTAGTTTAAATTTGTTCAAATCTCACCTTTTTATCTGTTCGTAGTCGTATCTGATTTTATTTTAGTTTACGTTTATTTATATATGTAATCTTGTAACTGTTTTTACTGTTTATTTATCTGAATATCAATCAATCTGTAGTGTAATTAAATCCAAATCATTGTTTGTTACTATTCCCAATCACTGAATCCCTTGAACGTTTTCCAAACACAATTTCAATCTCGCTGGGAAATAACGACCCGGGAAAAAACTGTGCTTGCACCGGATCATAAATTGATCTCACCTCTCTCAGATTTGACTTGTTGACCACACCTGGTTGACTGGTTAGTTTGGGAGGAGTCACTCACTAAGGATTCTACATATAGAAAAAGAAAACATTTTGCGATGCGCGGACCTTCTTCTTTTCAATAATAATTCAATTGCACACGATAAATTCATTCTAATATTTCTCAAAGAGCATTCGAAAGCAACTACTTACATAAAATAATCACGCTAAAAAGTATCATTTAACCATTTATATGTTGCTTTACATACATGCTCGTGCATATTTTCTTGAATCAATTCGCGCATGTGAGCTACATCAATAGAAAACGCACATAAATTACTTGTATATGAAAATGCATTAACATAATACATATATCTATATATATGCTTATCTATAACAATCACCTAAATATGTAAGAAACAAAGAAAATAGTTGGTATCCCAATCTTTGGTTCCATTTATCTGAGCATGCATGATCTTGTGTGATTTTCATGGTACCTGCGTATGATAACTAAATTAAGAAAAAAAGAAGACCAAGTTAAATACAAAGATCTAAAAAATGTGTGAATCATCTCCAAAATGTTGCAAAAGAGAATTTACATACCGGTACCAACAATCAAAAATCTAAAAGATGTGTGAATCATCTTCAAATGCACATACTAAATGTGATTTTGGCCGGTTTATACATGCAAGAGTTAGGTTAAATCATTAATTTTTTTCTTGTAACCTTTCGAAACTCTTGCACTTCATCTAACCGACTTTTAATTCTATACTAAATGCCTTGTGATCAATTTGGGCAACCCTTGCACTTCATCTCATTTCATGATTTTATAAACAACTCTCCATTAATAAGAAATACTTGTAACCATGGACTCTTGATATGTAGCTAATAATTCTTGCAATTACTATAGATGAACAATCAAGGACTCAACACACCTTTTTAACTCAAAAACCTCTATCTTCATTACTCCTCATTCAATTAGAGGGCCTAATCTTACATTATTACGAGGCATGAAGAACCCGTGCTATACACAGGCTTCGAATCTAATTGTTAATCGTGTATTCTTTCTGTGTATTGGCGAGTGTATGCTTAATTATTGTTTAGTATGTTGTATGAAATGTTTTGACATTCTTGTATAAAAATTTAAAAATGTTTTATGTTGTTTTGGTTTATTCTTTCTGTGGTGTTGTATTTTATAAATGGGTTTTTAGTTATTAAGTTGTGATGGATTTGTTTCTTTTGTTTTATTACTTATTTGCATGATAAAAAAATGGCTTTGTTTCTTTTGGCCAATTACTTAGCCCTACAATACTTGTCCATTAGATAGTTTTTGCATGATAATATGAAGCACACGGGGTCTATCTAATTGGTCATAGTTTAATGTGTGTTATCTATTTTCTTTATTAAGTTTGTAAGTTAAAGTTTGTGTAATAATGTATATATAATAATGTCACATAAACTGTAAAAAATCGTTACAAACCTTTTTAGCTTCATCTCATTTTATTGTACAACTAATTTCATCGAAAATTAACATTGAAGTCTAACTAATATTAATAAATTTTATCAATAAACTCAATTCTAAATAGCTAACCAAATGAATATTAATCAACACACTATTAATAATTCCTAAAACATTTGGACTCAACTATTATGTCTTAAACTTAATTTTTTTTAATTTACAAATGGGTTTGAGCAAAAAATTATATACTTTTTCTTTTATATTCATTATTCAAGTTGCATGCTTAAGTAAACTAATCACGCTAAAAAGTACTGTATCATTTAACCATTTAAATGTTGCTTTACATACATGCTCGTGCACATTTTCTTGAATCAATTCGCACATGTGAGCTACATCAATAGAAAACACACATAAATTACTTGTATATGAAATTGCATTAACATAATACATATATCTATATATATATTGCATTAGGTTAAATCATTAATTATTTTTGCAACCTTTTTAACATCATCTCAATGCATAACTGACTTTTAATTCTATACTAATTACTAAAAATCATATGATAAATTCCGGCAAGCCTTGCACTTCCTTCTCGATGTTTTATATATTCACATTAAATGCACCGGTTTTATTTTTCGATAAAAGTTTGAACTTTTGCTTATGTTTAAAACTCAACTTTTTTATTTGATATTATAATTTACAAACGGCTTTAAGTCAAAATTATATATTTTTCCTTTCTATTCATTACTCAATGTGATATTTTTAATATGTCGTATTTTGCTATTATGGCAAACTCATTTAATGGGTGCAAATATTGGTTTCTCACTAATAATTCTACATATAGAAAAAGAAAACACTTTGCGATGCGCGAACCTTCTTCTTTGCAATAATAATTCAATTGCACACGATAAATTTATTCTAATATTTCTCAAAGAGCATTCGAAAGCAACTATTTACATAAAATAATCATGCTAAAAAGTATTATTTAACCATTTAAATGTTGCTTTACATACATGCTTGTGCACATTTTCTTAAATCAATTCGCACATGTGAGCTACATCAATAGAGAACGCACATAAATTACTTGTATATGAAAATGCATTAACATAATACGTATATCTATATATATGCTTATCTATAACAATCACCTAAATATGTAAGAAACAAAGAAAATAGTTGGTATCCCAATCTTTGGTTCCATTTATCTGAGCATGCATGATCTTGTGTGATTTTCATGTTACCTGTGTATTATAACTAAAATAAGAAAAAAAGAAGACCAAGTTAATTACAAAGATCTTAAAGATATGTGAATCATCTCCAAAATGTTACAAAAGAGAATTTACATACCGCTACCAATAATCAAAGATCTAAAAGATGTGTGAATCATCTTCAAATGTACATACTAAATGTGATTTTGGCCGGTTTATATAGGCAAGAATTAGGTTAAATCATTAATTTTTTTCTTGCAACCTTTCGCAACTCTTGCACTTCATCTAACCAACTTTTAATTCTTTACTAAATGTCTTGTGATCAACTCGGGCAACCCTTGCACTTCATCTCCTTTCATGATTTTATTGTTATTATGAGGCTGCATTGAATTCCGAGCATTAACTATCTTGTACTCTATGTAATCTTGACGCCTACATAATAAATTAGAGGGCATAATCTTATAGTATTATAGATAGATATAATATGTATTAAATGTGATCGATAAACTTTTTAATGATACTTATAAGGCAACATATTCAGAAACAAGCCAAACTATTTCTTGTAAAAAAAATACTCCTAATAATAAAAGGGTATTGATATAACATATTGTTCACTTATAAGTTTTTTAAGTTTTGAGGAAAATTTTTCACCTTTTATATGTAGTATAGATAAAGCAAGCAAGCAACTGTGTGTGTTTCTGTTGTGGAGGGGAAGGTTTGTTTATAGTATAGTTCAAGAAAGAGTCGTCTCATTTCCTTACTTCTTAGTTCTTTCTAATTCATTCACTTCAAGCCTTTTAAATTGATACACACTTAAAGATTAACTAATATTAAAAACTTGCCATTTAAAAATTAAAAACTTGTCATTTAAAAATTCATATTTTAAATGTAGTAGAGATTGATATTGATAGAGCAACCGTATGACTTAAACTTGTTTTGAAACGAAAAGTAAAATAGTAAAACTTTCATTTAAGCATTTAAATTTAAAGAGTAATAAAGGAAAACAACATTATTCAAATTTTAAGCTTTTAAGTTTAAGGAATGCATACACATGCATTATAAGCAGTAGAGATTAATTTATAAAGCTTCAAAAAAATTTAAAATTTTATAATCATCTCACATAACTCAAATATTTCAAGAGTTTTAAACTTTTTCTTGAAAACTGACATTGCAGATGCTCTAATTTAGCACTAAAGGCAAAATCAAATTAAACAATTCATATATGATTTTTCTTTATTTTTTAAAAATATTTCTTCCTCAGTCCTAATTAATTATCTTAATTTCCTTTTCAGTTGTCCTAAATTAAGTATCTACAGCTAAAAATACATAAGGAAATTTGATTGAAATTAGAGTACTATATAACTCTTACTTAAATTTGTTATTATAAAGTTTTTTAAAAAATCAGTAATTAATTAGTTAAGGGTAAAACTATCATCATGTAAAAGTAACAAAGAGACAGCATTGATGATTATGTTTTTCTTAAACGGTGTGTTTTTAGTCGATGCACAATTATTTTCGGACGGAAGAGTAATAATTATTTCTATCAATAACAAAAATTGAATACATAGTTTACACATTTCGTTCTTTATTCGATAGGTTGGATTGTGTGATGAAATTGGCCTCACGTGAATCGCATGTTGAACTCCATAAAGGGATACTACTAAGAACCGTTAGTCCAAAAAAAGAGACATACAATATATGATAAACACGGGTACCACTAAGAAGATAAATTGTTGTTGAAAAGAACGAAATGTGTTATTGTGTTTAAATCAAAGGTACGACTCTTGTAATTAACTTTAAGAAGATAAAGTTGTTGAAGATTCTCTCGAATATCATCCTCATTTTGGTTAATATGGAAATGTTTGGCGTGTAACATTTGAAGTGTTTTGAAGTAATCGACGTTTAGTGTTTGGATGATAAATATTCTATGGAAAAGAGTGTGTAGCGTTTTGGGGCAGTTAACACTTATAAAGCTTTAGAATTTGAAAAATAAAGTTTTTTTTTTTTTTTTTTTTTTTTTTTTTTTTTTTTTTTTTTTTTGTAAAAACCGAATGTTATCAAGGCTACTCAAAGATAATATAAACATGATTACCTGTTGCAACTAGTTTTACCAAACAGATATGTGAAAACACATAATTATGGTTTCAAAAGTATATATATATATATATATATATATATATATATATATATATATATATATATATATATATATATATATATATATGTTAGATAAAAAAACGTCTTATTTATACAAAATAAGACGTGAGTTTTTAAACCGAATTGTCTTTTTAACATAACTTATGGATATTGGTCTATATGAAATAAGTCGTGGGGGTATTGTTCATTTTACCTTTATACATAAGGATTAAGATCCTTTAATGTTTGTGATAAGGATTTATTTGATACGCTTTTAGGGGGTCATTTAAGAAATTATGCTGGAAATTGCACCTGACGACGTCACTCCTTACAAGGTGACGCCATCACTTGAAGATTCAAGAGGTGGAAATTATTACAAGTGACGCTTCAGAAAACTGTTGGTGCATTAACACGTGACGGCGCCACGTGTTATTTGGAGTAGCCCGTCACATACAACTATTGCAAGAGACGGCCCAGAAGACGCTAAAGAGTGACGGTGTCAAGAAGGTTTATTGGGCGTCTACAAATGAATGAGTTTGATTTAAGGGTTACTCGATTCAATTTATTGAGAAATTAAATTAGGGTTAGGTTTTAATTACCACTAATCGACGTAATTGAACTAGCCCCTTTTAATATTTGAGTGGGAAACCTTTATTTTAAACTTTGGTGGGATTTTTTATGATTACCGCGTAGCAAATTGATCAAACCTCCGTAATCATAGTTGATCGTGACAGCAGAAATGAGGCTACGGCGTAGCTAGTTATAGCGCTACGCCGTAGCAGTGATTTTTGTTCAGAACGATTACTTGGAAATCAACAATTACGGCGTAGCTAGTAATGGCGCTACGCGGTAACACTTGTTTTTACACAGATTCCAGTTTTTAAAATTTGACCACTACGGAGTGGCGAGTTGTAGAACTACGCCGTAGCCCAACATTTTAAACAGAATAACAATTCTTCGAAATTACAGCTGATGAGGCGAAAAGTGAACCGCTTTTAAGGGGTCATTTAAGCCCGAATTCGATATTATTTGATCAAATATTGCCCTAAATCATTCCTTTTGTCATTTTAGGTACTTTTGGAGAGAAATCTGGAAAAGAAAGTATTTTGGACGTTTTTGAAGCATAAAAGTGAAGAAAACGGCTAAGTCTCAAATTTCCTTGCTGGGAACAGTACCTGACGGCGTCAAAGTATTACAAGTGACGGCGTCAATAGTTACAAAAGAGGTGGATACGGAACTTATAACGTGACGACCCAGAGAGTTTTCAAGCTTATGGCCTGACGGCGTCGCCAAGGCCGTCAGGGTCCAAATACTAGTGACGGCCCAAAGTAATTTCCTGCATGACGGCGTCACAAATGGATCTAGGCAATATGATTTTTATTATGGCGGCGAGTTGACGGCGTCACTAGCTAATGCCCAACGCCGTCTAAGTGTAAAGTCTATATATAGTTTTCCAATTTTCATTCATTAGTGTGCAACTTTGAGGGAATAAACCCTAGACGAAATTTAACAACTTTTCAAGGGTTTCAACCCCTTGATTCTTCCATGTTCAATTGAAGATAAGTATTCATTCAAATCATTCAATATGTCTATGTGTTGTGTGATTATATCTTATGCTTGTCTTCTCTTTAACATGCTAGGCTAGATCTTTCTTGTGTTTGCTTAGATGTAGTGAAACCTAGATGTTGATTATGGGTTGATTGTTTGTTTATAATTGTTACGGATGATTGTATTCGATGTTAGGCTTAAGAAAACTTGTAGACTTCCATTGGTAACTTGCTTGAACGTCTTAAGAAACATGATCGGAGGTGTATTACGATTTTTGGTTGTATTTAATGCATAAGAGAATTCTAATGATCTCATGTTAGGAGCTTCTAACGGCTCGACATAGGAGTGAAGTAGGATCTTATAGAGTTAGGGAATATTGTACACGGCCCTACGGCTAGTATTAAGGAATATAACCCGTCATCTATGCAATTATAACAAATTAATCAACCTGTAAAAGATATCTAGGGAGTATGAAGTCTAAGTAAACACAACTTTCCTCATTATTGTTTCCACCACATTAGTATAATAGTTTTATTTTCATTTCTTTTATTTTATTTTGATTGCATCTTTAGATTAATTGGGTTAGTTGGCTAGCAACTAATTCCGCTCACTCCTTTAAAACCCGAGATTTTACTTGCTTTCTATAAAATATAAAAATGCAAAAAGAATCATCCCTCACCTCAAGACCTAGTTTAGTTGGCTTTTTAATCCTAGCGACACTATTCCTGAGTTGAACGATCAATCCCCCGGTACTTGTCACTATACTATACTACAACGATCAGGTACACTGCCTGGTGGGGGTTGTAAGCTTCTCGAGATCCCTTGAGAGGTAAAACCTGTTGCGAGGGCGCAATTCCCACGTATCAAGTTTTTGGCCGCGCAGCCCGGGGAATAGTTATTGTCTAGGTTAAGATTTCTTTTTATTAGGTCTACTTGCAAGATTCCTTTCTAGTAAGGTTTTATTTTTATTTTTAGGTTTTCTTTAGTCTATCTTATTTCTTCGTTTCGTTATTCGTAACCCTTACCATCCGACATCGTGGAAGGTGGTAACATCTTTGAACCCATCAACCCACCACAACAAAACCACCCACAAAACCCACCACTAGCAAACCAACCTCCTAGGCCCCGAACTTTAGGAGAGTATTCCCGTCCTAGCCACCAAGGCTATCGAAATACCATTGAGCTCACTCAAGGAGCCAATGTGTCCCCCTTGCGATTCGACACCATCCGGTTTGTGCAAAGCGGATGTGCATTCCATGGACTTCGTTCCGAAGATCCTAATCAACATCTCAACGATTTCCTTAAAATCGTAGATTCCATAGACCTTGATGTTGTAACTAGAGAGTCGACCCGATCACGCCTATTCCAATTCTCTCTACGTGATCAAGCTAGTCAATGGCTTGAACGTTTACCCGCGGGATCCATCACCTGATGGGATGATCTCACCTCTCGTTTCCTTGCTCAATTTTTCCCTCCGGGGACAACTACCAAGCTTAGAAATGATATCTTGATGTTCCAACAACGTCAAGGTGAAACTCTATATGAAGCATGGACTCGTTTCAAGGACATACTCCAAAAAGTCCCTCATCATGGCATAGATCTTTGGCTTCAAGTCCAAATCTTTTATGACCATATCGATCTCTCCACAAGGCGAACCATTGACCAATCGGCCGGTGGCAAGCTACATGATCTAAGTGCGGAAGAATCATGGGAACTCATAGAATATCTTGCTCTCTATGACAAAGAAAGTTGGAATGATCCCCGTGATTTGAACAAAACGGTCAAGGCAATATCTTTACCTTTGAACAATTCTAGCACTCCCGACCGTAGGATCATGGAACTTGAGGACCAAGTCAAGTTTCTCATGAAATCCTACGAAGCTCCTAAGCCTTGAAGCCAAGTGAACAAAATCACTTCTTCATGCGAAGTATGTAGTGGTCCCCATGACACTCATGATTGTGTGGAACTCCCCGGACAAGCTTTTGCGGATTACGCATCCTCGCGTACCGACGAAGCGGGAGACAAGTGGTACACATTCAAACCCGAGCCAAACCCTTACGGTGATTCCTACAACCCTTCTTGGAAAAATCACCCGAACCTTAGGTGGAAAAAAAACCAAAACATGCCCCAAAACTATTCTTCCAATCCACCTAATCGTTACCAATCAAACGGTCCACCCTCTAACCGTACTTTCAACAATAATCCTTCCAATAACTATGGTAGTACCAATAATCTTGAAGGATTGATATCCAAGTTTATGGCATCTCAAGAAGCTCGCATATCTAAGTTTGAAGCCGATTTCAAACAAAAGTAAAGCGAGATGACCACTAAAATCGACACATTGTTGAAAGTTCTCAATGACTGAGAAATGGGAGCACTCCCAAGAAACACGGTCAAGAACCAGAAACTAAACGTTAATGCCATATCATCGGTTCTGTCACCTACTTCTTGTCCACAACACTATTCGGTCAAAGCAATGAGCACGTGTTTCAAATAAACCCAAATTCTTCAAAAGGACCAATTGAATAAAACGTCTGATATTAAACCGGTCAATAACATAGTTGAAACACCTCCTACACAAGACCTTGACGATGAATTCAAGAAGCTCCACCTTGAACGCCCCGTCATTGATGTCTTAGCTCGTGCTCCCTACTATAGTGCCCTCCTAGAGAAATATGAGAAACTTAAATTGGGTAAAAATGGGACCGCCTTCATTCAAAACAAGTTGCCTAAGAAGCTTGATGATCCGGGTATATTTGTCTTGCCTTGTAAGATAGGAAAATCCGAAGCTTTCGACACACTAGCCGACTTAGGATCAAGCCTCAACTTGATTCCCTTATCCCTTTTCACCACTCTTAAGCTAGAAAAGTTAGAGGATACGGAAGTACTAATTGGTCTAGCGGATGGAAGTATTGCCCACCCGGTTGGAATGATCAAGGATGTAGTTGTTCACGTAGGAAAATTAACTATTTTAGCAGATTTTCACGTCCTAGATATGGTTAGTGATACTACATGCCCATTTTTAGTAGGAAGAGGATTTTTAGCAACCGCTAGTGCCATGATAGATTGTAAGGAGTCTAAGATAGCGGTAGGAGATGGTGAGACTTGGTCAATTTATGATGTTAAGAAGCATAGCTAAGATTGTGAGGACGAACCGGCACCACATTGGGTAAAGATGAATAGGAGACCATCTAGATATGGACCTTGGATAGAAAGGAACTTTATAGGACCTCAACGCCCATTCTATCTAGAAAAAGATTTCATCGATAAGATACATTCGGTGGAACAACTCATAGCTAGAGATGAGGAACTAGACCCTTTTGAGGATCCCCTAGTCTTTAGGAAAATGATTGAGTTCTTAAGCGTAATGCCTATCAACCTAGAGATTAACAAGTGGAAAAGGGATGGGGATAAGTATAAATGGAAGTGGGACAAGCCACCTAAGGAAGGTGACGGATCATGGCATATGAAGATGATTTTATATGATCCGGATGGAGAGAAGTTTGAGAAGTCATACCGTACCAAGAAAACTGATTGGAAATTGAAACCTAAGTTTGATCCCAAAGATGTCCTCGACGAGGAGCTCACACATATAGGATAGCCCATGACCTTAAGTCTAGCTACAAGACTCGTAAATAAAGAAAAGCACTTCTTGGGAGGCAACCCATGTTTTGTGCGATTTTTATTTGTTTGATTTTTAATTGTTTAATTGTTATTTGTTTCCGTATGCATGTTTTATTTTTATTATTGTTGGTAGATCATGTTTCAAATTAAATTGTGAAAATGCTTTATTTTGTTGTTTAACTTCGTCTTAACTTCCTATAAAGGTATTTTGCAAAAGCTAAGTGTAAGGGGAAACCCCAAATTTGTTTCTAAGAACGAAAATGATCTTGATTCGCCACAATATTAAATGAACATGTATATTATTATTTGTTAGAGTCAAATGCTTGTATCGAGTCATAATGATGTTTTGCAGGATTTTCCAGGAAGTAGGACATAAGTTTTTATAGAAATTTTTCTGAAACTTAACTTAAAGATTTCTGCAGGTCACTTCTGACGGCGTCAGGGTTTAACCCCTGACAGCGTCACGTGTAAACATTTGGAAATTTTGTGAGTTTTGTTTTTCTAATGGAGTCTTAAAAGTTTTTGTTAATTCTTTAGTTTTATAAACTCCATGAAATCTGCAAACATTCATTCCACAAGCATTATATCTTAAATTGCTTTCTAGGACTTGTTAGTATATATAGATTGCCACCGATTTTACGCGAGGTTGCCTTGATTGTTTTCTCAGGTTTAACAGGTTATATATGACAAGAAGATGATTTATATTTCGAGAAGGGAAGCTTTGAACGTTCATTTTCTTGGAGGAAGATCTAACCTTGTTAACACACTATCCACATCGAACGAATCAGGGGAGTATTTGTTTTCATTCTTTTACCTATTTTACTTTTACATTCTTTAATTGAACATTGGGGACAATGTTCATCCTAAGTGTAAGGGGAGGGAAAACGATGATACCTTATATGATACAATTGCACTTGAGTTTGTTTGTTCGATGGTAGGTGTGTAATAAAACTAAGAGAAATATTTGTTAGTGTAATTTTAGCGCCAAATTTAAAATTTTTTACAACATTTAGGAGTAAAACTTTAGCCTTAACAAGCGTCTCATGGATAGGAGTCGTATGACTAGCACAAAACCGTACCATTCAGAAAAATTTTCCACCTAAATATTTGAGTTTAGATTTGATAGGAAAATCATTCATTATTAGTGCTTATGAGTGTACCGGTAGAATTTAGATTCTAGAACTTGCGTTAGTGATGCATCCCAAGACCACTAGTGAGACTACCTTCGTGTAGTAGGATTTACTACATGATAAGAGGCATTAGGATCACCCTTGTGTTAAACCCGTATCATAATTACTTGACCATTTAAGTCATATTACTTGACTAGTAAAGTCAATTAATTTTCCCACACCTTAGCGTTGTACTCATTTTTAGTACACGAAACCCCTAGTACACCCCTCCGAGCCTATCTTTTCGTTTCTAACTTTAAGCATCTTACTTAAAGAAAGAATTTGTTACAACCCACCCCAAATGTACACCTAAATCGCCTTATCCTTCCGTGCATGAACTCATCTTTAGTGCATTATTGTTATTTGTTTAAACCCTTAGTTAATTATCTAATTGATTACATGGTTGCTAAGTCGAGTCATATCTTGTACATATTGTTTTGGGACGATTGGGACTCATGGGTAAAGTACTTGTGTTATGGAGTAATGGGGAAGAACATCAAATTATTACCCCCATATGTGCATTAATCTTAAAAAGTACTCCAAGTATTTTGATTATCTTGATTCGGGTCATTAGAGTAGTTTATTGTAAAGTATGTAAAAATTCAAGTGTAGGGGAATGTACATTCCCTATGATGTATTATTTTAGATGGTAGGGTTAAAGTGTATGCAATATATATATATATATATATATATATATATATATATATATATATATATATATATATATATATATATATATATATATATATATATATATATAAATCGTAAAAAATTAAGAAAAAGAAAAAAAATAGATAAAAAGTAAAAGAGAAAAACATACGGACTACCATCCCGTTTCATTCTATGTCTGTTTTATGTTTTTGTTATTTTTTATTTATTAGCTTAAGTCGAGTCGAGTCTTGGCTTAGCAACGCCATATTGTACATGTAATTAACCAAGATGATTAACTCGCCACCAGTAAATATTGTCTTTATTCAACAAAACCGTGTATTCCATATCCCTACACCTAACGTTATAACCCTTTAAAAGACCTCTTTGATAGTTTATCGTAGGTGCTTACGCCATGTGGTGGAGGTTTGATCCTTTCCCAAGCCTATGGTAATCTATTTTGCTATGACAAGTAGTGAGAGATGTTTTCCATTTCCATATTATGATATATACTTTATTACACCCGAGAGATGTGAGTATCTAAACACTATTTGTAAGGTGCTAGTGTATGACCTCCGTGCTTGCTTTTAGTTTTTAGTGGAACGATTATTTGTTGTAATTACTTTTATATTAGTGTTAAATTACCCCTAACTTGTATTTTGATTAGAATAAAAGCGCATTTGCTTGAGGACAAGCAAATCTCAAGTGTAAGGGTATTTGATGAGGCGAAAAGTGTACCGCTTTTAAGGGGTCATTTAAGCCCAAATTCGATATTATTTGATCAAATATTGCCCTAAATCGTTCCTTTTTTCAGTTTAGGTACTTTTGGAGAGAAATCTGGAAAAGGAAGCATTTTGGACGTTTTTGGAGCATAAAAGTAAAGAAAACGGCTAAGTCTCAAATTTCTTTGCTGGGAACAGTACCTGACGGCGTCAAAGTATTACAAGTGACGGCGTCAAGAGTTACAAAAGAGGTGGATATGGAACTTATAACATGACGGCGTCAAGAGTTACAAAAGTGTAAAGTCTATATATAGTTTTCCAAATTTTCATTCATTAGTGTGCAACTTTAGGGGAATAAACCCTAGACGAATTTTAACAGCTTTTCAAGGGTTTCAACCCCTTGATTCTTCCATGTTCAATTGAAGATAAGTATTAATTCAAATCATTCAATATGTCTATGTGTTGTGTGATTATATCTTACGCTTGTCTTCTCTTTAACATGCTAGGCTAGATCTTTCTTGTGTTTGCTTAGATGTAGTGAAACCTAGATGTTGATTATGGGTTGATTGTTTGTTTATAATTGTTACGGATGATTGTATTCGATGTTAGGCTTAAGAAAACTGGCAGACTTCCATTGGTAACTTGCTTGAACGTCTTAAGAAACATGATCGGAAGTGTACTACAATTTTTGGTTGTATTTAATGCATAAGAGAATTCTAATGATCCCATGTTAGGAGCTTCTAACGGCTCGACATAGGAGTGAAGTAGGATCTTATAGAGTTAGGGAAGATTGTACACGGCCCTACGACTAGTATTAAGGAATATGACCCGTCATCCATGCAATTGTAACAAATTAATCAACCTGTAAAAGATATCTAGGGAGTAATGAAGTCTAAGTAAACACAACTTTCCTCATTATTGTTTCCACCACATTAGTATAATAGTTTTATTTTCATTTCTTTTATTTTATTTTGATTGCATCTTTAGATTAATTGGGTTAGTTGGCTAGCAACTAATTCCGCCCACTCCTTCAAAACCTGAGATTTTACTTGCTTTCTATAAAATATAAAAATACAAAACGAATCATCCCTCACCTCTAGACCTAGTTTAGTAGGCTTTCTAATCCTAGTAACACTATTCCTGAGTTGAACAATCAATCCCCCGGTACTTGTCACTATACTATACTACAACGATCAGGTACACTGCCTGGTGGGGGTTGTAAGCTTCTCGAGATCCCTTGAGAGGTAAAACCTGTTGCGAGGGCGCAATTCCCACGTATCAACGGCGTAGCTAGTTATGAAACTACGCCGTAGTTATTATTTGAACAAGTTACGGCGTAGCTGTTTATAGCGCTACTCCGTAGAACCTGTGATTTATAAATATTGTGTTTCTTACTTTCATATTTTGCAGGAAACAACAACAATAACCCAACTCAATGACTTAAGTTTTTGAACTACTCTCCTGAGATTAGGAGGACATGTAAGAAGGAGCTAAAAGAACTTAAGGCTAAGACTATTGAGAATCCCAAGGCCCTTAACTTAGGCGAGTTTGAATTGATTGAGGAGGGTGATGCCCTTAAGAGATTAAGAAAGCGGTGTAACATCGTGTTTAGATACGGGGAAGAGAAATTTGTGTGCAAGGCTTGGTTGAAGGTGTTTACTGTTTATGAGCCAGTCATTCACGAGTATGTGTGGGAGTTCCTTGCTTCTGTTGATTTTGTGGAACATGTTACTGGTTTGACCGAGAAGTGTCTGTTCTTCCAACTAGGAGGTGTTCAACGAAGCATGAGCATGATTGAATTTATTTTGGCTATGGGACTATGTACGAGGAAACAAGTTGAGTCAGACATCTTCCAGGAATACTACAGCAGATGCATGAGAGTGAAGCCTCACGACTACAACCTAAGTGTTTACTTTTTACAGATTTCAAATGCAGGGAACTATGAATCCAGGGCTCCACCTTCCTACAGATCTAATCGATGTCCCATCCGGAGGTTAGTGCACAGACTTTTGGCTGTGTTTGTGCGTGCTAGACATTCAGCTAGGGAGAAGATGACTATGGAGGATATTTTCTTGATGCACAGCATGGATGGTGGTGATCACGTTAACATTCCTTGGTACTTAGCAAAATTCATGACATAAAAGGCAAAGGGAGCTCAGGGAGGAAGCTTGATTCAAGGAGCTCATTACATTTCAAGGCTAGCAAGAAGTTTTAATTTAATGACCCTTGCTGCTTTGGCTCGTGTCACCATTGGGGCAAATACTTGCTACTAATAATTTGGTTGTTGTATTAGGAATGGTTAAATGCAGGTTCTATGCTTGGATATCCAGTTGCAGACCATATCTATGGCGTAGCGGGTCTTTGACCTACACCGTAGCAACCTTGGAGAAACAAATGGACATTCTATCCAAATTTTGGAGCTACGGCGTAGCAAGGTCCATAGACCTACGCCGTAGCTAGTGCCAAAATTGTGAGTAATTATTTAGAGAACTTCCGAGAGTGCGAGCGTGTGAGGGGAGTTTTTCTTTTTCATTTCTATTCTATTTTTCTATTTTTATTTTGTTCAAAAGGGACTTTGCACAAACTAATTGGGGGGATAGGAAATAGAATACAAAATTATCACTTAAATTAATACTTGTCCTCATTTTTCTAGCTTTACAAAACGCAAAGTGCAAATTATGCCATTTTGAAAATTTTGACATATAACTCACAAAGCTAGAATAGAATTAACCCCGAGCACACTATAACCCTTGATAACATGGTGAGGATTAACCTATTCAGTTTCACCCATTATACCCCAAATCCACCAAATATTGAGTGTGCCGGTAGTAGCGTAGATTTTAGAACTTGGCTTTTACATCATTTTGAGACCATAAATGAGTAATATGTTTTTATAATACGTTTGGAAGAAACTTTTTGAGAAAACAATGTTGTTAAGATTTTCTACCATAACCATATACACTTAAGCCCTTCAATTAGTCACATCAACTTTTCAATATATTACCCTTGTTTGCACTCACTTTTAGTGCAAGATACCCTTAGATACACCTTATTACATTTCCTTCATTCCTTACCGTACTTTCCCATTACACCTTTACACTATAAGCAATTTTGTAATCTTATGTTTTTGGTTGGGAAATCTCCGTTGCTTTAATGCCATGAAATGCCTAAGTTCAAGAATCAAGAAAGAAAAGTTATGATCGAAGACCCCCTAATGATCTCCACCTAAGTTAATCTCAAGTGGGGGGATAATGTTATCAGTCTATCATTATATCTTGTAAAACAAATGTGTGAATTTCAGTATGTAGAAAGTAGAAAAATAGAGCGTGCAAATCATAAGCACCAATAAGATAGCTTATCATGAAAGACATGGCTCTCTTTACCGGAAGAATTGTTGGAAGAAGAACTATATCACTTGTCACTAATAAGAAGACAATACTTAGGAAGATTGGCATTTTCTGGCAAAAGGGCAATCGGTGACTACTCGGTTGAAAGATAAGATTACTTTTCCTCTTCAACCTTACTATATTCAACAAAATCAACATACCCTTTTTAGTTGTGAAGTATTCTTAGGTGGGGGATTCGAGCAGTCAGTGGTGTCTTGCCCGGCGTTCCGGTCATGTATCATTGCCTTTGTCGCCCTTGCCGTAGTATATTAGTAACAACTTTACACCTTAACCCTACGATTATCTAAACAATGTTATTTTCAAAAACTGTTTCAACCTTAGCTCTAGTAATAGAGTTTTGTGTAAAAGCCATGCTTATGACAGAATACCTACTATGACTGAGTGTTTATGAGAGCACCCCGAAATTTAACACATAGAATAGGGAGCGTATGAGTGAATTTCTTCCCTTCTTTTCTTGAGGTGTTCGGCTTAACTTTATTCTAGCAGTTTTACTAATTCGAATTTGTGTCTTCTAAGTGATTAGGAGGATATTCTTTTAATTATTAATACGGTCTACTTGAGGACAAGTAGAGTTTAAGTGGGGGGGATATTTGATAACATCAAATTTACTGTTACAACTCACAATTTCAGGTCATTTTCCAAACCTCGACAATTTACTATTCACAAGTTACTATTCATTGATCACTATTCATCATTTTTGGAGTCAATTTGAGATTCTGAGAAGCGTTTAAAAATTTCACTATTCACATGACACTATTCATTTTCGGAGGGAAAACACTATTCATGTGCATCACTCATTTCATCGTAAATTTAGTTTATGGGTATTTAAATTCGCGTAACCAGATTGGTTTAGCTGCTAATTCATGCATCATCAGTAGGGACACTTCATACGGACTAGAAATACTCTGCATATCATCACAATAGCATTTGCATACTATTCCACTCGTAGGATATTTAAATTAACATTTTTGATATATTTGACATTTTAAGTATGTTTATTTTTAAATAAACGTTAACACGCGATCAATAAAGGTGACTAACATATCCGACGCTCCCTACAATGGTCCCGATATATTTTTACACCTCTTACAACGTCACAAATATTATAAAATTCATTTACCCGGTGTTTTGGAAATTTATTTAATTTATATCGTAAGTTTAATATAATTATGACGGTTTTCGTAGAAACTAAACAATAATCATCCAAACACTCAATACTTGTATCCAACATATTTTCACAATTTTTATGACGTTATTATGTCCCGGTTAACTTCGTTAAAATTTATTTCTAGTTAACTCGGTACCCGGTAACACCTAATACACAAAATATCCAACTAATACATACACATGGGGACATAAACTTTAATTAGCCCACACACACTCACATTTCTTCCATGTTGCCCCCCCCCCCCCCCCCTCCTAGCCCCTAGTCCATGTGATAATTATTTTACAAAGACCATAAAGACCAAGACTTTGAAATATCTACACCACTAACTTATCATATTACAAGTAACTAAAGAAAACTCATATTCTCTCCTTCCTCTATGTGTGTGATCGGCCAAGGCAAGAAAAACAAGAAGAAACCATCAAATTTTGAAGTTCAAGTCTTAATCTAGTCTCATTTGTACTCCTAGTTAGGGTTTTGAAATAAAAACCCCAAGGATACTTAAGTATTTTTCTCCAAAACTCATCAAATCTTTCAAGTAAGTATACAAAACTCATTTTCATGATTTTACCATGTTATTACCATGCTCCTATGATTTTTATACAAGATTTACATGCATGAGCTAGTCTATACCACTCCTTTTATACTTTTATATCTTTGAAGCCCTAGAAATGGATAATATGGAAAACCTTGGTAGATTAACTTGGTGGATGATGTTTAGGAACCCATGACACCCTAAGAAGGTGTATGGTAGGTTTTGGGATATTTGGTTGTTGATTGGATGGATTTAGACAAGTTACAAACTAGGAAAATCGATTTTTGAAACTATATATAACCTACTGTCCCAAATCGCCAAACCCAGAAAACTCAGGGACTCAGGGGTAATTTTTGACCAAATATTTAGAAAATACTTTCAAAAACGAAGTTATGGGCGAAAGAACGGATAAAAACAAGCTTATAACGAAGGAGATATGATTTTTACAAGTTTAACGACGAAAAACTATTTTCTGAAATTATACTTGCTGTTGGACGACATTCGACGGACAAAACGAGGCGTTAGACGTAACCTAGAGGAGCCGAACTACCAAAAATGTGTTAGTACATATTAATACCTGATGAGGCAAAAAATGAACCGTTTTTAGGGGGTCATTTAAGCCCCGGAATTGAATTTATTTGATCAAATATTGCCCTAAATCGTTCTTTTTATGATTTTAGGTACTTTGGAAGTGAATTCTGGATAAGGAAGCATTTTGGACGTTTTTGGAGCATAAAAGTGAAGAAAACGGCAAAGACATAATTTTCCATGCTGGGAACAGTACCTGACGGCGTCAAGAAGGAAAATATGACGGTGTCAAGAGCAAAATTCATGACGACCCAGAGAAAACCTGAAGGCGTCAGAAGTAGGGCGTCAAGAGTTTTTTTGGTGACGGCCTGAAGAAGGATTACACATGACGGCGTCAGACCCAGATCTAGGCAGTCCGAGAACTTTATTGGCGGCGAGATGACGGCGTCAGAAATTTACTCTTGACGCCGTCACAAAATCTATATATACTTTTCTATTTTTCTTTCATTGAGAGAAGGAACTTGTGTGGAGAATACTAGGGCCGAACCTAATAAACACTAGGTCGTTTGTAACAGTATTTTCAAGGGTTTTCACCGCTTGAAACCTTTCATGTTCAATTAAGATAAGTCTTCTTTCAATTCATTGAATATGTCTATGTGTTGTTTGAATATATCTTATGCTTATCTTGATTATAACATGCTAGGCTAGATCTTTCATGTGTTTGCTTAGATGTAATGAAACCTAGATATTGATTATAGGATGATTGCTTGTTTAAAGTTGTAATGGATGAATGATTTCAATGTTAGGCTGAAG
This sequence comes from Artemisia argyi, assembly GCA_030686995.1. NCBI lineage: Eukaryota > Viridiplantae > Streptophyta > Magnoliopsida > Asterales > Asteraceae > Artemisia > Artemisia argyi. The sequence goes on from CM060687.1 coordinate 110,087,549, forward strand.
AAAACTAGCAGATCTCCATTGTGTAACTTGCTTGAACGTCTTAAGAAACATGAACCGATGTGTACTAGGTTTTTATGATTGTATTTAATGCATGAGCAAATTCTAGTGATCCCATGTTAGGAGCTTCTTAGCCGACTCGACATAGGAGTGAAGTAGGAGCTTATAGGATTGGGGAAGTAAGTACGCCACCCCATGAATGGTATTAAGGAATACAATCCATCATCCACGCAACTGTAACAAGTAATTAACCTGTAAAAGATATCTAGGGAGTAGTGAAATCTAAGTAAACACAATTCTCCCATATATTGCTCACACCACTAGTTAATTTAGTTTATTTTCATTTTTATTATTTTATTTTGATTGCATCTTAGTAATTGGGTTAGTTGACTAGCAACTAATTCCGCCCACTCCTCTAAAAACCGAGATTTTACTTGCTTTTATAAAAACATAAAAAAATACAAAAAGAATCATCCCTCACCTCTAGACCTAGTTCTTAGGCTTTCTAATCCTAGCGACACTATTCCTCAGTTGAACTATCAATCCCCCGGTACTTGTCACTATACTATACTACAACGATCAGGTACACTGCCTGGTGGGGGTTGTAAGCTTCTCGAGATCCCTCGAGAGGTAAAGCCTAGTGCAATTCCCACGCATCAAGTTTTTGGTGCCGCAGCCCGGAGAATAGTTATTGTCTAGGTTAGGATTTCTTTTTATTAGGTCTACTTGCTAGATTCCTTTTTAGTAAGATTTTATTTTTATTTTTAGGTTGTCTTTAGTCTATCTTATTTCTTCGTGTTTTCGTTCGTAATCTTTACCATCCGACATCATGGAAGGTGGTAACATCTTTGAACCCATCAATCCACCACAACAAGACCACCCACAAAACCCACCACTAGCTAACCAACCTCTTAGGCCCCGAACCCTAGGAGAGTACTCCTGACCTAGCCACCAAGGCTACCGAAACACCATTGAGCTCACCCAAGGAGCCAATGTGTCTCCCTTGCAATCCGACACCATCCGGTTGGTGCAAAGCGGATGTGCATTCCATGGACTTCATTCCGAAGATCCAAATCAACATCTCAAGGACTTCCTTAAAATCGTAGATTCTATAGACCTTGATGCTACAACTAGAGAGTCAACCTGATTACGCCTATTCCAATTCTCTTTACGTGATCAAGCTAGTCAATGGCTTGAGCGTTTACCCGCGGGATCCATCACCTCATGGGATGATCTCACCACTCGTTTCCTTGCTCAATTTTTCCCACCGGGGAGAACTACCAAGCTCAGAAATGATATCTTGATGTTCCAACAACGTCAAGGTGAAACTCTATATAAAGCATGGACTCGTTTCAAGGACTTACTCCAAAAAGTCCCTCATCATGGCATAGATCTTTGGCTCCAAGTCCAAATTTTTTATGACCATATCGATCTCTCCACAAGGTGAACCATTGACCAATCGGCCGGTGGCAAGCTACGTGGTCTAAGTGCGGAAGAATCATGGGAACTCATAGAAGATCTTGCTCTCTGTGACAACGAAAGTTGGAATGATCCCCGTGATTTGAACATAACGGTCAAGGCAATATCTTTGCCTTCGAACAATTCTAGCACTCCCGACCGTAGGATCATGGAACTTGAGGACCAAGTCAAGTTTCTCATGAAATCCTACGAAGCTCCTAAGCCTGCAAGCCAAGTGAACAAAATCACTTCTTCATGCGAATTATGTAGTGGTCCCCATGACACTCGTGATTGTGTGGAACTCCCCGGAACAGCTTTTGCAGACTACGCATCCTCGCGTACCGACAAAGAGGGAGATAAGTGGTACACTTTCAAACCCGAGCCAAACCCTTTTGGTGATTCCTACAACCCTTCTTGGAAAAATCACCCAAACCTTAGGTGGAAACAAAACCAAACCAATTCTTCCAATCCGCCTAATCGTTACCAACCAAACGGCCCACCCTCCAACCGTACTTTCAACAACAATCCTTCTAACAACTATGGTAGTACCAACAATCTTGAAGGATTGATGTCCAAGTTTATGGCTTCTCAAGAAGCTCGCATAGCTAGGTTTGAAACCAAATTCAACCAACAACAAATGGAGATGACCAATAAGATTGACAACTTGTTGAAAGCCCTCAACAACCAAGCATTAACTACACCTAGGAAGGACACTAGGGACGCCAATAGCGGAATCCAAACTAAGGACCCCTCGTCTTCTAAACACGTCCACTTTGTCAATGTTGTCACCATTAAACCAATCAATAAGGATATAGAAGAAAGTAACAAGGATGAAGTTGGAGTAGAAATCAAGACTAGGGATGAAATTAGGGAAGTTGAGATTAATAAGGGAGAAGAGTTAGAGAAAGTCGAGACTGTAGAAGAGTACTTTGATAAGTTGTCCACCAAGGAAGAACGGGAATATCATAAGGATTTTTTCGATGACCCCGAGACACCATATATCCTTGGCTCACCCCTTATCAAAATGGGAGACCCCTCTAACATCAACATACCATGCAACATTGGGCATATGTATATATGGAAAGCTTAAATCGATCCTAGATCTCCTATAAACATCATGACTAGGACTTATTATAATTGGGTAATGAAGAAACAACTTGGTTATAGGATGATGCCCAATAAGAATTTGATAAGTAATTTTGTAGGAAGAGTGAAGGGATTGCATGTGATTGTCAGAAATTTCACTTATGAGATCGATTTTATGATAGTAGAGGATACTCATCCGGTGATAGATGCTTGCCTAAGTCAAGTAGTGTTCGGAAAACCATTCGTTGAGGCACTAAGATGAGTTATGATCCGACTCTAGGGATAGTTAGGTTCAAGGAAGAGAATGATGAGAATGCCTACCAAATGCCCTATGAGATTGAGCAGTACCGCCTCCTGTCAAACATAGAAAAGGAACATAAACAAGCGGCTTACTATAGGAATGATGAGGATAGACGTAGAGGAGTAGAGTATGTGATGAATAGGATACTTGGTTTCTACAAAGAATGCTTGCAACTAGGTCCGGAATATAAAACTGGTATAGGAGATGACCTAGAGAGTGAAACCAACGATGAGGTCACGTAGTAACCCATGACCTTGAGTCTAGCTACAAGACTCGTAAATAAAGAAAAGCACTTCTTGGGAGGCAACCCATGTTTTGTGTGATTTTTATTTTGTTTGATTGTTATTTGCTTCCGTATGCATGCTTTATTTTTATTGTTGGTAGATCATGTTTCAAAACTAAAATGGTGAAAATACTTTACTTTGTTGTTTGGCCTAGTCTTAACTTCATCCAAAGGTATTTCGCAAAAGATAAGTGTAAGGGGAAACCCCAAATATGTTTTTTTAGAAACAAACTCGATCATGAATCTCCACAATATTAAGCGAACATGTATATTCGTATTTGTTAGAGTCAAATGCTTGTATCGAGTCATAATGATGTTTTGATGGATTTTCCAGGAAGTAGGACAAAGTTTTTCCAGAAATTTTCTGGAAACTTAACATAAGAATTTCTGCAGGTCACTTCTGACGGCGTCAAGAAGAAATTCCTGACGGCGTCACGTGTAAAATTCTGGAAATTTTACCAATATTGTATTTCTAACGGAGTCTTAAAGTTTTTGTTGAATCTTTAGTTTTATAATCTCCAGGAGATCTGCAAACATCATTCCACAAGCATTATATCTTATTTTCTTTTCTAGGATTTGTTAGCATATATAGATTGCCGCCGATTTTACGCGAGGTTGCCTTGTCTGTTTTCTCAGGTTTAACAGGTTATGTATGACAAGAAGATGATTTATATTCTGGAAGGGAAGCTTTGATTGTTCATTTTCTTGGAGGAAGATCTAACTTGGTTACCATATTATCCATACCGAGCGAATCAGGGGAGTATTTGATTTCATTCTTTTACCGGTTTTATTTTTACATTCTTTACTTGAACATTGGGGACAATGTTCATCCTAAGTGTAAGGGGAGGGTAAAATGATTATACCTTGCAGATACACTTTCGCTTGAGTTTGTTTGTTTGATGGTAGGTGTGTAATAAAACTATGAGAAATACTTGTTAGTGCAATTTTAGCGCCAAATTTAAAATTTTTTACAATGTTTAGGAGTGAAACTTTAGCCATAGCAAGCGTCTCATGGATAGGAGATTGTATGACTAGCACAAAACCGTACCATTCAGAAAAATTTTCCACCCAAATATGTGAGATTCGCCTTTAGATTTGATAGGAAAAGCATTTACTATTAGTGCTTATGAGTATACCGGTAGCATTTAGATTCTAGAACTTGCTTTAGTGATGCATCCCGAGACCACTAGTGAGACTACATTCGTGTAGTAGGATTTGCTACATGATAAGAGGCATTAGGATCACCCTTGTGTTAAACCCGTTTCATAATTACTTGACCATTTAAGTCATATTACTTGGCTAGTTAAGTCAACTAGTTTTTCCCACACCTTAGCGTTGTACTCATTTTTAGTACACGAAACCCCTAGTACACCCCTCCGAGCCTATCTTTTCGTTTCTAACTTTAAGCATCTTACTTAAAGGAAGAATTTGTTACACCCCACTTAAATGTACACCCAAATCGCCTTAGCCTTCCGTGTATGCACTCATCTTTAGTGCATTATTGTTATTTGTTAAACCCTTAGTTAATTATCTAATTGATTACATGGTTGCTAATCGATTCATATCCGTGTACATATTGTTTTGGGACGATTGGGACTCATGGGTAAAGTACTTATTTATGGAGTAATGGGGAAGAACATCATATATTACCCCCATATGTACGTTAATCTTAAAAGTACTCCAAGTGTTTTGATTATCTTGATTCGAGTTATTAGATTAGTTTATCGTAAAGTATGTAAAAGTTCAAGTGTATGGGGAATGTTCATTCCCTATTATGTATTATTTTGGATGGTAGGGTAAGGGTGTATGAAAAAAAAATCAAAAAAATAATAAAAAAATCAAAAAATAAAAATATATATATATATATATAAAGAAAAAGAGAAAAACATACGGACTACCATCCCGTTTCATTCTACGTTTATTTTACGTTTTTGTTATTTTTCATTTATTAGCTTAAGTCGAGTCTAGTCTTGGCATAGCAACGCCATATTGTACATATAATTAACCAAGATTATTAACTCGCCACCAGTAAAGATTGCCTATATCCAACAAAACCGTGTATTTCATATCCCTATACCTAACGTTACAACCCTCTAAAAAGACCTCTTTGATAGTTTATCCTAGGTGCTTACACCATGTGGTGGAGGTTTAATCCTATCCCAAGCCTGTGCTAATCTATTTTGCTATGACAGGTAGTGAGAGATTTTTTCCGTTTCCATATTGTGATATTACTTTATTACACCCGAGAGATGTGAGTATCTAAACACTATTTGTGAGGTGCTAGTATATGACCTCCGTGCTTGTCTTTGGTCTTTAGTGGAACGATTATTTGTTGTAATTACTTTTATATTAGTGTTAAATGACCCCAAACTTGTATTTTGATTAGAATAAAAGCACATTTGCTTGAGGACAAGCAAATCTCAAGTGTAAGGGTATATGATGAGGCGAAAAATGAACCGTTTTTAGGGGGTCATTTAAGCCCGGAATAGAATTTATTTGATCAAATATTGCCCTAAATCGTTCCTTTTGTGATTTTAGGTACTTTGGGAGTGAATTCTGGAAAAGGAAGCATTTTGGACGTTTTTGGAGCATAAAAGTGAAGAAAACGGCAAAGACTTAATTTTCCATGCTGGGAACAGTACCTGACGGCGTCAAGAAGGAAAATATGATGGCGTCAAGAGCAAAATCCATGATGACCCAGAGAAAACCTGAAGGCATCAGAAGTAGGGCGTCAAGAGTTATTTTGGTGGCGGCCTGAAGAAGGATTACACATGACGGCGTCAGACCCAGATCTAGGCAGTCCGAGAACTTTATTGGCGGCGAGATGACGGCGTCAGAAATTTACTCTTGACGCCGTCACCTCACAAAATCTATATATACTTTTCTATTTTTCATTCATTGAGAGAAGGAACTTGTGTGGAGAATACTAGGGCCGAACCTAATAAACCCTAGGTCGTTTGTAACAGTATTTTCAAGGGTTTTCACCCCTTGAAACCTTTCATGTTCAATTAAGATAAGTTTTCTTTCAATTCATTCAATATGTCTATGTGTTGTTTGAATATATCTTATGCTTGTCTTGGTTATAACATGCTAGGCTAGATCTTTCATGTGTTTGCTTAGATGTAATGAAACCTAGATGTTGATTATAGGATGATTGCTTGTTTATAGTTGTAATGGATGAACGATTACAATGTTAGGCTTAAGAAAACTGGCAGATCTCCATTGTGTAACTTGCTTGAACGTCTTAAGAAACATGAGCCGATGTGTACTAGGTTTTTATGATTGTATTTAATGCATGAGCGAATTCTAGTGATCCCATGTTAGGAGCTTCTTAGCCGGCTCGACATAGGAGTGAAATAGGAGCTTATAGGATTGGGGAAGTAAGTACGCCACCCCATGAATGGTATTAAGGAATACAATCCGTCATCCACACAACTGTAACAAGTAATTAACCTGTAAAAGATATCTAGGGAGTAGTGAAATCTAAGTAAACACAATTCTCCCATATATTGCTCACACCACTAGTTAATTTAGTTTATTTTCATTTTTATTATTTTATTTTGATTGCATCTTAGTAATTGGGTTAGTTGACTAGCAACTAATTCCGCCCACTCCTCTAAAAGCCGAGATTTTACTTGCTTTTATAAAAACATAAAAAATACAAAAAGAATCATCCCTCACCTCTAGACCTAGTTCTTAGGCTTTCTAATCCTAGCGACACTATTCCTAAGTTGAACGATCAATCCCCCGGTACTTGTCACTATACTATACTACAACGATCAGGTACACTGTCTGGTGGGGGTTGTAAGCTTCTCGAGATCCCTCGAGAGGTAAAGCCTTGTGCAATTCCCACGCATCAATACTAAACCATGGATATAAAGAACGAGGAAAATGAGCTTATAACGACAAAGATATACACGTTTCAAAACCGACAAACTCTATTATTTTTGACAGCCACTATTAGAAATAATATTCTACGTACTAAAAACTATATTTTCTAGTAACAACATTGAAGAGCCGTATTTCTTACCCATTGAAGCCCGTATGACCAAAAGTTATTTACACGACTATTAGATGTCATTTCAAGGTTTTCAAAGCGATGAGTTAAACACTAACATTTTATGTATAATATATTACAACTAGTTTTGCAAGTCTAGTTAGACATATTTTTCCCAAGTTATGGAAACCATTATACATTAACAATAACTATTATTCCCAAGTTACGAGTGGTATAGACATCATGTGCATGTACATTCACTACATCACTTCATAATCTAAAGTAGATCATATTCATTCACATTAGGTTGCGGCTAGTGTTCGCGCCTTGTTGTCCCGATCATTTTACCATCATTGTACCATCACGTCAAGTGAGTTTTTATAGCCCCATTTTCAATTCAATATTTTGATTTCAATCCCACGGGGGAGAATACATTGCATCAATTATTTTTGTACATGCCAAAGTATCAAATTCCATACATTGCTTAAGTTACCTTATAATCATTTTAAGTCCCCTTTATTATCATGGACCGTTAATTATGCGTAAGCGAGAGTGAGTGAATAGATCTATTAGGGGTGACTCCCCCGTCCGTGTTTGGTCGTTCCAACATAAAATGGATGCATTTCATTTGAATCATATTTGAGTGCCTGATAATCACTCGGTTGAAGCCAATTCTTATTATGTCTAGCTTCGGGGTCATGAGCTTAAGAGCCAATGTATCATTATTTTGACATCTTGTCACCTCACTTTATACTTGTGGATATTGTACATACGATTATATTTATAAACCTATGATTTCTCACCAACATTATTGTTGACCGTTTTTAGCAATGTATTTTCAGGAAATTAAGGTAGCACATGTGGCATGCATTTGGACCTACCTAGAGTCGCGGAGTCGACGCCTCTCACTATATTTATATTTTCTGCACTTATGAAACGTTTGATCTTGTTGAACCTATTTTAACTAAATTTGCAATACCCTTTTGGGACCTTATTTTGTAAACTCTGAATATTTCTAATGATCAAACGAGGTATTTTATAAACGACACTTTAGGTCGTTCAATATAACTGTAACTGTGATGCTATGGAAGTCACCCCCAGGTATTCCATTCCGCTGCTAAAACAGGTATTTTGGGGGTGTGACATTTACCCATGATTTAAGCGTTAATTTCCCTATGAAATTGCCCCATCTTTTCTATTTATATGAAGAAAATCTACTCTTAATTCTTCCTATTTTGGTTTCAGGGTAAAGATGAGTAAAAGTACATTATTGATGATTTATTGGCCAAAGAGTGGGAATTACGCTAAAAGTTACGTTGAAGACACAAACACGACGGTCTAGTTATGTGATGATACTACACCGTTAGAAGATTTACCCCACAAAGTGAAGACTACGCCGTAGCAAGCCACTGAGCTACGGCGTAACATAGATTACCAAAGGATACGCCGTAGTTAGTCATTGGACTACGGCGTAAGAAAGATTTTATGAAGGTTACGCCCGTAGTTAGTAATTGGACTACGGCGTAAATAGGATTTTATGAAGGCTACGATCATAACAAGTGATGGAGTTACAGCGTAGCGATTATTGCAAAGATTACGGCGTAGTCTTACCATACGACGACGCCGTAGCGAAGACGAGCCCTATAAATACCGAAGGAAATTCGTCCACAATTTGCAAAGTTCCTCTCCCCCAAACCTGCACTAGGGTTTGGGGAGAACGACCCAGAAGAAGAATGAAGACCACGAAGGCTAGAGAGATGGTGTACAATTAGACTAGGAACCACCTAGTCTAACACATGTTCGAAGTCTATTTTTCGCATTTCATGAATTCTCTTTATTAAAATTTAGTTTTAGTTATTTATTCATATTTATCTTTGTAGACGTTATCTTAGCTTGTTCGTTATTCTTTCGTTTCGGTAATATGTAAGCTTGAATGAATCTATTCAGTCTAGGTGAATTAACCCTAGGACCCTAGACTAGTAGGTTGTGGGGATTGGTAAGAATTGGCCATAGTACTACCTTTCCTTATGTGCGAATTAACCCTAGGACCACCTACCAACCGGATATATTTAAGAAGCTAGAGGGAATCTAAGATCTGACCATGCCGGGTTCCACTAGAACAAGTCTATTAAACATGGCACTTAATGACTCTTATATCTTGACTGATGAACTCTCGGCTTTGGAATAGTCGAGGATAGGATAAGATGCAAGATAGGGCTGATGATATGACCAACTGACTCTTGTCGACTTACACCCACTGCATAGAACACTAATATATGAATAAGGCTTCACCTTAATATCTTAATAACCTATCTTGATCCTGAGTATCTTTATTTTCTCTTTTGTTTGTTTTATGTCTTGGTTACTATTTTCTCTATTCACTAATACCCCTTTTTAGTACTTACCTTAGTTTTCCAGAACAACAGCTCTTGGGACAACACTCGGATTTACATAAAGACATACTACACATGACCGGGTACACTGCCCATTAGTATGTGTTAATCCTTATAATTCGATGTTTATAAATGTAAAACAGGATGAATATAACGCATCAGTATCTCTATACATAGTTTTGGATTTTTTTCATTAGAAAGAGGTGGAACTTGTGGAACTTTGTATGGAACTTTGGGAGTCCGACTTTCACATTATTTTTAGGGTTTCAAACCCTAATTTCTTCCATGTTTAATTAAAAGATAAGTTCTCCTTTAATAATTCAATATGTCTATGTGTTGTTTGATTAATTGTTTATCTTTTCTTTTTGTTAATACAAATATCGCCTAAAAACTTTACTTATATTTTACGATCTTTGCTAAGTTTTGTTAATGACAATGTATAAACTTTACTTTATTGTAATACATCTTTTGAGTTTTAAGTTTTGAATAACTAGACTTTACATTTCATATTAAACATAACATTGTTATATTTCTTAATATTGAAAATGTAAACATCACATCATATGCATTTATGGAAAGATTGTGTGTTTGACTCTCCATAAGACTTCTTACACATTTTGGAAGGATTCCAACTTTCTCTATTGTGTGTTTGACAAGAAGTAACTTGATGCGACGTTGCTTGATATGGAAAGATATCTTGCAAGTTTACCTGTCAGACCTGGTGGAACCCTTGGGGTATACGGGCGGAACCCATTCTTTGGTTCCGCCGTATTTGCCAGGCTGCTGGATTGTTTGGGTATAAATACCAAACCACTTGCAAGAAATCACCCATCACTTAGGGTCATAATTTACACATTTACTCTCATCTAACTCAGTAGCTACTCACTTGTGTGATTGTCTTTTGTAGAAAAGAAGTTCACAAGTTCATCCAAGAAGTTACAAGTATTCATTTGATATTGTATATTCAAGAGTGATCGGTTGTATATTCAAGAAGTTACAAGTATTCATTTGATATTGTATATTCAACGTTGCAAGACTTGTTAGCTTAGCTTCGTATAAACTTAGTGTAGTTTATACTTCATTTGATATTGTATATTCAAGAGTGATCGGTTAGTATTTTAGGTCTTAAAATACATAATGTGACGGGAGTGATTGTACCCTTGTAAAAGAATTCGACATCTAGCTTAGTGTCGGAAATAGTGGATAGGCGACGTTAGGTTGGTTCTACCTTGAACTAGGACCCGGTATCTAGCTTTGTACCGGATAAAGTGTAAGCGACGATTGTAAAGGTTTCTCCACTGGTGAAAAGAGCTTGTTGACTAGTGCTTGAAACTCTCGAGTTGGAAACTCGGGGCGTGGATGTAGGGCAAGGAAAAAGAGTCCTTGTAGCTGAACCACGATAAACAATCGAGTTGTGGTTTGATCGTTTCTTTCTTTATACTCGCTTATTAATTATTGATAATTAGTTAGAATCATTAATTACACGTAAAGCTTTTCAAAGATTAACAAGTTAAAAAGCGGTAAACTATTCAACCCCGCTTCTAGTTTTCCACAATTGGCATCAAGAGATACATTACTCAAGATCTTTAAAATATATTGTATTTTAAAACATGGATCGATCCATGGATTTTGGGAATCTCAAAAAGGGCAATCTATTCAAAGGCCATGCTATGTGAAAAAGAAAACTTCCTTGAATGGAAAAGTAAATTTGAAAACTATGTGAGATCAATTGATCAAGATCTTTGGCACATTATTTCTATTGGTGATCTCAAACCAACAAAAACAATTTTTGATAATCAAGATGATTATCTTAAGTTTGATAAAAACACTAAAGCTAAGATAATAATTTATAAAGCTTTGCCGAGGATTGAATATGAAAAAGTATATTTTTGTCAAACGGCTAATGATATTTGGAAAAATATATTAAACTTTCATCAAGAAATATGTTAAGTCAAAGATGATCAATTTGATCTCACACATGAGTTAGAAGTCTTAGAAAACTGATAGATAGACACTTAGTTGAAGTAAATACATGTGCTACTAGTGTAAATGTTTTAAATGAAGGTATAAGTGAAGATGATTACTTGTGTCAAGCTCAAAGAGGACTTGCTTACGATTCATGGAATGACACGGATGAAGATGAAGTCAACTATCCGGTTTGTGATTCTCAATTAGATAAAATATCAAGCAAGGTACAATTTGAAACCAAACACTTTTGCTTTGACACATTTATCCTAGACTTTTCTAAACTAGAAAATGAGTCTAAACTTTTATGCAACATGGACCTAAAAACTATCTTTAACAAGGAACATTCAAAATCTCTTGTGAATAATCTTGAAAAAGAAATAATGTTAGAAGATAAAATATCTAGACTTGAAAGTAATGTTGAAATTGATCTAGGATGCAAAATATGTCTAGATAACAAACATGAAATTAAAGGACAAAATGAAAAAGGAAAAATGTTGGCTAAGTTTGAAAAAAGTTCAAAATCTCTTGAAAGATTGTTAAAAAGTCAAAAGTTATTTAGAGATAAAATCGGTTTAGGGTTTAACTCAAATGCGCCATCAACAAGTAAAAAGCAAGTAAAGTTTGTTGAGCCTAGAAGAGATATTTAGAAGTAACTCATTCTCTAATAGAAGCTTGTGATTTAAGGATATCATTTTATGCTTTTATATGTTTATCTGACCTCCTTGGATTCATGAGTAACTGAGTTTCCAAGCTTTCCTTCAAGTCAAGATAAAACACTTAATGATTATCTTCTTGATAACCTTTCTATGGAACTTAAAAGGTAAGCATTATTTCAACTTACCTTTTATTGTCCTTTGTTTTTATCATTAAGATTTATCGTGTGTAGTATTAGTTGTGCATACTCTTTGTTGTTATGTCTTTAGTTAGTTATAACGTAGATTAGATTCTCTATGATCAAAGGATTTCTACGTTACAATGAATAGGAGATATAAGGTGCTTCAGCTCTTTAAACTTTCGGGAATACACATGAGAAACTCTTGAGTGAGTCTCACTTAATTCTTGTCTACAAGAGAGCAAGTGATAAGACAACCAACACTTTTGTGATGCTTGCAAATCTAGTAAACCAAAACATTCCACAAATGTTTGTAATACAACATCTTTTAACACTATACCTTATATTTTCAATCGTGTCTTAATTCAACCACTCTTTTAATAAAATTTCATATAAGACACACAAAGGAAAATAAATCACATTAGGATACATTAGGATGATTGGGAGAAAATGATTTATATACATCTAGGATTTGCACATCAAATTTAGACCCATAGTCTTATGATGTTGTATCTCTTGGACATTTACACTCATAGTGTTTTAAATAAAGAAACCTAAAGAGTCGAGGAGTTGTTGAATTTAACATTTGACGAAAGACCACCTCCTTCTAAGATATAATCTTTGGTAGACGATGACCTAGTTGAAAGTCGAATGGTGATAAGACAAGTAAGTTAAGAAAAATAACAAGGAAGATGAACTATTAAAAAGAGACAATATAGATGTCTAAATATCCAAAAGTCATACACTAACTAGTGTTATAACATTAAGGACAAAAGTTCAAAGTGTAAACAACATCTTTCATCTTGTGTCAAACATTAAATCAAGTAATATAGACAAAGTCATAAAACTTGAGTCATGGGTCATAGTTGTGATTAAAATAATTTTGATAAAAATAGTTTTTAGACGTTAGTTTCTCTACCAAAGAGTTAAACAACCATTAAACAAAATAGATCTTTCAAAATAGACAAAGAGGATGTAGTGATAATCTTTGAAAGACTTTTTGATAACATAAGCAAGCTCCAAAAGCAAGGAATAATCACCCAAAGACATTCCTAGTTATCCACAAGTACACAATGATTAAGTGTTATATGACTTATCAAGAATGAGATTAGTGAATCCGTAAATAAAACTAAACATAGAGAAATTTTTGAAAGTTTACTTGTTCTCACAACAAATAGATCCAACATTATGTTTAGTACTTGTCTACATGCCCGTCTTAGAAAAGATCCTAAAATAATTCTTTCGGAAGAGATTATTTGGACACATCAAAAGGTACTACACACCTAGGATTATGGTATCCCAAAGGAACGGGAATAGAAACCATAGTGTATGCCAACTCGAATTATGAAGGTAATCAAGTTAATAGAAAAAGCACAAGTGGTACTTGTACTTTTATACTTTCTTACCCAATGATTCTCTGAGAAAGCTTAAGGCTCTCGAATTAGCATTGGATGGAAAAGCACGTCAACAAGCTCCGTTAGAACAAGCAAACTCGCGTCAACATCGGAATTCTACTTATCAACATTCTCATCTCTTATTTCAACAAAGAAAATATCATCCTCAGTAATATCCTAATCCAATGTGCTCTCAATTAACATATTGTGATCCCTAATCATCGCCTTGGTAAAAATGTTCATTGAGGAACATTTTGACCAAAAATGTTTCATAAGAAAACCACATTGTCGACGTTTTCTCAAAACCTCTTGAATAGGAATCATTCATCCCCTTTAGACTTAGCTTAGGACTTATGAAACCCAAAACCATAGTTTTAAACATTAGAATAAAAATTACAAAAATCAAAACAAATCTTTTAAGTTTGTCCACTATAGAACCGGCGGAACTTTGCGACTAAACGGGCGGAACTCCCTTTTTGGTTACGCCTGGTCCGCCGAGTCTGCAGGTTAAATTTTGTTTGATTTTAAACCAAACATACCCTAACCATAAACCTCAACTCACAAACAGCCCAAAAACACTTTCACACACGAAAATTAGGGCTTTCACTCAATCATTGACCTCTTCATTCAACATTGTAAGTACTCTTTGCATAATCACTTCCTTAATTCATACATAGGATTTTCACTCATTCACAACAACAATAATCTTAGGGTTTATGCATAAAATTGAAAATCCATGGCTATGAACAAAATAGTCATAATTCAAATTAGTTAGGAATTGCATCTTGTTAATTATTATCATGATTTACCAAACACACCAAGTACATTGTCTTTCAAAAATTGTTTCCCACAATTAGAACATAACCTTTCACCACATTGTTAAAACAAATGAAAAACATTATGAAAACATCATTTGCATAACATCACTTGAATGCTAAAATAGAATGCATAATCAATATACATTGTTGAGTACATTAAATTGAAACAACATTGAATTAGGAGCACGTGGGTTATTGTTAGCTTTAAAAAAAATTTGTTTCATAAAATGCTTTGAGCTTCAAAATGAGTCAAGATAACCACGTCTCCACGTTTTAGCATATAAGAACACATTAGATCATCTATATTGTAAAAATCGTTAACCTAAACTGAAATGTAAAATTTTGTGTTTTCTAGGAATCAACATGCCTCCCGCAACATTCACCGATCACAAGGACACTCTTAATTTCTTACCCAAACACCATAGGACCAAAGGTCTTATTAAAGATCAAGTTGAAACTTTTAAGGGTCTAGAAGAACGCTATGTTCATAAAGGAAGAACCATTGATCCATCCTTCCTAAAAGGAACATCCATTCGTCAAAACTTTGCCGCTATCAACTTTGATTGCCTCCTAGACATAGATGAGCCAATTTGTCCTAGGTTCATTTTGGAATTCTATGCAACTATAAGCCTTTCCTTTAATGACTATGGTAAGATCTCATTAACCTTCTCAACCAATCAACATCCACATTTCATATCTTTAAAAGATTTTGCCAATATTCTTGGTGTCCCTAATGTTGGTACATGTCTCTACACGGATAAGTGGCCTCTTACAATTCTTGATTCCATTAAGCGTTATCATCCATACGACACCCCTCTTGCTAATAAGGAAGAAATTCGTGAGCATCTCTTTGTTAGGACCTCAACCACTAGAAAGAATCGTTCGGGGAATGAGGTAAATAAGGAACCTTTTGGTATGGAGCTCAATGAGCTTAAACCACAATTTAAGAAATGGGAAGAAATTCTTAGAGCCAACGTCATAAGTTCCATAGGAAATAGAGATCATGTCAACACATGTCTTAGCTACATGCTCTTTAGCATCTCCACTGGCCAACCCTTTAACTTAGCTTATTACTTAGCCAAAAGAATGGCCGACATATCCTTAGTTGGAACAACCGCTCTCCCTTATGGAATGCTTCTCACCCGCCTCTTTAGAACAATCTCCCCCGTTCCTCATAACAATAGGGGAATTATCCTTGATTACACTCTCATTCCTCACATATTCGTCCCTCTAAGTGATAAAAGAGTCTTCAAGGTTAAGTGTCACAACTCACCATTTCAGGTCATTTCCCAAACTTCGACAAATTACTATTCATAAATCACTATTCATCAAAACACTATTCACCATTTTACTATTCATCATTTTTTAGGTCAGTTTGATATTCTGAGAAGCGTTCAAAAAATTTACTATTCACCAAACACTATTTATTTTTGGAAAGAAAATACTATTCACGTGCATTGTTCATTTCATCGTAAATTTAGTTTACGAGTACTTAAATTCGCGTAACCGTATTGGTTCAGGTGCGAATTCATGCATTATCAGTGAGGACATTTCATACGGACTAGAAATAGTCTACATATCATCATAATAGCATTTGCCTACTATACCACTCGTAGAATATTCAAATTAATATTTTTGGTATATTTAACGTTTTACGTATATTTATTTTTAAATAAACGTTGGTACGCGATCAAAAAAAATATAACTAACATATCTAAAAATCCCCACAATGGTCCCGATATATTTTTATATCCCTTATAACATCATAAAAGTTATAAAATTCATTTACCCGGTATTTTGGAAATTTATTTAATTTATATCGTAAGTTTATTATAATTACGACGGTTTTCGTGAAAACTAAATAATAATTATCCAAACGCTAAATTTTTGTACCCAACATATTTTTATCATTTTTATGACTTTATTATGTCCCGGTTAACTTTAATAAAATTATTTCTGGCAAACCCGGTACCCGATTATAACTAACAACTACCTAAATTACACTCCTAAAAACTATACAAATCTTACACTACAATCCTAATTAAATCAAAAGCTCAATTTTTGCTTTTTGTTCCTTTGAAAAACCGGCCACGCCCCCCCCCCCCCCCCTTAACCTTGTGCATTAAATTTTCTTTAACTTATTAAACATCACTAGTAAATATCTTATAAACCTATCTTTTACTTCTTATCTCCTAAAGCTAAAATCAAAGATCATTTTCTCTTCTTCCTCTCTCAAGCTCACGGCCAAGAACACAAGGAGAAGCAAGAAAAAATATTTTTCCAAGATCAAGATAAAATCTAGCTCATTTGTTGATCCTTGTTAGGGTTTTGCAATATAAACTCAAGGATCCTTAGGTTTTCTTCATCTAATCACTGACTCATCCAAAGTAAGCTTACAAAAATTATTTTCATTATTTCTTCAAGTATTTATATTGATCATATGGTTTTCTTACAATATTTCATGCATGTGCTAGTTATACCACTTCATTTTTATAAACTTTTAACTTTGAAACCCTAGAAATGTTTATATTGGATTTCCTTGTTAGATCTACTAGATTGATGATGTTTAAGAACCCATGACACCGTAAGAAGGTGTATGGTAGTAATAGATTAGATTTGTGGTGATTGGAAATGTTTTGGGAGAAACTAGTTTAAGACATTTGAAATGGATTTGGGACCTATTTACAAACCTACTGTCCCAAATTTGAATCCTGGAAAACTCAGTAACTCAGGGGAACTTTTCAACCAAAGATTTAGAAAATACTTTTAAAAACGAAGCCGTAGGCAAAAGAACGGATTAAAACGAGTTTATAACGAAGGAGATATGATTTTTGCAAGTTTATTGACGAAAACTATTTTTCTGAAAATTGTTTGCTGTTGGACGATTTTTGGTGGACAAACCGAGGCGTTAGACGTAACCTAGAGAAGCCGAGTTATCAAAAATATATTAGTACATACTAAGACGAATCCAGGGATATAAAGAACGAAGAAAATGAACTTAAAACGACCAAGTTATTCACGTTTCAATATCGACAAAAACTCTATATAATTGACAGCTTTTAATAGAAATAATAATAATACTACTTCTACGTACTAAATCCTAGATTTTCTAGAAATACTACTAAATTGCCAAATTTATAACTAATGAAGTACTTATGATTACAAGTTTATGTTTACGACCATTAGACGTTACTTCAAGGTTTTCAAAGCGAAGTTTATAACACTAACTTTCTATATACGATATATATATATATATATATTACGACAAGTTTATACAAGTCTAGTTAAGACTTATTTTTCTTAAGTATGAAATATATTTTCATATGACTATAACTAGTATTTTCAAGTTATGAGTGGTATAGGTATCATGTGCATGCATATTCTCTACATCATTTCATGATCTAAATTAGATCATACTCATTCATCATAGGTTGCGGTTGATTTCGTTCCTTGTTGTCCTTATCATTCCATTGCATTGTATCATCACTTCGAGGTGAGTTTTCATAGCCCCGTTTTTAATACAATACTTTGATTTCAAATCCCACGGGGGAGAATACATTGCACCACTTATTTTCGTACATGCCTAAGTATTAAATTCCTTACATTGCTTAAGTTGCCTTATTACCACGTCTTGACAAGTCCCCTTTATTATCATGGACCGTTAATTAAAGTACGAGCGAGAGTGAGTGAATAGATCTATTGAGGGTGACTCCTCCATCCGTGTTTGGGTTGCTCCAACGGAATTACGGATGCATTTCATGTCTAATATATTAGAGTGTCTGGTAAACACTCATTCGGGGCCAAGTAACTATGTCTAGCTTCGGGGTCATGAGCTTAAGAGTCAATGTAGCTTTCTTTTGACATTTTTGTCACTTTACTTTACTTATGGCTAATGTACATCTGATTTAACTTACAAACCTATGATTTCTCACCAACTTTATGTTGACCATTTTAGCAATGTATTTTCAGGTAACTAAGATATATCTCATGGCATGCATGGAGTCATTTTAGTGGTAGCAAGGATGACGCGTCTCATTTTGGATTTTCATGCACTTATATATTATCGTTTGATTGTACTAAACTTGTCTCCTTTAACTTTTAAATACTTTGGGACCTATGTTTTGTAACTCTGAACCTTTTTAAATAAATCAAACGATGTATTTTCCAAACGACACTTTAGGTCGTTCAATATAACTATAACTGTGGTGCTATGACCGTCATCCCCAGGTATTCCATTCCGCTGCCATTCAGGTATTTTGGGGGTGTGACAGATTGGCATCAGAGCTAAGATTATAGCGAACTAGGATGTATCATGGACCCTAGACTATAACCACATCATCATAGCATCTCATCATAACATCATAAGTGCATATTCATTGTTTTAGGTGATTCCATTATACGAGTTATTTATTTTCATTTCACCTTGATTATCACAGAGTTATGTCTTCAGATCCGAACATTGTCATACTTTACTCTGTCTCAGACTCTGATGTTGAGGGCTCTATGTCTTCCACCGCTTTTTCACCACCCATTCCTCCAGTACCTGTGTTGCCACTTTTGGCATCAGGTGAGGATACCGAGCCTTTTGAGGAGGAAGAGACTGCTCCTACTCCTCATATCTCTCCCATTGCACCCCTTGATGTTACCCGTGTACCTAATGACATATCATCTCCCACTACTTCTATGTCCTCAGAACCAAAACTTATGTTCCCTCTTAGTAAAACAACCATAGATGCTAGGAAGAGCGTACGCACTACTACCTCTACCTTTAGGATCCCTACCGTTCCTACATTACCTACACCACCAGCCATGCCCGCTACTACTTTTATATCTACTTCACTTTTGCCGCTCAGGAAGCGTGCAAGGTTTACTACCCCAGCTTCACCTACTACAGAGACTTCTGACCTTCCACCACCACCAGTATACCATGTAAGAGAGAGTTCGAGAGAAGCTGCTGCTAGAGGGCCTACAACTTTTACTGTAGATGATCAGTTAGGGGCTCAACAGGAGCAGGTTGATAGTTTGGATTATAGGGTAGATGAGATTATCACTACTCGACTTGAGGAGGTCGAGGAGCAGGTTGTGGGATTGATCTTAGGCAGGGTTAGCATTGACGTGTCGTATCATGGACTTGAGGCACGGCAGGAGGGACACCAGGAGCTGATTGATCAGCTTAGGTATGAGCTACCGGAGATACGGGATAGAGCTCAGATGACACAGGAGGCTTAGGGAGAGCAGGCACACCAGTTGGTAGTAGCTCAGGAGAGGATGACAGCTGCAGAGACCAGGAAGGCTACCCTCCAGCTTAGAGTTGAGCACTTGGAGGAGATTGTTGTTGCGATGGATCGTGAGATTTGCCGCCTTAGGGGAGGACCTGGAGGTTCTAGAGCACCCGGAGGAGCCTAGGCATAGACTTGTATTATATTAGCTTTTACTATTTTCCTAGTCCCGAGGTGTGGGACATAGTTCAAGAACTTGTAGTCTTTTGGTTGTTGTACAAACAAATATATCAAGTGTGACTCTACTATGTTGGAATGGTTATGCTATATATATATATATATATATATATATATATATATATATATATATATATATATATATATATATATATATATATATATATATATATATATATATATATATATATATATATATATATCGGTCCATGTAGGCCGAAATTTTCATGTATTATATTCATGTGTTGTGATTATATTTATGATGTTTCGTGGTTGCTCTTTATTGTTAACGTATTTATAGTTGTTGTGGTTGTATCTATACGTGTCGTGGTTGTATTATTACATGTCGTGGTTGTACTCATACATGTCGTGGTTGTATTTACACTTGTTGTGGTTGTAAATATACATGTTGTGGGTGTAGACTTTTGGTACGATGACTATTTCTATTATGACTTTCTCATGGTTGTTGTCGATTATTATTTATCAGAAGTATGGCGCCAAGGAAAAGAAAGGCTGCACCAGAAACGCCCGCTATGACTCAAGCCGTTATCCACAAATTGGTCAGGGATAGTATAGCAGAAGCTCTGGAGACTGAGAGAGCTGAGGTTGCTGCTAGGGCTGCTGAGGTTGCACCTAATATTGGGGCGGTTGAACCACCCACTACTAGGCGTGAGTGCACTTGGAAAGATTTCAAGATTAGTGATCCCGTCAAGTTTAAGGGTACTGAAGGAGCGGTTGCTTTGATCCGCTGGTTTGAAAAGACTGAGAATGTATTTCTCATGTGTAGTTTTCTTGATGTCAGCAAGGTGAAATTTGCTACAGGTATGCTTCTGGATGAAGCTATGTCATGGTGGAATTCGCATGCTCAGCCTATTGGTATGGAGAATGCCTACAAGCTCACTTGGGATCATTTCAAGAAGCTGATGACTAAGAATTTTTGCCCTCGTACTGAGGTGAAAAAATTGGAGACGGAATTCTATGAGCTGGTAACAAAAGGTGATGACATCGAGACCTATATCAGGAGGTTTCAGGAGTTGGCTGCACTATGTCCAACTATGGTTCCTGACGATGAGAAAAAGATGGAGAACTTCACTGGTGGACTACCTGAAAGCATCCGAGGGGATATGATGTCTTTCGATCCACAATCAATGGAAGAGGCTATTCGTATAACTCAAAAACTTATGGTTCAGGTGGTAAAAGGAAAATCTGCTATCAACAACAACAATAACCGTTCAAACAACACCAACTACAACAACACTCGAAACAACAACAACTATAACAACAATCGAAACCGCAGCTATCCCAATAACCGAAACAATAACCCAAACAACAACAACAAAAACAACAACAACAAGAGGAGGTTTGACTACAACCAAGGTGGAAATGCTATCCATCCAGCACCTAAGAGACAGGAAGTGGCAAGGGCCTATGCTGCAGGGCCGAATGAAGGGAAAGGATATGCTGGTAATCTACCAAAGTGTGATAAGTGTCAGAAGCATCATAATCCAGGACGTTGCCCAGATTTATGTGGCAACTGCAAGAAGGTTGGTCACCACGCCAAAGATTGCAGGTTTCCAATCTTGGGTGACAATCAGAAACCACCAGTAACGTGTTTTGGCTGCGGAGAAATTGGACACTATAGGAGTGAGTGCCCAAAGAAGAAGAACCAAGGAACTGGAAACCAAGGTGGAGTGGCTCGAGGAAGAGCTTATGTTATGGGAGGAGAAGATGCCCGAGAGGACCCGAATGTTGTTGTGGGTACGTTCCTTGTTAATAATCGTTATGCATCCATTTTATTTGATTCAGGAGCGGATAGAAGTTTTGTTTCTATTGCATTTGCACCTTTACTTAACATAGAACCAACCACCTTAGACATTCCCTATATTGTTGAATTAGCCGATGGGTCTTTAGTTAACACCAACACCGTTGTCCGTGGTTGCACAATCAATTTCCTAAACCATCCATTCAATATAGACCTTATGCCCGTAGAACTTGGAAGTTTCGACGTTGTTATCGGTATGGATTGGTTGTCTCGACACCGTGCAAGAATTATTTGTGATGAGAAAGTGGTTCATCTTCCTTACAGTAGTGAAACTTTAGTTGTTCGCGGAGAGCGAAGTGGAACTAGACTCAGTATCATATCATGCATTAAAACCGAGAAGTACATAAAGAAGGGTTGTTATGCATTCTTGGCTCACATCACGGAGAAGAAGTCGGATGAGAAACGACTTGAAGATGTGCCAATTGTTAAGGAATTTCCCGAAGTTTTTCCGGAAGAATTGCCAGGAATTTTGCCTACACGCCAAGTTGAGTTTCAAATCGAGTTAGTGCCAGGAGCTGCACCAATTGCGCGAGCACCGTATCGACTTGCACCTTCTGAGATGCAAGAATTGTCGAACCAATTACAAGAACTTTTGGACAAAGGATTCATTAGACCGAGTTCCTCGCCTTGGGAAGCACTGGTTTTGTTTGTGAAGAAGAAGGACGGATCTTTCAGAATGTGCATCGACTATCATGAGCTGAACAAGTTAACGGTGAAGAATTGTTATCCACTCCCTAGGATCGACGACTTGTTCGATCAGTTACAAGGTTCCTATTTTTATTCCAAGATTGATTTAAGATCCGGTTACCATCAACTTAGAGTTCGGGAAGAGGATATCCCGAAGACGGCATTTAGAACACGTTATGGTCATTATGAGTTTCAAGTAATGCCTTTTGGATTAACCAACGCACCTGCGGTATTCATGGACCTCATGAATAGAGTGTGCAAACCGTATCTTGATAAGTTTGTGATCATATTCATTGACGATATCTTGATTTATTCCAAGAGTAAGGAAGAGCACGAAGAGCACCTCAGAACAATCCTGGAACTACTCAAGAAGGAGCAATTGTATGCCAAATTTTCAAAGTGTGATTTTTGGATACAAAGAGTTCAATTTCTTGGCTATGTCATTGATAGCCAAGGATTACAAGTCGACCCAGCAAAGATCGAGGCAGTAAAGGATTGGGCTACGCCCAAGTCTCCTACGGAAATTCGTCAATTCCTAGGACTTGCAGGATATTACAGAAGGTTTATTGAAGGGTTTTCCAAGATAGCGAAGTCGCTGACTAAGCTGACACAAAAGAATCAAAAGTACGAGTGGGGAGAGAAGCAAGAATCTGCATTTCAGTTATTGAAGCAGAAGCTTTGTAGTGCACCGATTTTGTCACTACCAGAAGGTATTGAGAACTTTGTGGTATATTGCGATGCTACGCATAAAGGACTTGGAGCTGTGCTAATGCAAAACGAGAAGGTGATAGCTTATGCATCTAGTTAGCTTAAGACACACGAGAAGAATTACACTACACACGACTTGGAGTTGGGTGCTGTAGTTTTTGCACTCAAGATTTGGAGACACTATCTTTATGGTACCAAATGTGTTGTTTTTACCGACCACAAGAGCTTATAGCATATACTTGATCAGAAGGAACTTAATATGAGACAACGTCGTTGGCTAGAATTGTTGAGTGATTACGATTGTGAAATCCGATATCACCCAGGAAAAGCAAATGTTGTAGCAGATGCACTTAGCCGAAAAGAACGACTCAAACCTTTGAGGGTTAGGTCATTGGGAATGACTAGCATTTCACCATTACCATCAAAGATTCTAGAAGCTCAGATTGAAGCTCTCAAGGAGGAAAATCGACCACAGGAGAAACTTTATGGTATGCCAGAGAACAAAAATGGCTTTGCTAAGAGAGCAGATGGAGTGTTATGCTTCAAGGACCGAAGTTGGATACCACTCTATGGTGGAGTACGAGAATTGATTATGCATGAATCCCACAAGTCGAAGTACTCTATTCACCCAGGTTCTGACAAGATGTATCAGGATCTCAAAAAGCTATATTGGTGGCCAAACATGAAAGCAGAAATAGCTACGTACGTCAGCAAATGTCTTACTTGTGCTAAAGTGAAAGCTGAGTACCAGAAACTGTCAGGACTACTTCAACAACCAGAAATTCCACAATGGAAGTGGGAGCGTATTACAATGGACTTTGTCACTAAACTTCCCAAGACGTCAGGAGGTTACGATGCTATTTGGGTAATTGTTGATCGTCTTACCAAATCAGCCCATTTCATACCCATTAGAGAGACTTATTCCATGGAACAACTTGCCAGACTTTATGTCAAGGAAATAGTCTCAAGACATAGAGCACCAATCTCCATTATTTCTGACAGAGATAGTCACTTTACTTCAAACTTTTGGAAGTCACTACAAGATTCTTTTGGATCCAAGTTAGACATGAGCACTGCTTACCATCCTCAGACCGATGGTCAGAGTGAGAGAACTATTTAGACACTTGAAGACATGCTGCGAGCATGTGTGATTGACTTTGGAAATGGTTGGGCTAACCATTTGCCGTTAATCGAGTTTTCTTATAACATCGGCTACCATTCAAGCATAAAAGCAGCACCATTCGAGGCACTTTATGGTCGTAAGTGTCGATCTCCATTTTGTTGGGCCGAAGTCGGTGATGTACAATGTACTGGCCCGGAGATGGTTCGAGAAACAATAGAAAAGATAGTTCAGATTCGAGAAAGACTTGAAACAGCTAGAAGTAGACAGAAAAGCTACGCAAATGTTCGACGCAAACCATTGGAATTCCAGGTTGGAGACAAAGTCATGTTGAAAGTCTCGCCTTGGAAGGGCGTGATACGATTCGGGAAACGCGGGAAGTTGAACCCGAGATACATTGGTCCATTTAAGATACTGGAAAGGATTGGCCCGGTAGCTTACAAGCTTGAACTTCCATCAGAACTCAGCAACGTACATAACACGTTTCATGTCTCAAACCTCAAGAAATGTCTTTCGGATGAGTCTTCCGTTATACCATTAGAAGAAATTCAACTAGATGACAAGCTTAACTTTGTGGAAGAACCAGTTGAAATCATGGACCGAGAGGTCAAACAATTGAAGCAGAGTCGAATTCCGATCGTGAAAGTTCGCTGGAATTCTCGAAGAGGACCCGAGTTTACTTAGGAACGACAAGACCAAATGCAACGCAAGTATCCACATCTTTTCACCAAACCTGTTACCGAGACCAACACTAGCTGAATTCAGGGACTGAATTCCTTTTTGGGTGGGCGACTGTCACAACTCACCATTTCAGGTCATTTCCCAAACTTCGACAAATTACTATTCATAAATCACTATTCATCAAAACACTATTCATCGTTTTACTATTCATCATTTTTTAGGTCAGTTTGATATTCTGAGAAGCGTTCAAAAATTTTACTATTCACCAAACACTACTCATTTCCGGAAAGAAAATACTATTCACGTGCATTGTTCATTTCATCGTAAATTTAGTTTACGAGTACTAAAATTCGCGTAACCGTATTGGTTCAAGTGCGAATTCATGCATTATCAGTAAGGACATTTCATACGGACTAGAAATAGTCTACATATCATCATAATAGCATTTGCCTACTATACCACTCGTAGAATATTCAAATTAATATTTTTGGTATACTTAACGTTTTACGTATATTTATTTTTAAATAAACGTTGATACGCGATTAATAAATATAACTAACATATCTAAAAATCCCCACAATGGTCCCGATATATTTTTATATCCCTTATAACATCATAAAAGTTATAAAATTCATTTACCCGGTATTTTGGAAATTTATTTAATTTATATCGTAAGTTTATTATAATTACGACGGTTTTCGTGAAAACTAAATAATAATTATCCAAACGCTAAATTTTTGTACCCAACATATTTTTATCATTTTTATGACTTTATTATGTCCCGGTTAACTTTAATAAAATTATTTTTGGCAAACCCGGTACCCGATTATAACTAACAACTACCTAAATTACACTCCTAAAAACTATACAAATCTTACACTACAATCCTAATTAAATCAAAAGCTCAATTTTTTGCTTTTTGTTCCTTTGAAAAACTGGCCATGAACCCCCCCCCCCCCCCTTAACCTTGTGCATTAAATTTTCTTTAACTTATTAAACATCACTAGTAAATATCTTATAAACCTATCTTTTACTTCTTATCTCCTAAAGCTAAAATCAAAAATCATTTTCTCTTCTTCCTCTCTCAAGCTCACGGCCAAGAACACAAGGAGAAGCACGAACAAAAATTTTTCCAAGATCAAGATAAAATCTAGCTCATTTGTTGATCCTTGTTAGGGTTTTGCAATATAAACTCAAGGATCCTTAGGTTTTCTTCATCTAATCACTAACTCATCCAAAGTAAGCTTACAAAAATTATTTTCATTATTTCTTCAAGTATTTATATTGATCATATGGTTTTCTTACAATATTTCATGCATGTGCTAGTTATACCACTTCATTTTTATAAACTTTTAACTTTGAAACCCTAGAAATGTTTATATTGGATTTCCTTGTTAGATCTACTAGATTGATGATGTTTAAGAACCCATGACACCTTAATAAGGTGTATGGTAGTAATAGATTAGATTTGTGGTGATTGGAAATGTTTTGGGTGGATTAGAAACTAGTTTAAGACATTTGAAATGGATTTGGGACCTATTTACAAACCTACTGTCCGAAATTTGAAATCCTGGAAAACTCAGTAACTCAGGGGAGCTTTTCAACCAAAGATTTAGAAAATACTTTTAAAAATGAAGCCGTAGGCGAAAGAACGGATTAAAACGAGTTTATAACGAAGGAGATATGATTTTTGCAAGTTTATTGACGAAAACTATTTTTCTGAAAATTGTTTGCTGTTGGACGATTTTTGGTGGACAAACCAAGGCGTTAGACGTAACCTAGAGAAGCCGAGTTATCAAAAATATATTAGTACATACTAAGACGAATCCGGGAATATAAAGAACGAAGAAAATGAACTTAAAATGACCAAGTTATTCACGTTTCAATATCGACAAAAACTCTATATAATTGACAGCTTTTACTAGAAATAATAATAATACTACTTCTACGTACTAAATCCTAGATTTTCTAGAAATACTACTAAATTGCCAAATTTATAACTAATGAAGTACTTTTGATTACAAGTTTATTTTTACGACCATTAGACGTTACTTCAAGGTTTTCAAAGCGAAGTTTATAACACTAACTTTCTATATATATATATATATATATATATATATATATATATATATATATATATATATATATATATATATATATATATATATATATATATATATATATATATATATATTATGACAAGTTTATACAAGTCTAGTTAAGACTTATTTTTCTTAAGTATGGAATGTATTTTCATATGACTATAACTAGTATTTTCAAGTTGTGAGTGGTATAGGTATCATGTGCATGCATATTCTCTACATCATTTCATGATCTAAATTAGATCATACTCATTCATCATAGGTTGCGGTTGATTTCGTTCCTTGTTGTCCTTATCATTCCATTGCATTGTATCATCACTTCGAGGTGAGTTTTCATAGCCCTGTTTTTAATACAATACTTTGATTTCAAATCCCACGGGGGAGAATACATTGCACCACTTATTTTCGTACATGCCTAAGTATTAAATTCCTTACATTGCTTAAGTTGCCTTATTACCACGTCTTGACAAGTCCCCTTTATTATCATGGACCGTTAATTAAGGTACGAGCGAGAGTGAGTGAATAGATCTATTGAGGGTGACTCCTCCATCCGTGTTTGGGTTGCTCCAACGGAATTACGGATGCATTTCATGTCTAATATATTAGAGTGTCTGGTAAACACTCATTTGGGGCCAAGTAACTATGTCTAGCTTCGGGGTCATGAGCTTAAGAGTCAATGTAGCTTTCTTTTGACATTTTTGTCACTTTACTTTACTGATGGCTAATGTACATCCGATTTAACTTACAAACCTATGATTTCTCACCAACTTTATGTTGACCGTTTTAGCAATGTATTTTCAGGTAACTAAGGTATATCTCATGGCATGCATGGAGTCATTTTAGTGAGTAGCAAGGATGACGCGTCTCATTTTGGATTTTCATGCACTTATATATTATCGCTTGATTGTACTAAACTTGTTTCCTTTAACTTTTAAATACT
This sequence comes from Artemisia argyi, assembly GCA_030686995.1. Classification (NCBI taxonomy): domain Eukaryota; kingdom Viridiplantae; phylum Streptophyta; class Magnoliopsida; order Asterales; family Asteraceae; genus Artemisia; species Artemisia argyi. The sequence continues at coordinate 110,115,592 of CM060687.1, forward strand.
TTGGGACCTATGTTTTGTAACTCTGAACCTTTTTAAATAAATCAAACGATGTATTTTCCAAACGACACTTTAGGTCGTTCAATATAACTGTAACTGTGGTGCTATGACCGTCACCCCCAGGTATTCCATTCCGCTGCCATTCAGGTATTTTGGGGGTGTGACATTAAGGGCATGCGTACTCGCTCTCCTTCACCATCATCATCATCATCATCCGACATGAGCGATGACGAAAATCTTCCTAACTCTAAGCTACCCCCTAGACTACCTTCATGAACTTCCCGGTATTAGCAATGCATCCGAAGAGTTCAAGCAAACCTAAGGAATATTCAAGTGCTTCGGAAGGTACCTTGGAAAGCTCAAGAAGAAGATAGACCGATTATGAGATGTGAGTTTAAGGAGCGTTTGGCATTATGTAGTTTTTAGAACTTTGTATTGGTTAAACTATCTGATTTGTGTTGCTATGTACTTCCATGCTCTATTATTATCTTTGGACAATGTTTTGTGTTAACAATTATGCATATTGATGACATTTAAGATGTTTGTCAAATTTTCATGTTTATGGAAAATTTCACTAAGTATAGTGAAAATCGCTAGCCCCCGGTCAAAGTCCAATGGTAAGAGTGTTTCCATGTCCAAGTTTTGCATTTTCTAATCAGATATGGGATAAATTTTTGTTTTTAGGAGTTTTCAGAAAATTTGAAATTCGTCTCGACAGTAGAAATAGTGGACTGTCTACTTTTTGGGGTCTGGCGGATCAGGCGGAACCTTAAACAGGGTTCCGCCAGTGCAAAATTTTGGGTAACCCAGTTTTGGCCTAACGGATCAGACGGAACCCTCAAACGGGTCCCGCCCTTGATGTCGCAGGGTTCTGCCAGACACCTGCAGAATTTTTTTTATTTTTCTCAATTTCACCCTTTTTAACACCAAATCATTTTCTTTAGTGAGGAACATCTTTCCGAAACTCCAACAAACACATTAGGAACCTTTTTACTTACTAGAACCAATAGGAAGCCTCTTCCCGCCAAAATTCAAATTCAACCATAACTAACCCAAGGAACCCTTAAAAAGGATCCATGAAATCCTTAGAACATTCTTAACCAAATCACTTCTCATGATCACATAGCATTGAGTGCATAAGTTAGTCTTTCACTCCACCCAACTTCATTGGATTAACTTACAATGACTTGACAAGTTCTTGGAAATCTTCCAAATGATTAGGAACCTTCAAATTTGTATGGAACACATCAAATCCAAACACTCATTTCCATGACATGTTCTCCCTATAAATTTGACCACCTTAGAACACCCCAAATTCACACCAACACCATTACTTCTCTCAATCCCAAAATTCTAGCTAACCAAAGATTTGAGATGACTAAATCCAACACCTCATCCATTCCTCATCAAGATCCATTAGAAAAACTGCTAGGATTAGTGTAAAACCTTGTTGCTTCAACAAAACCATCAAACCAAGCTCATCATCATCAAGTGATTCATCTCTTGACATTTCTTCACCTATCCAAGATATCCTCAACCTTGCTACTCCAACACCATCCTCAAAACCTTGCAATACCAATGTGATCTCTATACAAGATTTGCTCAATCTTGCTACTCCAACACGCTCTCCAAAGAATTGCAATACCAACATAGTCACTATTCCGCCACCAACTAGAACATCAAGTGATTCAACATCACCTTCGCAACAAACTCAACCATCAAAAACTCCATCACCTCAATCACCAACACTTACACCAATGGAACTTTTTCATACACCACCAACATCACCACTACCATATTTGGAAACTCTAGAAGACCTATCACCTAGATCATCAAACCCTCCATCATTGTCACTCTTTGACACCATTGCCCAAATGGAAACCCAACAACAACCAATGATTCAACCAAATGAGTCATTGGATCATGAACCTCATCAACCATCATTGATAGAGAGTTTGGCTTACCGCTATCCTAGACCCTCAATCTTTCCACAAGATCAAGGTCATACACAACCACAATCATTTGTGTTTCACCCCATCTACAAATACATTCATGGTCCTCTTGACGGAGAACCAAGCTTCCGCCATTATGCTCAACAACAAAAACCACCACAAGAGCCTTCCCAACACTTTGATTCAATATTTCCTTCTCATGAGGAAATAAATGCATCCGTATGGGCCACATCTCCAAACTCATCGAGTATAGGAAATAAAAACACCTCTCAACCATCCAAGCTTGCTCCATCAAGCACAAATAATCCACCACCAACAAATGAAATCCCTCTTCCACCAAACTTTCCCCGCCATGATTGCGGACATTTTGAGAGAACCGCTCACATTAGTGAAGGGTGTCAAAGGGACATCCGTGAGCTAACCTATGAAATGAGGTTTATTCTAAACCACATTTTGGAACGTCTTAATGTCATGTCTCACCAACCTCATGTTTAGTGCATCATTGAGTAATCCAATGATAATAAGATCTCATCCATAGTAGTGCAAACAAACCACTAGTATTCCACCTCCACCATTTTCAAAAATAAAACCCGTTTCATCCTCCAACACTCGTTCTCATCATCACCAACCTTAGAACATGTCCTAGGTGGATGTTTCTCATTAACGAATGTGATGTTTTTCCTTTTATATAAGTAGGATTGGATGTTCTTAGTTTCTTTTTATTTTTTTGTAGGATGTTATCCACCTCATTTCTTATCTTTGACTTTCTAAAAGTCAAATTTTACATGAAATGAATTTCATTCTTCTATGAAGTATGCATTGTTTGTTGACCATTTAGGTATTGTGGTTGTACTATACCTTGCTATGGTAACATATATATCTTGTGTTTTACACAATAACTTTCTTTTTGTAGGATAAAAATCCATGCATTCCTTCCTTGTTACTCCAATTTAGGGGAGTAATATTCAAGGGGGAGCATGGGAAGTGCATTATTCGGCCACGCAACTCTTCTTTTTGTTTCGACAAAAAGGATTTTCATGACTTGTTCTAAACTTATCTTGTGCGGCAACTAATTTTTTACTTTGTAGGTTCAAAATCCATGTCTCCTACCTTGGCACTCCATTTAGGGGGAGTACTGTCCAAGGGGGAGCACTTGCATCATTCCACTTTGCAACTCTTCTTTTTGTTTCGACAAAAAGGGGGAAAATTTATATTAAACTTGTTCTCATCCCTAACTCTTGCATACCACATCATTTTAGTAAAACAAGTTTAAATATAAACTTTATAAGACTTAAACACTAAAACTAGTGGCTTACTTATAAATAAAGTTTATGTTTTCTCATCAACAAAAAGGGGGAGATTGTTAATACAAATATCGCCTAAAAACGTTATTTATATTTTACGATCTTTGCTAAGTTTTGTTAATGACAAAGTATAAAATTTAGTTTATTGTAAGACAACTTTCGAGTTTTAAGTCTTGAATAACTAGACTTTACATTTCATATTAAACATAACATTGTTATATTTCTTAATATAGAAAATGTAAACATCACATCATATGCATTTATGGAAAGATTGTGTGTTTGACTCTCCATAAGACTTCTTACACCTTTTGGAAGGATTCCAACTTTCTCTATTGTGTGTTTGACTAGAAGTAACTTGATGTGACATTGCTTGATATGGAAAGATTTCTTGCAAGTTTACCTGTCAAACCTGGCGGAACCTTGGGGGTATACGGGCGGAACCCGTTCTTTGGTTCCGCCGTATCCGCCAGGCCGCTGGATTGTTTGGGTATAAATACCAAACCACTTGCAAAAAATCACCGATCACTTAGGGTCATAATTTATACATATACTCTCATCTAACTCAGTAGCTACTCACTTGTGTGATTGTCTTATGTAGAAAGGAAGTTCACAAGTTCATCCAAGAAGTTACAAGTATTCAACTCAACGTTGCAAGACTTGTTAGCTTAGCTTCGTATAAACTTAGTGTAGTTTATACTTCATTTGATTGTGTATATTCAAGAGTGATCGGTTAGTATTTTAGGTCTTAAAATACATAGTGTGATGGGAGTGGTTGTACCCTTGTAAAAGAACTCGACATATAGCTTAGCGTCGGAAATAGTGGATAGGCGACGTTAGGTTGGTTCTACCTTGAGCTAGGACCCGGTATCTAGCTTTGTACCGGATAAAGTGTAAGCGACGATTGTAAAGGTTTCTCCACCGGTGAAAGGTGCTTGTTGACTAGTGCTTGAAACTCTCAAGTTGGAAACTCGGGGCATGGATGTAGGGCAAGGAAAAAGAGTCCTTGTAGCCGAACCACGATAAACAATCGTGTTGTGGTTTGATCGTTTCTTTCTTTATACTCGCTTATTAATTATTGATAATTAGTTAGAATCATTAATTACATGTAAAGCTTTTCAAAGATTAACAAGTTAAAAAGCGGTAAACTATTCAACCCCCTTCTAGTTTTCCACACTTTTCATTAACATGCTAGCTTACATCTCTTAGTGTTTGCTTAGATCTAATGAAACCTAGCTGTTAATTATTGATTGTTGGTTTGCTATTGATTGTTTGATTGATTGACTCACGTTAGGCTTAAGAAAATTGGCTAATCTCATATACGGTAACATGCTTGAATGTCTTAAGAAACGTAATCGGATGTGTACAACGGTTTTATTGATTGTATTTAATGCATGAGTAGTTGTTGATGATTCTATGGTAGGACACCAAACGTGTCATCATAAGAAGAAATAAATACTCATAGAGTTGTGGAGGGACGTACACGTCCTACGACTGGTATTAAGGAATGCAATCATTCAATCAAACAATTGTAACAAATCAATAAATCAATAAAAGATAACTAGGGAGTAGTGAAATCTACGTAAACACACTTGTCTCCTATAAGTAATCCACAACATTTACTTTTCTTGTTATTTTTATTTTATTTTGTTTATTTAATAATTTTGGATTAGTTGAAGAGTAACTAATTCTGCCCACTCCTCTAAATACCCGAGATTTTACTGCTTTTCATAAAACATAAAAATACAAAAGAATCATCCCTCACCTTTAAACCTAGTTAACCTAGCTTTCAATCCTAACAACACTATTCCCCTAGAGAACGATCAATCCCCTGGTACTTGCCACTCACTATACTACATCCGGTCATGTACACTGGCTGGAGGATTTCAAGCTTCTCAAGATCCCTTGAGAGGTAAAACCTTTTGTCAGGTTGCAAAATCCCGCATCAGTTTGTTTCTCAAGTTACATCATGCTAAACCAATAAGATAAATATAAATAAAATAGTAAGGCCATTGTTAAATAAAATATATGACTCGTCAATTTAATTTCTCTCACAATATACTAACATGAGAAGAACATAAGGGAGTTGAACATTAGAGCATCATAACCTAATCCAATATTGCGACATGGGAACCATTTCTGAAACTTGAATTTCATATGATACAGGCTTGGAAAAAAATTAAGTCAGCTTAATTATCGGCATTGTTGCAGTCATTTTCTATTTCATTTGGATGAGTACACTGGATACAAGGATGAAACGGGTTGAAAGGGAGATCATGCAAGGGTATGAAAAGAACTTTAACTCGATCTATAACACCAGTAAGTTAGTAACTGAGGGGTCAATGAGTGTTTCTTGTGTGCAAGTTTCACTCCATAGTGTTTTGTTGTGAGCATGGTTTTTTTCTTTTAATACCTGACTTTTTAACCGTAGCAAACTGGAGAAAATTTTAATGCTAACGCATAATGATATCACGATTTTGACCGATCAATGAACGAGTCTAGTACACAATAAGCCAAATCAATAGTAGAGTCACATTGTAGACTTGACGATCAGCTGGTATGCAATTTTCTGGTCCACTTGTAGCATATACAAATAGAGAACCTGGTGTTTTCACTTGGTGTCCATGTGATGTATCCATGGCACCATGAGGCCCATTATACCGGTTTAGCCAGAACTAGATCACCACAGAGATGCTTAAATTGAAACAATATTTGGATGAGTGATGGGTCATATACTCATGGACGGACCCACATGTATGTCGGGTGTGGCATGGGTTACACCCAATTTTAGATCACAAAGTGCAAAAAGTTTTCAAAACTGCTATTTTTGTGGTATGTGCAACCCCCAATTTATTATTTTAGTTTTTATTTTTTTTCTACTTTCGTTTCTTACAATGTAACTTTAGTTAGCCCAACATTTCTTTTGTGCAACACCCTCTTAAAAATCCTGGATCCGTCCCTACATATACTAGTAGATGTATAAACTATTAGATTGCACATGATGAGTTTCTTGGATAAATAAGTAGCCACTTTAACCCAATAAAATATGACATGTATTCAAGCTTTTTGAGCGGATTACAAATCCTCCTCTAGCTGATATATCATGAAGGCTCAGCGAGCTAGCCTAAGGTGACTACCATTCAACATATTAACAATAGGAAACACATTAACAACGAATTTCTGGTTGCAACTTGTTTTGGGGATTACATGAAAACTTCTTTCTTGATAAATACACCATTCAACAAACCACAAAAAATCATGCCTATATTTTAATGCCAATCGGGTTGTTCTAAAAGCAACCCTGCAAAACGAAGGCAAAGCAATTCAGATCGCACCGAAGCAACCTTGACAACACAAACAAGCAACCAGAATCCCGAGCACAACCCCAGCAAGAACCTATGATGGAGTGTGTCCAAGCAGTTCTTTGAGATTTCTTTTACAGATGGGGTGACCGTGAAACAAATCCTCAACTATAAGATTGAGAACCTGCAAAAACCATAACAAGTTCTCAGCAAATTTGTTCTACTCATGTTATGCATATATTAGCTTAATCAGTGCTTAGGTATAAATATGAAGGATATGTGCTTCCCTCCTCCGCAATTAGCACTAGTGAAACAGATTAGTTAATTATTCTAACTACCCTATTTGTGCATACGGTAAAGAGTTATTACGTAATTATTAGAGTACAAAAAATAAATAAATGATTTCATATTAACATTTGGAAAAAGGTTAACCTACTGTTACTTTTTAAAGAACCTACTAGAATGGGAAAAAAGTAAGAGAAAATGAATAGTGTGTAACCATCATATGAGAACTTATGTTGCAAATCCACTGTAAATTTTTTTCAACCATAGCTTTAGTAAGAGCTCCAGTAATGTCAATTATCAAAGAATATAATTTGTGAATGTCAACAGATGCATGTTAACGGGTAACCATTTTTATAAGATTCACTACATTACCAATGACATTTGTACAGAGAAAATTGAGTTGTTAGAAAGGATCACAGAATACAAGTAACATCTTTATTCTTTATATTTTTTTTTCTTATTTTGCACTGTAATAAATGCGATGCTTTTTTTCAACAAAAGTACGCATATGACCATTGGTTTTCTCATTAATTTGTGTGGTTACAAACTTCAATCCATGCTTACCTACTTGCCTAATACGTTGTCAAACTTTGATGTTTTTCTTTTGTTAACTTAACACCTAAAGTACAAGTACAATGCACCCTCATGATGTATAGTGACTATCCAAAGGATCACCTAACAAAGATACTTGTTTGAACTACTTTGCTTTTCGGTATTTGATGAGTCTCGTATTATACATATTTATATCCCCAATATTATGTTAATTATATAGTAAATAACCTTATTATTAGGACTTTTGGTACTTAATACATGTATGAATATGCAGGATAAAGGATTGATGGAAAGAAGCGAGAAATACACGAAAGGAATGACTTTGAGAACTTATAAAGAATAAGACATAGTTTGGACCAAAGCACGACGTTCATAAGTAGAAAGAGCACCGCTTACGGGTATCTTTGGTCAACTATGTAACTACGAGTCAAACATAAAGTACGTTGGTTATGTATTATAAGAACGCCGATTACGCGAAGAGAAGCCCGCCGGTCTTACACCAGTTGTGCGGCGTACTTCTCATGCCAGTTATGTTTCTACATTAATGAGCTACATCAATGAAGAGGCCGATCACTTGCTTGTCATAACTCGCTAGGGACATGCTAGGGTTTCATTTCAACTATAAATAGGAGCTTAATTCGTGGTATTATACACACCTCAATCAAGAAACATCTCTTGATCATAAGAAGCAGTTTAGTAGTGGTTTTGCACCAAAAACCACTAGCTAAGGAGTTGGAGTTAGAAGCCACATTTGGAGAACAATACTGGAACGAGAGCATACTTTGAAACCTCGGTATAAACTTGTTCTAATGATGATAATACTTGTTTGTTTCATTTACTTTATTATGAACATGGAGTAGTACTTTTATATTTGTTAGAGGCACTTCTGCCATGAGTTGAACATAGAATTTGTATCATGAATATTGAATCTATCATATATGCATTTGATATGTTATTGTTTGGTCTCTTATCATTTGTCTTGATTGATCATCATGATTGTTTAAAGGTCGAAAGATACAATTATGTTGGTTATATTATGAATCGTCTGTCTATAACGAGTCATTGCTATGCTTGTGAGAATTGGATAGTAAAACAAATGTTAAACTTGACTATAACATGTTTAAGGACTAGTCTCATGTCTAACTATAACACCCCCATTTTCATGGTTCGCATCGGATTTAAGGTTGGGGTATTACTTCATGGAATCACAGTTACAGTAATAGAAAACGACTTGAAAAGAGACATTTTTAGAAAATGAGTTATCATTCATTAAAATATCAGAGTTTTTATAGTAAAAGATATACTTTTACTATTGATGAGGTCCCAAAGTCTAGGTGAAAGGTTATGTTTGAATGATAATCGGTTTGAAAGTCCTCCGAGTTCAGTGCCTCCTCCTGCCATAGCTCCGTATAGTAGTATACCTAGGATACATGCTTAAAAAGTCAACACTAGGTGTTGAGTGAGAGTCATAGGTTTAAGTGATAGTGAATACAAGTTCCACAAGGTTCAGTTGATACACCCTTCAAGGAAAATGTAGTGTTTATGATAATTGTAATGCATTCTATAATTATCAAGAGTGGGGTATATTGCACTAAGCTCATGAACCACACGTTAACAGTCCGGGTCATGGGGTCTGCAGACCAACCATGAGGGGACGGGAAGGATAACTTGCCAAAGTTAATCCTTCGGGAGGTTCAAATATAATACTTATTTGATACCCTCAAGAGAGAGGTAGTATCAACGGGAGTTGTCAAACTCCAATAGATCTATCAATTATATTCGCGTTCACTTGTGTAAAATATCACAAGTGATTAGATTCATGAATTAGGTTATGTAGTGGTGGCAGATAGTTTACTCGTTCAACAACCAAAGAAAAAGACTTGTATTCGGTTTAAGTGAAAAGTAAGCATGTATCCCTCTCACATGGTTTGTAAAGAATTTAAAGTGAAAAGTTAAAAAGGTGTGAGGCTATGAATACTCACCTGGGCTTAGGGAAATTTGATTGATGTAAAAAGTTACTCAGAAACTAGACTGCCTTACTTACGTATCCTGATAGTGTTGTAAGTGTGGATGTATGTCAAGCTTTAGTTATCTTATTCAAGTTTCTTAAGTAATCATTCTTAGGATTTTTAGTGTTTTAGTTATAACATAACATTGTTCAGGCCATCACAATCCAGAAGTATAAGACTCCTCACATGAAACTCCTTACTATTGTATTATGTTATCAACATAATACCATTCAGGCCATCATAATTCAGAAGTTAATACTCCTCACATGAAGTTCCTTACTATTGAGTTATGTGTTTATTTGGAGTTTAGTTATAACATAAAACCGTTCGGGCCATCATAATTCAGAGGTTATGCAATAATCGTTTGAGGAGCCAGGGCACTTTAAATCGTAAACCCAGCAAACTTGTCAAAACGAGATATCCACATGATACCCCTTACATGAAGCTCCCTAGTATTGTGTTATGTTTCTAACTTAATATCGGTTTTTATACTTATATGAAAATACTTTCACTTTATACCCTTATAGTATACTCCCTCCGTCCCATAATTATAGTCTTCATATTGCAACTTTGACCTTATATATTTTTATTTGTGTTATATAATACTTGATAAAAATTATACCAATGGAGAATACATTTAAAACTCAATCCATTCATATATTTTGCATCAATTAATATATAACACAAATAAAAATATTTAAGGTCAAAGTTGAAGATTAGAAACTTTAAAAGTCAACAGTGGACTATAATTATGGGATGGAGGTAGTATATATTTACAAAATCTACCCTAGACTTATTAACTTATATTATTAACTATCTAAACTTGACACAATTAGTCCATATACTTCTATATTTTATGCAAATGGCAGAAATGACCCTTGAACTTATAAGTTTTCAAAATTTACCACTTGTACCCTTAACTTTATAACTTTTGTAAAACTAGTCCTTATAAGTTTATAACTATTTTACTTTTTATCCTAGGGTTATATAACTTTGAAAAAAGGGTCCTTATACTTATAACTTCTAAGAAATGTCAAAAATAGTCCCTATACTTAATATTTTTAGAAAGTTACCATATATACCCCTATGCATGGAAAACTTTGCAAAACTAGTCCTAATTCCATGCAAATTATATTTTTATGAAACAAAGAGGTTTCCTAGCTTATGGTTAACTAATATTAGCTTATATAAGTTACCTAAACTAGCTTATAGCTTATGAAAAGGGATTATAGCATATAAACTTGAATTCGACATATTTTAGGGTTTTAAAAAGATAACTAGCATGTTTTAGTGATCAAGGCTTAGGCAAGAGTTCTAGTGTGATCTAAGGCAACCTAATACTATCCTAGTACTATAATAAAGCTAATAGAGGCAAGTATGAAAGCTTACATGACCAGAAGTAGGGGAACGAGGGTTTTAGGATTTTTATGGGCAAAACTAAACTCGACAAGCATGCAAGGCCTAGGTACTTGACTTCTATGTTTCCTAGGATACTACTAAGACTACTAGGACCATAAAGTGTGAGGTGAAGAGAAGTGAAAAGGTGTGAATGAAAGGAGAGGGGTACGAGCCCTTTTATAGGATCGTTTGGAGTAGCGACCAAGAAAGGGGAAGGAGGAGGTATCGAGGGGGGGGGAGATGACTAAGCTAGGATACTAGCTGACTAATGAAGGCTACATGGTGACAAGGAAGATCTATAGGCGGTTTTAGGCCGGTTGTGGTAGTGGTGTGACCGCGGGGTGAAGGTGGTGACAAGGAGGTGATGCACCTCCTTGTGTGCTAGCTAGGGAGGTGATAGGGTGTGTGCTAAACATGAATAAGGTGATAGGATAGGTGCTTGAGGTGTTTGAGGTGCTCAGGGTACTTAGTTTTAGGATTAGGGTTAAGTTATGTTTAGTTTTAACCTAATTTTGCTCAGTGAGAGATTAGGATCTAGCTTAGGGTTTAGTGCCTATATTAGGGTCCTATGAGTGTTTGGTGACTAATACTAAGTCCTAAGAAGCTTATACTAAGTGGTGGTAGCTTATGGGAAAGATTTGGGAATGTTTGACCTAGTTTCTGGGAAGTTATTACCTAGTTATGGTTTTGTGCCTAAGGGACTTGTACCTAAGCTCTAAGAGGTTGTACTAGTTTCTAAGGGTTCTAAGGTATCCTATTATACCTAAGGGAACTCATACATAAGCCTTGAACACTTTCAAACTAGTTTAGATAAGCATTTAGGGTTTAGTAAACACATAGGCCTAATTAGGGCTTAATTAGGGTTTTTGTGATGAGTTTAGTGTGTTAGATTGGTAGATTACTTATTGTGGTGTTGTGGTGATCTTATGCTTGACATACCAGAGGTTTATGGGATGTGAATGTAGAGATTCTTGGCTTGTGTGGATACGTGAGTAGGTCTAGAGAGTCATGCAAGTAGTGAATGCACATAAAAAGCAAAAATTTACCTGTGAAATACCTGATATAGGTATTTGTAGTGGGAATAATAGTGATGAGATTTTGTAGGTTGTTACACTAACGACTTGACTAGAGGAAATGCATACTTGATACTTCATACTTGGACCATACTTTATGCACTTTATATATCTAGGATCAAAGGCCGAAAGGAGATTCTTTTACATTGAGTAGATATACTAGTTTACATGATCACCAATCATGCTTTACTTATATGCTTTGTCCATGTACTTTCTATGATGCTTGTGCTTGTTTATCCCATGTGCTTAGCCTTTAACAAATATACTTTTAATATAATTTGGCAAAACATTTCAAAAATCTTAAATCCAACAAAAACGGTTTTAGTGATAAGTGACAATCATTGGAATCTAATTTTGTTACTCTTAGCTAACAATAGAAACTATTACCTCTCTTGGGACGACCTGGTCTTACCTCAAACCTTTACTATAAATGGGGGTTATACTTTTACCCATGTGTTTTGTGTATTAAGGAATCGGTGAAACTAGTCTTATAAATTTGAATCTTTCGAAACACATCAATATTATATTATTTTGGGAAAACTAAGTGTCGAATAATTATACTTGTAGTCATTTGGTATAATTTCTATAACCTTTTCAATATGATGTTTTATGGAATTTATATGTTTGTTATGAGTTTTGTTCCTGTGATTATGGAGTAATCTCGCTATGTTTGTTTGGGCAAATTGGAAAATGTGATGTAAATATATGTTATGGATATATGCTTGTGATTTTATGATATGTATGCTTGATGTTGCTATGCTAAGATCATTGGTACTTGTTTGATTTGTCATTGTAGCAGAATTGGGTCGAAAGGCTCTATTACTTTGCTAGAATTCGGGTTGTTTGTCTATAACAATTTGGTGTTAACCTTGTGAGAATTGGTTAATAAAACTATGATCAACCTAAGTATAATTACGTTTAATGCCTAATCTCATGTCTAGCGAACTTGATTAGGAGAGTATGTTTTTTATATTATCAACCACAAACCTATCTTTATGCATTTGATATGTTGAGAATTATGAGCCGAAAGGACTTCTTGTCATATTAAATAGATATTTGCTTAAATTATTACCCATCATCTCTTGCCTATGTGCCTTGTTTATGCGTACATCTCTATCCATGTATATGTTTATCTTCATGTTTTTCAGCCTAAAAAAACATGTCTTAATCATCTTGTCCACAAAAGTAAACCGTTTGGAATTACCATTTTTTACCTAATCGTTTGATAGTGACAATCCTTAGACACATGTTAATGAGAATCACACCAATCCCTTAGGACGACCTGGTCTTACCTAGTTACTAGATTACATCGAGGGTCATACTTTACCTGTGTGTTAGTCAAAATAATCGGTTGAACTAGTTTTATAAATTTAAGGCTTTATTAACACATCACCGCAGAAAAAAATCAAGTTGAGAAACAAAGCCAAAAGATGAAATCAAGATCACGTGGTGACCTTTGAGGATGCTTTACTATTTTGGCCATAAGTTCTTCATTCGGACTCTGATTTAGGTGATTCAAGCGGCTACGGAAAGAGAAAATGAAGATCTACCTGCTCCTGAAGTGCATACGGCATATTTAGGTCCATGGATACGTCGTATTGACATATTGGATAGGTCATATCGGGCCAAATTTCAGAATATGCTTTGTTTGGAGCCCACGTTTGACTTGGAAGTTATGTAGACTTATTGAATACTGCGAATTGGACCTCCCAATACGCAGTATCGACCCTAGATCAGAAACCTATAAATAGAAGACCCCATAACGAGTTCTAGGATAACCAAGGAGTCTAGGGTCCATTCCCAAACGTCCAAAACACCCCCAAACAGTAGTAGAAGCCCCGTGAAGACCAATTCACCATTGAAGAACATCTCTTATCATCATTACATCGTGTATCATTCGGTTTATGTATCAATTTTGTCTATGAATTTTTTACATTCTCCTTTGATTCATGCTATGTATTTTGCTTATGATATTATGGGCTAAGAGCGATGTTTATGATTTTTATGTTGAATTGATCCGTTTACTTGATTGATTGCAATTTCGTGTTATTTATGTCTATTGTGCTCATTTACTTGTTTACTTGCTTAAAGTGTATATTATCTAGATCATAGGTTATAGATGCATTTCTGTGATTTGTGATCCGTATCATAATGGTTGGTATGCGTGATAACATAGCTTCACGGCGGTTTCCATTAGGTCTAGAGGACGACCGTATCCCTAGGTTAGTTGATTCATGATTAAGGCAAGTAAGTTAGTAGAGAACCTTTATAGATGACCATTCGTGAGGGTTTAGGTAGCTACACTTGTATGTAATTATCATGATAGATTATATTTAGTTGATGAACCACTTTATATGTGCTTGATGCTTATTAATACTGTAACCATCGGGTTAAGGGCATATATGCATAGGTCTAAGTAACCGTGACCATCTGGCTTAGTCTACCATAGATAGGAAATATATTCAAAAGGCTGAATCCATGCTCCTCGAGTCTCAGTATATGGTTCCTGACTCACCAATGGAAGTATAATTAGATCATTGCACTTGCAGATGAATCATTAAGACTTGATATGATGAATTTGGCTAACCCATTCTTCTACCATCAACCACAACCTATCCTTAATTCATTATTCATTTGCATTTCTTAATTTAATTAGTTAATTAGCAAACTCAAACTGTGCCAACCTCTTAGGTTGAAACCCTGCTTTATTAGTTAGGATAGATAATTAGAATACCTTTAAATATAGCTTTAGTTCACTCACTCCTTGCAAACGACCTGTACTTACCATTCACTAGCTATAACTGACCGGGTACACTACCCGTAAGTGTTAGTCTATAGGTTAGTCGGCAATTATAAATATTAAAACCAGATAGAAAATCTTTGACATAGATAACACATCAAGTTTTTGGTGCCGCTGAGTGATTTTAGCTTTAGCTTAATTTATTGGTATTATTTTGCTTTTCTAGTTTAAAATTGTGTGTGTTTAATTTGTTAAGTTTACTGTTTGCATTGTTTGTTTTCTTTCTGTGAATCTCTATCAGGTTGACAATACGGCGTATTTGTGACAGTGGATATGTCGTATTTGTCTTAAATTTTCATACGACATATTATGATTTGGGATACAGGGTATAAACCTGAATATTGGGATATGGCGTATACAGTCCCATTGTATACGGTGTATTGTCCCAAATTTTTTTAGTTTGTGTGAAAAACTGTTACAGGAAGTTAATACTGTGTGTCCATTTTCTGTTGGATAAGACATATTGACCCGTGTTGTATACAACATATCCATTGTCTGTTGGATACGGCGTATCAACCTTCTATAACCCAAAAATATTTTTCGATTTTAGTGTTTAATTATTTTTTATTATTAGTATATTCTATTTTGTCTACTATATTGTCTTCTTGTTTGTTTGTTTTTCAGGATAACATGGAGATCAAGAAAAACATGGATGAAATGATAAGCTTAAACAAAATCTAAATCTTAACACAAATTCATCTATGCCGAGCCCACTGCCACCACCTAAAAATAAACAAAATGAGAAGGGTGAAAAACGATAACAACCGCACTTTTGAGATACACTCACAAATAAATGCATATTCAAACTGTATATTCAAAAATGTGTGGCCTCATTTTACCTTTTCTAACGTATCTCTTCCTGTTAAGATGAAACACACAAATCTTATGTTAATGCTAACTTCAATGTGAGTGTTGTTAGGTCATGTTTGTTTGTTGGTGACAACCAAGAGGATGATGTTTCCCACAGTTTGTGTTTTCTCCAAATTGAAAGGTAACAACTCTTTCTTTATAAACCCTTGTTCAAACTTACAGTTCGGTTTGAGATTTGGTCCTCACAACACCTTTTTATCAAACCTAATTCACTCCAAATCTTGTTCCAATAATGACATTCCTCAATCCACTTATCAAAAAGTTAACAATTTGGATGATGCCTTGAACCTGTTCGATCAAATGTCTCAAACACGACCTCTGCCCTCGATTATTAAGTTCACTCAGTTGTTGCAGTCTGTTACCAAAATGAAACATTATTCCCATACACTTCAACTTTTCAAACAAATATGTGTTCTTCGTGTTCCACTTGATAAATTTACAATCAGTATTGTCATTAAGTCTTGTTGTCAGTTGCATCGAACCAAAGACGGTTTTGCGGCCCTCGGATTTTGTTTCAGGCAAGCTATTGTACCAGATGTGTTCATATTTAGTGCACTCTTAGATGGACTTATCCTTGAAGATAGGATCCTTGAGGCTGAGATATTTTTTAAGAAACTTATTAAAGAGAAACTGTGTGAGCCTAATGTAGTTATGTATAACACAATGATTAAAGGGCTTTACAAGATCAGTAACAACGTTATAGCCATTTCTTTGGTTAGGCTAATGGATGAAAGGGGTTGTAAGCCTGATGTTGTTACATATAGCACCGTCATTGACAGTCTTTGCAAGGACAAATGGATTGATGAAGCTTTCAAGCTTTTCAAAGAAATGGTTTTCCAAAAAGGCATCTCACCAGATGTCGTCACATACAACTCTTTGATTGATGGCCTTTGTAAGTTAGGTCGTTGGGATGAAGCCTCTAAGATGCTACAAGAAATGTTAAATGATGGGATATCTCCAGATGTGCTTACCTTTAATATATTAGTTGATGCACTTTGCAAAGAAGGTAAGGTGAAAGAAGCTGAAGATGTTGTCAACATCATGCTTAAAAGAGGTATTCTTCCAAACATAGTGACATACAGTTCACTTATAGATGGTTACTGTTTGCGAGGTGAAATGAGCAAAGCAATATCAGTTTTTGATTCAATGGCATTTAGAGGAATATTCCCTGATGTTATTACATATAATAGTTTGTTAAATGGGTATTTCAAGAGTTTGAAGATAGAAGAGGCCATGAATCTTTTTCATGAAGTAACCAGAAAAGGTTTGAAACCCGATGTAGTCACTTACAGTACCATAATACTGTTAGAGTTTGACAATCAAATAACACATATTGTGGAAGCGTAGGATCAAGTATAACACATAAATATTAACTAAAACATAAATAGTAAACGTACCCGATGCACTTCAAATTAACCTTGATTCTTGGACAATTAGATCAATGATAAACCCCTTACCGTTTTGTTTATCGATCTCTTGATAATTACTAAAGTAAGTAATTACCTCGTTCTTGTACACACAAACTACCAACGAATAAAGGTTTGATGCAAGTAAACAAAACACTTATTTTATAGCTTATGAAAAATCGATCCAAGAACCCTAGGGGAGGGGAGAACCGATCGGCCACAAGAAGAAAGAGAGAAACAAGGATTTTAGGGTTAGTGTGTGTGCACAAAAGATGTGAAACCCTAATCCTTGGCCTTGTATTTATACTAGGTGATATCTTGGAGACCAAGCAAGGGTGGATCGACCCATTGGGTTGGGTTCGACCGGCCTAGCACACCCCTAAGGGGTTCTAGAACTTTCTTGACTCCCAAGTTACACTCTAGTCCTCATCTTTCGTTACTAACGATAGTTAGTCCATACGGTTAACAACTAACGACCATTTAGTCCATTAAGTGTTATAAATATATATATTCAATACATTTAATATATATATATTTATTTTACATTATTCTTGTTTGTAAAGTGTGCAATCCCGAGGTCTCGGGTTCGATCCTAGACATTTACTTATTAATGTTTATACGTAACTTTTAACAGCTCCCAATCGTATATTCATTAATAGTAAAATGACATTGGTTAGCGTCTTGCAACACTCCAATGCCCCTAGTTCAATCCGAGCTAGGTTTCCTGGAAAAACCTTTAATGATTCATCATTATAATTATCCTTTCATTACTAATACCGCATTAATAAAGATGTGAGTTCCTTTATTAAATTTCTGTTTCTCGTTTCTTTATGATTGAACAAAATTACCAAAACATCTTAACGTATTCCAGATAGACTTTGGGCATGGCCATGCAAACATTTTGTCAACCCTACGAGGGGCCCAGCAGTATTAAACTTCTGAACAAATCAGAAGGAACAAATTCTTTCTTGACTACAAGAATAACCCACGAACTTTGCAACACTTCTGAAAACAACCCTTATGCCTCCCTGTTACGGTGAGCGGTAGATTGCTTTACAAAAATGCACTACATCCATGACACTTATCTGGTATCTCAAGTCTGAGGATAACTTTAAATATGATTCTCACATTAAATATTAAATCATATTATTGGGATAAGTCCAATATTCAATTCATCGAATATCATGTGAAATTGGTATGACTACGCATCAATATACTTTCAAGTATATCCTAAACCAATACTCAAATTTGTCTTAATTTAATGATATTCCCATATCATTAATCGACAATGGACAATTTAGAATAATAAATTATTCATGGATCTTAAACATGCAAATATAGGATATATTATTAAGACAATGAATAAATAACCATAAAACATATTTTATTTCATTAAAATAATCATTGTACATTACATCCTTTATCCAAACACTAATCACAAATGGGCATGAAACTTTCAGCTAATCTAAGTCCTACACCTTCAGCATGCTTGTAAAGCTTGGTGCCAGGTAGAGGCTTTGTTAATTGATCTGCCAAGTTATCATCTGTGTGAACTTTGAGCATTTCGATTTCGCCTATTTCGACTTGTTCTCGAACATAGTGATGCTTAATCGGGAAATGTCTGGTGCCTTTCATGATTCCAGGCTCATTGGCAAATGTGATTGCAGCTGAGTTGTCACAATACATTTTAATAGGTCGTTGAATCGAAGGCATAACTCCAAGCCCTGAAACAAACTTCCTAATCCAAACAGCTTCCATTGCAGCTTCTGAAGCAGCTATATACTCACTTTCTGTAGCAGACATCGCTAGTACACTCTGCTTTCTGCTCCTCCAATCCACAGCTCCTCCATTAATGACAAAGACATAACCCGTCTGAGACTTCGTATCATCCTTATCACCTTTCCAAGAAGCATCGCAGTAACCTGTAACATCAAGTTCTGCCGATGGATTTCCCCCATAAACCAAGAACATATCCTTAGTAGCCCTAAGGTACTTAAGAATATTCTTAACAGCTGTCCAGTGAGCTTCACCTGGATTCTGCTGATATCGACTGGTTAAATTCTGCGCAAACGCCACATCAGGTCTTGTACTTTTCACCGCATACATTATAGATCCCACAGCCGAAGCATAAGGGACTCTCTTCATGCGTTGCACCTCTGCATGTGTTGAAGCACAAACCTTGTTGCTCAAGCCATGTTGTTCTTGCATCGGCAAATATCCTTTCTTGGAATTTTGCATACTGAATCTCTTCAGTATTTTATCAATGTAAGCACTTTGGCTTAATCCAATTAATCGCTGAGATCTATCTCTATATATCTTGATTCCCAGAATAAATGCAGCTTCCCCTAAATCTTTCATAGAAAAACACTTTCCAAGATATGCCTTAACCTTTTGCAAACTTGGAATGTCGTTTCCTATGATCAATATGTCATCAACATATAATATAAGGAAAATTACATTACTCCCACTAACTTTGTGATATACACATGGCTCATCAAGATTTTGAGTGAATCCATACTTTTTAATTTCACCATCAAATCTCTTATTCCATTGTCGTGATGCTTGCTTTAATCCATAAATGGATCTTTTAAGCTTGCATACACGATTTGGGAATTTTGGATTTACATACCCCTCAGGTTGCGCCATATAGATGTCTTCATCTAGGCGACCATTTAAGAAGGCGGTTTTTACATCCATTTGCCAAATCTCATAGTCATAGTAAGCGGCTATGGCTATAAGAATCCTAATTGCCCTTATGTCAGCTACAGGAGAAAAGGTCTCCTCATAGTCAACACCAAAAGTTTGAGTATAGCCTTTAGCTACACAACGGGCCTTATAGGTGTGTACAACGCCATCCATGTCAGTCTTTTTCTTGTAGAGCCATTTACTACCAACTAGTTTGGCACCCGGAGGTAGGTCTACTTCTTCCCAGACATCATTGTCTTCCATGGATTGCATTTCCCCATCCATAGCTTCTTTCCATTTGGCCTTTTCAGGACCATTCATGGCAGCTTTATAACTTGTAGGCTCATCAAGATCACCCAGTATATTCTCATCACTCTCTACATTAAGACATAGACGAGTAGGAGCTTTTACTGGTCTTGTTGACCTACGAATGGGAATCACTTCAACTTCAGGTGGAGGACCTAAGCTTTCAGGTTCTACCGGAAGTTGGTTAGTGTTTTCAGAAGGTTCTACATCTTCTTGACCGTCTTCCAGATCATATACTCTCCCACTGAATTCTTGATATATGAGCTCCCTTTCAAGGAAGTCTCCATACCTTGCAACAAATACTTTGTTTTCAGGTGGGTAATAAAAGTAGTATCCCATAGTTTCCTTAGGGTATCCTACGAAGATGCACTTTACAGATCTTTGTTGGAGTTTGTCAGCTGAGTCACATTTAACATACGCCTCACAACCCCAGACCTTAAGATAAGACAGGTTTGGAGCTTTTCCAGTCCATACCTCATATGGTGTCTTATCAACCTTCTTTGTTGGAACCATATTTAGAATGCGAACCGCAGATTCTAAGGCATAATCCCAAAACGAGAAAGGAAGAGTTGTTAGATTATACATAGATCGTATCATGTCTTGCAATGTACGATTCCTTCTCTTAGATACACCATTTTGTTGTGGAGTATATGGAGAAGTAAGGTGCTGGACAATTCCCTCCTTTGCTAGATAATCTATGAACTCCTGACTCAGGTATTCACCACCTCTATCGGATCGAAGAGCTTTAATCTTCTTTCCAAGTTGCAACTCTACTTCTGCTTTAAACACTTTGAATGTTTCAAATACCTCATGTTTATGTTTAAGTAAATAAACATAACCATAACGGCTGTAATCATCCGTAAATGTTAAGAAATAGCTAGCACCTCTCCTTGACACATGTCTAAGTGGTCCACACACATCTGTGTGAATAAGACCAAGTAGATCATTAGCCCTTTCAATCCTATTTTTAAAGGGTTTCTTAGTCATCTTCCCAGCAATGCAAGATTCGCATTGATCAAATGATTCATCATTGATCTTATTTAAAAGCCCATCATGTTGCAGCTTTTTCATGCGATCTTTGCCAATGTAAGCAAGCCGACAATGCCAAAGATAAGATGAATCCAGACCTTTCTTGATTCTCTTATTGTTGATGCTATACATTGAATTATTTGTAACAAAAGCATTATCATTATTATTCATATCAATTTCAAATACACCATTCACAGCAATAGCATTAAAACAAAAAACATCATTTAAAGAAACTGAAATTCCATTGCTCGAAATAGTATGATGAAAACCAAGGTTTAACAAACATGAAAATGAAATTACACCTCTAACAATTGACGGTGCATAATGACAATTATTTAAAGATAGTACTAGGCCCGAAGGCAACACTAAATTAAATACTCCTATAGCTTCAACTCCTGCATGCGCTCCGTTACCAACGTGCAAGAATTGTTGTCCATAGGCCAGCTTTCTCTCAACTCTAAACCCCTGCAAGGTATTGCAAATATGAATGCCACATCCCGTATCATATACCCATGAATTCAATTTAGGAGTAAGAGTGAATAATTCAATCATAAAGAACGCACCTGATGTGCTGGCTTTACCAGCATCATTCCCCTGCTTCTTGAGTCGCAAGTCATGAATATAGAGTGGGCAATTGCGCTTCCAATGGCCCTTTTCATGACAGTGGTGACAAGCCTGATCCTTCTTGTTTGGCGGATTCACCTTGTTCTGCTTAGGCTGATGTTGCTTCATCTTGGGTTGAGGTTGATAGGCCATGACCTGCTTGCCTTTATCACCTTTACCTTTGCCTTTGTTCACATGCGATTTCTTCTGGATTCTCCCCCCATGAATTGCCAACACTTGTGGGGTAGGAGCCTTGACCTTGGCTGGTAGACTTTTCTCATAATCAACAAGCAATGCGAGTAATTCTGAGACTGTCTTCCCCGAGCAATGCATGTTGTAATTCTGCACAAAACCAGCAAAATCCCTGTTGAGGGACCTGTTGATCAAGTGCACTTGCACATTGTCGGGGTAACCAAAACCAATTCTGTGAAGTTGATCAAACGAATCTTTCATCTCATCCACATAATCAGCTACTGGTTTACCATCACCATGCTTGCAGTTGTGTAGCTTGTCAAGTTCATCATACAATTCAACTGCAGGTGGCTTCTCATAAGACTGCCTGAGGTTATCAAGCATATTCTTAGGAGAGGAGTACTCATACTTCTTTTGCAATTGAGCACTCATGCTAGTGAGCATTAAACAAGCAACCTCATTGTATCTAGCATTAGTCACCTTCCATGCTGCCTTTGCTTCATCTGTTGCAGTAGCAGCAGGTTCAGCAGGGCATTCCTCGGTCACATAACCTAGCTTACCAGACGCCCTCAAGACAATTCTGAGCGAACGGTGCCAGTCATTGAAATTCTTTCCAGTCAGTTTTTCTCTCTCAAGATGACTCTTGAAAGCAGAAATCACAGTTTGGTTATCGGGTTGAGCCATATCTACAGATAAAGTTCAAATATTAGTATTTTCGATAATCAATATCTTCAAGAAAAATAAAATACCCAAGGCTATATTCATATAACCAACTAATTTTCTTGAAAATCTAGGATCCAACTTAACATAGATTCCACCACACCAGTTGATCTGCTAGTGGTGAAAGTATAAAAGTTGGTAATCTGTCGAACAATAATTGGCAAACAAGATTTCCAATTCCTAGACCATTATGGGATTTACATCAAATTGATTCATCAATTTGCCTTGTAAGCATGTTTCATCCCATCTCATGCCTTAAGTTCTAGGTCTCACGCACAACTTAATTAAGTCGTCTACCTTAGAAACTGTAAAATTACAATTATGGTCTCACGCGTTAAAAGAATTTTACCTTGTTATAGTAATTTAGCCTAGGTCTCACGTTTACTAAATTAAAATTCCAAGTGTTCCTTATAGATAGATGGCATGTAACTTAAATTATTAAGGGTATTAATTTTGATATGTCAATCAAAATATGTACAAAGATGCATGCACTCATCTTTATAACATAAGTTTTCATAAAAACTTTTTATATCCAATTCGTGAAATTAATACACAAAGTTTTACTTGAGGTTTATGCCAAAACCCTAAGATGACTTTCTACAATCATGATTTTAAAAGTAATTCGTTTAAGACATATTCAAGATTGTGATAACCAAGGCAGACTCTAAGGCTCTTTTCTAAGCCTTCAAATCACGGTTATGAATATCATCTTAAAAGGCTTAATTTTAAAAGCATACTTGTATAAAACATCAATCAAGCAAAAGTTTATGGATTCAATCTCAAAATTATGTAATAAGGTGTGAATTTTGCTAGTCTCGCCTGGGAGCTGATTACCGTGCGAATCGGACCACTAGCGGCTCTTAAGACCTTGCAAGATTCTTACTTTATCACATTAGGGTTTCACCATTATTAGTCCGTATTATTTTCTTTTATAAAAAACAACCCTTTTATTGCTTACATCAAGTCCAACTAATAACAATAAAACAAGTATCAAAGAAAATAAGAACAACCAATAATTAAATAAGTGAAACAATTAGCCACATGCAATCCGTATTAGAAAAGATCCTAATAAAATCAATTCTAGGTATAATTATGCATGCAATCAACTAAGGCCTTCTCCTCTTAATGGAAGAGAGCCACATACATTGACGAATCAATTGCGTAGGCCAAAGCTAATTAACACACCACATAGCATAAAAAATTGATTTTAATATATATTGGAGTCTTCCCCAATTTAAGATCTATATAAACATGTGAAAAATAAACAAGATCCATGACGAACATGCATGTAAGTCACGGATTAAAACCTAACAATTAGCACATAGGTCACAAGATACGTTCAATTAACCGGTTAATGACCTAGGGTTTTTAGTGATTACACATAATCCAAGAAAACCACAAAACCCTAATTAGGGTTTCATGGGAAAATCGACCCCCCCCCCCCCAAAAATTAGGGTTAGGGTTTCGAAATTTTTATGGAAAAAAATAAAACCCTAGATCAAAAAAACATGTCTCTAAAACAATTAAAGGTCCGGTTTTTATTACGTTTTAGTAATCAATTACATGTTATACATGGCTCGTGATGCCACTGTTAGAGTTTGACAATCAAATAACACATATTGCGGAAGCGTAGGATCAAGTATAACACATAAATATTAACTAAAACATAAATAGTAAACGTACCCGATGCACTTCAAATTAACCTTGATTCTTGGACAATTAGATCAATGATAAACCCCTTACCGTTTTGTTTATCGATCTCTTGATAATTACTAAAGTAAGTAATTACCTCGTTCTTGTACACACAAACTACCAACGAATAAAGGTTTGATGCAAGTAAACAAAACACTTATTTTATAGCTTATGAAAAATCGATCCAAGAACCCTAGGGGAGGGGAGAACCGATCGGCCACAAGAAGAAAGAGAGAAACAAGGATTTTAGGGTTAGTGTGTGTGCACAAAAGATGTGAAACCCTAATCCTTGGCCTTGTATTTATACTAGGTGATATCTTGGAGACCAAGCAAGGGTGGATCGACCCATTGGGTTGGGTTCGACCGGCCTAGCACACCCCTAAGGGGTTCTAGAACTTTCTTGACTCCCAAGTTACACTCTAGTCCTCATCTTTCGTTACTAACGATAGTTAGTCCATACGGTTAACAACTAACGACCATTTAGTCCATTAAGTGTTATAAATATATATATTCAATACATTTAATATATATATATTTATTTTACATTATTCTTGTTTGTAAAGTGTGCAATCCCGAGGTCTCGGGTTCGATCCTAGACATTTACTTATTAATGTTTATACGTAACTTTTAACAAATACAAGGACTGTTTCAGGTTGGACGTTGTGTAGATGCCCGCAACCTCTTTGATGAAATGCGTGCAAAAGGTCTCAAACCAAATGAATGCACTTATCGAATAGTTTTGGAGGGTCTTTGCAACAACCACAAAATAGAAGAGGCACTCTCTTTGTTTCAATTAATGGGTGACAGTAAGCTAAATTATGATATTGTTGTCTACACTATCCTCATAGATGGTACAAGCAAATGTGGTAAGCTTGATATTGCAACTGCTCTTTTCAAGGATCTAACTAATAAAGGTTTGCATCTTGATGCTCAAACATATAATGTGATGATTAGTGCGTTATGTAGGGAAGGTCTATTGGGTGATGCAAAAGAGTTGTTTCTTAAAATGGAAAAGAGTTGTTTGCCGCCAGATAATGTCACTTACAATGTTCTTCTTCAAGGATATCTGAAGAACAAACACTATGATGATGTAGAGATGCTTTTAGAGAAAATGGATGGAATGGGTTACTCTCTTGATGTTTCAACGTTGTGTTAGAGTTGCATAATCAAATACACGTATTGCGGAAGCTAGGATCAAGTATAACACATAAATATTAACTAAAACATAAATAGTAAACGTACCCGATGCACTTCAATAAACCTTGATTCTTGGACAATTTAGATCAATGATAAACCCCTTACCGTTTTGTTTATCGATCTCTTGATAATTACTAAAGTAAGTAATTACCTCGTTCTTGTACACACAAACTACCAACGAATAAAGGTTGTTGCAAGTAAACAAATCACTTAATATTTTTCACTTGGAAAAATCGAACCACAAACCCTAGGAGGGGGGGATCCGATCGGCCAAGACAAAGAAAGAAAAACAAAGGTTTTAGGGTTAGAGTGTGTGCACAAAAGATTGTTAAGTCTAACCCCAAGGCCTTGTATTTATACTAGGTGATATCTTGGAGCACAAGAAAGGGTGGATCGACCCTATGGGTTGTGGGTCGACCGGCCATAGCAAACCCAAGGGGTTTCTAGAACCTTCTTGACTCCCAAGTTACACTCAAGTCCTTATCTTTCTTATTTAACGATAGTTAGTCCATACGGTTAACAACTAACGACCGTTTAGTCCATTAAGTGTTATAAATATATATATTTCATACATTTAATAAATATATATATTTATTTACATTATTCTTGTTTGTAAAGTGTGCAATCCCGAGGTCTCGGGTTCGATCCTAGACATTTACCTATTAATGTTTATACGTAACATTTAACAGCTCCCACTCGTATATTCATTAATAGTAAAATGACATTGGTTAGCGTCTTGCAACACTCCAATGCCCCTAGTCCAATCCGAGCTAGGTTTCCTGGAAAAACCTTTAATGATTCATCATTATAATTATCCTTTCATTACTAATACCGCATTAATAAAGATGTGAGTTCCTTTATTAAAATTATGTTTCTCGTTTCTTTATGATTGAACAAAATTACCAAAACATCTGAACGTATTCCAGATAGACTTTGGGCATGGCCATGCAAACATTTTGTCAACCCTACGAGGGGCCCAGCAGTATTAAACTTCTAAACAAATCAGAAGGAATGAATTCTTTCTTGACTACAAGAATAACCCATGAACTTTGCAACACTTCTGAAAACAATCCTTATGACTCCCTGTTACGGTGAGCGGTAGATTGCTTCACAAAAATGCACTACATCCATGACACTTATCTGGTATCTCAAGTCTGAGGATAACTTTAAATATGATTCTCACATCAAACATTAAATCATATTGTTGGGATAAGTCCAATATTCAATTCATTGAATATCATGTGAAATTGGTATGACTACGCATCAATATACTTTCAAGTATATTCTAAACCAATACTCAAATTTGTCTTAGTTTAATGATATTCCCATATCATTAATCGACAATGGACATTTAGAATAATAAATTATTCAAGGATCTTAAACATGCAAATATAGGATATATTATTAAGACAATGATAAATAAACATAAAACGTATTTTATTCCATTAAAATAATAATTGTACATTACATCCTTTATCCAAACACTAATCACAAATGGGCATGAAACTTTCAGCTAATCTAAGTCCTACACCTGCAGCATGCTTGTGAAGCTTAGTGCCAGGTAGAGGCTTTGTTAATTGATCCGCCAAGTTATCATCTGTGTGAACTTTGAGCATTTCGATTTCACCTATTTCGACTTGTTCTCGAACATAGTGATGCTTAATCGGGAAATGTCTGGTGCCTTTCATGATTCCAGGCTCATTGGCAAATGTGATTGCAGCAGAATTGTCACAATACATTTTAATAGGTCTTTGAATCGAAGGCATGACTCCAAGCCCTGAAACAAACTTCCTAATCCAAACAGCTTCCATTGCAGCTTCTGAAGCAGCTATATACTCACTTTCTGTAGCAGACATCGCTAGTACACTCTGCTTTCTGCTCCTCCAATCCACTGCTCCTCCATTAATGACAAAGACATAACCCGTCTGAGACTTCGTATCATCCTTATCACCTTTCCAAGAAGCATCGCAGTAACCTGTAACATCAAGTTCTGCCGATGGATTTCCCCCATAAACCAAAAACATATCCTTAGTTGCCCTAAGGTACTTAAGAATATTCTTAACAGCAGTCCAGTGAGCTACACCTGGATTTTGCTGATATCGACTGGTTAAATTCTGAGCAAACGCTACATCAGGTCTTGTACTTTTCACCGCATACATAATAGATCCCACAGCCGAAGCATAAGGGACTCTCTTCATGCGTTGCACCTCTGCAGGTGTTGAAGCACAAACCTTGTTGCTCAAGCCATGTTGCTCTTGCATTGGCAAATATCCTTTCTTGGAATTTTGCATATTGAATCTCTTCAATATTTTATCAATGTAAGCACTTTGGCTTAATCCAATTAATCGCTGAGATCTATCTCTATATATCTTGATTCCCAGAATAAATGCAGCTTCCCCTAAATCTTTCATAGAAAAACAACTTCCAAGATATTCCTTAACCTTTTGTGTCACACCCCCAATTTACCTGACTTGCAGCGGAATGGAATACCTGGGGGTGTCTGTCATAGCACCACAGTTACAGTTACATTGAACGACCTAAAGTGTCGTTTGGAAAATACTGCATTTGATCATTGAAATAATTCAGAGTTTACAAAATGAGGTCCCCAAAATGTGTTACATGTTCATGAAAAACAAGCCATACTAGATCAAATGTTTACATAAGTGCATGAAATAATGATGAGACGCGTCGACTCCGCGACTCCATGAAGGTCCAAATGCATGTCACATGAGCTACCTTAATAACCTGAAATACATTGCTAAAACGTCAACACGAATGTTGGTGAATTCCATAGGTTTGTAAAATGTACTGATGTACGGCCACCACAAGTAAAAATGCAAGATAAAAATCTCGTGAAAATTGTACAATAGCCTTAAGCTCATGACACCGAAGCTATGACTGATGAAATTCTATGCCCCTCCCGAATGTTCTGCCGAAACATTCAAATGTAAAAGACATGACATGCATCCGCTTACTGTTGGTATCCACTACCACGGATGGAGGCGTCACCCTCGATAGATCTATCCACTCACTCTCGCTTAACGGTAAATTAACGGTTCATGATGTTACAGGGGACTTATCACATGGCAAGGTAACTTAAGCTATGTACATGTGTTTGAATACTTGGGCTCGTACTAAAATGATTGATGCAATGTATTCCCCCCGTGGGATTTGAAAACAATCAAAAATGTTGAATTGAAAACGGGGCTATGAAAACTCACCTCAACTGATGATACTGTGATGAAATGAAATGAACCCCAATGAACAATTTGCTGTCGTAACCCAATATGATGGTACCATGAACATGTACTGAGCTGAAAACAAGGCGCGCACACTAGCCGCAACCTAATATGAATGATGAATGATCTCATTTAGATCACCAAATGATGTTATGAATGTCCATGCTCATGTTCCTATACCACTCTACTCTTTAGAAAAACACTTGTGTTTTCAAAAATATATAATCCAAGAATTTGGAAAATATTGCTATTAGAAAATATAAATGGCTAGTTATAATATATATACTTATATATATATAACGTAAGTTTCCATGATAGCGTTGAAATACTCGGGTTGTAATCCTTGAAATGATGAAAATATACTCGTAATAACTAATACTACATTAGTTATAAAGCTCGGTACTTAAAATTATGTCTAGCTTAAAAATGTACTTCGTAGTTTTTGCACCAAATTATATTAAAAGCTGTCAAATATAAATTGGTTTTAGCCGATATTCAAACGTGTATATCTTTGTCGTTACTTGTCCGTTTTACTTGTTCTTTATGTCCACGGTTACGTCTTAGTATGTAGTAATATATTTTGGAAAGCTCGGCTCCTCCGGGTTAGGTCTAAAGTCTCTTTTTGTACAATGAAAAACGTCCAACAGCAACTAAATTTCCAGAAAATACTTTTCGTCAACAATCTTGCAAAAATCATAACTTCTTCGTTATAAGCTCTTTTTAATTCGTTCTTTCGCCTACGGATTCGTTTTTGAAAGTATTTTCTAAAAATTTTGCCAAAGTTTCCTTGGTGTTTACTGATTTTCCAGATTTTTACAAAACGGGACAGCATGTTTAAAATAGGTTCCAAATCAAGTTTCCAAGGTTAAAAACCAATTTCTACCATCACCAAACCTCTTGTAATCACCACATGACTAATCTAATCTTACCATACACCTTCTTAGGGTGCCATGGACTCCTAACCAAGTTATTAGAGCAAGGGGATTCATAACTAAAAAGTTAGGGTTTGTATGTTTCTTTTTAGCCAAAATAAAGTGTGGTATAGCTACTTGTACATGGTTTTTAGCATGATACTTATGTAATACATGTAAAAATAGGATGATCCATGAAAAAAATAAAGATGAAAACTTACTTGATAAAATGAGATGATTATAGGATGATTATGCTTGGATTTCTTGTGTTTTTGTTGCTTGTATCTTGATTAGACTTGTAAAATGAACAACTTTTGTGTTTTACTTCATGAAAAATGATCACTTGATCAATGAGTTTGGTTTTGGGTCGTGGGTTTCAAGAGGAGGAAGAAGAGATGATGAACTTTGTTCTTGGTGAAAAGTATGTATTATGATTTAGGTAATTAGTAAAGTTATGTTTTTAAGGTTTATTGTTTTATATTAAGAAATCAATGCTTGAGGTTAAGGGGTGTCTCATGGGCCGGTTTTGGTGTGAAAAGGGAGTAGCCAAAACGGTTTTGATCACTTAGAAAATGTAGTGTAGCGTTACGTGTTATTACGTGTTATTCGTTAAAATCGGGGTACCGGTTTTAATAGAAATAATTGTTCACGAAGTATACCGGGATGAAATTAGTTATAATAATGTTAAAAACATATTAAAAATATGTTGGGTACATTTACTGAGTGATCGGGTGATTATTGTTTAGTTTTCACGAAAACCGTCGTTATATTCATACGCGTACGTTAAAAATAAAATAAATTTCCAAAATACTGGGTAACTGAATGTTATAACTTTTATGATGTTAAAATGGATATAAAAATATGTCGGGACCATTGTGGGAGTATTTAGATATATTCGTCGTGTATAAACCGGGTGTTAACGTTTACTATAAATACTTATACGTAAAACGTTAAATATACTGAATATAGTAATTTGAAAATCCTGAGAGTGGTATAACATGTAAATGACCTACTGATGATATGTAGACTATCTCCAGTCCGTATGAAATGTCATTACTGATAATGCATGAATTCGCACCTGAACCAATACGGTTACGCGAATTTGAATACCCGTAAACTAAATTTACGATGAAATGTGTAATGCACGTGAATGATGAAATCTTTTCCCGCAATGAATAGTGTTCCATGAATAGTAAATTTCCCAAAAGTTTCTCAGAATATCAAATTGACCTCGAAAACGATGAATAGTAAACTGATGAATAGTGTTTTGATGAATAGTGTTTGATGAATAGTGTTTTTCCAAAGTTCGGGAAATGACCTGAAATGACCTGAAATGGTGAGTTGTGACAATCTTCCCCTCTAAATGGAACTTCGTCCCGAAGTTCAGTTTATGTTGGTCTCTGAGAATGTATTGGTGAAAAGGTGATGATATTCGAGAATTCCAGCGAACTCTAACGATAGGAATTCGACTCTGTTTCAACTGTTTGACCACATGGTCCATGATTTCTGTTGGTTCTCTTACAAGGTCTGAGATTGTTATTTGGGATGGATCCCTTCCAATGGAATCATGAGTGACTCATCTGAAAGTCATTTCTGGGGATCTGAAAATGTGAAATATGTTCGTGTAATCCTGTTGTTCTCTGGCAATGTTCAAATCTGACGGCCACTAGGCCTACCCTGTCTGAAATATAAATGGTCCAGTGTATATTGGTGTAACTTTCCAAGTTTTCTGAACGATAACATGCCTTTCCTAGGCAGAACTTTCTGCATAACTTGAAGTTTTAATGGTTTACGACTTATTGAACTTGTAACTGATTCTTGACTTGTAGAAAATTTCTGGTTATCTCATGAATGCCTACTGAACTAGTGAGTTGAGCTTTTTCTGAGTTTGGCCCATCAATCGATGGTCTGCGCTTCTTAATGTTTTAAATGTGACACTGGTAATATATACTGCTGAATTCTGCCAGAACTCAAGTTTGTATGCTAGTTGGTCGATTCTAAAATGAATCTTAAATAGTCCAATATGCTAAAGGTTCAACCTTTCTTGTTATCCAATTTGTATCATGCCAATCCAAGGCAATGCTTCTAACTTAGTTTGTTCTCCCCCTTGAATCTGGATGGTTTGATGTTCAGGATATCCAATCCAAATGATGTGTGTTATGTACCAATCTAACTTCTGCCAGTTTCCCGTTGTTGGTGTGATAACTATTGTTGTAGATGAATTTGATTTATGTTGAGTGATTAGTCCAACCATTTCTAGGGTCAATCACTCATGCTTTGAGCATACTTTCCTATGTTTGAATTGTTCTCTCGCTTTGACCATCGTTCTGAGGATGATAGGTGATGTTCACATCTAAATGGGTTTCTGAAGGAAATCCTGAAATGATTACCTGAGGTCCAAGTTGAAACGGTTTCCTTAACAGGAATAACTGAAATGGGTACAATAAACCTTTGTGACTAATTCCATAACGTTCGGTCCTTCGAACTTGGCGTTATCTGAAGGGATAGAATATAGGTAACAATTTGATTCCTTGTGTTTTGTTCCAACGGATGATAAGACATATGTTCTTCTTTGTCTATTGGGTTTGGTCTCCACTACTGAAGTTCGCGATTAATTTGTGATGTTCCTCCTAATTCCTTCATCACATAATCCAAATATTCTCTATTGTCCAGTCACAAATCCTAAATGCATAAGCGATGTTGTAGAGAAATTTGTTCTGGAAATTTGTCTCGCGATTATGAGTTTTAGTTGAAATCCTTTTCTGAATAAACGAATTTAAAAAAATGGAGCAAATGATTTACTGGGTAATATTTTTCCTGATGATCCAAAATCCAGTAGTTATGAAATAGGAACTGTTTTCAAACATGTTGTGATTACGACTGCTTACCAAAGTTTGATGTTTATGTATTTTCCTCATTGTACCATAGTGTTGCTAAAGATTGACCAAAAAGGATCGTACTTGTTCAAAATAGGAATTTCAGAAATCATTTTTCCACAAGGTATGTGATTTATGTAAACGCATCAACTTTATTTAAAAGTGAAAACACTAACAAGGATAAAATAGTAGAATAGGAAATGTTCGCTTGAATGCATAGATGTCTAATACTTAGTTCCTGAAGTTGGATAATGTCTATTGATGGTTATCTGGCATAACTACAAGCATGGGTATTTAGACTAACTTAAGTCCTGAAATTGTTTATCGTTGTAATAGACAAGACGAATGTATCACTTGATGTTGTGTCGATGAATGTCTATTCTGTTTTCCCATGTAGATGAGGAGATATGTTCCGGTTTGATCCCTTGCTTGGTATGAAGGTGAGGTTATCTGAAATTTTCTAGGCATAATGCCTTAGAGGAAATTACATCGATATTCTTGATTCAAACAATTGTCCTTTGTGAAAACTTACTGCAGGAAAGTTTATGTATGGATGAGGCCATGTTTAAATGAAATGCTCTACAGTCTCAATTAGAAGCTTGGTTTATTTCTATTGTGTTGTCCTGCGGACATTTATTGAGTTCAATCCTGTAGCTCAGTATAGCTAGTACTCTTGAAAAATGACATTGGACAACTAAGTCAGAGATGGTGTTTAGGATAGTCTCGCAGTATCTGAGGATTGTTGTTGAGTTATGAATTCTCTCACTATATACTTCTAGTCCTGGTTACTAGTTCTGTACTCCTTTCATTGCTTTTACTGTATAAAGGAATCCTGCATGTAATTGAT
The DNA here is from genome assembly GCA_030686995.1 of Artemisia argyi. Taxonomy (NCBI): domain Eukaryota; kingdom Viridiplantae; phylum Streptophyta; class Magnoliopsida; order Asterales; family Asteraceae; genus Artemisia; species Artemisia argyi. Next base: position 110,148,834 of record CM060687.1, read on the forward strand.
ATGGAAAGTCTCTCCTAGGGAAGTCAATGGGAAAATCCAACTTAATGTCTGAATGAGGGACTGGTGGGGTAAGTATCCAGGGATAGTTCGGCAAAAGGGATGTTTATGAAAAAGTTCCTTTGTTTACAAAGCTTTCGAATGAAGATTGTTATTAACAATCCTTTGAAAAGGTAATTATTTCCTTCATGGCATAATCCTTCCTGAATTTTACATAGGTGATCAGGCTATGTATAATTGAGGACTAATGATGCGATGTTGGATTTTGTCAAAATATCATAACTTTTCTCAAAAGTTTTAGATGGTGTTCATCGCATTGTTATAAAAATGGTATCCTGATGTTTCCTTTCAAGTAACATGAAAATTGCCTCACGTAATAATAGTAAATACTTGGTGTAATGACAGAAAAATCAATTTATAGGATGGAAATAAAATAGCTTACTTCAGAAATTTTTCTGTAAAACAATTTCCCCATATGATAGTAAAATAGCTTGAATGGTGTATTGGATACGTGGGTGAATCTTGTCGAATGGTAATAGTCTACTAATTCGTCAACAACGAAATCAACCTAATTCCTGATAAGACAATGCTAAAATGTTGCGAAACGATTGAAGTCTGAGCAATCGGGATAGGAAATGGAATAAATGATGGTTATGATTATCACCTAGATAACAAAGGATAGATACTACATTGGATGGGAAAGTGCTTAATACCACTAGGTCATGTCATCGTACCAACGGTAAGTACAAAAGGAAAGATACAACCCTAAAGGCTCGAACTACGGTTTATATATCGAAACAAAGCTCCTCCTGCTGAAGCATTGTTGTTATCCTTGATGTTTCTAACATCCTGACGGTTCTCTTTCAACAGCTCACGCTATTCCTCGAGCGATTTAGTCTTGATTCCAAGTTCCTGATTTTTCCTTGTTCCTTAGTTCCGGGCAGTCATTCTTGAAATGCCCAAAGTTTCCACATTTGAAGCAATTCCCTGGGATTTCCTGATTTGTAAGTTTCCTACAATCCTTAGTCCAATGACCCCGCTTCTTGCACACCCCACACGTTTTACTGCAATGACCTTGGTGATATTGATTACACAGGTTGTAGTAAGGTAACTTTCCAATATACCTTCTCTTTGTGTGAGGTTCTGCAGCAAAGGCTCAATTCACTTCTTGTTATTTGGGTGATAGTTGAGCAACATTGCAACCTAGATTGTTGTTCCACTTCCTCTTGTTGTCACTGTTGTTTCCTGATGTCTCGGCGTGAACTATGAGTTCCTTTGCCTCGATCGCCATTTTGATAATGTACTTTTCAAGTTTCTTGCTTTCCGGTTCATCCATTGCAGGACCTAGTCGTGTTGATTCATAAAAATGAGTAGTGTACTTGTCAACATCATTTCCTACCATGATAAAGTTTAGTGTTTCCTGTTCCCTTGCTCGTAATTCACTTCCTACACAAAATGTTATACCCATCATCCTACTTAGTTTCTCCCAAGAGTGTGAGTAGGCAGTATCAACTCCTACCATCTTAATATGTTTGGTCCACCATTCCTGGGCATGATTTTGAAAGGTGCATGTGGCGAACTTAACCTTGTCTTCCTTACGACAGTCGCCACATTGAAATATTGTTTCTATGTCTTCGAACCATTTGAGAAATTCCTTTGTGTTTCTAATTCCGCTAAAGGAGGGAGGATATAAGTCTGGTCCAGGGACTTCCTGGTGTCCCTCTGTGTGAAATCAGGTTTATGGCATCATAAGGTCGAGATAGTCCTGAAGTGGTGTCTGAAGTTGTGCATCTATCAAATCTTAGATAATATAGGTTCTGAACCATTCCTGAAGAATCTGCGGATGTTTCTGTTGAGTCCGTGTTATTGGTATTATCTATTAGGTGTCATCTAATTCATGTCAAGTGGGAATGGAAAAGGGAAATGACAATGATGGTACTAGTGTATGGAATACTACCCTCTTTCGCGCTACCTCGCGACATCCAAAAGGTAAAACTAAAGTACACACTGTGGGAAGGCCAATAGTGTAATAAGTAACTGATGGTGGTGATAGTACCTGAGTAGTAAATGCCCTACTAGTGATGGAAAGAAAACACACTATCTTCCTTGCAATAAGCATCCTAATAAGTCCATTAAGATTAATTCTGAATATACTACCAAAAGGCATTCTATGTACGGGCTGAATGATAGGAAGACTCTGTTCCTATGGCAAATCAATAGTACTAATGGTGGTGTAAATGCAACTGGTGGTATAATGGTAGTGGAAGATGACAAGGCATCTTCGATGTCGGAATCCGATAAAAGGATGTCAGGGTGAGTATCTGAAGACATGTCATTTGTGAACCAGGTCAATAAAATGATATACATATACGGATATGAGTATAAATAACTCGCACAGGGGATGTATAAAACAACATGTATCATGATTATGCACTTATGATGAAATGATGAGATGCTATGCTGATGTGGTTATAGTCTAGGGTCCAAGATACATCCTAGTTCGCTATAACCTTAGCTCTGATGCCAATCTATCACACCCCCAATTTACCTGACTTGCAGCGGAATGGAATACCTGGGGGTGTCTGTCATAGCACCACAGTTACAGTTACATTGAACGACCTAAAGTGTCGTTTGGAAAATACTGCATTTGATCATTGAAATAATTCAGAGTTTACAAAATGAGGTCCCCAAAATGTGTTACATGTTCATGAAAAACAAGCCATACTAGATCAAATGTTTACATAAGTGCATGAAATAATGATGAGACGCGTCGACTCCGCGACTCCATGAAGGTCCAAATGCATGTCACATGAGCTACCTTAATAACCTGAAATACATTGCTAAAACGTCAACACGAATGTTGGTGAATTCCATAGGTTTGTAAAATGTACTGATGTACGGCCACCACAAGTAAAAATGCAAGATAAAAATCTCGTGAAAATTGTACAATAGCCTTAAGCTCATGACACCGAAGCTATGACTGATGAAATTCTATGCCCCTCCCGAATGTTCTGCCGAAACATTCAAATGTAAAAGACATGACATGCATCCGCTTACTGTTGGTATCCACTACCACGGATGGAGGCGTCACCCTCGATAGATCTATCCACTCACTCTCGCTTAACGGTAAATTAACGGTTCATGATGTTACAGGGGACTTATCACATGGCAAGGTAACTTAAGCTATGTACATGTGTTTGAATACTTGGGCTCGTACTAAAATGATTGATGCAATGTATTCCCCCCGTGGGATTTGAAAACAATCAAAAATGTTGAATTGAAAACGGGGCTATGAAAACTCACCTCAACTGATGATACTGTGATGAAATGAAATGAACCCCAATGAACAATTTGCTGTCGTAACCCAATATGATGGTACCATGAACATGTACTGAGCTGAAAACAAGGCGCGCACACTAGCCGCAACCTAATATGAATGATGAATGATCTCATTTAGATCACCAAATGATGTTATGAATGTCCATGCTCATGTTCCTATACCACTCTACTCTTTAGAAAAACACTTGTGTTTTCAAAAATATATAATCCAAGAATTTGGAAAATATTGCTATTAGAAAATATAAATGGCTAGTTATAATATATATACTTATATATATATAACGTAAGTTTCCATGATAGCGTTGAAATACTCGGGTTGTAATCCTTGAAATGATGAAAATATACTCGTAATAACTAATACTACATTAGTTATAAAGCTCGGTACTTAAAATTATGTCTAGCTTAAAAATGTACTTCGTAGTTTTTGCACCAAATTATATTAAAAGCTGTCAAATATAAATTGGTTTTAGCCGATATTCAAACGTGTATATCTTTGTCGTTACTTGTCCGTTTTACTTGTTCTTTATGTCCACGGTTACGTCTTAGTATGTAGTAATATATTTTGGAAAGCTCGGCTCCTCCGGGTTAGGTCTAAAGTCTCTTTTTGTACAATGAAAAACGTCCAACAGCAACTAAATTTCCAGAAAATACTTTTCGTCAACAATCTTGCAAAAATCATAACTTCTTCGTTATAAGCTCTTTTTAATTCGTTCTTTCGCCTACGGATTCGTTTTTGAAAGTATTTTCTAAAAATTTTGCCAAAGTTTCCTTGGTGTTTACTGATTTTCCAGATTTTTACAAAACGGGACAGCATGTTTAAAATAGGTTCCAAATCAAGTTTCCAAGGTTAAAAACCAATTTCTACCATCACCAAACCTCTTGTAATCACCACATGACTAATCTAATCTTACCATACACCTTCTTAGGGTGCCATGGACTCCTAACCAAGTTATTAGAGCAAGGGGATTCATAACTAAAAAGTTAGGGTTTGTATGTTTCTTTTTAGCCAAAATAAAGTGTGGTATAGCTACTTGTACATGGTTTTTAGCATGATACTTATGTAATACATGTAAAAATAGGATGATCCATGAAAAAAATAAAGATGAAAACTTACTTGATAAAATGAGATGATTATAGGATGATTATGCTTGGTTTTCTTGTGTTTTTGTTGCTTGTATCTTGATTAGACTTGTAAAATGAACAACTTTTGTGTTTTACTTCATGAAAAATGATCACTTGATCAATGAGTTTGGTTTTGGGTCGTGGGTTTCAAGAGGAGGAAGAAGAGATGATGAACTTTGTTCTTGGTGAAAAGTATGTATTATGATTTAGGTAATTAGTAAAGTTATGTTTTTAAGGTTTATTGTTTTATATTAAGAAATCAATGCTTGAGGTTAAGGGGTGTCTCATGGGCCGGTTTTGGTGTGAAAAGGGAGTAGCCAAAACGGTTTTGATCACTTAGAAAATGTAGTGTAGCGTTACGTGTTATTACGTGTTATTCGTTAAAATCGGGTACCGGTTTTAATAGAAATAATTGTTCACGAAGTATACCGGGATGAAATTAGTTATAATAATGTTAAAAACATATTAAAAATATGTTGGGTACATTTACTGAGTGATCGGGTGATTATTGTTTAGTTTTCACGAAAACCGTCGTTATATTCATACGCGTACGTTAAAAATAAAATAAATTTCCAAAATACTGGGTAACTGAATGTTATAACTTTTATGATGTTAAAATGGATATAAAAATATGTCGGGACCATTGTGGGAGTATTTAGATATATTCGTCGTGTATAAACCGGGTGTTAACGTTTACTATAAATACTTATACGTAAAACGTTAAATATACTGAATATAGTAATTTGAAAATCCTGAGAGTGGTATAACATGTAAATGACCTACTGATGATATGTAGACTATCTCCAGTCCGTATGAAATGTCATTACTGATAATGCATGAATTCGCACCTGAACCAATACGGTTACGCGAATTTGAATACCCGTAAACTAAATTTACGATGAAATGTGTAATGCACGTGAATGATGAAATCTTTTCCCGCAATGAATAGTGTTCCATGAATAGTAAATTTCCCAAAAGTTTCTCAGAATATCAAATTGACCTCGAAAACGATGAATAGTAAACTGATGAATAGTGTTTTGATGAATAGTGTTTGATGAATAGTGTTTTTCTAAAGTTCGGGAAATGACCTGAAATGACCTGAAATGGTGAGTTGTGACATTTTGTAAACTTGGAATGTCGTTCCCCATGATCAATATGTCATCGACATATAATATAAGGAAAATTACATTACTCCCACTAACTTTGTGATATACACATGGCACATCAAGATTTTTAGTGAATCCATACTTTTTAATCTCACCATCAAATCTCTTATTCCATTGTCGTGATGCTTGCTTTAATCCATAAATGGATCTTTTAAGCTTGCATACACGATTTGGAAATTCTGGATTTACATACCCCTCAGGCTGCGCCATATAGATGTCCTCATCTAGGCGACCATTTAAGAAGGCGGTTTTAACATCCATTTGCCAAATCTCATAGTCATAGTAAGCGGCTATGGCTATAAGAATCCTAATTGCCCTTATGTCAGCTACAGGAGAAAAGGTCTCCTCATAGTCAACACCAAAAGTTTGTGTATAGCCTTTAGCTACACAACGGGCCTTATAGGTGTGTACAACGCCATCCATGTCAGTCTTTTTCTTGTAGAGCCATTTACTCCCAACTAGTTTGGCACCCGGAGGTAGGTCTACTTCTTCCCAGACATCATTGTCTTCCATGGATTGCATTTCCCCATCCATAGCTTCTTTCCATTTGGCCTTTTCAGGACCATTCATGGCAGCTTTATAACTTGTAGGCTCATCAAGATCACCCAGTATATACTCATCACTCTCTACATTAAGACATAGACGAGTAGGAGCTTTTACTGGTCTTGTTGACCTACGAATGGGAATCACTTCAACTTCAGGTGGAGGACCTAAACTTTCAGGTTCTACCGGAAGTTGGTTAGTGTTTTCAGAAGGTTCTACATCTTCTTGACCGTCTTCCAGGTCATATACTCTCCCACTGAATTCTTGAGATATGAGCTCTCTTTCAAGAAAGTCTCCATACCTTGCAACAAATACTTTGTTTTCAGGTGGGTAATAAAAGTAGTATCCCATAGTTTCCTTAGGGTATCCTACGAAGATGCACTTCACAGATCTTTGTTGGAGTTTGTCTGCTGAGTCACGTTTAACATACGCCTCACAACCCCAGACCTTAAGATAAGACAAGTTAGGAGCTTTTCCAGTCCATACCTCATATGGTGTCTTATCAACCTTCTTTGTTGGAACCATATTTAGAATGCGAACCGCAGATTCTAAGGCATAATCCCAAAACGAGAAAGGAAGAGTTGTTAGATTAAACATAGATCGTATCATGTCTTGCAATGTACGATTCCTTCTTTCAGATACACCATTTTGTTGTGGAGTATATGGAGAAGTAAGGTGCTGGACAATTCCCTCCTTTGCTAGATAATCTATGAACTCCTGACTCAGGTATTCACCACCTCTATCGGATCGAAGAGCTTTAATCTTCTTTCCAAGTTGCAACTCTACTTCTGCTTTAAACACTTTGAATGTTTCAAATACCTCATGCTTATGTTTAAGTAAATAAACATAACCATAACGGCTGTAATCATCCGTAAATGTTAAGAAGTAGCTAGCACCCCTCCTTGACACATGTCTAAGTGGTCCACACACATCTGTGTGAATAAGACCAAGTAGATCATTAGCCCTTTCAATCCTATTTTTAAAGGGTTTCTTAGTCATCTTCCCAGCAATGCAAGATTCGCATTTATCAAATGATTCATCATTGATCTTATCTAAAAGCCCATCATGTTGCAGCTTTTTCATGCGATCTTTGCCAATGTGAGCAAGTCGACAATGCCAAAGATAAGACGAATCCAGACCTTTCTTGATTCTCTTATTGTTGATGCTATACATTGAATTATTTTTAACAAAAGCATTATCATTGTCATTCATATCAATTTCAAATACACCATTCACAGCAATAGCATTAAAATAAAAAACATTATTTAAAGAAACTGAAATTCCATTGCTTGAAATAGTATGCTCAAAACCAAGGTTTAACAAACATGAAAATGAAATTACACCTCTAACAATTGACGGTGCATAATGACAATTATTTAAAGATAGTACTAAGCCCGAAGGCAACACTAAATTAAATACTCCTATAGCTTCAACTCCTGCATGCGCTCCGTTACCAACGTGCAAGAATTGTTGTCCATAGGCCAGCTTTCTCTCAACTCTAAACCCCTGCATGGTATTGCAGATATGAATGCCACATCCAGTATCATATACCCATGAATTCAATTTAGGAGTAAGAGTGAATAATTCAATCATAAAGAACGCACCTGATGAGCTGGGGTTACCAGCATCATTCCCCTGCTTCTTGAGTCGCAAGTCATGAATGTAGAGAGGGCAATTGCGCTTCCAATGGCCCTTTTCATGACAATGGTGACAAGCCTGATCCTTCCTGTTTGGCGGATTCACCTTGTTCTGCTTAGGCTGATGTTGTTTCATCTTGGGTTGAGGTTGATAGGCCATGACCTGCTTGCCTTTATCACCTTTACCTTTGCCTTTGTTCACTTGCGATTTCTTCTGGATTCTCCCCCCATGAATTGCCAACACTTGCGGGGTGGGATTCTTGACCTTGGCTGGTAGACTTTTCTCATAATCAACAAGCAATGCGAGTAATTCTGAGACTGTCTTCCCCGAGCAATGCATGTTGAAGTTCTGCACAAAACCAGCAAAATCCTTGTTAAGGGATCTGTTGATCAAGTGCACTTGCACATTCTCAGGGTAACCAAAACCAATTCTGTGAAGTTGATCAAAGGAGTCCTTCATCTCATCCACATAATCGGCTACTGGTTTACCATCACCATGCTTGCAGTTGTGTAGCTTGTCAAGTTCATCATACAATTCAACTGCAGGTGACTTCTCATAAGATTGCCTGAGGTTATCAAGCATATTCTTAGGAGACGAATACTCATACTTCTTTTGTAATTGAGCATTCATGCTAGTGAGCATTAGACAAGCAACCTCATTGTACTTAGCATTAGTCACCTTCCATTCTGCCTTTGCTTCAGGTGTTGCCGTAGCAGCAGGTTCAGCAGGGCATTCCTGGGTCACATAATCCATCTTACCAGACGCCCTCAAGACAATTCTGAGCGAACGGTACCAGTCATTGAAATTCTTTCCAGTGAGTTTCTCTCTCTCAAGATGACTCTTGAAAGCATTAATCACAGTTTGGTTATCGGGTTGAGCCATATCTACAGATAAAGTTCAAATATTAGTATTTTCGATAATCAATATCTTCAAGAAAATAAAATACCCAAGGCTATATTCATATAACCAACAAATTTTCTTGAAAACCTAGGATCTATCTTTACATAGTTTCACCACACCAGTTGATCTGCTAGTGGTAAAAGTACAAAAGATAGTAATCTGTCGAACAATAATTGGCAAACTAGATTTCCAATTCCTAGATCATTATGGGATTTACTTCAAATTGATTCATCAATTTGCCTTTGTAAGCATGTTTCATCCCATCTCATGCCTTAAGTTCTAGGTCTCACGCACAACTTAATTAAGTCGTCTACCTTAGAAACTGTAAAATTACAATTATGGTCTCACGCGTTAAAAGAATTTTACCTTGTTATAGTAATTTAGCCTAGGTCTCACGTTTACTAAATTAAAATTCCAAGTGTTTCTTATAGGTAGATGGCACGTAACTTAAATTTTAAGGGTATTAATTTTTGATATGTCAATCAAGATTATGTACAAAGATGCATGCACTCATCTTTATAACATAAGTTTTCATAAAACTTTTTATGTCCGATTCCTTAAATTAATACACAAAGTTTTACTTGAGGTTTATGCCAAAACCCTAAGATGACTTTCTACAACATATAATTTTAAAAGTAATTCGTTTAAGATATATTCAAGATTGTGATAACCAAGGCAGACTCTAAGGCTCTTTTCTAAGCCTTCAAATCACGGTTATGAATATCATCTTAAAAGACTTAATTTAAAACCATATTTGCACAAAACATCATTCAAGCAAAAGTTTATGGATTCAATCTCAAAATAGTAATAAAGTTTGAATAATGCTAGTCTCGACTGGGAGCTGATTACCGTGCGAATCGGACCACGATTGTCATAAGACCATTGCAAGATTCTTACTTTATCACTTTAGGGTTTCACAATTATTAGTCCGTTTTAATTTTCTTTATGAAAACACCCTTTTATTGCTTACATCAAGTCCAACTAAAAAACAATAAAACAAGTAGCAAAGAAAATCAAACAAACAATAATAGATAAGTGAAACAATTAGCCACATGCAAACCGTATTAGAAAAGATCCTAATAAAATCAATTCTAGGTATAATAACGCATGTAATCAACTAAGGCCTTCACCTCTTAATGGAGATGAGCCACATACATTGACGAATCAATTGCGTAGGCCAAAGCTAAAAACACACCACATAGCATATAAAATTGATTTTAATATTTATTGGAGTCTTCCCCAATTTAAGATCTATCTAAATATGTGACTACAAAACAAGATCCATGACAAACATGCATGTAAGTCACGGATTAAAACCTAACAATTAGCAATTAGGTCACAAGATACGTTCAATTAACCGGTTAATGACCTAGGGTTTCTAGTGATTACACATAATCAATAAAACCACAAAACCCTAATTAGGGTTTCATGGAGAAAATCGACCCCCCCCCCCCCAAAATTAGGGTTAGGGTTTCGAAATTTTTAGAAAAAAAATAGGAAAAAACCCTAGATCAAAAAAAAACATGTATCTAAAACAATTAAAGATCCGGTTTTTATTACGTTTTAGTAATCAATTACATGTTATACATGGCTCGTGATGCCACTGTTAGAGTTGCATAATCAAATACACGTATTGCGGAAGCTAGGATCAAGTATAACACATAAATATTAACTAAAACATAAATAGTAAACGTACCCGATGCACTTCAATAAACCTTGATTCTTGGACAATTTAGATCAATGATAAACCCCTTACCGTTTTGTTTATCGATCTCTTGATAATTACTAAAGTAAGTAATTACCTCGTTCTTGTACACACAAACTACCAACGAATAAAGGTTGTTGCAAGTAAACAAATCACTTAATATTTTTCACTTGGAAAAATCGAACCACAAACCCTAGGAGGGGGGGATCCGATCGGCCAAGACAAAGAAAGAAAAACAAAGGTTTTAGGGTTAGAGTGTGTGCACAAAAGATTGTTAAGTCTAACCCCAAGGCCTTGTATTTATACTAGGTGATATCTTGGAGCACAAGAAAGGGTGGATCGACCCTATGGGTTGTGGGTCGACCGGCCATAGCAAACCCAAGGGGTTTCTAGAACCTTCTTGACTCCCAAGTTACACTCAAGTCCTTATCTTTCTTATTTAACGATAGTTAGTCCATACGGTTAACAACTAACGACCGTTTAGTCCATTAAGTGTTATAAATATATATATTTCATACATTTAATAAATATATATATTTATTTACATTATTCTTGTTTGTAAAGTGTGCAATCCCGAGGTCTCGGGTTCGATCCTAGACATTTACCTATTAATGTTTATACGTAACATTTAACACGTTGTCATTGCTAATTGATTCAATCGCAGCTGGCTCATTAGATACCACTATGTCTACGCTGATTGGTAAGCTTGTGCCAAAAGAGTTGATGGACTCTTCTAATTTTTCTGCTTAAATGGTGCCGTTCGAGGAAAATGAAAAGGCAACTGTGGGTTGGATTTACATTGTTAGGAGAAATGAAGAGTGCATTTGGTCGTTTGACGTTTTCGTCTTTATGAATTCACAATTGTTAGAATAATTTGCTTCTGTAGTAGTTGAATATGTATTGCTAATTTCATGAATACTTCCTAGTTGTTGTTAACATCTTCTTTAACATTTCTTGTATTTAAAAGGCAGATTGCTAATATTAAGGATCATTGCTGTTAACATTTCTTTTAGCTTCTTGAGACATGATTATTCACCCTGATTGATTTTATGTGTTTGTAGGAGGCCATATGTGTACGCCGTTACTTCTTCATAAGCCTTCTTTCTCAATAGCAGTGAAACCCAAACCAGATTATTCAAAACTTTGAGACTGCAATCATGGCATTTTTCTTTCTCAGCCCATACTGCTCCTCACTGGATCTTCTCAGCATCTTCTGAAGTGCATAATAGTTTGCAAGACTTTGGCTATAGATTTGTGCAGAAAGTCTTGGGCTGGTCAAATTTCTCAATTCCAGCTGAGAACAACCACCATTTAATCGCATCTAGATATTAGGTTTTACATCTTCTTGTTTATTTTTTGCTTCTTTGGACTTGATGTTTCACATTGATCGAATTTACCTCTTGGTAAGAATTTCATATCAACAATGTTGATGGCGTAGCATCACTGTTGTATATTTGCCTCTGTTTTGCACTAGCTTGTTTTTAATCTTTTGTTTATCCTACATGTCTAGTGGAAGTCTAACTACTGGTAAATAGGCATACGCGAAGATGTAATATGTGTTTGATGATTAGTTATAAACTAAATAAAACTGCCGCCCGCCTTGAATAAATAGGAGGCGTGGGCCACAGGTCTCACATAAGCCGCCGGGTTGCACGACAGAAGAACACCCAACATAAAGATGCACACTCCTCCATGTGAAATATTCATCTTCATTGGAGCTTTTTTGTAGTAGTCGTGACCAACAGCCATCAGCTGTCGGCTCTTTGGTAAGGTGAGAGCTTCAAGCCCGATTTCTGCGTTCCAAAAAACTGTGGGTTGTCTAGAGGAAAAAAAAAAAAAAAAAAAAAAAAAAAAAACTTTTTTTTTTCTAAAAAGTTTCCTAAGAAAACCAGAAAAACTGAAAACATGATTAAATCCACATTTTTCTCGAATTCTTTTCCAGGAAAAAGAAAATCTATTTTTCTAGGTTAAAACATAATTTTAGGAAAATGTAGAAAATTGAAATTTATACTTTTCCATGTTTTTCCTCCTTACTTTCCCAAATCACCCATTGGAGACCTAAATTGTGTGCCTAAACATATGTGGCATGATCCTGATGGTTTGTGAAAAAGTGGGTCCCCTAGCAGCAGTCGATGATGCCACGTAGTCTTAGTCATGAATTTAGGGATGTCTTTTAGGCCTCCCAATTACTACTCGTTCTTTATAAAAAAGACTACACCATAATCCAAACACGTTTTCTTAATTTCAAAACTTTTCATATGAAAATTAAAACATCCAATTTTCTTAAAAAGTAGGAATATGAAATTTTGAAACTTTTTTCACAACTAAACACAACCTTGAATTTCTGTAAAAATGCGGTATGTCTTAAATGTTTGAATCTAGGTGAACATGAATTGTGGATTATGTGCTTTGAAATCATAAGAAACTTTTTAAGAAAGTGTTTAGTTGGTGAAAAATGACCCACTTTTCCAGGAAAGTTTACAAAAGAAAATTAAAAAGTAGAAAAATTGTTTGGTCATAACTTTTTTGAGAAATTTTCTACAATAATGAAATGTTTGCTTTTCACATTTCTATAACATATTATCTAAACACATTTTCTAAATCTTTAACACTAGAGATAAAATCCCCTTCTTTTTCCCAAAAAAAAAAAAAAAAAAAAAAAAAAGTATTTCACAACTAAACTGAGATGGTGTGAGGCCTATAATATTGTGACATAGGAACCATTTCAGAAACTTGAATTCTATATGATACAGGCTTGAAAAACATTTTTATAAACACATAGTCAGCTTAATTATCAGCATTGTTGCAGTCATTTTCTATTTCATTTGGATGAGTACGCTGGAGACAAGGATGAAACGGGTTGATGGAGAGATCATGAAAGGGAATGAAAAGAACAACTCGATCCACAACACCAGTACTAAGGAGTCAACGAGTGTTTCTTGTGTGCAAGTTTCACTCCATAGTGTTTTGTTGTGAGCTTGGTTTTTTCTTTTAATATCTGACTTGTTAACCGTAGTAAGCTGGAGAAAATTTTAATGCTAACGCATAATGATCTCACGATTTTACTGCTTCAATTAACGAGTCCACTATACAATAAGCCAAATCAATAGTAGAGTCACATTGTAGCGACTTGACGATCAGCTGGTGCAATTGTCTGGTCCACTTGTAGCATATACAAATAGAGAACCTGGTGTTATGACTTGGACACTTGGTGTCCATGTGATGCATCCATGGCGTTGATGAGGCCCATTAAACCAGTTTAGCTAGAACTAGATCACCACCCAGTTGCCTAAATTGAATCAATATTTGGAATACTGATTTACTAGTACGTGTATAAACTAGTAGATTGCACATAATGAGTTTCTTGGATAAATAAGTTGCCTCTTTAACCCAATAAAATACTCCGTATTACATGTATTCAAGCTTTTTAAGCTGATAACAAATCCTCCTCTAGCTGATGTATCATGAAGGCTCAGCGAGCTAGCCTATAGTCTGAAGTTATATAATAGGAAACATATTAACAATGAATTTCTGTTTGCAACTTTTTTGGGGATTACATGAAAACTTGTTTCTTGATAAATACACCATTCAACAAACCACAAAAAATCAGGCCTATATCTCAATGCCAGCAGGGTTGCTCTAAAAGCAACCCTGCAGAAAGAAGGCATAGGAATTCAGATCGCACCTAAGCAACCTTGACAACACAAACAAGCCACCAGAATCCCAAGCACAGCCCCAGCAACAACCTGTGATGGAGTGTGTCCAAGCAGTTCTTTGAGCTTTCTTTTACTTATGGGATGACCTTGAAACAAATCCTCAACTATAAGATTGAGAACCTGCAGAAAGCATAACAGTTCTTAGCAAATTTGTTCTACTCATGTTACACATACAGTAGCTTAGTCAGTGTTCGGGTATATAAATAAGAAGGTCATGTGCTTCCCTCCTCTGCAATTAGCACTAGTGAAACATTTAACAATTATTTGTTGATATTTTCTGATTGGCCATTAAATATTCAAATTTACAGCTACGTTATTCTTGCATTCATTGATCACTTTTACATACACTAAACAGAGACCTGTTTGACTAATGTTTGTAAACCAAATTCGATTCATCTTGAACCCATAATCAATAGTTTGACTTTGACCGTAAAATTAAGAATACTACCCACAAACAACAAAATTTCAGCAAAAAATACTACATCATAATTTTATTTAAACAATAAACTAATTATCCTTACCTCTGCTTGCATCCCAGCATGGCGGCGAACACCAATAGCATCATACATCACAATCAAAGTAAACCCTAAACACACTGGAAATAATGAATCTGCCACTCCATGACATATAGCCACCGAAGTAGTCAAACCTGTGCATAAAGCCGTATGTGAAGACGGCATTCCCCCTGAAGCACACATTACTCGCAAATCCAATTTCTTCTCAAAGCAAAAATGCAAGAATACTTTCATAGATTGCGCCATCAGCCACGCAAAGAACCCAGAAACAAAAGTAGGATTAGCGGCTAATGTTGCAACAAACGGGCTAATTCGAACCTACAAAAAACCAAATATTTACATAAATACTCACTCATATACCTATATCAAATATTCAAATTTCAGACTAATTACAAAAACCAATAAACCCAAGATATAATTGCTTATAATAGGAAGACGTTATAACCATTTTTTATGAATGTAACATATAGAACTCTTATAACATCTTTGCTTTGGTTTAGTTGCCAAAAGAATATAAACATATTGCTATAATATGTAACACATGCAAATCCTAATATTGTACTAACAAAGTGCAAGTACTTTACTGTACTATTCATGTTACTACTATTACTATTATTGATAATAAAAAAAAATAGCAAAGCATAACACCATATCAGATTAGCCTTCATATCCAAAAACAATAAATAACCATTCGTGCATTGACCACCAGGTTCTAATCCGAGCATCAGCTTACTTTCAATTTATAAGCAAGAGGTCTTTCTGAAAACGGTCTCTCTACCCTTAGGTAGAGGTATGACTGCCTACATCATACCTCCCTCTTAGCCTGCACACCATTGGGATTGACAAATGCAAGTTACTATAACAGGTAACGGGTAAACGGATGAGGTTTACCTGGGCGAGCCTTTTTTACTCAAATGTACGCGGCCTCACCAAGTTAATCCCGGAACTATTTCCGACCTTTCCCGGGCCACGCACGAGTTACTATAACAGGTAAAAGCATCATATAATCCCAAACACTTAACTCTAATCCTAACAAACACAAAAAATATAAACTCCCTAACCAGAAACAAAAAACAAAAACTAAACCTTAGCAGTTGCAGTGACACTCAACAAAGCCATACCAAGCCCACCATTTTGCAAATAGCCTTCACAGCCCCATTTCTTCATAGAACTCCTATAATCCAAACATCTCAACCCATGTAACACCAATCTCAAAATGGGTATTTTCTTAATGGGTGCACCATATTTTTGCCATAGAGAAGTATGGTTATGAGAGTCTAAAGAACATAAAATAACTTTTGGTTTTTTATAAAAAGTAGTATTTAATTTGATAGGGTAACAAAATCTTGAAGGGTGTTTTAATGTTATGATAGGGTCCATGAAAATGGGATTGTGTTCATTGAAACAGAGGACTATGTGTGTGTGTGTGTGTGTGTTTTAGTGTGTGTTTGTGTGAAGTGATATAAAAACAAGGAAAATGAGAATATAACGAGTTGGAGTTTATGCTGAGAAAGAACAATCAAAGACTAACAAGTGGTCACTTGCACAAGATTACAAGAAAAGAAAACGTGATGAATGATTGTCCGCTAAATTGCAAATTTTGGCCCAACGGGCCAATGTATATTGTTTTTGTTAGACTTCGTACCTGTTTGGAAGCAATATTTTTGAAGCTTTTTTGCTATTGGGCTCTTTTTGTTTTATTAAAAAAATATCAAAATTATAAAAGCCTTGTTTGGTAAGAAACAAGTGGGAAGGCACCCGCTGCATTACAGTAGGAATTTTCGAGGAATTTTGTGATAATTATTTACGAATAATGTTTGGCCGGGGCTTTTCGTTGTGAGATCGTTGTATGTTTTTGCCGACACGTGTTGTATTTGTTTGGAATAAATGTTGTGTCAAGCTATATTTGTAGCTATCGTACGACGTCCTTTTTGGAATGAATGTTGTGTCGGGCACCAGTGTGTTGCGGTGGGCTAATTTTCAAGTTTATAGTTTTAAAAAAATTATGATAATTTTAAAGTTATTTGATAAGTTAAGGGTGCAAAGTTCTTTTATATATGTGTGTGTGTGTGTGTGTGTGTGTGTGTGTGTGTTAAACTTCAACATTTTTTATAAAATCGTACGTATGTCTAAAGTATATCAATATTAGGTTTGTTTTTGTTCGTTATTGAGAGGCTTTTTGCTAGTATTTTTTTTATTTAACAAACCGGTAGGTATGTTTTAGATATTTGGAAAAAAAAAAGTTTTTTATATAAAAAATCGTAAATATTAAGAAGTCCAGGGTGTGTTTTGTAAGTTTTTTTTTTTTTTTTTTTTTTTTTTTGGTATTCGACTAAACAAATAATTTTTTTTTTCTCTTCGCTCGAGAGAATTTAATGCACCATTGCCCTATAATATCTTTAGATAATTAGGATATCTCTGTACGATCCAAATTCCAAATTGATTGTTTCGTACAATCGGCATCAAATTAAAACACGTCCTAAAGATTATTTAGTTAGCCCGGTAAGCACAAACTGGCCCATCAACATTATATTTATTCATTTCTGAGATAAATGATCCATCAACACAAGAAAGCCTAGAACAAAACCATAAAAAATTTTGGTGTGTCACCGACATTGGCATTTAGTATATATATAGGAATTTTGCTTTTATTTTAAAAGCTATTAAAAAAAGTATAAAAAATTAATGGAGCTTTTTGGATAATTAATTAGTAACTTATATTAAGTGCTACTAAACACACCAAAAGTTTATTTGGTCAACTCATTGAAAACCCAACTTTTCTCTTATTCATAACTCTTTTACATTAAACAAATAAAAAAAATAACTTTTTATTGGAAAACAAAACAACTTTTACTCTCTCTCCACCAAAATTTTAGCCAACTTTCTCACACTCTTTAAATATCCGGCCAACCCGCACGCACCAATATTTTTACAGATCTGTTTTATCGAATTTTTCTGCTGCCGACCACCATGTCACCGGAAAAAACCACTAAGAATCATCACCAAAAATTCAGCTTGCAAAGATGACTTTACAACCTCGAAAAATACAATCCTTAATAACTTATTCCTTGAACCAATATCAGAAGCTAGCATGTGCAAAAAATCATGGACTTCTTGGTTCTTGGAATTCTGCTGCTACTAGCCATCATGTCGTCGGGAAGCACCGCCAGAAACAACAGTCGTTTTCTGTTATGGCGTCGGAAAATTTTCAGGAACCACCACCGTCACGTTGGATGAGTACATCCATGTCACCGGAGAAAACAATGTTTTTTGAGTTTCACGTAGCTTGATTGTTGATTTTTCTAAATTTACATATATGGCTTGTATGATCTTTTGTTTTAATGAAGTTGTGTAGTTTGTGGGATGGTAGTGTAAAATTTTGGAGAGAGAATTGTGAAAAATGAAAGAGAAGATGAGGATCTGACAATTATTAGTATTAGTTTAGTAAAACAAGAAAACTAAGAAATTAAAAATAAAAGAAAAACAATTATTGTGTAATAAGTTTGGTGTACTTAGAATGACCTCTTATATTTAGATTGATGGTAGTAAGGACCTTCAAGCGACCTTTATATTTACTGTCACTTTGGTTTTCTCTCTCCTAAATTATTTTATTGCCAATTTGATGTAATAAGGTGACCCACACCACAAAACATGCCTCACAAAAATACACATAAAATAAAAATCATATCCACAAACATGCAAACAAGTAGGTCACCTGGTCGACCCATTTCTCCTTTTCTTGCCTAGGCGACTGAGTCGTGTACCACAAGTGTAATAAAGGGGACTAGTCTCTTTGGGTGTCATATGGGCAGGGACTCGGTCAAGTGAAGCCCTATTACTTTCAGCCTTATGCCCTTCATTTATAACAATATCACACTTACTTAACTTTCAAGGTTGAATTATAAGACCATGAATTCATACAATAGAACAAAAATATATATTCCAACCTAACACCGCCAAATCTTTTTTATTAATTTCATTACTTTCATGGTTAACTCTGTAATTTTCATGCAAGGCTATTATTAAGGTTGCAAATCAAACAGACGAATATAGCTGGGGCTTTGTTCATGCTTGTTTATTTAACTTCAACTGAAAAAATACAAAGACATGAAATTTTACATGAACAAATTTTCTTGTTCGTGTTCAGTTATTGAGTATATGAGATTCTTCTGTTCGGTCATTAATACATTAAAACCAATTTTATGAGCATGTTTTCTTAAAGTAATACGATTATTATTACTATAATGAGCTTGTTAGTTTTACGTTTGATATTTGTTCACAATTATAGATATGTTCCTTTATGTCATTTACATCTTATAGTTACAGTTAACAGCTAATTTAACAAAAACTTTTATTGAAAAAAAGAAACAGCTTGTAGCTTACAGCATACAACTTACATCTAGTTTTGCCAAACATGCCCTTCCTTTTTATTGAAATTATTATGATGTTAATGTTTGAAAGTTTGATAAAGCGTATTTGTCAAAATAAAAGGTATATCAAGAAAGAAAACGCGTCTAATACATGTATCAAATTTGATAGTTTTGTTTAGCAGGATTTCTCACTCTATGAATTTGATCTAACAAAGTATTGAACGGTACTAATAGAGTGTCAAAATCAAGTGTGGCTTTGTAGCGAACCTCCTGCAAGTGTGGGAAAGTTCTTGTTGTGTTGTGTTAGAATCCGAAAGGTCTTGTGTTTTGGTGTTCCTAATGAGGATACTATTGTTTACTTCTTGATTGTGCTCGTTCATATCCTTGGTTTGCCATATTTGAATTACGAACTCTAGATAATATCAAAGGGTTGGAATCGTTATAAGAAAAGCTTTACGTTAAGTAAATTTTTATGTGTAACACTTTGTTATCGAGATTTTTTTGGAGAGTAAGTAAAAGAAAGGAGAGAGAAAAAAAACACTTGTCTTCTTGGGATAGATTTTTTATGAAACGAAAGGTACGAGGAAGTAAAGGAGGAGGTTTGGATATTTTTGAAAGGATTATGTGCAAACCACACAACAAGGTTTCATATTTGCCTTCACAAAAATGCCAAAGGGTCACACCGGTGCACACTAAATAGAACATGCAAGCGGAAATAAGAAAGGATATTATGAATGAAATAGAGTAAATGAGGAAACGAAAATACGGTGTTATTTTCATTAAAGGTGATGTGTGCTTATTCACACATCCTTTTTAGACCTAAAAGCAGACCAAATACTAACCAAATATGCCAAGAAAATGTGTGTTTTTGTATTTGTGTTTGTGCAGGTACGGATATGTGAAAATTGGACAAAGACAAAGCAAAACCGACAAAAACGAGCACGAGAATGGAAAAAGGTCAAAAGTCGGACCGGGGAAGCTTAATGATCAAAGACAAGTCAAAACAAGTCCTTGGAAATGCCTAAAGTTTTAAGAATAGTCCTTGGAAAAACTTTGAAGGATTGGCAATTTTAGTCCCTCAAGTTTCAGATGACAATAATGGTCCCTGGAAGAACTTTTTGAGAAAAAGACAAAAATGACAACAAAAATCCTTGAAGAATTGAAGATTGTCAAAGTTATCCCTTGGATATTGAAGAAATTCAGCCTTGGTCCCTTAAGATTTCAGATTTACACATATGGTCCTTAAAGAAACTACTAATAATCCTAAGCCTATACAAACTACTATAACCGGATCCACAATTACATACTAACCCAAAACTTTCCCAAAGCCCAAATCCAAAACAAAAAGCCCACTCCTTAAATATTATACCCGATCCATCTATTACCCAGGTCAACCAAAACCCCAAACCCGGTCAACACAAATAATAAATATCATTTGATTTACCCGCCCCCCAATTTCACCCCCAAATTAACCCAGTTACTATTCCTAGAACCCTAGATTTTCACCCGTCCAAATTGACAGCAATTAAGGGTATTTTTGTACTATTACATGTACTTCTAGAAGAACCTGACATGGCAGGCCTATCATGTCAGCGATCCGTGTGGGAATCAGTGTTTATGATTGGGTGCAAGTTAATCCTACGGCTGATATTGATGGATTGGGGACCAAGGAGAGATCAAGGACTGTGAGGTACTCATAAGAAGCACAGATAGCACCTGGATCAGTGATGTGGCACAGCCTAGAAGCTTCACCAAGCTCTCCTCAGATTCCTATAAATATCCCCCCTCCCCCCTTAGTCATGTGTTTAGATTTTAGATTAATGTTATGCTGCTAATTTTCTCTTGTAAACTCTTAATAGTGTACTTAGTTTATTACAAGGTTTAATATAAAGTTTAATTCAGTTTCATTTATTTAGTTGTTATTAAATTTTATTTCAAGTATTTCTAATTACTGCTTTAGTGTTTGTTAAAGTTTTAATAAGCTGAATTTACTGTTTGATTAAGTTCTAATTTTAGTTTACTTTATTGTTATCTTTAAAAAAAATTAATAAATAAATAATCTCAATAAGCTAGCTTATGTTTAAACAAGCTCATACTAGCTGATGGTAGCTTTTGTGAGTATTGTCTGTTTATCAAATTGATCTAATCTTCAAATTCTCAAAAAAAAGTCAATATAAGTCAACAAAAGCTCTAATAAGCTCCTAGCTTATTCAGAAGGTGTTGAAGTCCTTGTTCACTGTTGGATTGAAGCCTATTAAAGATAGGCTTAGTACAAATGAACCTCTGTTCAACTGAGGCTGTTTAGTAAGTTTCTTATTTCATTTTTAGCATACTTTCTATAGATATTTGCAACTGCTTATTTAGTGTTTAGATTTATTGATAGCCTAAGTTTTTATGTTTGTTTGATGTTATTAATATTGTTTGTTGTTTAGCTATTACTGTTCGATTGTTTGAAGTTCAATTTTGAGTCTCATATTTGTTAAATGCATATTTTAGTTTGAACCTGCCATATCAAGTTCTAGTAGTTCTTAGTTGGATTTTGCTGATCAATTGTCTTTAAAATCAGTTAGGTAGCTTATTAGGATAAGTAGTTTGGGTTAAGTTTAGTTTAGATCATAAAAACTTAGTGTAACTAATAGATTAAGGGATGTTTGCTTCTACCATGTGTGTTGTGTTCTCATAATTTCTGTTTCACTTTTCCTGCATCAGTGTTCAACTCTAGTTCTAATAAAGTCAGATAAAACATAAAAACCATAAGTCTCATAGCAAAAGTCAATTTTAGCTTTTCTATACACTTTGAAGGTTATTAGTAGCGGTAGTTCTGGATTTAAGGTAAAACTAGTCTCACTTAGGTTAATTTAACTTTAAATTAGCTTAACACTATACCTAAGCTTAGATTTGATCAGTAGAAGTTGGGCTTATTCAAAGTAAGTGTGCATTTAAAAAGTCAACCTAGGGGTTACCCTGTTCAAGCAGGACCTGATCTCAGGTCATTTTAGGGTTCAATTAGGTGATTAGAATCAGGGCTATTTGGATTTGTAGATTGTCAGTAGTTCAAACTTGTAGATCTGCTTTGAGGTTCCATTGGTTTGCTTATTAGGGTGTTTGAAATTAAGCTGCAAGTAGGTCCTTTAAGCTACATATCTGTTTGAACTAATAACCTGCTATAGTGCTTTTCTGAGAGCTTATTTGGTTGATTTAAGTTGATTTGAGGATAAATAAGTGGTTAGAACTATTGTGAGCTTTCTGTGCTTATTTGGTACACATCTGCTTCTTTCCAAGTGCTTATTGGAACTGTTTTTGAGCCCATTTGCTTATCCTGTGAGCTTATCAGACCATTTCAAGTTTCACGGAGCTTAAATAAGTAATATAGACCTTTTGTGAGCTTTTTGTAAGATTTGGTGATCATTGCTTATTAATGAGTGCTTATTTCTACTGCTTATTAGCCCATTCAGCACTTTTCTAGCTTATTTTTCAGTTTTCAAATTTTTCCTAGGTTTTAGTTATATTTTAGAATTTTCATAAAATTTTCAGATTTTTCTGAGTTGTTTTGCTATTTTTCTTATTTTATTTTAGTTTTTAATCACTTTTATTAAAGAAAAATCAAATAAAAATCAGAAAAAGCATAAAAAATTCCAAAAATATTTTAGAAAATAATTTTTAGTTATTTTAGATTTTTCAAAATTAAATTTGTATTTTTCTCACTTAATTTCTTTTTATTTGCATTTTTAATTACTTTTTAATTAGTTAAAATAGTTTTTAATTCATTAAAAATAAATAAAATGCCAAAAAAAATATTTTTCTTTTTCCTAAAATTTTCTTTTATCAATTTTAGCTTAGGAAAATTATTTTCAAACCCGTAGGATTAGTCTAGCTTCAAATTCATTTTTTAATTCGCGCGTTTACGTTTTATTTACGTTTTTGATCCTACATTATGTTTTAGGTTTGGTAATTTGATTTACTTGCTTAATTGGTTAATTGTGCTTCATTGTCATATTCATTAGTGTAATTCTCATTAAAATCACTTTTTCTCACTTTCACAACACTTTTCACGAACCGGGAATTTCAAATTCCATTCACACCTTCACACGGACTACAATCTCGGGATTTGTATTTCCTTCAAATCTTTTGGAGAAATATAAATACTCTATACTATAAACTATATTTGATTTTCAACCAATCAAAAGGTTTAAACAGTAATTACCTGAAGCTTAATATTTATCCAGGATAAATATTAAAGGGTAATAAATGACACAAACCCAAACACTATAGGTTTAGGGTTTCAGTCCACTGGCCTAGGCAAGAGAGGGGGTTAGTTTGGTTTATAATCAAACTAGGAATTTACAAGTATTAGGATTCTAGAACCTTCCCTTGTATCTTATAAATACAAAGGGACTTCTAGGGATCCTCATAACTAACAGACAATCCCTAGAATCCTCTTCTCTCCTCCCCTTAGATCGAATTCCAAAGTCGAAAAAAGTCGACTATATCAATGGAATTTCAGTCGATTAATTTACCCGAGTTCGTATCTCGCCTAACTTGCGTTGGTTCGAGCCCTAGTTCTACCTGTGCAGTATCGATGGATACCTAACGCAACCTGAAACATGTTTTGCCTCATGAAAACCCTAACCTGGTTGATCTAACAAGAAGAAGGCAGATCCACGCATCACACCGATTCAAAAGCGTACAGAACTGCAATAAATAAGTAAGTATTCTATAAACACCCTTTATACGTATTTAAGGTTAGGTTGTATCGCTAATTAGGAAAGCTATTGCTAGCTAGGGTGTGACAACTGCCTATTTCTGGTTAGTAACCGATTACCACTTTTGACATTTTTTAAACTAATTTCATGTTGTCGAGTTAGTTTTATACTTGTCAAATCATTTTTGTGCTTAATGTTTATTTTTTTATTAACACTTGTCTGCGAACGTGCCTACGACCTCTGATTTTAGTTAAACGTCGTTTAAATGTCACAGAATTCTCATGTCATCTTAAAATACTAAAGTCGTTCACTTTTACAACTTATGTCATTTTTATAATTTACAACTTCTACGTTACTCGGTAAACTCAAAATTGCGTAAACCTTTTTCGTCTTATACTTATACATTTTTATTAAACCTACATATATAATACTTACACTATTCAGTTTACAAAAAAAAATAAAAAAAAAATAATAATAATCCTTACCCCCCCCCCCCTCCTTGCCGTGTATGGGTACCCACTAAACCAAAACAACCCTTACACTAGATTGTTCTTTTCTATATATGCATTTGATCTTCATTTTCGCTCACACACTTCACAACTTAAAATTTGGGTTTTCTCTCTTTGTTCTCCCTATATTTATTGCCGAAAACCACCACCACGACCATCATCATCATCTTTTTTTGAAGCTCTCTTAAAGGTAAATAACAAGGTGCAAGAAGACTTGTGTCTTTCTTGCACCAAAATCTCTTAAAAATGGTTCTTTTGAATCTTTTATTATGTTTATGTTTATAGATTTTTTAAATGCATTTAGCTACTGGATTGGATGTTCAAATACTTATATAATAGTCAAGAAAATATGGTAGGACTTGTATTAGTTGATTTGGAGTCATGGTTAAAAAGATGCTACTTGAATATGGTAATAAAATCATGATTTTTGAGTCATTTTAAGAGCTTATAAGTTCATACAGAAAAATGGGATTTTGATTCATGTTGCTACTAAGACTAATGGTCAAAAATGATGTTAGGATGTATCTAAAATGAGTTCAAGTGTTTTTAGGTCGTTTGTGAGCTTTTAGACAGAGGTATTGCATGAAAGATTTGATGAAAAACCTTAAGAAATTGTTGATTGAATCTTTGTGTCAACTTGTTTGGACCATAACTTAGTCAAAAATTAATGTTTTAACATGGATCTTGAGCCTAAAATGAGGTATTTCTAGTTAGCTATCTAATCACAATGATTTCATAGACCTTGTCATACGGACGATCTAAATGGGGAAATAAACTGAGTACCAAAACTGTTTGAAAAAGACAATTTTGGAAGGTCAACTTCATTCATGCACAACTCACTCATTTCAAAAGCTTTTTCACTCCTTCCAACTCTTAAAGATATATTTAGGTCTTATATTGAAAACGTCATTGGCCTTTTGTGAAAAAACCAAATAATGAATCCTTCATGACCGTTTTAAGTTGATATGTCAAAACTGTCATTTTTTCATATTTGAACACTTGGATTCATTGGACTATAACTCAACCATACTTGTAATTGGTAACTTTAAATTGAAATAGGAGTTATTTCTAAGTGTTAACTTGATTCTCCCATATGCTCGAAACATAAAACTTTCATTTAGACCACCTGCTAGTTGAAATGCCAAAGTTTGTATAGATTTTGGTACTTTTGGTAAGGGATCTAAATGGACGGGTTAAAGTCCTTTATAAAATCCACAAAAATTCTAGAACACACTTAAGACATACATATTTAAGGTTTCGGTTAGTAGCCAAGTTTAACTTGTCGAAACAGTCGTCCAAAGTGGCGTTAAAAATGAGACAATTTGTGATTTTATGTGGAAACTATATAAGCGTTAAAAATATTGACGAGTCTAGTATTTTGACATAATAAATATTTTTTATTGAGTCCAACAATATCTTTGAGAGTCTAATAAGTGTCATATTACTTATTTTAGGTCGTTGGTAGAGGCACATGATCATCGGGTTCCTAGGTCGTTCATTGTCAAGCGGTACTCGTATTCTTTTACTTGCCTTTTTAAAGTGAGTTTCTCACATTCCCTCTTTTTACGGTGTTTACTAAATTTTTGGGTGGAAAGCATGATTAAGTATTTTTACTTTAAATCCAAAATACATCCCTGTGGTATGCCAAATGACCGATTTACATCATTTTTCTTTTTTTGACTCAAAATTCATCCCTGTGGTTGTAACTTTGGAACAAATACATCCCCCAGTTAGTAATATCAGTTACTATGGACTAATGATGCAAATGATTTTCCGTTATCTCCTAACAAGAGTTAAAATAGTTGCATCGTTAGTCCTCATTGAGTTAAAATATTTGCATCGTTAGTCCCCTTTGACTATAGAGTTAAAATATTTGCATCGTTAGTCCTCATTAAGTTAAAATATTTGCATCGTTAGTCCTCATTGACTATAGAGTTAAAATATTTGCATCGTTAGTCCTCATTGAGTTAAAATATTTGCATCGTTAGTCCTCATTGAGTTAAAATATTTTCATCGTTAGTCCTCGTTGACTATTCTTACGTTTTTATCCTTTTTCGTCTATTTTTCTTACGTTTCGTCCGTTTTTATCCGTTTTCTCATATTTTTATCAGTTTTCATCCATTTTTCTCATGTTTTTATCCGTTTCTTCCATTTTTCTCACGTTTTTATACGTGCTCATACACTTTTATTCATTTTCGTCTATTTTTCAACGTTTTCATCCGTTTTTCTTATATTTTATCTGGTTTCATCCATTTTTTATATATAATATGTATGAAAACGGATAAAAATATATGAAAATAGATAAAAACGTATGAAAACTTGACATTTGATAAAAATGTTTTTAAATCACGATTTTGACCCCTTTCCGCTCCGAATCATCAAAAGTGTAAAACATAAAAGTTACAGGGATGTATTTTGGACTTTTCTCTAATTATTATGATCTTGTGAATATTATGAAGTATTTGAACTATTGGAACCTTTTGAGCTATTTTGAACTCTTGAACTTGATTTTGAACTTATGACTTGTTTTAGACTTATGACTTGTTTTGGACTTATGACTTGTTTTAAACTTATGATTTTGACATGTATATTGTTGTAACTTGATGATAAGGATTTATTTGTTACGCTTTTAGGGGTCATTTAAGCCTAAATTCGTGAATATATGATTAAATATTGAATATATGATTAAATTCGTGTTAAGTTTCATGTGT
This sequence comes from Artemisia argyi, assembly GCA_030686995.1. NCBI lineage: Eukaryota > Viridiplantae > Streptophyta > Magnoliopsida > Asterales > Asteraceae > Artemisia > Artemisia argyi. Next base: position 110,175,768 of record CM060687.1, read on the forward strand.
AATGTATATACAAAATAGGGGCTGTTGGGGTAGCGTGAGTTTTGTATATTTGTGTACCTTGTTGATGAGACGAAAAGTGTACCGCTTTTAGGGGTCATTTAAGCCCAAAGTCGAGATTATTTGATCAAATATTGCCCTAAATCGTTTCTTTTGTCATTTTAAGTATTTTTTAGAAGAAATCTGGAAAAGGAAGCATTTTGGACGTTTTTGGAGCGAAAAAGTGAAGAAAATGACAAAGTCTTCAATTCATGCTGAAAACAGTACCTGACGGCGTCAGGATTTGCTTATGACGCCGTCACCCTTTGACAAAGAGGTGGATAATCAAGTTACACGTGACGCGCCAGAATACTTATGGAGGAATTACACGTGACGGCGTCACCAAGGCCGTCACGTATAAAATGCAAGAGACGGCCAAGATGGAGTTTACACATGACGGTATGAGAATTGGATCTAGGCAATACGATAATAATTATGGCGGCGAGTTGACGGCGTCAGAATTTACTCTTGACGCCGTCAGACTCAATTCTCTATATATAGTTTTTGATTTTTCATTCATTAGTGTGCAACTTTGAGAGGAGAAACCCTAGACGAATTATACCTTATTTTTAAGGGTTTCAACCCCTTGTTTCATCCATACTTAATTGAAGATAAGTTTTCCAATAATCATTCAATATGTCTATTTGTTGTTTGATTCTATCTTATGCTTGTCTTCACTTTAACATGCTAGGCTAAGTTTTCTTTGTGTTTGCTTAGATGTAATGAAACTTAGATATTGATTATTGGTTGGTTGTTTGTTTATAATTGTTGTGGATGAATGATTTCGATGTTAGGCTTAAGAAAACTGGCAGACTTCCAATTGGTAACTTGCTTGAACATCTTAAGAAACATGATCGGATGTGTACTATGATAAATTGGTTATATTTAATGCATAGGTAACTACTAATGAGGCCATGTTAGGAGCTAGTAGTCGGCTCGACATAGGAAGAGGTAGAAGCTTATAGAGTTAAGGAAGATTGTACACAGCCCTACGAATGGTATTAAGGAATATAACCCGTCATCCATGCAATTGTAACAAACTAATCAACCGGTAAAAGATAGCTAGAGAGTAGTGAAATCTAAGTAAACACATTTTCTCTTATTATTGTTTTCTCCAAATTTACCTTAGTGTCATTTTATTTTATTTTGTTTGCATTCGTAGTCATTTGGGTTAGTTGACTAGCAACTAATTCCGTCCATTATTCTAAAACCGAGATTTTTACTTACTTTCAATAAAATACAAAAACACAAAAAGAATCATCCCTCACCTCTAGACCTAGTTTAATTGAGTTTTAATCCTAGCGAACACTATTCTTTGAGTTGAGCGCTCAATCCCCTGGTACTTGCCACTATACTATACTAAAACGGTCAGGTACACTGCCTGGTGAGGATTACAAGCTTCTCAAGATCCCTTGAGAGGTAAAAACTTTTGCAAGGTTGCAAAACCATGCATCACTTGTAAAAGCTTGTATGTAGTGCTAATGTCTGTATGTGTGTATCGTGTTTTGCATGCATGATTGCCTCGTATAATTTTTGGTGTTGTGCAAAAGATTGTGTGTCTTGCTACCTTGGGTGCCACGTTAAAAGCTAGTGATGTATGTGTGAGTTATCTTTAAAATGGGTTAATGAAAATATGGGTGTCGTCACGATATTAAAAGAGTGTGTCGTCCTAATTTTATCATCTCGCTTAGGGTTTTGTTTAATATTGTTTCGACATCCTTTTTTTGTATAACCTAAGTTCCTAAATTGGTACATTAGCCCTAATTTTGGTCGGTCGGGCATTAATTTAAGAATACAATTAACTTAAGTAAACCCTAAATATGTTAACGTGATTAATAACAAGTAATAAAATCCGTTATGACATTAATGAACTAATAAGTATATTATGAACCCTAATTCATGTAGATCGGGTGAAGAAGAAGTTGTCTCATTTTTCTTGTGTTTCTTTCATCTTTTCCATTTCATTCACTCAAGGTACGGATATTCTGACCTTACTCTTAAGGTTTCCTTTGTAATTACAACCTTTGATATGAACCTTCTGTTTTGAACCTTGCTATTCTGACACTTCTAATATGACAATTATGTTTTGAACCTTTTATTATGAACCTTTTGTTACCTGAGCTTCATGGGCATGGGGGTTCCACGTCCGTGTGAGGGATGCACCTCTGACATGACTCTAGGTCAGTAGAGTGATGTTCTGCCACGTCCCTTCTGTTATATATGAATGTGCACTATGGTGATGGGTTATTTTCAGGGGCGTATGGATGCATCCTAGATCTGTTATCTGTTATATGTGATTGTCTAGTGAATGTGGCTATGTGTGCAATACACGTCCTTCACATTTCTGGGAGCTAGCTACTCCATTTAATGAGGACCCCCCTCATATTGTCTGATTGTCTGAGAGGTCTCCCCTCTATATGATTATGAAGATATATGGTTATGATTATGATATGTTTCTGAGCTCATGGTACATTCTAATTCTGTTTATACAAGTGATTGTATAAATTCCTTACCTAAACCACACATTACATTTCCGTACTATCTTTAATTCCTAAATGATATTTCCCATACTATATCATTTGTACCTCCTAATTTATAGTTTAGTTTATTATTGTTATATTTGTTCACTGGGCTTTTTAAGCTCAGCCGCATTTCTTTTCACCGCAGCAGGTATTCAAAATAGCTTTTGGGATAGTTTTCTGGGATTGAGAGTAGAGCTGAGTGAAGATTTGACCATAGTCATTTTAGATTAAAATTATTTATGTAAGACTTTCCCTTTTATTTATTTATGAATGTTTTGATGTGAAACCATATTATTGTTACATTTCTACCCTTGTCAGGTTGGGGTGTTACACGTTATGGGGTCTTCTATTTATAGTTTTCTGATTTGGGGTCGATACGGCGTATTGGGAGGTCCAATACGTCGTATTCAATAAGTATACGTAATAAGTCATATATTGTTGAATACTTATCACATGTTTAATTGCTCATATTATACATATTTATATATGAACTTGTTATGTTTTTTGCAGGTTCTCAATGTTATAGTTGAGGATTTGTTTCAAGGTCATCCCATCAGTAAAAGAAAGCTCAAAGAACTTCTTGGACTCACTCCATCACAGGTTGTTGTTGGGGCTTTGCTCGGGATTCTGGTGGCTTGTTTGTGTTGTCAAGGTTGCTTTGGTGCGATCTGAATTCCTTTGCCTTCTTTCTGCATGGTTTCTTTTAGAACAACCCGCTGGCATTAAAATATAGGCTTGATTTTTTGTGGTTTGTTGAATGGTGTATTTATCAAGAAACAAGTTTTCATGTAATCCCAAAAACAAGTTGCAAGCAGAAATTCATTGTTAATATGTTTCCTATTATATAACTTTAGACTACCTTAGGCTAGCTCGTGAAGCCTTCATGATACATCAGCTTGAGGATGATTTGTAATCGACTCAAAAAGCTTGAATACATGTATTATTTTATTAGGTTAAAGTGGCAACTTATTTATCCAAGAAACTCATTATGTGCAATCTACTAGTTTATACACCTAGTGGTATATGACCCACCAGTCTTCCAAATATTATTTCAATTTAAGCTTCTGGGTGGTGATCTAGTTCTGGCTAAACCGGTATAAATTGCATATAATACGTAGGATACATCAAATCCATCTTACATTCAGATACAAGATAGTATGTACCATCACTGTACATAAGCCAGTTAATGTTGGACGTCCGATGACTCGAGAGCTTTCTGAAAGCTTCCAAACCTTCAAAATTAAACCAACCTTTCTTCATATGCTAATGCATAGAGATAAAAGGAGAGAAAAAAAGTAATAACTTAAATTAGTAACAGCTATGAAGTTGCAAAATATATTGGTTGACTCTGAAATGTTTAAGGACGAGCAGTATAATGTATGATGTATGAACTAAATGTGGAATGAAACTTACCAAATATGGGTATCTACCAGATGTGCTAAAACTTTCAAGAGCGGTCTCAACATAGAGCTTAATATAGTAAAGAGCATTAAATTCACTATCCTGATTATCTCTCTGTTGTAGAACCTAACAATTGTTTGTTTAAGCATGCATAAGATATGTAAGCACTCGATATATCACAAATATACATTGATGTGTCAACGGGTCGGAACTTTGATGTGTCCCATGACCCTACTAGAGTAAATCATGATCCGGCCCATGGATCACATTAAAGAAGATAGTGAAAAATGCTAATCACCTTAGGAACCAAAAAGGCCATTTTAGACAACAATCTTTTATCTTCTTTCCTCTCTGAAATCCTATAGACATCCAAAACAAATTTGAAAAACAAATTCGGACATAAGGACTTGATTAAATTGGAATGAGAACTAGGTCAAATATCTTGTATCACAAATCTACAGGAAATAGAATTGCAAAATACATATTACTAATACTTAAACATTACTTTCTTATTGCGGTTTCAAGTTGCTATGAGTGATCAACTTTTTCCACCGAGTCCAGCAACAAGATGCAAAGAGTCTTCAGTTTTGACCCAAAGCTTTCACCTAAGTGACAGAAGATCAAGACACTCCAATGACCCCTGCCAAAAACAACATTTTTTATTAAGGGTAAGCATGGGAGGTTTGGGATAGTTTTTAGATAAAACCAAACCCCGAACCAAAAGTTCAGTTTTAATTTTTTTTAATCCAAACCCGCACCAAAAGTTCGGTTTGGTTTTTTTGGTCCGTTTTTCAGTTTTTTTTGGTGTTTCATTGGAGGGCATATATTTTACAAGTTTGAAATCAATTTTACAAACAATTACCGCATGAATTTAGACAAAGTTATATGAAAAATAAATATTTGTTAAATAGGTAAATACGATTATCATGTTACCAGAGTCGTCTCATGTTTTTTGAGACCTAAAGAGAAACTATTAAATGAGAACATTTTCAACTATATTTTCATGTTGTTAAATGTAAATAATTTAAGGGATCTGTCAATAACTTGTTATATCACGAATTTGGATATCCGAAATGTGCGATGTGATGATGGTTATATAATAGACCAATTATTTTAGCTAAGTTTTTTCAAATATCCGAAATTTCGGACAACATTTTTATATATCCAAATATCACAATACGGATATGTTTTGAACACCCATAACCTAAATGTACATAAGCCAGTTAATGTTGGACGTCCGATGACTCGAGAGCTTTCCGAAATCTATCCAAACCTTCAAAATTAAACCAACCTTTCTTCATATGCTAATGCATAGAGATAAAAGGAGAGAAATAAGTAATAACTTAAATTAGTAACAGCTATGAAGTTGCAAAATATATTGGTTGACTCTGAAATGTTTAAGGATGAGCAGTATAATGTATGATGTATGAACTAAATGTGGCAATGAAACTTACAAAATATGGGTATCTACCAGATGTGATAAAACTTTCAAGAGCGGTCTCAACATAGAGCTTAATATAGTAAAGAGCATTAAATTCACTATCCTGATTATCTCTCTGTTGTAGAACCTAACAATTGTTTGTTTAAGCATGCATAAGATATGTAAGCACTCGATATATCACAAATAAACATTGATGTGTCAACGGGTCGGAACTTTGATGTGTCCCATGACCCTACTAGAGTAAATCATGATCCGACCCATGGATCACATTAAAGAAGATAGTGAAAAATGCTAATCACCTTAGGAACTAAAAAGGGCATTTTAGACAACAATCTTTTATCTTCTTTCCTCTCTGAATTCCTATAGACATCCAAAACAAATCTGAAAAACAAATTCGGACATAAGGACTTGATTAAATTGGAATGAGAACTAGGTCAAATATCTTGTATCACAAATCTACAGGAATAAGAATTGCGAAATACATATTACTAATACTTAAACGTTACATCCTTATTGCGGTTTCTAGTTGCTATGAGTGATCAGCTTTATCCACCGAGTCCAGCAACAAGATGCAAGGAGTCTTCAGTTTTGACCCAAAGCTTTCACCTAAGTGACAGAAGATCAAGACACTCCAATGACCCCTGCCAAAACAACATTTTTTATTAAGGGTAAGCATGGGAGGCTTGGGACAGTTTTTAGATAAAACCAAACCCCGAACCAAAAGTTTAGTTTTAATTTTTTTTAATCCTCATGAGTGTGTAAATACTCATCATTTTTGGTCAATCTGAACTGCAAAAACATTTAAAAATACTCAGAAATGCATCAAAATACTGAAAATATTCCAAAGATTGTGTTTTATATGTTTCAGATGCAAAATGAGTAAAAACAGATGAAAAACGAACAAAGTTTGCATAATTGGCAGTTTCAGTCCCCCAACTTTCAAAAATTGGCAAAAATAGTCCCTGAGTACTTATTTGGAAAGAAAAATCACCAAAGGTCCTTTTGAAATCATAAGTTGTCATATTTAGTCCTTTGGTGAAAATTTCAAAAGTTTTGAGAAATTACAAGTTTAGTCCCCAGAGTTTCACTTTTTGGCAGAATTGGTCCCTGGTGGGAAATATTTGGAAGAAAAATCATTTATGGTCCTGTGGTTACTTATTTTGGCAAGTTTAGTCACTGGAATGAAAGTTTCAAAAGTTTCCAAGTTTGGTCCCTCAACTTTGCAAACTTGGCAAAATTAGTCCCCGGGTGATTTTTCTTGGGAAAATGTATAACAATGGTCTTGTGGAATTGCAGTTGGCAAGAATAGTCCTTATTGGCAACTTTGGAAATGTGACAACTTCAGCCCCTCAAAATCTCATAAATTACAAACTTGGTCCTTGTGATATCATAAACCCAAACAGACCCTTTTTGTGTTATTATTAAACCAACCCACCACAACACCCCTAGCCCACTACCACTTCTCCAAGCCCACTACCACTCAGCCCACCTCCACTTTAGATAAACAAAGCAGTGTCAAACCATCAGTAAAACCATCCACCTTATCCCTCCCCCTTCACGTGCCTGCTCCACCCCTGCAAATCCATCATCACCCCTACACCAATCCAACCCTACCACACTCAACCTATCACTAACTTTCCACCATTCTAGTCCAAATATTGCCCACTACCACAAGTTATCAGAGCTAAAATTAGTTTAATATGGTTTCCCGCCAACACTGATTGAAGGGTCAGGATCAAATGTGACTCATCCAACAGCCTCAAATGGAGGTGGGAAAAAGACAGGAAGCAAGATGGAAACCCTAGTCTTTTTTATATAGTATAAATAGGTCAATTTGTAGCTCATTGGAGCAGTAGGTAATTTAGGTTAGAAGTAGTTGTAATTTAATTTTAAAAGTATTGTTAAACCATTAATATCAGTTGTAATCTCTTTAAATTCAATGAAAGTCTTATTTTTCATCTAAATTACTCAACTTATTACCCTGCTCATTAAGTGCTTATTCAGTTTTTGCTTTAGCTTATTTAAGTTTCTAAATTGCCTTTTATTCGCATCATTAGTGTAATTTTTAGTTTAGAGAACCTTTGCAACAGAATTCCAAGTTAACTGTTTCATAATAGCTGTAATAGCTTATTAGTGTTAGCTTATTGTAGACTGCTTATTCTTAGTCCCTTACTGCTTCTCTAATAATATTATAGCTAGGATTGTAGTTATCTTTCATTTAATCAAGTGAAATCACCTTCCTGTTCTGAAAATTAGAAAACATCCATCCTTAAAGGGGTGTTTGGCACAATGCCACTTACACCCTAAAATCTGTTTTTACCCAGGGTTTTGATTTTAAATCAATCTTAGTTTATTGTTTTTAGCATTTTAGAAGTTACTTTAAGCATTATTTAGTTATTCTTAGGTCTTGTTAGTAGATTTTCAAAAACAATTCCTTTTAAGCTGTCTTGATATAGTCATAGGGTAAATTCTTGGTTCTTTGCCTTTTCCTTGTTTTTCTTACTACATATTGATTCTAATTAGGATAGTATAGGTATGGTTTACTTGCTAGTTTACTTTGGTTAGTCAAAATTTGCATTTTTACCTAATTGGACCAACTGCCACAGCAGCCAACAGGTTCCATACCATTTCATTCCACCAATTCTAATTTCTTCATACTTAGGAATTAGGATCTGGAATTTGATTTCCAACTTTTCTCCCAGCTCATCTTCATGCTGGAATTTTTATTTTATTTTTATGAATCTTCTTTACAGCTTATTTAGGTTGTCATAGTAGCCTGTTCAAAGCTGCAGCCCTGCACCATCCTTGCTCAACTGTCCAGTTAACTGTCCATCATGATCTGACTTATGTTCCATTTGAGGTTAGGTTTAAATGTTCCTTGCAAGATTAATTGATTAAGTTTTTAGGTTTGTAGCTTGTTTCCTTAGCTTATTTCAATTTTCAAGTAGTTTCGATTTACATAAGAAACTGATTGGTTCAAGAGAGACTAGTAGCTTGAATTTACTCTTGAATTTTTAGGACTTAGCTCAACTACCTATTTCCTGATTCCATTAAGCTTTTTAGGGGTAGTTAAAGTTCTTTGATAGTTATGGAGATTATTTTCCTGATCTTGACAAACTCACAGTTAACCAAGAGCTCCCCTGCATCAGGCTCTCAAGCCCTTTTTCATTTGGCAATAGCTTGTTCATTATAGGACCCTAGGTTAAACTCTGTGTTGTTTTGAATAGCCCACAATCTTACCTTGTTATGCATATGCTTAACTGCTCATGTTGAGCTTATTTAGTAGCTTATTTTTAGCCTTCCTTAAGCATACTGATGCGTGGGAATTGCACCAGGCTTTACCTCTCGAGGGATCTCGAGAAGCTTACAACCCCCACCAGGCAGTGTACCTGATCGTTGTAGTATAGTATAGTGACAAGTACCGGAGGATTGATCGTTCAACTTGGGAATAGTGTCGCTAGGATTAGAAAACCTAAGAACTAGGTCTAGAGGTGAGGGATGATTCTTTTTGTATTTTTTATATTTTATGAAAGCCAATAAAATCTCGGTTTTTGAAGGAGTGGGTGGAATTAGTTGCTAGTCAACTAACCCAATAACTAAGATGCAATCAAAATAAAATAACAGAAATGAAAATAAATTAATTTAACTAGTGGTGTGAGCAATATATGGGAGAATTGTGTTTACTTATATTTCACTACTCCCTAGATATCTTTTACAGGTTAATTACTTGTTACAGTTGCGTGGATGACAGATTGTATTCCTTAATACCATTCATGGGGTGGCGTACTTACTTCCCCAATCCTATAAGCACCTACTTCACTCCTATGTCGAGCCGGCTAAGAAGCTCCTAACATGGGATCACTAGAATTTGCTTATGCATTAAATACAATCATAAAAACCTAGTACACATCGGTTCATGTTTCTTAAGATGTTCAAGCAAGTTACACAATGGAGATCTGCCAGTTTTCTTAAGCCTAACATTGAAATCATTCATCCATTACAACTATAAACAAGCAATCAACCTATAATTAACATCTAGGTTTCATTACATCTAAGCAAACACATGATAGATCTAGCCTAGCATGTTAAAATCAAGACAAGCATAAGATATATTCAAACAACACATAGACATATTGAATGAATTGAAAGAGGACTTATCTCAATTGAACATGAAAAGTATCAAGGGGTGAAAACTCTTGAAAATACAGTTAAAAACGACCTAGGGTTTATTACGTTCGACCCTAGTATTCTACATACAAGTTCCTCTCTTAATGAATGAAAAATAGAAAAGTATATATAGATTTTGTGAGGTGACAGCGTCAAGAGTAAATGTCTGACGCCGTCATCTCGCCGCCAATAAAGTCCTCGGACTGCCTAGATCTGGGTTTGACGCCGTCACGTGTAATCCATCTTCAGGCTATCAACAAAATAACTCTTGACGCCTTCAGGTTTTCTCTGGGTCGTCATGGATTTTACCCCTGAGGCCGTCACATTTCCCTTCTTGACGCCGTCAGGTACTGTTCTTAGCATGCAAAATTAAATGTTTGCCGTTTTCTTCACTTTTATGCTCCAAAAACGTCCAACATGCTTCCTTTTCCAGAATTCACTCCCAAAGTACCTAAAATCACAAAAGGAACGATTTAGGGCAATATTTGATCAAATAAATTCAATTCCGGGCTTAAATGGCCCCCTAAAAACGGTTCATTTTTTGCTTCATCACATACACTGAATTGTGTACACTGACTTATCAGTGTACACATGCTCAATTCATAAGTTCAGAGTGAGCTTGTCTGTAGGCCCCACTCCCTGTTCTTTAGCTTATTCATAAGCTTTTCTAGCTGGCTTTCAAGATTCATACTTATTTTGGGTCTCTCAGCTTATTTGATAAGCTGGAAAGAGGCTTGATCCTTGACCCATTCTGCTCAACACATCTGACTCATCAGTGTGATTGGTCACTTTCACAAGCTCCCTTTTGAGCTTATTTGTGATGATGCACCAGAGCTTATGGACTTTTTGGGAACCCTAATAAGGTGACTTACTAGTTCAATGCTTTCTTTGGCCTTAAGAGCTTATTAGTAGGGGTTAAATCAAGCCTGCTAGTTGCCCTCAAGGCCTGTTTGGACAGGTGTGGTTGATTAAGCTTATTTCATTTTCTTCAGCTTATTCAAGTTGCTTTTCTTGTTGTTTTGGCTCATTTCCTGTATACCCAGCTTGTTTGTATCTTCATTAGCTTTTAGTTATAGTTAAATAGCTTATTGTAAGCTTATTTGAGCTTGAATCCTCAATCTTAGCCCAATGCTCAAGCTGATAAGCTAATAAGCTCAACCTGAGCTTATTTTTGAGTTTCAAAGATAGTGTCTTCACAAAAGTTGCTTGTTACTAGTGTTAAATTAGTTTTGTAAAAGAAAATTCAGAAAAAAGACAAAAATAAAAAAGTGATAGCTTCTATTTAAGTCGATTTGGCTTATTTTTCTGCTTATTTATAAGAAATTTGTGATTTTAAATTTTTCTTAGGTTCCTGATAGCATGTAGTATTTTTAGTAAATTTTTCAGATTTTTCTCATTTCATTTGGTATTTTTAATAATTTAATTTAGTTTAAATTAATTAATAATTAGATTTTAATTAATATTAATTAATTAAAAAGTAGGAAAAATATATTTTCTGTGTTAAAATTAGTTTTATAATATTTTAGATTTTTCTAAATTTAATTTTCATTTTTCTAGTTAAAATTTATAATTAATGGTAATTTAGTATAATTTAGGTAATTAAAAAGTAACTAATAATTAGTAATTAATTATTAGTAATTAATTAAATAGTGTAAAAATTATTTTTCTTTTTCTAAAAATTTTCTTTTGCCATCAGGATCATAGAAAAGTAATTTTCATGCCCGTAGGACTTTTGTAGCTTAATTTTCACTTTTTATTTTGCGCATTCGCGTTATTTTTAACGTAAGTGCGCGTTTTTAATTTTAAATACATTCTAGGGTATTGTAACTTTACGTTTTAGTTAAGTTAGTTTATTTAACTTGTTTTCACTTGTATTTCCTTAGCGTAATCATCCAAACCCTTATTACCCATTTTCGTCCAAATTCACCCGATCACAAACCCGTTTTGATTACCATCACACCTCGTCGGGACATAACGACCAGGGGAAATCCTGTACTTCCACGGAGATTGACTCTGAGCAGTTTGACTTTGTTGACCATTCACCTGGTCAATTTAGTTGACCGTTTGGGGCCAATCAAAATTTTGGCGCCGCTGCCGGGGAGGTTGTGCGCGTGTTCTAGACTAGTTTTGAAGATTAGTGATTTTGGAATTCACTTCTTTGTAAATTTACCATCCTTGTGTATATTTTCATAAAAACGGTTCTCGTAAACATTTTAAAATCAGTTTTCAACGAACACAAAAAACTCAAAAGGATTTTCTTTCTTATTTGTACAAAATGTTTTCCATAAACTCCAAAAATATTCACCTTTACCCTCTCACATCTTTGATTCTCCATTTCTTACCCTCTATAAACCTTTGATTCTTTCATATGTCGTATCCACACCATTTGGGATGCCAATGGTGTGGTGGCCCTCATAACGGTGGTAATTGCCTCGGCTGTGGCATGGTAGAGTCAGGATACGGGTCTGTCTATAACCAGGATCCCTATTCTCATCATGACACGACTGATTTATTCCATCAGCCACCAAACCATGAGATAATGACATATTCGTGTAAATATTGTGGAGGTCCTCATCAAGGATTTGAGTGTTAAACCGGAAACACGTTTGTCTACGAACAGTTTTCTGGTAACACTCAGAATTTTGAAAATGATCAATATCCATACGATTCACCAAACCAGACTCAACAGTTTAACTGTTGTGAGTACTGTGGTGGTTCACACTACAGTTCTGATTGTCAATCAGGAAACACGCTTGTCTATGAGCAGGTTCCTGATAACAATTATGACTACAGCACATATGACTCACAGCCACATCAGTTTTACTGTTGTGATTACTGTGGAGGTCCACACTTCAGCTCAGATTGTCGAACAGGGAATCCAATTTCCTGTAACAATCTTGACACATCATATTACGACCAACCTCCACAATCCCAATTGAGTCAGGCACTTTTTCCAGAAATGCAAAATATGATGAAAATTGTTGATGATCTTAAGGATTTAGTTAAAGATCTTGCTAAAAAATATACACATGAGAAATCCATGGAAGAATTGTTGGCTGAAGAGCAGGCTGCTAAAGTAAATTTCCAAGATGCCTTTGAAAAATCTATTAGGGAATCCATTGCAGAAGAAAAAGCAGCCAGATCTAACTCTCAGTTCCGTTTTATCCCTGATGACAGTGATGATGAAGGTACACTTGATATCATTTAATTCTATAAAGATTCATCAAGTTTATCAGTTGATATCCCTGCAGTTGAGATTCCATCTCAAACAACTGCTATCACACCCGAAGTTCACACTCACTCTTTGAACATGCGGGACGAGCATCTTAGCACTGTTCCTGAAAAGGAATCGGACGAATTCATAAAGTCTAGTGTTGAGAACCTTATCCCAATCCCAAGAGAGTCACAGGGAACTTTTGATCATATGTGTAATTTACCTTCCCCTCTTGAGTGTCCAAAAGATCAATTTGAGACTTTCTCCAATTGTAGCGAAGATTGTGCATCTTATGAAGACATCGAGTATGTTGAGGCATCAGTTCCACATTCTGATGCTGATCATCTTCTTGAGGAGTTCGCCGATGAGCTCACTCACATCAATCCACTTCCTACGGGAAGTGACGATGATCTCGTTGACTTTGAAGCCGATCTAGGAGAAATTGAAAGCCTCCTATATCATGATCCGTCACTCACTTCTGATCCCAACAGTCCAATAGAGAATGTTAATCACTTTGTTCCCGAAGCATTCAAAACTACTCTCACCAATCCTCTATTTGAATTCGAATCTGAATTCACTGTGATTTCTAACAATCCGATCTTTGATGAGGAGAGTGATGAGTCCACAATGGAACAAAAGTTCACAGATTCACATCATGTGAATGATTCTCTTCATGAGGAGTTCTCCGGTGAACTCACTCATATCATGACTCCTCCGGAGTATGATGGCCCGGGGGAGATGCACTCAATCATGAGGATTTGAAAATTCCCACCCTCCCTCCCGGGATGTTTTTGAGCTTAACCCTTGAAATCCAAATTCAGGCTAATGAGCCTGCTCTCGAGGAACAAGATCTTACCATGATTTTCATCATGGTTTTCTTCCTTTTCTTCACCTACAGGGTGACTTCTCCTGTTCTTCACTCCTTTGGGAATGAAGACATTATCTTTGACCCCGGCATTACCGCTTATAGTTTATACTATCTTAAGCCAGGGTCTGTGTATCTCATCGGTGTGGAACTTTCACGTGCTTCAAATGTTTGTCCAAACATCTTGAATGAAAGTCCGATGGAGATTGTGTCTTCCACATCATGCTTCCCTAAGAACAAATGAATTCGGGGTCAAGTCAAGCTAGCGACTCGGTAAACAAAAACAGTAGCATGCTTATAGGGTTTTCACCCTAAGTGTGGGGGAGTTACCCCTGCCGTGGTTACAAACTAAGTGAAAAAATAGTGGTTCCACATTTAGCTTGTAATGTTGCCCTTTTACGTTCAAAGAGTCGGCATAATAGCCGGGACTTTGAATATTGAGGACAATATTCAATTCTAAGTGTGGGGGGGAAATTCTAGCGAATTTGATCACATTTTACCTTCTAGTACCCCCGTTTTTGGCAAAAATTTTAAAAAAAAATTTCACTTGTGCTTCAAAATTTTTTGTGGTTATCAGTCCACCGTGTCTAAACGACAAAAGGATTGGCTAATCCAGGAGCAAACGGCTCTTGGTAAAGATATATCAAATCCGTTTATGGCTTACAATTTGCCCAAAATTGTATGGTATCTCAACTCGCCATATCCTAAAAAGTGAAAGAGTTGGCTAGCCCGCAAGATTATGGCTTGTGGTAAAGGCAATGGAAAACCATAATCGGTAATCAGCTCACCAAGACGTTGACTATGTCCATTAAGAGTTGGCTAGTCCAGAAGCAAACGGCTTCGGGTAAAGACAAGTCAAATCCGTTGACAGTTGGTGGTTTGCACAAAATCACATGGTTATCAGGTGGACCAAAGTTCTTACTTGACCTGAAACATTTGGCTACTCCAGAAGTAATAGATTTTGGTAAAGAGATTAAAATCCATTAAGTTTTCAAAACAGTTTATTGCTAGGGACTAGCAATAGTTTAGTGTGGGGGATTGATGAGTGTGCAAATACTCATCATTTTTGGTCAATCTGAACTGCAAAAACATTTAAAAACACTCAGAAATGCATCAATATACTGAAAATATTCCAAAGATTGTGTTTTATATGTTTTAGATGCAAAATGAGTAAAAACATATGAAAAAGAACAAAGTTTGCATAATTGGCAGTTTTAGTCCCCCAACTTTCAAAAATTGGCAAAAATAGTCCCTGAGTACTTATTTGGAAAGAAAAATCACCAAAGGTCCTTTTGAAATCATAAGTTGTCATATTTAGTCCTTTGGTGAAAATTTCAAAAGTTTTGAGAAATTACAAGTTTAGTCCCCGGAGTTTCACTTTTTGGCAGAATTGGTCCCTGGTGGGAAATTTTTGGAAGAAAAATCATTTATGGTCCTGTGGTTACTTATTTTGGCAAGTTTAGTCATTGGAATGAAAGTTTCAAAAATTTCCAAGTTTGGTCCCTCAACTTTGCAAACTTGGCAAAATTAGTCCCCGGGTGATTTTTCTTGGGAAAATGTATAACAATGGTCTTGTGAAATTGCAGTTGGCAAGAATAGTCCTTATTGGCAAATTTGGAAATGTGTCAACTTCAGCCCCTCAAAATCCCATAAATTACAAACTTGGTCCTTGTGATATCATAAAACCAAATGGACCCTTTTTTGTGTTATTATTAAACCAACCCACCACAACACCCCTAGCCCACTACCACTTCTCCAAGCCCACTACCACTCAGCCCACCTCCACTTTAGATAAACAAAGCAGTGTCAAACCATCAGTCAAACCATCCACCTTATCCCTCCCCCTTCACGTGCCTGCTCCACCCCTGCAAATCCATCATCACCCCTACACCAATCCAACCCTACCACACTCAACCTATCACTAACTTTCCACCATTCTAGTCCAAATATTGCCCACTACCACAAGTTATCAGAGCTAAAATTAGTTTAATATGGTTTCCCGCCAACACTGATTGAAGGGTCAGGATCAAATGTGACTCATCCAACAGCCTCAAATGGAGGTGGGAAAAAGACAGGAAGCAAGATGGAAACCCTAGTCTTTTTTATATAGTATAAATAGGTCAATTTGTAGCTCATTGGAGCAGTAGGTAATTTAGGTTAGAAGTAGTTGTAATTTAATTTTAAAAGTATTGTTAAACCATTAATATCAGTTGTAATCTCTTTAAATTCAATGAAAGTCTTATTTTTCATCTAAATTACTCAACTTATTACCCTGCTCATTAAGTGCTTATTCAGTTTTTGCTTTAGCTTATTTAAGTTTCTAAATTGCCTTTTATTCGCATCATTAGTGTAATTTTTAGTTTAGAGAACCTTTGCAACAGAATTCCAAGTTAACTGTTTCATAATAGCTGTAATAGCTTATTAGTGTTAGCTTATTGTAGACTGCTTATTCTTAGTCCCTTACTGCTTCTCTAATAATATTATAGCTAGGATTGTAGTTATCTTTCATTTAATCAAGTGAAATCACCTTCCTGTTCTGAAAATTAGAAAACATCCATCCTTAAAGGGGTGTTTGGCACAATGCCACTTACACCCTAAAATCTGTTTTTACCCAGGGTTTTGATTTTAAATCAATCTTAGTTTATTGTTTTTAGCATTTTAGAAGTTACTTTAAGCATTATTTAGTTATTCTTAGGTCTTGTTAGTAGATTTTCAAAAACAATTCCTTTTAAGCTGTCTTGATATAGTCATAGGGTAAATTCTTGGTTCTTTGCCTTTTCCTTGTTTTTCTTACTACATATTGGTTCTAATTAGGATAATATAGGTATGGTTTACTTGCTATTTTACTTTGGTTAGTCAAAATTTGCATTTTTACCCAATTGGACCAACTGCCACAGCAGCCAACAGGTTCCATACCATTTCATTCCACCAATTCTAATTTATTCATACTTAGGAATTAGGATCTGGAATTTGATTTCCAACTTTTCTCCCAGCTCATCTTCATGCTGGAATTTTTATTTTATTTTTATGAATCTTCTTTACAGCTTATTTAGGTTGTCATAGTAGCCTGTTCAAAGCTCCAGCCCTACACCATCCTTGCTCAACTGTCCAGTTAACTGTCCATCATGATCTGACTTATGTTCCATTTGAGGTAAGGTTTAAATATTCCTTGCAAGATTAATTGATTAAGTTTTTAGGTTTGTAGCTTGTTTCCTTAGCTTATTTCAATTTTCAAGTAGTTTCGATTTACATAAGAGACTGATTGGTTCAAGAGAGACTAGTAGCTTGAATTTACTCTTGAATTTTTAGGACTTAGCTCAACTACGTATTTCCTGATTCCATTAAGCTTTTTAGGGGTAGTTAAAGTTCTTTGATAGTTATGGAGATTATTTTCCTGAACTTGACAAACTCACAGTTAACCAAGAGCTCCCTTGCATCAGGCTCTCAAGCCCTTTTTCATTTAACAATAGCTTGTTCATTATAGGACCCTAGGTTAAACTCTGTGTTGTTTTGAATATCCCACAATCTTACCATGTTATGCATATGCTTAACTTTTCATGTTGAGCTTATTTAGTAGCTTATTTTTAGCCTTCCTTAAGCATACACTGAATTGTGTACACATGCTCAATTCATAAGCTCAGAGTGAGCTTGTCTGTAGACCCCACTCCCTGTTCTTTAGCTTATTCATAAGCTTTTCTAGCTGGCTTTCACGATTCATACTTATTTTGGGTCTCTCAGCTTATTTGATAAGCTGGAAAGAGGCTTGATCCTTAACCCATTCTGCTTAACACATCTGACTCATCAGTGTGATTGGTCACTTTCACAAGCTCCCTTTTGAGCTTATTTGTGATGATGCATCTGAGCTTATGGACTTTTTGGGAACCCTGATAAGGTGACTTGCTAGTTCCATGCTTTCTTTGGCCTTAAAAGCTTATTAGTAGGGGTTAAATCAAGCCTGCTAGTTGCCCTCAAGGCCTGTTTGGACAGGTGTGGTTGATTAAGCTTATTTCATTTTCTTCAGCTTATTCAAGTTGTTTTTCTTATTGTTTTGGCTCATTTCCTGTATACCCAGCTTGTTTGTATCTTCATTAGCTTTTAGTTCTAGTTAAATAGCTTATTGTAAGCTTATTCGAGCTTGAATCCTCAATCTTAGCCCAATGCTCAAGCTGATAAGCTAATAAGCTCAACCTGAGCTTATTTTTGAGTTTCAAAGATAGTGTCTTCACAAAAGTTGCTTGTTACTAGTGTTAAATTAGTTTTGTAAAAGAAATTCAGAAAAAAGACAAAAATAAAAAAGTGATAGCTTCTATTTAAGCCGATTTGGCTTATTTTTCTGCTTATTTATAAGAAATTTCTGATTTTAATTTTTCTTAGGTTCCTGATAGCATGTAGTATTTTTAGTAAATTTTTCAGATTTTTCTCATTTCATTTGATATTTTTTATAATTTAATTTAGCTTAAATTAATTAATAATTAGATTTTAATTAATATTAATTAATTAAAAAGTATGAAAAATATATTTTCTGTGTTAAAATTAGTTTTATAATATTTTAGATTTTTCTAAATTTAATTTTCATTTTTCTAGTTAAAATTTATAATTAATGGTAATTTAGTATAATTTAGGTAATTAAAAAGTAATTAATAATTAGTAATTAATTAAATAGTGTAAAAATTATTTTTCTTTTTCTAAAAATTTTCTTTTGCCATCAAGATCATAGAAAAGTAATTTTCATGCCCGTAGGACTTTTGTAGCTTAATTTTCACTTTTTATTTTGCGCGTTCGCGTTATTTTTAACGTAAGTGCGCGTTTTTAATTTTAAATACATTCTAGGGTATTGTAGCTTTACGTTTTAGTTAAGTTAGTTTATTTAACTTGTTTTCACTTGTATTTCCTTAGCGTAATCATCCAAACCCCTATTACCCGTTTTCGTCCAAATTCACCCGATCACAAACCCATTTTGATTACCATCACACCTCGTCGGGACATAACGACCCGGGGAAACCCTGTACTTCCACGAAGATTGACTCTGAGCAGTTTGACTTTGTTGACCATTCACCTGGTCAATTTAGTTGACTGTTTGGAGCCAATCAAATCCAAACCCGCACAGAAAGTTCGGTTTGGTTTTTTGGGTCCGTTTTTCAGTTTTTTTCGGTGTTTCATTTGAGGGCATATTTTTTACAAGTTTTAAATCAATTTTACAAACAATTAACGCATGAATTTGGACAAAGTTATATGAAAAATAAAGATTTGTTAAATAGGTAAATACGATTATGATGTTACCAAAGTCGTCTCATGTTTTTTGAGACCTAAAGAGAAACTATTAAATGAGAACATTTTCAACTATATTTTTGTGTGGTTAAATGTAAATAATTTAAGGGATCTGTCAATAACTTGTTATATCACAAATTTGGATATCCGAAATGTGCGATGTGATGATGGTTATATATTAGACCAATTATTTTAGCTAAGTTTTTTCAAATATCCGAAATTTCGGACAACATTTGTATATATCCAAATATCACAATACGGATATGTTTTAACACCCATAACCTAAATGTACATAAGCCAGTTAATGTTGGACGTCCGATGACTCGAGAGCTTTCCAAAAGCTATCCAAACCTTCAAAATTAAACCAACCTTTCTTCATATGCTAATGCATAGAGATAAAAGGAGAGAAAATAAGTAATAACTTTAATTAGTAACAGCTATGAAGTTGCAAAATATATTGGTTGACTTTGAAATGTTTAAGGACGAGCAGTATAATGTATGATGTATGAACTAAATGTGGCAATGAAACTTACAAAATATGGGTATCTACCAGATGTGCTAAAACTTTCAAGAGCGGTCTCAACATATCGCTTAATATAGTAAAGAGCATCAAATCACTATCCTGATTATCTCTCTGTTGTAGAACCTAACAATTGTTTGTTTAAGCATGCATAAGATATGTAAGCACTCGATATATCACAAATATACATTGATGTGTCAACTGGTCGGAACTTTGATGTGTCCCATGACCCAACTAGAGTAAATCATGATCCGACCCATGGATCACATTAAAGAAGATAGTGAAAAATGCTAATCACCTTAGGAACCAAAAAGGGCATTTTAGACAACAATCTTTTATCTTCTTTCCTCTCTGAAATCCTATAGACATCCAAAACAAATCTGAAAAAGAAATTCAGGCATAAGGACTTGATTAAATTGGAATGAGAACTAGGTCAAATATCTTGTATCACAAATCTACAGGAATAAGAATTGCAAAATACATATTACTAATACTTAAACATTACTTTCTTATTGCGGTTTCAAGTTGCTATGAGTGATCAGCTTTTTCCACCGAGTCCAGCAACAAGATGCAAGGAGTCTTCAGTTTTGACCCAAAGCATTCACCTAAGTGACAGAAGATCAGGAGACTCCAATAACCCCTGCCAAAAACAACGTTTTTATTAAGGGTAAGCATGGGAGGTTTTGGACAGTTTTTAGATAAAACCAAACCCCAAACCAAAAGTTCAGTTTTAATTTTTTTTAATCCAAACCCGCACCGAAAGTTCGGTTTGGTTTTTTGGGTCCGTTTTTCAGTTTTTTTCGGTGTTTCATTGGAGGGCATTTTTTCACAAGTTTGAAATCAATTTTACAAACAATTACCGCATGAATTTGGACAAAGTTATATGAAAAATAAAGATTTGTTAAATAGGTAAATACAATTATGATGTTACCAGAGTCGTCTCATGTTTTTTGAGACCTAAAGAGAAACTATTAAATGAGAACATTTTCAACTATATTTTTGTGTGGTTAAATGTAAATAATTTAAGGGATCTGTCAATAACTTGTTATATCACAAATATGGATATCCGAAATATGCGATGTGATGATGGTTATATATTAGACCAATTATTTTAGCTAAGTTTTTTCAAATATCCGAAATTTCGGACAACATTTTTATATATCCAAATATCACAATACGAATATGTTTTGAACACCCATAACCTAAATGTACATAAGCCAGTTAATGTTGGACGTCCGATGACTCGAGAGCTTTCTGAAAGCTATCCAAACCTTTAAAATTAAACCAACCTTTCTTCATATGCTAATGCATAGAGATAAAAGAAGAGAAAATAAGTAATAACTTAAATTAGTAACAGCTATGAAGTTGTAAAATATATTGGTTGACTCTGAAATGTTTAAGGACGAGCAGTATAATGTATGATGTATGAACTAAATGTGGCAATGAAACTTACAAAATAAGGGTATCTACCAGATGTGCTAAAACTTTCAAGAGCGTCAACATAGAGCTTAATATAGTAAAGAGCATTAAATTCACTCTCCTGATTATCTCTCTGTTGTAGAACCTAACAATTGTTTGTTTAAGCATGCATAAGATATGTAAGCACTCGATATATCACAAATATGCATTGATGTGTCAACGGGTCGGAACTTTGATGTGTCCCATGACCCTACTAGAGTAAATCATGATCCGACCCATGGATCACATTAAAGAAGATAGTGAAAAATGCTAATCACCTTAGGAACCAAAAAGGGCATTTTAGACAACAATCTTTTATCTTCTTTCCTCTCTGAAATCCTATAGACGTCCAAAACAAATCTGAAAAACAAATTCGGACATAAGGACTTGATTAAATTGGAATGAGATCTAGGTCAAATATCTTGTATCACAAATCTACAGGAATAAGAATTGCAAAACACATATTACTAATACTTAAAAATTACTTTCTTATTGCGGTTTCAAGTTGCTTTGAGTGATCAGCTTTTTCCACCGAGTCCAGCAACAAGATGCAAGGAGTCTTTAGTTTTGACCCAAAGCTTTTACCTAAGTGACAGAAGATCAAGACACTCCAATGACCCCTGCCAAAAACAACATTTTTTTTATTAAGGGTAAGCATGGGAGGTTTGGGACAGTTTTTAGATAAAACCAAACCCCGAACCAAAAGTTCAGTTTTAATTTTTTTTAAATCCAAACCCGCACCAAAAGTTCGGTTTGGTTTTTTGGGTCCGTTTTTCAGATTTTCCGGTGTTTCATTAGAGGGCATATTTTTTACAAGTTTGAAATCAATTTTACAAACAATTACCGCGTGAATTTAGACAAAGTTATATGAAAAATAAAGATTTGTTAAATTGGTAAATACGATTATGATGTTACAAGAGTCGTCTCATGTTTTTTGAGACCTAAAGAGAAACTATTAAATGAAAACACTTTCAACTATATTTTTGTGTGGTTAAATGTAAATAATTTAAGGGATCTGTCAATAACTTGTTACTAGTAGGTACCCGCGCAATGCGGCGGCGGGTATCTCGTGACTAAATGTTGTGGCGAGCAAATGTTGTTCATTTATATATATTTCAAACGATAACTTTACGGAATAACGACAAATTTTTTTTATTAAAATGAACTATACCCCATAACAATGCAAATTATTTCACATTCAAATAAAGAGAAGGTTCAAATTAAAGTGAGTAGCATAAGTAGCATCTTTAAAACATAATTAAAGATAGATGTCTATACAAAATAAAATGTAATGTACATAAACAAAATATGCCAACTATTAATATGAATTTTCTATCTCAAATTCTCAATCATGTATATATATAATTCACAAATTAACCTTTTTATATTTATAGTAATAGAGATACATAGTATAAAGTAGTAGGAATACATGGTAATAAACAAAACATATAAATAAAGCCCAATTATAAACCTTACACATTTTCAATTCATATTCAGCCCAAGAGTAAAGTTCTTATTTTGTCGCTATCTCACAACCTCATCCAAACGTTAATGACAGATTTGATGGAATCTTGTAAAAGAAAAAAAGTCAATAGAATATTGATCTACGCAAACCATAAATTACACCGAGGATCAAGATGAAGAACAACAAAGTTAACACACAAGCTTTCTGAGTTTCCGTTCTTCTTGATTCAAGTGTTATTTTTTATATGATGAGGTAAGAACATCATAGTTACTTTTGTATTTTTCTTTATGTTTAATTTACGTTTTCAACTTGTTAGGGCTTTTCTTTAATTTTTAATTAAGTTTTCAATTTGCCTTATCATATGAAAACAATTATAAAACGTCTGATGTTATTATGGTGTTATTGTGTTGGCTAATTCAAATGTAATAATTGATTACTTATTGGTCAATTAGAAGTATGAACAAATTGTTTTTTGCAGTTTTTGAATTAGCTATGTGGTTGCTATGATTATATTTTATAAGATTAGTTGAATGTTTGAACCAGGTTATCACAAGTAGTAGGAATATTTTGTACTTGTTTGATGTAGCAGTCAATTAGGCATACATGAATTATATAAAAGAGTAAATCATGAATTTTCAATTGATCTAGTTATTAAAAAAGAAACGTGATTTATTACAGAAATGTTTTTAAACAAAATAAAATGACTGTTAACGTGTGTTAGTCATCATGTAAAACCTCTCGATACACCACGTTTGATGTGTAAACTCCGTCGACATTAAACTTCTTCGTAGGATTCACTAATACTTTTGTCGTTTGACGTGAAATTCCTCTTGAAAGGGCAACGTAAAGTTGTCCATGTGAGAAAACTGGTTCCGGAAGATAAACGCCAACGTTCGGAATTGTCTGTCATTGAGCTTTGTTGATTGTCATGGCAAAGCTTAGCCGAACCGGAAACTGTTTTCTTTTTAACTTGAAAGGAAACTGTCACACCCCCAAAATCGGGTCCAGCGGAAGCATACGTGTAGCTGGGGTGTAACTCAATTAGTATTACAACACAAGTTCAAAAATGGTTTTCACTTTACTTATTTAAAATAAAATCGTTTAACCAAAAATATTGAATTTACATCGTTAAAAGTAGTGCGGAAGTAGGCCCTTAAAAGTAGTTTAAAACGGTCCCCAAATGAATAATCAGAGTCTTTTATGACCATGCCATACCCTGCCAAAACCTCCTGTAGCGTGCCATAGATTAAAACCTGAAAATACATGCTAAAGTGTCAACACGAGGTTGGTGAGTTCATAGAGTTTGTTTAACAAATAAAGTATATAGAAAAATGATCACACAGCAAAGGCATCGTAAATCCACTCAGTTACAAGTCCCGCCATAAGAGACTTGTAACCTGTGTGTTCACAACCCACTGCTAAAAATAGTTTATGTCTGGTAGTCAAGCACATGAGGTCAATAATAAGTCACAATATAAGCACCACATATAAAATAAGTCAAGGCCGCTCCGAACAAGGGAGACTTTATAACGTTGCTCCGAACATGGGAGACTTGAAGTCACTCCGCCACCTAGGCAAAGAATTATTAGTCACTCCACCGACTTGGTGAAGAATTATTAGTCACTCCACCATGGCGAGAATTATTAAAGATGCTCTGAACAGGAGAGACTTAGCACGCTCCACCAATAAGGCGAGACTTTAGATCAAGAACGCTCCACCAAAAAGGTGAGACTTTGCACGCTCCACCAAAAATGGCGAGACTTTAGGTCATAGTACGTACGGTACATTAAGGTCAAAAGTTTAAGTCAAGTTCAAAAGTCAAGTAAAGTTCAAAAGGTCAAGTAGTAATTCATTTAAAAACGAGCATGTATTCTCCCCCAAAAAGTTAACAAAACAATTTAAAAGAGTAGGGGCTATGACTCACCTGGTGCGAATAGCTACGAAGACAAAAGTGGTTACACAGAAATGAGGTTCGATCTCTAACCGCGACCTATAACGAACGAATGATACGATCTACTTAAATTATGAGGGGATGCGATGAATGTACATGCACATGAAGCCTATACCACTCGTAGTTTGAAAATAAGTGTTGGCGTTGATTTATAGTGTTTCCATAACTTAAGAGAATATGTGCTAATAGAAGTTGTCAAATATATATATAATTCGCCTAGTTTCAAAAGTGTATATCTTGGTCGTTTTAAGCTCATTTTACTCGTTCTTTATATCCACGGATTCGTTTTAGTATATACTAATATATTTTTGATAGTTCGGCACCTCTAGGTTACGTCTAACGCCTCTATTTGTCCAACGAAAAATGTCAAACAGCATGCAGTTTTCAGAAAAATAGTTTTCGTCGTTAATATTGAAAAATTCATATCTCCTTCGTTATAAACTCGTTTTAATCCGTTCTTTCGCCAAAAGTTTCGTTTTTAAAAGTATTTTCTAAATCTTTGGTCAAAAATTACCCACCACCTACTGATTTTCCCATGATTTCAAAATAAGGACAGTAGGTATAAATATAGTTTCAAAAATCATTTTCCTAGTTTCAAACTTGTTTCAACTCTAACCAAATCACTTTCAAACACCACAAAGCTAGTCTAATCCTACCATACACCTTCTTAGGGTGTCATGGGTTCCTAAACATCATCACCAAGCTACTCTAACAAGGATCTAACAATAATCTATTTCTAGAGTTCAAAAGTTAGATATATATATATATATAAATGAGTGGTATATACTAACATATGCATGTAAACCTTGTATGAAATCATATGAACATAATAAGAACATGAAGAAATTATGAACAAAAGTTTGACAACTTACATAGAAAGATTTGTGAGCTTATGGAGATGAAAACTTATAAAACCTTGGGTTTTTATCACAAAACCCAAACAAGAACAACAAAAGGGACAAGATTAACACTTGATCTTGGAAAAATTATGGTTTCTTCTTTGTGTCTTGCCTTGGTCGATCCACCCCCAAAAGAGAAAGAAAAAGGAAATGTTGCTAGTTTGATTTTTGTGGAAATGAAATGAAATGTACAAGTATAACTATGTATAATAATGAAAGGGAAGAAGATCCACAAAATGGGGAAGGGTGCAAGGGGGGGGGGGGGGCGGCATTTCAAAAGGGTAGGAAGTAAAAAATGTATTGTGTAAGAAATCTTGGACTTTTGATGTAGTTTAGGTAGTTATTATTAGTTTTAGGTGACACCGGGTACCGAGTTAACTAAAAATAAACCGTGACGAGTTGAAGTAAAAATATGATGAAGTTAATTGGGACATAATAAAGTTATAAAAATTGTGAAAATATGTTGGGTAAAAATATTGGGTGTTCGGGTGATCATTGTTTAGTTTTTACGAAAACCGTCGTAAATAAATTAGGCGTACGATATAAGTTAAATAAATTTCCAAAACACCGGGTAAATTAATAATATAATTTTTATATTATTATTATGAGTATAAAAATATGTTAGGACCATAGTTGGGATTGACGGATCAATTATTTAAAATAATAGCTCATAAGATAACGTTTCTTAGGTTAAAAATCGTACGTTTACAAAAATGACGCAACCCACGTATAAATGACAAATTTTCTCCGGAGGTGAATAGTGTTTTATGAATAGTAAAATTTTAAAACGCTTCTCAGAATCACAAACTGACTCCGAAAAAGATGAATAGTGATCGATGAATAGTAACCGATGAATAGTAAATGTTGAAAGTTCGGGAAAAGACCAGAATTTACGAGTTGTGACAGTCTCTACCCCTTAAGGAAACTTCGTCCCGAAGTTCAGTTAACGTAGGTCTCCGAAGTGTTATAAAGGTGAAAATTCATGAGATGAAATGACCAGTTGACGTGTTTTCAGACGGCGGTTCACGAGGTGAGGAAAAGTATAAGCGCTCTGACAACGAGGGTATACACACACATAAATGAAGCATTTGGAAATTGAGTAGAGAATTCAATCCAGACAAAATTTTATTATAACCATTCTCAGTGTTGCAAAATTCATTTCTGAGTCGGATATAGGTAGTCAGCCTATGTCCCACTATCCCGGGTTGAATATAGGTGACTAGTCTATATTCCACCGAGGTTCCATGAATTTTGAAATACTCAGCTCAGTTACAAATACCAAGACGTACAGAAAGACTAAGGCAGGTGACCAAATGAGGAAACTATGCAAGGAGAAACATAACAGGGTGACATATATGATACGTGAACATGCTTATATGAAAGACAATGATAGAAATCAACTAGAATAAGTGAGTATAATAAACCAGATAATGAGACACAAATCTCATCACCTAAGTCAGCAACAAACCACAAGTGAGGCATCATCTTGGCAGGCAGGCACGTGACGGTCATAGGGTTAAGTTTTTTGTAAAAGTAGCTATAGTCTAGGTTTTAAAAACACTTAGTTCGCTATAGCCGAAGCTCTGATACCAATCTGTCACACCCCCAAAATCGGGTCCAGCGGAAGCATACGTGTAGCTGGGGTGTAACTCAATTAGTATTACAACACAAGTTCAAAAATGGTTTTCACTTTACTTATTTAAAATAAAATCGTTTAACCAAAAATATTGAATTTACATCGTTAAAAGTAGTGCGGAAGTAGGCCCTTAAAAGTAGTTTAAAACGGTCCCCAAATGAATAATCAGAGTCTTCTATGACCATGCCATACCCTGCCAAAACCTCCTGTAGCGTGCCATAGATTAAAACCTGAAAATACATGCTAAAGTGTCAACACGAGGTTGGTGAGTTCATAGAGTTTGTTTAACAAATAAAGTATATAGAAAAATGATCACACAGCAAAGGCATCGTAAATTCACTCAGTTACAAGTCCCGCCATAAGAGACTTGTAACCTGTGTGTTCACAACCCACTGCTAAAAATAGTTTATGTCTGGTAGTCAAGCACATGAGGTCAATAATAAGTCACAATATAAGCACCACATATAAAATAAGTCAAGGCCGCTCCGAACAAGGGAGACTTTATAACGTTGCTCCGAACATGGGAGACTTGAAGTCACTCCGCCACCTAGGCAAAGAATTATTAGTCACTCCACCGACTTGGTGAAGAATTATTAGTCACTCCACCATGGCGAGAATTATTAAAGATGCTCTGAACAGGAGAGACTTAGCACGCTCCACCAATAAGGCGAGACTTTAGATCAAGAACGCTCCACCAAAAAGGTGAGACTTTGCACGCTCCACCAAAAATGGCGAGACTTTAGGTCATAGTACGTACGGTACATTAAGGTCAAAAGTTTAAGTCAAGTTCAAAAGTCAAGTAAAGTTCAAAAGGTCAAGTAGTAATTCATTTAAAAACGAGCATGTATTCTCCCCCAAAAAGTTAACAAAACAATTTAAAAGAGTAGGGGCTATGACTCACCTGGTGCGAATAGCTACGAAGACAAAAGTGGTTACACAGAAATGAGGTTCGATCTCTAACCGCGACCTATAACGAACGAATGATACGATCTACTTAAATTATGAGGGGATGCGATGAATGTACATGCACATGAAGCCTATACCACTCGTAGTTTGAAAATAAGTGTTGGCGTTGATTTATAGTGTTTCCATAACTTAAGAGAATATGTGCTAATAGAAGTTGTCAAATATATATATAATTCGCCTAGTTTCAAAAGTGTATATCTTGGTCGTTTTAAGCTCATTTTACTCGTTCTTTATATCCACGGATTCGTTTTAGTATATACTAATATATTTTTGATAGTTCGGCACCTCTAGGTTACGTCTAACGCCTCTATTTGTCCAACGAAAAATGTCAAACAGCATGCAGTTTTCAGAAAAATAGTTTTCGTCGTTAATATTGAAAAATTCATATCTCCTTCATTATAAACTCGTTTTAATCCGTTCTTTCGCCAAAAGTTTCGTTTTTAAAAGTATTTTCTAAATCTTTGGTCAAAAATTACCCACCACCTACTGATTTTCCCATGATTTCAAAATAAGGACAGTAGGTATAAATATAGTTTCAAAAATCATTTTCCTAGTTTCAAACTTGTTTCAACTCTAACCAAATCACTTTCAAACACCACAAAGCTAGTCTAATCCTACCATACACCTTCTTAGGGTGTCATGGGTTCCTAAACATCATCACCAAGCTACTCTAACAAGGATCTAACAATAATCTATTTCTAGAGTTCAAAAGTTAGATATATATATAAATGAGTGGTATATACTAACATATGCATGTAAACCTTGTATGAAATCATATGAACATAATAAGAACATGAAGAAATTATGAACAAAAGTTTGACAACTTACATAGAAAGATTTGTGAGCTTATGGAGATGAAAACTTATAAAACCTTGGGTTTTTATCACAAAACCCAAACAAGAACAACAAAAGGGACAAGATTAACACTTGATCTTGGAAAAATTATGGTTTCTTCTTTGTGTCTTGCCTTGGTCGATCCACCCCCAAAAGAGAAAGAAAAAGGAAATGTTGCTAGTTTGATTTTTGTGGAAATGAAATGAAATGTACAAGTATAACTATGTATAATAATGAAAGGGAACAAGATCCACAAAATGGGGAAGGGTGCAAGGGGGGGGGGGCGGCATTTCAAAAGGGTAGGAAGTAAAAAATGTATTGTGTAAGAAATCTTGGACTTTTGATGTAGTTTAGGTAGTTATTATTAGTTTTAGGTGACACCGGGTACCGAGTTAACTAAAAATAAACCGTGACGAGTTGAAGTAAAAATATGATGAAGTTAATTGGGACATAATAAAGTTATAAAAATTGTGAAAATATGTTGGGTAAAAATATTGGGTGTTCGGGTGATCATTGTTTAGTTTTTACGAAAACCGTCGTAAATAAATTAGGCGTACGATATAAGTTAAATAAATTTCCAAAACACCGGGTAAATTAATAATATAATTTTTATATTATTATTATGAGTATAAAAATATGTTAGGACCATAGTTGGGATTGACGGATCAATTATTTAAAATAATAGCTCATAAGATAACGTTTCTTAGGTTAAAAATCGTACGTTTACAAAAATGACGCAACCCACGTATAAATGACAATTTTTCTCCGGAGGTGAATAGTGTTTTATGAATAGTAAAATTTTAAAACGCTTCTCAGAATCACAAACTGACTCCGAAAAAGATGAATAGTAAAATGATGAATAGTGATCGATGAATAGTAACCGATGAATAGTAAATGTTGAAAGTTCGGGAAAAGACCAGAATTTACGAGTTGTGACAGAAACATGTCGACTTCAGACGGAGATAGAGGAATTCTTGGCAAGAATACCCTTTTGCCAGCATGCTGTCCAACAGCTATTTCCGCATCAATTAGGTTTGGCTCAAACTTTCTGCATATAAGTCTTGTGCCATTACATAATCCATCTGAGGGATCGAGATTCCGTAAAAGTATAATCGGGCACCCAATTTTTAGCCGGAGAACATGAGGGGGCACACCACTAACATTAAGCGAGTTTAAGAATTCGATAGGATAGAAGTTGTTTTTGTCGTCTTGTGCTTCATCGAAACTGTAATAGGTTTTCTCTTATCCGCGAAATCTATCGATCAACTTTTCGTTAAGCTCGTCCACATGCTCATTTTTTGTTGATAAGAACGCCCTAGAAATGATATAATCTGATGAATTACCATTGACCTGAAAAGAAGGAAAGATTGCATTGATCAAATCTTCCTTAGATTGAGCCATATCATTGTATGGAATGGTCATGCCATCAGGGATGCGAATATAATTTTCATCAACCACTTCTTCATCTCCATCGCCAACGCGTAAAAGAAAATCAAAAAACCATGGATCAGTTCGCGCTCTCATATTCAAAGTCAACCTCATCTTTTTAATCACAGACCATAGAGGTGACATTCGTAGGCTGGAGTCTACAATTTGTGCTTGCGTTCCACGTCTCACGACCGGCAAAACCTGTCTAAAATCACCTCCTAAAACCATAACTTTTCCACCGGAAGGGAGTCCCATCCCTGTGATGTCTTGCATTGATCGATCTAGTGCCTCCACTGCCTGTCTCTTAGCCATCGAAGCCTCGTCCCATATGATTAGTTTGACAGCTTTGAGCAGTTTTGCAGTCCCACTTTGTTTTTTAATGTTACAGAGTGAGTTATTTTCAAGGTTAATTGGAATCTTGAATCGGGAGTGAGCTGTTCTACCACCCGGCATGTTATTGGCTGCACACCCGATGAAGCGGTCGTGAGTGCAATAAGACCACGAGACCGGACCTTTGCAAGCAGAGCTTTATACAAAAAAAAATTTCCCGTTCCTCCCGGGCCATCTATAAAGAACAAGCCTGGTATATCGTTGTCTACATACCTCAAGATTCCATCATACGCGTCTCTCTATTCGAAATTAAGAGATTCAGAAGCAAACAAGTGTTCCTCTTCCACAACTATCGAGTACTCCTCTTGTAATTCCCTAACAACCCCAGATTCTATACTGACATCGATGTTTAGTTTAGGAAGATCAAAATCATCAAGATCTTTACCCATAGATTGCAGAAAAACTTTGATGTCTTTTAGGACCATATTACGGGCTACCTCCACATTTTCATACCGTCGGCTGTAATCTTCCGAAAGTGATTTGTATTGGTCATCCCATAACTTCCGAACATCTCCCGGATCACAAAAGATTAAAAGAGTTGCGAATAACCTCCTAAGAGTGGGTGGAAACTGAAAAAAAAAAAGAAAAAAAAAAAAAAAAAAGAAAAAAAAACTCGGTAAGACATGCCGATAGATTATTATCACTCTCAATTAATCCTCTCTCGAGAGCCGCTCTTCGAAAAGTTGGGTACAACACGTCGCCAACTGTGTACAGATCTTTCCAGTCCGTAGGCCCGTAAACATGTGACAGAAGCATGCGCAGGTAGAATCGTTCTCCTTCAGCGGGATTAGCATAAACCATTCTTCCTCTCATTGATCCTTTTTTTTCTAGGATTCTAACGTCGCGAGGTCTTATTCCATGTAAAGTGCTTGGGAAAGTCCTTATACAAGTACTGTCTCGCACTAAAATTGAATTTATTGTACTAAAAAAAAGCAGTCAACATCGATCTCTTGTCTCTCTCCCTGTCAACAATGTTGGTCATTATATCATCTTCTCTGAACCTGACCAGTTGTTTATTTGGGAGATGAATTTGCAATGCCATCACATATGGATGGATTTGTGAAAGAGAGGAGCCAAAAATCCTCCACATTGCCTCAGGTGGAGACACATAACGAGCATCTTGAAATCTCTTTATCTCGTTAATAACTACATTTTCACTTTCTGGATCGACATGTACAACCTGTTTGTCGTGACCCTTGTAGACATACTTAAATAAGTACTTCACTGAAATGATACTCGAACAAACCTCAACGTTTATGTGACAGTTGAACATCATTAGCAACTTTGGGTTGTAAGGGACCACCCATCTATTGTCTAGGCTATTTCCACACACGTCCAGTTTGATCCCATTGTCCCTCCTTCGATATAAAGGATATGAGTCCTTTCCTTGTGTTGTTTGCTCATTGAATTGCCTGGGGTATTTGAAACGACATTGTTTCGGCTCACCCTGCATACAAGGGCTGTTGGTTCGTAAGTTTCCTCATGGACCGTGCATCATGTGTTTTTTGACCAGCTCGTGCATTGCCGGATGCCTTGTAGGGTCTGGAATTTCACTACACACGAGTTTATCATACTGATCTGGATTTTTCATTTTGTGATCTGCTCTCATAATCAGGAGGAAATGAGCATGAGGTAGGCCATGCTTTTGAAACTCAATGACATAAACATGTGAACCTACAACACCGAGTACATGCCTTTTGAATAATTGCTCCTTTAGATCCTCTAACTTGGCCCAGAACACTCTTGAAACAAGGTCTGGTCGATCTGGTGCAGCCTGACTGGGCAATAGTTGAGTCTGGATTTCTGGCCAATTTGGATTGCACGTCATAGTAAGGAATATATCATGCTTCCCGTCATCTTGAACTAAGGCAATGGCATCCAAAAATCGTCGTCGCATGTCACGGGGTCCTCCAATGAACGATGCAGGCAACACAACTCGTTGCCCGACTCTATTTGGTTTAACTTCACCGGCATTGACACAGTCCACGATACCTTGGTACAAATCTGATCTAATCTTGGTTTGGTTTTGCTCACAAAATAGTAAACGTAAAGTTTCAAGCTTTATGTAGGTGTCAATAACAAACTGTTGAAACAATCGCCCACCTAATGAAAGCATGTTTGGAGTAGAGCGGATCTGGAACTTGTAACAGTAGTACTCCCGCATGGTTACGGTCTTCCTACCCCCGGTTTCATTAGGCTCTACAAGAAATTGAGGTGATTTAAAATTACTTAATATGATATACATAAACTTTCTGTAATTCTTATTAATTATAAATTATGTAATAAAAATTATGAGTGATATTGTTCATACCTTCAGAATCGTCCTCATTATTTTCTTCATCCCCAATGATTTCATCGATGGATACACCATCCCTTGGTATTTTTGAATGCCATCCAGGGTCGCCGTTGGGAAAGAAAAAAACATAGGACAACGGATCGTAAGAAGCCCAGTGAGGTTTAATCTGGGTTGGGTAATCAGAATGCCCATACACAACAATGCTTCTCTTATATTCAGTAATGTTGTTGTTACCTTCAACCCAAATGCCAGCAACCTGCATAACGGTACAAATTGAAACATTATATATAAATTACATTAGATTTCAGATTATATTTAAAAATGTGCGCAAGTTAAATATTTTTATTCAAACCTCAGATGTTGTTGGAAGGTTGTAAGTCCTTTGGTCGAGTTCCACTGATGCATTTAATGTGACTCTATAGTCGTCGAGCGGTCCTAGGTCAGCAAGGCTTCGAAATGTTGTCACGTAAGGGTTTGTTGCAAGAACACATGTCAAAATTTCAACAATTTGTCTATCAAGATTTGGCCATACAAGTCTATGCGATAATTCTGTTTCAGGGTCATAAAAATACAACTGTAAGTACCTAGGTTGTCCGTCCCTAGGAACCAACTGATCGATTCTATGGTAAATACCCACATGCGCAAAAAAAGTATACACTCCAGATGTCATGTCAGTCATCGAAGAATCCAATTTTACACCCATCGATGTGAATGAGAAGTTTGTGTTGTACGCACGTATGTTGTGCCTGAACACTTTACCTAATTCACATTGTGACGTGAAGAGATTGAATAGTTCTTGTGGAATGTTTAAGGATACTAATTTTGTCTTCCCCTTCATACAATAAAATGTGGGGAATTCAAACTTTATCCATTTTGCTCCACAAAATGCACATGGTGGTTCTTCCTTTAAAACACGGTGTGGGTTAGGGACACCATGATAAATGAAATCGTATGTATCCTCGTCCTGGTTGTCGCCTGTGATTAATGGGTTGACATTGCCATTAGTACATACTTATGCATTTAAGGCATTTAAGTGTAAGAATACGTTGTAGTAGATAGCTGTTAATCGTGTATATTAAATACTAACCTGTTGAAGGTGATGGTTGAGTCATGACAGCATCAAATGAAGGTAGTAGTCTACGAGTCTCACCTCGAATGCCTATTTTAAGAATCAAAATCAATTCATGAAAATTGTTATTTAGAAAGTTGGTAAAAGGTAAAAAAAACAATAATGGCACCAGGTTTTGTGTTAATAATGGCACCAGGTTTTTGTTAGATAGGTTAGTTGGCCCAAACTTGGGCCAACTAACCTGTCTAACAGTTTTGTGTTACCATTGTCGCTTTTAAATGTCAATCTTGAGGATATGTGGGTAGCTCCTGCTCAATTTGTATGATCGGGCAGCTGGTATATATCGTATTTGTTGATGTTTGACTGGTTGGATAGTCGTGCATCAGCAACCTATTCTTTTCCTTACTTCGATGATAATAGTTTCTATTATTAGTTTTTATATCTCGACATGATTTTTGTGAAGTCTCTGGAGGTTTTTCGGAATTCATTCTGTGAAGAAGTGCATTTTGGCATGGGGGTATGTTTTCTTTGTTTGCTACTACACTATCACCTGGTGTAGTTAGTTTGTCATTATCACCTGTCGTCATATCTATAACTTCGCTGTAATTCATTGTTGACGATGAACAAATTACTCTTTGGTTTTCCAATATTCCTAATGGCACCCTTTCTGGTGTTTTAGCAACTGTGGTGTGTTGACTACTGCCTTCGCCAGAAGCTATTTGTTTAAGTCTATTCGCCTTTTGGTGCGCATAGGCTTGTTTATTATATTCTCTTTTATTTTCTGCAAGATGTACAAGAGTATATTTAAAGAAAATGCGTTAA
Source organism: Artemisia argyi (assembly GCA_030686995.1). NCBI lineage: Eukaryota > Viridiplantae > Streptophyta > Magnoliopsida > Asterales > Asteraceae > Artemisia > Artemisia argyi. Next base: position 110,210,416 of record CM060687.1, read on the forward strand.
AAATTAACAACATTATGATTTTGTTTATAGATAATAATCATACCTTTCTGTATCTAGATCTGCTTGAGAGACATCACCAGTACCATTCTTAAGTACTTTGTTATCCTTTTGTTGTGTATAATAGTTTCTTTGGTAGTCTTTACGCTTTCCGCTATGCACATTGCTTTGGTTACCAGCATCATTTGTATTTTCATCATCGTTTGTCATTGATTGCTACAATATATACTGACAGAAAGGTATATGATTATGTTTTAATATGAAATATAATATTCAGCATTTTGATAGAGTACAATAGAGTACAATGGGTTTTCTCATTGATATAACTTAGTAGATATAGAGTTTAATCAATTAATCAAGGAAACGTACATGACTATCCTTGAAAATATTAGTGTCTATATTTGGAAAGTAATTACCTTGAGATATTCAAAAGATAATCTAAGTTACAATCAAGACAATAAGTCTTGTAACTCCCACTGAATTAGAGAACATTATAATAATCCCTTATTCAGCTATAAGAACACAATACTCCCACTGAATTTGACAACATTGCAAATGTGTCATTATCAGTAAAAGTAAATAGTGTGTTTGTATACTTTCCTACATCTTTTAAGAAAACTCATTCAAACAATTATATAGGTTATAAAAGTATGTAATCTACTAGTTAAATGTGATTCATCACATTTCAAACTATTAACTTGAAAAAACTGGCATGCAATTTCTTCCTGTATAGATCTACCATTCCAACAATTGTATGTAGTATCTTTAAATGGTCAAATCAAAACAACTAGATAAAATAATCTAGTTCGTCTTTTACCATTATGCAGTAATCAGTCTAGCTTCTAATTAAATAACTCATAAAGTGCAAATAATCTTACTATTAAATTTTGCTATGAGTTATGTATTTAGAATTTAGACTATTCTAATCATCCTATTATACCTTTCTCATTCATGAAAAGGAATAGGAATTAAGTCTCACACTTCTCTTAATGGAAAGAAGACTATATTTATTCTTTTAGTAACATTGACTCTAACCAAAAAACCCTAACGGGTGTAGATCAATTAAAAGAATAACTTACGTTTACGGTTTTAAGTTGCATTAATACATTTAAAGAATTTACAAAATTCAATTTTAGTATTTTCGATAATTTATATTTCCAAGAAAATATAATACCCAAGGATATATTCATATACCCAACATATTTTCTTGAAAATCTAGGATCCAACTTTACATAGATTTCACCACATCAGTTGATCTGCTAGTGGTGAAAGTATAAAAGATGGTAATCTGTCGAACAATAATTGGCAAACAATTTTCCAATTCCTAGATCATTATGGGATTTACATCAAATTGATTCATCAATTTGTCATGTAAGCATGTTTCATCCCATCTCATGCCTTAAGCTCTAGGTCTCACGCATCAACTTAATTAAGTCGTCTAACTTAGAAACTGCAAATTCTCCATGTGTGGTCTCACGCACACTCAGAAATTTACCTTGTCATTAAAATTTAGCCTGCGTCTCACGTTTACTAAATAATAACTTCAAGTGTTTCTTATAGTTAGATGGCATGTAACTTAAATTTTAGGGTATAAATTTTTGATGTGAAAATCAAAACATGTATAAAGATGCATGCACTCATCTTTATAACATAAGTTTTCAAAACCTTTTTATTACCAATTCGTGAAATTAATACACAAAGTTTTACTTGAGGTTTAATAAACCCTAAGATGACTTTCTACAATTATGATTTTAAAAGTAATTCGTTTAAGACATATTCAAGATTGTGATAACCAAGGCAGACTCTAAGGCTCTTTTCTAAGCCTTCAAATCACGGTTATGAATATCGTCTTAAAGGTCTTAATTTTAAAAGCATATTTGTACAAAACATCAATCAAGCAAAAGTTTATGGATTCAATCTCAAAATCATGTAATAAAGTATGAATTTTGCTAGTCTCGCCTGGGAGCTGATTACCGTGCGAATCGGACCACTAGCGGCACTTAAGACCTTGCAAGATTCAATCTTTATCACTTAAAGTTTCACCATTATTAGTCCATATTATTTTCTTTATAAAAATTACCCTTTTATTGCTTACAAACGTGTCCAACAATTAAACAATAAAACAAGTAATAAAGGCAAATCAAAACAACTAATAACATAACAATTATAAAGGTGAAACAATTAGCCACATGCAATCTTTTTAGAAAAGATCCTAACATAATCAATTCTAGTTTTTATATATGCATATAATTAACTGGGGCCTTCACCTCTTAATGGAAGTGAGCCACATACATTGACAAGTCAATTGCGTAGGCCAAAGCCAATCACATACCACATAGCACATAATTGATTTTAATAATTGTGGGGTCTTCCCCAATATTAGATCTATCTAAAACATGTGATAAATAAAAAAAAAAAAACAACAAGATCCATGACTAACATGCATGTTTCGTCACGGATTAAACCTAACAATTAGCACATAGGTCACAAGATACGTTCACTTAACCGGTTAATGACCTAGGGTTTCTAGTGATTACACATAATCCAAGAAAACCACAAAACCCTAATTAGGGTTTCATGGAAAAACGACCCCCGCCTAAAAAAAAAATTAGGGTTAGGGTTTCGAATTTTTCAAAAAAAAATTAAAAGGAAAAACCCTAGATCAAAACATGTATCTAAAACACTTAAAGATCCGATTTTTATTAAGTTTTAGTAATCAATTACATGTTATCCATGGCTCTGATACCACTGTTAGAATTATACATTCAAAGTACACATATAGCGGAAGCTAGGATCAAGAATAACACATACAAAGATTAACTAAAACATAAATAGGAACGTACCGTATGCAATCTTGAATTATTGAACAATTGGATGAACCCTAATTAGGGTTTATAAGGATCAATGAATAACCCCTTACCGTTTTGTTATTCGATCCAAGATGTAAACAAAAGTATATTTACACCACGTTCTTGTACACACGTACTAATAGCGATTCGATGTGAATGTTAGTTCTTGAATCACAAATAAAGCACAAAGCAATGTTTAGCTTCAATAAACGATCAAACAACGAAACATGATTTACTTGGTTTTGATCGAATCTCATAAGGATATAAAATACCCATTGACTGACAAGGATAAAAGGAATAACACTTTGCATATAAAGTGTTACGTATAGATATGCATGTGATAAGTAAAACCATGCAATCTATATTCATTCATGCATCATGAATACACCATACAATTATAGTATTCATTATTAATTCATAAGTAATAGCAGTGCATGTGTCAGACGAGATTTAGGGATAATATATTTTGTGTCGTTTTTTTCTGGTTCTAGTATCTCGAGAATGAGACCTAAGATGTGTTTATATAGCATTTAATCTTGTCCAACAAGTCATTGCTAGTACCACCTTAAGTTCCAAAACTCGACACTCAACCCCCTCCCTTTTCCTTGTTCGACTCTATAAATATTTGTGATTTAATAATTAAATATAACTATTTATATATTAATTATTTAACATCGATTCTCATACGCAAAGTGTGCAATCCCGTGGTCTCGAGTTCGATTCTAGTCATACGAATATTAATATTTATCCAAAAACTCTAACAATAGACACCTAGGATGATGTTTTAACCATAACACATCCGTTTAAACATCATTGAATATAGTGACCATGAACCGTGCATCCTTTCAACATATCAAGCATTTGCAATTTGTGAAAATAGAACGAAATATACGGTATAACAATAAATCACACAATTATGTTAATATTAATATAGCACAATGGTTAGAGCGTACCGAACTGGTTAGATTCGTGCAGAGTGAAGATGACAAGCTGAATATAGTTTGGTGATATGTGCATTTTTTACTACTGTTATGTAAGAGTAACACTTGTATCTAGTAGTAAAGTTGAGAGGCCAAATCTAAGCCATAGAATTAGCAAATGTATCAAAAAATATATTGACAATAAAGGCATTGATGACCATACTTCAAGCCATAATATTAGAGATATGCATCTATTACATTGATTTTGTTTCTATGGCTTCAATCTCGACAAAAAGATAATATCACGAATATAAAACATTATTGTCTTGAGCAATTTTTATTAGAGAATATAAATTAATTAATGTCTTGAGCAATTACATTATTCAAGAATACATTTACATGTTCCTTGAGATACTCGGCATTGACAATCATCATTTTCATATTCATATTCTGAAGATTCTTGCAGAGTCCAAATGACGGGCTAAATATAATTGGGTGATATGTGTATTTTTTACCACTTTTATATATAAGAGTAGCACTTGTATCTAGTAGTAAAGTTGAGGCCAAATCTAAGCCATGGAATTAGCAGATGTATTAAAAAATATAATGACAATAAAATCATTGATGACCATACCTCAAGCCATAATATTAGAGATATGCATCTATTACATTGATTTCATTTTTATGGCTTCAATTAAAACAGAATATATGTAAATATATTTGATAGATATAATGTTTAATCTGTTTGCATGTTTATCTGGTATGCAGGATTGCCACTTCATGATAGTATTATCTTATATGTGATTAACATAAAACCCCATGTTTTTTCGATAGTCACTCGTAGTATTATTTTATACGTGGTTAATATGTTATTTTATACTTGATTAAATTGTAGAAACTTTAAGTCATTTTGGAACGTGTGAGATATTGTATGAAAGAAAAATAACAATAAAGGCAAATGTTTAAAAATCCAAAATACTCCAAATCTGTTAAATTCATTCAAAAGTTCCAGACAAACTGTTGACAATACAAGATAATTGAAAATTATTGTTTCACCATTGTGAACAAAAGGAAATAAAGACAACATTAAAAACACAATTTTCAATATAAATTCTGCAGACGTTTTAGTTCTTGTGCTTCTGGCATAATCGGGTTGAATTCAATCTTCGTAACATCCGTAGATTCCAGTATGTTACCTGAAAGATGTTTAACGGATGTTAATCTTTGAGATACTTATAGTACTTAAATATGAATTTGAAAACAATGATCATACTTTAAGTTGGTTGTTACCTGTTTGTGTACGAGTAAGTCTAACTCGAGCTGCATATATGCTTACATTTTCGTAACTTGCTTTTGCAATCATTGCTGGAAGAGCAACCGGAATGTGATACAATATCAGTTTTATTTCCTGGCCCCTGTTATGATTCAATTCAATGTTGGTGGTGAGTATATTCATATTTTATTTATTATTATTATTATTATTATTATTATTATTATTATTATTATTGTTATTATTATTATTATTATTATTATTATTATTATTATTATTATTATTATTATTATTATTTATTTGAAAAATACTACATATAAACACTTACATACAATCCTGCAGAATAATTTCACAAGGACCTCTTCTGCCAACATTAATTACATGCAGGTAAGTTTTCAAAGATACTTCCTTCAATTTCCCAATAACATCTGTGAGGAAAGTATGGATTTTTAGAAGTACAAAACTTGATATTATTACATAAAAAGAAAATTTAATAAACAAAGTTCTGCAAGTATTTTAGATATACCAATCAACATTTGGCGAGCTGTCCTTTCCTCCACAAGGAACCTAATAGAAGAAACCAATGGATAGTTGGCAAACCAGTTATCTTCTCCATCTGTTGTCTGTCTAAGCTCAGTTTTTTTTGTTTATCATTATTGCCCAATCATTACGAACAAAGCTGTAGTTATCCAATCTTGGGTAATCGTACGGGTCGGTATAATCTATCTGGAAATGTTTCAAGGAAAACACACCACCTTCCAAGTTTCGTCCCACATAAAATTGAATTAACTGGCGGGGGACGATAGCAGCAATTTTTTGTCTCTAAAATATAAAGTAGTAGTAGGTTAACAAAACAAATTAAGAAGCATGTATGTAATGATTGGGTAATTTACGTATGAACTTACAAATTTATCGAGTAGAAACAGTCGGAGTTTGTTTTCTTTCTCGTCCATCCAAACAAACTCTGCGCGGATTGCTTTGCATTTGTACCACAAGCGTGGTTCGTTGAGTAACTTGAAAGTTTCAAGAGCTTCGTAAGGGTCATATTCCTGCAAAGTCACGTATGAAACTCATTAAATTTCAATGCAAAATGACTTGTTGTTTTGATTGTTTATGTTTTAGGTAAGTATAAAGATTGGAGATGATTTGTTACCATAACAGGTGCTGGTTGAATTTTAGGGATGCCTTGAGAGATTACTGGATCAGGTTTGCGGGCGGGAGAAAGATTTTAAGACGATAGAAGGCCGGTTACATCGAGAACAGGTATCTGATCCTCAACTTCAACAATCATAGGATGATCGTTAATTTCACTCTGATAGTCCATTTGCTATGAAATTGTGATACTGATGTGTGAGTAACAATAACCATGTAGTAATTATATATATACTATGTGATCAGTTTAAGAAATTCATGAAGTGTAATTATAAATGGTAAATGGCTAAAAGTAAGGCTAAAATTATTCAATGTGATTTACATATGTTCATAAAAAACATAAAGTCTAATAATAATAATTGATACAAGGTTGCTAAAATTATGGATGTAATTTTGTTCCATGCATCAAATTGATATGTTAACTGAAAATCCAATTATTTTGGCATTAATAGCACATATTAACTGACATTGTTTATTGTAGCTTGGGTTTTATTCACCTTATTTTTAGTGGCTGTGCGAAAACAATAATGTGTGATAATCTACAATATCTATATGATATTCCATCTAATTTCTCTTGTGATCACTTGTTTGCTGTAGTATTTCCACATATATATTTTTTTCACACATCTAACAGTTGAGTGGGACCAACTTATAACATGAACCTTGGGCATGTTGAATTTTCAACAAATTACTCTTTTAACTTCAATATCATATGCGCATGCTTCACCAACATTAAAATAAGTAGGTGCGTATATCGTTAACAATAATGTATCATAGGAATCCCTAACTATTGCACTTTGTTTTGTTCTCATTATTGACCCTTTCACATGCCATTGTGCCTCAATACTTTGTTGCAAACTTGTAACATGTAAAAGTGATAGTTGTATAGTTTTTACGAAAACTTAACAAATGGTTCAATTTGAAGCCAATTTTTGTTGAGTTGTTGAGTTGGATTCATTGATTCTTTTCCTGGTTGATATTTATTGACATTTGGTCATTTGCCTATTTTATATACATGATTGACTATCTGAATGTTGTACTATTTCAATCATAAGAAGCTCAAAACAGAAAGATGGCTTTGGTTTTATGTGCAGCTTCTCGAACCTGGAAGATACATTTGGCTGTTCAAAAGTGTATGATCTCCTGATACTGCTTTCGCAGGTTTGTTTTATAGTCCAAATACACAAATTCTTATGAGGATATACCAAATACGCAAAATATAAAATTTATAATGAACCACAAGTTTTATTAATCTTTTAAAAGAGCATGACAGTTGAAACACAAAATCAGTAATACATTATAGTAGTACATTATGCATCCTCTCCATTCTTGTCATGTCCAAAACATGTAACCCGTTTATTGCCAAAGATTGAAACGGGATTTTTCTTCTGCGTTTCACACTTGGAGCCTCGGGCTGGGTTTCTTCGTCATCATCAAGGGTAATGACTTCGTCCCATTTCCAGTTCATCAAGTTAATGAACCTTTTTCGCTTCTTCTGAATCTGAAATGTAAAACAAATAAGCATTATAATTAGTAATGTTGTGATATTGAAACAGGGATGTTCATTGTTCATTAAAGAAATACAAAGGTTGGAAAAAGTATGTTACGTCGACATCTCGGTTTCTTTGATACTGAACTGGAAGAGGGACCGGGAGAGGTGCATGGGCTGGAAGAGGTGCAAGGGCTGCTGGAACAGGTGAAAGGGCTGCTGGAAGAGGTGCAAGGGCTGCTGGAATTGGATTAAAACAATTATCAGTGGGTGGAGAAACCTCAGCAGTGGGACCAAGGGATAAAGATGACATGACCATTGTTATTTCAGTTTGGCTATCCATAATTCAGCAGAAGTTTTGAGTTTGTGATATGTTATTGTGCCTAAACCATGATTTTGTGCCTTCTTTTTATAGTGGCACTTTGTTAAGGGTATGGTAGGATTTTGCATAATGTAAGGCATGATTTTAGAAGAGAAATTCCTGATTTGCAGCCTCTTTAAAGACAAAGAACTAGATGGGTGGAGCTGTTTCAAATGGGCTGTAGATGGGCTAAATAATTTCCAGGCGTGTTATACTTTGTTTTTAAAGCCATACAGTTTTTGCATCAGTTACTTTTGTTTTTAAATTCATGTTACATTGATGTATTGTTTATTAGCATTTGTAAAACACTTCTTTCTAATATAAGTAAGATGTTGAATCAGAATTTTTAAGCCTTCTATTTATAGCATGTCCCAAATGCTTTATAAAGTAGTATAGATATCACAAATTTGGATATCCAAAATGTGCGATGTGATGATGGTTATATATTAGACCAATTATTTTAGCTAAGTTTTTTCAAATATCCGAAATTTCGGACAACATTTTTATATATCCAAATATCACAATACGGATATGTTTTGAACACCCATAACCTAAATGTATATTTTCTGGACTTTGGTGATTACTTGTTGTCGGAGTATGCTCGTGTCATAATAAATAATTATATGGCTAGACATATGTGAGCTTATGAGGTCACACATATATACACTTACGTACCTCTTTCTATGTCGTGTTTATTGTATTTACGATATTTAAATAACCTATCGTAACTCGGGATCACTATTTGGCTTCTAATGACTAAGTAAAGTACTTAATCAATTGGACTAGAAAAACAAATGGGAAGCCCATTTGGGGCCCTATAGTGGCGGGCCATAAGGGATGGTTTCAAGGGGGACTAGTTTAAATTTTGGTCAAATATATGGGAGAGATTTTCTCCTAATCATATTAACCATTTTACCAAAATTCTTTCCCCCCCTCTCTCCCTCTATTATACGGCACAAACAAACACTCCATCTAGGGTTTTTGTTTTCTTGATCTCTTCCTTTGATTCTTGTTCAATCAAAGGCCATTCCAAGGTTACAAGGTTAAGGACTAGCATCCAAGAGGTATACGGTGAGGTGTAGTATGGATTATTCATAGAGGTGATCTCCTTTGATCACTTGGGTTTGTTGGTGAGTCGACACATAGGTGAAGGTCTCCATTCGTTGCTACCAATCACGCTACAAAGGTATAACCTTGTTGTTATTTATTTGATTGATCATATGACTCTATGGATCCTTGTTGGTGATGTTTTCCGCTGTATTTGAATATTTATTTTATGTTCTTTTTATTCATCATCACTTATAGTGGTATCACGAGCCATCATATGATCATCTTGTATGCGTAAAAATAACTAAAAACGCGTGTTTTTAATGGATTCAAAAGGGTCATTTCAAAACAGCCCCAAAGGTTTATTTCTTGAAACTAATTCGACCTATAAGAGGTCTTATGATCTGCACTTTTTGATCCCATGGCCATTTGTTATGCATATATTATTTGGTATACTTGTCGGGTACGTGAAAAATAGCCTAAAACGCATTTAATTGATCGATTTATGAAACGATTTCAAATCAGCCCCTATGACTTAATTTTCTATGGTAATATGATGTTAAGAAGGTCCTAATATCAGTGGGTTTTGAACCTAAGGCCATTTGACACGCGTACCAATCGGGGTTTTAATTCTTGTTAATTAATTTCTTCGATTTTGTCGGCTAACAATTTATTTCTTGTCATTTATTTTGTTTCCATGGCAAATACATGCATGTTTGTCCATGGAGTTAGCCAACACTTTGTTTTCATCATAATGTTATGGTACTATTATGTGTATATGCAAAGTTGATGAAAACCTAGACCACTTGTGATTTGGATTGTTGTGAATGTTGCTTAATTTCGTGTTGTGTGGTTTTTGCCATTGTTTCGGCATTTTTGTAATGATATTCTTTTTTATTGTAGCCATTGTTTGGGCACTTTTACAGTAGGTAGAAAGTAGATTAGTTGTATTTTACTTTCAATATCATGTAATCGTGGCTTGGTAGTGAAAGGCGAAAGAGTTAAAGACATTTTTGCCGAAAATGACTGCTGGAACACCAGTTAGCAAAACTGAGTTTTCCAATGATTGGTAAGGAGTTTTTGGCTAATTTTTTTTGTAGGTACACAAGACATGGGCCTACAACTTTCTAATTTTGAGCTAAGCCCGGGGAAGATTCCTTCAAGGTCGTTTGGGCCTCCGAACACATAAATTCTGGAAGGACAGCAACTACTTTTCATGTGCATTATGGGGTTTCTACTTGCTCTTGATTGTCTTGAAGCAAGTGGGAGTCCTCCGTGTGGCTGTGTGGTTTGTCCCTAGTTGACTCTTGGTTCTCGTGATGGCTCATGAGACCGAGCATAGGTTTTTTCATCGGTTGAGGCTTTGCATATTGTGGTTGTGTGTTTGTGATTTTGCTTTTTATATATCTTGTGATCATATATAAATTGCAAATAGTTTTCTAAAAACTTAAAACGAAACACAAACCATTTTCAAAACTAAGCCTTTTGATTTAGTTTTAAAAAGTTTTTGAAACTTGAAATCATTGGTTTTAAAATAACTCTTAAACTTGTTATGTATGTTATTCAATTTATGTATTGTCCAAACTTAATTATCCACCTAGGATGAATATTAGTCATGAAAATGGATAACTCGACACACATAAATTAAAACAATGATTAGACTTAAGTTAAGAAAAGTTTTTAACTTGTGCTATGAAGGATGAATGCATGCTTCTTTCGTACACCTTTTGATCCACATCAAAACTTTTACCCATCAAAATTTAAGTCATGTCGTCCAATGTTGAAAACACTTGCAATTACCTTTTGCCTATGAGTGGGACCTAGGTTGAATTGTAACCTAAGGTGACTATTCTCTATGCATGAGACCTGGATATATTCTTGCATGCAGGGGCGAAGCTTCATAGGGGCCGGGGGGGGGGGGGGGCGCCCGACCCCCCGAAATTTTTTTTGCGATGTAGGGGGTATATAGTTTTCGTGTAGAAAAATTTTGGTATATTCGGTTTCGACCCCCCAAAAATTTTGGTATACCTGAAATATAGCCTTAGGAAAAAAAAAATTAGATCCCGACCCCCCACTTACAAAATCCAAGCTTCGCCACTGCTCGCATGTTCTTAAATTGGATGACTTAATCGAGTTAAGCGGTGAGACCTTGATCCGAGGCAAAGATGAGACTAAATATGCCTACATGACACTAGGTGTTTGACACTAGATGCCATGAGTCCCATAAGGATCTAAGAGTTGTACATGTAATGCAATTAGTGATCGTCTCCTACCAATTGAATTTACTATTGCTAGCAGATCAACTGATGTGATAGTAGAAGCACAATGTCAATCTTAGCCTTTTTAGTAAATTAATTGTTTTAAATTGTAAACATGGGCTAGTTAATTTATAAAAGGATAATTATCGAAAATACTAAATATGAACTTTGTGAATTTAATTAATGAATTAATGCAACACAAAACATAAACAAAAGTTTGTTCTTTTCTTGTTAAAAAGATCAAACTAGGTCTTCCTTTCCTTGTAAGAAAGAGACTTGTTCCTATCCTTTTTCTTTATGAGAAAAAGCCATAATAGGAATATTTGAATTGTCCTAATTCTAATCAAACTCAAAGCACACATACTCTAGAAATCGTGATGTCTTGTAAAAGTCAAAATGGTTAAGTATGGTTGCACATCTTATTCCATCAAGTTCGTTTTATAAACCTAGTTCCGGTTTTGAAACCTTGAAGAAATATAAGATATTTGGAAGAAAATACGTTTTCTATAGCTACCAAACTAAAACGAGTTTAAATAATTAGAAAACGGTAATACCAATAAATCGCAAAGTGGTAAAGGCAATTACTAGCATAATTACCTAGCAATGTGTCTTAACCCAATAAACATGGAGGAAATGTATGCCTATTTTCAAGTTAAAAATGATGGCTAGCCCATCATCTATATGTTAGAACTTGATGCACTTCCTTGAATACCTAAGTATATGTTTACTAGTCAAAGTGACTCACATTAGCTATAATGTGTAGATATTCAAAGAAAGAAGGAAAGTATCCAATCGTCACTCACTCTCCACTGGTGATGTAACACTTATAATGTTGTCTAATCCAGTGGGAGCTATGTGATTGTATTACTGGTGGTGAAACACATGTAATGTTCTCTAATCCAGTGGGAGCTGTAAGCTTTATTACCTTACAAGTTGCCCATATTATTTCTAGATTATCTTGAAATAATACATTACTTTCCACATGTGAAACATCATAGTTTTTATGAGAACCATTGCATAAATTTTATTAGATAACTTGTGGTGTTCCCGATGTTGCTTCCTGAAATGTTATCAATAAAATTGTTATGCATGATTCAATATTAAAGCAATAAAAGTTCTACACATCTATATTTTGATTTCGACTAAAATCATATGTTATCTGTGACACGGTCATATTGCTTATACAAACAATTGTCTGTATACTTGCATGATGTTGTGCCATGCACAAATGGGAGAAATCTTATTGTGTGCAAGGTACAACATATAACAATATGACTAACGGGTTTTTTTTAACTGCAAGATAAGAAAACTAAGAGTTTATTAGGACTTATACACATAAAATGTATGTTGCCCTAATTAGAACAAAAATCAAGATAACATGAAAAGCTACTTCAACATATTCGCTGAATTGTTTAGTATATATGATTATATCTTCTTGTAAATTCATAATCATGAAGTATGAAATTAACTTGAAATTATTATTAAGGCCATTTTTCGGCACTCATAATTACTTTAGTTGAATATGTTTTCATAAGTGAGAGACCCATCTTAATACCAAAACTATACCAATTATGATTAATGGCTGCATAACAAAAGCACCCTAAGAGCATGCGGTAACGTGACACCAGGTTAAAACTTAACGCACTGCCACGTTAGCGCTACATCAACTTTTATCTTTTAACCTTAACTCTTGACTTTTCACCCCAGTAGCATAACTCACCTATAACTTACCTTAACTCATCTCCACCTCAATTAGTATTTTCAATTTCAACCCCGTTAGAGGCGATGAGATGATTTTTTATTTTATTTTTATTTTTTTAGCCAACTTCCAAACTTAACGCACGTTAAATTATTAACGTGCCACGTTAACGTGGACTTGACTTTCGTACCCAATAACTTAACTTGATTAAAAAAGGTGATGCGTTATAAGTTAACGCATGTGACATAGTCACCTTACCGCTCGCTCTAAACGTTAGGCATAAATCATTACTAGTACAAAGCCATTTTCAATTTAAACCCCAAGACCCAAGCACACAAAGTCATTCAAATTTCAAAACTCACTCGTGGCCCACCCCACCCTACTCTTCAATAAACCCCACTCGTTATTACAAAACACACGCCTTTCCATTTCCGCCCGTTGCACACCGTCTCCTTTATTATCATCTCCCCACCCAAACACACACACACGCTTATCTTTTTGACTCCATAAACCCAAAATCAACTCCAAAATCTCCGATCTAACCGCTCAAACAAACACATAATCAAATGGAAAACCTAATCAATCTAGTGAACAAATTACAAAGAGCTTGTACTGCACTCGGTGATTTCGGTGAAGGATCTTCTTTACCGACTCTTTGGGATGCTCTTCCGACTATCGCCGTTGTCGGTGGTCAGGTATATATATTCAGATCTAGTTTACTTTATGTTAATTGATAGCTTATTTGCTTAGATCTGTTGTGTTTGATGATTATTTGTGCTTAATTGTTAGATTTTGATCTACTGAACTGTATTTATTTACAATATATTAGTTAATTTAGGTTTAGATCTGAAGGATTTGATATAAGTTGAGATAGATGAACTAGATGTTTATTCACCTAAAATTGTTAGGTTTTTGATCCAACTGGCTAACTTTAGGTTTAGATCTGCGTGTAATTATAGATGTTCGTTTGCTTATAATTGTAATGGATGATGTATTTGCGCGTATAGTAGGTGTATGCATATAGTTGTTAGGTTTTTATATGAAGGATTTGATATAAGTTGATATATATGCTTATTGTGCTGACGTGGCGTTTGATTATTGTGAATCGGGTGTATTTAGGTCTTTGTTGCTTTTTTCCGGTTTATATCTTATTGTGAATCGAGTGTATTTAGGTCTATGTTGCTGGATGATGTATTTGTGCTTAATAATTGTTAGGTTTTGATTTAGTGAACTGTAGGTAGTTTTAGATCTGTAAGTTAAGATATATTCGTTTTCGTATAATTGTACCGGACGATTTATGCGTATAATTGTTAGGTTTTGATTAGAGGTGGCAAAGCAGGCCGGGCGGGCACGGGCACGGGCTAGAACGGGCACGGGCTAAACGGGCACGGGCCAAACGGGCACATGTTATACAAATCGCTTTATAAAAGACAAAAAATAACGAAATAAATTCATTAAATGTAATACTTCATTTATATTTTAAAAATTAAATATATTATATACATACATATATATATATATATATATATATATATATATATATATATATATATATATATATATATATATATATATTTAAGTTTTCCTTTAAAAATGATTATAATGTTTTCCAATTAAGAGAAAATATGTGTCCGTTAGTGCCCATTTGATTTTTCAATGGGCTAAATATGCCCATTTCAAAAAAAGGATGGGGCTAAATGTGCCCAAGTCTTTTACAAAGTAGTCAAAATTAGCCCATTTTTTTCATTACGGGCATAAATTGCCAACTCTAGTTTTGATCTATAACTTGAGATTTATTCATTAGATGTTCATTTGCGTATAATTGGTAGGTTTTGATTTTGTGAACTGTGGTTTTTGTTTAAATCAAAAAAAGTAAATTAAAAATGATTATTTTGCTGATTGAGTGTAAATTGTTATATAATGTGTGAAACGGAACTGCAGACCCTATGTTTTGTTACTGATGAACTAATTTCTTCACTATGCATTGTTGCTGATCAATATTTGAATTGTTAATTAAGAGATAGCAAATTCTACTGGTATGTTTTTTGTCACTTGTTATTGGTTTGTATCTTATTTGCTTAGATCTGCTGTACCAGATGGATATAAATAATATGTTATTTGTGCAGAGTTGTTAGGTTTTGATATACCGGACTGTATCTAGTGTTATAAATC
This sequence comes from Artemisia argyi, assembly GCA_030686995.1. NCBI lineage: Eukaryota > Viridiplantae > Streptophyta > Magnoliopsida > Asterales > Asteraceae > Artemisia > Artemisia argyi. Next base: position 110,225,630 of record CM060687.1, read on the forward strand.
TTAGGTTTAGATCTGAAGGATTTGATATAAGTTGAGATATATGCTGTTTGTGCTGGTCTTTGGCGTTTTCTTTTGTGAAGTGACTGTTGATTTGGTGTACTGTGTGGAGAGGAACTACATAACCTTGGTTTTTGTAACTCGGGTTTGAATTAGTTGTCTAAATCATGGATTGTCATTCATCGATATGTGAATTGTTCTATAAGATATGTTAAACTGGACTAAGGTTCTCAGGTTAAGATTGTGAGAAAACTATTGATCATGTAGGGACTATAGATCTAGAAACTAGTTATAGATCTAAATTTTATTATTGTGTAAATTGTGATATAATGTGTGAAACGTAACTGCAAATCCTAAGTTTTGTTGATGACGTAATTTTCTTTTCTATGGATTGTTGTCGATCGATATGTCGCATGTTGTTCATGGTTCTTGTTTTGACCGGATACTTTTAATTTCCTAAGTGCATGCATTAGGTTGATATTTCAGTTGATTTCTTAGTTTGTAAAATTGTTAGTTGTCCAGTGATTTTATGGATTTGTGTCGCTGTGGTTCTTGTTCTTTTCTAATAACCGATAAATTAGACATTTTTTCCGGTGACACTGCTTGTAGAAATCATGTAGCTAATTAACTATTACAATGTTCGTGTAATCATAGTGCCATTAAACTTTTATTAACTTGTCATGTTTCTTTTGTCCTTCCCCTTTCAATATGTCATTCTAGAGTTCGGGAAAGTCATCTGTGCTGGAGAGTGTTGTTGGAAAGGATTTTTTGCCTCGTGGATCTGGTAAATAGCATGATCAATCTCTGCATTTCTTGCATAGCTGTCAATTGTAGTATCTTTTTGCATTTTATATGTAACTGCTATCAACCAGAGCATGACACACATATGCATGCAGGTATTGTTACAAGACGTCCTCTTGTTTTACAGCTTCACAGAATTGATGATGGAAGAGAATATGCAGAGTTCGCTCACCAACCAAGAAAGAGATATACTGATTTTGGTATGTCTAGAGTGCTACATCCACTTTAGCAAGAAAATATCTATTATTACCGTGATTATACAATTTAATGCGTGTGTTCTATTTTGATGTTAATCTCATTCTTTCTATTGATCAGGCGCTGTGAGGAAAGAGATTGCTGATGAGACGGATCGTGAGACGGGTCGAAGCAAACAGATTTCATCTGTTCCTATATATCTCAGTATCTACTCTCCTAATGGTGAGACAACTTCCCTCGTTCCCTATGTTTCATTGTCTTGGTTTACCTGTCATCCACCCTCAATCCTTTGTTTTTGGGTTTTAGGTATTTGAATTCTTAATCTGTTTTTAAGGAATTGAACTACTTGTTAAGGATGCATGTATGCTTGAGCTATATTAGATTTCTTTAACCACTGGTCATGTATATTTTAAAAGTGAAGCTATTATATACCTTTTGACATTAAAGCTTTGATTGATGGCTTCTTCTCATATCTGTTTCTTGTACACGTTGGGTACATGGGATCGTTCTGCCTTAGACTTAGACGGAATATTGATTTGAGTAATAAACTTGAATGCTTGATAACTCTTATGATGACACTAAAAGAAGGCTTGTGCCTGTAGGGTTAAGAGTACTGTTTTGTAAAAAAAATGTGAGGTAGTCATGTTTTCATAGTAACTCCAAAAAAGTATAGGGATCTTGGCGAGGCAACCTTATTAAGGCTTAGAGTGATGTTCTGTAACATCTATAGGACGAGAAGCTCCAATGGGTGGATTAGGACTACATTGGTACCAATTAGACATCCACCCTGCGGCTATTGTAGAGCTATCAATGTAAGTTTTGTTTTAATTGAGCTTTAGTTCAGATTGTTAGAAGTGTGAACTTGTTAATAGTCTGGCCTTACTGTTGGCCTTTTGCATATGGTATTGATGTATCTAGTTGTTATATGATTGGGTGCCAATAAGAATTATGTGATTGCATTTAAAAAGAAAAGTCCTACAAGGTGTGCTGGTATGCCTACCCCGTCCTCATTGTTTATGTTGGACTGCTCCACTTACTTTTCACTTGGCCCTTTCTTCATTTCTTATGCATAAGTTTTGAAGTGAGGTTAAGGTTGATTGGTAGGTAATAAGAACAATCTTGTTTCAAAATAAAATTAAGAGTGCATACAAAAGACCCGCCCTTATGTTCCTTTGTGATCATTTATCCATCAATTAACAATTCTCTATATAGCTTGAGATAAGAAGCTTAAACCTCATGGTTCCATTTGCCTCTATATCTGGTAGTATATATATAATGTGACAAGTTAGTGCTATGCTTACAAAATATTTGCATTCGTACAATAATTCAAGAGGCAATATCTAGTGTGTTTTTTTAATTTATATATCTATGTTCTTTGTTTCTTACAGTTTTTTGTTACAAAAACTCACTTGTTAATGTATGATGTTGACAGTTGTGAACTTGACTCTGATCGATCTTCCTGGTCTGACAAAAGTAGCTGTTGGTGAGTTCAGAATCATTATTGTTCTTGCAATTTTAGATTTATGGTGTTTTATGGCCTCCCTCATTTCACCCCTGTATGATCTTTGTAGAGGGTCAGTCAGAGAGCATTGTGGCAGACATTGAAAACATGGTGCGATCCTACATTGAAAAGGTATGTAATCTGTAACCTAGCCCTTGCTATATTCATTTTGAAGAATTGCTTCTACGACATTGTCTGCTCATCCTTATTGAGACATGTTAAATCAATAACGCCCTTTGATCTGGGGGAGACTATATCAAAACACTCTTAACATAACTACAGCAATCACCCTTAATTACTTGAAAAAAGGGTACCCCAACTCACACCCACACACGTTATCTTGCAGGCAAATGATTGAAAATAACTTTATTTGGCCACGTTGCAGCGCTAAAAGCAAATTCTATTATTTTGCTGAAATAGTATATAATTTTTGTTAACAGCATATAAATTGCTATAAGTTGATTTTTTGGGATCATAATGCAAAGAATCTTGTCCTATTTGTTTGCCTTGCAGCCTAACTGCATTATTCTGGCCGTTTCTCCTGCCAACCAAGATCTGGCTACATCTGATGCCATCAAAATTGCCCGCGAGGTAGATCCGCAAGGTTTGTATTGTCTAATTTACCTTTCTCTATGACTTCATTCATTTGAGTTGATCATTTGATAAATAGCATAGTGAAAGATCAAAGAAAATTTGGCTTTTCAAATACACTTTTTGTGACGTGAGCCAGGAAGCTGAAAGAAACTTAGAATGCAAAGCCTTAATTCTTCACAAATCACAAATACTTGAATACTGTTAGAATTTGTTATAGTCACGGGATTCAAGCCTGTTGGATACTATGCTTCTCACATTGCTTAAGTTCAGCATTAGGAGCTGCATATTTGTAGCAGATACCGTCTGAACATACTTACAGTTGCTCATTATAAACATATCAGTTAAATCTGTTTCATAAAGCTGTCATGCATACAGTTTCATCATTGTTGTTTGCTTCTTTAGGTTTTAACTATGTTAAATATGAATGTGCAGGGGAGAGGACTTTTGGAGTTTTGACAAAGATTGATCTTATGGACAAGGGTACTGATGCCGTTGATGTAAGTTGTGTCTTGAATTAGTTTTTGTTATAAGAGTGAATTTGTGGTACTAGTAACTCTGTTGGTGTGTCATCTGCAATGCAGTATTTGCATTTATCCTAAGTTAGGTTCTGTTTAATTCTGAACTGTTGATACTTCCTGCCTATTAACTCTTCCCCTTCACATCTTAAATGGCCAAATTTGTCTTTTGAGTGTTAAATGCACTATTTAACTTCAAAGTTATTTAAGTTGATTTGTTTTCTATAGAGTTGCTGACTTGATTATGCCATAAATAGGAAAAAGTAATGCACAAAATGGATACGAATCCAAAACCATTTTAAAAGTCAGAATAACTAGGTTCTATATGTATTCTATTCATTTTGACTTCACGACCATTATGGTTTTGAAATTGATGTCATGAATTCGTCCTGTGTTGGTAAGTTGAGTAATCTTACAAAAGATGGGAGCAGTTTCGCTCATTCATGATCCTTATTTGCTGAGTTTTGTATATTGAATGGGTGGAGAAAACGGGGCCCTATACTTATTTGTGTAATAGTGTTACATGTGTAGTATCATACTTTACATAGAGACGGTTTAAAGCCTGGTAAGATAATACTTTCTGTATTAAAGGCTTAAGACCATCATGGATTGAGGTGAAACTGGAGATATGATTGGGTCCTTAGTTTAGTTGCACATCCTTTTCAATTTTAAAGGGATACATAATAAATTAGGTTTTGTTTTGTAAATTTCCTTTCTCTGTAATTGATCAAAATAGTTAAGTGTTACTCACCCTCTGGATTTACAGATGTTGGAAGGAAGATCTTATAAGCTGAAGTTTCCTTGGATTGGTGTTGTGAATCGATCTCAAGCCGATATTAACAAAAGTGTTGACATGATTGCTGCTCGGAAGAGGGAGCGTGAGTACTTTTCTACTACCCCAGAGTACAAGCATCTTGCTAGCAAAATGGGTTCTGAGCATCTCGGTAAAGTGCTTTCTAAGGTAACTTCGATCTTTTCCGAATCATGTATGTGTATATATGTATGTACAACGCGTGTATGTAAATTGGCTGTTTCATTGTCGGCTGCAGGTGTTTTTTTGTAAAGATATCTAACACTCTTTACTATTTTATTTGTTTTTTCAGCATCTGGAAACGGTCATTAAGTCACGAATTCCAGGCCTTCAATCTCTAATCAACAAAACAATTATCGAACTTGAATCAGAATTGAGTCGTCTTGGGAAACCCATTGCTACTGATGCTGGAGTAAGCACACCCTTTTTATTTTTATATACATATTTTCCTTTTGCCTGAATACGCATTTGTGAATCTAAATGCTTATAACATCTCTCTTTTTCTGCATTGCAGGGAAAGTTGTACATGATTATGGAAATATGTCGTGCTTTTGATCAAACATTCAAAGAACATCTTGATGGCATGTATGTATTAGAAGGGACTTGATATTATTATTTCCAGTGCTTTAAGCAATCGATGTTGTGAATTTCATATGCGTGACAATTGGTTCTAATGCTTTACAGACGGCCTGGTGGTGACAAAGTTTATGGAGTTTTTGATAATCAGCTACCTGCTGCCTTGAAACGGTTACAATTTGACAAGCAACTTTCTATGGAAAATGTGAGAAAACTAATTACGGAAGCCGACGGATATCAGCCTCATTTAATAGCTCCTGAACAAGGATATCGTCGTCTTATTGAATCTACCTTGATTACTATCAAAGGCCCTGCTGAGGCAGCTGTTGATACGGTGCACATCCAACCTATACAGTTTTATGGAATGAATTAGTGGCTATTTCGTATTTATGCAAGTCATTCTTGTATCTTTACTCACCTAATGTTCTACAAGTTTAAGATGCCGTTGCGGCCTCGTATAATTTTCTAAATCATGCCCAAATTATGCTTATAACTTACATAGGCATTTATATACATAAGCTTGCTTTTGCAGCCAAATATTCAGTCATGTGAAATGTCATCTTGCTTTTGATATACAAGTCTATCATCATTTGATTAGTTGTCTTCTTGTTGGATTCAGGTTCATAGTATACTGAAGGATCTTGTGCACAAGTCAATTAACGAGACCGCGGTTAGTCTCAAGACCTTCTCTATATATGAATTATTATATCATTTGAGCATCCTAAATTCATTTTTTTTAAATAACCATAGATTGATGTTCTTAATCTGGTAGATTTTATTTCCTTCTCATATCGTGTATTCTTAGTTTCATTGAACTTGAGTTGCCAGTGTCGAAGTCTTCTGTATCATTGTGTACCTTCTTTTCTTCTTCTCTTGTTATTTATTAAATTTTGCTGGTGTGTGAATTACAAGCATGGACCCTATAATTTACCAACCTGCAGTTTTGGTCCCAAGTTAATTTTGCATTGCAGTCCCATTTAAAGTTCAGTGAACATTTTTTTTCAACCAAAGTCGCATATGAGCAGCACATGTCATATAAGGGGTGTGTGGTGGTTTCATACCTTTTTGAATTGAATATAAAATATTCCTTCATCCACACATGTCTAACCTGTTCAGCCACACATCTACAGATAGTCAAAAATTACTTTCTTAATTTCTTTATGTTTTTGTGGCTTTGACTTAAAAGTCGAAACGTGGTCTTTCTTTAGTTTTATCTATTTATTTCACTACCCTGTGTTTGTTTTAACTCGTGCAAATTTAAATGTTATTTCCTTAAGACTGTAACACCTTTCAATAAATGTTGGTTTTATCTCACTCCCACTGATATGATCATGTCCAGGAGTTGAAGCAATACCCATCCCTCAGAGCGGAAGTTATGAATGCAGCTTGCGATTCATTGGATAAGATGAGAAACGAGAGCAAGAGAGCTACTATACAGTTAGTTGATATGGAATGCAGTTATTTGACTGTTGATTTCTTCCGTAAGCTTCCACAAGATATCGAAAAGGGCGGAAATCCAACACACTCGATTTTTGATCGATATAATGATTCTTATCTTCGTAGAATTGGTAGGTTACATTATACTGTAAATCTACATTCACTTGCATCTGCACTTTATTTAACTTTTCTTTCTTCTTACAAACACAGGATCAAATGTTTTGTCTTATATACATATGGTGGTTGGGACTCTAAGGCACTCCATTCCAAAGTCGGTTGTCTATTGTCAAGTGCGTGAGGCTAAACGTAGCTTACTTGATCATTTCTTCACCGAATTGGGTGCAAAAGAGGTGAGTATCATCAGCTGTACAGTTGCACTTTTGTTTATTATGTTTTCAAAATGTTGGCTGTGTATATCAACTTAGGAGCGTTTAGATATGCGTCTAAAAAACCTCTAATATATCTTTCTTAGTTTAAAGGTAAGGGTAAAAATGGAATAGTTTTTTAGTATTAGTTAATAGTTTTCAAAGCTTTAGAAAACGGATGTTCTTGAATGAGATAGCCAAGCATAATTTGTTTATGAATTTTTGGCAACCATGTTCATAGATTTGATGTTGGAAAAACATTGTTATCAGGGAAAGCAATTGGCTAAATTGTTGGATGAGGATCCAGCAATCATGCAGAGGCGTATGGACTTGGCCAAAAGACTGGAGTTGTATAAATCCGCCCAAGCTGAGGTTGATGCTGTTGCTTGGGCCAAGTAGATTCATTTGGCTTCCATTCTCGACTAGGGTTATAATCGTCCAAAAATTTTAATTACTGATTTGTTATATAATTTCCTATGAAAATTACTGCCTCCCTCGTCACACATAAACTTCAGCAATCATTGTTTGGTATGCACATTTGAAACCTTCTAAAAATGCACACCAAATAGTGAAAGCTGCAGTTTTTGTGGACTGGGGGTAGTATTTGCTTGCACCCATATCTCTATAGCTGCACAACTTGCCTCATTTGTTGTACCAGTGGTCTTTGATTTTGTAGAAACAGACGTTTTGATAGTTGTTACACATGTTAATAGCATTCTTATTTTGTGTGACGAAGACGATTGTAGATGATTTACCTATTTCTATATTTTATTTACACCATCACCACTTGAGTATGATTTACGTACCGACAATTTGTTTTTAGATTTATATCCGGGGCATCTTTATTGTACAAGTCATATGGGGAATCTTTGTTGTACAATTTGTATTGGGTTTAAGCTTAGGTTGTGAAACTTGCAGCTGGGCCACTCTTTGACCTTTTGGAAGCTGTATGTTAATTTGTGTTCTGACTTAAGAAACAAATCGGTAATGTATCCATCCTTTTTCATATAGTTTAAGGCTTGTTGGAAGTCTCGTTTATTTTTATTTATCGTGTTGATGAGTTTATTTTTATTTATCGTGTTGATGATTTTGTAGACAAGTGGTGCTATTTCGAGAAAACATAATCAGATACTTATCAAAATGTACGAAACATGGACCTTGCACTATTTGGAACCCTCAAACTAATGTAGGTAGGGGTGAAAATGAGTTGAGCTAGAGCTCGCTCGTTTATATATAAAAAGCTCGAGCTCGAGCACATTTTGAGCCTCACATTTTGAGCTCTGGCTCGGCCTGAGCTTGTTTACACGGTTATACGTATAGAAAATATATATACGTATATATTTCTAGGGCTCGTTTAGGCTCGCGAGTCTAAACGAGCTTTTTGTATAGAGCTCGGTTATTAAAAGAGCCCAAACTTAGGCTCGAGCTCGTTTAGGCTCGGCTCGTTCGAGCTTTTTACCGATCTGATTCCGAGCTTTTCACGAGCGGCTCGGCTTGTTTCCACCCCTAAATGTAGGTCAGTTTTTTGGTTCCAAGGATGCAAGCAAGTATGTTTGTTTCTTTATGAAAGACAAGTCTCAACTCGCTCGCCCACATACCCTGCACATTTTATACTATTTGAGGCATGAGATTCTCCAGCATCAACGTCAATCATAACGAGAGATGGTTAAAAAAAAATGTATTCTTAAAACATACTTAAATAACATATTATATTGTTTTGAGGTGAATAAGTTTTCAATAATTTTGCCGGAGGTCTTTCTGGAAGCAGTCCCTTTACCCTAGGGTAAGGGTACGACTTGTCCACCATCACCTCCCTTATATCTCACTCCGGCGGAATTGGGTATTGTTGTTGTAAGTTTTCTAATAATTAACAAACATAACAATCTTTTTTGTAATTAAAGTAACATCTGATTGAGAGCATTTCGGCAAAAATTATCTTCGAGTAAAGTCAATTGGACTAACAGAAAAGCACTATTTTGCCATGTGAACAAATAAAGTCTTGATTGTTCAATAGAATTCAAAATTATATAAAATTTTTGTTAAAACTGAATCAAATTGATATTCATAAAAAACAAAAAACAAAACTTTTTTTTAAGTGTAAATTAACGTTATGTTTTAATTAGTTAATATAATATTGATATTAAATTAATCTTAATAATAAAAGCGATGTGCATACAATGTTATACAAGTAACATATATAAACACAAATATTCGTTAAATTTGGTTTATGTTAAAATCTATTGAGGGCACAAACGGAAAAGATGTCTCACGGGTGCCCTTACGGCAAAGTTTAATGTGACTTTTGAAAGAAAGTTTGATTTATTTAAAAATCGGTGCCTCTAAGGACACTCATTAGACAACCCATTTATAAAAATCCCCAATCGAATCTAACTATTTATATAAAACAATTGACAACTAAAATCCAAACAAATCAGAGATCTGATCTTGTTTTTTCTAATTAATGACACTAAAAGAAAGGAAGATTAGTCTTTTAAGTGTCTGGATTGGCAGGGTGTGGGTTTTGTTTTACACCTTTTCACATTAACGATATTCATGTGGAATAAGCAAAAAGAAACAAGAGATATTTCTGTGTGGGATGGGAGATGTTAGCAAAGGCCCATTAAGCCAAAAAAGTAAACACCCCAATAAGTCCATAACTGATACAAATAATAATTGGTAAAATGGGATTCACATAAATTAGTGGATGGATTGTCGATTTTTTGGGAGAATCATTGAATATTGAGTCAAAGTAATACTCCAATTTTTTTCTTCCTTTTCTCTTAATTGTATCTCAAATCTTATGGTTAATCTACAAAATGAAACAAACCAAAACATGCATTCTCTCATTTCTTATTGTTACCTTGTTGGTAGCATATCGAACAAACGCTACCAAGCAAGAGGACAAAGAGTTTCTCGAGGAGCATAATAAGGCCCGTCTCGATGCAGGATTACCTCTATTTACCTATGATCAAAAGCTCGCGGAATATGCGCTAAAGTTTGCGTTATCCAGAGCTCGTGATTGCTTTTTACGCCACTCTGAAGGGCCTTATGGCGAAAACCTTTTCTGGGGGAATGCTGCCAAGTCCTTAAAATGGACCCCGAAAGATGCTGTCAATGCTTGGATGAGAGAAAAAAAGTATTATGACCCGAAAACAAATAAATGTCTGCCACGCCAAGAATGTGGTCATTACACACAAATTATGTGGAAAGATAGCAAAAAGGTTGGTTGTGCGAAAACAAATTGCAAAGGCAAAAACACGTATATCGTATGCGAGTATGATCCGCCTGGGAATTACGAGGGGTTTTCACCTTTTGTTAATCACGACCCGTACATTTATAGCCAAACTTGAATCAAAATGTTAGGTTACAAATTTTTGCCGATGCATCCTTTACGTACGTATTTGTATATATAATGTATTTTTGTGGTGAGTTCTTTTGTTTGCAATCTTTTTACATCTAGAGAACAAAATATCAAATACAGAATCATACTTTGACATTTTTTGTTGGGTTTTGCTAAATAATGCCCACCACCGGGCAATGTTTAATACAAATATAAAAGGAAACTTGGACTTTTTTAAATAAAAAATAACATCTATTTAAGTTAATTTTTATGTTCATTTATTGTACATTAAATGCATAATTACTTTAAATATGAAAAGAACAGATTATTTAATAAACCTTAAGCATTGCCCAGTGGGTAGTGTTTAGCAAAATTGTACTAGTCTTATTTTGCCTCTCATCCAAGAATAAAAGGCAAGGTCACCACTCCTTCACCATACACATCAGCGCCACGTCCGCTTTCTCTTTCCTCTCACTTCCCTTCACCACCCTTCACCAATTAGTAGTCAAGGTTACCTCCAACTTCACTTTTTATTAAATACCACTTTATAAAAATATACCACACTAAATACCTCACACACACTCACACACACAAAATAAAAAACTAAGCCCTTCTCTTTCTTTTTCATTTAGTGGTCAGACCACCAATTTTGGTTTTGGGAATTGTGAAATACGCGTGAGATGAAATGGAGCAAGGGTGATATTTGGTGATGTGGGGCCGTTTGGTGAGGGAATCCCTCCCTTGCCTAGTAGCCTAAGGATAAAGTGAGTGGTCACCACTCTCTCTATCCATATCAGCGTCACATCAACTTTCTCTCTTCTCTCACTTTCCATCACTTCCTCTCACCTTTCACCAATTTTGGTCAGCTTCCGCTCACCTTTTATTAAAATACTTAATTTATATAAATATACCCCATTAAATATCCCCACACACTCACAAAAAAATATTTACTTTTGGAGTTGGGTCCCACAGTTTTTTCACACTCACTATGGTATCCAGCTCACCATACTTTTGCAATTTGACTGTGCCATTGGAATGCCGTTTTGGTGGTCACTCGTGACTTGACACTAATGCTGAGTGGCTCACCCACCACACTGAGTAGTCTAAGAGGATCGGGTATAGCAAAACCACCCACGCCAATTTCTACGTGGCCAAGGATGAGGCGACACTGCCCATCCGCCACCACATCACCATAGCCCGCCACTTCCCATTCCACCACTTAAGTGACAAGGAAAAGACAAAAAAACAAAAAAAATAAAAATAAATAAAATTGTGTGATTATTCTTGTTATTTATTTTTTTGAGTGTTGGTGACTGCAAGTGACAAAGAGAAAAGATAGTTACAATTGTAACAATAATTTTTAGTTTACCTTTCGGATTGAAACAATAATTGCAAACAATTGTAAAAGAACGTGTAAATAACCACCCAAACGAATTGCAATATGCTTCTACGAACGTCTCCATAGATCGTTACTTTGCTTCTTAAGGAGTTCCTCTGGTACGGTGCACATGTTTCGCCATCCCCAGTCAGCAAATTGAACAAAATACAAGTCATAATCCAACAAAATCTTATTGGGAGATGATTAATACAACACCTTAATTGATTTGACATAATGTACAAAACTCAATACTGCATTAAACATATGGTGGCGTGTAATGTAAGTGTTGTATGAATTACCTCCAGTTCTTAGTGGTATACCAAGTACTCACTTGCTATGACGTTAGACTGGTTATAAGATAGAGGTAGACTCGATCAAGTTATAACTTATAACACAGGTGGTTATACAGCATCTAAAAAATGGCAGTTACATGTTACAAAAAAAAGTTATATATAACTAAAATTGTCACCATTAGTTGCATCTGCTCTTGATCTAAAACTAAAGAACTACCAGAGTACGTCCAGGTTCCTTAATATAACCACTAGACTGAAAATGATCATATTAAACAGACAACATATCTGATGGTGAGGCTAAACTCTCTACATACTCGATGCCTCCTAGCTTCCTCAGTCGGCCAAAACTTGCCAAGGTGTTCACCTCCTTATATGATTCTTTAAACATGTCGAAAACTATGAGTTTTTGTGACTCATGGTTCAGACAAAGCAATTTTCCATCATCCAAAACACACACAAGGTCGTCATAACCTCCTATTGACGCACGATCTGATGAATACTTTCTTAACCATGATTTCCCAAAACCATGTTCGTTCATGACCCATAACTCAACATCATTAGCTTGATTGCAAATCATGCAAAGACGTCCGTTGAATGTACCCAAACGTCTCCATTCACATCCTGATGGAATTAGTATCTCTGAAAATACCTTCTCCTTAATATCGAGAGCTACTATCAATGGCCAATGTGATTCTTTTCCGGCAATCCAATACAAAAATCCATTTACAAAAGTACCTGAGTGGTGATAAAAGTCATATTTTCCGATTAACTTTGATCGACTGCTCCATGACTCATTTTTAAGACTGAAGATGTCATAAGACTGAATACTAATTCCTATTCTCACAATCTTTAAATCATCTGAGGTTGTACCATAACCAAATCCATAAACATAGTTACTGATTAGAGACCCTTGTGGGTGAGGAACTACCTTAAAGGCTGTTGAGACCGGATTGTATAGGATCATTTCATTCAAACGATTTTCTTTTGGGATGACTAAAAGAACTATCCCGTTGAATGTTCCAACAACAGAGACCACTTCATCAACCAAGTTTCCAAAAGGACAATGAAGTTTGACCATCGAATGACACATGTCATTTCCTTGTATAGAATTGTCGATTGCGTGCAAAGGTAGGACATTGGGAAGGATCATTCGACGTGATCTTGACTTCATAAACTTTGGATCTGAAATAACACGGTTCCAATGCTTTGATAAACATTTGAGCCGCAACAAGGTCTCGGTAGGCACTCGAAGAAATATACTGTGAATAATTTCTTCAGGTAGTATACACCCGTCCGCCATCAATGATATACGGGCCGATCAACTGAAACCGGAATTCAAGTTATCTAGTGTATAGATCATCAAACCAACAAACAAATTTCACATACAACACTTTTACTGGATTAGTAGCAAGGTGACTCATAATTTGATCAGTAAAGGATAGCTAAAAGGAAGTTATGGACGTTCTTTGGATGGTAAATTAACGCATATAAGTAAAGTAACAATTAAACTCTGGTTAACCCAACTAACTTATTACTTATATGAGAAACATTGTTTGAAAAGTAGTAAATGAGAACACCCACTTGATGAAAAATGTCATGAGATTAAACTACCTTAAACTGAAGTAACTACAAGATACAATGTGCCATTCAAGAAGTCTAGTTCATGTGCAATACTTGTGAATTCAAGCATAGTAGACCTTCTATCATGACCTCAAGGTGCAAATTGGCCTCAAACTTTTAAGACCGTCCTAAATGGGTACTCAAGCATATTATAAAGTAGTGGTCTCATGTTTGAACATCTTGATAAATAGGCTCATAAAAATGACACGAGTAACTTCATTCTCAGTAACCAGTCTCCGATCCTGAGGTTTTTAAATTACAACTATGACCAACGGAAGCAGACAACTAACTTTAAGCTGCAAAAATCTATGAAAAGTGAGTTACAAAAAAGAAATTAAATCGTGAATAAATATTTAGGATCCAGAGTTATTATTATCTGCTAATATCACTTCTCAATTTCTTATAATCCTTAGTTTGGGCAGCACATAACCTCAATCAAATTAGGGGGTGTTTGGCTAAGTTTCTAGAAGAAGAAGAAAAAAAATGTTATAGCTATAGCCTTTTGCATATAGCCCATTCAAAAGGGCTTTATTATATTTATTCTTTTGGAATCTCCAAAGGGCTTTAGCATAAAGCTTTTATTTTGTTCTTTAATAAAGCAAACCACTTATGGTGGAGAGACGAAGACAGAATGGGGCAGGATGGGCAAGTGCCTCCTAGCGAAAAACTTGTAGTGTAAATTTTTTCAAATATCTGGCTATTTTTGTAATTTGCCATTCTAACGAACCGATTTGTAGTGTAGTTTTTAAAAATTATCAAAGTTTACCCCCTAGTTGCAAAAGGTTTGTGACTATTATTATATATACTAAAAGGGAGAACATCCACTGTAGCTACAGTGGACGAAATAGTGCTCATGTGCATTTTAGTCCCTGAGGTGAAACTGTCGTTGCAAGATAGGTCCTTTGAGGACTAACGAAGCAACACACTGGGGACTAAAGATGCAACATGTCGAGAATTTTAGGGACTTTTTACGTAAAAAAACATATTATTTCCAGAATTATTTTGTACCTAACGAATTTACAAAAATGGTCCCTCAGGTTAGCTGTAAATAGCATCGTTAGTCCCCCGTTAGCGATATTTTGCAAATTTAGTCCTTAATAATTTTTTTCCAGATCGTTTTATTTCGATTTTAGATTAGACACAACATTCTCGCAGCAACGCGCGGGTGCCCCCACTCGTTATCACTAAAATGTGAGACATATGACGTTCAATTCCCTGACTTGAAGTGGGGAGTGCTTTACCTAGTTTGAGTATGTATGCCGGTGAGTTCAAAAGCCATGGATTAGTCGGTCAAAAAGAGTGGAAACCATTGTTCCCCCAGAAAAAAAAGCTATTAAGCACTAAGTTATCAGTAACCTAACCATAAGGCTGGACACAGAGGGCCGGAAAAATATCGGTCGAAGGCAAGGGTGACCGACTTTGAAGTCGGTCATGGCCATTGTGATATTTTGGTCAAGTATCGGTCGAGTAACACAAAAAAAAAACAACAACAATCGGTCGACTATTTGACCGATTTTTACAACACGCTCTTTAAGTTTTAGTGATAAATATCAACTTGGTCATCGACTGTGGCAACTTGGTCGTGTCTGGTGGGTCATCGGACAGAGAAAGTTGGTGGGGCACATGTCTCTAGCCTAAGTACTAAGTTATGAGTAACCTATCCAAACACCCACCTAAAGTAAAAGCTGATTAAAAGGCATACAATCATACAAGTAGAACTACTAAAGTCAGATTGGAAAGGAAACAATAAGAAAATACTGAAAAAGTATATAAAATAACCAAAGATAAAACCAAAATACAGGAAACCCATCAGACAAAAAATTAAGAAGAAAAAAGCACCTGTTGACAAGGAGGGTCACATCTGACGGCCGAAGACGATGGCACCAAATAAAAAGGAAACGTCAAGAGAGTGCGAGTTGTGACGGGCGGGTGCTGTTGGCGTATGTGTCCGAACGGTATACACCCTTCGGACTTTATTCCCGCCTCCGGTAACTAACCCTTCGGATCCTCATCCAGAAGCCGGAGGGTCAAACACAGCTATCATATTATCCGAGGACTCCTCTTTTACACAAAGGACAATAGCATTAATTGCGGTCACGCTGCCATCCCAGATTCTCATGGATTGTGTTACCCACGTGACCTGACAACCTACCTACTATGTACAGTGTAACACTGTTTGCTCCTTCCCGAGGTAAAGCAGGTAAGGAGGTGGGATAGTATAAATACCCCCACCTCATTTATGTCACACAACTAACACACACATATTGCATTTACTCCCAACTGCTCTTTTACCCTTCGTATCATACATACTTACTCTCACACCGGAGGCGGTTCCTGGGAACACTCCCGGGGCGAGCCTAACGTGTGCTTCTTATGTGCAGGTCTCTACGTCTATCCGAAGGTCCTACACAAGAAGTATACGCTCACAAGATTTTACCTTAACAAATTTTTTCCAAAATCTTAATTTTTTCCTTCTGTTTATCACTAGATTTTTAAAGGAAATTTGATTAAAAAAAAAAATAAAAAATAAAACATACTTAAAATGGATTGGAAATATGTTTCATGCTCATATTGTAAACTTTTTTTTTTAGAAAAACAAATACATGATGTTTAATGAGATTTTTATAAAGTTTTTAAAAAAAGTTTATACATAGTAGAAAAAGTTTATAATAATAATAAAACAAAGTTTATCAATTGATAATTTAAAATGGTTTGATATTATTACGGGCAAATTGCAAAAATGGTCACTAAAGTATCACGAAATCGTAAAAATGGGACCGGGTCATAAAGGCGTGCAATTTTGTCACTAACGTTTCGAATAAGTGCAAAATAGCCACCGAGAGCGTTTTCCGTTAGTTTGCTCGTTAAGTTCCACGTCATTGAGGGTAGTATTGTCATTTCATGGTTCATTTTCTCTCCCGCCAATTATAATTGAAGGACTATATTAGCAAACAACGTAAACTCTTGAGTTAAAGCTACTAGATTACTAGAGTGCCTTTTTCAGAGTACATTAAATCCCCAAAACCAACCAAGTTACATATCCGTTGTGAAGATAATCAACTGTCAAACCCTAACCTTTAAAAAAGAAAAAAAAAAATCCTAAATCGGAACAAAGGACCCAAGTTATGGCGAATAATGATAAGGGAAAGTCTTTGTTAATTGGGGGGGGGGGGGAAGAATCATCCGAAAAGTCGTGGTCCAAGGTTTTATTAAATGATGAAGTATTTGAGGAAGTTATGAAAAAATTTGGTGATGAAGTAATTACCAAGTATGGTTCGTATGCAAACATAGGGAAGGAGATGATAGAAGTTATTCTTCAATGGATGTGGAACAAAACCTTCAACGAACCAAATGTGGAAGGTAGTGGTGCGATATCTATTCCTACCATTGGAAGTGTTAGCGGTTGCTCCAATGAGGTAGTTGCAGAGACAAAAAGAGAGAGGGGAAGGCCCAAAAAGAAAGTAATTTTTTCAGTACCAAACGATAAATCGAGTACAATGTCACCAAAAAGGAAGAGGGGAAGACCTGTAGGAAGTGGGAAGAAGAAGGAGGGGAGTCATAATCCGACTACAAGTACACAAAAAAGTAAGAGGTGAAGGCCTGTTGGGAGTGGGAGGAAGAGGAAGGGGAAGGAAGAGCATACGGATATTGGTATGTTAATATAGTATACTTCATATATTTGAGACATTTTTTAATTTGCTTATGTTCGATGCTATGTTAATGTGTCCTGATTTGTTAATTTGCTTATGTTAATGTGTCCTCATTGGTTAATGTGTCCTGATTGGTTTAGGATAAACGGAGTCTTATGGTTTTAAGTAGGCTGTTAGAATATCATAAGTGCGAATGTTTGGCATTGCATTTGTACTGCTATAAAAAAGATGAATTGCAGTTGTATAATTTTAAAGTGTTGTAATGGAATTCTTTGCTCTGTCTTGTATACTTGGTTTCTATATCACCACATTGACTTATTAACCAAACTACAACAATACTTGTATAATTTGTTTCAATGTGGTGAGATATAGAACACTGCATTGCTCTGCTTCATTTGAGCCTGCATACTTCAGTCTGCACTTGTCTGCATAACTGTTTCATTGACAGCTGCTGCATGGACTTTGTTGTAGCAGCTGTAGTAGCTCGTTAGACTTGAAGTTTGATTTAAAATGATAAATGTGAATAGGGTGTTACTTTAGTTGACTATTAACATTTGAACTTAAACGGTGGCAGGTTTAGTTACTTATGAGGGTGAAGTTGTGTTCATCATGCACAATAATGGAGTCTTTGAATTTGGTCCATTGAGGTATGTACAAGGGAATGTTTCTAGACTTTGTGGGTTTGTCTCTGATAGAGAAATCTTTAGCCTTGGTTTGGATGATATGTTTTCACACATTAAGGGAGAAAAATGGGATGTGTTCTTTTGTTTTCCTAGCAAGTCATTAGAAGAAGGTTTGAAGCTGATTCACACAGACAATGATGTGCATACAATGATTGAGCTAGGTTGTCGTGCTAGTTTTGTAGATTTGTTTGTTACTAACACAAAACAGATGTTATCTCCCTACTATTTAAACAACATTGATGTAGAGGGCGATGGTGGGGAGGTTATCAGATGGGTTGAAGAAAATGCTAGCTTGCGGTGCTCTATTACTTCAACTCCTTTTAGGACTAGCACTTAAAAAACTTAAAGGAAAGTGGATGATGTTGATGCTTCACAACCAGAATTCGGGAAACATAAAAAGATGGTGAAGAGGTCTGTGGATAAGGGAAAAGGAAATATGGTTGATGAGGTTGATGAGGCTGATGTTGTCATTAGAGACGGTGGTTCTATGAAGAAGTCAACATGTGTTGCTTCAGTGAATGTGTAAGCAAGGGGTGTGGGTTTTTTTAGACCAAGAAGTGATGTTAGAATCACTAATTGCGTACTGGGTCTAAGGGCACCAAGATCAATGGGTACAATGTGGTGTTATTTTGATTAGGTGAGTTTAATGAATTGTTTAGCAAATATTTTGGATACATTGCATTGCCTATTATAGTAACCTCATTTCATTGCATATTTTGAAGATTTTGAAGATTGACATATGGGTTAATCTATTCATCTATTCAGAATATGTAATGTGTAGAAACAAAAACACTTTAATTTGGTTGTATTTACTTATGTAATTTGTCTAATGCTTCGATTAGTAGCATTTACAATTATGTGTTTGTGTATTGTATTATGGTTACAATTCTGTCAATTTTTTGTGTTTGTGTTTGTGTTTGTGTTACGAATCGAACACAGTATATCAAGACAAACGAGATCAAGCGACCCATTCCATTCATAAACCATAGGGAAACATTTACAACCTTAGGGGAAACCACAACCCCTACCTACATCATCACCTACATCTACCTAGCTTACGACACTACGACAGTGGCACCAAAATGAACAAAAGAAACCACAACTCTACAAGTGCCCAACCACCTACTACCTACATTCATCATACACAACAAACACAACAAAAGAACCCATCACAACCTCAAGCACCCAACCCCTTCACATGTACGTTTGCCTCACAGCAAACTCAATCATGAAAACAATGTTGTCGTTTGTTTGCCTAAGCATCCTCATCAACCCCCTCATCTTTCTCATATCAGCTGACTGAATCCTCCTAAGCTTGTTCACATTGGCCCTTGCAATTCTCGAGCCCCTTAAGAGTTGGAGCTCCGCAATCAGGTCCCCCCCTAACACCCAGCATATTAGACAGCTTTTGGCACATACTCATCAACTCTTGTGCATGATGAATGTCTTCCTCAACCTCTCACTGGTAATGAGATAGCATCATTTCCGATATGACAAACGAGTTACAGGCAATGACGAGATCTAGACAGCGAGACATGTTACTGGAAAAGGGAATGATAAATTTTTGGTTACGGGTGTGTGTGTTTCTGCTTGTGTGTGTGAAGTCGTTGTGACAATTTAATATGGTAACATGAGAATAACTTTCCAAAATTAGCCATTGATGTCATGTCACACTTATACCAAAAGTTTCCCGGCAAAATGAACCATGAAATGACAATACTACCCTCAATGACGTGGAACTTAACGAGCAAACTAACGGAAAAACACTCTCGGTGGCTATTTTGCAATTATCCGAAACGTTAGTGGCAAATTTGCACGCCTTTATGACTCGGCCCTATTTTTACTATTTCGTGATACTTTAGTGACAATTTTTGCAATTTACCCTATTATTATTATTATAGACCTTTAAAAAGATTCGTTATAAATGCCCCAAGTAAAAATACACTTTTTAGGCTTTCATGCTACGTATAAAAATTCCAAAAATATCATCAAAATGTACTTTGTGTACTCTTTTTACTGATAGCAGATTAAAACCTTGACATTTATAAATGTACAGTGTTTACGTTCTAAAAGTTATACTATTGAATCTAGAGTAAAATTCTATTTGATTTGAGGTCGATATTGACATTATTTTCGGTAAAAAAACTAAGATATATATATATATATATATATATATATATATATATATATATATATATATATATATATATATATATAGGGTAGCAATGAGAAAAGGCTTAAAATGAGAAGGGTAGCAAGGATTGTGGGAGTGACATGTGTCATCCCCATGCCACATCATCATGCCGCATCACAGTTACTGCATCGTGATGCAGTAAAAATTTTGGCGGGAATTTTTTTTTCCCGGCAAAATTTTTACTGCATCACGATGCAGTATAAATTTTTACTGCATTATGGTTACTGCATCACGATGCAGTATATTTTTTTTACTTCATTATGGTTACTGCATCACGATGCAGTATAATTTTTTAATGCATCACGGTTACTGCATCACGATGCAGTAAAAATTTTGGCGGGAATTTTTTTTTACCAAAAAAAAAAAAAAATGGCGGGAAATTTTTTTTTTCTTCACGGGGTGACACATGTCATTCCCACAATCCTTCCTACCCTTCTCATTTTAAGACCCCTTCTTATAATATCCCATCACTATATATATATACTAGACGAATACCCGTGCATAGCAACGGGATTTTATAGTGATAGATAGTTTATTGATAAAAGAAAGGTTTATACGTTATAAACGAAAAATAATAAAAGTCTGAAGATTGGGAATTAAACATAATGTTTTGAAACCCGGTTCGACCCGGGTGGTTCAACCGGTTGAACCGTTCATGTTGAAAAATGGGTCGATTTAAACTGGGTCAACTTGCTAGGTTCGGTTGAAAACGGGTCAAATTAAACCGGGTCAACCCACCGGGTTTGAAGCGTCCCGTGTTAACCCGGTTTGTGATTTGTGTTAATAGTTTCCTTTTAAAATATATGTTTTCAGTTTTTTAGTTTTTCCTTCGGGTACCCCCTGACGATTAACCGGAGAAATAGATCTCGATGAGGCCTGATTCACCAGTTTGTATAGGTTTCAACGGGTCCTCTCTGGTTTGTTTTCGGATGGTTTTTATTGGTTAGCCAAACCAGTGGCGACACCAGTTCCCGGTTGAACCCGTTGATCCCGTCCAGTAAAACTATATATATCATCAACTTATTAGGTTGTATGAAGCTTTGTGTATTTTATTCATTTGTATAATGTGTATAATAACATGTATTTTTCATATTAGGGTGTTTAAAAATAACATTAATTAGTGTGTTTAATTATTTCATATGTATTATTGTTGTTGCTTATTTAAAATGTATATTATAAAAATTTTATTGTACTTTTTAGTAAATGGTGTTTTAATTGGTTGTATTTAATTTGATAGACATGTTTTTAATTGGTTGTATAATATGAATAAATCATTGTACTTTTAAGCAATGATGTGTTTTAATAAGATGATTAATTACATTATTTTTATCTCTTATATGACTTTTCAACAACTCAACTTTTTCACTTTAACTGTTTTTCCTTTATAAGTAGTATATATAAAGGGCGAAGAGTGACAAAATCGTCCAAAACAAACACAAATGACATCTTTCTGTTGGTCTTTGACTCTTTGTTTGGGACATACTTATGTAGAATGCCATGTCCGTACTTGCAAGAAGAAAATTCTATTTCTTTGTGTAATGGCCATATTGCATCTATCACTTGAATTGAAATTTTTTTAAAAAATATGTTATGTTTCAAAAATTCTGCCACAAAAAAATGTATAACTAAATAATAATTATCTTTTAATTGAACTAAGATAACAAAGTTTTTATATCATGATGCTTGATAGGCATTTAAGATTGTATATTTGTATGTGATTAAAATGTTTAATACTTGTTCGGTTTTGAACTTTTCTTTGAATTTTACAAACTTTCTATATTAGCTATTGAGTTGTACATAAGATTTGATTAATAAATATGAATTGTTGCCATCAATATGAATTGTTTCCATCAATTTGATTCAAACCTTTCCAATTCGGTCACATAATTCACAAGGCAACACACAAGGGTAAAATCGGGATCACATTAATTCACAAGGCAACACACAAGGGTAAAATCGGGATTGACTAAAAGTTAAGTTTTCCACAATTTCACTTTGGCAATTTCTCTATTATACTCCCTCCGTCCCATATTAAATGTCCATATTTGAATTTTCAAGTTTTTCTTTATCAGCTTTGACTTTAAATATTTTTGTTTGGGTTATATAGTATTTGATAAAAATTATACGCAATGAAAATACATTTAAAACTTAATCCATTCATATATTTTGTATCACGTATTATATTACACAAACACAAATATTTAAGGTCAAAGTTGGGAAACAAAGACTTTGAAAAGTCAAACATGACATTTAATATGGGACGGAGGGAGTAAGTAGTTAAGATATATATATATATATATATATATATATATATATATATATATATATATATATATAGGGATACTTTCTTACGAGAACCATCTTATCTGCGAGAACTGAGAGAACCACAAAAAACATGCATGCACGCCTTTTAAAATACATGCAAATCATCAGTAATCGTAAGTATCCACCTATATTCTTCAATATCATCATGAACTCATCCTCTTTTTTCAGAAAAACCTTACACACGGCCGCAATATTGTCGTTGCACGCCTTATAAGAACATACATGCACACCTTCAAAGAAAAATTTTGTATTTCCAATTTCTTATCAAATTTTTTAGAACAACTATGTTTTTTTAAAAACATATGTGTTGTTTTTAGAACATATGTGCAAAAATATAATTATTGAAGGCGTGCATGAATGCTTTTAGTGGTTCTCTCAGTTCTCGCTGATAAGATGGTTCTCGCAAAAAAGTCTCACTACATATATATATATATATATATATATATATATATATATATATATATATATATATATATATATATATATATATATATATATATATATATATATATATATAATTAAAATCAAACAATGTACAACGATATAGATAGATATATGAGCAATATCCTGTGAATGCCTCCATATACATTAACCCTGAAATTTTCCTTTTCTTTTGACGACTTACTGGCGTAATCAATTGATTGTACATAGAAGTCGATATTACTATATATACTAAAAGGTAGAAAGGGTTACTGTAGCAGCATTGTAGCTGCTACAGTGCTTGCTACAGTAAATTATTATTATTTTTTGCGCCACGTGTCACTACAGTACTCGCTACAATTTTTTTTTTTTTTTTTTTTACATAAATTTCCTTATGAAAATTTGTTTTTTCAAAAAAATAAAAATAGAAAAACACAAAAAATAATACATTTACAAAAAATTTCTTATACAAATTTGTTTCTTTTAAAATACCAAACAAGAAAAAAAAAAAAAAAAACATACCGAAAAAACAAGCAACCCAAAAAATTTTCAACCGCAACGCAAAAAAAAAAAAAAAAAAAAAAGAAAAAAGAAAAAAAATCCGTAAACATAAACAAATTATGCTTCCAAGTAAACATATGCATACTTGAAATAACAAAATTATTAATTACACCGTACAACTCACAAAATACAAAACATAAAACACACCCGCCGCAACGCGCGGGCTACCCAGCTAGTTATAACAATATACTAAAACCCAAAATATGATCTGTTCAAAGTACAATTTTTGCAACAGTTTTACATGACAATTTCGTTACAAAGATGTGGTCCAAATTGTAGAAGTACAAAGTGTAACAGTATGTGGTGCACATGTTTCACATATCTATTGGGTGAAGTACAGCATGAACACTGTTCCAACCACTGTTCATTTTTGCTAATACCACTCTATGGTACTGTTGGGAGCTATAATATTGGTGTAACCACTGTTTCAAACTGCCTTAGTCCTACTCTTATTAGACAAGCGACCAAATATATTATTATAATATTGCCAAAAACCCAGAAACTTCCAACACCAACCTTTATACACCTGCATACAACATAGCATCTTTTAGGAAGAAACCAAGCCAAAAAAAAAACAAAGCTTTGTCTCATCTACAGGTATGTACATTCTCACATGTTTTTTTGTTGCTACCAGTACACATTTACATTTACATGCATTTTGGCTTTTGTCTTTTGTTCAGGAATCACAATCTCCAGCTTTTTTGAGCACTTAAACAATTGCAATATACAAGTAACAACTATGTTATTATCACACATGTTGTTAGATCCTTTACTGTATTATGCCTTTTTTACAGCTTTTTACTATCAATATACATTGACTAACTCCCTTGATTGTCATAATATTCCAACAAACTTTTGCCATGCACTTTTTATTCATGTGTATCTATTACTTATGCTGTTTTATACACTGCATATTTCATACCTGTTGACTGCTTTACATAAATATATATACATAACTGTAAATATGCCTAGAAGGTTGTTACGAACAGATTTAAGAGACCACCAAGTGACTGACCCTGAAAATAGAATAGACATTAATAGAATAGGAATACCTTATAATGGGTGTGCAAATAATACCAATATACCACCATATTTTCAACAAACTCCGCTTCAAAAATATACCACTGCGTCTTCAACAACGCCTACCAACCAAAAGTTTTATTCATATGACGTATCAGCAATAAATCAACATACATTTAGTCTACAATGCCAGTACAACAACTTCAAAGTTCATGCAGTACCTGGAAGTATATGTGGCGCCAAAGAACAAATAACAGGTAATTTTTTACTTTTTTATTATAACTCATGTAAAGTTAATGTATGCATTTTCACTAAATATTTTGACATATTATGCAGCCACTTCAAATGTATTTTATATGAACCCTTTTGTTGGAGAAGGGCAAATTTTGACTACCAAAGATAAAGAACTATGTTCAATATCAGATGCTACCAAAGAAAATAGCCATATCAGATTTGATCGTAGGAAGCGTATACCAACACCAATATACAAAAATGGAAATAAAAATGGCAAAAGGCAAAAAGGTATAAACTTTTTGGTTATTACTAAATGTAATAGTAGCAGGGTCACATACTTATTATCCATTTGTTAAAAAATAGCTGTTTTTACAATATATTGGTTCTGTTTTTCAGGCATACAAAGTAACGAGGACCCTACATTTGTGACAACTTCTAATGTGCCACAACAATTTCATGATGATTTTAAAAACAATTCTGATTCAACAGCAAATGATTAGAACCTAGGTATCCATATTTAGGCCAACATTAAATACACATTAAGAAATACACCTTATATTAGAAACTACTTTGTTAAAAAAAAAAAAAAAAAAAAAAAAAAAAAAAAAAAAAAAAAAAAAAAAAAAACCTAGCATTAAATAAGTGTTACTTACATTTCCAGAAAAAGAAAACCTACCATTAAATACATACCATGCATTCATTACTAATAGGATAGCCAAATTTTATGCAGGTTTTAGTTCTGCAAAAGGCAAAAGCATACTCACTGATTCATACGATTCCACTTTTGCCAACGCTTCTTTCTTTACAAATGCAAACAATGTTACTTCCAGCAGCTATCCACATACCAGTTATAGCAATTCAACCGTCCAGAACAATCATCAGTTCAGCAGTTGTTCCTCCAATGGACATGTAAACATTGCGCCATCTGCATCATACAATGAAGGTCAGAAATGGTTATATAATAACAACAACAACAACAACAACAACAACAACAACAACAACAACAACAACAACAACAACAACAACAATAATAATAATAATAATAATAATAATAATAATAATAATAATAATAATAATAATAACTTATGTGAAGTTATTGTATACATTTTCACTAAATATTCTGACATATTATGCAGCCCCTTCAAATGTATTTTATATGAATTCTTTTGTTGGAGAAGGGCAAATTTTGGCTACCAAAGATAAAGAACTACATTCAATATTAGATGCTACCAAAGAAAGTAGCCATGTCAGATTTGATCGTCGGAAGCGTATACCAACACCAATATACAAAAATGGAAATAAAAATGGCAAAAAGCAAAAAGGTATAAACTTTTTGTTATTATTAAATGTGATAATAGAAGGGTGACATACTTATTATCCATTTGTTAAAAAATAACTATTTTTACAATATATTTGTTCTCTTTTTCAGGCATACAAAGTAACGAGGACCCTACATTTGTGACAACTTCTAATGTGCCACAAGAATTTCATGATAATTTAAGAAACAATTCAGCAACAGAAGATCAGAACCAAGGTATTCATATTTAAGGCAACATTAAATACACATTAAGAAACACACCCTATATTAGAAACTACTTTGTTAAAAAAAGACCTAGCATTAAATAAGTGTTACTTACATTTCCAGAAAAGGAACACCTAGCATTAAATACATACCATGCATTCATTACTAATAGGGCAACCAAATTTTATACAGATTTTAGTTCTACAAAAGGCAAAAGCATACTCACTGATTCATACGATTCCACTTCTGCCAACACTTCTTTCTTTGCGAATGCAAACAACGTTACTGCCAGCAGCTATCCACATGCCAATTATAGCAATTCAACCGTCGAGAACAACCATCAGTTTAACAGTTATTCCTCCAATGGACATGTAAACAGTACGCCATCTGCATCATACAATGAAGGTGAGAAATGGTTAAATAATAATAATAATAATAATAATAATAACAATAATAATAATAATAATAATAATAATAATAATAAAAGAAAAAAAAATAAACAAGGCACAAACTTTTACTTAATATTAGTTGACCCTCTATTGTTACCAACTAAGATAGCTAATGTTGTTTAAAAAAAATTGTTCCAGGTGTGTCGCATCTATATATCGACATTGGAGACTGTGACTATACATGTCAATATTGCAAAGCGGCTTTCTGGTACGGTGAAAGATTGAAAATAGGATCTCGATGGCAACCGATAAAATATAATAAGTGCTGCGGAGGTGGGCAGGTGTATCTCGAAAAAGAATTAGACCTGCCAATGTTTTTCAAACAAATATTCAAAGATAAACACTTCTTGGAGAATATACGGGCGTACAATCAAATGTTCAGCATGACATCATTTGGTGCACAGATAGACGATAAAGTTAACGATGGAAGAGGGCCATATGTGTTTAAGATTTTAGGGGAGATCCACCATTGGATAGGCACAATATGTCCTACCAATATAAATGAGCCAAAGTTTATGCAGCTTTACATTTATGATACGAAGAATGAGGTAGCTAACAGGATGAAACGTTTTGGTGGAAAAGAGCATAGCAATTTAAAGCCTGAGATAGTCCAGAGTTTGATACAAATTCTGGATGAACACAATGAATTGGTGCTGGTATTTAGAACAGCAAGAGAAAAATTCAACGACCCAAATGTAACTGAATTCAAAATTCAGCTTTACAATGTCGTTGGAAATCGACAATACCAACTTCCTTCTTCAGGAACTCTTAGAGCAATAGTATTTGAAAGCGGTTCCAACAGCCAAACAGATTATGATGTAATTGGAGAATTTAAAGACAGGGGGCCTCAACGAATCAACAAGCTTCATACATCATACATGTCTCTCCATTTTCCTCTTCTGTTTGTGTATGGCCAGCCCAGTTACAACACGCAGATGACGTTGAAAGAAGTTAATACAAAAAAGAAGAGGAACAAACTATCCATGAATATGTATTATAAGTACCAATTACACGAAAGATTTGACCAATATGGTCTTCTTTTTAAGGCTGGCCGGTTATTTCAGCAATATGTGGTTTCAGTCTATTGTGCCCTCGAACAGGAAAGGCTCGATTTTATGAGATCAAACCAAAAGAAACTTAGAAGTGAGTGTCTTTCTGGTATTTTTGATGCGATTTCAAAAGGAGATCATTTTGGAAGTCATGTTGGCAAAAAAAATATTCTTCCTTCGAGTTTCACCGGTGGACCAAGGTATACGTATAGCCATTACCTTGATGCGCTAGCCATTTGTAGAGTCCTCGGTAACCCACAATATTTCATTACATTTACGTGCAACGTCAATTGGCCAGAAATCAAACAGCATATGAAAAGGTATCCTGAGATCTCACAATCCGACAGGCCTGACGTCATGTGTCGTGTTTTCCAAGAAAAGTTAAATGATTTTTTAAAGGTGTTAAAAGAAGGCCGCATTTTCGGGCATTGTACTGGAGGTATGTAATACTTTTAGAACATATTATTAGTCAAAATTACATTTTCTCAAATTATATTGTCAGCACTGTATTGTCAAACATGCCACTCATTCTTGCTATTTTTTATTATTATTTTTTTTTTTGGTTTAACAGTTCTTTACACCATTGAATTCCAAAAACGTGGACTGCCACATTGTCATACATTGTTATGGATAGATGTGCGTGACAAAATCAGAGATCCAGAACAAATTGACAACTTCATTTCAGCAGAGTTACCCGATAAGGCGTCTGACCCTGAAGCATATAAAGTAGTTGCTGATATGATGATGCATGGACCATGCGGGAATGCTAAACCAAAGGCACCATGTATGCAAGAAGGTCTATGCACAAAGAATTTTCCAAAAATATACACAGAAAAAACTTATTTTGATAAAGATGGGCACGTACATTATCGCCGACGAAGAACACCAGCATATGTTCAAAGAGGTGAAGTGAAACTAGACAACAACTACGTTGTGCCATACAATCGGTTGCTTTGTCTAATGTTTCATGCCCATATCAATGTCGAGTACTGTGGTTGGAGTATGTTAATAAAATACTTATTCAAGTATATTTCTAAGGGCACAGATCGAATTGCAGCACGCATAGTCAAACCAATTGGCAGTTCAGAGTCTTCATTATTTGTACCTAACATACAGATAGATGAGATTCAAAATTTCATTGATGGTCGTTTTCTGTGTCCGCACGAATGCTGTTGGAGGATACTTGATTTTCCTATCCATCATAGAGAACCACCTGTGCAAATACTCGCAGTTCATTTACAAGACATGCAGGAGATAACTTTTGGTGAGCAAGAAACTCTAGCTAACGTTCTCACAGATGACGGGAGGAAGCTGACTACGCTCACAGAATGGTTCACTTACAATAGACTATTTACAGACGGGAGGCTTTAGACTTTCCTTCTAAATATGTTTGGCATGAAGAATCTAAGGCATGGAGGCGCAGAAAAATAAAAACTAAACAATCAATTGGCAGATTGGTGTATGTCCAGCAGCTGGAGAATTGTTTTATTTTCGAATGTTGCTTGCCCATCAAAAAGGATGCAAATCATTCATTGAAGTGCGCACTGTTAATAATCATACTTTCCCAACATACCGTGCTGCCTGTCAAGCTATGGGTCTTCTTGATGACGACAAAGAATGGGACATAACATTGGAAGAAGCTTCCATGACAACAACAGCAAGCCAGTTACGCACAAATTTCTGTCATATTCTGATATATTGTGAGGTTTCAAACCCTTTGCAACTATGGGAGAAGCACTGGCGCCTAATGGCAGACGATATTCCTAGAAAAGCTTCTGAAACAAGTAATGTTAACAATCTTCATGTAAATGATCCAGAGCTAAAAAGCTACATTATGTTGAACTGGAAGTCATACTTAATGGCTGTTCAAGGTCACTTGAAGATTACGGTTTCTCATTACCTCCAAAACACCTGATTCGGCAATTGCATAACAGGCTCCTCATGGAAGAAAGGAATTACAACCGTGAAGAATTGAAAGAAGAAGTTGCAAGATCAGTTGTAAAGTTGAATGTTGAAGAATGACATATTTACAACATTATAATCGATGCATGTGCCAACCAAAAACAAGAGTTGATATTCGTCTATGGACATGGCGGAACAGGGAAGACTTTTTTGTGGAAGACAATTATCAACACTTTACGTTCAAATGGTAAAATTGTCTTGGCAGTGGCGTCTTCAGATGTAGCTTCTTTACTGCTGCCATCTGGCCGTACCGCTCATTCTAGATTCAAGATTCCTCTCGAATTAACTGATGAGTCAATGTGCAACGTCAAAAAAAAATACACTTATGGCAGATTTGCTGAATCAAACGGATTTGATAATATGGGATGAAGCACCAATGAATGACCGCAAGTGTTTTGAAACACTTGACAGAACCCTTAGAGATATTCTATCGAATGGTGATAAACCATTTGGTGGAAAAGCAGTAATGCTAGGTGGCGACTTTAGACAAACACTTCCAGTAAAAAAAAAAGGAACAAAGGCGCAGATAATTGAATCATCAATCGCTAAATCATATTTATGGAAGCACTTTAGAGTATGCACGCTTAATCAAAACACGAGACTACTTCAAAGAGATCTTAGTGATGATGAAATAAAAATGACAAGCGACTTTTCTTCATGGTTACTTAATATAGGTGATGGTGCTATTGGAGAACCTGACGAAGAAAATCCTCGGGAAGCTTCTTGGATCAAGATTCCGCCGCAGTATCAGATACCAGATAACGAAGACAACATACAAAAACTAATTGATTTCATCTATGATGAAGAGACACTACAGCAACCAACAACTCAAGTTTTGCAACAAAAAGCGATTGTGTGTCCAAAGAATGAGACAGCTGATATGATAAATGAACACATATTGTCACAGGTAGAAGGAGAGACTGTTGTGTACATAAGCACAGACGAAGCAATACCACTAGGAAAGGATGGTGCCGCAACTGAAATGTTGTATCCACCACAATACCTCAACACTTTCAAATTTTCTGGTTTACCGCCATGCATACTTCAACTAAAGATTGGAAGTCCAATTATATTACTAAGAAATGTTAACCTAGGTGGTGGTCTTTGCAACGGTACAAGAATGATAGTCAAAAATCTCATGACTAAACTGATTGAAGCAGAAATCATTACAGGCACAAAGATAGGAGAAAAAGTATACATCCCAAGAATCCCTTTAACCCATAAAGACCCAAACTACCGCTTCATATTTAAACGCAAACAGTTTCCGGTCAAGCTTTGTTATGCTATGACCATCAACAAAAGCCAAGGGCAATCTCTTAATAAAATTGGCGTTTACCTACCTCAACCAGTTTTTGGACACGGTCAGTTATATGTTGCATTATCCCGTGCAACATCCCCATACAGCTTAAAGATACTCTTAAAGTCTAATGGTGAACATCCAACAGATGCAACAAAGAATATTGTTTACAAAGACTTTTTGGCCCAAGTTTGCAATACAGAGGTTGATATTGTTATAGTAACCGCTGAAAACTAGGCTTTGCTTATGCATATACTATTATTTCTGATTACTTTTGCATAACATAATATAATATGTATTCTTTTACTTGCATTTTTACTTGCATTAAGCTACTCATGATACCATATTGTTGTTGTTTATTGGATAATTGAAAAACTACTAATGCACTTTTCCCAATTTGTTTTACCATATACAGCATGGCAGACTCTAGCGACATTTCTATTGAACCAAAAGGAAAACAAAAGATGATAGAGGTCGAAACCAATATCAAAGAACTCAGGCCAAAAGACAGGAACAAAATCATAGAAGCAAAAATTTATAGGGCATGGATGGCTCGATACCCACCAGATACAACTGAAAAAGGTTGTCGCGCAATTTTACTCGACAGAGAGGTAATCTTAGAATCAGATAACTACTCGAATACAATAAACCATAACTAAATAGCCATAAACTAACAATTTTGTGTAAACAGGGAACTGCAATACAAGGAAACATAGAAGCTTCTGAAATAAATCATTTTAAAAATATTCTAATACCTGGGAAAACGTAACGAATATCAGGATTCATGTGTGTCCCAACAGAAAACTGGCAGCAAACACTAGAAAACCGAACATCCTTGGCTTTCACTAGATTTACCAGATTTGATCCTATACCGCCTGGGGGATTCCCAAATAATTACTTCAGATTCGTCTCTTACAACCGGTTGCCATCCAGAATTGTTGATCCCGATGACAAAACCCGCACAGAATATCCGGTTCTTACAGGTAATACTAACTGCTTATTCTTCTTGAGTAATATATATAACTGCAAAGAAAGATAACACACTTTTTAATTCAAACAGATTATATAGGATGTTATATCAGCTCAGGAGAAACAGACACAATAGGCGACCCAAACAGAGACCAAATGGTTACATGCAAAATAGAAATACAGAATCTGAAGTAAGTATCACGTTATAATTTATTGTAAATCTATATAAAACTTGCTTCTTTAATACAACTTTGTAACTAAAAAAAATTCATTCCATATAGCCGAAATTCAATCGAGCTAACACTATGGGATGACCTAGCGGAAACATTCAGAAAAGATGAGATTGATAGGTTGGAAAACCAGTTATAATGGCAGTAACTTCATGTCGAGTCTCAAGGTACTACAACAAACTACAGTTGTCATCCACACCAGCAACTTACTATTATATAAACCCAAAAATCCCTCAGTTTGAGCAATACCAGGCAGAGTAAGTGTTGCATTCTAAATTTATACTATATAACTATATTGTTAACATTTTAAGTCCTAATCGTGTGTATGTTTAATAGATACAGAGAACTCTTCAACCTTAACCCACCTTTACAAATTATTAGGCACCCATACGAAGACAAAGAGAAAGAAAAATTCAGAAATAGGTTTCCGTTGGCTGTACTATTACAACAAACTCCAAAAACCTATAAAGTAAGTTACAGTTATTTGAATTTCATGCTGTACATATATAACTTAAAAAAAATACTATGTAAACAGATAAAAACCATACTTATTGGTTAAATACTTAACAGGGTGTTCACTTCACTTGCGAAGGAAGCATAACAACCATTAACACATCAAAAGATTGGTATTATCCGTCATGTACAAAGTGCACTCTTAAAGCTCATGACAATGATGGTGTTTTTGAATGCCGTGTACATGGACCGTTAGAGTATCCCTCTTACAGGTAATTCTATATTGCATACTACTTTTACATCAACCACATGACACTACATAATTCATCTACATATGCAGATATAACTTCAAAGGAAACCTAACGGACAACACAACAACAGCAACGATGACATTTTTCACACCGAAGGCAGACAAAATTGTTGGCACTGACTGTAGTTCATTACTTAAGGTGCTTAACAACCCTGGCCCATGGGACATACCAGAAACAATACACGCAATCACTGGAAAAACCCACATTTTCCAGTTTCATTACAATACATCATCAAAACTAGGCCCTCCAGAATTCATTTTTGATAAAGTACTCGATGAACCACCCACCACAAAACAGATAGCAGACAAACCATCAGGTAACAAACTTATCATTGTGACTATATCCTGATAATACTACTAGAATACTTCTAACGAACAAACGATAACCATTTTTTTAATCATAGGTTCAGGAACATTACACGAATTATTTGAAGCTCTTACAGCAGATATACCTGACGAAGAAATCATGTCTGCTATCCTTGCCTATGCTCCACCAAACGCAGGAGATGTCAACATTCACACAACACCAGTCCTGTCACACAAGAAGAACATGCAAATGGTTAGAAACTTTTACAATTCAGTAAAAATGCTAAAAAAAATATTAAACATATTTTGGTCTAACTATTATATTTGAATTGCACCAGAGCAACAGCTTATCGAATCGCAACAAGAACTTCAAACAGACAAAGAACATGATACAAGTAACAACATTTCACTCCACCTACCATTACAGAAAAAGCAGCCCCACCAATATTTTTTTATATGCAAATGCAGTTTCATTAAACACTAAATCATTTGTTTACAACAGGTTTTACACCACCAGGACCACAACATACTTTGGCCAAAGAATCATCAAAACCAACCGGACAAGACATTACCAAATCCACAGCTACTAAACGAGCATTGTTTCAAGAAAAAGCAGCTGATGCGAAAAAGAATAAAAAAGAATGAATGTCTATGTCCAAGTCAAAAACCTACATCCATCAACAATCCTTTTGCAAATGTAATGCTCTTAAGCTTACACAAAACTAAATGCTAATGTAAATATGTATGTAAAATAAAACGGCAGACGTGTAAAAGTGCACTTAATAGGCACGTACTGTATTATAACATCTTTGGGTAACATGGTTGCGCTACACTAAGACGCAAACCAAATATATGAAAAATGGGTCATATCTATTCCGCCGTTTACACCACCTTACTTTTTGCATCGTACACTATTTAAAACCATGATGTACCTTCTATTTCACTTGAACCAAAAAAAATGTAATAATAACACCAAATAAACACAAAGTAGTTACTTTTTATTCATAAAACAACATCATACAGACAACAACAGAAGTACCAGATGATAACACAGATGTGTTATACATGACCTTTAAACAAAGGTGACAACAACAACAACATTAAAACAAGACAATAACACTACACACCAGAAACCAGACAAACAACAACAGATGCTAATGTAAATATCTATGTAAGCTAAAATGCCGTATGCGTAAAACTGCACTTAGTAGCTACTTATTATGTTAGAAAGTATAATATCTATGTAAGGTAAAATGCCGTATGCATAAAACTGCACTTAGTAGCTACTTATTATGTTAGAAAGTATTTTTTAACATGGTTGCGCCACACTAAAACTGCACGTTTGTCCTTCTAAATTTATGTTTGTTTAAACATAATAGTACTTTTGCATAATTCTTATGCAATTTTTTACAAACTTTATGGGTTGTTTGTTTGCTTAAATTGGACAAAAAAACTGACTTTAAAAAGGGTTGTGGCTGCTGAAGTTTTGTGTAGCAAAGTCGCCTTAAAATGTTGTTTCGATATTGAATTATTTGTGCAGAAATAAAAATGACTTTAAAAGGCTGTTTAGCTGCTGAAATTTGAGGCGAGATATCTGGGATTGAGAAGAATGATGCCGCATTACATACCCAACAGTAACTTTGTTTATATTGTGGCAAGTTTTAAGTGGTTCGTTTGTGGTTTGTGAATTACTGTTCACAACCCATTAACCTTAATAGCCCCGTAATACACCTACACTTTGTACGACACCATGGAAAAGATAACAAGTGTATGTACGCCGTTAATTTTTTGTCCACTTTGAGTCCAGTTGGTTACCTGTTTCTTTTTTTAGTCGTAGACACATGTCGGGTTGTTGTTGTTGGTTTATATAGATGATAGTTGCGTTATGCAGTAGTGTTGTAAATTTGCAGCTCTAAGCAGCTATGCATCTTGCTAAGTATCGTTTTTTAATTTTTATGAAACGATTTTGATTTTTGGTTTTTGCTTAAAGTTTTTTTTTTTGGTTTTTGCTTAAAGTTTTCTAAAGTTAAGAAGTCATACATTAAATGTTATACTGTTGCTGCAGTAAAATACACATAAAAGTATGATATTTATATGAATTTAATGGACCAAGATGACTTTCATTTCCTAAACTCACTTATATGAAAATTGCATTCCCATTATTTCTTCATGACCTACGACTAAATACTTGATAACCTACTATGCCATATGGTACTATTTATAAGTCCTATAACCTGTGCAAACTACCTTTAGCACTTCAAATAAACAACATATAGAACTGAACAAGTTATTGCAAAGAAGACTACAATTAAAAATAAATACTACAAAACAAACAAGTTTTATAACAAAACAAACTGACCATATGTTTTTACTAAAGAAAGCAACATCTAAGCTTTCCATACTACAATACTACAACCATTAGAACAACAAACTACAGACACACTAATAGACTCCTAATTATACTAGCCATTGTAGATAACCGGTGCACAAAATATCTACTACTTCAGCAACCTTAACCTTAACCTGCCCGCACATACCCATAATATTTTTCAACACCAAACAAACACAGACCCACATTATAATTAGAAACACTACACACCCAAAAGAGACTTAGATTAACAACCTTATTCAACAATCCTTATCTTCTTCATGACTCTCAATTTTTCAGCCGCACGAAGAGTAGCAAGATGGCTCATCTGCATCAACCTAGCTATCTCACCCAAATCATCTTCCACTGCCGCCTTCAACACAGCTAGAGGCTCATCCACAACAGCATCAAACCCATACAGCTCCAACTCAGCGATAATTCCACGCCTATAACTAGCTCTAGCTTCAATCTCTTCAACCCTTTGATTATACTCCTTTTCATCACATTCATAAGCTTTCTTCTCCCTCAGAAATATTTCCTTAAGAATTTTATCAATCCTCCTATTTCCAATCTTTTTTGCAAACTTTTGACAATTTGGAAATCGCCCAGCCATGGATTTTCAGTGATGAAATACAAATGCAAGATCAATTGTGGAGAATTTAAGGTGGTATACAGACTAGATCTAATTAAATGTGTCCAAACCCTAGCTTATTAAATGTGTCGGAAACTGCTGGTATTTACTATGTCGGAAATTTATTAAAGGGCCTAAATATCGGATCCCCCTTTCATAGCCCAGTAGCCCAAACAAATATCCAACCCAACTATACCAAAAAAAATAAAATTTTCTACACAAATACAATACCTCAAAACAATTTTTTTTTACAAACTTCTGGCTATAAAATTATAAGAAAAAATACACAATACAAACTCATTGGAAATTAAAAACGGAAACAACATTACTTTTAACCAAAACTTATTACATTACTTCATACCAAAATACAATTGGGAACACCTCAATTAGAAAAGCTTTAACATTTTTAGTATTTTTTTTTTTCCTTATATAATTATAAATGTACATAAAAATATAACACGAAAAATAAAATAAAAATTATCACTCTACGCTATTGATAGCAACAATTTTACAAAACACACCCGCAGCATCGCGCGGGCTTTCCCGCTCGTTTTGATATATTTAGTTTATTTATTAGATACACAACAAGCTAAGTACCTACGATATTTATATAACCATGTTTGACGTCCCATTTCGTTTCCCACAGTGATAGAGCTAATTGATGACTTGAGTATGCCATGGCCAACCCAAACTTTTGAGAAAAAGCTTACGTATTTCTTAGATTTATATAATATTGGTCCTTCAAAATTATATGCCCACCCTTTAATGTTTATATTCTATGCATTCTATAGTATTTTTAAGCTAGATTAGTTAATTTACCTTCCATTTATTTTTTATTTATAGATTTAAACTTAAAATATGTTGTATTATGAATTGTTCACCAATTAAAATTTGTAGTTTATTCATGATTTAACCTTAAAACATGTTGTATATATTATGGAGTTTGTTCATTATTTTCTTTAGAGACTTTGATAGATAGTTTTTTGAGTAAATTACATAGATGGTCCTTGTGTTTGCTCAAAGTTTCACCCACATTCCCTAAAAGTTTAAAGTTGCATGGATAGTCCCTATCTCTAAAAAATAACACTAATGGTCCACTTTTTTACTAGCGTTAAGTGACTTCCGTTATAATTTACACGATAGCCACTTTTGGTTAAAGATCGTTGCATCGTCTATCTTTTATAACAACGGCCGTTTATAATTTAAAGTTTTTCGACTTTAGGTATGTTTTTATACGTTTTTATCAGTTTTTGTCCGTTTTTATATGTTTTCGTCTGATTTTCTTACATTTTCATATGGTTTTATCCGTTTTATATGTTTTCGCTCGTTTTTCTTACGTTTTCATATATTTTCGTCCGTTTTCTTACGTTTTTATCTGTTTTTATACATTATCATCTATTTTTATCCGTTTTTTTTACTTTCACACGTTTTTATACGTTTTTGCCTATTTTCCTTACGTTTTCATATGTTTTCGTCCGTTTTCTTACGTTTTTATACATGGATGAAATGGAAAAAAACATAAAAAATACGTATGAAAACAGGCGAAAATGTATTAAAACGGACAAAAACATAAGAAAACAATCGAAAACGTGTAAAAATAGATAAAAACGTACGAAAACTCAAGAAAAACTTATAAAAGTGGACGAAAACGTATAAAACGGATGAAAACTAAGAAAAACGGGCGAAAACGTATAAAAACGTATGAAAATACAGAAAAACATATGAAAAATGAGCAAAAACGTATAAAAACAGATAAAAACGTACGGAAACATATAAAAGAAGACATAAGAAAAACAGACGAAAATGCATAAAAATAAAAGAAAACGTATAAAAACAGACGAAAACAGATAAAAACGGACGAAAATGGATAAAGCAGACGAAATGGATAAAAACGTCTGAATAATAGACGAAAGTGTAAGAATATGTTTAAAACGGGCGAAACGTATAAAAACGTAAGAAAAATGGACGTAAACGTATAAAAACGAACGAAAATGTATAAAAACTGGCGAAAATGGATAAAAACGGATGAAAACGTAAGAAAACGGATGAAAACGTAGGATAAACGAGCGAAAATAAAACGTAAGAAAACGGACGAAAAAGTAAGATAAACGAGCGAAAACGTATAAAAACGGATGAAAACGTATAAAAATGGATGAAAACGAATAAAAATGTAAGAAAACGTATAAAAACGTAACTAAAGTCTAAAAACTTTAAATTATAAACGGCCATTATTATAAAGGATAGACGATGCAACAATTTTTAACCAAAATGGGCTAACGCCTAAATTATAACGGAAGTCACTTAACGCGAATTAAAAAGTGGACCATTATTGTTATTCTTTTCAGAGATAGGGACTATCCATGCAACTTTAAACTTTTAAGGACTGTAGGTGAAACTTTGGGCAAACCACATGGACCATATATGTAACTTACTTTATATATATATTTTTTGAAAATGATAAACGTAGCCTTAAGGTTACATATATGAAATTTAAACATGCATTGAATATTTGTATCTTAATGATAAAGCACTCATCCCTTGTATATACTTTTACATCTTTTTAACTTTTAAATAATATACAAATAGCAAAACCTTTATTTTTTTTTCTTCTTAACAGTAGCTAATTAGCTAAATACGATTTGCAATAAAACTATTTTTTAGCGATATTACTTTATAGATGCTAATTTGTTATTTGGCTCACCCGTAACTAAATTTCTGGCTTCGTCACTGGTTTCTTAATAAATAGTATGATATGTTGCCAGTTCTTCGTTTTCTCACATATTCCCATTATTATTTGCTTATTTTTCTTTGCATTGTAAATCTTTGTATTTCTTTGCATTGTAAATCTTTGTAGTCTCATCTCCTTTCATACTTTATCTAATACGATGTGTACATTTCATAAACATATGGGCTGCAGTCTAAAGAATCAATTTTAACCATAAGTCTTCATCACTTTACGCTAAACGAGACAAACTTCATCTTGTTACTCCCAAAGTTTTGATCACTTCACATCGTGTGCGCTGGAGTGGTCATAGCATGATAAGGCAACATTTGGGTTTGTTCAAAGAGAAGCATGGTACACTTGGTATCTTGCTATTTTTACTCGTCACATATTGATGCAAGGCATGTTCGACCTCCAACTCCTCTGGCTTAGCCGCCGGTTCTTCGGTCAACATGTGAAGTCAAGTGTTTTAATGATTCAAGAAGATTGATGGGTAAAAAAACGACAATGTACAATTGTCGTTGTATATCTTTTAATATTTGCATATATCTAATTTTTATAAAAGATTTGTTTAGATTTACAAAGTTATATTATTTCCTAATTTTAGTTTTGGTAGAGATTATTAGCTTTCTCTTCAAGACTCTTTTAAGACTATAAGTAAATGTAATAGGTTTAGGTTTTTGGAAGAAGTTACGATGAGTTTATAGAAAAGAGAGTTTTCTCTTGAAGTACCGTTTGGGCGCCCTTTGAGGGTATATCAAATTCATTTGTTCTTTGTTCTTTGTGTGGTTTCTTCCATTCACAATGGTCCCGCCATCACATACTCTCTCTAATGCCTAGACACGAAGCATTATTTAGAGTCGTCAATTCTTAATTCCTTTCACAACTCCAAGACGTCATTTGCCTACCACCAAAGGGTTTGTATCCCGATGGTACCCTATGTTGTGGGTTCAAGTCATGCTTAGGACATGTGAGATAGATTTGCAGAGTAAATACTGTGAAATATAGTTAAAATTTCCAAACAAAAAAAGAAGAAAAAGTCTGCCTACCCTTGTTTGCAATGGCTTCGTTTTGGAGTTGTAAAAGGAACTATTTTTTGTAAGATCTGACCTTGTCTCAGTAGTCCTTCTTAGGCAACATGTGAGTGATATGTGATCGAGAACCCTTGTGCAATCGCGACAACAAGAAGCACGGAAATAGTAATGATTGGCAGGCAAATGTCTCTTCACCAAACAATAGCTAAAACCGACGGTCATTTGGACTTTCACCTTTGTAATAGTTTTTGATTATTTACGATGTTTATTAGGATACTTTGTAATAGATCAATCTTGATTAGTGACTATATGAATATCTCTTAATAGCAAAGGTGTGACATTTACTAGCTCTCTGAGTTAATTATGAGTAAAAGCTTAATCGTTCAATACTTAATGGTATTTGTTGTTAAAAAATTCTCATTCAAAACTCGAGTCGATAGTAAGCTACTCCGTAGTACATACTAATAAGATAACATATGCATTTAAACATTTGAACTGTTAAAATTAACTCAAGATGGAACACATAAAGTACAAGGACTAACTTTGTCATTTATCTATTTTCAGTTATAAAGGAAAGTGTGCTTTTAGCAAGTTGGTAAAGATTGAAGGATTGAAGTTTTCAAGGAGCTAAAGTCTTTGGTCAAGGCTATTTAAAGCTTCACATCTGCTAGGGTTTCATTATGTTGAAGCCGTAATACACACACATTGTTCTCTGATTTTTTCATCGATCATCCAAGTTCTGTTGTTCATATTGTTAGAGTGATTGTGAGGTTTTGTAATAGAACTATTGATATTTAGTCAATAGCCTACCACCTAATTAGCAGTGGGTAGGATTGTGAGTTCTAGCATTGATATTGATTGAGATCAGTTTTTTGTTGGTCTTGATAGTTCTTGGTTTATTAATAAAGCTGATTCTAGAATTGAGATTCAAGAAGTAGTTTTTTCTGGTTAAATTTTGTTTTTCTACATGGTATCAGAGCAAGGCTCTTCATCTTTCTCTAAAATATGTTTTTCGAAAAATTAGGGTTTTTCAAAATTAAATCGATTACGATCAATTAACCTTGGGTAATTGATTTATTTTGAATCCAATTAATCTCATATTAAACAATTTCCAAAAACACCTAATTTCTGGAAAAATTAGGGTTTTGGGTTTTTGGGGGTTTTGATCTCTGGCTTCAATTGGTGGTTGGTTTCAGTGTTCTTGATCAATTTACTGGTGTTTCTGGTGAATCTTGGTGGTCTTTGGTGGTTTCCCTAATTCTTGAAAATTAGGGTTTGGTAGTTCGTTGATTCTGGGCTGATCTTGAAAATTAGGGTTGTGATTCTTGACTAAGTGAATCAAGATCATAACATGGGTTCTTTTTCCGCTGCTTATTGGTTCCTTGCATGCACTGTAACACCTCTCACGATCTTTTCTTTATTCTGGTTTTTACTTTCTTATTTAGATTGATGGGGAGTAGGATTTGGGTTGTTGATGTTGAGATTGTTGTGATTTAGGTGTTGATTGTGTTTACTTGGTACTTGCTTTCCTTGTTTTTTTTTTTTTTATATTGTGATTGCTTGTGTGTTCAGCCCTTGACCTACCACCTTGAGTGGCAAGGAAGCCTGGAAACTACTTTCTTGTCTCTTTCTTGTGTGTTTGTTTTGCATTTTTATCTTCTTTCATTATGTCTGTTCATAATTCTTAACCACCTAATTCTGTGCATAATTTGGATGATGAGGATGAGGTTCCAGTTACTTTGATTTGTAAGCTTGACCTCGGTCATCCTTTACACTTACATCCTAATGATTCAGCCACCTTAACTGTTGTGTCTATAAAACTAAAAGGAATTGAGAATTATAATGTGTGGTCTTGTGCTATGTTGTTAGCCTTAGAAGGCAAAAATAAAACTGGTTTTATAGATGGGTCTTGTAGAAGATCTAATACTGATGAAGTTTTAGGAAGACAATGGGATAGGGTGAATGCTGTTGTGTTGGGATGGATTTTAAATTCTATATCAGAAGAGTTGTTTTTGGGGCAAATTTTTTCAAAAAGAGCTTCTGATGTATGGACTGAATTAAAAGAAACATTTGATAGAGTTGAAGGTTCAGTTACCTTTAATTTGCATCATAAAATCAATTCTTTATCTCAAAATGGTTGTTCTATTGCTGAATATTTTAATAAGTTGAGCACATTGTGGAAACAATTTGATGCTTTAGTTCAGTTGCCTAGGTGCACTTGTCATGCTGCTGAGGATTTTAAAAAATATAATCAGTTAATGAAACTTATGCAGTTCTTAATGGGATTAGATGATTCTTATATGCAAATAAGAAGTAATATCTTGTCTAGAGACCCACTTCCTGATGTGAAAGAGGCATTTGCCATTATTTCTAGTGAGGAGTCTCACAGATCTGTGGTCAATGGTTCAGTTGGTGGGACTTCTCAAAAGTCTCAGTCAACTGTGTTTAACTCCAATGTGCCCAATAGAGGTAATTCTCATAGGCCCCCAAACTCTGCTAATTC
The DNA here is from genome assembly GCA_030686995.1 of Artemisia argyi. Lineage (NCBI taxonomy): Eukaryota > Viridiplantae > Streptophyta > Magnoliopsida > Asterales > Asteraceae > Artemisia > Artemisia argyi. The sequence goes on from CM060687.1 coordinate 110,267,945, forward strand.
CTCAAGGCCAAATAATACTGCTAGATCTAATGATAATAGAAGGAACACTGGTGGACCTACCTTTATCTGTGAACATTGTGGCTTTAATGGCTATACTGCTAATAGGTGTTTTAAACTCATTGGGTACCCTACTGATTTTGGAAAAAACAGAAGGTATAATAATAATAATAATAACAATCAGGGTGCTCAAAATTTTAATAGAAGGTTTATTAATAATAAAAATTCTGTTGGTTCTAGTTCCACTTCTTCTTTTTCTGATGAACAAATTTCAAAACTTATATCTTTGATTAAGGAAAATTCTGGTAATATTGATGGAAATGGTAAATGAGTACATGCCAATATGGCAGGTATTGTTTTAAACAATAGCAAGTTTTTTAATCAGAATTTTCAAAGATTCTTTTCTAACAATAGTAAGTTAGGTCTGCACTTATTGCAACTGGACTTATTGTTGATTCTGGTGCCAACCAACACCTCACATATACTGATAAGTTTTTAGTTAATGTCATTGACATTTCCAAGCTTGGAATCAAAGTCTCACATCCCAATGATACTAAGGCTTTGATCACCAAGGTTGGAAATATGGTTTTAACCAAAAACTTAACTCTATATGATGTTTTGGTTGTCCCAGAATACTGTGTTAGTCTAATGTCTGTGCATAAAGTGGCTAGGGACATCAAATTTGTTATTTCTTTTGATGAATCACAATGTTATGTCTTACCTCAGGATTTGAGGGGAATGAGTGTTCTAGGGATTGGTAGACAAAAGGATGGGTTATATTATTTTGATGGAAATCAAGGTATTAGTCTAGGATTTGAAAATTCTATGACTACTTGTAATTTGACCAAAGAAATATGGCACTGCAGGCTTGGTCATCCCTTTGATCAAGTCTTATCAGTGCTGGATGGTGAAATCTTTTTTAATAATAAAACTGAAAATGAACTTTGTGATATTTGTCAAAAGGCAAAACAAATCAGAGAGTCTTTTCCTCCACTAAGTGATCATAAAACCAAAGCTCTTGGTGATCTGGTTCATCTTGATCTTTGGGGTCCTTAAAAAGTTAAAAGTAAAGAAGGTCATAGATTCTTTTTAACTATTGTTGATGATTTCACCAGGGCTATTTGGGTTTACTTGCTTAAAAGTAAGCATGAGGTGTTTGATTATATTCAGATTTTTTATAATTTGGTTAAAACACAGTTTGAAAAATGTGTTAAGATTTTTAGAAGTGACAATGGAACTGAGTTTGTTAATAATCAGTTTAATAAATTTTGCGAAGATAAAGGCATTATGCATCAAACATCTTGTGCTTATACACCTAAAAAAAATGGGGTGGTTGAGCGGAAACATAGGCATCTTTTAAATGTGGCTAGACCCTTATGTTTCAGGGGGGATTGCCTTTGTATTTGTGGTCTGAGTGTGTTCTAACTGCAACTTATTTGATTAACAGATTGCCCTCCTCAGTGCTGAATGGAAAGTCTCCCTTTGACCTTGTGTTTAATAAAAAAGCTGATTTAACACATTTAAGAGTTTTTGGTTGCTTGTGCTTTGCTACTATTCTTACCAGTCATGATAAGTTTAGCAGCAGAGCTGAGAAATGTGTTTTAGTTAGGTATTCCAACTATCAAAAAGATTATAAACTTTATAGTCTTGATAGGAAACAATTTATCTTTTCTAGAGATGTAAGATTTTTTGAAAATGTCTTTCCTTTCAAGATAAATAATGTTTTTGCTGCTCCTGACCCTCTCAGTCAGAGTTTAAACCATGATAATTTCTTTGATGAAGTTTCTGGTGAAGGCTCTGACACACCCAATGATGATAACAATATAACTGGTACCCCTTTGGGTAATAATAATCAAGATGATCATCATTTGGGTGATGGCAGTCACTCCCAGCCTCTTGGTGATCCAACTATTGACCATTTGGAGAATGAATTGGGGAATTCTCTTTGTTCCAATGAGATTACCAGAGTTGGTGAGAAGGTTGCAACACCAAGTGGTGTGACCATTTCTGAGGGTGATTCCAGTCCCTTACCTGAACAAGCAGCAGAAACAAGGTTTCAAAACATTAATCAGCCTTCTTTAAGAAGGTCTGAAAGATGATATGTTTTTCCTAATAAATATAATGAGTATACTGTTGATTCTAAAGTTAAATTTGGACTTGAAAGGTTTGTAACTTATGCAAAACTTAAAAAATGATACTTTGTGTTTTGTCATTGAGTTAAATAAAAGTTTTGAACCTAAAACATATTGGGAGGCTTGTATGTATCAGCACTGGTTAGTTGCAATGAATAGTGAAATGGAAGCTTTCTATAGAAATGATACCTTTGAGATTGTTGATTTCCTGATGTTAGAAAAGCTATAGGCTACAAATGGGTTTCTAAGATCAAATACAAATCTAGTGGTGAGGTTGATAGATACAAAACTAGGCTAGTTGCTAAGGGTTTTAATCAAAAGGAAGGTGTTGACTTTGATGAAACCTTTTCACCAGTTGTTAAAATTGTTACAGTTAGATGTCTTATAAATCTTGCTGTTCAACAAAACTGGCCTACTTTTCAACTTGACATTAATAATTCTTTTCTATATGGAGATTTAGAAGAGACTGTTTATATGTCTTTACCTGATGGTTTCTTTAATGCTAATCATAAGAGAGTCTGTAGACTCAAAAAGTCTTTATATGGTTTAAAACAAGCACCCAGATAGTGGAATGCTAAGTTAACCAATGCTTTGCCTGAAAATGGATTCATACAGAGTAAGAGTGATTATTCCTTGTTTATCAAGAATGAATCAGGTAATATTGTTGCTTTACTTGTGTATGTTGATGATATTATTGTTACTAGTAATAACTTGGCTGAGATTGAAAAATTTAAAGTGTTTCTTAAGTCTAAATTCCAGATTAAGGATCTGGGTAAACTTAAGTACTTTCTTGGTATAGAGGTTATTGATACAGATAAAGGTCTTTGTTTGACTCAAAGAAAATATTGTCTAGATCTTTTATCAGAATTTGGTTTAGTGGCTTGTAAGCCGTCTGCTTTTCCTTTAGAACAAAGCTTAACTATTTCAAATGAACCAACTGTATCTGATCCTGTTTTAGATAACATAACTGAATACCAAAAGTTAGTAGGTAAATTGATTTATCTCACACACACTAGGCCTGACATATCTTATGTTGTACATTGCTTAAGTCAGTTTATGCACAAGCCACTTAAGTTTCATTTGAAAATTGCACTTAAAGTTTTGAGATACCTTAAAGGTTCTCCTGGTAGAGGTATACATATTGTTAAAAATTCTTTTGAATCTCTTGAGACTTATGTGGATGCTGATTGGGCCAAGCAGTGGCGGAGCCAGAAATTTCAACAATAGGGGGCAACGAGCCGCAAAAAGGGTTAGATTAAATGATATGATTTTTCTAGCGGAACTCGAACAAATCGGGTCGGGTTTGATTTAAGGTGTTTTTAATGACAAATCGGGTCGGGTTTGATTCAATAATTGTGTTTATTTTATTTTATTATTATTTTTTCTTTTTCTTTTTCTTTAAAGTTTTAATCATACTTATTGGAAGGTTTGGAAGGTCCGGGCTTAAAAAGTACCCAACATAGAAAACAAACTCTAAAAACCGACCGTGGATAAACCGAACATGGAGAAACAAAATAATAACCGAAAACCAAAAAATCCAACCGAGGAAAGAATAAAACTGGATGGTTTCTAAACCAAAACGCGAACTATTTTGGTTCGAGTTCAATTTTAAGCAAAAGTCGAGCCAAATCGAATCAACTCGCCCTTAACTTGTACATTGTTTCAGCTATATTACACTACTCAAAATAAAGGAGATAGCTAAATGATAACTTCAAAACAACTTTAAATCTTTAACTATATTTATTCGAGTAATCTATTGAACCCAAACACCCTTAAAAAAAGTATGAAATTAGTGCACCAACTATATACATTACAGTTTATGAAAGAAAAAGAAACTTGTTTAATACTTTAATGTATATACAATATAAAATGATAATGAGGATAACGACAAGTACTAATCTTATTGCTACAATATGCCCTCACTTTCCCAATTCCCAAGCCCACCTGTACTCATATTCATTTGCCAATATATCTTCACCGGAAAAACCAGTCGGCTGTCTGAATTTACTCTTTGAATAGTTTCAGTCACTCAAGGTTGAGGGCACCCCGATTTCAAGAGTGAGGGCACCGGATATCATTTCTACTAATTTGATCTTTTTTCATATTAATTTACCCTTTCCGCTAGGATGCCGTTGAGGGCATTGCCCCCCACTCCTTTCTACATGGCTCCGCCCCTGGGGCCAAGTGTGTGGTAACAAGAAGGTCTGTTACAGGATTTTGTATTTTCTTAAATGGTTCACTTGTTTCATGGAAAAGGAAAAAACAAAATACCGTTTCTAAGTCAAGTGTAGAGGCTGAATACAGAGCAATGGCCTCTGCTACTTCAGAAATTGTTTGGGTCTTAATGATTTTAAAAGACCTAAACTGGAAACATTTTTTACATGTAAAACTATTTTGTGATAGTCAGGCTGCAATTAAGATTGCTGCAAATCCAGTTTTTCATGAAAGAACTAAGCAGCTGGAAATTGACTTACATTTGTGAGAGATAAAATTTTGGCTGGGGTTATTAAAACTGAAAAGGTTCAGTCAGCTGATCAAACAGCTGATGTTTTTACCAAAGGGCTAGATAAGCTGCAGCATGAAAAGCTTGTTTCTAAGCTTGGAATGTTTGATGTATTTCAGGTTTGAGTTAAGGGGGATGTTAAAATTAACACAAGATGGAACACATAAAGTACAAGGACTAACTTTGTCATTTATCTATTTTCAGTTATAAAGGAAAGTGTGCTTTTAGCTGTTTTTAGCAAGTTGGTAAAGATTGAAGGACTGAAGTTGTCAAGGAGCTAAAGTCTTTGGTCAAGGCTATTTAAAGCTTCACATCTGCTAGGGTTTCATTATGTTGAAGCCGTAATACACACACATTGTTCTCTGATTTTTTTCATTGATCATCCAAGTTCTGTTGTTCATATTGTTAGAGTGATTGTGAGGTTTTGTAATAGAACTATTGATAATTAGTCAATAGCCTACCACCTGATTAGCAGTGGATAGGATTGTGAGTTCTGGCATTGATATTGATTGAGATCAGTTTCTTGTTGGTCTTGATAGTTTCTTGGTTGATTAATAAAGTTGATTCTTGAATTGAGATTCAAGAAGTAGTTTTTCTGGTTAAATTTTGTTTTTCTACATGAACTATAGTTGTGCACTTGTGAACAAAATAAGTTTTATCAGACCTGAATCGTTATAACTCCCCACAATAATCTACAAGAAACATGTATAAAGTAGTATTCAAAATATTAAAATAGAAAGAGAGTAACAGTTCATGATTTATTTATTTATTTATTTATTTTTGCACATAACAGTTCATGAATCTAATCCTTAACTTTAAAAGAAGATTATAGAATTAGAAATGGACAAAAGGTAAGATAAAGGGATCTCAAATTTTCAACAGTTCATGAATCTAAACCTTAACTTTAAACCATAATACAAAGTCTCTAGAAAGAGATAACAGGAAAAGCAATAATATACGTAGCAAGTTTTCATAGGAACAAGTGAATGCTAATAAAGCAAGCAACGGCGTGAATATATTATGCCTAAAAGTTATTAAACACATGATTAAATTTGAATGGATGTCATTAAGAATTAACAAGTTCCCGTAGGATAATACCGAGTACAGCTGGAAAACTAATGTAAATAGAAAGAATTGACTTTGAAACTCGGTGTTTGAACGTGTTAAAATTCAAACGATGGAGAATAAAGAAACAGAAAAAAGCAAAACTAGATTCATATTATATGAATATAGTCGATATAGTTTACTCATCCAAGTCAGTATGCTTACTCATAAAAGTTGGATAAATTCAATAACTCATTTTTAATAGTTAAACTCGCTTAATATATCACATGTGATAGGGTAGGGATCCAATAAGAAGAATAATTAAAATGAGAAGGGTAAGAAGTAATTCTAGCCACACATTTTTATATGGGAGAGAAAATTTGAATGAAGATGCATCCATTTTTGTAGGTGCATCTAGAATGTGTGGTTGTGGTTACTTCTTATCATTTCTATTTTAATTATTCTTCCTATTTGATCCTAACTCACATGTGATATACCACTAATATATAAGTTTGAGTATTCAACATGCTATTGTAAAATGAGCATAAGTATATGTATAAAACTTTAAATGATTCAACATTTTTTTTGCATTAATAAATACATATCTCTAACTTTCCAACCATATCTACACATAATATTTAAAATTGTAAATTAATACTGTTTATTCATAAAAGTCGAAAAAAAAGTGATATTCAAACTTGCTTGATTTATCATATGTGATATGAAACTAATAACTTCGTAAAACACTTCAATTATTATTTTTAAACGTAGTCTCTGTGTCGTAGAAGTTTACTATGTCGTAGAAGACACGGCTAGCATTCCCAATTTTTGCCAAACACATGGCTAAACACAACAAAAGCCTTTTAAACACAAAACTAACATTCTATTGATCAAAAAACCATTGTTTGAGTACAAATACACTTAATTAGAAGTGATTAATAACATGCATTGAATAATTTGCATCCTATTGTAATATTTTTATTTAGATCAAAATGTTTGTTTAGTGAACTTTTGGGATGTGACATGTGAGTGAAAGTCTAAAATAAGAAGTTAAAGAAAGTGATAGCGGAAGTGGTTAAAATGAACTATGGTCGGAGAAAAAAAAACAAATAAAGAAGTCTGGCCCATTGACTAAAAGTCTACCGAGTGAATGGATGCTTTTTCTGTCACCACGAAATTTCTTACAAGTGTGAGGCTATTTAAACTAGTTTAACAAACTTCATCATTTGCACATATCGTAAGTATTCTTCTTTCACTTTATATCATAAATTTTATTCTAACATGTTTATGAACCAAATGCTTTTTAGATGGAAAAGTTAACACACATATATATGTTCTTATATGCACATTTTGTACAACACACCTGACTAACGTTAGACACGCCAATTAAACGTCTGTTTGATTAATCTTGCAGTTTTCATATAAAGCATCTCATGTGCTCTGATCTTTTGCATTTGCAGCAGCTAACGTCTGGTATATTTGATCAAGTACGTATACATAGGAATTGTGGACATGAATCACAAGCAAGAAAAATACGTAAGGTTAGTTTATATACTCCCTCCGTCCCAAAATATAAGTCCAGTTTGACTTATATTAAATCTATCTAGCTTTATATTAGAAGACTAAATTAGTACAGTACTATATATTACTGAGTACTGACCACTAATATATGGTGATTGTCTAATATTTTAGGTTTCGGGATATAGCAAGTCCGGAACAGTCTTATGGTTATGATCAGCGGACGCCAACACCATATGGGCTATATGAAATGAAAATTATGCCATCTTTCAGCTCAATGATGAATTTGGCCCGAAGGGGAATAACACATGCTTATACAAGTGTTGGTAGCATGAGCAATGTTTCACTTGTCTTCCAACAGTCAAGTGATAAGAAATCAGCAACTCGAGTGGTTGCAAAGAAGAAAATATTAGACCCGCAAGGGTCTTTTCTTCAAAAATGGAATAAAATTTTTATTATCCTTAGCCTTATTGCGGTCACATTAGATCCATTATTCTTCTATATTCCTGTCATTGACAGAAAAGAAAACTGCATTGGCATGGATAATAATATGAAGATCATTTCTTGTGTTCTTCGTACTTTGATCGACCTCGTTTATATTCTTCATATAATCTTCGAGTTCCGCACTGGATTCATTTCACCTTCTTCTAGAGTCTTCGGAAGAGGTGAATTAGTTGAGGACTCTTATGCTATAGCCAAACGATATTTCTGCTCCTACCTCTTCATGGACATATTATCTATTCTTCCGATTCCACAGGTATTGTAATAGAAGAGTAGATAATTTTATTCACTAATGCCAATCCGTAAGTATGGTAAATAAGTTGCTTGTGTGCCCATTCTTGTAAAATTTGATTGTTTTTCTAGTCCTACATGTTTTCATTATAACATCGTTAGTACGTTTGGCTAACTGAATTCAACATTTCCATAAATTATCCAGGTGGTACTTTTGTTCATCATACCAATGAGTAAGAGACCTGCTTCGTTTATTACAAAGGATTTTCTCAAGTCTGTGATACTTGCACAATATATCCCACGTTTGCTTCGGATTATTCCACTCTATAGAGAAGTGACAAGGGCTTCAGGAATATTTACTGAAACCCCATGGGCTGGAGCTGCTTTCAATCTTTTTTTATATATGCTAGCAAGTCATGTAAGTACAATAATTGTTGTCCAGAATGATTTCTTTAACTTAAATTGTGGAGCTAGTATTTCTTTCCCTGTGTATAAGCTGTTTTCATTTGCTGCTATCAGTTGGCTCTTTGTGTGCCATAATCAACATATTTCGCATTCATATAGTACGCCCAATGTTTAGTACATTACATTGTGTCTAGGGTAGAAGCTAGCCTTATATTATTTATTACTTCGTTTTTGTGTTTTTCGCATTCATTTTGTATTTATTGGCCGGCGTGGACATATATATGTTTTCCTTAATCTCCCTTATTTTTTGACAAAAGTATTGGCTATGAAAATGTTTATTTAATGTTCAGGTAATTGGATCGTTCTGGTACCTACTCTCTATAGACAGGGAAGATGAGTGCTGGCGTGGGGCATGCCGGAAGATGAATCGTGATGCCAAGTATCTATACTGTGGAGAGAACCGTGAGGGAGACTATTCGTTTCTAAATAAATATTGCTCCCTTCCTAAACCAAATGAAATAAAAAATTCAACACATTTTGACTTTGGCATATTCCTTGATGCATTCGAGTCTCATGTGGTAGAGAATAAAAAGTTTACGAAACTCTTATATTGCTTTTGGTGGGGTTTAAGAAATTTAAGGTTTGTTCATCCATGATCTCAAGTTCTGTATATTGGGCACTGCAGTTAGTTTTCGTGCTTTGATAGAGTAGATTGATAGTAATACTTTGTTACTAAGTATTGTTGTCTACCCTCCTTATTTCAGCTCAATTGGTCAAAACCTTAAGACAAGTACCTATGGCTGGGAGATCCTATTCGCTATCATCATATCCATTGTTGGATTGGTCTTATTTACATTTCTTATTGGCAACATGCAGGTACATATATACATTATACTTGTTCATAACTACATGACAATATATTCATCTAATAAACCTAATTGAGTGATGTCATGCACTTAAAACATTGCATAAAGAAGAATACTAGTTTATGTCCAATATGTTGATTTTATACATGCAAGAGACATGAACTTGATATGTCTATATAAATCGAAACAAAATCCTCGTGTTACCATTTTTCTAGTATCTCGATAGTCATGTAGATAGCATGCATATATAGCACCGATTGAGGCTTTCAAAATGATTGTGTACACATTGCTTTGCATCAAGTATTTCAATGCAAATCTCCTTCATGCTATTAATGGTGCTTGAATATGCTTTGGTGTATAACACAGAAATATCTTCAATCTATGGGCACAAGAGTAGAAGAAATGAGAGTGAAAAGGAGGGATACTGAGCTATGGATGTCCCACCGAATGCTCCCTGATGAACTTAAGCAACGTGTCAGGCGTTACGAGCAATACAAATGGCAAGAGAATAGGGGAGTTGATGAAGAATATCTCATTCACGACCTCCCAAAAGATTTGCGAAGGGACATAAAACGCCACCTTTGCTTAAATCTACTTATGAGAGTGAGTAACAACACATTGTTTACTTTTATTTTCCTCTTCAAGAATTATTGATCTTTAAACGTTACCTTTGCTTATAAAATTGTCGATTTTGAACTATGGGTTTTTATGCTTATAAAATGACCCGAATAAGACATAGGAAAGGAAAAAGTACGTTGGTATTTTATGTAAAAAAGAAAAAGAGAACCCTTAGTATTATCTTAAATTCAGCTTGATAAGAAATGAACTGGTGAATTTAGGTGCCAATGTTTAAAATTATGGATGAACGATTATTGGATGCTATGAGTGAATGTCTCAAGCCAGTGCTTTACACAGAGAAGAGCTACATAGTTCGAGAGGGAGATCCAGTAGATGAGATGCTGTTTATTATGCGTGGAGAGTTGGTAACAACGACTACAAATGGTGGAAGAAGTAACTTTTTTAATTCTAGCAACCTGAAGGCTGGTGACTTTTGCGGAGATGAATTACTGACATGGGCGTTGGATCCAAGTTTGTCTTCAAGTCTTCCCCTTTCAACTAGAACAGTTCAACCGATAACAGATGTTGAAGCTTTTTCTTTTAAAGCAGATGACTTTAAGGCTGTAGCATCACAGTTTAGGCGTCTACACAGCAAACGCCTCCGACATACTTTCAGGTAAGTACAACTCATTTTCTACTACTTCCATTTATAATTTTCTTATTCGCCACCTCACTTTTCTCTAATTACACATTATAAACCAAATTCCACCCCGTTATGAGTTTATTTCCAGAGTTATAAATGCTTCTCACATATTTAGTTACTGTTTTTAAATACCAAATGGTCAAAAATGTTTTATTTGTTGTTTTCTAATTAGTTCTTAAATGTCCAACCACTAGAGGGCATGATATAGATGTTATGATAAATTGAGATATAATATCTAATTCTCGATTTTCCAAGAAGGAAACTTGTTTTTCAGAAAAAATAATTGGTAAGGTCGGATGAGCTATATATGTTGTGCCATCATCTGAGTAAAACGCTTGATGGGCTGGGCCGTTGCGGTTTCTGGGAGATCCAACTTTTTGCAAATCAACAAAAACAAATTATTCAAAATATATTAAATGAGTAATTTAATATTAAAATTCTCTAATTACTTATTTGTAAAATACTTGCAAAATGTTGTACTGATATAGCAGGTCATTATCATATGCAGATACTATTCACAGCAATGGAGGACATGGGGAGCATGTTTTATACAGGCTGCATGGCGTAGACACCAAAGAAGGGAGCACGAGGCAGCGTTGTTGGAGGAAGAAAAGAGACTGCATGATGCATTAGCAAAGGGTGGTGAAACCTCATCCCCTAGTCTTGGTGCCACCATCTATGCTTCTAGGTTTGCCTCCAATATGTTACACAAGATGAAGAGGAATCGTTCTCATACTCCTAGATTATTGCCACAATCTGTATTGCCACAGAAGCCAGTTGATCCTGATTTTAGTGCTGATGAAGATCAAGAATAAGGGGTACAGATTTCTTCGAGATTTAGTGAAAACACCTAAGAATTAGTTGTACGTTGTTGTTGTTGCTGCTAAATAGGTTTAATCGATATTCTGTGCAGTTTTCCGCAGTCATTTCAGCGAAGGTTATATGCACTTACACTATCTAGATTATTATACATTAAGTTATCATAAGAATCTCATACAAAAGGGGTGCACGGGTCAGGGTTTCCCCGCCAGTTTAAACCTTTTGGAGAAGTTACCATAAGAATCTTGTCAATAATTATTTCAAGAACAATAAGCCAACTTCGACAACAACCCAAGCTTTTTGATAATATTATCATTTATTAAGTTTACACAGATCGAAAGTCAACACATAGTGCAGACATAAGTTTTAAGAGAAATTTAATAGTATTCCTGAATAATTCAATAACGTACAAAGGACCCCTTAACTCCTTAAGGGCAGTTCTATTTTGATATACGCATGTGGACTTGTGGCAGAGATACAATTTAACCGAAACGGGTCGATTTGGGATTTTTTATTTATTTTTACCTTAAGAGGTCACATTGGTGGCCAACTCACCAAACACTCCAACGTACATAAATATTTTGCCACATCTGGCATATCTAATAGCATGCCAACCTTAACAGCAGTTCTGTTTTGATATACGAATGGAACTTTATGAACAAGATTTTTTCTGATAAAAATATCTTTATTGTTATTCAATAGATGTTGATCAACAGAATAAACCATTTGATCAAAAAGCATCTTATTACTTTGAACTTGGTTGATAAAAAATGAACTCTATTCAAGATTATAAAAATATGTTTTACCTGAAAATCCTAGACTTAAAGAAAGAACTCAACTTACAGATCTCAATATGAAAGAACCCAAGAAGATTTCTATCTACATTATCCTCAGGGCCCTTCACTTCAAACACCTTACAGCGTGTTTGGTTGGTGGTACTTCCAAAAAGTATTGGCCGATGTTCTTCGCAAAAAATAGTGATATATAAGACACGGTTAAATCAAGCTATTGTTTATTCCTGTAAAAGAAGGTGTCGTCTAGCACTTAGCACTTATCCGATGAGGAAGATGGTCATGATGACGTACTGCTAAGTTAGCAGTACGTCATAATGACCATCTTCCTCATCGGATAAATTTTTTTGGACAAGTATGGAATCTTAGAACTTTACCAAAAACTTTGGGTGAGAGTTTGCTGCTATGCTTTAGCGATCAATGAGAATCAAATGCGGAGAAATTGCTCTTGTTCACCCCTTATGCCTACTTGTCTTTGTCAAGTTGAAACGGTTTTTTTTAGAGTACTGTCCATGGACAATAATGGTGTGGTTCGAATCTCATATCTCTCTTCAATAGTATAACGGGTTTGAGGCCATATAGAAACGATGCCATCCAATATATATATGGCTCAAACTCCTCAAAGGAAATTGCATACTTCTATTGTCAGTTTATTTTTTCGCATATTCCACTACTTCCTCTTTAATTCTCAATACTCGTATTATTGTGTACACTTCTTCTTAAACATGATGTTATTTCAGTTTCTCCAACGATCCTGGAAGATTCTGCTTCTTTTGGGTCCCCATGACGAAAGCCAAACAAGTTCACTCAAGTGGATCCCCTGACTATCAATATATATCACGAAGCTTTATTGTTGTGTGTCATTGAACTTGAATTATGTATCTTCGGAACAAGTTCACTCAAGATGTTCTTTGGTGCAAGTTTTTTCTTTGTACTTTATCATGATCATCTATTATACCTTGTGGGCTTAATGTTCTTGTTCTCAAAGAAATGAAGTTCGCTAAAGGATTCTCATGTCACTTTTTTCAAGCCAAGCTTTGGAAATTTGCAACTTAGTGTATCTACTCACACAAATTCTAACTTTTATGTTTATGATATTACTTTTGCAAACTCTATAGTTCTTTGACAACATCTTAGATTTAAGGTTAAAAGAGCAATTTTGCCACTAAAAACATACCAAAAGAGTTTATTTTTCACTAATCTTTTTAACAACCCTTATTTGCCACTAAACATTCACCGTTAGAGCATGTTTGCCATTCATCCATTTAACTTGCTCGTTACTCGGCATAATATATATCCTGCCAAAATCAGAAGTTATATACTAGATCACATCAATACTTGGTTTGATTTTGAATTATAACTCATTTATTTCTCGAATGAATCCCGGAGCTCTAAGTATTTATGTACATAGACCATGATGAGAAATAGCAAACTAATCTGATTAAAATTTTCTTAAATTGTAAACCCTCATATTTGTTGTATAAGCTTATGAACATATTTTTATAAACCCTAATGTCGCTAGTAAAATATGTAAAAAGCGTCATATTTTATGTTTGTTTTACAATTTCATAATTAGTTTTTTAAAGGGAAAACTCTCAATCAAGAGGGATGTAACTTGAGATTAGTGTAAGAGTTTTATATATATTTTTTTTACTTATTAGCAAGGAAAAAGAGATGCAAATATGTCATTCACTATATATATATATATATATATATATATATATATATATATATATATATATATATTATAGAGCATAGAATAGGTGTCATTTTATTGGCGAATATACCTCACCATCTTGATTGGTACCACAAATGGCTTAAAAAAAAATAATAATAATAATAAAAAAAAAAAAAAAAAAAAAAAAAAAAAAAAAAAAAATTGCTAGCTTCCTAATTGCTACAAGCGAATAAAAAAAAAAAAAAAAAAAATCCAAAAATCTGCTTCTTCATTGGTGCCATGCACAAGTGAATAAAAAAATCCAAAAATAAAAGCCCAAAATCAAGTAATATATATAAAGGAAAAATGGTCAAAGGTGAAAGTGGAAAAGTCAAGAAAAGTGAAATGTGAAATGTTAAAAAATGTATATAAGAAAATATTAAAATGCATTTAATACTCTTATTAAAATACCCTATTACTTAAAAGTACAATGATTTATTCACATTGTACAACCAATTAAAAACATATCTACCAAATTAAATACAACCAATTAAAACACAAACTGGGTTGACCCGGGACGCTTCAAACACGGCGGGTTGTCCCGGTTTAATTTGACCCATTTTCGACCCAACCTAGCAAGTTGACCCAGTTTAAATCGACCCATTTTTCGACAGGAACGGTTAAACCGGTTAAACCACCCGGGTCGAACCGGGTTTCAAAACATTATACATTACTTAAAAGTACAATGATTTATTCACATTGTACAACTAATTAAAAACATATATATCAAATTAAATAAAACCAATTAAAACAAAAACCGGGTTGACCCGAGACGCTTCAAACCCGGACGGGTTGACCCAGTTTAATTTGCCCCGTTTTCGACCCAACCTAGCAAGTTGACCCGGTTTAAGTCGACCCATTTTTCGACCGGAACGGTTCAACCGGTTGAACCACCCGGGTCGAACCAGGTTTCAAATCTTCAAACTTTTATTATTTTTCGTTTATAACCTATAAACTTTTTTTATCAGTAAAATATCTGTCACTATAAATTTTCGTTGCTATGCACGGGTACTCGTCTAGTATATATATATATATATATATATATATATATATATATATATATATATATATATATATATATATATACACACACACAAATCAAACATTTCGTTTCTTTCACTATATATATTATAGAGCATAGAATCAATGCCATCTTATTGGCGAATATACCTCACCTCCCTGATTGGTGCCACAAATGACCTAAAAAAAAAAGATTTCTAGCTTCCTCATTGCTACAAGTGAATAAAAAAAAAAAAAAAAAAAAAAAAAAAAAAAAAAAAAAAAAAAATCCGCTTCCTCATTGGCGCCATGCACAAGTGAATAAAAAAATCCAAAAATAAAGGCCCAAAAACAAGTAAAAAAAATATAAATTTACAAATCAAACCTTTAGTTTCTTACTATTTACGACTTCTTTATATACCAAACTTTATTTACCAAGTATCTAACATATATCTCGCGATTTGTTGAACAAAAAAAATACTGGCAAAAAAGTTGCTTAATAACGTACAAAACGAGCCTAATATTGATATGTTTTTTACATACATACAATTTTATAAAAAATAATTAAGTTTAATATATATCTCATCCTCAGAGACACATCTTAAACAAACGGGTTACAATTCAGAACACGTTAGGAAAAATTCTCAGCCGCAACGCAGCTGGCGCCGACATGCTTGTTTGTTATCACGTTAAATATAAATTTAATGAAAGCATTTGTGTAGGATGTATGATAGTAGAAAATGGGGTAAAATGTTCAAATACAAATTTAGATATGTAGGAGTTAGTGATTTAATGGAATATTATTCAAAACTAACGGAATATTCTAAATGCTAAATCATTAAGCACTTAAAATACACATTTAGAAAACTTTAATGGCAAATATACAGTCAATTTGTTTTTAAGTGGCAAGTAAGGGTTGTTCAAATGATGAGTGGCAAGTAAACTCTTTTGATATATTTTCAGTGGCAAAATTGCTGTTTTAACCTAGATTTAATTTACGAAACACAAACTTTTACGATCAATCCTTAACACAAATTAACAATCAATCTACATTATATATTATTCATTGTTGCCAGACCCAAAAACTCTATCAAAACAAATTGGCTAGTTGTTAAGCTTTCATTGCTCTTTGTTTTCAAAACTGTCAGCATTCTTATTCCTAACATTTTCTCAAAAAAAAAAAAAAAACTATTAGCTGATGATATCACTAAAACAAACAAGAGTAAACTACACCATTCGTCCTTATGGTATGCGTTGACCGACAAGTTTCGTCCTTTGACCGAAAAAAGTGCACCGTCCATCCTTAACTGCGAAACGTTATGTATCGTTAGTCCCTCACTCTAACTGTCCTCACTAACGGTCGTTATACCTCATCCACATGAGGGTATTTCAGTCTTTTCCCAACCATAAGGACCAACGGTGTAATTTACTATTTTTTTTTATTATTTATTTAACTATTAAAAAATAATAATTTTCATACGTTTTATATTTTTCGTCCGTTTATTTACGTTTCCATCAAATTTTTTAAGTTTTCGGCTAATTTTTTTACGTTTTTGTCTGAATTTTTAGATTTTCGTCAGATTCTTTACGTTTTCGTCTGTTTTATATGTTTTCATATGATATTTTTAACGTTTTCGTTTATTTTTACGTTTTCGTTTGATTTTTTATGTTTTGTCTGACGTTTTAGGTTTTCGTCAGATATTTTATATTTTCGTCTGTTTTTTTACGTTTTCGTCCGATTTTTTACGTTTTCGTTAAATTCTTAACATTTTCCTCCGATTTTTTACATTTTCCTCTGATTTTTACGTTTTCGTCAGGTTTTTACGTTTTTGTCTATTTTTTAACGTTTTCGTCCGTTTTTTACGTTTTCGTCCGATTTTTTACATTTCCGTCAGATTTTTTATGTTTTCCTCCAATTTTTTACATGTTCGTCCGATTTTTACATTTTCGTCAGTTTTTTTACGTTTTCGTCTGATCTTTTACGTTTTTGTCTTATTTTTTATGTTTATGTTTTATTTTTTACGTTTTCGTCCATTTTTTATGGTTTTGTCCCATTTTTTAAGTTTTTGTCTGATTTTTTAAACAGACAAAAACGTTAAAAACCGGACAAAAACGTTAAAAAATCAGATAAAACGTAAAAAATCAGACAAAATCGTAAAAAAGCAGACGAAAACGTAAAAAAACTGACGAAAATGTAAAGATCGAACGAAAATGTAAAAAATCGGAGGAAAACGTAATAAATCTGATTAAAACGTAAAAAATCGGACGAAAAAACAAAAAACGGACGAAAACGTTAAAAAATTATACATAAACGTAAAAAATCATACGAAAACGTAAAAAATCAGATGAAAACGTAAAAAAACTGAAGAAAACGTAAAAATTGGATGAAAATGTAAAAAATCGGAGGAAAACATAAAAACCGAACGAAAACGTTAAAAAATCATACAAAAACGTACAAAATTAGACAAAAACATAAAAAAACTGACGAAAACGTAAAAATCGGATGAAAATGTAAAAAATCGGAGGAAAACGTAAATAATCTAACAAAAACGTAAAAAAATCGGACGAAAACGTTAAAAAAATAGACAAAAACGTAAAAAATCAGACGAAAACACAAAAAAACTGATGAAAATGTAAAAATCAGACTAAAATGTAAAAAATCGGAGGAAAACGTAAAAAATCTGACGAAAACGTAAAAAATCCAACGAAAACGTAAAAAAACAGAGGAAAACGAAAAAAAATGTGATGAAAACGTAAAAAGTCAGACAAAACGTAAAAAAAATGGACGAAAACATAAAGAATCTGACGAAAACGTAAAAAATCGGACAAAAACGTAAAAAAAAAAAAGCAGCCGAAAACGTAAAAAATCTGATAAAAACGTAAATAAACGGACGAAAAATATAAAACATATGAAAATTATTATTTGTTAATAGTTAAATAAATAATAAAAAAGAGTAAATTACACCGTTGGTATTTATGGTTGGGAAAAGACTGAAGTACCCTCGAGTGGATGAGGTATAACGACCGTTAGTGATGTCAGTTAGAGTAAGGGACTAACGATACATAATGTTTCGCAGTTAAGGATGGACGGTGCACTTTTTTCAGTCAAAGGACGAAACTTGTCGGTCAATGCATACCATAAGGACGAATGGTGTAGTTTACTCAACAAACAAAAAACAATAAAAAGGTTTACAAAGTTCCTAATTTCTCTTAAATAGATTTTCATGTCCAAGAACAAATTGAAACGAAAATAATTTATTAAATACATAACTTCATAATATTGTATTTAATACATTACCAGTACTTTACATACAGTTTGGAATCAATATTTATCAAAAGAACTAACTGGATCGATCATACATTTTCACAAAAGCTAAAAAAAAAAAAAAAAAAAAAAAAAAAAAAAAAAAAAAAAAAAATTGAACACATGTGGTATATAGAAAAGAATATAAAGAATGTAAGACCTTGATTTTAGTCGAAGCAAAACAAGTATTACAACAGTTAACCAAAGTTTATGTTTTTATATGCCGGCAACGGAACTCAAACAACATAGCCGTAAAGGTGGTCGTCTGGTTCTCTCAAAAGGCAATCTGAAAAACATGATAAGTTTTGTGCTTGGTATTTATAAGGTATCACCTTTTCAATTTTTTGCAACCCTTGTTAAGGCCCGGGTTTCAGCTTTTCAGGTTTGTTTCGTTTGTTTGGGCTAGAAACATGAGTTTATCAGTTTATGGGCTTTTAGATATTTTTGGATATTAAGATTAACACTTTACAGTTTGCAATTTATGGTGTTGAATATTGATAGTATTCTAACTAAAATTCATAAACATCGATTTTTAGATGTTTAGAACTTGAGATTTGAGTAACGCAATACCTGTTCATGTTTCTCTTAGAGCAAAAGGTATGGTGGCATGCCGTTGTGCACGTTGTTTTGTTAAATCATTGTCAGTTTAGCATGTTATATTTTACATTCACACATAAAAAATACCCTCTTTGCAGTGGCTAAAGCCGTTTCGCAGTTTTTGGGCTCCACTATTTTTTTCCTCATTTTTCAAACAAATTAAATTTCCATTCATTAAACAAAAATACAAATTACAATACAAAATTTAAAATAAAAAAAATCATTATTTTTTACGGACGAATTTGTACCTAAATAACTGATATGTAACTTACTTAATTTGTTGTTGCACTAAATGAAAAGAACATGCTATAATTAAAGAATTTTCGTTATGTAAAAAACAAACCAAATACATTTAAGTTTGTTTATGAAGTGTGTGTTATGTGTGTTGCGTGTGTTTGCAGAAGAAGAACAAAGCGTGTGTGTGTTTTTACAAGGAAGAAAAAGAAGCAGTGATGGTCCCTTTGTGAAAAAGTCAAACACAAATAAACCAGAGAGAGATGTTGGGGAGAGGGAGAGAGGGGAGGAGAGGGAGAGAGAGATGGTGAAGGTGAGTCCACTTACTTTTGAAATGGAGTCGGTAGGGGGCGGTACAGTGACGCTAAAATGCTGGCGCTGTTTAGCTTGCCATGCTGGAAATGGCGAGCTCCTACGCCACCATAGTCTTCCCTCTTAGAGATAAAAGAAACGATATGGACTATTATTTATTATTTATTTGCATGTTAGACGGAATCTTAAGTATTAGCATCAAACATGTGTCAATGACCATTGTTGTTAGGCTAGGTGAAACGATGATTGCGGTCACCATTGCTACATCAGAGTCAATATTTTCATGACCAACTTAATGTAATAAGGAGATTAATTAAACTTAAAACTTGTCTAAAATATTTGATCATTCTGGATTCCATCAAAAATTTAATTTTAATTTTTAAATATAAACTGTTAATACAAATATCGCCTAAAAACGTTATTTATATTTTACGATCTTTGCTAAGTTTTGTTAACGATAAAATGTAAACTTTAGTTTCTAAGTAAAACATAATCTTAGTTTTAAAAGACTTGCATAACTAGACATTTTGCTACATTTCACATTTCATAAAACACAACACTTTTTATTTCTTAAAATAGAAATGTCACATCACATTTATGGCAAGTTTTGTCAATATACATTTATGAAAAGAAAGTGTGTTTGACTAACCATATGTTTGCTTGCAAGTTTTGTGTTTGACTAGGTATAATGAGATGTGACATTGTTTGGTTTGCAAGATTTATTGCAAAACCAACTGCAAGCCCGGCGGAACCCTGGGGGTACACGGGCGGTACCCATCTGAGGGTTCCGCCGTATCCGCCAGGCCTGCAGAAGGTTTTGCTATAAATACTAAGCCACAAGTTTGATTTTTGGCTTATCACTCTACATCATATTTACACACATTCATTCATTCTTTCATCTAACCCTTTAACATCTCATATGTGAAGTTTCTTTTTGTAGCAAAGAGATTCACGAGTTCATAAAAAGTTACAAGTATTCAACACAATGTTGCAAGACTTGTTAGCTTAGCATTGTGTAGACTTGTGTAGTTTACACTTCATTTGATTGTGCATTTTCAGTAGTGATCGGTTAGTATTTTAGTCCTCAAAATACAAAGTGTGACGGGAGTTGTTGTACCCTTGTAAAAGAACTAACGGGAGTGGTTGTACCCTTGTAAAAGAACTCGACATCTAGCTTAGTGTCGGTAAACGTGTATAAGCGACGTGTAAGGTTTTCTCCGCCGGTGAAAGGAGCTTGTTTACTAGTGAAAGAAACTCTCGAGTTGGATACTCGGGGCGTGGACGTAGGGCAAGGAAAAAGAGTCCTTGTAGCCGAACCACGATAAATACTCGTGTTGTGGTTTGATCGTTTCTTTCATTTACTTGCATGTTATATATTGTGTTTGTGTATATATATATCCTTGATCAAACGGAAAGTTTCAAAGCTAACTAAACAAGTTAAAAAGATTTTAAACGGTAAACTATTCAACCCCCCCTTCTAGTTTTCCACAATTAGCATCAAGAGCTACGTTACTCAAGCTTTTAAAATATATTGTGTTTTAAAACTTGAAACGATCCATGGATTTTGAAAATTACAAAAAATGGCAATCTATGCAAAGACCACCACTTTTTGAAGCAAATGGTTTTATATATTGGAAAAACCGTTTTGAAACTTACGTGAAATCTAAAGATATAGATTTGTGGTATATAATCATTAATGGTGATAATATAGCTTCTAATACTAAAGATGATGATCAAAAGAAATTGATTGCTAAAAATAATGAAGCTAAATTGATGATTTACAATGCTTTACCTAAGAAAGAATATGAAAGAGTCTTTTTGTGTAAAACCGCCAAAGATATTTGGCAATCTTTAATAGTCACTCATCAAGGAAACTCACAAGTCAAGGATAACAAAATTGATCTTCTTGTTCAACAATATAAACAATTTGTTATTCCCGAAGATGAGACTATTGATAATGCATTTGCTAGGTTTAACACTATTACTTCACTTAAAGCACTTGATGAATCTTTTTGTAGTAAGAATTTTGTCAGGAAATTTCTTAGAGCACTCCATCCGAAGTGGAGAGCAAAAGTGACGGCAATTGAAGAATCCAAGGATCTTTCATGCATGTCACTTGACGAGCTAATTGGAAACCTCAAAGTCCATGAAATGGTAATGGAAAAAGATTCGGAACTAGTTAGAGGCAAGAAAGAAAAAGTTAAGTGCATTGCCTTGAAAGCTAGAGTCCAATCAAGTGATGATGAAGAATCTACTTTGGATAGTGATGATGAGGAATATGCTATGGCCGTTAGAGACTTCAAGAAGTTCTTTCGTAGAAGAGGGAAGTTTGTAAGGCAACCAAAAGATGACAAGAAAACTTTCCGAAAAGATCGTGATGATAGGAAAGGAAAGGTTGAAAGGAAATGCTATAGGTGTGGAGACATAAGTCATCTAGTAGGAGAATGTCCAAAACCACCCAAAAGCAAACCACAACAAGCTTTTGTGGGTGGTGCTTGGAGTGACTATGAAGGAGATGACGATGAGCCAAAGAATGATGATATTGCTCTCATGGCTCACGACTCAAATGAGGTACTCTCCGACTCATCTTACTCCTCTATTGATGATGACACCTTACAAAAAGAATATAACAAACTTTGTGAATTGAGCTTAAAAATCATAAATAAAAATAAGTTTTTGAAAACTAAAAAGGAGTTTTTAGAAAATGAAGTTTATGAGTTAAAAGAAAAAGCTAAGAGATTAGAAAAGAGTAAAGGTATTGACACATCGTGCAAATCATGTGAAGAGCTTAAACTCGAAGTTGAGAAACTTAAAATTACTCAAAATGATCTAATAAAACAAACCACAAAGTTTAAGAAGTTCGATAAGAGCATTTCTTGTGCGGATGAAATTATGAAACTTCAAAAGTCACCATTTGATAAAACAGGACTAGGATTCATGAAAATAGAAACTTCAAAAGGTCAAACGAAACAAGAAAAGAATGCACAAGAAACTAACAAAACTGCTACAGCAGCCCGCGGAACAGACGGAACCCAATCCAGGGTTCCGCCCGTTGGACCCGAAGGTTCCGCCAGATCTGCTGCAGCAGTAACACCATCCACATCGGATCGTACAAAATTTGTTAAAGTTACATATAAAAATGGAACAAAACCTGCCTTTAAAACTGGAGTAGGACTTAGTAAAAATGAATTTAGAGCTAAGACTACTCAACCAAGACCTAAGACTCCAATTCCTAAATGCCCCTTTCCAAAGAGCAACTTCAACACACGACTAAACTACCAACATGTATGGAACCAAAACACTCCTGGACATTACCAAACTCCAAACTACATGTCATGGAATCCTTATGTTCTATTTTCATACTTGGAACAAGTTAATGGTATGCTTAACCAAAATGGACCCATGAGAAATTGGGGACCAAATGATTGAGTGTTTTTCGTAAAATAGGTGTGCCTCAAAATTTGTTTGGAACCGGACGAATGGATTAAAGATAGCGGTTGTTCAAGGCACATGACAGGTAACAAAAGCCTCTTCACTACTTATCACAAATGTGATGGAGGTAATGTTACGTTTGGTAGTAAAGCTAAGAGCAAAATCATCGAAAAAAGGTACAATCTCTCATGACTCCTTTTTTATAGATGATGTAGCTCATGTTGATAACTTAGGTTTTAATCTTCTTAGTATTAGTCAACTTTGTCGTAATAAGTATAATGTCCTTTTTAGTGAAAACGGAAGTAAAATACTTAAAGATGGTATAACCATAGCCAAAGGTGTTCTTAAGAACAACGTATACGTCATGAAGATGGATCCAACATCTAGAGACAAACTTTGTCTTACCTCATTAGATGAATCTTCAACTTTATGGCATAGACGTTTAGGACATGCTAACATGAGACTAATTCAAAACCTCTGCTCCAAAGACTTAGTTCGAAACCTACCTAAGTTGAAATATGACCAACACTTTTGTGATGCTTGCAAAGTCGGTAAACAAGTCCATAGTAGCCATAAGGCTAAAAACTTGGTTTCTACATCTAGGTGTCTAGAACTTTTGCATATGGATTTATTTGGTCCATCCGCTATACAAAGTTATGGAGGTAACTTCTACACTTTGGTCATAGTCGATGATTACTTAAGATATACTTGGACAAAATTTTTGAAAAGTAAAAATGAAGCTTTTGATAAATTTGAGATTCTAAGTAAGAAAATTCAAAATCAAGTAGGGTCTAATATTGTGTCTATTAGAACGGATCACGGTCGTGAATTTGATAATGAATTTCAGTTTGGAAACTTTTGTGATATTAATGGTATTACTCATAACTTTTTGGCTCCACGTACCCCTCAATCTAATGGTGTAGTAGAACGTAAAAACCGGACATTGCAAGAGATGAGTAGAACAATGCTTAATGAACAAAACATTCCACAAAAGTTTTGGTGTAATGTCGTTGACACATCAACGTACATTTTAAATCGAGTCTTAATTAGACCATTTTTGAAGAAAACTCCTTATGAACTATATAAAGGTAAAAAGCCTACATTAGGATACTTTAGAGTGTTTGGGAGTAAATGCTTCATTCTTAACACCAAGGATTATCTCACCAAATTTGACCCAAAGTCTTATGAAGGTGTATTTCTTGGATATTCACAAAATAGTAAAGCTTACATTGTTTTGAACAAAGAAACCTTAAGAGTCGAGGAATCGTTGAATGTAACATTTGACGAGAGTCCACCTCCCTCTAAGACATCACCTTTGGTAGATGATGACTTAGTTGAAAGCCAAGCAATAGAAAGTCAAGAGATTTTAGGTAATGACAAGGAAGATGAACTATTAAACAAAGAACTTGTCAATGTCAAAGAATATAAAAGTCATCCATTAGATGGTGTCATAGGCAACATTAATGAAAGAACACTAAGGTCAAAAGTTCAAAATGAAAGCAACTACTTTTGTTTCGTGTCAACCATTGAACCGAAAAACATTAATGAAGCCATTAAAGATGAGTCTTGGGTAATTGCAATGCAAGAAGAGTTAAACCAATTTGTTAGGAATGATGTATGGACATTAGTTCCTCAACCAAAGAGTCAAACTATAATTGGAACAAAATGGGTCTTTCGTAATAAAATGGATGAAAATGGAATTGTGTCTAGAAACAAAGCTAGGCTAGTTGCACAAGGATATAACCAACAAGAAGGCATTGACTACGATGGAACTTTTGCTCTGGTTGCTAGGCTCGAGTCAATTAGAGTCTTACTTGCATATGCATGTGCACACAATTTTAAACTCTTTCAAATGGACGTCAAAAGTGCATTTCTAAACAGAGTCATAAATGAAGAAGTGTATGTTGCTCAACCACCGGGTTTCATCGATTTTGAAAAACCAAATCATGTTTACAAACTTAAAAAGGCTCTTTACGGACTTAAGCAAGTTCCAAAAGCATGGTATGATCGACTTAAAACCTTCCTAGTTGAACATAAGTATACCATGGGCTTAGTTGATAATACTCTCTTCACTAAGAAGAAAGATTCACATATTATCATAGTCCAAATCTATGTTGATGACATTATATTCGGATCAACTTGTCAAGAATTATGTGTGGATTTCTCAAAAATCATGCATGACGAGTTTGAAATGAGTATGATGGGTGAACTCAACTTTTTCCTAGGACTCCAAATTAAACAACTAGAAGATGGTATCTTCTTTAACCAATCTAAATATATTAAGGACATGCTTAAGAAATTTGGATTAGAAGATTCGAAACCAATCAAAACACCCATGTCCACGGAAACTAAACTCACCAAGGATGAGGAAAGTGAATCCGTAGATAGCACTAAATATAGAGGTATGATTGGTAGTCTACTTTACCTAACGGCTAGTAGACCCGACATTATGTTTAGTGTTTGTCTATGTGCTCGTTTTCAAGAAGATCCTAAGACTACTCATCTCGAAGCCGATAAAAGGATTTTTAGGTATATTAAGGGCACTACATATTTAGGTTTATGGTATCCCAAAGGAACGGGAATAGACACCATAGTGTAAGCCGACTCGGATCATGTCGGTGACTATGTTGATAGAAAAAGTACAAGTGGTATTTGTACTTTTGTTTTATCTCACCTCATGGTTCTCTAAGAAGCAAACGGCTCTTGCTATCTCAACAACGGAAGCCGAGTACATTTCGGCCGGAAAGGCATGTCAACAAGCTCTTTGGATGAAGCAAGCTCTTGTCGACTACGGAATTCAACTTAACGACATCACAATTCTTTGTGACAACAAAGGTGCCATTGATCTTAGCAAAAACCCGGTTCAACATGCTCGTACCAAACATATTGAAATCCGTCATCATTTCCTTCGTGACAACGTTCAAAAAGGAAATATCTCAATTGAGAAAGTTTCTTTCAAAGACAACATAGCCGACATTCTCACAAAACCCCTTAAACGTGAACCTTTTAACCTTCTTAGGCTAGGCTTAGGACTCATGGAACCTACGTTGTAGTTCTGGACATTAGACAAAAATCACAAAAATCAAAACAAATCCATAACTCTTTTTCTCAGCAGGGTCAGCGGAACCCTCAGACACAACGGACGGAACCCAATTCAGGGGTCCACCGTATCCGCCGACCTACAGAATCAATTTTTCTGTTTATATTAAACCAAACACCCCTTATTTCATACCACCACTTCCAAACTGTTACTATTCACTTTACCATCCATCCAAACCTGCGATTTCTTGGTCTTCCTTTCACTCACAGTGCAAATCAATCATCATTGTAAGTATTCTAAACTTGATTACAATCCTGATCTGAGTCTAGGAATTCTATTTTTTGCACAAAAACAAAAACTTGGGGTTATGCATTAATTTGAGAAACTCATGCATGAAATTAGGTGTTTAACAAAACTAATCATGTTCCCCATAGTTAGGAATTGCATTCTTACTAACTGTAAACATGTTTGCTAAAACACCCCATGACAAATTTTTCCAAAAATTTCTCACAAATAGGACAAATATTTTTTCATCTCACATTGAGAATACAAAATCAAAACGTTATGTTTAAAACATCCCTTGCATAATGTCTCTTGAATGCTAAAGGGAATACATAACCAATATGTATTTTTGGGTACATTCAAACGAAGCTACATTGAACTAGGAGCGTTTGGGTTATCTTTTGTTTTATAACAAAACTTGCATTATAAAACGTTTTTGAAGAATCAAAATGAGTCAAGATAACCGCACCTCCACATTGTTTTCATATAAGCACACACTAGAACATCCACATTATAATAGTCATTTACTTAGACTAAAATATGAAATTTTGTTTTTCTAGGAATCAACATGCCTCCTCTAACCCACTACGACCACAAGGACACCATTAAGTACCTACCCAAACATCACAAAACCAAAGGCCTTACCCCAAACCAAGTCAATGTTTTTAAAGCCTTAGAAAAACATTATGTCCATGAGGGTAGAACCATTGACCCGTCCTTCCTAGAAGGCACAAACCTCTACACCGAATTTGCCATAATCAACTTTGAGTGTCTTTTGGAAATCAACAAGCCTATTTGTCCTAGGTTCATTTTGGAATTCTATGCATCCGTCGTCCTCTCCACGGATGATTATGGTCAAATGTCTATTAACTTTAGGGCTAGTGGTCATCAATACTCCTTCACTCTTGAGGAGTTTGCTCAAATCCTAGGTGTCCAAAACCGTGGTACTTGCATCTACTCCGACTTGCACTCCCTCTCAACTCTTGACACCCTCCATGACCGCATCCATCCTTATGACACACCTCTTGTGTCAAAAGATGTACTTCGTGACCACCTCTTTGTTAGGACAACCAACACTAGGAGAACCCGTTCGGGAAATGAGGTCGATAAGGACCCGTATGGAATGGAAATGAATGAACTCAAGCCCCAATTCAAGAAATGGGAGGAAGTCCTTAGAGCAAATGTCATTAGCACTATAGGAAACCGAGATCATATAAATCTTTGCCTTTGCTACATGCTCTACTCTTTGTCCGTTAGGCAACCCTTCAACCTTGCCTACTACATGGCCAAGAGAATGGCCGACATTCCCGTGCATGGCACAACGGCTATGCCGTATGGAATGCTCTTGACCCGTCTCTTTAGGTGCATCTCTCCCATTCCACCAACTCCAAATGGTCTTCGTCTTGACTACTCTCTCATTCCACATACCTTTGTCCCACTAAGTGATAAGAGAGTGTACAAAGCCCAAGAAAAACGTCATCATCCTCCTACCTCCTCATCATCTTCCTCAATGAGTGAAGATGACTCTTTGCCCAACTCTAGGCTCCCACCTCTAGTATACCTATCCCAACTTCTGGATATTCCAAATGAGTCGGCGGAGTTCAAGCAAACAAAGGGGATGTTTAAGAATCTTGGAAGATTCCTTGGAAAGCCCAAGAACAAGATTGACCGTCAATGAGTGCGGGTGTGTAGGAGTGTTTGGCACTAGGTGCTATTTGAACAATTTGGTCGTTTAAACAGTATTTGTGATGTATTTGTATGTTGGTACAATATGTGATACTATTTGGAACATGTTTTAACTAACATTGATGCAGGTAGACAACTTTTGGCTTGTCAAATTTTCATGTTTATGAAATTTTCACTAAGTATAGTGAAATTCTCGACCCCCGGGTCAAAGTCCTATGGTATGTGTGTTTACATGTCCAATTTTTGCATTACCTAACCAAAAATGCATTATCTTTTTTATTTTAGGAGTTTTTGAAAAATTTGAAAATCATCTCGCGGGCCAAAATCGCGGACTGCCAACTTTTTCAAGCCTGGCGGATCTGGTGGCACCCTAGAATGGGTTCCGCCAGTGCATTTTCTGGGCAACCCAGAAATGGCCCAACGGACCGGACGGAACCCTCACACGGGTTCTGCCTGTGTATCCTAAAGGTTCCGCCAGATTTCCTGCAGAATTTTTTTTTAGTTTTCAACATTTCAACATCCAATCAACATAATACCATCCTTTTAGATAGAAACCAATTTTCTGCAATTTGTTAAGCACAATAGGGTAGTTCTCATTCCTTATAACTCAAAGAAAACTATTTCCTGCCAAATTTCAAAAATACCCATAACTACCTCAAGGAACCTTCACACATAAAGGAAGGACCCCTTCCAAAGGTTCCTTGAAATCCATGTGACATATCCTTCAACAAATTTACCAAAACCACTAAGCATTTAGTGCAAATCTTGTCTTCTCACTTCACCATTTTCATTGGCTTGACTTCCATGATATGACAACCCACAATTAGTCTTCCAAATCATTAGGAACCTCCATTTTTGTATGGCCTAACATCAAATCCAAACACTCCTTCCCACACTCCTTCATCACTATAAATTAAACCATCCTAAACACTATCAAATCACACATTCTTCATCACAATTTCTCATCTTTTAAACCATTTTAACCATGACTAAGTCAACAATCACCTCTCAACCATCACGACCCATCCGGAAAACCGCCCGGATAAGTGTCAAACCACTTTGGTCTAACCAATCCATCAACCTAAGCTCCTCATCTTCGGATGAATTCACCTCACCTATAAAAAATGAACAATTTTTGAACCTTGCATCTCCATCTCCATCACCCAATGAACCCAATGAGCTCACTCCACCACCAACAAAATCACCCATTGACCCAACTCCACCAAGTGCTCCAACCCAACCATCCAAAACTCCATCACCATCACCATTACCCAAACTTGAACCTATGGAGTTATTTGGGTCTCCTCTAACATCACCACACCCTTTGTCCAAGATCTCAATGATCTTTTACCAAGACCAACACAACCACCACCTTTTGCAAATGAAACACCAAGGTCAATTCTTGACCATAATGAGCATTTTAACCGCACCCAACCACCACAACAAGTGTACCACCAACCCAAACCATTGTTGTTTCACCCTATCTACCATGACATCCATGGTCCTCTTTATGGAGAACCAAATTTTGAAAACCATGATCACCCAACTCCACCACATTCTCAAGCCCAAACCTTTGAGTCTTTCTTTCCTTCCTATGAAGAAATCCAAAGCATGGTTGAGAATCATCTCCATCAAGCAATGGAATTTCAAACCACCTTGCTTGACTCTATACCAAATCCATCCTCCAACCAAGAACCAAAAACCAACCAACCCTCAAACCAAGAAACCAAAACCTACCCATTTCCACCCACTCATCCCCATGTTTGCTCACATTGTGAGCAAATGGGTGAAAGCATCAAAATGTTGCTTCACCAATTCCAAGATGAAACCCGTTTTGCATTCCAACACGTCATAGAACGTTTGGATGCTCTTTCTCACCCAAACAAATCCTAGACAACCTTTGGAGGCCTTTTGCCCCATTTAGGAAAGTAGGATTTGATATTTTTTTTTTTTAATTTCTTGGTTATTTTTAGTTTTTCTTTTAGAAGTAGAAGAATCTTTCCCATTTCTTGTCTTTGACTTTTAAAAGTCAAATTTTACTTGGAATGATATTTCTTTCTACTTACTTACTTGCATTGTTGGTTGATCATTTTTGAGTTGTTATTGTGGTTGCATTATGTGTGGTAACTACAAGCTTGATTATATATATCACCAACTAACCATTTTTTTAGGATCAAAATCCATGTTTCCCATCTTGGCACTCCTTTTAGGGGGAGTAATAACTAAGGGGGAGCACGTGCATGATTCCGCTTCGCTACTCTACTTTTTGTTTCGACAAAAAGGGGGAGAAATATATTAAACCTTTAAACTTAATATGATTTTCATCACTTAAGTGAAACAAGTTTAATATAAATTTTTTTTGAAGTCTTAAACACTAAGATTTTGTGAGTTACTTAAAAACAAAGTTTATGTTTTGTCATCAACAAAAAGGGGGAGATTGTTAATACAAATATCGCCTAAAAACGTTATTTATATTTTACGATCTTTGCTAAGTTTTGTTAACGACAAAATGTAAACTTTAGTTTCTAAGTAAAACATAATCTTAGTTTTAAAAGACTTGCATAACTAGACATTTTGCTACATTTCACATTTCATAAAACACAACACTTTTTATTTCTTAAAATAGAAATGTCACATCACATTTATGGCAAGTTTTGTCAATATACATTTATGGAAAGAAAATGTGTTTGACTAACCATATGTTTGCTTGCAAGTTTTGTGTTTGACTAGGTATAATGAGATGTGACATTGTTTGGTTTGCAAGATTTATTGCAAAACCAACTGCAAGCCCGGCGGAACCCTGGGGGCACACGGGCGGAACCCATCTGAGGGTTCCACCGTATCCGCCAGGCATGCAGAAGGTTTTGCTATAAATACTGAGCCACAAGTTTGATTTTTGGCTTATCACTCTACATCATATTTACACACATTCATTCATTCTTTCGTCTAACCCTTTAACATCTCATATGTGAAGTTTCTTTTTGTAGCAAAGAGATTCACGAGTTCATAAAAAGTTACAAGTATTCAACACAACGTCATAAGACTTGTTAGCTTAGTATTGTGTAGACTTGTGTAGTTTACACTTCATTTTATTGTGTATTTTCAATAGTGATCGGTTGGTATTTTAGTCTTCAAAATACAAAGTGTAACGGGAGTTGTTGTACCCTTGTAAAAGAACTAACGGGAGTGGTTGTACCCTTGTAAAAGAACTCGACATCTAGCTTAGTGTCGGTAAACGTGTATAAGCGACGTGTAATGTTTTCTCCGCCGGTGAAAGGAGCTTGTTGACTAGTGAAAGAAACTCTCGAGTTGGATACTCGGGGCGTGGACATAGGGCAAGGAAAAAGAGTCCTTGTAGCAGAAGCACGATAAATACTCGTGTTGTGGTTTGATCGTTTCTTTCATTTACTTGCATGTTATATATTGTGTTTGTGCATATATATATATATATATATATATATATATATATATATATATATATATATATATATATATATATATATATATATATATATATATATATATATATCTTTGATCAAACGGAAAGTTTCAAAGCTAACTAAACATGTTAAAAAGATTTTAAACGGTAAACTATTCAACCTCCCCTTCTAGTTTTCCAAATAAACATTTTTTAAATGTTTACTATTCACCAAATAGTAAATATCAAACAAAAAGGGTAAAAATGGTTTATGTAGTTTACTTACGATTATAAACATAATCTCTGACAAATTGTAAATGAGGACCATACCGTTTACTCTCGACTACATAAACAATCCCTGACTTAAAACTAAGAGCTTTTTGTGTAATAAAGAATTACATAAATGTCCATTCGGTTTATGTTTATTGTAAAAAAGGTCCAAAATTTTGCCAAAAGACGTCCCTCACATTACTTGCGATTACTTAAACAATATTTAAGTTAAATTTAAGCATTATTTGTGTAACGAACACTTGCAGTTACAAACACAATCCCTATTATATGTTAAATTTGGGAACTTTTTGTGTGATGAACAATTAGATAAATAGCCCTACAATTACTTACCGATTTCATAAATGATCCATGAGTTAAATCTAAACAAGTTTGTGTGTAACAAAAAAGATATGTGGAAGGTGAACCCCTACCAAGCGTAAACCAAATGCTTTGCAACATTTCACCTAAATCAACAAGGAAAATGATTTGTATAACTAAAATTCATATAAATTACTACTATTTATAATACCCGTGCACGCACGGGGTTAAATAAAAAAGGTTGTTTATTTTTTTTATGTGATTACGTTTAATAAGAATATTTTACCATTTGTTATATCGAAGCATATTTTATACTATATACTAATTGTTTGTTGTTACGATGGAATAAATTATACGTTAACCATTAGCGAAGACATAACATAATATTGTTTATATTAGATAATAACATGTAACATTTAAGTTTAAAAATTAAAAATTAATGTCTTGAGCAAGTACATTCCTCTGAAATGCATTGACATGTCCCTTGACACACGGGGCAGTAACAATCATCATCTTCATAATATTGTTGAAAGTCGGAATTTGTGAATTCCCAATCATTTAGCTTGTAATTTTCCATTTTACTTTGGGGTATATCAGCATATTGTTTTTGTTTTTTTGTTTTTGGATTGCTATCTTCAACATCTAAAATATTGGATCCGTGTCTTTTTTTGGAAGCACAAACTTTTGTAGCTGAATGTTCATCACTTTCCTCATCTAAAACAAACTTTTTTGATGAACAAATGTCCTTTTCTTTGTAAAATACTTTGATATGGCTGTTTGTTTTTCTTGTTTGATGTGGGCTTTTCCTTCCTGAAATTATGTTTTTCATCTTCCGAAATCTGGTTTTCAATCAGTACATCAAATTACTTTTATTAATTATATGAATATAGTCTGTTAATTATAGGACGTTTTTAAATTTTATTACCTTCTCGTCTTCTGAATCTTTGATTGTTATGATATCCTTTGCATGATAAGCATGTATCTCTAGCATCTCTCTTGTGTTTGTCATCTGAAAGTATAGAAGATCGGAATAATTAATTATATCAGTTGAATTTAGTTATATATGATGAAAGTAATTTTTTTTTATAACATACCTGGTTACTCTTGGTTAATAAATTTTCTTGTGTTTTGGCATTGAAGGTAGTTGTTAGGTTTAGATGAGCTTCTTTGCATGTTCCATTGGATATGTTGTTTTGTAACCTGGGAATAAACAATAAAAGATTAAGACCGTGTTAAAGTTTTTATATTTTTGTTATAATGTTCTTACCTTTCTTTGAACAGAGATATGTGTTTGTTGTTGTCGTTAATATAAATCTTCGATGCTTTGTTGATGCTTGATACTTATTGTTTGTCTGCATGTATGATATCATTCATTAATTATGTTATTGTATTGAAATTTAAATTTATATGAAAAGAAGAAGTTTTACTTTCCCATATGTTAATTTTGGCTAGCTGGAGAATCATGACGATAGGATCGGCTGTTGTGATATTTCTGTCGATGTAGTATTGTAAAGCGTCAGCGTCATCTTCCCATAAAACACATTGTATCTTCTGGCCGCTGCTATAAACAAATGGAATGGTTAGCAAAGCAAATAACTATACTTCGTAAGCGTTTATTACGAACCTTTTATTTTGCAACTCATATTCAATCAGACTTGTTGGTTTCTGGTCCACGCTGACTTTTTTCAGTTTCTTGTTTGATACGATTTGGCCAACTACATCTGCAAATTGAATTACATGTTAGTTTTTGTCGTTTTAGAATTATTTAATTGAATATTTATTTTAAATTACCAAAAGCTGTATCCTTGCTGATCCGATTGTTGTTAATTGACTCGAAAGAAACAAACTCGAAACCGTCGCTTTTGCTTTCGAAGTCATGTGTCACTGTAACACAGGTATCTTTCTTGAAGTATATCTTGGCGTTGTGTTTGGTTAGCCACATTGATGCTTTGTTGGGCGCACATTTAAAGTCACTTATAATTAGGTGTGCGCCTTCTTTTGGTGGCTTATGAGATGCCGTCTTAAATATAGTATAGTAATTTGTGCACGCATGGATTTTTGTACCCTATAATTTTGTGTGTGAGGTAAGTTTTTTATATAGTTTAGCAACTCATGTTGTTAGCAATACATTAGTAATATAAATTAGAACTCATACCTCTTCGTCCATTAAGATCATATTGATGTTGTAGTTTAAGACCGGTTCACCCCAGATTTTTTCGTTGGTTTCGTTGGCTTTTGATGGCGCTTCCATGTAGTATGTGTTCCATACGCGTAGTGCTTTAACTTTAATTGTGTAGGATGTCTTTGCATTCACTTTAAGCTCTTTAAGATAGTGAATTTTTTATGGATTGGTTTGTTTTGGTTGTTGGTTTTTAGGGGTTTTTGTTGATGCGCGTGAATGACCATCCATTGTTGTTGAGTTTTTAGAAGGGTCTAATTGTTTTTTCCCCAGAGAGTTGAAGTGAAGCATATGTAATTTTGAATCGTACGTATATAATCTTTGTATTGTATTCCAGGTAATGTTTTAAGTTAGGAATTCTATTATTTATAAAAGTCTTCTTGGTTATTTACAATTTACATATAATTTGTATACAGCAGATTTTTTTTGTACCGGCTATTTGAAGTAATTTATTTAATTGAGTAAGTTGTATAAGATTAGGATTGTGCTTTTTGTATATTTTTTTTAATTGGATATGTAATTAGTTTTGGATATGGCTGAGTTAGTAACTGGATTATTATTGTCTTAGGATTGTGTTAACGTTGAGCTGTCTATATAAGACCTTTTTTTTTTCTTTTTTCTTTTTTTTTTCATGATTTATGTTCACTTTTTGTTATTGTGTTTATTTTGTGTAACATGGAGTTTGTGTGTGAATTTAAAAACAGGGTTGATTGCGGAATGGTATGTTCTGTCATTCTATATTGTTGTTTATAAACCTTTAATCTTTTATTTGGTGTTTTTCTTATTTACTTTTTTTTTTTTTTTTTTTTTTTTTTTTTTTTTTTTTTTTTGTGTGTGTAAGCAGATTGTCCCTTTGGCTTTGTTGAGTTTTGCTAAAGGAAAGAAACATAAGAAGTTGTGTGTACGTACAGTTGATCGTGTTTATTATGTTTGTGTTAGGCATATCAACGTGTGTTTTGCGTTGGTATTTGGTAGAGCTTGGAATCACTATGTGAAAGCTAAAGGTATTCAGTTTGGGTGGCATGTGCACTTCTTAGCTTCAAGTAGGCGTAGTATCTTGTATGTTACTGAATACAATTTAGAGGGCATGCCTACTTCTCGACTTTACAATTTTGTGAGATATGCTCCTGTTTGTCTCACATATGCTTCTTTGCAAAGTAGACATGTGCAGGTAATTTTATATTCAAAACGATATAGGTTGTTTGTGTGTGTGTGTGTGTGTGTGTGTTTTTCCTTGATATATCTTTTCTTTCTTTTATTTATTTAATTTTTTTTGGGTTCTAGATATTACCTAAAAGGTACTTTGATGGATTCAAGAAACGTGATCTGCCTGATCTTGAAGGAATTGAAAAGCATGAGGTTAAGCTTCACTTTATTGGAGATGCACCTCGTGGATTTTGTGGGATTAATTGGGCTGATTTCCTTGAAAGGGAGAATATTAGCGAAGGTCAAAGAATGGTTTTCTGTCATGCTGGAGGGTTTAGATTCAACGTTACTGTTTTTGATTTTAATGGAGTTGCAATTGAGACTTTCTTTTTGGTTGTTGTCGATGATGTTGAATGGTTTACACCTGTGATAGACTTGGATGATGTTGCTGAAAAGGCTTGAACATGCTTTACATGATCTATTTTAGTTAAATTTGGTTTTATTGTTTAGGTTTTAGATTATAGGTTTTATTCTTATGCTATAGAAAAATAGAGTCTTTATATTTATTTTATGAATTTATGGATTAGTTTTTCCTCTTTTGTTGCTGTTACGTTTTTTCCTTTTAAATTTGGCGTATTTGTTATTGTTGATGATAGTTATTTTTCTATTTCAATTTGTGTACGGAGTAGTTGTTAGAATAATTACGTTTACTTAAATATGTTTTTACTGATCTTCTTATAAGCAATTACTCTTAGCATTTGGTATGATAGAATTAAACGACCCATGCCTTGTTAAAGTATTGCCATGTAAAATCCATTGGAATTATTTGTTTTATCGGTAAACGCTATTCAACATATTTGATACCATTTTGACAATTCATGTTTGATATTTTTGAATTTAATAGTCTTCTGTTTTTATTGAGTTATTTTAGTTTAATCGGGCCAGGCCTTAACAGCCATGTCTCTTTATTATTGTTGGTACTGCTTTTGCTAAGGCACCTACTTATGGTCAAGATTTTTATTATCATATCAAAAGACATTCCCCTCAAGCGATGTGGCTTTAGGTAGTGACCTGATGTAAGAATATGGTTTTAGTTCCACTTGAGTATAACAAAATAAGCAAGTCTCTCCTCTGTTGGCTTATCACTTCATACATGGCTATGAGAACAGCCTTTGCTCAAAACAATTTAGAAGAAGAGTATAACTTAGAAGTGGGTGATCATGATTGGAGATTACGGGTTTTTAGCTGATGTAATAGATACAAACTTATTTAAAATTTTAGGAAGACTACTTTTTCTTGGTAATTTATCAATATGGACTATTTTCTTAATAGGTTAGAAGGAATCTATCATGTTATACTCTTGTTCTATGTGGTCAATAACTGTATATCATTTGTGTCGGTCACTATCTGATTTTTTACCGAATTACTTCACCTGCACCCTTTTTGCGCCTTTCACATACGCTGGGATACCCACCTAGAGTCCTAGACACCTTGGTTCCATCTTTGTCTTAGCTACCTTAAATTGACGAATGAGCAACCTCTACGCATAATGTCATGATGTATGATTTATAAATCTGTGTTAATCATGAACCTCATTTTGCAGCTTGTCGGAGGAGTGGACCAGGTACAACAGAGCATTGCTCTTGGAAAACGACCAGACATTGTTGTAAGTTCTAATCATCTTAATTGTCTACTTTCATCTTCAAGGTTGAATGGTCTTTATATTTCTTAAAAGGGTTGGTTTAATTATTTGCAAAAACATCAGATGGGTCATTTTTTTTAAATGGATCAGTTGGGTCATTGGATTTAAACGGGTCAAACTGGACATTGTTCTTGACTTGGTCAGATGGGTGTTTGTATTTGCATGGGTCTTTAACTTTTTTTGAATGACCTGTTAATCCAAGATTTTAACATTCAAAGGCAGATTGTTCATTTAGTCAGATTGTTGTTTGTATTCGGATGTGCAGGTTCTACATATGCTCATCTTTCCATCATAAGGTGCAAGTCATGATATCAAATCAAAATTTCAATGACCAATTTTACACTGGTCAATGGCAGCCTCTACGTTCAAGGAACGTATTTAATCCATCCAACTAAGATATGCAACAGTATAGAAGTGTAATTTTATAGCATAACTTACTGAACGGGATGTATCTATACAAATGCTGATGAAGTAAAGATGAAAGTCGAACAACCCTATAATAAATTCGACAAAAAAAAAATCAAAATCTGGAATTAAAAGGTTATGTCAACCTTAACTAAAGTCAAAATAAAATCAAATATCTTATAATGTATCAGATAAAAGCAAGATAATACATGACCCATGCAAAGAAGAATTGTGACAAATTATACGTTAATAACCGAAATTACTTACCTTCATACATATAATTTTTCATGACTTTCCCTATCTTAGCCAGCCAACAGATATGCTTGAAACAACATCATAATCTCATATTTTAGTCACTTAAAAGTATGTTGCAAACAATAAAAATTTAAAAATAAATAAATTTGGCAATCCTTAAAACTTTCGGATGACATAATAAAATAAGAAAATACATGAAGCAAAATTTTAAAAGAAACATGTGTGAACCTTGGAAAATAATCACAGATGACAGAAAATAGTCACAGATGAGCTTAATTGTAAAATGAATGATCCAATGCTAATCATTTCCTAAATAATGTACTACTGAAAGATGTTAGCTGTTATGAATCTTTTGCAGAACTTCTTTGTATACGACATTAGTTGTCATGTTTGTTGGTTTCCCATCCTTGTCGCAGGTTATGATCTTCAAGCCCTTTTTGGTTGTGACTCTTGATAGTGCTACATACAATTGGCCATGCGTAAAATCTGGTTTTCGCAAGTACAGTCCTACTTCTGCTAAAGATTGTCCTTGGCTTTTGTTGATTGTCATCGCAAAGCAAACGGTCACTGGGAATTGCCTTCTATTGAATTTGAACGGGAATCGTTTATCCGAAGGCATTAACTGCAATCTTGGTATGTAAGTCATTTTTCCGATGTGCGTTTCGGATATTATCCGAGCCTCTATAACATGTTCATCAAGCCGTGTGACAAGCAAGCGAGTACCGTTGCAAAACCCATTTTGCTGATCTATGTTTCGAAGGAGCATAATGGGAACTCCTTTTTTCAGTTTTAGGATGTGATTTCGTAGGCCTGATATTTTGATGGTATTTAAGAGCTCCGGAGCGTACACTGACTCGTCAAAGTTGCTGTTTATCTCTGTTGGGCAAACGGTGTCTGAACTGTAATAAAGCTTTTCCTTCTCTGTGATTTTATCCAACATATGGTCATTTATCAAATCCACCTCCTCATTTGTTGGAACCAGGATTGCTTTATTTTCAAAGTACTCTTTTCTGCCAATGTTTTGTTCAATGTTTGGATATATTGATGTCACCATTGCTTCAAGAGGATCCCCATTTGTTTTTATCAACATATCGTCTAGAATTTGTATCTCTACTTCTCCATCATTCTCAGGTCCAATGCTACCTTCGCCTACTTTCAAAATCCAATCTGCAAATTCTTTGATTTCTTTTGAATCCTTTTCGTCTGTTGATGATTTTAAGCGCATGTTGGTAGTTAACTTCAAAATAGTACAATCATCCCATATATATGAGTGGTTAATCGAAGCATTCACTATCTCTTCTCTTGTACCTTTTACGATTACTGGCAAAACTTGGCGGAAGTCACCTCCAAAAACTATTGTTTTTCCTCCGAAAGGTTTGTGGCTTGCATTTGGAATTATATCGCGTAACGTCCTATCAAGAGCTTCGAATGCGTGCTTATGTGTCATTGGTGCTTCGTCCCAGATGATCAACTTTACTTTTCTCATTAAACTTGCTAGTGGGCTATCTTTTGGTATGTTGCAAAAAGATTCTTCAGTAAGATTAATTGGTATTTTGAATATGGAATGTGTTGTTCTTCCTTTTGGGAGTAGCAGTGCTACTATTCCACTTGATGCGACGTTTAGCACAATTTCTCCCTGACTTCTTATTGCTGAAGATAACGTGTTCCACTCAAATGTTTTACATGTTCCTCCGTAACCGTATATAAAGAAGGTACCACCTTTTCCAGAATTTGTTGCTTTCATGATTGTATTATAAACACCTTTTTGCTCATCTGTCATCTTTGAATACAGGAGGTCATGTTCTTTTTTGAGCTCTGTTGTGTTGTAGTTTAGCTCGTCTTCTATGAACATGTTTCCTGCATCTTCTTTGTTTGTTAAATCTGGGAATGGCATTTCGGGATAGTTTTTAAGTGTTGAGCCTCGGCGCTGCAGCTCTTCCTCGATCTTTTCTAAAGCTAAGTTTAGGATTCGTTCACGTTGCATCACCAAATCTAATAACAAAAGTTTAGTTTTATACTTGTTTATGCATTTAAATAATTAACGTATTTTATATACTTACTTGGCATGTTTATATTTGTTTATGCATTTAAATATTTAACGTATTTTATATACTTACTTGCCATGTTTAGCTCGTGTCTTCGTAGTGTTTGGATGTCATCTGATAGCTCGTCGCATGTTTGTTCCTAGACATGTCTTGGTTTTGATAACGTGTTTTCTGTGAGTAGCATTACGAACACCGTTCTGCCGAATGCTCCGGACGCAAACCTATTTGTTTCTTTTATGCATTCGATGTACTCTTTATCGTCTTGCAACAATCCCATTGCATAACATCTATCTTTGAAGGTGTCATAGAGGACATCGTCATGCGTATAGAGTTCTTTAAATGAGGCAGGTCCTTTTACCTTGGTTAACAATATTCTTAGGTAGTAGAGCTCACCAAGGCTTGAAGGAACGTAATTGATATGGCCTACAGCTTTCCCCCTTTTCTTTCTGTCCAAACTCGGTCTTTTCTGTTCCAAACGTACTTTTTTGGAAACTCAACATACGTCAATTTCTGAGCTTTTGTATCATGTTCGTTTCGCTCCATCCACTTCAAGAACTGAGAATTGGCTATTGTTGGCTTTGACAACACTTCATCTACAATGTCGTCGTCTTCATACACAACATGTTGTTCACCAGGCAGATGGAATGATAGCCTTTCAACATTAGGATATTGGTAGTGTATTGGGAATTTCAAAAGCCTCCACGCCGCTTCACATGCTGATATGTAACGACAATCGTAATATTCCTTGATTTCAACTTTGTTTTTTTCTTTTGTTCATAATTGGTGCCTGATTCATCTGTTGATTTTTCAAATGTTGCGGTTATTCTATCTTGTCCTTTATGTATGTACTTAAACAAATACTTGATAGAAGATGCTTGGTTGTACCATTCTACATTCATGTGAGCTTGAAATTTCTTCATAAGAAGTGGATTGTACGCGACGACAAACCTGTAAAAACATAATTAAATTAACAGTAATGCAAGTTTTGTTATACATTTTTTAAATTAATTATAGGTTTCTTTGTTTTTATTTTACCTGTTGTCCAAGTGAACTTTGCCTTTGACCACCGTCCGACCATTATTTGGTCATTTATAAACAGAATATCCATCCTCGTTTATGTATGTTCTTTTCGTGTAATCTTTGGGGAATTTTTTGGAACAGATATCTTTCTTCATGCAAGGTGATTTCATATTGTATGGCCCGCATAATCCATACATCAGTAGTTCAGACACCAACTTATATAACTCTGGATCTTCTTCTTTATCTGGTAATTTTTGATGAGGCGAAAAATGATCCGTTTTTAGGGGGTCATTTATGCCCGGAATTGAATTTATTTGATCAAATATTGCCCTAAATCGTTCCTTTTGTGATTTTAGGTACTTTTGGAATGAATTCTGGAAAGGGAAGCATTTTGGACGTTTTTGGAGCATAAAAGTGAAGAAAACGGCAAAGTCTTAATTTTCCTTGCTGGGAACAGTACCTGACGGTGTCACCAAGTTCTTAATGACGGCGTCAAGAGGAAAACAAGAGGTGAAGTGGAATAGAGTCCATGACGATCCAGAGAGTTTTTACACTAGGGGCATGACGGCGTCACCATAGGCCGTCATGGTCCCATTACACATGACGGCCAAAGGAAATTTGCTCTTGACGGCGTCAAATCTGGATCTAGGCAATCCGATATTATTATGGGCGGCGAGTTGACGGTGTCAGATTTCTCTTCTTGACGCCATCACGTTGGAAAATCTATATATAGTTTTGTAATTTTCATTCATTAAGAAGAGGACAATTAGAGGGATAACTTAGAGAAACCCTAGCACGATTTTATCAGTATTTTCAAGGGTTTTTACCCTTTGAAACCTTTCATGTTCAATTAAGATAAGTATCCTTTCAATTCATTCAATATGTCTATGTGTTGTTTGAATATATCTTACGCTTGTCTTGATTTTAACATGCTAGGCTAGATCTCTTGTGTGTTTGCTTAGATGTAGTGAAACCTAGATGTTGATTATGGGTTGATTGCTTGTTTATAGTTGTTACGGATGAATGATTTCGATGTTAGGCTTAAGAAAACTGGCAGACTTCCATAGTGTAACTTGCTTGAACGTCTTAAGAAACATGAACCAATGTGTACTAGGTTTTTATGGTTGTATTTAATACATGAGCGAATTCTAGTGATCCCATGTTAGGAGCTTCTTGCAGGCTCGACATAGGAGTGAAGTAGGAGCTTATAGAGTTGGGGAAGTACGTACGCCACCCCACGATTGGTATTAAGGAATATAACCCGCCATCCACGCAACTGTAACAAACTATCAACCTGTAAAAGATATCTAGGGAGTAATGAAATCTAAGTAAACACAATTTTCCCATTTATTGTTCACACCACTAGTTTAATTAGCTTTATTTACATTTTTGTTATTTTATTTTGATTGCATCTTTAGTTATTGGGTTAGTTGATTAGCAACTAATTCCGCCCACTCTTCCAAAACCCGAGATTTTAATTGCTTTTATAAAAATATAAAAATATAAAAAGAATCATCTCACCTCTAGACTTAATTTTTAGGCTTTCTAATCCTAGCGACACTATTCCTGAGTTGAACAATCAATCCCCCGGTACTTGTCACTATACTATACTACAACGATCAGGTACACTGCCTGGTGGGGGTTGTAAGCTTCTCGAGATCCCTCGAGAGGTAAAGCCTGGTGCAATTCCCACACATCAAGTTTTTGGCGCCGCAGCCCGGGGAATAGTTATTGTCTAGGTTATGATTTCTTTTTATTAGGTCTACTTGCTAGATTCCTTTCTAGTAGGACTTTATTTTTATTTTTTAGGTTTTCTTTAGTCTATCTATTTCTTTGTGTCTTTGTTCGTATTAGGTTGGTCTTTATGGATTTAGAGAACCGCCGTTTAGAAGTTAGCAAGAGGCTTATGGCGCATAAAAGAAGAAAGAGAGAAGTTAACACATTTAAGGAATTTATTAAGCCCCTCCAAATGAAAATTGAGTTTACAGACTTCGCTCCAACCCCTGATGAATTGAGTTACCATAGATTTCTTTTACAACACCCCTGCCCCTCAAAATATAGAAAGATACCATGCATTAGGAGGCATAACTTTAGGAACATAAAAATTCCTTGCATGATTGGGTACATGTCTAGAGAGCATACATACATTGACTTAAAAGCACCCATGAATATTATGTCTAGGCTCTACTACAAATGGATAATGAATAAAAGGTTAAGCCCTAGAAAAGACCCCTACAACTCTAATAGACTATGTAATTTCGTCAGGAGAGTTAAAGGGGTACACATCTTTATAGGAAATTTTACTTATCAATGCGACTTTGTAATCCTAGAAGATGTTAGAGGCATTATAGATCCACACCTAAGAGAAATGGTCCTAGGGCAACCTTTTGTTGAGAAGACTAAGATGTATTGTGATCATGGGCAGGGAATAGTTCAGTTTACTGATGGGATAGAAAAGATTACTTTTATGATGCCTCACATGAAGGAAGAATTAAAGGGCATCAAGAATTTACAAATTGATGAGATTCGACCGTATGAGGTTAAGGAAGACGGAATTGATGATGATGTTTACTATGAGAGGAGGCGAACATACTATTCAGGTTGCATGAATCTAGGTCCTGAGTACAAGCGTGATGAGAATTGGGTTAGATGTTTTGAGTCAGCACAAAAGTGGGAAAGGAAAACGTAATAGCCCATGGCCTTGAGTCTAGCTACAAGACTCGTAAATAAAGAAAAGCGCTTCTTGGGAGGCAACCCATGTTTTGTGTGATTTTTATTTGTTTGATTGTTATTTGTTTCCGTATGCATGCTTTATTTTTATTGTTGGTAGATCATGTTTCAAAAATAAAATGGTGAAAATACTTTATTTTGTCGTTTGACTTAGTCTTAACTTCATCCAAAGGTATTTCGCAAAAGATAAGTGTAAGGGGACTCACCTATATCACACTTATATCACTTCAAACACCTAGGACATACCAAACAAACGTCAACCGAGTCAAGATTATCAGTCAAACTGACCTGCCAAAACCACGGTTGTTACAGAAACCATGTATGTTCGAATGTAAGTGTAAGTGCGTACCTTTTGAAATGCCTTTGCAATTTGCTACTAATGGAATTTCTGGATATTTTATATATTTGTTATTTTGACGATTAAAATTCAACTATTAAAGTATTATTTGTTTGTGTTTTTACATGTCTTATAGGCTTTCTTGTACTCAGCACTTGCTTTAACTGGAACTTCATGAAGGAGTTCTTCATTCAGAATAGTTTCTA
Organism: Artemisia argyi; assembly: GCA_030686995.1. Taxonomy (NCBI): domain Eukaryota; kingdom Viridiplantae; phylum Streptophyta; class Magnoliopsida; order Asterales; family Asteraceae; genus Artemisia; species Artemisia argyi. The sequence goes on from CM060687.1 coordinate 110,311,647, forward strand.
TGTATCGCAAAGTATAAGTAAACGTTTATGTATAAAGTTTGGGAAAGATAAAAGTATAATCATGATTTATATAAATATATGGAACTTACGAAGTATGTTGTTAGAATGAGCAGTTTCTGTTTTTTTCCTCTTTTTGTTTGTTTTTGTTTGAGGGATTGTTGTTGTTTCAACAATTGTAACTTCATATACATTTGATTTTTCTGAATTTATCTTTTTCTCCCATCTTTCTTTGAAATAATAAAACATGTCTTGAGTCCATTCAGCGGTATCAACAAAAGACGGTTGTATGTTTTGCTCAACAAAAGAGTCAACTTTGGTGGCTCGAAGTCTAAATTTCCGCGTTATTTTGGTAACAACCATTAACTTTAAAGATTAATAAAAATTGAATGTGTTTAGAATTAAAAAAAGGCAGTGTATCACGTACTTAAAGGTGGGTATATATCTGAGGAATTGTAAGTCCGGCAGCATTCAAAAGTGGAGATATCTTGGCAGCAGTTGCATCTACAAATTATTATTGTAAGTAGGTTTCGTTAATGTTTGTACCTATTTTATTTTTTGGTTTGCAAAAATGGCATTATTAAATATGAACCACTTACATTTTGCTCCTCCTAGATGGACAACTACATTAATAAAATTACGAAGCAAGTTTGTTGGTCACTGTTGTTGTTGCTTCGTACCTGCACGTAACAAAAAAAAAAAAAAAAAAAAAAAAAAAAAAAAAAAAAAAAAAAAAAAATTAATAAATTTCTATTTTGCTGTTAAATAAATAAAATTGAATATAAAGTTTATTTGATTTGCACCCTGTTTGTTTTTGTTGTTAAAGAACACTTGTAGTTTTGGTTTTTTGGCTGTGTTGTTTTCTGGTGTGTTTTGTGATTGTCGCTTTTGGTTTCCCATGTGTGATTGTTTTGTTTATTCGATTTTTTAAGCTTGTGTTTATTTTATAAGAAGGGCTTCTAAAGATTATGAATACATTAAAGTAATCCTTATATAATTCTAACTAACAATTACATTTTTTTTAAAATTACATTAATCAATCATTATCAACAACTAACAATTACATTTTTTTAAAATTAAATTATTCAATCATTATCTTTATATAATAAAAAAAAGAACTAATTTTAAATTACATCTTTTATATAACGTATGTGCCAATCTTGCCTATTCTATTATATGATATTGTATATGGACTTGGGCTCATGTATATGCAAAACAATTTTTTTTACTATTTTTTTTATTTCTTTTCGATTTTATAATTATATTTTGTTTTTGTGTAATATCACAAGGCATTATTCAATTTTGCTTGATTTGTTAAAGTAAAAAGAATTCGAGTTTATCTTGAGGTGTAGTTGTGTAATGTTATCTTACAATTTGACTTTGAAAATCATATATATGGAGTTTCACATTAATAGAATAAACTACTTATCATCGAACATGTTTGAGTGTTTTGGTGATTATATTAAAAAGCCCGGGGATATTTTTGATTCTTCTAAGTGAATCTGAAAGCATGTGTAACGTTGAATCTGTTTGAATCCAGAGTATGAATACGATCAACGGATAGTTGATGACAATCTAGCAAGTAACAGTGATGCACGGCGTTTGACAAATGAAGAGAGCCAATCAAAATTTAACATGGACCAGCTTTGCCCATTTTTTGATCATTTGGAAGGCCTCAAATGTCACTTGACAAAATTTTCAACCTCCAAGTTGGACACTGTCTCCTGATAATTTTCCTCTTGATCCAGTTCCTCAAAAGGGTTTGATCCAATGGATGTATTTTTGGGTTCTGATACTAATGGCTCCCATCCTGCAATGAACATGGAGGAAGCTTTGCTTTTGGCTCTCAAGATGGAAACACTGCACCTTCTACTTTTAAAGACAATTCTGGTGAACAGATTGTTTGCGAGGGTCTTTCGGTTCTGAGTCTTTGAAGAGAGTGTAAATATTATAGATGAGAAAAATTGCTGAAATCGTATCTCATCTGCAATTGCTAATGGTGGCATGCATGAAAGAAGTGTTAAATGTTAATCTTGGAGGATCAGGTATTAGTCTTGCAAGTGACATTAGCCCGGCAACAAATCTAAAGTCTGTTTCAAGTACAGTTACGTGGTAACTATCATGTAGAGAAATATCTTGCTCTTAACAGCCAAAGAATTGCTGAGAAACAATAAGCCATGAAAGTTCTCTTGAACCTTGTGTTCAACTGCCAAGTTCACGTCAAATGCTCCGGAGAGTTTAACCCTTGAGTGGATTCTGGTTATGCAGGGAGCTAGTGATACTAATGGATGAAGACCTTACACATTTTCTTAATATCGTTGGAGAGATACTCGTATTTGCCACTCAGGTAAGATATTATATATTCCTGTTAATATTCCTATCTCTATAAGACCTTACACATTTTCTTAATTGCCGGGTCCTGTTAATTTCCATAATGTTTAACCAAGTTTTTGCGGTCATTATCTATGGCTATTATGTCCACTGTGTCAATTCATGGATGTAGCTTTTGGTTGGTCAATATGCGCTGTTGGATATTTTAGTGAGTTTGCCTGGTATATTATGCATTGATGAACAGAACAGTATGCGTAAACAATTAAATTCTATTGAAATCTTTTTAAAAAAGTAATGACCTAGAACATTTAGAGTATAAAATTCTATAGTTTAAATAAACATAAACTTAAAAACAAAGTGCATAATTTAATAATGATAAAAGTAGCCAGATAAGTTCAATTTTCATTGGTCTTTGCGATCTTGGTTATTTTGGTTTCCCCACCATGGTTTTTTCGTTTTTCCCCAACTTCAGAATAAGTGCCTTCATTGTCGCAAATAAGATTCTTTTCTTCATAGACATTTCCAACTTTTGAATGGGTGTTTTGATCTTCACAAATAGAATGTGTTTCCTGATAGATAGTGGAGTTTAAATTATTAACAAACAAAATTAAGAAAAAGTTATTGAAGTTAACATATTGCTTGTACAAACCTTATTAATTGGCCGCTTTGCAATGATAGACTTCATAACATCTTCATCATCAGTTATCTTATTAGCTGTGGATATGTGGTAGTTGTTCTCCAAATTGTATCCGGAAACTTGTACTTTCAAAACATAATGCTTGTTCAACATTATATTTAGATCTTCAGGATATGAAGCATTATCTAAATCCTATTCATGGTTATAAGAGTGTCAAATAATCTATTAATAGAAAACATATTTAATCTATCATGTCAACATTTGAGATTCTAACCTTCTTTGTTCTTGAAATTAGATACTCAGGAGATTTTCCAATCAATTTGCATATCTTTGGTTGGAATAACCAAAACGAAGCTGATCCTGTTTCATCTTGCACTCTGATTTATACTTTGATTCTATCAAATTAAAATATGTTACTATTAATGTATTAAATAAACTACACAATAACCACATATATATACCTGGGATAAACATCGGAAGCTTCTTCATCACATTTTTCACAGTTGTAAAAGTTTGTTGTTTCTGATTTTTTGGCTTTATTCTTGCATTTGTTGCAAATCATGTAATACCATTCTTGATCAGTGACAATCCTCAAAACCTTCCCAATGACGACGCATCCAGTTGCCTATTATTAAAAAGGTTATAATGTGACATTTTGAACTCATTGAATTTCTTTTCAGATTTTTGTCTTTACAATTTACCTCAGTAATATCATACAATTCATCAATGTTCTTGACTGGAAATCTTGTATAGGATTCTTCTGGATTTTTGAAGACAGTATTTGTTGACAGTTCTATTTTTGTATCTTCTGATGCAGCAAGTTCAGTACCTAAGAATCTGTGGCGACAAAAGTATTAAATATTTTTTTTCATATATATGAACTATATAACTATATTAGATTTGACACATTCATAACCTTCACCTTGTTTTAAAATCAATGATTGGTGGATTATTTTCATTGATAAGTACCTTTGTTCCATAAAAAAAATTAGAAACTTGAGTGAAACCTGCATAGATTTGATAAATCTAATTAACTATTGTATATTATACATAACTATTAATAAGAAAACGCATACACTTACTATTCTAGGTACTATATTTTGCCATAATAATCAAGACAATTATTGGTTCTTTAGAATTCTCATTATCCTTGATATATTTATGCAACTTCTCACCAAGATCATTCCATAAGATGCAACGAATTGTCTCACCCCTGTGGGAAAAAAATTATTTTGTTATTTGTTAAGTGTAAATAAACATGTAAAAATTTCACAATTTTACATACACTTACTTTAAATCCTGTAGTTCAAACTCTAGGCTGCTTTTCTTACTCCCATTATTTCCATTCACAACTGTTATAGCTTTATTATTAATCAAACGACCAATTACATCTGCATTAAAAAAAATTAGAGAACACTTAGAATGAAGAATTTTTAATGTTTCATAATGTAAGAAGTTAAACAAAAGGAACTATACCGAAAGCATATGCTGTGTGTAGTATTGTTGAAATCGTGGAACGACAGAAGTTTCAAACAATCATCATCATTATCACAGGTAAAGTTTTCACAATGTCGAACATTGGTTTTTTTCAAAAAGTGTAGCTTATATTGATGTGGTGTCAATTTTGTGCCATCCACATTCCTTTTTACACTAAAGTTTGAAATCAAAAAATCAGCATTCTCTTCCAAAATTTTGTCGAAATCTAATACAAATCCGGCTCTTATTGTAGCATGAATGGTAGTACCCTATAATTTTAACAATAAGATATAGAAGTTTCACAATTGTGAGTAATAATAATAATAATATGAGTTTTTAAAATTTTATGGAAAAAATAAAGAGGATTATGAATTTATGATTACCTGTTCGTCCTTAAGGATCATATCCAGACTTGCTAATGATGGAGGATTGTTGTTAATGTAATATTGTTTCCATAGAGAAACAACCTTCACTTTGATAGTCCATTTATCTTTTTCTGAGTTAATTTCTTGAAGAAAAGATATGGCCATTATGAAACATGTGAAAAAAATTTTGTAAAATAATAATCGAATTGAAGAAACTGATGATTTGTTTTGAGTAATCGCATTGAAGAAATTGGTGATTTGTTTTGAGTATTTATAGGCTTCATGGTTGTCCCAGTTAGAGTATAATTATATGCTAATAGATATGTATAAGAATTTATAATAATAATTTTTATAATGCTTATCTTATAGATAAATATAATATATATTAAGTAGTAATCTAAAAATTACAGCAGATAAAAGTATAAGCTATTTTAGAGTATAATTATATGCTAATAGATATGTATAAGAATTTATAATAATAATTTGTATAATGCTTATCTTATAGATAAATACAATATATATTAAGTAGTAATCTAAAAATTACAGCAGATAAAAGTATAAGCTATTTTCTTTGAGTGAAAATATAGAATTGGAACCTGATATCTATCAATAACATACCTTTTGGCAACCTTCTTGAAAGGATTCAGCCCAAGGATGATCTAGTAGTGTAGTCCTTCAAAATAGGTATTAACCAAACATTTTAGCAGGTTTGATATTTGGGATCAAGGGAAATAGGTAAAACGCCAACACAACTAACATATTTGTAAACACATTTTCAAAAACTATCAGTTCACACATCATCTTAATAAATCAACAATCACATTTTCATAAATGAATTGACCAATCAGGTACATGACGCCCAATCACTGTTAAAATCAACATAAAGCAAATAACCCATAAGCCGACTTTATAATCCAAAACAAAAATCTCCATCAAACAGGTGATACCAATACAATGAGAACCCGCTACTGCAACTTGGTAAACAGATTAAAAAGAAAATGTGAACATATCTATACTGCCGACAACGGCTTATTGATAAATTAATAATTTAATGAGTAATGTCTGCATAACTAAATCGACACGAAAGAATATAGGTAGCATAGCAGTAAAATCTATTTATCCAAAAAACAAATAACTTGAGGCTAACCTTTGCCTCACTTTCACATTTTGAGCCAATCTCGCAATGTCTGGAAAGAAAACAAAAAGAGAAGAATAGCAAGTTTCAGAAACTATTTAAATAAGAGCAATCCGCAACTTCGTTTTCATGTTGATCGTAGATCAGGTTTTACAGAGTTCACAAACAGAAAAGGCCTTAAAAGGCAACATATGTAATGTGATAAGCTACATACATTAGAAATTCATATCATATTTTGGAAGCTTGCAATCAACTTATATATATCGACAAGCTTATCAGAAGCTCATTGCAACAGATGATATGCAATTTATGATTAAGTCACCATTACTTCAAAGTTCAGCTCGTTTCATTCTAAACGCCAACACAATTAACATATTTGCAAACACATTTTCAAAAACTATCAGTTCACACATCATCTTAATAAGTCAACAATCACATTTTCATAAATGAATTGACCAATCAGGTACATGACGCCCAATCACTGTTAAAATCAACATAAAGCAAATAACCCATAAGCCGACTTTATAATCCGAAACAAACATCTCCATCAAACAGGTGATACATGAGTTTAATTAGGCATAACTGTGGAATGGATTAAATCATGAAATACTATTGTTACTCATGATACTCAAGTTCAACCTACTTTATATTCTAGAGTTGAAGTAAAATTGAAGATTGTTTACATCTACACTAAACACAATAACATAAACACATAACTCAATTGAGTCAAAAAAGCTAAAACCCTAAATCTATTAATTAAAGTTTTAACCCAAAAACATACATTTGATTGATCCTTGGAACAAAATCTCTATGATTAAATATTTAAGATCTTTAAATGAAAAACCTAAGCCGGATCTCTTTTATGGTGGCTCAATCATCGTGGCTGGAATTGTTGTGGCTGGGTGATGGTGCCAGGGGAGGTAGTAGTAACATGCATTTTTTTTTTTTTTTTTTTTTTTTTTTGTTAATATTCGGGGTAATTGTTATGTATTGAAAGTTTTATGACATGCTACTTTTGGTCCTTCCAGCCTTAAAAATTTAGTCCCGATTTTTAGATGTTTTTTTTAACGTTTTTGCCACATATAGTTTTTGACAAAAGTTCTTTATAGATCCAACTTTTACCATACAACCCATCAAGCAATCTTAGCCACTCATTTTTTTTTTATCAAAATAAAAAAAATAAACTTCCACATTTTTTTAAAACTTAAATATTTTGCAAACCATAAATCGTCAAGGTACAAAAAAAATACCATCGCGACGAGAATTAAATTATCTATCTATAGACATGCATTGTTATATACTTTCGACGAACTTTTTTTTCGCCCAGAAAAATCATATATGATTCGTAAGAATCGAATCATATATGATTTTTTACGAATCATATATGATTTTTACGAATCATATATGATTCTTTCTGGGTGGAAATTAAAAAAAAAAAAAAAGTTCGTGGAAAGTATATAACAATGCAAATCTATAGAAAGATCATTTAATTCTCGTCGCGATGGTATTTTTTTTGTAGCTTGAAGATTTACCGTTTGCAAGATATGTTGTTTTGAAAAAAAAAATGTAAAATATAAATGGGTGGCTATGATTGGTTGATAGGTTCTATGACATGTATAGGTTGTTCATGGATCTCAACTCTATAGTTTTTTGCCATTTTTTCCTTTGTACACGAATTTAATCAATTTTAACAAGATTAGATTCAATTCTGACTTTTTAATAGCCAATCAAATCGCACGATTTTGCCCGCGTGTCAGTTTAAAGCATTCTGATTGGTCCAATTTTTTTTCCATCGAATTGTTCTATAAAAAAAAAAACTCCGAAATAATGTAATTTCTTTATTATATATAAAAGATTAGTTCCCTCTGTCATTACTCAATCAACAAATAAACATGAAACCCGACCCGGTTTGGTTTATTCAAATAAATTATTCTCAAAATCAAATAACCCCCAAAATTGGATAATCCCCAATTCACACCTCACCCAATCAATCATTCCCTGAACCCTATTTCTCAACAAACTCTCAAATCATATCAAATCAAACCACTTTCTTAACAAAGACAATCACACATACAGATGTCAATTTGACATGAAGAACAATAGTGGCAATAATAACAATAATATGGCACCGGGCAAGAACCGGACCTTAACGGTTGACCCGAATCTACCACGGTGGGTGTGTCAGAACTGCCGTCATAGTCTTTCGATAACCGGGGTTGATTCGTATCCTGATAAGTTCTTTAACAATGATTCTTCTACTTATCGATCAGGTTAGTTAGTTACTTATTTTTTTTAATCATTTTGATAATTAGTTGGATTGTTAGGTTTTAATTTAGCTAGTATGTGAATTTTGATTCAATTAATTAAGTAGTGATTAGTATGAAGGAAATACAAAAAGGTAGTTAGTGTTGGGATTTCGAATGTTTAGTTAGAGGCGTGTATGAGGGTGCGCGAGGCGTGGAATGGCACAAAGCATCATATAGAAACGGTTAAACAGCTGTTTGTTGCTTGATCATGTTATAGTGCCTAAAGTACTAGGATAAAAGCTAACTGCAAAATTTTTTATACGTCTCAATGCCTTAAATGTCCTTAGCTGAAGTCATGTTATTTATAAGTTGGTTTAGATGGCGAGAAATATTTGTAGCGTAGACGGCCATTTCAAACTTGATATGTGGGCCACATAAATAATACACATGCTATGTTTGGCAAAACTAGCCTTATAAAAGCCTTTGGTAACATAGCTGATAGGTGTAACTAGAAAGTGTAAAATGCAGTAAAAGCTAAACGCTTCTTTATCACTGTTTCAAATAGGAGCGTTTTAACAAATTCCAGAAGCTAGACACTCATTCCCAAACAAGCTCTAAATGCTCAAAAAAGGTCATCACCAAACACAGTCTTAAGATGATTACAATAGTGATTACAAATTTCCTTGTTTTGCGTTTAAATTGCTGTAGTTCAGGAAGTAAGTTACACATATCAGATTCAATCCTTAGAGCCCTCTAGAAGAAAATAACGAATCTTTAATACCAGTGCACATCTGATTACCTGCTGATAAGGAATTAAGGATCATCTGGGCCATGTTAGACTCAAGCACTTTGCTTTAACTGTGGACCCTTTTTCTTTTGGACCTCACATAACTGAAGCTTTAGTTTTGACCTCTTGATTTCAAGAGAATACGGTTAACTTGAGTCAAAGTTTTCATCATGGGTCAACTGTTATGATACTTTCTTGTTTGAACGTTTGCCTCTACTTATATATTCTTCCACATTCGGAAGACATGGAAGGATCCTTTGGAAATGTGGAGGGGTGACCATGCGTGGTAAGGGTACCCTTGAAATGGAGACATATAACAAGGAAGATTAATTATATTAACTACACCGTTTTGTTTCTTGCTATCGAAACTTCCGTTTCGGACATTATCATTAAGTTATTGACCATGATCAGCTTTTACAACTCTATTAGATGTTTTTTTTTGGGTAACCATAGTTTACAACCTTTGGCCGACTAATCCACGGGGTTTGAGCCCACAGACACTCATCTAATAGAGTACCGGGTACGAGAGTATGCCTCCATTGCTGCTATCTCATCTAGCCAGACTGTATCATTACTCTTTGTATTGCGTACAATTGCATGCTTCTCTGAGGCGAGGAGATCTAAAAGCATCTTTAAAACAAACCTTATGGTGTATGTCAACTGCCTCATATACATTGCTTGCTCTCTTTAAAGTACCGTGTTTCTAGTTTTTTGAACTCACTGAAGCTGAACCTTGGAATCTTCTTTATGGACGGGATCACTTGTGACTTTCGTTATTTGAACCTGTTGAATCCCCACATAAACTAGCTATGTGATCAAAATTAGTATTCTCATCAAAATGTTTTCCTTCTAAAGTTACTTCCAGTAACTGTCCTCTAGCTTTATCAACCTTACGATGTTTTCTATTTGTCAAGACTCAAAAGCCTCGTGAAGCCATATAATATTGCTTCATCATATCTTATGGCGAAATGGTTACCGTACGCCTGTAAGCATCATTACTCGAGCATCTTTGTTTCAGTATCTGCACTGTAGCTCTATCACCCTGGCGATGTTTCAAAAGCCTCACTAAGCCATTTAAGTTTTGCTTCATTAAGATCTCACGGTCAATTGGAATCTGTAAGCCTGCAAGTACCATCACTCGACCACTCTGATCTGTAGCGAATCCATCCTGATATTTCTGTGCAATGCACCATAGAACTTTGATGCCATTATTCTTCTTTGAGTGTCTACCTAGCAGATCATATAAGGGTTTATTATTTGGGGCATCATATTAGTATGGCAGGTGAGATATTGACTTGATTACTTCAGTATTGAACTGGATTTAGGATCCACATACAATGGTTGATGGTTGCTTGCTTGCTTAGGGTTCTTTAATCCGTTTACTGGTTTGGGCTGCATCCACGAATTTCTTGCTCAAACCCCTTACTAAGTGTCTGCATCATTGAGAGACGTCCACGTATTGCCATCGATCCTGCATGTAAGCCTTCCAGTTTCTCACATCGTAACTGCGTTGTGCTCATCTCTCTTATCAATTTTCGTTCTCCACATGTGGAGGATGAAAGCTCTCATACAATACCGCTGATAAGAATATGTGGAAGCAACAAACAAATTCACACGAGAAGTCGAGAACAGCTTATAAAATTCAATTCAACTTGAGAGTAGCTTGTTGCAGTTTCATTCAGTTGTTAACAGATAGGGTTTCTTGCATTAAGGAAGGATCTTATATCCTGTAACATAGAACTACCAGATTTACTGCATAACACACTTTGCAAAACCCACTAGGAATCGAACATGGGCATTAGGAACTATTAAAGAAAATGTAAAACTATTGATCTAATAATACCAATCAATAATATGTATATGATAGAATGCATGAAAATACATCTAATATAAGTTGAACGATTCAGGAATGCAGGGGTCTTCAATGCATGGAGCAGGCAGTGTGCTAGGCACTCGCATGGATCAGTCATTTGTTGTGTTGCCAAAACAAAGGAACCAATCATCTGGCATTCCTCCTCGTCCAAATCAGTCTGGAAAGGCTATGGAAGAATCGTTTGTGGTATTGCCACCACCTGCTGCCTCGGTGTACAAGTCTGAGCCCACAGCTGATGGAGGTGGGGCTAATGTTTCATCACATGAGAGTGGATCCAATGCTGCCCCTACGCAATCAAATAATTCTGGGTTTCACTCAACCATAACTGTCTTGAAGCGTGCATTTGAGATTGCCACAACCCAAACGCAGGTATGCTTTCATTAGAGTCGCATTAAACAGGGTTAATTGTAAAATAGACAATGACGAACTTGCATGATCATATAGGAATCAGTAGCATATCCATGACTAAAAACAGGTAAGTTGGTAACAACATTATCTCCATAATTTGATGAATCTAATTAACGATCACTAGATTTTACATTTTGAGCATCATTGGTATGCCTCGCGAAAGCAGCTCATTTTGTATTTCAATTGTATTTTGTCTTTTATAAAGTTGTCATTCGAGTCATTTCAACTTTTTACTTTTGTAGTTTTTAGGGCTTTTTCTAAGATATAGTTTGTTTGAATGCTGAGTGTGGTTCAACTCTCTAGGTTGAGCAACCTTTATGCCTAGAGTGCATGAGGGTGTTATCTGATAAGCTTGATAAGGAGGTTGAAGATGTAAATAGTGATATAAAGGCATACGAAGCTTGTTTACAACGATTAGAGGGTGAGCCAAGGAATATGCTAAGTGAGGCTGACTTTTTGAGGGAAAAACTTAAGGTGATACCACAAGTCTCTTATATAAATTATTCAAGTATTTTTTTTTTCCCTCTTAAATGTTGTACTTACATTTGTTTCAAACGCTATTGAAGATAGAAGAAGAAGAACGTAAACTTGAAGCAGCAATTAAAGAAACTGAAAAACAGTGCAGTGAAGTAACTAGCGAATTGAAGGAACTTGAGATTAAATCTAACCGCTTTAAAGAGTTGGAGGAACGGTACGTTACATTGCGTTACACAACATGAGTAAGTCAGTGTCTCTCTTAAGGGTTCCAACTTTTTTTGAATGCTTTGCTTTCAGGTATTGGCATGAGTTCAATAATTTCCAGTTTCAGTTAATATCTCATCAGGTGAGTTTCAATGTCTTGAATAAGATGCAGTTATTAATAAGTTGGTACTCAATATGTGCTGAAAATTGCAATCAGATGCTCATCTTTTTGTTAGTTTCTGCACATAATGCATTTTAGGATTACAAATACTAGTTATAATACCCGCGCACACGCGGGTTTTTAAAAATTTTTTGAATCATATATTTTTACTTGTTAAAAAACAAATAACTTAATATTTGTTTTGTTTGATTTATGATGTTTAATTATAGTTTTTTATAATTAAAGATAATTATTTAAAAATTTTAATCCTATTATTAATTGCATCTTATCTATATTTTTTGTATTTATCTTCTACTTGTGTTATGGATAAATATAAAATGTTACCTAATAAGAAAATAATATTTTTTTAAATACAATTATTACTAAATAAGGTATGAATTGGTTTTTTTGAAATGGAAAATTTCCAATAGGGGTTTTATTTTATTATATAAAAAAGATTTTACACATACATGGCATCTCTTTGCAGTGGCTTGTTGTTGGCTATGACTAGTTTCATTCACAATTAATATTTTATTATAGAATTTTTAATTTGAAAAAAGAATATGTTTTGGCTAACAGGCGAGTTGCTTTTGTAATATAAATTTAAGTTTCTGATATATTAAATAATTATTTGTGACAGGAAGAAAGAGACGCGATATTGGCCAAAATTGAAGTTTCACAAGCACATTTGGAACTCCTCAAGAAAACCAATGTTCTCAATGACGCCTTTCCAATTTGGTATGATGGAGAATTTGGAACAATTAACAATTTTAGGCTTGGAAGGCTCCCTAAAATTCCAGTATGTGGCTCTGTTTATTTATTAGTTTGCCTAGGTTTCTGGTTCCGATTTTGACAATGTTGTGGGAACATTTAGGTCGAGTGGGATGAGATAAATGCTGCATGGGGTCAAGCTTGCCTTCTGCTCCACACAATGGCTCAATATTTCAGGCCAAAGTTCCAGTATCCTTCTTTTTTGGCATTATCGGCTCTTTAATATATCTCTTGTGAATAAAAAAGTGGTTTTAAGTATGTTTTACCTTGTTGATATGTTTTGTCCTTAACTTATTGCTGAACAGATACAAAATAAAAATTCTTCCAATGGGAAGTTATCCTCGGATTATGGATAGCAGTAACAATACCTATGAGTTGTAAGTTTATGTTTTATCTTGTTGTCTCTTGAAACCAATAAACTTTTACCATTTAATCAAACCTCGTGTTTGGAGGTGGCTAAATTGGGCGTGTTGGGTAACGGGTCAAATTGGGTAATTCTTCAATAAGCTAAAGGTTGGGATCTGTTGGCCAACTAGCAATTTTTTGTTTATTCTTCTAAATTCATAATAAAATAGTGTATTAAAAACTTATTTTGTTTAAAACAAATATATGAAGCTAGCTGTAACAGTTAAAAATACCCATGTTCCACCCATGACCCGTTTTATTCTCATTAAAGTTTTTCAAATTTACTCGTTGGAATAAATTGCAACCCAGATTGACCTTTTTGTTGAATCTGTCTAAATTGTCACCTTTAATGTGGTATATGCCTTAAAATGTCTTAAGAGTATCAGGTTTAGTTGCTTTAATACTGTCAGCATATATGAGATTCTTATTTGCTTATCTAATCTTTCACTTTTATGACCATTCACAGGTTTGGTCCTGTGAATTTGTTTTGGAGCACTCGATATGACAAGGCAATGACGCTGTTCTTGGCATGTCTAAAAGACTTTGCAGAATTTGCAAACTCCAAAGACAAAGAAAACAACATACCACAGGAGAAATGTTTTAAGCTTCCTTACAAGTGAGTTCTCTTTAATATTTCATCAATAAAGTATTCACATTATATGTTTTATTGTAAATTTTGATATCTTGCAACTTCTCCATTTGTTCACAGGATTGAGAACGACAAAGTAGAAAGCTATTCGATCACGCAGAGCTTCAACAAACAGGAGAACTGGACCAAAGCTCTTAAGTACACCCTCTGCAATTTGAAATGGGCACTCTACTGGTTTGTTGGTAACACAAATTTTCAGCCACTGGCTGCAACCGTTGCCTCACATTCTGATGTCCCTAATTCGGGCTCTTTGCACAGAAAACGTCCACCCCACCAGCCCCCACTCGGCCCCAAAACATGATGCAATATATTTTGAATTTCATGACAACAAATTTGTAAATATGTATGCAAAGATAGATATATTGGTTTGAATTCATAAGATTTATCTACTGTTAATGGTTAATACTGTCTATTAATAATACAGTAGTTACATAATATATTAACAGGACAAGACAGTTTTTTATGGTTTTTGACTATGTATTTATTGTTTTTTACTACTTTTTACTTGTCAAACTTTATTTTTTATCATTTGTATTTTTTGTTTGGTAGTTTTATAATAAAAAAAAGTAAAAAAAAAAAAAAAAAAAAATAATAATAATAAATCATGAAGGGTATTACGTATATTTTAGGGGGTAACCAATCCTAGAATTCTAGAAATATTAAGCTAATATTGTATGTCGTTTTCTACCAACCATGTTATACTACTATGTTCTTAAAAACCAGAAATACAAAAAAGTAAACAAAACAATAACATAACATATCAAATTTCTTACACGCAACCAAGAGGACCATATCTGATAGGACACATGATCACTTTGGAATGCATACTTTTTATTTGACAATATAAATTGGCTAATGTTTGACAAGCTATTCAAACATTTAGTGAAAAGCATATAACATTTATTATTTTCAATGCAGTTTTTTCATGTAGAATGATGCTTTTCAACACCAAATACAATGATATTTTGTATTGACATTCAGCCAGCATTGAAAAGATGAATATCATACAATTAAATCATTGGCAAATAAAGAGATACACAAACATATGTAGGCATTAAAAATATTGCCATAACAATTATCAGAATTAAGTTCCTACAGAAATATACATATAGGACAACTCAGTCAAAACCAATTGTAATACCATTTTTTCGATAATATTAATTGGGATTAAAGTCAAACATAGTTTAAATTCGTTTTGCTTTGTTGACCTACTTGTGAAATAGTCATTTCTAATATATTTCTTGTGGGGCAACTGCAACTATATAACTTGTCAAGTTTTGCATCAACTACTTGTTTTAGGCCAACAACACTCTCTCATTCTTGCCAATAAGATTTGAAAAACCATACAACAAGTCACCATTTAGACAAACAATAATTTCATTATAATTTGTAACAAACCTTGTAAATCTTTTCTTGATTAAACTCTTTTGCTATCAGTCACAACACCAAACATGGGTATGTCAAAATATATTGTAGAGATCGAAAAACCAAAAGAAGCCAAGGGTGGTCGACCGTCTGTTGGTCCAGTTTATCGCAATGTGCTAGCAAAAGATGGATTCCGGCCACTCGCAAATGGTGTTGATAGTTGCTGGGATGTTTTCCGGTATGTCCATATTACCATATATGCTTTGTTTCTTTCTTGCTATTTTACGTCATTATTGTAAATTGGTGTTATTTCGATCAAAAAGAAAAAATAAACAAAAAAACTAGTTACATGCTGATAACGTTTTGGCTTGGCTTAACAACAACGCTGGTAAAGTTAAACATAGGCGGAGCTTTAGCAAGACAAAAGAGGGCTTTAGCCCCCCTAGGATTTTTCAATTTGACATAAAATACCCTTATACTAATATATATTTAACATTAGAAACCTTAGATTTTATAGATATATAATAAATTGGCCCTCCTAAGTTTCAGGATCTACACTTTGGCCCTCCTAAAAATTTTAGGCAAGCTCCGCCATTGAGTTAAAGGATATGTAAATTTGATTGTTTATATAATAGTAAATGGCTCGGGTGCAAGTGTGCAACGAGCATAAATTGATGGTCGAGTATGTTTAGAGTAATGATCGAATTGAAATAAAAATGAAATCAGTTTATGCAAATCAAGTACGAAAATTGTCATAAATCAAATGCATACACTTTATGCACAAGGTTAGTGCGATATATCATTAGTCTTTACATGTATATACAAGCATAGAGCAATCGTGGTTCGCTTTGGAAGTCGGTTGATAATAATTATCGATATGATAGTTGTTTCGAAAGATATAAAATTTCTCGTGAGACATAACTTTTAGAATATGGTATTAGAAATTGCCAATATGAAATTTCTATTTATTAGCTAAGTAACAATAGAAAATTAAACCTTTATTGATCAAAAGTTTATAAGGTACAATATTATCAAAGTTTTATAAAAGTCTAAAACAACATACATTTGTTCACTTTTAATGATTAATGTGAAAAGTATATTCTGCATCAAGTTAAAACGTAAATTTTGGAGGTTAGAAGATAAGTTTTTTCAAGTAGTTGATAATAAAAATAACAAAATACAGTGTAATAAGAAGATGAAGAAGTAAGACTTGAACTTGGGTCACTTAGCTTGAATAAAAAACATGGGCATAACTATTGCCTTATCTTTTAAGTCAATGTAATATATCATATCTAATTTATTTTAACCTACATTAAAGTGGTAAAAAGTCAAAACCGTGTGAATAAATAATTTAATGTTTATAATTGTATTATATATACGTAGTATTTTTAATATAACACGATGTGTAATATTGCGTAGTATAAATTATTACTTTCTTCAGTTTCTTGTCTCAAAATAAATTATCCATTAAACAAAATTACAATACCTTTTCAAGGAAAGCAAACCTTTATAGTTTACTTTAGTCTAACTAATATTTAATGTTATCTTTGAGTTTTGTACTACAAATTTTTAACCAAGACCAACCCAAAAATAAATAAATAAAATTAATTGAGTTTACCATATCTACAATTATATATCTTTGCTTAAAGTTATTGTTATAAGTTTTCTACAAAATATTATTTAATTATTTAAAGATAAAAGTTTACAAACAAGAAACAATAATGGTTATATACTTGGTTTCTTTAAACACTTGTTTTTCCTCTTTGTGAAATCCGAAAAAAGGTTTAAAATCATATAATGGATAATGAACTTAGAAACAATAACTATAAGCACAAAATATTTTTTCACTAACTTGAAACGATCATTTTGTTTGACATGCTCACTCAAATGATAATAAAATATTGTCTACATCACATCATTATGGACATATTTTTTGTTTTTAAGGATGAACCTCATTTATTTTTATTTTTTTAATTTATGCAAAATACATTTGCTTACAACTCTAAAAATTAAAAAAATAAGTAATGTTATAAAACTATAATACCACCGCTTATGCAATCTATTACTCCTTAACATTTAAATACTTAATTACTTAAATCACTAAATTTCTACACTCTTACTTACTACACACTCATATATACATAAAACAATTGCATACACAATTAACGTTACTATACACAATATACACTAACTTAAAAAACTCATTGTACTTTATGTATGTTTATAAAAGAACTAAAATAATTAGATTTTCACAACAAAATCTATACTATATAAAACAAAAATGATTAAACACTTATTTTTGCTTAAAACTCTTAAAAGCTTAAAATACGTAAAGTGTTTTTAGACTAAAATACCCTTAACTATAAAAGTCAACACAATCTATTACAATTCTTAATTATAATTTAACCCACAAACTTTCTCCGCTCTCACTTACTTCACAAATAAATACGCACACACAAATTAATGATACTATACACGTCTCCACTATGCACGAGTATCTATGTTTTTTGCGAGGTTTTGAACTTTCGGTTAGTTGGAGCTCAAATTTCGTTTTGATCATCAACGCTGCTTGTTTAATAGTTTCAGCAATATATCTCTCCTTTCTTTCGACGAAGAAGAAAATAACTGATGACCGTGATGATGATGATGATGATACCTATGATTTTTGATTGTGAAAGATTAAGATAGAAACAAATGTAAAGGTGTGAAGAAAAAATGTGAATTACATTTTGGGGTATTTATAAGATTGAAAAAAAAAGGTCTAAAAATATAAAAATCGGTATTTATAAGATTCAACCGTTATAGAGGGTAAAAAATCAAAAAAGTCTGAAAAAAGACTAAAAAAGAATCGGAAGAATTGCTTATGCTTTGCGGCAAAAGCGACGGGGTGGTGTTCTCTGCTTTTCCCGAAATTGGACACTGATTACGGTTACGAAATAAGTATATATATTGGAGTAGAAACTAGTGAATTAGTGATGAAGTCGTGAAACCATTTCCAAAGTGGCATAGTGCTAGGGAAAAGTACGGCAGGGCCACGGGAATACCAACTAGGCAGCGTACATCAGAACCAAAAAAAAGACTCGACTTCCTTGAGTAACCTCAAAAAGATCCCTCTCCCCTTACGCTTTTACTGTTTTGAGTTAATGTGATGAAGTTTCATATTTCGAAATGACTCTTTATCTTCAACATGCATAAAATGATTGTGATTCCGTATAATGAAATGCAAGTTTTTTGGTTGTCACTTGTGGGTACTAATTAATACTCCGTAGTTCAGTTGTACTAAAGATGCAGGTGGTTTAGCATGAGCTATATTATACTAAGTTTCTAACTTTATCTTGCCCTAAAAGCGGGTGTACTATATTGTAGCTTAGCTAGTTAGACAATAGAAGAGTTGCATACAATGTTCAAGATTATTTAAGATTGTACATGTTATTTTTAAACAGTTTATCGGTGGAGAAATATCCTGATAATCGAATGCTTGGCGAGCGGGAGATTATTGATGGCAAGGTATTATTAGTCTTATTCATTGTTTTGATTTCTATGGTTGTTTATTTCTCGGAATTTGATCTTATCGAGTGGCTTGTGTTTATGTTCAGGCTGGTAAATATGTGTGGTTAAGTTATAAGGAAGTATATGATACCGTATTGAAGGTTGGAAATTCGATCTGCAGTCATGGAATTAACAAAGTGAGGGAACATTAGATTTTCATTTTTACTTATCGTTTTCATTCACTTTTTAGTCTTTGAGAGTGGAAATCACATATGCTTCTGCTAACTGGCTTACTATATGATCCATATTAGTTTCAATGTTTCAACACAACTAGTATACTCGAGTTACAGTTAAAATTGCTTATGTTCAGGGAGCACGATGTGGAATATATGGTAAAAATTGCACGAAGTGGGTCGTAAGCATGCAGGTAACTTTAACGACTTCAGACATTACATATGTTTTTTATTGTATTTCTGTAATAATGAATTGAAATCCATCTAACATTCTATAATTTGGAAGTTTTTTTTCATCAAGAAAGTTCACTTGTTTGCATTGGATATTTTGCAGGCGTGCAATGCTTATGGCCTTCATTGTGTCCCTTTGTATGACACTTTGGGTAAGTCATGTTCAGATCAGCTGAATTTTGTAAGACCAGTTAAACTGTACTGATAGAGATAGTATACAACTCTAAATGATGATCACTTCTAGGTAGCTACAAGCGCATGTTGTGCATCTGTGGTGCATTTTGCCATCTTTTAAAGGTAGCAGAATGCAGCATTGAGTCATGACCCTATAAATCGGCTGCATTTTGAGAAACAGTATCCCAAATACACCTATGACATACATTATGTTTGACAAAGTATATAAGGGCGAGGTTGCATTACCTAGTTATTGTAACTGCATCCGTATTTGAGCTGATAAATTAAGCGTTTTATTAACATGCTTAATGTTATCATCAGAACCAAGTAGATTTAAATTCTACCAATTTTTTTCAGGTGCCGGTGCAGTAAAATACATCATATGTCATGCAGAAGTCTCAATTATATTTGCAGAAGAAGCAAAAATATCGGAGGTAAGTTGTGAACATGTCACAAGTTAATTCTATATGGCCTTAAGGAAGATTTGTGAAGTTTGCCTTTGTTTTATATAGTTTATGGAATTCTGGTCACTGTTGTATAAATTCACTGCCATAAATGTAAGATGTCTTTCTTTGGTTTTCAATGTCTGATAAAACAGTTTTCAATTGTTCACAGGTATTGAAGACATTTCCTGATACCGGAAAGTACTTGAAAAGTAAGTTTTGTTCATCTGTTCTACTTGTAGTTTACTTAAAGGTATTCTCGTAGGCTAATATTTTCTTTTGATATGTAGCTGTCGTGAGTTTTGGCACAATCACAAATGAGCAGAAGCTACTTGCAGAAGAATATGGTTTGGAAATTTATCCTTGGGAAGAATTTTTGAATCTGGTAAGCTGTGGTTTTTAAGCAGTACAAACATCTTCCAAATTCACTTTGCACACTCTTAATGTACTCAACTAATGTTTCTCTTTTAGTGCATGCTTAAAATTCTTAGCAGTACAATTTTTCTACCAAATTATAATCATTTAAAAGTGAACCTTGCGGATTATATTATCATTTGCCTAAACAAATAGTCTGCGGGCATGGTTTGTGTTTATTCAAAAGGCTCTATATTTTAGGATGCCGTAATAACTCTAAGTACATATATGATTTGTTCTATTACGGAGTATAATGTGGTTTTACTAATATGTGGCTCACGAGGTTACTTTATTAACATTGAAAGGAAACTAGTGACTCGTTTGATCTGCCATTAAAGATGAGAAGTGATATATGTACAATCATGTACACTAGTGGAACCACTGGCGAACCAAAGGGAGTTATAATAACCAATGAAAGCATTCTTTCGATTTTATCTGGAGTACATCATCACCTCGAGAGCATGAGTGAAGAGGTTAACACACAACTTAAGCTTCTTGTTTTGTGCCATTAATTACGTCAAGAAGTTTTATTTCTTAATGTAATGGTATACAGGCATTCCTTTATTTATCCTAATTTACCCCATGTAATTTGACCATTCCTCCTTTTTGTTATTAGTTCCAAGTGAGCGACGTGTTTTTCTCATACCTACCTCTAGCCCATATATTTGATCGGGTCATTGAGGAATTATTCATTTCTAATGGTGCTTCAATAGGATTTTGGCGCGGGGTAAGTCACAATGACAGAAATTTTTTGTAATATTCATGTGGGTGTGCCAATGCTAGTACACATATATATACACACACATGCACATATATTCTCATGAAGCATTTCTTTCAAACTTGTTGTCAGGACATCAAATTATTGCTTGACGATCTAAAAGAGCTAAAGCCAACTGTCTTCTGTGCTGTTCCCCGTGTGCTAGACAGAATCTATTCAAGTAAAAGATGTTTGATTTGTTGAGCATTATCTTCAGCTAATAGAATTAATTCACTTGATGTATATTCACTTGCCAAGCGAAACAATTACGCACCCTTCCTATCAAACTAATAGTGGGGAAATGAGAGTTCTCTTTACACTTCTTTTATCCTTTTTACAAAACATCAAGTGAAATAATATATGATAAATTATATGCAATACTTTGCCTATTAAACTTGCAAACATGGGATGTTGACGGTTATCATTGTTGCTTTGCGCTCCCTTATTCCATGTCAAGTACTCCTTTTCTGTTACTAAAAATAATGAGTTTTCTTATTATGAAATATACTCATGATTTTGCATTAATTAGACATCTGTGTGCCCGATTTGTTCAGGTTTATTAGAGAAGGTCTCTGCAGGCGGTTTCCTCAAGCATTCTTTGTTTAACATGGCCTATGCATAGTAAGTATTTCTTTTGTGCCTATATATACGAGGATCAGATGAATAGTCTTTCACATAACTTAGATAATTCATATGTGTAGCTGTCTGACATCTTATGCATATCTTTATATACAACTCAAAAATACAATGGGTATTCTAAAATTTTTGAAAGTGGGTTATACTGAAAAGTTCGTCAGTAGATAAAATCAGAGAAAACAAGGGTGCCCTTGTAAGCTAGTACATCTTTAATGGAACCAACTGTTGCATGTTTAATTTTATTTGAAAGTCTTTCTTTTGCTGTTCTTTTAACTGAATAATCCAGTTAAAAATATAAGTTGTAAAATTATACTAGTATCCAATGCCTAAACTGTTTTCCAGGATAGCTTTTCTTTCCTAAAAATATGTTAGTTATTTTTACCATTTCGTAGGATACAGATTGATTTCAAGAAACTTTTGTTTTGTATGTATTAATCCACAAATTGGTTTGATTTGCAGCAAACTGCGTAACATGAGTAGAGGGTACAAGCATGAAGAGGCAGCGCCAATGTTTGACAAGATTATATTTAGCAAGGTAATGGATATGGTCTAATCATGCTCTAAATTTTTGTTTCATTTTGCTTACATCGTAATAACATAGTTCTATCTTTTCATTATTCTCAAAAACAGGTGAAACAAGGCCTAGGAGGAAACATGCGTCTCATTCTATCTGGAGCAGCACCTCTTTCTGCTTCTGTTGAAACCTTTTTAAGAGTGGTGACATGTGCTCATGTTCTTCAAGGATATGGTTTAACAGAAACCTGTGCGGGGTCATTTGTTGCGCAACCAAATGAATTATCAATGAGTGGTACGGTGGGGCCCCCATTGCCGAATGTGGATGTATGTTTAATTTCGGTACCTGATATGGGATATGATGCCCTGGCGAGCACTCCCAGAGGAGAAATACTGCTACGTGGAAATTCCTTGTTCTCAGGATACTACAAACGTGAGGACCTGACCAAAGAGGTGCTTGTAGATGGATGGTTCCATACAGGTTCGCCAAACAGTCTTGTGGTTTATTATAATCATTTTATCGACAACATAGGCTAAAGTTTCATATTTCAGGGGATATTGGTGAGTGGCAACCGGATGGAAGCATGAAAGTTATTGACCGGAAGAAGAATATATTTAAGCTTTCACAAGGAGAGTATGTCTCAGTTGAAAATTTGGAAAGCATATTCTCCCTTGTTCCTAGCATTGACTCGGTATTTTTTTTAGTCATCTTAAACAGTATCTAATCTTATTTAGTTTTCCTTAAGGATTGAATATAAGGACGTGGTTTTCCTACATGTTTCAGATATGGATATACGGAAACAGCTTCGAGTCCTTCCTTGTTGCGGTTGTCAACCCAAACAAAGAATCACTAGAACAATGGGCATCAGAAAATGGAGTGGCTGGTGATTTTTGCACCATATGTGAAAATCCCAAGACAAATGCATATATTCTTGGAGAGCTAACCAGTATAGCTAAAGAGAAAAAGGTTAGATCTTTTCTTCTCTGCAATATTTGTATGATTTAAGAAATCTTATAAAAAAAGGAATTTAATAAGGAGTTATTTTGCCAGTTAAAAGGTTTTGAATTCGTTAAAGCGATTCACCTTGATCCTACACCGTTTGACATGGACCGTGATCTGATCACTCCAACATTCAAGAAGAAGAGAGCCCAGTTCCTCAAATACTACCAGGTTAGCTCTTACTCCTAAAAATGTGCTATATTACCAATTTGACAAATATTTAATTCTGTTTCCCAATATTGCAGAATGTGGTGGATGATATGTACAAAAGCAGGAGATAATCAAGATGATTCCATGGAAGTAATTGTAATCACTATTATCAAACGCTCGATTTATTTTCTTTGATGCTTGATCCCTGAAAATCTAAATGATAGTTAGCTTTGGAGGTACCAGCAATGATATGTCTATACTATGTCTATTCCAAACTTTGATGGGTCTTTAATCGTGGACGTGTGTATCATGTGGTATTATATATCGTACATGTTATATGTATATGATAAAAAGTTAAGTTAATTTTCTGCATCTCTTTATTTATATAAGCATGTTTAAATCATATTTAATAGTGAATTATTAAGTTCCTATTCGGGCTATTCATTTATAAAGATACATTTTTCTGCACAGTCAGTGACACTAAAATCTGTCACTGAAGTTGTTGCAAAAGCTGTCAAAAACAAACATGCATTCACAGTGACATAGAAGATCTGTCACTAAAGCTGTAGACTGTCGTTGTTTCTGTTTGTTATTTACTTGGTTCAGCAGCAAGTTAGTGACTAAAGAAAGTTGTCGCTAACTAAAAAAAAAGCATATTTCCCTTGTGGGAACCAAAAAGATACTACACCTTTTCAAGCGGGAAATTTTCAAAATTGTGTTTTATAGGAGTTAACTCCCGAAGTAAAATTCACACAAACTCAAAAATCTATTCCCAAAGTAACCGATCAAATTGAAATGATTCACATTTATATTTTTTTGAGCAAACTTTTAAATTGAAAAGTGTTACATTTATAACCTTCAACAAACCTTTATATTTTTTTTTGCAAATTTTCAAATTGAAAGCTTCATATTTCCCTAAACAAATCGTCCTTTGGTCAACATTTTATTTTTAAACCTTAAATATATCCCATAAAATATCCCTCAAATCTTATACATTTTTTCACAACTTTTTACTTCTCTACAACTCCTAAAAATAATATACACTTTCATATTTCACTTCAAATTTCATCTCAAAAGAAGCCAAACAAATCACCTCAAGATTTAACGACACCCACATCATCTTGACGATCCCATCACAAAAATCAACATCACCTAATCCTTATTATCTTGATACATCACCCGTTAAATACAACCACTCAACCATTTCACCACCAATCAATTTTCAAGACTCAACTTTTAATTACCATTCATCGAATCAATACCCAACACGTCAAAAAAATTTATTTTCAACACAAAATCAATAACAACCCACTAAGGGTGAGCAATCCGACCGTTTAGACCGGACCGACCGAAGGACCAACGGTCCGGTCTCGATCCGAGGTTTTTCATTATTTCGGTCTCGGTCCGGTCCGGTCCGGCTTACAAACCGGACATTTAGCCTATTTGGACCGGACCAGACAAGACCGAGGCCGGACCGACCACATTCGGTCTGGTCTCGGTCTATGGTTTTTCTCTAACTCGGTCTTCTTTCCGGTTCGGTCCAGTCCGGTTTTTGGACCGTGATCACCCTTACAACCCACTATATCCACCTCAATACATTCAAGCATCACCTACAACCTCAATTTTTCGCACCATTTCCACCGCCATATTTCCAAACTTCTCCACCACTTTTCGAGATACACCATGATGATATAGACGATATTTGTAGCACCCCGTGAACGACACGACTTAAATGCACTGAAATTTGAACTTTTACCTGGAAACGACCCAACTTTAACATACATTCTATTACTCTTTTGACCATTAACAAAAACCTATAAACATTCGGACCTTGAGACCAATTTTAAATCAAACTAGACTCAATTACCTTCGAAACGCCGAATGATGCAACCCATGACGACTTACGGTTTTAAAGATATGATTTTTCAAAAACTAACTCCGACTAGTTATCCGACTAGTTCTCCAACTAGTTCTCAAACTAGTTCTCCACTAGTTCTTCAACTATTTTAACCACTTTACAAACACTTAACCATATAAATTTTTTTCCAAAATTCTTGACCCGTTTGATCCAAAATGGGTTAAAAAGGACCTTGTCCCAAACACCCCTTTTTCTGCATACCCCTTTTATGCACGTTTGACCCATTTTCCAGAAAACGACTTCTATTACTCGAAAAGACACCAAAACTTTCAAAATTTATTAAGACCTCATATATATCATTTTCATGTATAAACATTTACCATTTGACCTATGGAATGCTACTTTACAATTTGACGGGTTTTATGCTAAAACTTGTTTTGACCCATTTACCTTGCATTCAACTTATACCACTTTCATATTACTCCAAACATTCCAGAAACCATTAACTTAACATAATAAATCATGTTCATAGTCATTAACCCGTGTACAACCCAAAATGGGTATAAATACACATTATACCAAACACCCCTTTAAACATGACCATAAGCACTTAAACCATGTTATTACATACCGTTTGACAACTCAATTACTTCAATGACCATAACATATACTTTAACACTTGACGACACACTTACAAACCATTAAGACCAACGGGGGTACCACATTGACTTGAGCTCAGTATCTACCTAAGCTCTTACTTTCTTACCATTCTTCTAATCTTTCGCATTAATCATCCTTAAACCTTAGTCCAAGCTTACAGGTTAGCATAAGCACCTTTATTCCAAGCTAATGAAATCCAGAACACCATCATCTACATCATCATCTCCATTCTTGTCATCTAAGCCAACACCATTGAAATGATGATTGGTACCAACTTATTTCTTGATTTAGAGCACTAATCCTTCACCAATTTGATCATCAAGGAAAACATGATTTTCCCCCCTTCTTGGCTATGTCGACACACACATTCACACCTGTAGATAATCATAAACTATCTAAAAACCTTTACTTTTCTAGTATTAGCTTTCTTCAAACCAAAGTTATTTCCCAACTTGACACTTTAAGCCCCTCAAGTCCATTCACTTTTGTTTCAGCCACAATAAACTTTATAACATATTTACTACTTGACAATATTAGCCCTTTAAGTCCATCTTTATCCTAATTGTGTCACATCATATTTTTCATACCCATTTACATAACAATTAATGCTTATAGTTTGACTATCAGGTTGACTGACCAGTCCTGTAAGTCCTTTGAACTTATAAAAGTCGTAGCCAACTTAGTCAAATGGCATTCTCGTAATAAAACACTTAGGCCCAGTTTCAGGGTATTATCCAGGAAATGTAGGGGGGGAAAGAAGGCGGAGAACAAAAAACCAACCGAATAGACTACCCCTCGTTAGATGGACATCGGCAAAAGAAGTTATTTTAGCAAAAAGATGGGTCAAAATATCCGAAGACGGAAACATCGGAAGCCATCAAACCGCCTCCTCATTTGGACTCGAGTCCTTGAATACTTCATGAAAAAATATCCGGATACCGATCATACTCACCATCAATTAAACTCCAAAGTCAATGACATAAAGCCGCAAGTCTCTTTCTTTTCGGCTATATACAACCAATTGTATGAAAATAGAAAAAAGTGAGCAAAATGATGAGGATATTTTAAAGTTCGCATATAACGACTATAAGTCGGAGAAAGGACATCCTTTTGCTTACATCCATATTTTAGTAATGGGGTTTCTTTTAAAAAAGTCAAAAACTTCCAAAACTAACTCATCTTTAGTTCCATTTGATCTCAATCTAATGTTTGATGATGAATTTGGTGATTCCCAACCTTCGCATGCCTCAGAATGAAATAGGAAAGTAATTGAAAAAGGGAATGTCAACATCGTCTTGTACCACTTTTCCTACACGGAAGCCGCGTTGTCTCGGATGGAAGAAGGGTTGGTAGTTCTGATGAACCATGTGGCTGAGTTAAAAAAATTAAAAAAAAAAAGATGATGCAAGAGATAAGAAAAAATAAATTTGAATAAAGACGCTACAACAGTTTGTAGAAGCCAGCGAAAAAGAAGCCAAGGCAAATGAAGACAAAGAAAGAAACAAAGATTTGGAATACTACTATAGAGAGTTTGAAGGTTTGTGTAGAAAAAGACTTAAGCATATTCAAAAACGAAAAGATTATTAGTTTACCGTTAGACGCAATAACTAACTAATATATGACTAGTTAGATTATTAGTTTACCGTTAGACGAAGCCAAGTGGGAGCTGTTGGGTTATGGTAGTTAGATTAGCCGTTATACGACTAGAAATGTGTAGTGTGAGGCTATTGGGGGCACACACGTTAATACACGAAGAGTACGTTTATTAAATAATTAATATATATACTTGTTATATTTATTAAGTGTTTAATATGCTTCACGAAATAATTATTTAATGATTATTAGTTTACCGTTAGACGCAGTAACTAACTAATATATGTTAAATATAAAGAGAGGGACTTAGATGTCGGAAAACGAAACTCCCAGACCTCCTCCAATGTGGCCAGTTATGGGAAGGTTCTAGGAGGGGAGGAGAGTGTTGTTTTGGTGAAAGGTAAGGAGGTGTTAGCTAATCTTGGTGGACAAGTTATCCTCCTATATAACATTTTTTTTGTTTTGAGCTAAAACAGACGAGATATATGATAAACTGACACATTAAACCTAATGCTAGTTCGGTTATCTTTTCCTTGGTCCATTATTGTGGCTAACAACAATGCATTTGTTGTTTCTGTTTTGTTCTCCTCGTACTACACATATTAACAAAGTATATTATCTTTGTTTATTTGATCTTATTCTCTTATTATAACCTTTCGAACGTATACTATTGAAAGTATTCGATCGGTTTAGATCAAGCACCAAAACCACTTGTTGATAGTTGGGTACACGTGAAGCAAGTGACTAGCATCGTAACGTATTCGTTTGATGTGTTTGTGTGAGCACTCGTAGAGGTGATTGTTTTAATCACTATTTGTTTCATTTGCGGGTGTCTACGAGGGTTAGTTTTCTCGTTTCCTTTTTACCTTAAGTTGTTTATATGTGTGTTAATCATAAAGGCTAAACTAGATTTATATTCCGCTGCGTACTCGTAGTTAATTAGTTAACATATTATTAAATCACAACAGATAGTGGTGAATTAGAGATTCACTGCATGTTGTTTTTATTATTTCTCTTTCTTGTCGAGATTTTTGTGACCCATAGTTTCATTATTTTTGTGGAATTCATTAGTACTAAGTTTGGGCAAGTATATTTAGTGATCAGGTAGATATGCCTGGCCTTTACTTAGCCTAACGACATGTTTTATTTTCAAATAATTGGAACAACAAGTTGTGGGTTTGATGTCTGCTTGACTGTCTCATGCACCTCTCAGATAGATGCCTGATACTTGTTGTATGTACATATTGATACTGATGTATATGTTTCCGCTAACTTGTGAACTACCTTTCATGTATTAGTTATTTGTCACGTAAACTAATAATGAGGATGCATGAAACAGTACGTGAAAGTTCACGCCTGATTAACCGGTTGATAGAATGAATATAACATAATGTAAACACATAAGTTTGGAAAAACAAGGAAAATTTTCATTAAGCATTGAGTACAATCTTGAATGTCATTTCCATGTTACAATCTGATGAGGCGAAAAGTGTTACGCTTTTAGGGGGTCATTTAAGCCCTAAGTCGTGATTATTTGATCAAATATTGCCTCAAATCGTTCCTTTTGTTATTTTAGGTACTTTGGAGACGAAATCTAGAAAAGAAAGTATTTTGGACGTTTTTGGAGCGAAAAGTGAAGGAAACGGCAAAGTCTCCAAAATCAAGCTGGAAATAGTACCTAACGGCGTCAAGATTTAAATGTGACGGCGTCATGTGTTGACAAAGAGGTAGATATAAAGTTTACACGAGACGCGCCAGAATGTTTTTGGGACTTAAAGAGTGACGGCGTCATGCTTTGGGACGCCTAGGCCGTCAAGAGTAAATTACAAGGTGACGGCTATATGATGATTAACAAGTGACGGCGTCAGATCTGGATCTAGGCAATCCGAGAAGAGTATTGGCGGCTAGTTGGCGGCGTCACAGGTACAACGTGACGCTGTCAGATGTGTAATCTCTATATATAGTTTTCTAATTTTCATTCATTAGAGAGAAAACTTTTGGAGGAACTTTACCACAAACCCTAGGTCGAATTTTTACCTTCTTGTAAGGGTTTCAAACCCTTCTTTCATCCACGTTTGAATAAAGATAAGTCTTCCAATAATCATTCAATATCTCTATGTGTTGTTTGATTCTATCTTATGCTTGTCTTTACTTTAACATGCTAGGCTAGTTTTGTTTGTATTTACTTAGATGTAATGAAACCTAGCTATTGATTGTTGGTTGATTGTTTGTTATTAGTTGTTGTGGATGAATGATTTTGATGTTAGGCTTAAGAAAACTGGCTAATCTCCACTTGGTAACTTGCTTGAACGTCTTAAGAAACATGAATCGGATGTGTACTACGATTTTAATGGTTGTATTTAATGCATATGAGTGACTACTAAGGATGCCATGTTAGGAGCTAGTTGTTGGCTCGACATAGGAAGAGGTAGAAGCTTGTAGAGTTGGGGAAGATCGTACATGGCCCTACGAATGGTATTAAGGAATATAACCTGTCATCCACGCAATTGTAACAAACTAATCAATTAATGAAAGATAGCTAGGGAGTAGTGAAATCTAAGTAAACAAGTTTATCTCATTATTGTTTTTCTCAATATTTACTTTCTTGTTATTTTATTTTTATTGCATTTGCAGTTATTTAGGTTAGTTGACTAGCAACTAATTCCGCCCACTCTTCCAATACCCGAGATTTTTACTTGTTTTCCATAAACCATAAAAATAGAAAAAGAATCATCCCTCACCTCTAGACCTAGTTTAATTAAGTTTTGATTCTAACGAACACTATTCCCCAAGTAGAACGATCAATCCCCTGGTACTTGCCACTACACTATACTACATCGGTCAGGTACACTGCCTGGTGGGGATTGCAAGCTTCTCGAGATCTCTCGAGAGGTAAAACCTTTTGCGTAGGCGCAATCCCACGCATCAAGTTTTTGGCGCCGTTGCCGGGGAATAGTTATTGTTTAGGTTGAAATTTCTTTTTATTAGGTCTACTTGCTAGATTCCTTTCTAGTGAGATTTTTATTTTATTTTATAGGTTTTCTTTAGTCTATCTTTTTCTTTGTTTCCTTTGTTCGTAAACTCTCGCGATGGATAACAATTGCATTGATCGTTTGATTCCTGTTATTCGTGTTTTTCGTCGAAGGATTTTCCAACTACCCATCCCAATTCTTGTAGTGGAAAATGAGAACCCACCTAACCTCTCACCTGACCACCACTTTGGCAATAATTATGAGATGGAGGAGTCTGACCATGATAATGACCATAAGGCTAGCCCTTTTTACTATTCGGACTCCGATGAGGACCTAGATGATGGTGATGTAATTAATGAGGATAGGATGGAAGATGCGATGAACCCTCTTAGGTATGTCGACCCTAGGACAAGGATTGAGAATGACAGCTTATTTAATATGCAATTTCCTTGTAAGATAGGATTTAGGAGCTTTGATGCTTACCTTAACTCATCATTACCAATGAACATAATTTCGCGTACTAAATACAATAAAATTATGGTAAATGAGTTAGGATACAAAGGGGATAACATTGTTGATGGGGCAAAGACGTTGCATGTGTTTGTAGGAAGCTTCGTCTATTTAGTTGAATTTATGGTTATGGAGAATCTTGGAGAGTTTGTTGATAGTAACTTAACCCAAGTTGTGTTTGGGAAGCCCTTCAAAAGGTTAACCAAATTAGACGAAAAGCTTATGGAAGGGTTAATTACATTCTCATACGGGGATGAAGATTTTGTTTACCAAATGCCCCGTGCACACCCTAGGTTCAAGGATTTTTCTATTAAGAAATGTAATAGGTTTCCACCTCTCGATATTCTAAGTGAGAATGATAAAAAAAGGGCTTAAATATCATCATTAAAAGAATAAAAGGTATTATCACGGATGTTTAGAGCTAAGTGATGACTATAAGAGAGATGAGACAACAATTAGATGGCTCACTCTTGGATATGTGAGCATAAGCGATACACGGTAGGATGTGACTTTGAGTCTAGCTACAAGACTCGTAAATAAAGAAAAGCGCTTCTTGGGAGGCAACCCAAGCTTTATTTGTTTGTTTGTTTGATTTTATTTGTTTCCGTATGCATATTTTATTTTTATTGTTTGTGGCTCATGTTTCAAAGTAAATTGTGAAAATGCTTTATTTTGTTTTTAATTTCGTCTTGATTACATATAAAGGTATTTTGAAAAAGATAAGTGTAAGGGAAATCTAAATTTGTTTCTAAGAACGAGATTGAACATGAATCACAACGATATTAAACGAATATGCATATTAGTATTTGTTTGAGTCAAATGCTTGTATCGAGTCATAATGATGTTTTGCAGGATTTCCAGGAATTAAGGCATGAGTTTTTCCAGAAATTTTCCGGAAACTTAACATAAAATTTCTGCAGGTCACTTCTGACGACGTCAGGATTATAACCTGACGGCGTCAAGTGTAAAATTTTGGAAATTTTGCAAGTTTTGTTTTTCTGCCGGAGTCATAGAATTTTTGTTAAATTTTTAGTTTTATAAACTCCAGGAAATCTGCAAATATTTATTCCACAAACATTATATCTAAATTTGCTTTTTAGGATTTTATTATGTATAGAGTTTGCCGCCGATTTTACGCGAGGTTTGCTATGATTGTTTTCTCAGGTTTAATAGGTTATATTGGACAAGAAGATGATTTATATTTCTGGAGGGAAGCTTTCAACGTTCATTTTCTTGGAGGAGGATCTAACCATGTTATCGCATTATCCACACCGAACAAATCAGGGGAGTATTTGTTTCATACTTTTACCTTCGTTACTTTTACATCCTTTTTATTGAACATTGGGGACAATGTTCAGCTTAAGTGTAAGGGGAGGGTAAATGATGATACCTTAGAGAATGCAATTGCACTTGATGTTTGTTTGTTTAATAGTAGGTGTGTAATAAAACTAAGAGAAACACTTGTTAGGGTAATTTTAGCGTCAAATTTAATTTTTTTTTCAATATATAGGAGTGAAGCTTTACCCTTAATAAGTGTCTCACGGATAGGAGTTGTATGACTAGCACAAAACGGTACCACTCAAAATTTTCCACCCCAAATATGTGAGGTTCGCCCCTAGATTTGTTAGGAAAAGATTCTTATGAGTGTACCTGTAGTACTTAGATTCTAGAACTTGTGATAGTGATGCATCCCAAGACCGCTAGTAAGACTACATTCGTGTAGTAGGATTTACTACATGATAAGTGGCATTAGGATAACCCTTGTGTTTAACCCGTATCATAATTACTTGACCAATGAAGTCAATACACTTGACTAGTAAAGTCAATTAATATTCCCACACCTTTGCGATGTACTCATTTTTAGTACACGATACCCCTAGTACACCCCTCCGAGCCTATCTTTTTCGTTTCTAACTTTAAGCATTTTACTTAAAGGAAGAATTTGTTTACAATCCACCCCAAATGTACACCCAAATCGCCTTAGCCTTCCTTGTATGCACTCATCTTTAGTGCATTATTGTTATTTGTTTAAACCCTTAGTTAATTGTCTAATTGATTACATGGTTGCTAAGTCGAGTCATATCTTGTACATATTGTTTTGGGACGATTGGGACTCATGGGTAAAGTACTAGTGTAATGGAGTAATGGGGAAGAACACCATTTATTACCCCCATATGTGCGTTAATATCTAAAAAGTATGTAAAAGTTCAAGTGTAAGGGGAATGCAAATTCCCTACGATGTATTATTTTGGATAGTAGGGCAAGAGTGTATGAAAAAAAATCAAAAAAATCAAGAAAAAGAAAAAAAAAAATAGAAAATAAAAAAGAGAAAAAACATACGGACTACCATCCCATTTCCTTTTATGTTTATTTTATATTTTTGTTAGTTTATGATTAGCTTAAGTCGAGTCGAGTCTTGGCTTAGCAACGCCACATTGTACATGTAATTGACCAAGATGATTAACTCGCCACCAATAAAGATTGCTTTTATCCAACAAAACCGTGTTTATCATATCCCTACACCTCACGTTATAACCCTTTTTAAAGACATCTTTGATAGTTTATCCTAGGTGCTTACGCCAAGTGGTGGAGGTTTGATCCTTTCCCAAGCCTATGGTAATCTATGTGCTATGACAGGTAGTGATAGATATTTTTCATTTTCATTTGTGATATATATATACTTTTATTACACCTGAGAGATGTAAGTATCTAAACATTATTTGTGAGGTGCTAGTGTATAATTTTCGTGCTTGTTTTGGTTATAGTGGAATGATTATTTGTTGTAATTACTTTTATATTAGTGTTAAATGACCCCTAGCTTGTATTTTGATTAGAATAAAAGTGCATTTGCTTGAGAACAAGCAAATCTCAAGTGTATGGGTATTTGATGAAGCGAAAAGTGTTACGCTTTTAGGGGGTCATTTAAGCCCTAAGTCGTGATTATTTGATCAAATATTGCGTCAAATCGTTCCTTTTGTCATTTTAGGTACTTTGGAGAAGAAATCTGAAAAAAGGAAGCAGTTTGGACTTTTTTGGAGCGACAAGTGAAGAAAACGGCAAATTCTCCAAAATCTAGCTGGAAATAGTACCTGACGGTGTCAAGATTTACATGTGATGGCGTTATGTGTTGACAAAGAGGTAGATATAAAGTTTACACGAGACACGTCAGAATGTTTTTGGGACTTAAAGACTGACGGCGTCATGCTTTGGGACACCTAGGTCGTCAAGAGTAAATTACAAGGTGACGGCCATATGATGATTAACAAGTGACGACGTCAGATCTGGATCTAGGTAATCCGAGAAGAGTATTGGCAGCTAGTTGACGGCGTCACAGGTACAACGTGACGCCGTCAGATGTGTAATCTCTATATATAGTTTTCTAATTTTCATTCATTAGGGAGAGAAATTTTGGAGGAACTTTACCACAAACCCTAGGTCGGATTTTCACCTTCTTGTAAGGGTTTCAAACCATTCTTTCATCCATGTTTGAATAAAGATAAGTCTTCCAATAATCATTCAATATGTCTATGTGTTGTTTGATTCTATCTTATGCTTGTCTTTACGTTAACATGCTAGGCTAGGTTTGTTTGTGTTTGCTTAGATGTAATGAAACCTAGCTATTGATTGTTAGTTGATTGTTTGTTATTAGTTGTTGTGGATGAATGATTTCGATGTTAGGCTTAAGAAAACTAGCTAATCTCCAATTGGTAACTTGCTTGAACGTCTTAAGAAACATGAATCGGATGTGTACTACGATTTTAATGGTTATATTTAATGCATGAGTGACTACTAAGGATGCCATGTTAGGAGCTAGTTGTCGGCTCGACATAGGAAGAGGTAGAAGCTTGTAGAGTTGGGGAAGATCGTACATGGCCCCACGAATGGTATTAAGGAATATAACCCGTCATCCACGCAATTGTAACAAAATAATCAACTAATGAAAGATAGCTAGAGAGTAGTGAAATCTAAGTAAACACGTTTCTCTCATTTTTGTTTTTCTAAATATTTACTTTCTTGTTATTTTATCTTTATTGCATTTGTAGTTATTTGGGTTAGTTGACTAGCAACTAATTTCGCCCACTCTTCCAATACCCGACACTTTTACTTGCTTTCCATAAACCATAAAAATACAATAAGAATCATCCCTCACCTGAGAGTTCGAATCGACAAAGAAAATTCCATGATTACTGTTCTTGCAAATGGCTATGTTCCCACAGTTGTTTCTAGTTAGATTGTGCCCCTCGGCAAATACTTCTCTGATAAGAACCCAACAAGAGAGGTTATTGGTGGACACATTTTGTTACTGTTGCTTTCAGGAAATTGCTCAAAACAGTTTGCATACATGACATTGATTGAACTTCCCCCATCCATGTAGATCCTACTTACTCCGTGTGAACCAACCACATCTGTTATGACCACTGGATCAGATGAAGGTGTGAATTCCTCCCAAAGGAAATGTGTCTTTTCTTATACCGCTATCCTATAAACTCCTCTTGATCCTGTCCACTGGCTAGTGTCCAGGCCTCAATTATGTTAATGTAAGGTAGTTGCTCTACATTTGCCTTATTATTATTTTTGCCTTCTTTTGGCTTCCTAACACTAGTGTTCGAGTTCTCCTAACTAGATTGCTCTTTCACTCTATTTTTTGAGCTCTCTGCACAAGTTAATGTCATGCCCATGATCATTGTGGAATTTGTAATATTGCTGTCATTGTTCCTCGTTTCTTTTCTCAAGGTTTGAGGACGTTTCCATATGTCTATAATTTCCCTTCCAAGGCAAGAATTTCTGTTGGAGTCTTTTTCAAATTTTTGATAAGATTGTTCCTTGCTTCGACCCTGGGTTAAGACGTCGCTCTTCTCTGGGTTGACTACTTCCATCTCTTCCCTGCCTGGCGTCACGCCTGTCCTGGTAACTTGGATTTGGTTGCCTTCCCTGAGAACCATTGTCTTTATCATCGCGCTTCTGGGTACGTTCCTTCTGCTTGTCTTAGTGAACTCCTTAGAGCAATATAGAAATTTTTGCCAATTCTTTGGTGTTTCTAGTTAGCTTTTCGTAAAAGTGTCCCTTGATCATGTTGCCAATAATTGTTAAGATTTTTTTTTATCATCCATGACTCTTGGAATCTTTCTTGGTTCATCATTGAAACTTTTACTGAAGTCAATCAGATGTTCATCTGGGATTTGTTTTATAAAGTGTAAGTTAACATAATCTCTACTGCACCCCCTTCATGGCTAAATTTTTTGACAAACCTCTCCTTGAGATCCTCCTAACCAGTGATATTGTGCTTGTCCAACCGCTTGAATCATATGATTGTGTAGAATCGTTGCACAGGTCTGATTTCTAACCGCTTGAATCATTCGACCCTAGGTTAAGACGTCGCTCTTCTCTGGGTTAACTACTTCCATCTCTTCCCTGCCTGGCGTCGCGCCTGTCCTGGTAACTTGGATTTGGCTGTCTTCCCTGAGAACCATTGTCTTTGTCATCGCGCTCCTGGGTACGTTCCTTCTGCTTGTCTTAGTGAACTCCTTAGAGCAATATAGAAATTCTGGCCAATTCTTTGGTGTTTTTCTAGTTAGCTTTTCGTAAAAGTGTCCCTTGATCATGTTGCCAATAATTTTTAAGATTTTTTTTATAACCCATGACTCTTGGAATCTTTCTTGGTTCATCATTGAAACTTTTACTGAAGTCAATCAGATATTTATCCGGGATTTGTTTTATGAAGTGTAAGTTAATGATGCGTGGAATTGCGCCCTCGCAAAAGGTTTTACCTCTCAAGGGATCTTGAGAAGTTTGGAATCCCCACCTGGCAGTGTACATGTTCGTTGTAGTATAGTATAGTGACAAGTACCGGGGGATTGATCGTTCAACTCAAAGAATAGTGTTCGCTAGGGTTAAAACTCACTAAAACTAGGTCTAGAGGTGAGGGATTAGTTGCTAGTCAACTAACCCAATTAACTAAAGATGCAATCAAAATAAAATAAACTAAACTTAAACTAATTTGTGGCGTAAACAATAATGAGAGAGAAGTGTGTTTACTTAGATTTCACTACTCCTTAGCTATCTTTTACAGGTTGATTAGCTTGTTACAATTGCATGGATGACGGGTTATATTTCTTAATACCATTCATAGGGATGTGTACGATCTTCCCTAACTCTATAAGCTTCTACCTCTTCCTATGTCGTGCCGACTACTAGCTCCTAACATGGCCTCATTAGTAGTTACCTATGCATTAAATACAACCAATATATCGTAGTACACCTCTGATCATGTTTCTTAAGACGTTCAAGCAAGTTATCAATTGGAAGTCTGCCAGTTTTCTTAAGCCTAACAGTGAATTCATTCATCCACAACAATTATAAACAAACAACCAACCCATAATCAATATCTAAGTTTCATTACATCTAAGCAAACACGAAGAAAACCTAGCCTAGCATGTTAAAGAGAAGACAAGCGTAAGATATAATCAAACAACACATAGACATATTGAATGATTTGATAAAGTACTTATCTTCAATTAAGCATTGAAGAAACAAGGGGTTGAAACCCTTGAAAAAGCTGTAAAATTAGTCTAGGGTTTATTCCCTCAAAGTTGCACACAATGAATGAAAACTAGAAAACTATATATAGATTTTGTCTCCTGACGGCGTCAAGAGCAATGTGTGACGCTGTCAACTCGCCGCCAAAATAAACTCGTATTGCCTAGATCCACTTCTGACGCCGTCACGCTTTATGGGTTCTGGGCCGTCACTCTTTGCAGTTACTCTTGATGGCCTTGACAAATTTGTACGTGACGCCGTCACGAGCCCTTCACAAAACATTCTGGCGCGTCACGTGTATTTGATTTATCCACCCTTTTGTCAACTCATGACGCCGTCACTAGTAGCTTGTGACGCCGTCAAATGCAATTTCCAGCATGCTTTTGAGACTTTGTCATTTTTTTTACTTTTTCACTCCAAAAACGTCCAAAATGCTTCCTTTTATCAAATTCCTCTCAAAAGTACCTAAAATGACAAAAGGAACGATTTAGGGCAATATTTGATCAAATAATCTCGACTTTGGCCTTAAATGACCCCCCAAAAGTGGTACACTTTTCGCTTCATCAAATACCCTTACACTTGAGATTTGCTTGTCCTCAAGCAAATGCGCGTTTATTTTAATCAAAATATAAGTTAGGGGTCATTTAACACTAACATAAAAGTAATTGCAACAAATAATCGTTCCACTTCAACACAATAACAAGCACAGAAATTATACACTAGCACCTCACAAATAGTATTTAGATACTCACATCTCTCAGGTGTAATAAAGTGTATATCACAATATGGAAATGGAAAACATCTCACACTACCTGTCATAGCAAATAGATTACCATAGGCTTGGGAAATGATCAAATCTCCACCACTTGGCGTAAGCACCTAGGATAAACTATCAAAGAGGTCTTTTAAAGGGTTATAACGTGAGGTGTAGGGATAGAATAAACACGGTTTTGTTGGATAAAGGCAATATTTACTGGTGGCAAGTTAATCATCTTGGTCAATTACATGTACAATGTGGCGTTGCTAAGCCAAGACTCGACTCGACTTAAGCTAATCAAAAACTAACAAAAACATAAAAGAAACATAGAATGAAACGGGATGGTAGTCCATATGTTTTTTTCTTTTCTTTTTTTTTTTTTTTTATTTTTATTTTTTGCATACACTCTTGCCATACCATCCAAAATAATACATAATAGGGAATTTGCATTCCCAATACACTTGAACTTTTGCATACTTTACAATTAACTATTCTAATGACTCGAGTTAATATAATCAAAACACTTGCAGTACTTTTTAAGATTAACGCACATATGGGGGTAATATATGATGTTCTTCCCCACTACTCCTGTTAGGAATGCAAATATTCCTGTAAAAGACTCGGTCACCTAAACATTGTAATAGCATTAAGATAGCTCGTAGTTAGTTTATTATTTAGTTAGTTTTAGTTTAAGTAACACCGTGAAAGAAGGACCGGTCTTTACTCACTGTATGCCTGATCAACAGCCCGGGTGTGGGCGTTTTATCTTTTTTGTAGGAAACTATAAATACCCCTCTCCACATGTGGAGAGGGTTGGAGCTTCCATTATTCTCAATCTAATATCTCATATTTTCTTTCATCTCTCTCTCTCTAGGAATCCTCCCAACTTCTATCTCTCTCTAATCTCTTCTACTATTATTCTTCTTCTTCCATAATTCTAACACAAAACCATGCATGCTATGATTATTGATATTCTACAATTGGTATCAAGAGCCAAGGTTTCATCTTAGGAACTTGTAGAATCGGATTTGGTGTGGTTTTGTGTAGTTTTTGTGAGTTAGAAGAGTTTTCTTGAAAACATCTTGGTTTGATCTTTCGTGGGTTATTTGATATGTTATGGACGTACTTTTGTGATCATTGGTGTTAGTATTACATAGTTTCTCAGTTTGTTTCGCCATATCATATGTAATTTTGAAGTTTGGATTGTGTTTGGGGCGTTATTCTTGACTGCGATTAGCTCTATTGTTTTATTTCTTGGTTGCGGTTAGCTACTGGTTCCTGCGGTTTGCTAGTTAGCGTTTATGATGAGTGATTAATCACACATCCTTTTTAGGCCTTAATTCAGACCAAAAATACCAAATACTAACCAAAAACGCCAAGAGAACGTATATTTTTGTAATTGTGTATGTGCAGGTACGGATATGAGAAAAATGAACCAAAACGATGCCAAAACCGACAAAAACGAGCACGAGAATGGAAAAAGGTCAAAAGCCGGAGCCGGGGAAGCAAAATGATCAAAGAAAGCTCATATTATCATTAGAAGTCCTCATTGATTCATCAAAGTTGCAAAAATAGTCTCTGGACAAAGTTTGAAGGGTTGGCGATTTTAGTCCCTGCACTTTCAGAAATTGACAAAAGAGGTCCCTTGAAGAAATATTCGAAGAAAAATCAAATTTGATCCTCCATAAGTCAGAGATTGTCAATTAATGCCCTTGGAAAATATTTTGGATGAATGGCAGTTTTGGTCCCTCAAAGTTTCAGATTATGCAATTTTGGTCCTTAACTAATAAAATTACTATAAAAAAAATACAACCGGATCCATTCCCTTTTATTATACCTTAACCCAAAAAACTCTAAAGCCCAAAACAACACAACAGCCCACCACCCAACTCCTTTACCCGGCCTGCCTTATATTACCCGAGTCAACCCCACAATCTAAACCCGGTCAAACCTAAATTAATAAAACCCCCAATTCCCATTCCCGCCCCCCAAAATATTTTTTTTACCCAGAAAAGAGTAACTATTCATGAACCCTAATTTCACTTCCCTTTAAATTTACCCTCGTAAGTAATAATTACCCATGATTGGGTCTTTTAGAAGGTGTCAGGCACATGTCAGGGAATGTTTTGGGTACGTGGACCAATCAGAGCACTCACGCAGGATTGAGGTTGTCACATCATCTAATCCAAGGGCTATTATTCAAGGCTTAGGGACCAAGTGTTATCTAACGGCTTAGAGGGACTCAGAAGAAACACAACATCACGAGGATTAGTGACATGGCAATCCAGAAGCATCCACCAAGCTCTCCTCAGCAACTATATATACCCCCTTCGTCAGTCATTAGAGTGTGTAGGTTTTTAGTATATTTAGTTTTCTATTTTTCAAATCCTATTGTATTTCTCATTTCAAAAGCTTTGTACTCGAATTCTCTTATTAATAGAATTTTAATTTTCATTCACAATTACTGTTTTAAGATCAATTTTAGTTTAGATTTACTTATTATCTTTAATAACCTGTTATCAACAGTTATTTTAAAATTTAGTCTCTAATTTCTGTTATTATTCTTCAAAAAAAAAAATAATAAAAAAATAAAAAAATAAATAAAAAATAAAAAAACTAAAAAAATAAAAATAATTTCCTTTTTTTCAAGTTTCATACAGCTTATTTACTGTTTTTGAGTAAGATTATATCAGCTACTTAAGTTGTTCAATCAAAATTTTCCAAAATCACTAGAGTCAACTAAAGTCAACTGCTCAGCTTATTGAGAATTAGCCAGCTTATATTGGAGTTTGGCAGCCAAAGAAGGAGCATATTTGGCCTGTCACAAAGACAGGCAAGCATAGTGAACCCCCTCTTTTCATGCTGAGGGGGATTTGGTTTGTAAGTCTCATTAATTTTCCAATCTGCATAATTAGTATTAGAATTAATCTGTTTGTAATTGCTTGTTTATTGCTTTCTTAGATTGATAATTACTTGCTATTAGTTCATAAGTGGAAGTTTGGATTCAAATTGTTGTTACTGTTCCATTGCTTGTGCATCTCATTGGATCTGTGTTATCTAGTTTCTGAGTTAATAGTGCATTTGAGATCTGTGTTTCATTATCATTTAGGTATTATTGAATCTATTGCTGCACCTTGGTTGAGTTTGGATTTAGATTTTGGCTGCTGAAATACAAAATTGAGTAAGACAGATCCTTAAGGGGTGTTTGGGATATTGCGGTTTGCTGTCATTTTCATTGCTAGAGAGGGTATTGATAGCTTAGATAGTTTATTTAGGTTGCATTTGGGTTTATTTGAACATTAAAACAGGTGGTTATTTGCTAAATAGTCAAATTTTGTTTCTAAATCCAATAGCAGTAACTGAGTTTTTTTTTAGGCTTTCATTTTTCTTTAGTTGGTGGCATAAGCAGTCATAGTTGGCAAAATTAGTTTAATCATAGCTTAATACAATATATTAGAACATCTAGGATAGGATTAAATTCAGAATAGTCAAATCAAATTGCATAATAAAAAGTCAAACTGGTCATAACTCAGTTTTGGTGTCACATCTTTGAGAGCCTTTTTAGGATTCTAATTTCTTAGGAAATATAATTGATCTGAAGTTTTCTAAAGATTGTCAAAAAGAAATTTCAGTTTTGAAAATCATTTGCTCATTAAAAAAGCTTATTGAAAGTACCTGGTTGGGTTATAATTCCCCTGTGCATCAGATTTGTTCAAGTTTTCTAGACATAATTTAGGTGAGTAAATTGGATTGTAAATAAGCTT
Source organism: Artemisia argyi (assembly GCA_030686995.1). Classification (NCBI taxonomy): domain Eukaryota; kingdom Viridiplantae; phylum Streptophyta; class Magnoliopsida; order Asterales; family Asteraceae; genus Artemisia; species Artemisia argyi. Next base: position 110,353,624 of record CM060687.1, read on the forward strand.
TATTGGTGTTTCTTTTATCTCTGGTGGTCAGTCAGTGCTTTGCCCCCATAAGCTTTTAGGTCTGAGCTTATTTGCTCAGCTCTTTAGTCTCATCTAGTGGAGTAGGTTGCACTAGTTTCTGTTTTCAAATAGTAGGGCTGCAAGTGTTGTAAATTGATCATACTCTGAGTTTGTTGGGTCATTTTAGCTTTATATTGCTTATAGTATCTAGTTCAGTTGATAATTAGCTTATTGCTTAACTGCTTTGCTTATTGCTTATCACATTATTGCTTATTTGAACCTGTTTTGAACCCTATCTGTGTTTCTGAGTTGCACTTGGCCTGAGTTCTGTTTCATTAAGCTTAAATAAGTTCAAAAATAACTTGGTCAAAGTCTTGGTCAACCGGGTCAAACATTGCTTAACAATAAGCACTCCCAATAAGCTGTTTTAAGCCCAGTAGCATTTCTAGAGCTTATTTTCCAACTTTTAAATTTTTCTTAGGTTTAAAATATTATTTTTGATTTTCCCTAAATTTTTCATATTTTTCTGAGTCCATTTACTATTTTTCTTATTTTATTTTCATTTTTAATCAAATTTTAACACATTTTAATTACTAAAAAATAAAAAAAAAAATCAGAAAAAGCCAAGAAAAATCCAAAAATATTTTAGATAATTATTTTCATTTATTTTAGAATTTTAGAAATTTATTTTGCTTTTTTCCCATTTATTTTGAATTTATTTTGAATTTTTAATTAGATTTAATAGTTTTTAATTTCCAAAAATTACACAAAAAACCAAAAAAATTAGTTTTTAGTTTTAAAATTACTTTTTAGTTATTTTATAATTTTAAAAATTTATTTTTCATTTTTCTCACTTTAATTGTATTTTCTTTTAATTTTTAATTAGTTAATTAGTTTTTAATTCATAAAAAAATAAATAAAAAGTCAAAAAAATATTTTTCTTTTTCTTAAAATTTTCTTTTTTCATTTTTAACTTTTCAAAATTATTTTCAAATCCGTAGGAGTCGTATAGCTTAAAAGTCGCGTTTTATTTCGTACGTTAACGTTTATTTTCCGTTTTAGCTTACGTTTTCGTTTCTACGTTACGTTTCTAGTTGCCTTACTTGAATTCCGTGTTTAGTTGATTATTTGTGCTTCATTTACTATTTCATTAGTGTAATCCCATCAAAATCACTTTTTTCCACTTTCACAACACGTTTCACGAACCGGGAATTCGAAATTCCATTATCCTTCACACGGACTACGACCTCGGGTTATCCGTATTTCTTTGCGGATCTCTTGAGTAATACTATATATATATATATATATATATATATATATATATATATATATATATATATATATATATATATATATATATATATATATATATATATATATATATATAAAGTGTTTTCAAAAATACCAAAAAAATAATAAAGTTACAGCCTCGACTCGACCGAAAGGAAGGGCGTTATAAACCAAATAAGCTTCCCAATATAATTACGCGTGAAATTAGTTGCTAAACGGATTACTTTAATTCTACGACCGAATAAGCGGAAAATACGGAAGCTTTGACATTAAATTGCAAGCTGAAGAGAGATCCATTCTTCTCTCCCGTTCCGTCGCGAGTAGATTATGGGAAACGGTTTACAATTAACGTAACCTTAGAAAAAGAAAAAAAAAAAACAAAAAAAACAAAAAAACAAAAGTATAAGTTTTTAAAAACAAAAATACAAAAAGATTTTCCTTTTCAAATTTGTTTTTCCTTTTATTTTTCAATAATTTGATTTTTGTGGTGTGAACACACGTTCTACGTCTAAACGACTTGTTTCACCACTTTCAAATCCGGAAAGTTTGTTTCGTCACACACACCGAGTTCTATTTCCTAATACGGAGGAATTGAACCCGAACGAACAACACTTGGGACCCCCGCCGATGGGTGGTATCCAAAACAATGTGATCCCGCCGATGGGACCACAACCGGTTTACGATCAACGTACTATGCAAGAATTGCTCCAGTGTCCCACCGAGGGATACGGGGATGCAATTGTTTTACCACCAATCCTTTCCGATAATTTTGAGCTTAAAACTGGATTGATTCAACTTGTTACGTCAAAACAATTTCACGGTTTTGAGAGGGACGATCCTCACGCACACATCCGATGGTTTAATAAGTTAACTTCGACTTTGAAATTTAAGGATGTCCCTCACGATGCTATCAAATTGATGTTGTTCCCATTTTCACTCGAGAGTTCAGCCCGGATTTGGCTCAAAAAAGAACCCCCTCGATCAATTCACACATGGGAAGAACTCGTCTCGAAATTTGTTAATCATTTCTTTCCACCGTCTAAAACGACTAATCTTAAGAATGATATAACTAATTTTCAACAACGTTTTGATGAGAACTTTGGTGAGGCTTGGGAACGCTTTAAGGATCTTCTTCGAAAATGTCCTCACCACGGTTTCTCCGAGTTACACCAAATCGACACGTTTTATAACGCTTTGACGCAAAACGATCAAGATTCTTTAAACGCAGCCGCCGGTGGCAATATCTTGAATCGTACGCCTAGGGATATTTTAACGATCATTGAGAACAAATCTAAGGTTCCAACTTCTCGTAACAAACCGAATGTTTCGAAAGTGACTTCTTTTACTCCTCCTTCTCCTTCGTCGGTCCAATCATCAGAATTGGCCGAACTTACCGACGCTATCCGTTGTATGATGAAAGAGTTTAAGTTGCAGAACCAAAAACCCGAGCCCGTTAAAGCCGTTAATGAAAAATGTGTGATTTGTGGTGGACCCCATCCGTATTATGATTGTCAAGCCACCGATGGCCAAGTTTATAATGCTAACGTAGCAGCCGTAAACTACAATCAAAACCAAGATTTTCGTGCTAACCAAACAAACTAACCAAGGTTATCAAAACCAAGGTTACAATCAAAACCGTGGAACGAATTATCAAGTCCCTCCACCACAACAAGTTTATCAACCACCGCAACCTTCTCCTGAGCTTGCTAATTACATGAAAACGAACAATGTTAACATTCGAGCAATGCAAAATTAAATCAACAACATGAGGGTTGAACTTAAGAAGGAGATCGACACAACCATGACTCGACAAACGAATGAGCTTAAGCAAATGATGAGCAGTTTTATGCAGATGAATCAAGCATCGACGTCTGGTTCTCTTCTGAGCAACACAATTGCTAACCCGAGGGGCGAGATTAAGGCAATTACGACACGTAGTGGTGCTATATATGAACCCACGGTTCCGACTACCTCTTCTTCTCCTCCTCCTAAGGTAGTGGACCGTGAGACCGAGGCGACAAAGGACCCGGTACCTCCAATAAATAATGGAGAAACTGAAAACGTCCAACCTCCGGTTGTTCAAACATCTAAAGAAAAGGAAAAAGTTGTTTTTGAAAATAATATGAAATACAAGTCAAAATTGCCATATCCATCACGATTTAATGATGAAGAGCTCCGTGAAAAATCTAAAAAACAAATGGAAAAGTTTCTCGATATTTTTCAAAAATTGCACTTTGATATAAGCTTCATGGATGCTCTTGTTTATATGCCAAAGTTTGCCTCAACATTTAAAAATCTCATAAGTAATAAAGAGAAATTGCTTGAATTAGCTGAAACACCGATAAATGCTCAATGCTCCGCTATTCTACTCAAAAAGCTTCCCGAGAAGCTTGGAGATTCGGGAAAGTTTCTCATACCTTGTTCATTAAAAGATCAAGAGGTTTGCAATGCCCTGGCCGATTCAGGTGCAAGCATTAACCTTATGCCTTTGTCAATCTATAAACAACTTGGAATGGGAGAACTTAAACCAACTCGCATGACTTTGGAGCTCGCTAATCGTATGATTACGCATCCGGTCAGAATTGCTGAAGATGTATTTGTTCAAGTTAATTCGTGTACTTTCCCAGCCGACTTTGTTGTTGTGAATTTTGAGGCCGATCCGAGAGTTCCTCTTATACTAGGGAGACCGTTTTTACGAACCGCAAAAGCCCTAGTCGATCATTTTGAGGATATTCTAACTTTACGACATGATGATGATATAATGATTTTTAAAGCCGATGCTTCGAAATCAAAGAAGTATTCCGTCAAAAGCATTGATGTTTATGATTATTCTTTTGATGATTTTGTGAAAACTTTCGTCTCCGACTCTTCCCCATCATTTCCTCCGACTAAGGATTATGATTCTTTTTGGGAAGAGGTCGATGAATTTCTTGCTATTGAAACAATTCCGATTTCTGAGATTGATAAGCTTTACTTTGATTCGAAGGGAGATACGCTTTTTCTTGATAATTTGTTAAACGATGAACCGTCAATCCCTCCAGATAAAGCTAAGAAGAAGATTGAGCTTAAGATTGACGATCCTCTGGAGCCCGAGCTCGAGGAATTTTTACCAGACTTTGAGAGTTTTTTCCTTCGATACGACTGAGGAAATGAGTGGCAATCCCACTTATCGTTTTGATTTTTCTGATACGACGTATGAAGCTTTTCATTTCGATCACTCGGAAGAGACGAGTCGTGGCAGTACCACTTCTCATGCTTTTATCTCTCTTCCGGAGTATGAGTCATTTCGTTTTGATGAATCTGAATGTGAAATTAAAAAATTTTCTAATCTTGAATATGAAAATTTAAGTTTTGATCTTGAAATTGATCATGATCCGGGTGGTGTTCTTAAGAATAAAAGTTTTAATGAAAAGTTTTTCCCAACCCTCCCACCCGGAAAGGATTTTAAAAGGAGCTTAAATGATAAAAGTCATAATTTCACAATTATGAAGTTCTCTTTTGATGAGGATGAGTTTTACAAGATTGTTATCATGACTTTCTTGCCATTTGTAACGTTTGGTGTGGTTTCTCTTATCCTTCACTCCGTTGGGAGTGAGGATGTTGTTTTTGACCCTGGTATCGTTTTTCAAAGTTTTTAACATTAAACTACCATCGGTTATCTCATCGGGATGGAACTTTCTCATAATTCATATGTTTATCCAAATATTTTGAATGAAAGCCCGATGGAGATTATTTTCCATTTGCTCTCCCCAAGGACGAATTAATTCGGGGATCGAGTCAAGCTCATGTGACTCGGTAATAAAAAACAAGCGCTTCGTAGGAGGCACCCATGCTTATCCATTTCATCTTCTTAATTTTCTATTTTCTTTAATAACGTGACGTGAGGGGGGGCGACCCTTTCCAAACTCGTGTTTTCGTGGTTGTTTATGAATGTTCAGGAATTTCCCCGAAGTTTGAGGACTCTCGTGCTCGTGGTTTGTCGTTCTCTCCACTCGAGTCTCATCCTTCGCTGCTCTTTCGGAAATTTAACATATCCAAAATCTTATCGACTAACGTTTATCTCTTGGCATACTTAATAAACGGCCTTAGATTTTACGTAGGATTACCTTTACCCTTTAAACATTGAGGACAATGTTTCACTTTAGTCTGGGGGGGGGGGGGGGTGAATCTTCGATTCGATTTGCCCTGTACCATCGTCTGAGCTGTTAACTTACGCAACTCCGTTTTCCACCAAAATTTTAAATTTTTGTCACCGCTTTATAATAAAAAAAAAAAAAACGATGATATATTATATGAATAATAAGTTTTGACACCTTGTTTTGACTTTCCTACCGGCGAGAGTAGAAATAAATGTTTCGACTTGACCGGGCGTGTTGAGCCCTAGCTCGTCTCCCTTAACCAATATAATCAAAAGATTATGGCTAAGCATCCACGGATCTCATTACTTGGGATTTTAAATTTGCGGAGATCGAGGAATGATAGAGTTTATTTAGAAGTTTCGTGCTAAACGTGGAGTAGTTGGATCTCTTTAGAGCCCACGAAAGGTACTTGTGGCCTCCTTGTTCCCACAAGCTTGCACACCAATAATAATAGATCTCTAGGATTAATTAAGGGTATACGGTTTGGGCAATACTTAGTTTTTTCTCGTTCCCAACAAAATCTCTGCATATGGGGGTTTGGTACACATAGGGGTTGATTCCTCCCGAACCACACCACTTTTATTTCTCTATCACACAAGTCAACCACTTGTGAATGGTCAACCGTAATAAATGATAAAAGGGCGAGAGCCCGGGAGAAACTAGCAAAGTTAATCCGTGGGTCTTAAGTACAGAAAAGTACGTGAGTACAGAAAAGTACATCCCCGGGTCGTTATGTCCCAACGAGGTGTGAACGTGATACTACAATGACTTGTAATGTGTTGTAATAATATGTATATAGAAAAATGGGAATCTGAATGACTAACACTGGAATGTGAATAGTAATAGCTCTGTCACAGCTAGTTCATTTAAGAAACGTACAATCAGAAACCCTAAAATAATAAAGTATTTACAAACTTACGTTTAGGTTTAAATAAACGTAAACGTAACGTATAAAACAAAACTTTCCCAAAGAGGGAATTTGCATGCCTAAACGGCTTAAATGCAAATTAAAAGAAAATAAAATAACTAACTATTTTTACAAAGTTATTATTATAGTACGAAAATCTAGAAACCTAAAAACGCGTACGTAAACGTTTAAATAAACGTCTACGTACAAAACAAAAAGTGAATTCCGTCCAATATAAGTCCCACAAATGTGAAAATTACATTTTTGAAATCTAAAAAGAAGAAGAAAATTATTAGAAAATTAAAACTTATTTTTATACTATGTACTTAATTTTTATTAATTAAAACCTATTATTTAGTATTAATAATTACCTAAAAATAAGAAAAATATAAAAAATATTTAGAAAAATAAAATTAAAACTTAAAAATATTATAAAATGAATTTTAAAACTAAAAATATATTTATTACACAATTATTGTATTTATTATTAATTATTTACTATTATTTATTTATTAAACTATTATTAAATTATTATATATATTAAATAAGCAAACAAAAATCTAAAACTTTTTACATAATTCTAAAATACTTATAAAAAGCTACGAAAAATATAAAAACTATATTTTATGTACAAAAATAAGAAAACTTAATTTAAAACTATTATTACTTAATTAAACTAATTAATACTAATTAAATTATTATACATACTAAACTTATTTATAAAATTATGAAACTTTTTATAAAACTACTTTTCCATCATAGGACTCCATAAAAAATATAAAAAGTTCATAATAATTATAAATAAGCTGTTTTAAAAATTACATACTAATTATTTATTAAAAGAAAATTAAACTAAATTAATTATTAAAAATACTATATGAATAGTAAAAAATCTAAAAAAATTACAGAAAGTGTAAAATGTTATGAAGGTGCTAGGAAAAATAAGTTTGAGTTGACAGCTTATCCAGATAAGCTGGAATAAGCTCATCAGTCCAAATAAGCTAAAGGGCCAAAAGTGCCTTAAATATATTAAGGGTGCAAGGACTAACGGAACTGGTGCCCCAGATCTGTTGGAAGGGGTGTGGGGATAATGCATGTTTACTAGTGAGAGGTCCAAGGTTCGAATCCACCCACACCCATTTTTGCTTTTTATTTTATTTTTCATTTTTTCTTTTTGCAAAACTGTAAAACAAGTAAAAATAAGGAACTTTAACCAAACCAACTTTTTCAAAATTTAGAAATAAGCTGTGTGACAGCTTATTTCCAACTCAGTTGGCATTTAAGCTCAAGCTTCTTAAATAGAAGCTATCACTATGGTTAAAGCTTTGTTTTTGGTTTTTCTTTTTTTTATTAAACTATATATATATATATACTACTTATATAAGTTTTATGAAATATAAGCTGTACAAACAAATAAATAAGCAATTTGTGGGCTTATGAGTCATTCAGTTAAGCTTAAAGGCTCACAGTGGACTCATAAGCTTGGAATAAGCTTGAAAAAGCTATACAGTGGTGTAAAAAGGTAAAAGGTATATATATACAAGTATAATAAGTATATATGAACAAGAATAAGCACTGAGAAGTGCTTATTAGTATAGGCTTAAGGTTTAGACAGTTAAGCCTTTTGGGCTTAACTTGGATTGAGTTGAGGCTTCTAAGAACCTATAATAAGCTTCATACTTAAAAGTAAAAGATAAAAAGGGTATGTACAAGTATTATTAACATATATGAACAAGCTTGTGAACAGGGATTAGCTTATAAGCTAAGAATAAGCAAATAAGCAATTCCCTGATACTCTCAGTTCCAAACACCCCTGCAACTAACTAGAGAGGCCGTTTAAGCTTAGTGAATAAGCTAAAAAGGCCAAACTAAAGATTGGAGTAGCAAGCTGAGGTGTTTGGCTTTCCAAAAAGCCAAAGATCATCAAGTGGGGTCCACTGATGAGCTTATGAGAGGCTTATGAAAAGGCTTCATTTCCTGAGTGATATGGTTAAAAGCTTAAGTGCTCAGGAAATGGGACACACAAAAAGCTCATTGCAGCCCATGTAAATAAGCTACAATGGTGGAATTAAGCACTGGATCTTATAGCTTGGTTGAAAAGCTCCACATGGAACTTAATTTCATCAGCTGAATCCAAGGAATAAGCTTTTTTGTGAGCTTATGAAATTAGCTAGGTTGGGTAAGTTATGCTGAGGGCTCAGAATAACTTTTCTAGGTGTGATAAGTTTAAGCTGCTTGCAGCCTGTGTGAATAAGCTACAAGGTGAGGTTTAAGTGTAGGATCATGAAGCTGGGTAGGTAAGCTTCACATGAAGCTAATTAACTCAGGCTCTAGATCACTAATGAGCTTCTTAGAGCTTATGAAAATGGTGTAACTTCACTGATTGCTCAGTGAAGTGTGATGAGTGGGCAAACAATAAGCTCTAATCTAACTTATCAAATGAGCTTATAAGAGCTCAACAAACACTGAGATGTTGAAATTGGTAGTTAAGCTTCACATGAAGCTAAGCTACATAAGCTCTAGCTCAGTGAAGGAACTTTTTAGAAGCTTGGTAAAACAGCATCACTCAACTGTTTGCTTCAGTTGAGTGAGCTAAGTGAACAAAAAGTTGTGGTTGATAAGCTACCTAATTAATCTAAAGACAGACAAATAAGCTTAAACATAACAACTATGATACTAATACATAACAAAGAAGCCAAGAACACCAAGGTGGGTCAAGTCATGAGACTTATGCAAGCTCATGAACTTGACAGTCCATCTTGTGCACAGGGCAAAAACATGTAAGTATAAGCACAAATTTAAGCTAGTAATAAGCTAAACTAAAAATTAATAAAAATCACACAGCAAGATATGCAGCTAAACTAAAACATATTAAAAGGACAGGTTCTAAAACTAAATAACAAGATCACACTAAAATTAGACATTTATTCAAAAACCTGAAAAACTAACATTTTGACTTTTAAGGTTTATGATCAAAGTTGACTTTGATCAACTTTGATATGAATTTAACAACTGATTAACACATAATAAGCTAAGAGAACATGAAATAAACAAGAAATAACAAGATTTAAACAGATTTGGTGAGTTTGGACATGAAAATCATCACAGTGATCAATTGAGGATCTAAGATAGTGATTTTTGACTTTTGCTTGAATACACAATAGACTTATGGTTTGTCTGACCCTAAGGAACTCTATGCACCAAATATTAACCAAGAATAACAACTTAGACTCAGTTAAGCATTCTGAGTCAGCAATACCAAACACACCCTAAATTAACTTAAAATAAGATTTTCATTCCAATAGTTTGTATAAATCCATTTTATCAAATCAAAAAGCTTTCATCTGTTAAATTAGGACTTTTGTAAGTTTAATCAAGTAGTCATACTATGTTAAACCATGATTATCAAAAATCTATTCATTAACAGTCAAAATGAAAATCCCAAACTCAAACAAATACAAAACATAACAAGCTAAGATTAAGCTATATTATCATAAACTAACATCAATTAAACACAGAAATGAAGAAATTAAAACAGATATACAACAAGAAAAGGAAAATGCAAAATCTAAAAAAATGGTAAAATTGAAACATAATTGAGATTTCATTACACAAGACTGTATAGACCTAATTAATCCTTTCCAAAGATTGTACTAAGCACAGTAAACCTCTTTTCAGTTTAAGATTGTTGTTTAAACAATTTGAACCTAGGAATCTCAATTCTTAGGAGAATGGACAGTCAAAATGCAAAATAAAGCCACAATCAAATCTCAAACATGAACAACTAATTTAAAGCTATAAAATCATTAAACAACAACTATTAAACACAGAAAATAAGGAATTAAAACAGATTAAAGGCTATAACTAAGAAATGCAAAATATAGAAAAATTGCTTACATGGTGAGATGAACTGAAACAGTGGAACCAATGAAACAAGGATCACTATCTATCCTACAGCTTCCCATGAAGCTCCTAAACCCATGGCAATCCAGAATAGCCATGCTCCAAGCCAAGATTACCAAGAACTCATGATTTTTAATTTATTTTCTATTTTTCTCTATTTTTTTATGATTTTTGGATTTAAAAGATTACAACTGAATTAATGGTTTCTACAAGCTTTAAAGCTTTTGTCAGGAGCTTATGTGACTTATAGAGTCCATATAATCAACTACAAACAAGGAAATTAAATGACATGAAAATTAAAGGTAAATATGAAAAACATGAATTTGTAAAAGAGACTTGCATTAAACTGAAAGATAAAGGTTTCATTACACTACTTTGAGTTTCATTACACTAATGAAAAGCTGTAAATGACATTTAAGTAAAGGAAAAGCAGTAAAGGTTAAGCTATATCTAAACTATTCTAAGTGACAATGGCTTAAGGCCAAGGTCGTTTCTCCTCTGTTTCTTCTCTCTTTTATAGCCTCAGTACTCTTGGTGATCACTCAAAAAGTTCCACTTCTCATCTGAGCCCTTGAATTAGTCCAATTGATCTAAACCGTTTAAATATGCTTTTGGCGCCAAAGTCATCTTTGGTAGTTTGAGGTGGTTTGGATTCAATTAATGTATCTTGTATGTATGTAGAGAGTTGGGGAGACAATTGAGATATTATTTAGGCCAAGTTGAGGGATTTATGGAAGAAACAGAGGAAAGGGGATGGTTTGGAGGTGAAAGGTGGTGTGGAAGCATTTATTGTGGCAGGGTTAGGTATAGGGTGGTGGAAAAGGGTAGCGTGTGAGCTGGGGTAGCAAGTGGAGGGGGAAGAGGTGGCAAAATCACCCTGGTTTGGTGACTGGGGTGGTATTGGGGATGATGAACAGTGTTTGGCGGTTTTGGGAGGGTGTTTGACCGTTTTACCCCGTTTATATTAAACGGGGGTGGGTTGGTTTTGGTATTGGGCTAAGTAGTTGGGCTAGTGTTTGTTTGTGTTTGGATTTTGTAATAAAAGGGTCCGGATTGGTTTTGTTAGTAATAAAAGCCCAAGGACTATTATTGTAACTTCTGATTTCTTGAAGGACCAATCTTGCCAACTTTCCAAATATTTTGAGAGGGACCAAACCTGCCATAAATAATAACACAAGGACCAAAAGTATATAATTTTGTATTTAAAAACTTTAAAGGACCTAAAATGTCATTTTTGGATTTTTGAGGGACTAAAAGTGTAATTTCCTAAAAGTTATTCAAATTGTTCCAAAATGTAAGTTCATGCATAGTACAAGGGTATTTTGTGAAATTTCATGTTTTATATACCCAGGGACCATTTTTGCCAATTTTGATACTTGAGGGGTAAAAATTGCCAGTTTGTGTAAACTTTTATCCAGGGATGTTTTGTGAACATTTTGGGTTTCCCAAGGACTTAAGTTGACTTTTCATTCATTTAAAACATTTAGGGACTAGTTTTGACATATTGTGAAACTCTAGGGACTGAAAACGACAATTGTTGTGAAATTGATCAGTTTTCACTTGTTTTTCAATCTTTTGTACCTGAATCACATATAAAACACATTGTGATGAATTTGTAACATTTTGTGAGTCATTTGTGTGTTTTTGGTTGTTTTTGTGGGTTCAAATAGGTATAAAATGATGAGTATTTAGACACTCATCAATCCCCCACACTAAACTATTGCTAGTCCCTAGCAATCTTTTATTTAAAACTTAATGGATTTCATCTCTTTACCAAAAGCCATCACTTCTGGAGTAGCCAGGTGTGAGAACTGTGGTACACCTGATAACCGTGTGATTTTGAGCAAATTACCAGCTGTCAACGGATTTGATTTGTCTTTACCAAAAGCCGTTTGCTTCTGGACTAGCCAACTCTTGATGGAATAGTCAACATCTTGGTGAGCTGATTACCAATTATGGATTTTCCACGGCCTTTACCACAAGCCATAATCTTGCGGGCTAGCCAACTCATTATCTTTATGGGATATGGGGAGTTGAAGAACCATACAATTTTTGGCAAATTGAAAGCCATAAACGGGTTTGAGTTATCTTTACCAAGAACCGTTTGCTCCTGGATTAGCCAGTCCTTGTGTGGATTAGACATGGTGGACTAATAACCATTTGTTGTATTTAGTGTAAAACACTAATACCAAATGAAAAAATTTTAAATTTTGGTCATTTTTGGGGAAAAGGGCATACAAGGGTATAAAAGTGATCAAATTCGCCAGAATTCCCCCCACACTTATTATGAATATTGTCCTCAATATTCAAAGCTAAGTGGGGTAACACAACAATTATTTTATTTTTTATATTTACAATTTTTCAAAGCATTTTCAAAATATATACAACAGGTGGGGCATCACCCCCACACTTAGGTGGTAGAAAGGGGAAAAAGACAGAAATATGGGTGAAAACTCATATTGACTAATGTTTTTGATAACCAAGTCACTAGCTTGACTTGACCCCGAATTAATTGGTTCATGGGGAAGTGGAGTGGGATTGCCACTCAAAGATTTGGTGAGAAATTGGAGTGGGATTGCCACTCACAAGTGAGTGGCTTCTTTAGAAAAGGTACACCACCCACAAGGATACAAAGGCAAGTTTTAATCTTTTTGATTTGGGAACTTATTTGTTCACACCTCCAGTTGGAAAGTGTTCTGTCTTGGTTTTCGACGGTTTATTTTTATGTAGAATTTATTATTCACAAGAAAGAGACGAATGTTTTTGTGTTTTGTGTATGGGTTTAAAAACTTTTGGAAAATATTTTTGGTATCGTTTCGTTTACCAAAATCGTTTTTCTTTAAGAATCACCTTAAAAGAAAACCGAATCAGAAAACGTTACGATTTGTTTTGTTGTTTTTAATAATTTTTTTTTTGGTGTTTTAACACTTTAGGAAAAGTGTTAATGACTTTTTTGTATTTTGATTATGAAAATATACACAAGTGATGGTATTTGTACAGTGAAAGATGTGAGATAATACTAATCTCAAATAACGCAAAAGAAACGCGCACACTTCCCCGGCAGCGGCGCCAAAAGTTGATTGAGCCTGAACCGTCAACTTATATTGACCAAATAATGGTCAACAAAGTCAAAGGCTTAGAGTCAATGCTCCGGGTAATATAAGGTATCACCAGGTCGTTAAGTCCCGTTGAAGTGTGAATTGTAACTTTAGCGTATTCGTGATCGGGTAATTATTCACAGGAAAAGGTTATGATCAAAATTATTTGGAAATTATTAACAAATATAGCTTAGGAAAGCTACGTGATTGATTACTGGAAATTGGATTACAGGAATTTGAGCTAAAACCTTAAATTATACGTTTTAATTAAAAACGTATACAGATGAACCGTACAAAAAGTACAACTGAAGGACTGAAAGGGGTAAAAGTGTAAATTTGATATTTATACAATCCTATTAAATAAAGAAAATTTTAAGAAAAATAAAAAGTATTTTTACACTATTTAATTATTTAATATTAATTATTTTACTAATTATCTATTTAATCCTAATTTAATTAATTAGAATTATTGAAAATACTAAAAAGGCTTAGAAAATTAAGAAATTTTTTATAAATCTAATTAACCATCATAGGAATCCTAAAAAATTATAAAAAGTTAATTCTAAGTATTTTTAAGCTAAGTAAATAATTATTATTCTATTTATTAATTAATATCTAATTAAACTATTTAATTATGAATACTATTAAATGAACAGTAAAAATTCTAGAAAAATTTATAAAAATATTTTAACTAAAATAAAAGCTATAAAAATTATAAAAACTAGGTTATACTTTTTAAAAACTAATTATGCTATTTAATTGATTAATATTAATTAAAACTAAGTTAAACTAAAATTAATTAGAAATACCACTAAAAGACAAAATAAAAATCTGGAAAAATTTGTAAAATTATTTTAACCTAAAATGTAATTTCTAAAAATATAAAGGTGATATATTATTTAGAAATTAATTAAAAAGAAAATTAAATTGATAAATCCTATTAAATAGAAGCTATCACTATTTTTAAAGTTGGTTTTTTTGTTTTTTTTTTTTTGTTTTTTTTTTTTTTTTTTTCTAAACTAATTATAAGTTAAAAATAAGCACTTTTAATTAAGGAACTTTTACTACACCCCTGGAAATAAGCACTTGAAGTGCTTATTCACCTCACAGTTGACTTTTGTTGACTGTGAAGGTTAATAAGCTAAAAATGAAAATGTGGGGTCCACAATTGTATTTCTTGGTTTCTATGAGTTAAATGAACACAAATAAGCAAGACTTAAGCCAAAAAGTGGCCTGAATAAGCCAAAAATAACAAATAAGCACTTTGCTTATTTGTTGACTGAGCAGTTGAGGGACAAAGATTTTGGGTCAAACTAGGTAGGGTCCACTGGTCTAATGGTCAAATAAAAGGTCACCCCTTGTTCCTGGGTAGGAGGGGGGTTGAAAGGTGCAAGAATGGAGGTGTGGGACCCACTGGGTCAGTCACAAAAGATCACCAAAGTTGGGTGGATGGCTGATGTATCTGAGAGCAGGGCAGATAGGTTGCCCTGCAAGTAACTTGGTGACAATGTTGAACCCAGTAAATAAATTCTATAAAATCCTAGAAAATTTACAAAAATCAACAAAGTGGTAGATATTAAGCACACCAAATTTCAGACTCTAACACCTAAGATCAAACAAGTTACACACCTCCCAGGATTGCTCAAAATGACTGAGATAAGTTTTGACTTTAAAGAGTTTTGCACCACTTTGACTTTTATGAACTTGGGAAGCTGATTTAATGATCAAATAAGCTAAGATAAGCTATATTAAAACTAACTTGGGTAAAACTTCAACTTATGAAAAGGTTTTTTGAGATTTGGACTCCAATAATCACCACAGTGGACTGTGGTGATTATTATCTTTTGATTTTGACTTTTGCAAGGTTTTGTACCAAATTTCTTGTTCTCCTAAGCTTTATTACACCCAACAAACTGATAGAAACTAATAGATGCTCAGATATACAACTAGAACACACCAAACAAGCTAAAACCAAACACCCTCTTTAAAACAGTAAATGAAGAGATTTCAACTAAAACAAATAATAAACACAAACAGATGATCACCACTAATCTATAAACTAATATTTAGATGCAATGAACTTAAATAAACAACCCAAGCTACTTAAGAGTAAAAATGAAAGAGTTGTTAGCTTACAAAGCCTTCCAAGCTACTGAGTAGGTACCAAAGAACCAAACCAATCAATCATATGTGGTTTCCACAAACCTCTAACCCACAGCCATCCTTGTTACACTGTGCTCCTTGCCTTCTTGTTCTTTTTCACCATTTTTTTCTTTATTTTTTTTTTGATTTTTCTTGAATTTTTAGTGGATATTGAAAACTGAGCCTAGTGTTATCTTGAAAGCTTATAAAGCTTTCCAAAACTTGTTTTTAAGTTTATATAAGCTACTGAATTACATGAACTCACATTAGAAACTTTTAATTAGAACTTGGAAATTCAAATTGAGACTTTGAAAAGTGAAAAAGAGAATTAAGCTTCAAACTGAATTTGCATTGATAATAAGAGTTACATTACATTAAAAATAAACTAAAAACTACAAATAAGCTAAGAAAATTACACACCACAAGCTTCTATGAGCTTTTTCTTATATAACGACCTAAAATTAAACCCTAATGTCTTCCACATGGCTTCTTTTTGAAAACTGATAGCCCCACATGCTTTGCCTTGACTCTCTGACCAAATCCCAACCATCAATTTGCTCTTCAATGCATCCTAGCCACTGATTCGTATTTTGGCGCCAATTTTTATACGGGGCAAAACAAGTGGTGTTGGTGAGGGGATTGGGGGAGTATTAATGGTGGTGGAGTTGGTGGGTGAGGGTATTAATTGTGGGGGGTGAAGTAGTTGAAAAGGCGAGGAGGGGGGGGGGGGGGAAAGTGTCTCCCTGGTTTTCTGGGATTTGGTTGGGGGAGAAGACAGTCAAACGTGGGTTTGACCCGCGTTGACTTGGGTTGACCGGGGTATTAGCCAAAATGGACTGGGCCAAGTTGTGGTGGGCTTGGGGATCAGCTGGGCTAGGGATTTGTTTGGGTTTGGATTTGGCTTATTAAAAAGGGTCCAGATGGAAAAAGTTAACACAAGGACCATATTTGCAATTCCTTCAAAGTTGAGGGGTGTGAAGTGTAACTTTCCAAAACTTCTTCAAAGGATCAATTTTTTCCAAATACCAAATACCAAGGACCAATTTTGCACTTTTCCACATTTTTCAAAATTTCAAAAATCCCAGGGACTACTTTTGCCATATTTGGATTTTTAGGGACTAATCATGTAATTTATGAAAACTTGCAACCCAATTATGATATTTTGACTTAATTTGACTTTTAAGACCTTGGGTTGACTTTTCCTTAAAATTAAATGCATAGGGACTAAAGTTGACAAGTTTTGAAACTTGGGGGACTGAAACTGCCAATACTGCAAACTTTGTACGTTTTTTCTTTGTTTTTGCACATTTTGCTTTTAAAACACATAAAACACAATCCCTGGGATAATTTAAGTATTTTGATATTTTTTTGATTGTTTTTGTGCGTTTTGGCAGTTTAAATATATCAAAAACGATGAGTGTTTGAGCACTCATCAATCCCCCACACTGAACTATTGCTAGTCCCTAGCAATCTTTTTAGAAAACTTGATGGATTTTAAACTCTTTACCAAAAGCCATCACTTCTGGAGTAGCCAGGTGTAAGAACTGTGGCACACCTGATAACCGTGTGATTTTGAGCAAACCACCAGCTTTCAACGGATTTGTTAAGTCTTTACCAAGAGCCGTTTGCTCCTGGACTAGCCAACTCTTGATGGACCTAGTCAACATCTTGGTGAGCTGATTACCAATTATGGATTTTCCACGGCCTTTACCACAAGCCATAATCTTGCGGGCTAGCCAACTCATTTGTTTTCGGGGAGTTGATGAACCATACAATTTTGGGCAAATTGCCAGCCGTCAACGGATTTGAGTTGTCTTTACCAAGAGCCGTTTGCTCCTGGACTAGCCAATCCCTTTTGTCGCTTAGACAAGGCGGACTGATTACCACAAAAATTTTGAAATAAAGTGAAAATTTTTTTTTGAAAATTTTGGCCAAAAACGGGGGGTACTTGAAAGGATTTACTTAAAATTTGATAGAATTTCCCCCCCACACTTAGAAATGAATATTGTCCTCAATATTCAAAGTTTCGGCTATTATGCCGAAGCTATGAACGTAAAAAGCCAAGATTCGAATCTGACTGCGGAAATACCAATTTCACTTTATTTCTATATATACATTTTTTTTTTAACTTATATACATATATACATTTTTTTTTCAAACAGCGGGGGGTTGGCCATTCCCCCACACTTAGTGGTAGAAAATAGAAAGAATCAGAGATACAGGTGAAAACCCGTATTGTTGCTAATTTTTGGTCATCGAGTCGTTAGCTTGACTCTATCCCCGAATTCAATTGTCTTTGGGGAAAGTTTGGAGATCCGGGACGACCATGGATGGTACGTCCTCTCCAAAGTAGTGCTTTAACCGATGTCCATTCACTTTGAAATTTGGACCGTCACTTTGAGATAATTCGACGGTACCATAAGGATAAACTTTTGCGATAGTGAACGGACCAGTCCATCGGGTTTTGAGCTTTCCCGAGAAGATCTTGAGTCTAGAATTGAAAAGAAGGACTCGATCACCAACGTTGAAAACGCGGTTTTTGATTTTTGAGTCATGAATCTTCTTTGTCTTTTCTTTATAGATTAAAGAGTTCTCGTAAGCCTGATCACGAAGTTCGTTTAATTCATTTAGTTGAACTTTTCTATGATCACCCGCCGTTTTGAGGTCGAAATTGGCATGCTTGAGAGCCCAATAGGCTTTGTGTTCAAGCTCGATCGGAAGATGGCACGCTTTCCCGTACACAAGTTTATAAGGCGTACACCCAATGGGTGTTTTGTAAGCCGTACGGAAAGCCCAAAGTGCATCATCTAATTTATCCGACCATGATGCACGATTCTCACCTACAGTTCTCTCCAATATTCTTTTAATGCCCCGATTGGACACTTCGACTTGTCCACTTGTTTGAGGGTGGTACGCAGTGGAAAGACGGTGAGTCACACCGTATTTTTGCATGACTTTGTCAAATTTGTCATTACAGAAGTGCGTACCACGATCACTAATAATAGCACGTGGAGTTCCGAATCGGGCAAAGAGAGTTTTTAAAAATTTCACAACTACTCGGGCATCATTTGTGGGTAAAGCTTTTGCTTCAACCCATTTTGACAAGTAGTCAACTGCCACGAGTATGTATTTGTTGCCGTGAGAGGATGGAAATGGCCCCATAAAGTCGATGCCCCAGATATCAAAAATTTCACAAACTTGAATTGCATTCTGAGGCATTTCATTCCTTTGTGAAATATTCCCGTGGCGCTGACAAGCGTCACAGGACTTGACCAATTCTTGGGCATCCTTGTAGATCGAGGGCCAATAAAAACCGGAATCAAACACCTTTTTGGCGGTGTAGTTGGGATTGTGGTGGCCCCCCGTGGGACCAGCATGGCAAGCCTTTAAGATTTCAGCGGCTTCCTGACCATACACACACCGCCGGATGACTTGATCCGCGCATATCTTGAACAAGTAGGGGTCGTCCCAAAAGTAATGTTTTACGTCTTTGAAAAATTTATTTTTTTGTTGGGACGACATCCCTTTCACAATAAAGTTACCCGCAAGATAGTTTGCAAAATCGGCAAACCATGGGGTAATCGAATCTCCACGAAATGAAACCGCATTGAGGGTTTCGAGAGGAAACGTTTCATTTATTTCCTTTTTCTCGAAATCATTTTGGTGAGGGTTTTCAAGACGGGAGAGATGATCAGCAGCTAGGTTCTCAGCTCCTTTTTTATCACGAATAATGATATCAAATTCCTGAAGGAGGAGAACCCATCGGAGGAGTCTCGGCTTTGCATCCTGTTTTGCAAATAGATATTTCAAAGCCGAATGATCCGTATACACTATGCTTTTAGTCAGAATCAAGTATGGCCGGAATTTTTCAAAAGCATACACCACAGCTAATAATTCTTTTTCAGTGGTGGTGTAATGACTTTGTGCCTCGGTCATAGTTTTGCTGGCATAGTGTATAGGCTGAAAATGTTTTGTTTTGCGTTGCCCCAAGACTGCCCCTATAGCATAATCACTAGCATCACACATGAGCTCGAAGGGCAAGTCCCAATCGGGGGCAACAAGAATCGGTGCCTCGGTAAGCCTTTTCTTTAATGTTTCAAAGGCTTCGATGCACTCAGGGGAGAAGATAAAAGGAGCATCCTTCTCGAGGAGATGGGTCATGGGCCGGGCAATTTTTGAAAAATCTTGAATAAACCTACGATAGAAACCGGCGTGACCCAAAAAGCTCCTAACACCTTTCACGGTTGTGGGATGAGGCAATTTTGCAATGACGTCCACTTTGGCACGATCAACCTCAATCCCGTTTTTTGAAATTTTATGGCCGAGGACAATGCCCTCTTTGACCATAAAGTGACTCTTCTCCCAATTTAGACATAACTTTGTGTCTTCACAACGTTTTAGCATGCTGTCTAAATGGGAGAGACATGTTTTAAACGAATCCCCAATGACCGAGAAATCGTCCATAAAGACCTCCATACTTTTCCCGATCATGTCGGAAAAGATGGCCATCATACATCTTTGAAACGTGCCCGGAGCATTACATAAGCCAAATGGCATACGTTTATATGCGAAGGTTCCATCGGGGCACGTAAAAGTGGTCTTTTCTTGGTCTTGCGGGTCAATGGGAATCTGAAAGTAACCCGAGAAACCATCGAGGAAGCAATAGTACTCATTCCCCGCTAGTCTCTCGAGCATCTGATCCATAAAAGGCAGAGGAAAATGATCCTTACGGGTGGCGTCATTCAATTTACGATAATCAATGCAGACGCGCCAACCCGTAACCAAACGAGTTGGAATTAACTCATTCTCCTCATTTGTGACAACGGTAATGCCACCCTTTTTTGGAACACAATGGATTGGGCTGACCCAAGGACTGTCCGAAATAGGGTAAATCAATCCGGCATCAAGAAGTTTTAAAACCTCTTGTTTGATAACCTCGTGGATTTTTGGATTTACCCTTCTTTGTTGTTGGACCGCAGGTTTGAAATCGTCCTCCATTAAAATCTTATGAGTACAAAACTCAGGGTCAATGCCCTTGATATCTGAGAGACGTCAAGCAATTGCTTGTTTATGAGATTTCAAAACCTTGATAAGAGCAGTCTTTTCCTCGTCGCTTAAGTCTTTGGCAATTATGACGGGTAATTTATCATCACCCTCCAGAAATGCATATTCAAGATGAGGCGGCAAGTCCTTAAGCTCAACCTCGGGGAAGTCATTGGTTTTCTCAACATTTTTGACCTCCTCCTTATGAAGTTGTTGTGGTAGAACAGGAAGAGGTGAGGGATCTTCGTTTAACAATTTTTCAAGCGTGAGAATATCCCTCCCGAGGTCGATCTCTTGGTTATCGACTCCATCGGGAATCGAGTCACTTTTGAGAAACGCCTCCATTTCTTCTAAGATGAAGTCACTTCCCTCAAACGGAGTGAGGGAAGGAGAAGAATTGGCTATGATGGGATGAGAAGATTGAGTGAGATTTTCACTCGAAGAATCATCAATGAAACCTAAAATCTCTTGAGCATACTCCTCAGCAGCAACATCGATTACATCTATTTTGTTAACCGATTCACAATCATAATTAGAGGAGTACCTCGATGTTTGATTTAGGTTGAAGGTAATAGCTTCCGTCCCCACACGTAATGTGATCTCATGCTCGAATACATCGATAAGAGCGCGCCCAGTTCTGAGGAATCCCCGCCCAAGAATGAGAGGGACCCTAGAATCGGCATCAAAGTCAACAATCACAAAATCTGCCGGAAAATGGAACTTTCCCACTCTAACAAATACGTCCTCGGCAATGCCAATGGGACGAGAAATCGAGCGATCGGCAAGCTCTAAAGTCATGCACGTGGGAGTGAGTTCGGGAAGAGAAAGTTTCTTCCACACAGAATATGGCATCAGGTTGATGCTAGCACCTAGATCGGCCAAGGCGAAGCAATCAACCATACCCGGGAAGGTACAAGGAATGAGAAATTTCCCGGGATCTCCAAGCTTTTCAGGAAGCTTTTTCAAAAGAACCGCAGAGCAGTTCTCATTCAGAGGAGTTCTTGCCATCTCAAATAATTTTTCTTTATTATTCAACAGATTTTTAATTGTCGATGCAAACTTGGGCATCAAGAGAATAGCATCCGCGAAGCTGATATCAAAATGCAAGTCTTGGAAGATTTGGAAAAATTTATCCATTTGGTGATTAGCTTTTTCGCGGAGCTTTTGTTCACTGAGACGTGAAGGATATGGAATAGAAGTTTTGGATTTAGGGTTGTCCACTGGAGTTTCTGGTGGTTCAAAGACAACTCCAGGCTTACATCTGGTTTCAGGATTAACCTGAGGTTGGACGTGTGCTGTACTTTGTGGGCTAGGAATTTGCACCTTGTCCTTTGTCACCTCAGGCTCACGATTCACTACCTTAGGAGGAGAGGAAGAAAAGGTAGTAGGAATCGCGGGCTCATCATATGAAGCACCACTTCGTGTTGTGATCGCCTTAGCATCGCCCCTCGGGTTAGCGATCGTGTTGCTCGGTAAAGTAGTACCTGAGCCCGAGGGTCGATCATTTAAAGACTTCTTAATGTCAGAAATCTGGCTGACCAACAACTTGTTCAACTCTTCTTGGGACTTCATGAATTGCTTCAGCAACTCATCAGATGAAGGCCCGGTTGGAACAATGGCTTGATTCGGATTAGGAATATTTGGAGCTCGATTGTTCGGGTTGGGGCCTTGATTGAAATTTCCTTGGTTTTGATTGTGGAAATTTCCTTGATTCTGGTGAATGTTTCCATGAAAGTTCCCGGGGTTGAAATTACCCTGACCTTGGTTCCGGTTAAAGTTTCCTTGATGTTGGAAACCTTGATTTTGAAAACCTTGGTTTTGATTTTGGAAACCGTGACCCTGATTGAAGTTACCTTGGTTTTGATAACCTTGGTTCACTCTATTTTGGTTGTGGCCACGGTTTTGGACATTTTGGTTTTGGTTAAAACCGGGAGGTCCAGGATAATGGTGAGGACGATAGTTCGGGTCCATAGGAGGGCGGTATTGATTGCCTCCTTGATTTTGGGACCCGACAACAGCATTAGCTTCATATGGAGTACCATCAGTAGCTGTGCAATTGTAGTAGGCATGCGGCCCACCACAAGTCACACAGACTTCCACTTTTTTAACCTCAGCAGGGGGAGGATGTTGTGGAAATGAGACTTTCTTTGTTTGGGCGAGAACCAAAGCTTGGATCACTTCAGTGAGCTTGTCAAGTTTAGCATCCGTGCTAGATTGACCCACAGAAGATGAAGTAGAAGGTCCCGCATTGATTTGAGAAACAATCGGTTTGCTTCGTGTAGAGCGGACCTTGGACTTGTTTTCTATGATTTGCAAAGCTTCTTTTGTGGTTCTACTCAAAAAAATTTCCTCCCGCTGAGGCATTGAGAGAATCCTGATCAGCTTGGCTCACGCCATTGTAAAAAGTATCGAGTTGCATCAACTCAGAGAAACCATGATGTGGACACTTGCGAAGTAATTCTTTGAAACGATCCCACGCTTCATGTAACAATTCGCATTTTCAGGATAATTACCATTCCCGGAAAAATTTTACTATTCACTTTTCACTATTCATCTCAGAAATTTTTATTTCATATTCTCGTAAGTTAAACTATTTTAACGATAATCCGAGAGTTTGACGCTCGTCGGATCATTTCTGCAAAAATCACGATAATCCGAGAGTTTTACGTTTTGAGGCTTAATCATTTACGGTTAGCGATTTACGGAGTCAAAACTAGCTACATACTTAGGATATTATCATCCAAACACCAAGAGTCATCATCTAGTCACCTTATCCCATTCCAAACCGCCAATGTGGGGGGGGGGGAGTCACCATTTTGTGGCTTGATCTTGACCATTGATCTCTAGGATGTTTACAAGTGTCTAAACTAACCATGGTTAAATTCTAACCCAATATATGGTTAACTATTTTTCCTACCCTATAAATACCAAGCTAAAACACATATAAATCTTGCACCACACCTTCTTATAACCTTCAAGTCCTAAAACCTAAGGCACTTTTCTTATATTTTGTAAGAAAGTTAACTAGTTTTTGAAAGAAAACTAGTGTTTGATCTTCAATCTTGGAAATTTTCTAAGAAAAGTTGTTATAACTTTAAAGTCTCCAAAAAGACGTCGTTATAATCTTCAAATAGCTTTGGACTTCAAGAAGGCGTCGTTATAATCTTCAAATAACCTTGGTTTATCAAAGATTGCAAAGGGTTGAAGCAAGTCTATCAAAGTCCATTTCCTTACTTGTTACTTCCTTTCTTTATTAGAAAGCCAAAAGTTGTAAGCCTAAACCTAACATGCTTCTTGTTAATTTATCATGTTCATATCATTTACATGTTATTCTTGCTATATTATGTGTTGTATTTATGTCCATGATGTACAAAAATGAGTAAAAGATGTTGTTATAATGAATTATTGCAACAAGTTACTAAAACAAGCAAACTAGTGAATTTCTTGGTAAGACCTGATCAAAATGGTAAAAATATGATATTGGATTATTACATATTGTAGTAGAGGACCTAACAAGGAAACCATAGCAATTTGAACCACCTAAAAAGAGTATACGAGTCAAAAGTTACGCCCATTTGAAGTTACCAAAGATTTCCGGCAAAACTGCCCAAACCTTCCTGTCTTGCATTCTGAGTTTTTGAAAGTCACCCTTCTGGTCTGATTCATCAAAAAGTTAAAACACGAAAGTTGTCCGGAATGCCGTTTTCGTTCAGGAACAAAGAAGCTCGAGACCTAAAAATGCTTTCCGAGTGATAAAATTCTTCAAATTCTAAACAGCCCATTTTTAGGCGAAAGTCACTAGATTATGGTTATACTTTAAAAGGAACAAGAGGTCTTATGACCTATAATCAAGACCACCACCATGGCTAGAGCCAAGGTTGTGTCTCATGACCTTGGAACAAGGACCAAAGGTCATGGCTAGGCCATGACGAAATGACCAAGTAAACTTACATAGGCGTAAACATGAAACAAGGAATTGGCGATATATTGAACAAGCAATTTGGATCTACTTCACTTAAAAAGGAACCATGAGATATTACAAAGAGAAAATGGTCATACAAGACTTATGAAACTACCCCTAATAACAATCTTCATGTACTAATAAACTTTCCTAAGTTTATTCAAATATCGGACATGTAACTTTTCGGATCAAAACTTATATCTATATACTTTATCAACTACTACAATAGTAGGGAGCCTCATGTGAGAAGTTCATTATGTAAGCCGTCGAGTTGAGTTGTGGATTTACGAGTTAAAGTGTCCTGGCTCCTCGAACGCTTACTAACATGACTTCTGAAATATGTCAGCCCGAACGGTAGTAAACGATATACAAAACATACATGTTCCTGAATCTTTTCTTTCAAGGACATACAATATACATCATACCACATCATGGACTAAATGCAAGATATACATATATAGGCACTACTTCATGTTCTTTACTCCGAACCTAAGTCGCAACATTCGATTATAGGTTGCTCGTAGAAACCTTCACGATTCAACCGTTACATTCATTACTTGCTATCTTACTTAAGGTGAGTTCATAGCCCCACTTTCCATTACTTAATTGTTTAACAAACCCTTGGGGGGAATACATGCTATTTTAACCGAGCACAATGTTTTTAAATTGTATGCTTGCCTAATTGTTTTATTATCACTAAGTACCAACCTTGCTAAACCGAGATCCCTTATTATGAACCATTTAATCACTAGCAATAGTGAGCGCAAATATTGTGAATAGGCCTATTGGGATTGACGAATCCCATTTGTATTGACTAAGTTCAAACAAATGCATTAATATTTGAGATTTAGGTATGTTAGCAAAGTACCTACCAGGATAAATCTGCCGATCGATATTGGTACACGTTAACGTTTTGGTGTCATAAGCTTAGTGTATAATACATTTTATTGGCATATAATAACGTAGCCTGCCTGTTTTGTTTTCCAAACATTGGTGTGAGTCTATAACTCACACTACCAACATATTGTGTTCATACGATTTAACAAACTCTATGAATATCACTCAACCTTTGTGTTGACCTCTCAAGCATGTATTTCAGGTTCATGACGATCAAGGATGGCACGGAAGGACACGGATACTCAAGAGGGCTATAAATTTTCTTATCATTCAAAAACTCACTTAATGTGATTTGTAAACATGGAACCATTTGGGACCTCATTTTGTAACCTCTGATATTTATATAATTTGAATGATAAATCTTTTTAATACGACTCGGTTAGAGATCGTTTTCTATTATTGTGACTATTGTGCCGTCAAGTAACACCCAGTTCGAATTCCGCTGCATCCATGAATTGGGGGTGTTACAGATTGGTACCAGAGCCATGGTTATAGAGAAACGGGTCTAAGTGAGACCCAAACTATAACTACAATCACAAACAAAAACATTTTATAGCCTTCCGCTCTCTGTGTCTTCCATCCTCCAGACGATTATGGACTTAGTAAGCATGTTATGATACACAAACATATTAGTATATTCATATATACCCATTTTGAGCATTTCCCCGTAGACATTTTTGTGCTACACAAACATAATTGCATATTGATATATGTACCCTAAACATAATTGAGCATTTCCCCGTAAGCATTAGTATATTGATATATAAACTCGGTTTATTTTCAATCATTTATGTAAACAATGGACTAAACATATCTGTGTATGCCTATTCTAAGGGCATTTCGACACAATCACATTCTCCCAATCATGTTCCTACTCCAACATTTTTGTCCAAGACATTGTAACTGATTACAATGGTCTCATTCATTTTCCAAGACATTGTAACTGATTACAATGGTCTCATTCATTTTTCAAGACATTGTGAGATACAATGACCTCATTCATTTTCCAAGACATTGTGAGATACAATGGTCTCATTCATTTTCCAAGACTTTGTATGATACAATGGTCTTAATCATTTCTCAAATGTTTTGAGTCATACAATGGCCTAACCTACTTCCCAGACATTGTGAATTGCACAATGGTCTAACCTACTTCCGAGACATTGTGTTTTGAGCAATGGTCTCTAGAATTATTCCATCACATCATCAATATCATTTCATATGATATCAAAAACCCGTCACAACCTATCGATTTCTAAATAAAAATATGAGATTTTTAAAGGACAAACAAATCCATCACCTACAAAAGCTGAAGTTCAGCCCTACATTCATCAAAGTTTTCTTCTGAAACCTTCATTATTAAAAGTTCATGATCCTGGCCAAGTATGTTCTATTTTAGAACTACTTAAAACTTCCTTTCCATACGTACCTACCCTTACTATCTTCTATGCAATGGAATATGAAAACATACGTTACAAGTCTTGTATGGACGGGACTTGCAACTTAAAGGTTTGACATCGCCTTTGTTTAGTGGACAGTTTCCCAAAAGCAATGGACATATCACAAGTATACCTAATTTAGGTATTTGAAAATCTTATCGAACCTTGGCTAAATATAGACTAGTCACCTATATTTAACCTAGGGACAGTGGAATATAGTCTGACTAACTATATTCGACTTAAAATTTTCAAATACTGAGAATAGTTGTACTAGGGTTATGTTTAGGTTAATTTCCTACATGAACACGATAAACCACCAGAATACATTAAAACAATCTAAAGACACGATAGTGTCTTACCACTCAGCGAAATCTTAACACCTTATTTGTATGATCTAAATTCATTCTTGAAATTTTCATTTATGAGATAATCCGAACTACTATCTTGGGATAGTTATCAATTATTCTTTTCATCCTGTAGAAGTACTATCCTGTTTAGGTCCTAAGGATACCATTCCATCATAAACTTTTAAAATCTCTTAAGATTTTTAAAGCAAACTCAACATCTATACCTAAGAGTATTAACATTAAGCATACACTAAGCACTTTTGTTCATCAACATATCACAACATTACCTTCACAACCATGGCTCATCCAATGGAAAGCATATATGATAAGAGAAGAAGAAGCTTATCAGAATCTCAACAACACTGCAGAACAATGAAGTTTAGAACTTAGCAGTCATATTTATTTATGCATTATGTTGTACTACGTGTATGTCATCCCTAGTAATGGGAGTTTTATGACTTTAGAATATTTGATGTTCAATGAACAACTCTTTGTGAAAATTCTCATCTATTGTACTTTCTATCTCTAAACCAATTTGATTGTTTAGTAGACTATTACCATTCTATAAGATTTACTCAGTTATCTTATAAACCATTCAACAAATTTTACTTCAAGCTATTTTGTTATCACTTTATTGCTTCACATCATGTTACTCCAAGATATTTTACCACCATCTTAGAAAAATCACTTCGTTGATACCACCCTATAAATCAATATCATGCCTTCATTTCCAACTTTCATCACAAACCACTAAATCTCAACATACCAAAATGAAGAACACAAACCTTCTTAACCTTCTCACCATCATCATCTTCACAACCCTTAATCCCACAAGCTCACTTTCTGATCTTGATGCACTTTTAAAGCTCAAATCATCCTTAGTTACACCACAAACACCCTTATCAGCTTTACAAGTTTGAATATTCATCTTGTACTTTTGGAACACCAGTATCATCTCGTAATACACTACCTTGTAACTCACCGACAAATTGTGAATGTTGTGTTGGGAATTCTTAAGTAGGATGATTTGTAATTATTTGAATGGATTGGGATGCCTTTTCATTTAAATAAAGAAATTGTAAATCACCGAACCATAAGTTTATATTTCCGTATTTACATTGTTTGGGATGCCTCTCTATGTAAATAAAGAATTAAAAACAAGTGGGCTTAATTGTATCCGAAATAACATAAGTATGAAGTCAATAAACACTAAGTACAACAACCGATTACCTACTAGGCTATGATTGCAATTACTATCTCAATTCCTATTAATATACGACTGCTATATCAATTTCCTTTGATATTCGACTATTACCATACCTTTCCTACATAAAAGTAAGCCTCATCCTACACCATACACTGAAATGACAAATCAAATTACATCACCGGTAATCCCAGACTTTAGTCCTTATAAGTAACCACACCTTTTCATCGATACCACTCCAACATATGACACACATAGAACTTCGGGACGAAGTTCCCCGTAAGGGGTAGAGACTGTAACAATTCGCATTTTCAGGATAATTACCATTCCCGGAAAAATTTTACTATTCACTTTTCACTATTCATCTCAGAAATTTTTATTTCATATTCTCGTAAGTTAAACTATTTTAACGATAATCCGAGAGTTTGACGCTCGTCGGATCATTTCTGCAAAAATCACAAAGCCGTGTCCGAGATTTACTTTTAGGTTTAAACGTCCTTCCAGCATCCCGATATATCCATAAAATATTATAAACAATAGAAATATGATTTTCTATCATTTTATGACAATTCCAGAAGTTTTGGAATTTTACGTTTTTCAGTTCAGCGTTTTACGCGAATTGCGCGTTTTAGACCCGTGTTTCCAGTTTTTAGCAGGGTTTTAGAACCCGATAGATCCTACCACTCATTTTATATTTTATTATGGACTATATTGACATGTTTAACAATACTTTCAAGTTTCATATTTTTACGATACCCGGTTTTACGTTTTGAGGCTTAATCATTTACGGTTAGCGATTTACGGAGTCAAAACTAGCTACATACTTAGGATATTATCATCCAAACACCAAGAGTCATCATCTAGTCACCTTATCCCATTCCAAACCGCCAATGTGGGGGGGGGGGAGTCACCATTTTGTGGCTTGATCTTGACCATTGATCTCTAGGATGTTTACAAGTGTCTAAACTAACCATGGTTAAATTCTAACCCAATATATGGTTAACTATTTTTCCTACCCTATAAATACCAAGCTAAAACACATATAAATCTTGCACCACACCTTCTTATAACCTTCAAGTCCTAAAACCTAAGGCACTTTTCTTATATTTTGTAAGAAAGTTAACTAGTTTTTGAAAGAAAACTAGTGTTTGATCTTCAATCTTGGAAATTTTCTAAGAAAAGTTGTTATAACTTTAAAGTCTCCAAAAAGACGTCGTTATAATCTTCAAATAGCTTTGGACTTCAAGAAGGCGTCGTTATAATCTTCAAATAACCTTGGTTTATCAAAGATTGCAAAGGGTTGAAGCAAGTCTATCAAAGTCCATTTCCTTACTTGTTACTTCCTTTCTTTATTAGAAAGCCAAAAGTTGTAAGCCTATACCTAACATGCTTCTTGTTAATTTATCATGTTCATATCATTTACATGTTATTCTTGCTATATTATGTGTTGTATTTATGTCCATGATGTACAAAAATGAGTAAAAGATGTTGTTATAATGAATTATTGCAACAAGTTACTAAAACAAGCAAACTAGTGAATTTCTTGGTAAGACCTGATCAAAATGGTAAAAATATGATATTGGATTATTACATATTGTAATAGAGGACCTAACAAGGAAACCATAGCAATTTGAACCACCTAAAAAGAGTATACGAGTCAAAAGTTACGCCCATTTGAAGTTACCAAAGATTTCCGGCAAAACTGCCCAAACCTTCCTGTCTTGCATTCTGAGTTTTTGAAAGTCACCCTTCTGGTCCGATTCATCAAAAAGTTAAAACACGAAAGTTGTCCGGAATGCCGTTTTCGTTCAGGTATAAAGAAGCTCGAGACCTAAAAATGCTTTCCGAGTGATAAAATTCTTCAAATTCTAAACAGCCCATTTTTAGGCGAAAGTCACTAGATTATGGTTATACTTTAAAAGGAACAAGAGGTCTTATGACCTATAATCAAGACCACCACCATGGCTAGAGCCAAGGTTGTGTCTCATGACCTTGGAACAAGGACCAAAGGTCATGGCTAGGCCATGACGAAATGACCAAGTAAACTTACATAGGCGTAAACATGAAACAAGGAATTGGCGATATATTGAACAAGCAATTTGGATCTACGTCACTTAAAAAGGAACCATGAGATATTACAAAGAGAAAATGGTCATACAAGACTTATGAAACTACCCCTAATAACAATCTTCATGTACTAATAAACTTTCCTAAGTTTATTCAAATATCGGACATGTAACTTTTCGGATCAAAACTTATATCTATATACTTTATCAACTACTACAATAGTAGGGAGCCTCATGTGAGGAGTTCATTATGTAAGCCGTCGAGTTGAGTTGTGGATTTACGAGTTAAAGTGTCCTGGCTCCTCGAATGCTTACTAACATGACTTCTGAAATATGTCAGCCCGAACGGTAGTAAACGATATACAAAACATACATGTTCCTGAATCTTTTCTTTCAAGGACATACAATATACATCATACCACATCATGGACTAAATGCAAGATATATATATAGGCACTACTTCATGTTCTTTACTCCGAACCTAAGTCGCAACATTCGATTATAGGTTGCTCGTAGAAACCTTCACGATTCAACCGTTACATTCATTACTTGCTATCTTACTTAAGGTGAGTTCATAGCCCCACTTTCCATTACTTAATTGTTTTACAAACCCTTGGGGGGAATACATGCTATTTTAACCGAGCACAATGTTTTTAAATTGTATGCTTGCCTAATTGTTTTATTATCACTAAGTACCAACCTTGCTAAACCGAGATCCCTTATTATGAACCATTTAATCACTAGCAATAGTGAGCGCAAATATTGTGAATAGGCCTATTGGGATTGACGAATCACATTTGTATTGACTAAGTTCAAACAAATGCATTAATATTTGAGATTTAGGTATGTTAGCAAAGTACCTACCGGGATAAATCTGCCGATCGATATTGGTACACGTTAACGTTTTGGTGTCATAAGCTTAGTGTATAATACATTTTATTGGCATATAATAACGTAGCCTGCCTGTTTTGTTTTCCAAACATTGGTGTGAGTCTATAACTCACACTACCAACATATTGTGTTCAGACGATTTAACAAACTCTATGAATATCACTCAACCTTTGTGTTGACCTCTCAAGCATGTATTTCAGGTTCATGACGATCAAGGATGGCACGGAAGGACACAGATACTCAAGAGGGCTATAAATTTTCTTATCATTCAAAAACTCACTTAATGTGATTTGTAAACATGGAACCATTTGGGACCTCATTTTGTAACCTCTGATATTTATATAATTTGAATGATAAATCTTTTTAATACGACTCGGTTAGAGATCGTTTTCTATTATTGTGACTATTGTGCCGTCAAGTAACACCCAGTTCGAATTCCGCTGCATCCATGAATTGGGGGTGTTACACTTCACCAAAAGATTCATCGTATTTTTGAGTGAACTTGGTGATTTCGTTTTTAAGACTCGTGGTCTTGGAAGGTGGGAAGAATTCATTCACAAATTTTTTGACAAGATCTTCCCAAGTCTCAATAGATCGTGGAGGTTGTTTTTCAAGCCAAATCCGGGCTTGTCCCTCCAGTGAGAATGGGAAGAGAAGGAGTTTGATTGCTTCAGACGGGACATTTTTGTACTTGATGGTTGATGTGATTTTATTGAACCATCGAATGTGAGCATGAGGATCGTCCCTCTCAAAACCGTAAAATTGACTAGAGGTTACAAGATTGAGTAACCCGGTTTTGAGCTCAAAATTATCAGCCACGATGGCTGGAACAACAATGGCATCTCCGTAACCCTCGATGGGTGCTTGGAGAAGTTCACACATGGGCCGGTCTTCCGCCATGGTGACAGTGGGTGTGGCAACAGTACGGATCTCAGATCCGACTGTTGGTGCTGAACGTCGACGAGGTCTTCTAGGTTTTCGTACAAGCTCACGTAATGGGCTAGTAGACCTAGAAGAACGAGTGCGCATGCACTAGGAACAAAAATCAATCAAAACAAAGTCGAGACAAAACCACAGTGAACTTAAACCAATAATCACAAGTGAGTGGCTTCTTTAGAAAAGGTACACCACCCACAAGGATACAAAGGCAAGTTTTAATCTTTTTGATTTGGGAACTTATTTGTTCACACCTCCAGTTGGAAAGTGTTCTGTCTTGGTTTTCGACGGTTTATTTTTATGTAGAATTTATTATTCACAAGAAAGAGACGAATGTTTTTGTGTTTTGTGTATGGGTTTAAAAACTTTTGGAAAATATTTTTGGTATCGTTTCGTTTACCAAAATCGTTTTTCTTTAAGAATCACCTTAAAAGAAAACCGAATCAGAAAACGTTACGATTTGTTTTGTTGTTTTTAATAATTTTTTTTTTGGTGTTTTAACACTTTAGGAAAAGTGTTAATGACTTTTTTGTATTTTGATTATGAAAATATACACAAGTGATGGTATTTGTACAGTGAAAGATGTGAGATAATACTAATCTCAAATAACGCAAAAGAAACGCGCACACTTCCCCGGCAGCGGCGCCAAAAGTTGATTGAGCCTGAACCGTCAACTTATATTGACCAAATAATGGTCAACAAAGTCAAAGGCTTAGAGTCAATGCTCCGGATAATATAAGGTATCACCAGGTCGTTAAGTCCCGTTGAAGTGTGAATTGTAACTTTAGCGTATTCGTGATCGGGTAATTATTCACAGGAAAAGGTTATGATCAAAATTATTTGGAAATTATTAACAAATATAGCTTAGGAAAGCTACGTGATTGATTACTGGAAATTGGATTATAGGAATTTGAGCTAAAACCTTAAATTATACGTTTTAATTAAAAACGTATACAGATGAACCGTACAAAAAGTACAACTGAAGGACTGAAAGGGGTAAAAGTGTAAATTTGATATTTATACAATCCTATTAAATAAAGAAAATTTTAAGAAAAATAAAAAGTATTTTTACACTATTTAATTATTTAATATTAATTATTTTACTAATTATCTATTTAATCCTAATTTAATTAATTAGAATTATTGAAAATACTAAAAAGGCTTAGAAAATTAAGAAAAATTTTATAAATCTAATTAACCATCATAGGAATCCTAAAAAATTATAAAAAGTTAATTCTAAGTATTTTTAAGCTAAGTAAATAATTATTATTCTATTTATTAATTAATATCTAATTAAACTATTTAA
Source organism: Artemisia argyi (assembly GCA_030686995.1). Classification (NCBI taxonomy): domain Eukaryota; kingdom Viridiplantae; phylum Streptophyta; class Magnoliopsida; order Asterales; family Asteraceae; genus Artemisia; species Artemisia argyi. The sequence goes on from CM060687.1 coordinate 110,387,193, forward strand.
TTATGAATACTATTAAATGAACAGTAAAAATTCTAGAAAAATTTATAAAAATATTTTAACTAAAATAAAAGCTATAAAAATTATAAAAACTAGGTTATACTTTTTAAAAACTAATTATGCTATTTAATTGATTAATATTAATTAAAACTAAATTAAACTAAAATTAATTAGAAATACCACTAAAAGACAAAATAAAAATCTGGAAAAATTTGTAAAATTATTTTAACCTAAAATGTAATTTCTAAAAATATAAAGGTGATATATTATTTAGAAATTAATTAAAAAGAAAATTAAATTGATAAATCCTATTAAATAGAAGCTATCACTATTTTTAAAGTTGGTTTTTTTGGTTTTTTTTTTTTTTTTTTTTTTTTTTTTTTTTTTTTCTAAACTAATTATAAGTTAAAAATAAGCACTTTTAATTAAGGAACTTTTACTACACCCCTGGAAATAAGCACTTGAAGTGCTTATTCACCTCACAGTTGACTTTTGTTGACTGTGAAGGTTAATAAGCTCAAAATGAAAATGTGGGGTCCACAATTGTATTTCTTGGTTTCTCTGAGTTAAATGAACACAAATAAGCAAGACTTAAGCCAAAAAGTGGCCTGAATAAGCCAAAAATAACAAATAAGCACTTTGCTTATTTGTTGACTGAGCAGTTGAGGGACAAAGATTTTGGGTCAAACTAGGTAGGGTCCACTGGTCTAATGGTCAAATAAAAGGTCACCCCTTGTTCCTGGGTAGGAGGGGGGTTGAAAGGTGCAAGAATGGAGGTATGGGACCCACTGGGTCAGTCACAAAAGATCACCAAAGTTGGGTGGATGGCTGATGTATCTGAGAGCAGGGCAGATAGGTTGCCCTGCAAGTAACTTGGTGACAATGTTGAACCCAGTAAATAAATTCTATAAAATCCTAGAAAATTTACAAAAATCAACAAAGTGGTAGATATTAAGCACACCAAATTTCAGACTCTAACACCTAAGATCAAACAAGTTACACACCTCCCAAGATTGCTCAAAATGACTGAGATAAGTTTTGACTTTAAAGAGTTTTGCACCACTTTGACTTTTATGAACTTGGGAAGCTGATTTAATGATCAAATAAGCTAAGATAAGCTATATTAAAACTAACTTGGGTAAAACTTCAACTTATGAAAAGGTTTTTTGAGATTTGGACTCCAATAATCACCACAGTGGACTGTGGTGATTATTATCTTTTGATTTTGACTTTTGCAAGGTTTTGTACCAAATTTCTTGTTCTCCTAAGCTTTATTACACCCAACAAACTGATAGAAACTAATAGATGCTCAGATATACAACTAGAACACACCAAACAAGCTAAAACCAAACACCCTCTTTAAAACAGTAAATGAAGAGATTTCAACTAAAACAAATAATAAACACAAACAGATGATCACCACTAATCTATAAACTAATATTTAGATGCAATGAACTTAAATAAACAACCCAAGCTACTTAAGAGTAAAAATGAAAGAGTTGTTAGCTTACAAAGCCTTCCAAGCTACTGAGTAGGTACCAAAGAACCAAACCAATCAATCATATGTGGTTTCCATAAACCTCTAACCCACAGCCATCCTTGTTACACTGTGCTCCTTGCCTTCTTGTTCTTCACCATTTTTTTCTTTATTTTTTTTTTGATTTTTCTTGAATTTTTAGTGGATATTGAAAACTGAGCCTAGTGTTATCTTGAAAGCTTATAAAGCTTTCCAAAACTTGTTTTTAAGTTTATATAAGCTACTGAATTACATGAACTCACATTAGAAACTTTTAATTAGAACTTGGAAATTCAAATTGAGACTTTGAAAAGTGAAAAAGAGAATTAAGCTTCAAACTGAATTTGCATTGATAATAAGAGTTACATTACATTAAAAATAAACTAAAAACTACAAATAAGCTAAGAAAATTACACACCACAAGCTTCTATGAGCTTTTTCTTATATAACGACCTAAAATTAAACCCTAATGTCTTCCACATGGCTTCTTTTTGAAAACTGATAGCCCCACATGCTTTGCCTTGACTCTCTGACCAAATCCCAACCATCAATTTGCTCTTCAATGCATCCTAGCCACTGATTCGTATTTTGGCGCCAATTTTTATACGGGGCAAAACAAGTGGTGTTGGTAAGGGGATTGGGGGAGCATTAATGGTGGTGGAGTTGGTGGGTGAGGGTATTAATTGTGGGGGGTGAAGTAGTTGAAAAGGCGAGGAGGGGGGGGGGGGAAAGTGTCTCCCTGGTTTTCTGGGATTTGGTTGGGGGAGAAGACAGTCAAACGTGGGTTTGACCCGCGTTGACTTGGGTTGACCGGGGTATTAGCCAAAATGGACTGGGCCAAGTTGTGGTGGGCTTGGGGATCAGCTGGGCTAGGGATTTGTTTGGGTTTGGATTTGGCTTATTAAAAAGGGTCCGGATGGAAAAAGTTAACACAAGGACCATATTTGCAATTCCTTCAAAGTTGAGGGGTGTGAAGTGTAACTTTCCAAAACTTCTTCAAAGGATCAATTTTTTCCAAATACCAAATACCAAGGACCAATTTTGCACTTTCCCACATTTTTCAAAATTTCAAAAATCCCAGGGACTACTTTTGCCATATTTGGATTTTTAGGGACTAATCATGTAATTTATGAAAACTTGCAACCCAATTATGATATTTTGACTTAATTTGACTTTTAAGACCTTGGGTTGACTTTTCCTTAAAAATAAATGCATAGGGACTAAAGTTGACAAGTTTTGAAACTTGGGGGACTGAAACTGCCAATACTGCAAACTTTGTACGTTTTTTCTTTGTTTTTGCACATTTTGCTTTTAAAACACATAAAACACAATCCCTGGGATAATTTAAGTATTTTGATATTTTTTTGATTGTTTTTGTGCGTTTTGGCAGTTTAAATATATCAAAAACGATGAGTGTTTGAGCACTCATCAATTACCAATTATGGATTTTCCACGGCCTTTACCACAAGCCATAATCTTGCGGGCTAGCCAACTCATTATCTTTATGGGATATGGGGAGTTGAAGAACCATACAATTTTTGGCAAATTGCAAGCCATAAACGGGTTTGAGTTATCTTTACCAAGAACTGTTTGCTCCTGGATTAGCCAGTCCTTGTGTGGATTAGACATGGTGGACTAATAACCATTTGTTGTATTTAGTGTAAAACACTAATACCAAATGAAAAAATTTTAAATTTTGGTCATTTTTGGGGAAAAGGGCATACAAGGGTATAAAAGTGATCAAATTCGCCAGAATTCCCCCCCCCCCACACTTATTATGAATATTGTCCTCAATATTCAAAGCTAAGTGGGGTAACACAACAATTATTTTATTTTTTATATTTACAATTTTTCAAAGCATTTTCAAAATATATACAACAGGTGGGGCATCACCCCCACACTTAGGTGGTAGAAAGGGGAAAAAGACAGAAATATGGGTGAAAACCCATATTGACTAATGTTTTTGATAACCAAGTCACTAGCTTGACTTGACCCCGAATTAATTGGTTCATGGGGAAGTGGAGTGGGATTGCCACTCAAAGATTTGGTGAGAAATTGGAGTGGGATTGCCACTCACAAAATTATAAATATTAGGGTAAGGAGATTATTTTTGATTTTTGTATTTTATAATGTTTTTGTATTTTTAAACTTTTATATATATATACAAAGAAATGGCTAATCAAGGAAACCTAAATGAGATTTTTTTTTTTTTTAATACATGAAACTGATTTAAACCTAATCTATTTCTTTCCAGGGATAATACTAAGCACAGTAAACCCCTTTTTAGTGTAAATATGGTGTTTAGCCAAAATTTAGACCTAGGAATATCAAGATTAGGAAAATTGACAGTCACTTGCAAATCAAAGCACAAATAGATTCCAACCATAAAATATTTTTGTATTTTATATTGTTTATTAAATGAAATATGATACAGTATAAGTAATCACTACCTCCCAGGCTTGTGTCAGGTTTACCACGCAAGTTAATCACTTGTGAATGATTAACTGTAATAAATTTGTCCTGACAGCCCGGCAGTTGAATGATATAGTATAATATACAAACAAAGGATAGATATTTCAACAAAATATAAAATATAAGTCATAGTAGGCAGCACACCTCCCCGGCAACGGCGCCAAATTTTGATTCCTCCCGAACCACACCACTTTTATTTCTCTATCACACAAGTCAACCACTTGTGAATGGTCAACCGTAATAAATGATAAAAGGGCGAGAGCCCGGGAGAAACTAGCAAAGTTAATCCGTGGGTCTTAAGTACAGAAAAGTACGTGAGTACAGAAAAGTACATCCCCGGGTCGTTATGTCCCAACGAGGTGTGAACGTGATACTACAATGACTTGTAATGTGTTGAAATAATATGTATATAGAAAAATGGGAATCTGAATGACTAACACTGGAATGTGAATAGTAATAGCTCTGTCACAGCTAGTTTATTTAAGAAACGTACAATCAGAAACCCTAAAATAATAAAGTATTTACAAACGTACGTTTAGGTTTAAATAAACGTAAACGTAACGTATAAAACAAAACTTTCCCAAAGAGGGAATTTGCATGCCTAAACGGCTTAAATGCAAATTAAAAGAAAATAAAATAACTAACTATATTTACAAAGTTATTATTATAGTACGAAAATCTAGAAACCTAAAAACGCGTACGTAAACGTTTAAATAAACGTCTACGTACAAAACAAAAAGTGAATTCCGTCCAATATAAGTCCCACAAATGTGAAAATTACATTTTTGAAATCTAAAAAGAAGAAGAAAATTATTAGAAAATTAAAACTTATTTTTATACTATGTACTTAATTTTTATTAATTAAAACCTATTATTTAGTATTAATAATTACCTAAAAATAAGAAAAATATAAAAAATATTTAGAAAAATAAAATTAAAACTTAAAAATATTATAAAATGAATTTTAAAACTAAAAATATATTTATTACACAATTATTGTATTTATTATTAATTATTTACTATTATTTATTTATTAAACTATTATTAAATTATTATATATACTAAATAAGCAAACAAAAATCTAAAACTTTTTACATAATTCTAAAATACTTATAAAAAGCTAAGAAAAATATAAAAACTATATTTTATGTACAAAAATAAGAAAACTTAATTTAAAACTATTATTACTTAATTAAACTAATTAATACTAATTAAATTATTATACATACTAAACTTATTTATAAAATTATGAAACTTTTTATAAAACTACTTTTCCATCATAGGACTCCATAAAAAATATAAAAAGTTCATAATAATTATAAATAAGCTGTTTTAAAAATTACATACTAATTATTTATTAAAAGAAAATTAAACTAAATTAATTATTAAAAATACTATATGAATAGTAAAAAATCTAAAAAAATTACAGAAAGTGTAAAATGTTATGAAGGTGCTAGGAAAAATAAGTTTGAGTTGACAGCTTATCCAGATAAGCTGGAATAAGCTCATCAGTCCAAATAAGCTAAAGGGCCAAAAGTGCCTTAAATATATTAAGGGTGCAAGGACTAACGGAACTGGTGCCCCAGAGCAGTTGGAAGGGGTGTGGGGATAATGCATGTTTACTAGTGAGAGGTCCAAGGTTCGAATCCACCCACACCCATTTTTGCTTTTTATTTTATTTTTCATTTTTTCTTTTTGCAAAACTGTAAAACAAGTAAAAATAAGGAACTTTAACCAAACCAACTTTTTCAAAATTTAGAAATAAGCTGTGTGACAGCTTATTTCCAACTCAGTTGGCATTTAAGCTCAAGCTTCTTAAATAGAAGCTATCACTATGGTTAAAGCTTTGTTTTTGGTTTTTCTTTTTTTTATTAAACTATATATATATATATATACTACTTATATAAGTTTTATGAAATATAAGCTGTACAAACAAATAAATAAGCAATTTGTGGGCTTATGAGTCATTCAGTTAAGCTTAAAGGCTCACAGTGGACTCATAAGCTTGGAATAAGCTTGAAAAAGCTATACAGTGGTGTAAAAAGGTAAAAGGTATATATATACAAGTATAATAAGTATATATGAACAAGAATAAGCACTGAGAAGTGCTTATTAGTATAGGCTTAAGGTTTAGACAGTTAAGCCTTTTGGGCTTAACTTGGATTGAGTTGAGGCTTCTAAGAACCTATAATAAGCTTCATACTTAAAAGTAAAAGATAAAAAGGGTATGTACAAGTATTATTAACATATATGAACAAGCTTGTGAACAGGGATTAGCTTATAAGCTAAGAATAAGCAAATAAGCAATTCCCTGATACTCTCAGTTCCAAACACCCCTGCAACTAACTAGAGAGGCCATTTAAGCTTAGTGAATAAGCTAAAAAGGCCAAACTAAAGATTGGAGTAGCAAGCTGAGGTGTTTGGCTTTCCAAAAAGCCAAAGATCATCAAGTGGGGTCCACTGATGAGCTTATGAGAGGCTTATGAAAAGGCTCCATTTCCTGAGTGATATGGTTAAAAGCTTAAGTGCTCAGGAAATGGGACACACAAAAAGCTCATTGCAGCCCATGTAAATAAGCTACAATGGTGGAATTAAGCACTGGATCTTATAGCTTGGTTGAAAAGCTCCACATGGAACTTAATTTCATCAGCTGAATCCAAGGAATAAGCTTTTTTGTGAGCTTATGAAATTAGCTAGGTTGGGTAAGTTATGCTGAGGGCTCAGAATAACTTTTCTAGGTGTGATAAGTTTAAGCTGCTTGCAGCCTGTGTGAATAAGCTACAAGGTGAGGTTTAAGTGTAGGATCATGAAGCTGGGTAGGTAAGCTTCACATGAAGCTAATTAACTCAGGCTCTAGATCACTAATGAGCTTCTTAGAGCTTATGAAAATGGTGTAACTTCACTGATTGCTCAGTGAAGTGTGATGAGTGGGCAAACAATAAGCTCTAATCTAACTTATCAAATGAGCTTATAAGAGCTCAACAAACACTGAGATGTTGAAATTGGTAGTTAAGCTTCACATGAAGCTAAGCTACATAAGCTCTAGCTCAGTGAAGGAACTTTTTAGAAGCTTGGTAAAACAGCATCACTCAACTGTTTGCTTCAGTTGAGTGAGCTAAGTGAACAAAAAGTTGTGGTTGATAAGCTACCTAATTAATCTAAAGACAGACAAATAAGCTTAAACATAACAACTATGATACTAATACATAACAAAGAAGCCAAGAACACCAAGGTGGGTCAAGTCATGAGACTTATGCAAGCTCATGAACTTGACAGTCCATCTTGTGCACAGGGCAAAAACATGTAAGTATAAGCACAAATTTAAGCTAGTAATAAGCTAAACTAAAAATTAATAAAAATCACACAGCAAGATATGCAGCTAAACTAAAACATATTAAAAGGACAGGTTCTAAAACTAAATAACAAGATCACACTAAAATTAGACATTTATTCAAAAACCTGAAAAACTAACATTTTGACTTTTAAGGTTTATGATCAAAGTTGACTTTGATCAACTTTGATCTAAATTTAACAACTGATTAACACATAATAAGCTAAGAGAACATGAAATAAACAAGAAATAACAAGATTTAAACAGATTTGGTGAGTTTGGACATGAAAATCATCACAGTGATCAATTGAGGATCTAAGATAGTGATTTTTGACTTTTGCTTGAATACACAATAGACTTATGGTTTGTCTGACCCTAAGGAATTCTATGCACCAAATATTAACCAAGAATAACAACTTAGACTCAGTTAAGCATTCTGAGTCAGCAATACCAAACACACCCTAAATTAACTTAAAATAAGATTTTCATTCCAATAGTTTGTATAAATCCATTTTATCAAATCAAAAAGCTTTCATCTGTTAAATTAGGACTTTTATAAGTTTAATCAAGTAGTCATACTATGTTAAACCATGATTATCAAAAATCTATTCATTAACAGTCAAAATGAAAATCCCAAACTCAAACAAATACAAAACATAACAAGCTAAGATTAAGCTATATTATCATAAACTAACATCAATTAAACACAGAAATGAAGAAATTAAAACAGATATACAACAAGAAAAGGAAAATGCAAAATCTAAAAAAATGGTAAAATTGAAACATAATTGAGATTTCATTACACAAGACTGTATAGACCTAATTAATCCTTTCCAAAGATTGTACTAAGCACAGTAAACCTCTTTTCAGTTTAAGAATGTTGTTTAAACAATTTGAACCTAGGAATCTCAATTCTTAGGAGAATGGACAGTCAAAATGCAAAATAAAGCCACAATCAAATCTCAAACATGAACAACTAATTTAAAGCTATAAAATCATTAAACAACAACTATTAAACACAGAAAATAAGTAATTAAAACAGATTAAAGGCTATAACTAAGAAATGCAAAATATAGAAAAATTGCTTACATGGTGAGATGAACTGAAACAGTGGAACCAATGAAACAAGGATCACTATCTATCCTACAGCTTCCCATGAAGCTCCTAAACCCATGGCAATCCAGAATAGCCATGCTCCAAGCCAAGATTACCAAGAACTCATGATTTTTAATTTATTTTCTATTTTTCTCTATTTTTTTATGATTTTTGGATTTAAAAGATTACAACTGAATTAATGGTTTCTACAAGCTTTAAAGCTTTTGTCAGGAGCTTATGTGACTTATAGAGTCCATATAATCAACTACAAACAAGGAAATTAAATGACATGAAAATTAAAGGTAAATATGAAAAACATGAATTTGTAAAAGAGACTTGCATTAAACTGAAAGATAAAGGCTTCATTACACTACTTTGAGTTTCATTACACTAATGAAAAGCTGTAAATGACATTTAAGTAAAGGAAAAGCAGTAAAGGTTAAGCTATATCTAAACTATTCTAAGTGACAATGGCTTAAGGCCAAGGTCATTTCTCCTCTGTTTCTTCTCTCTTTTATAGCCTCAGTACTCTTGGTGATCACTCAAAAAGTTCCACTTCTCATCTGAGCCCTTGAATTAGTCCAATTGATCTAAACCGTTTAAATATGCTTTTGGCGCCAAAGTCATCTTTGGCAGTTTGAGGTGGTTTGGATTCAATTAATGTATCTTGTATGTATGTAGAGAGTTGGGGAGACAATTGAGATATTATTTAGGCCAAGTTGAGGGATTTATGGAAGAAACAGAGGAAGGGGGATGGTTTGGAGGTGAAAGGTGGTGTGGAAGCATTTATTGTGGCAGTGTTAGGTATAGGGTGGTGGAAAAGGGTAGCGTGTGAGCTGGGGTAGCAAGTGGAGGGGGAAGAGGTGGCAAAACCACCCTGGTTTGGTGACTGGGGTGGTATTGGGGATGATGAACAGTGTTTGGCGGTTTTGGGAGGGTGTTTGACCGTTTGACCCCGTTTATATTAAACGGGGGTGGGTTGGTTTGGTATTGGGCTAAGTAGTTGGGCTAGTGTTTGTTTGTGTTTGGATTTTGTAATAAAAGGGTCCGGATTGGTTTTGTTAGTAATAAAAGCCCAAGGACTATTATTGTAACTTCTGATTTCTTGAAGGACCAATCTTGCCAACTTTCCAAATATTTTGAGAGGGACCAAACCTGCCATAAATAATAACACAAGGACCAAAAGTATATAATTTTGTATTTAAAAACTTTAAAGGACCTAAAATGTCATTTTTGGATTTTTGAGGGACTAAAAGTGTAATTTCCCAAAAGTTATTCAAATTGTTCCAAAATGTAAGTTCATGCATAGTACAAGGGTATTTTGTGAAATTTCATGTTTTATATACCCAGGGACCATTTTTGCCAATTTTGATACTTGAGGGGTAAAAATTGCCAGTTTGTGTAAACTTTTATCCAGGGATGTTTTGTGAACATTTTGGGTTTCCTAAGGACTTAAGTTGACTTTTCATTCATTTAAAACATTTAGGGACTAGTTTTGACATATTGTGAAACTCTAGGGACTGAAAACGACAATTGTTGTGAAATTGATCAGTTTTCACTTGTTTTTCAATCTTTTGTACCTGAATCACATATAAAACACATTGTGATGAATTTGTAACATTTTGTGAGTCATTTGTGTGTTTTTGGTTGTTTTTGTGGGTTCAAATAGGTATAAAATGATGAGTATTTAGACACTCATCAGGGGTACTGCCAGTGTTACGGTAAAATAGACTATTGCATCTTGCCGGTTCGCAGCCGATGTTGTGATCTTTGTAAAAGCCGTAGGACTCGGGGTTTGGCATATGATTATGAATATCAATAATAATAGTCCAAAGCCAAATAATAAGGCAGAGGAATCCAAAGCTATAAAAAGCAGCGGATAGAAATCCAAAGTCATAATAAAGCTCTTACATCTTGGCGGCTCATAAACCGTTGATTGTAAAAGAAATAAAGGACTAAGGACCAAAGTATTATTAAAGTGCTTATGATTATGCAAAAATACCAAGCTTCGACTCCGGGGGTTTCCCTAATAAAAAGATTCCGTTTCGGGTATCAAACATGGTATGTCTCGGTCGTAAATAAAAAGGGGGACCTCCACAAATCGTGTTAAATTAGAGACCTTCATGTGGACCCGATTTCTGTATGCAGGGGTTTTCGAGGGAAAGTTTGGAAACCACTTAGCGTTCAAATTTTGTGCTCTTATCGGACTAACAAATATCGAAACGAGAAAATATGAAGCAATTCATTTCTCACAAATTAAAATCTTGAGATACAAAACTTAGGACCTGGGAACAAGAGGTAATACACAAGTAACTTTTGTGGGCAGTGTTAGCATCTAACTTGTGGATAAACAATGATCTCGATTTTACGCTTAGTTTGGGAGCTTGTGAAAAATCAAGGATGACGATTTTTATCCGTACGGTCTCTTCTCTGTGAGAAGTGTTTCTACTCGTAGACCCTGAAAATTATCAACAGATAAGAATTGATAATGAAAGTCAAAGCAAACCATCACATATATAAAAATGAAAAAGTACAAAAATAGTAGTTGTAGTTGTTATTCATGAAAATCGGAAAACGGAGCGTTTTTGAGAATAAATGATTTTACTATCTCTTTTGAACATCATTGCTACTTTACAACGTCAGTAAAGAGAGGTTTTGAAATTATTTATATCTTAAGCGTGAGGTGATGACATTGCGTGAGGGCACGGCAATACCTTAGTCTGGGGGATTTTGATGAGTGATTAATCACACATCCTTTTTAGGCCTTAATTCAGACCAAAAATACCAAATACTAACCAAAAACGCCAAGAGAACGTATGTTTTTGTATTTGTGTATGTGCAGGTACGGATATGAGAAAAATGAACAAAAACGATGCCAAAACCGACAAAAACGAGCACGAGAATGGAAAAAGGTCAAAAGCCGGAGCCGAGGAAGCAAAATGATCAAAGAAAGCTCATATTATCATTAGAAGTCCTTAGTGATTCATCAAAGTTGCAAAAATAGTCCCTGGACAAAGTTTGAAGGGTTGGCGATTTTAGTCCCTACACTTTCAGAAATTGACAAAAGAGGTCCCTTGAAGAAATATTCGAAGAAAAATCAAATTTGATCCTCCATAAGTCAGAGATTGTCAATTAATGCCCTTGGAAAATATTTTGGATGAATGGCAGTTTTGGTCCCTCAAAGTTTCAGATTATGCAATTTTGGTCCTTAACTAATAAAATTACTATAAAAAAAAATACAACCGGATCCATTCCCTTTTATTATACCTTAACCCAAAAAACTCTAAAGCCCAAAACAACACAACAGCCCACCACCCAACTCCTTTACCCGGCTTGCCTTATATTACCCGAGTCAACCCCACAATCTAAACCCGGTCAAACCTAAATTAATAAAACCCCCAATTCCCATTCCCGCCCCCCAAAATATTTTTTTTACTCAGAAAAGAGTAACTATTCATGAACCCTAATTTCACTTCCCTTCAAATTTACCCTCGTAAGTAATAATTACCCATGATTGGGTCTTCTAGAAGGTGTCAGGCACATGTCAGGGAATGTTTTGGGTACGTGGACCAATCAGAGCACTCACGCAGGATTGAGGTTGTCATATCATCTAATCCAAGGGCTATTATTCAAGGCTTAGGGACCAAATGTTATCTAACGGCTTAGAGGGACTCAGAAGAAACACAACATCATGAGGATCAGTGACATGGCAATCCAAAAGCATCCACCAAGCTCTCCTCAGCAACTATATATACCCCCTTCGTCAGTCATTAGAGTGTGTAGGTTTTTAGTATATTTAGTTTTCTGTTTTTCAAATCCTATTGTATTTCTCATTTCAAAAGCTTTGTACTCGAATTCTCTTATTAATAGAATTTTAATTTTCATTTACAATTACTGTTTTAAGTTCAATTTTAGTTTAGATTTACTTATTATCTTTAATACCCTGTTATTAGCAGTTATTTTAAAATTTAGTCTCTAATTTCTGTTATTATTCTTCAAAAAAAAATAATAATAATAAATAAATAAAAATAATTTGTTTTTTTTTCAAGTTTCATACAGCTTATTTACTGTTTTTGAGTAAGATTATATCAGCTACTTAAGTTGTTCAATCAAAATTTTCCAAAATCACTAGAGTCAACTAAAGTCAACTGCTCAGCTTATTGAGAATTAGCCAGCTTATATTGGAGTTTGGCAGCCAAACAAGGAGCATATTTGGCCTGTCACAAAGACAGGCAAGCATAGTGAACCCCCTCTTTTCATGCTGAGGGGGATTTGGTTTGTAAGTCTCATTAATTTTCCAATCTGCATAATTAGTATTAGAATTAATCTATTTGTAATTGCTTGTTTATTGCTTTCTTAGATTGATAATTACTTGTTATTAGTTCATAAGTGGAAGTTTGGATTCAAATTGTTGTTACTGTTCCATTGCTTGTGCATCTCATTGGATTTGTGTTATCTAGTTTCTGAGTTAATAGTGCACTTGAGATTTGTGTTTCATTATCATTTAGGTATTATTGAATCTATTGCTGCACCTTGGTTGAGTTTGGATTTAGATTTTGGCTGCTGAAATACAAAATTGAGTAAGACAGATCCTTAAGGGGTGTTTGGGATATTGTGGTTTGCTGTCATTTTCATTGCTAGAGAGGGTATTGATAGCTTAGATAGTTTATTTAGGTTGCATTTGGGTTTATTTGAACATTAAAACAGGTGGTTATTTGCTAAATAGTCAAATTTTGTTTCTAAATCCAATAGCAGTAACTGAGTTTTTTTTTAGGCTTTCATTTTTCTTTAGTTGGTGGCATAAGCAGTCATAGTTGGCAAAATTAGTTTAATCATAGCTTAATACAATATATTAGAACATCTAGGATAGGATTAAATTCAGAATAGTCAAATCAAATTGCATAATAAAAAGTCAAACTGGTCATAACTCAGTTTTGGTGTCACATCTTTGAGAGCCTTTGTAGGATTCTAATTTCTTAGGAAATATAATTGATCTGCTGTTTTCTGAAGATTGTCAAAAAGAAATTTCAGTTTTGAAAATCATTTGCTCATTAAAAGAGCTTATTGAAAGTACCTGGTTGGGTTATAATTCCCTTGTGCATCAGATTTGTTCAAGTTTTCTAGACATAATTTAGGTGAGTAAATTGGATTGTAAATAAGCTTTATTGGTGTTTCTATTATCTCTGGTGGTCAGTCAGTGCTTTGCCCCCATAAGCTTTTAGGTCTGAGCTTATTTGCTCAGCTCTTTAGTCTCATCTAGTGGAGTAGGTTGCACTAGTTTCTGTTTTCAAATAGTAGGGCTGCAAGTGTTGTAAATTGATCATACTCTGAGTTTGTTGGGTCATTTTAGCTTTATATTGCTTATAGTATCTAGTTCAGTTGATAATTAGCTTATTGCTTAACTGCTTTGCTTATTGCTTATTTGAACCTGTTTTGAACCCTATCTGTGTTTCTGAGTTGCACTTGGGCCTGAGTTCTGTTTCATTAAGCTTTAATAAGTTCTAAAATCACTTGGTCAAAGTCTTGGTCAATTGGGTCAAACATTGCTTAACAATAAGCACTCCCAATAAGCTGTTTTAAGCCCAGTAGCATTTCTAGAGCTTATTTTCCAACTTTTAATTTTTTCTTAGGTTTAAAATATTATTTTTGATTTCTACGTTACGTTTCTAGTTGCCTTACTTGAATTCCGTGTTTAGTTGATTATTTGTGCTTCATTTACTATTTCATTAGTGTAATCCCATCAAAATCACTTTTTACCACTTTCACAACACGTTTCACGAACCGGGAATTCGAAATTCCATTCATCCTTCACACGGACTACGACCTCGGGTTATCCGTATTTCTTTGCGGATCTCTTGAGTAATACTATACTATATATATATATATATATTGATTTTCACACGAATCAGTTTACTTTATTGGGTATAAGGACAAAACGCAAGATAGTGACTGTTTTGGACTCTAGTGGGTTGCGGTTAAGTCTCTGCGGTTTACTCCTGCGGTTTGCGTTTTCTGTGTTTACTTCACTAGCGTTTAACTCATCCTGTGGTTTGCTCCTTATTGCGGTTTGCTCATTCTGCGGTTAACTCATCCTGCGGTTTGCTCCTTATTGCGGTTTGCTCATTCTGCAGTTAACTCATCCTGCGGTTAACTCTGGTTTGCGTTTTTCTAAGGATAGCGATTACCTCTTCCTGCGTTTTGATCATTATAGCGTTTACCTTCAGATTGCGATTACCTCCAACTAGCGTTTACCTCTTCTTGCGATTTGCTAAAGTTGCAGTTTGACCAAAGTTGACTTTTTACGTCAAAACTCCAAACGGCCATAACTTTTGAACTGTAACTCCGTTTTCAGCGAATTAGCTGTCAAAACGTCCGGAACAAGCTGAATATTGTGAGGTTTCACCACAAAGTCATGAAACAAATTTTTCGAGGCCCAAATCACCTCCGGAGTGAAGTTATTGAGGTTTTAAGTTTTTAGACTAAATTTTCACCAAATTTTCTAGGCCAAACTTACATCAACCGAACCAAGATCACAACTAAACAACATCAACTGATCTTCAAGTCCATCAACTGATCATCAAGTTCTTCTCCAGAGTTCGGTGTTTCACGGGTTTTTCTTGATTTTGTAAAATCCCACGAAAGAAACTATTTCTCGGTTTAAATCATAGAATTGTAAAATCCCGTGCACGCTCATATCATGTCAAACTCTTCGGATTCCATCATATCTGAAATACTCAAATTGTACGACATGAATGATGGTCACAAGATTTCTAACCCTGTACAACATATAATCGTGTTTGAGTCTGATAACGATGTAATGGAACCTTCGTGCTCGGATCCTCAAGAGAATGTGACTCATCAGCCAAGTAAATTACTTGATGATGCAAAGGAACGCCACATAGAATGCTTTTAACTACTTCATTCACATCTCTCGGTACTGTTAGAGGGAAATGGATTCAAAATGGGATTCGAACGTGCATTTACAACTCTCTTCGGTCAAGATGTTCAGACTTTCACAAACACAATGATTCTTAATTTAGATCAATTACGACAACAACTGCACCAAGAAGAATCTTTCAATATTGGACCCATGGTTGCCCTCTGTGTGCTCGACAAACAACTGCAGAGATTCATAGATTCAAAATCCGCTATGATATATGACTATGAAAGTCAGATGACTATGAAGTGTTTTGCTGACCACACGGAAATTGATGTTGACACGTTCAGAGACATTTTACTCCAACTTATGAGTAATGTTAAGAAGTAGATTGAGGAGGGAGCATATCATGAACTTAAGAATGATGATAAGGTGAATGAATGTAGGGTGCAATCTAGTGATAGTGATGTTGAGTCGGGTAAAGCATTGGATGCAGGAACAGTTATCACTGAATGCAGAGGTACAAAGATAGATAAGCTTGACACAAACAACGGTTCTGTGACTCTTGTTACTTATGACGTGGATGCAGCTATCAGACATGTAAATGTTCAGGTGTCATGTGCTGAGGTACCTCTAACTGTTCAACAAAATGTTTCTGCAAATACACTTAAATAAACTAATCAAGATGCTGAATATGATTATGACAAATGTTCTTTGGCTGAGGCTGAGCCTGAAACTAAGTGTTCCAAATCTAATGATATGGTTGATAAGAAAATTTATGATGAACTTTCAAACAGATTTTTGCAACTTGAAAAACATTGCATTTCTCTTGAAATTGCAATACAAAATATGGAAGAAAGTTTACAATCTAACAAACCATGTAAAAATCCGGAATTTCCTCAGTTCCATGAATTTTTTGAAATTAAAACTTTGAAAGCTCAGCCTCAAGACAAAAACTCGACAATCAACAATTTGAAAAAGCATATTTCTATCCTGAATGAGAAAAGTAATATAGTCAAAGCTAAACATGACATCGATGTTATTAAATCAAGAAACATCGAATTGGAACTTTATGTGGGTAAGGAAAATGAGACTTTGAAAAGGCATCACATAGACCTAAGAGACTCTATCAAAGAAACTGGTACTAAAAATTCAGAACAAACAACATCTTTGATGGTAAAAAATGATAAATTCAAATCTTAAATTTAGGATAAGGGCTTTACAACTGCTGCTCTAAAAAATGAGGTAGGAAAACTAACAAGAAACAGTGTGAACACTAAGTTTGCAAAACCATCAATCTTGGGGAAACCGGTTTTACAATCAAGTAGAAATCATTCAGTTGTTAGACAACCGAATGCGATTAGATCTGAACATCCAAAATTTTCAAAAACTCAGTTTGCCTCCCAAGTTGATGCGAAACAAGTTTTATCAAAACCAGTCACTTCACATGATTTGCCTAAGAAAATTGCCTCTGGGTCTGTTAAACCTCAACAAGTAGCTACACCTTCTCCTGACTCTTCTAGGATATGTTCGAAAACAGTGTCAATACCAAGCGTTAAAACTCAAAACTCTTATGATATAAATGACTTGTACAAGAACAATGATCTTGAAAAGGCTAGGAAAAGGGCTCTACTTCAAAAGGATAGTATTTTAGGTTCACGACCTCATATATGCCTTCTAGCTTATTCCAGAACTCGGCCAGTAGCAGCAAACCAAAACCTGTGAGCACTCAACAAACAAATAGGAAGTGTCCAGTTTCCAAGAGTAGTTGCACATCGATTAAAACGATTCCTGTAGTTAATCACTCTAAGAATCCTAGAGTTTGTTCTGAATCCAAACACCTTGTTTGATCAACTTGTCTGAAATGTGTTTTTAAGGCAAACCATCTTAGTTGTGCTACACAATTCCTGAAGAAAGTGAATATTTGTGATAAGGTTCAACCATCTAAAACTAGAAACTACAACAAGCCCGTAGAACCAAAGAGTTATAATCAGAAACCTGGTAGGCAGATTAATTTAGGACAAAGGTCTTCTCTCAACAATAATTCCACTTTACATGAGAAACCAAACATTCCTAGAACTTGCCTTAGGTGGATACAGACGGGTAGAATTTTTAAGATTATAGGTCTTAGATGGATACCTATAAGAAAGATGTTCACTGATTGCAAAACCAAGGTTGAAAGTGGAACCCCAAATGGTATAGATGCTGATTGCACTAACCTATATAAATGTAAACAAACTCTCAATGTCAGTGCAGGTAGTCTTTACTTAAGTGCAGGTACAACGCTCAATCCTATTAAGGAAAGACTCAGAGTTTGGTTGCCGAAAAGAGGGACATCTCATCAATCAGGGGTTAATGAAGCTCAACTTTGATGCACATGGCTATGACGTCTGTTCACATTAGTTCAAGCCTCGCTCTTCATCATTATGACGTTTGAACACTTCAGTTCAAGCCTCGATCCTCAAATGTCAACATTATGGTGTCTACTGATAACACTTCAGGCCCCGTTCATCAAAGAAAAGAAAGGTGTACGATTCAGTGTGCCTTATCTTCGGAAGAAGAGAAATCTTCTTAGTTTTGACCATTCTCAACAACACGGTTCATGCTTCCTCTATGTTCGTTCAGTCATCAAGTGGATCTACTCATCTTTGCTCGAATTCGTATTCACTTGCTCATTCAAAAATGGCAAACTTCGTATGCAATTTTTGAGTGGGAGAAGGGTGAATAAACTACATGATTGAGTGTATTCTTATTCACATGCTCAATCAAAAATGGCAACCTCGTATGCAATTTTTGAGGGGGAGAAGTGTGAATAAAATACATGATTAAGTGTATTTTATTCACTTGCTCAATCAAAAATGGCAAACCTCGCTTGCAATTTTTGAGGGGGAGAAGTGTGAATATACCACATGGTGATTAATGTTTGTAGAATGGTTATATGACTCGTCTTACGACTCTACTCCAACACCTAATGTTCAATTAACTAAGGATGACTGGGACTTATGTTTGATGATTACTTCCAAGCTTCAACGAATGATGATTGATCAAGATGCACCATCTAGAAGTATTACTCAGACTACTCAAGTAATCCAATCTCCAGTTATCAAGGTGTTGATGATGACTATCATGATTGTGAAGATGCACACATGAAGAATGATCCGTCATTTTGTTCTATAATCAAGGATTGTTGTTCCTACCAATGTGCACTCTGTAAATCAACCTGAAGGACATTATGGAAAATGTAGGCAAAAATGTCAAAACGGCTAAGAATTTGGACATGGAATGTCAAGTAATCACGGAGTTCATTTGGTATCCTTTATTTGAGATTGAAGTTGACTTTCACAAAGGAGTGATCTTATTTTATCTTGAAGTCGGGGTTGGTTGGATGAAGACTCTTCGAGATCCTTGCTTGAGCTTTTACCTTTACAATGAAGAAGACTTGGATATCTAGTTATTTTGGTAATTATTCATTTCTATTACCACAAAATAACAATCACTTCAAGGAGTGCCACAACTTACACGAAGTTGTCGGTAGTCAAGAGGTGATGTACGTCTTATACTTGATGGTTGGTTGCTTGAAGAGTATAGAGTACTTAGGGATTCGATGTTGTACGAACTCTCTACACCGCTCTTTGTCACACATTAGTGCAAGCTTAAGTCACAAGAACGGGGAATTCTTCTTCAGTTTCAAGTTTGGTTTATTGGATTTGCTTCATCAGTGGTTACTTCAAACAGTCTACACAAGGGTTGATAATGATAGTCAGAGAGTTTCTGTAGCAGTTGATTCTCACAAGATTTATTTGAGCCAATTTTGTTCTCCTCTCATGATTTCAAGTAGATGTGCCTATAAGTTGTTGCTGATTCTGATGTATCAAAACTAGCAAGGGGGAAGGAGACGTACATCTGAATGCATAACGAGTACACGTGATGAACATAATACTTCTTCTTAATTGAAGTTATCCTGGGAAGACATATGTCATAACCGTAGAGAAACTCACTGTCTTAACTCGTAGCGTTTGGTGTATTATTCCAACTACGTGGGGGAAGTGGTCTCTTGATACTTGTGGTGTGAATTACTACAGCTTTCAGTGGGAAGATATATGAGAAGAAAAATTAGAGCGTGAGATGATATTGCTTATCGACATCTTCATATGAGCTGATATGATTTATGGTAAAGTGCTTCTGGTTAATGCTTTCATGTACACAATGTTATGCTGATTCCGATGAGATCGCAACCATCCGGGGAGAGATTTGTGTACATCAAGGACGCGCAACAGGTTCACGTGATCGGGCTTAATCATGTATTCCGGAGGCGATATTCGCAGAGATGATCAGTGCTTCAACCTGTTACTTTGGTGTCATCGTTTCTGATTGTGTTGGATACATGCGTACAATATGGATTGAGTTGGTATGTGTAAGATAACTGGAAAGCATTTGGTGAAATGAAGATGTTGATATCTTATTCCCCCAAATAGACAACTGCTCCAAACCGCAAAGTAATGTGTACATTGGGGACGCACAACAGGGTCATGTGATCGGACTTAAACACATATTCCGGGATTGATAACCGCAGAGATGATCTGTGTCTCACCTTGTTACTTCGGTGTTATCGTTCTCTTCGGGTTCTCGAGCTTCATACAATGAGACTTTTTGCATCACTTCAACTACTTGGGGAAGTGGTCTCATGAAGATGATTGTCGGTTTGGGGGGAAGCTACCAAAGCTTCACATTGAGGAGGCTAAAATTCGACGATTTGGTGGTGCCTAGCAATTGACTCAGTTGTGAGATTCTAGTGATTTGTTATCAATCTGTGTTTGGTGAATTGTTGTGACTTAAGTCATTTCGATTGGTCTGATTGTAATTTGACGTTGTGAGTTAATATTTACAACTTGACTTATTACGATCGGATCTACTGTAACTTGACTTGTCGCGACTTGACACTTAGTGCTAATTGTGACCTATCCAAGATCTCACTCTAAGTCTAACTCGCATATCACATCTTTCGGTTTCTTTTGTTGACTTTAGTAAAATCCCGAGAGAGAATCGATCTATCGGTTTAAGTCACAAGAGTTGTAAAATCCCGTTTAAGATTACATCATGGCAACCACAAGTTCAGACGATGATTCGTGAGCCTCGAAAGCTTTGGTGGTGAAAGTTTAAGAGATGTTGACTACAGACTTCTACAACGAGCTAAACAATACTCTCATTTTGGTACTCATGTCAACATCCTATTAAACTAATTTGTATGCTTGTATATAGATTATAAAACCAAAAAGAAAATACAAAAAAAAAAAAAAAAAAAAAAAAAAAAATCAAAAACGACAAAAAGAATCTTCTTTTCTCGTGTGCAAACTTTCTTTCCTCAAAACTATGTTCCTCCATTAAAACAAGTTTTACTTTGCATTGTCAAAATGGAACATGTTTTGAGGAGGAAAAAATTTTCACAACATCATGAAGTTTGCACACCTTATCATAATTCTACAAGAAAAATTATTTCTACATCATTCGAATTAATAATGCTCTCAAAAGTATCGCACATAGTTGAAAACCTCAACGATTCAGACTAACAAGTATCTTTTTATCCTCGATTATTGTGAGATTCTAATTTCTTCATGGTTGTTGACTAATCATTCCATAAAATATTTCAAATGATAACACCAATCAAAAGGGCATTATCAGATACCAGGGTTTATGTAACTATCGATTGAAGCATTTCCCTTTGATGTATTTGAGTCTAATTAATTAGTTCATATAGCCTTAGAGATCACTAAAGAATTCTTGATTGGGTGCTTGCTCGATTAGAAACAACATAGGTTTGAAATCAAGTGACTTAGGGTTTAAGATGTCAATGTCTTGCTGCTACTACTAGGGTGTTTGCTTGTACATTATTCATGCATCATGACACTAGTATGCATGTAAAGTCTCAAAACATAACCCTAAACCATGATAAATCGGAAAATCTCGAGTGAAAGAATGA
This sequence comes from Artemisia argyi, assembly GCA_030686995.1. Lineage (NCBI taxonomy): Eukaryota > Viridiplantae > Streptophyta > Magnoliopsida > Asterales > Asteraceae > Artemisia > Artemisia argyi. The sequence goes on from CM060687.1 coordinate 110,408,458, forward strand.
ATTAATCTGTGATCTTGTGTGTTAATTTGAGAATTATGTGCACTTAGGAAGTTTTAGAATGAGTTTTTGATTCTCCTGTTTGCTTGTTTGTGCCTGATGCATTTTTTGTGAGCATGTACATGTCATCGTATTTGAAGTCAAGATATGTTCCGTCATAATTTCAACTATTGTCAAAATGTTTCTTATGTAACTGATCTTGAGGAAGTAAAAATTGTTCAACTGTACTGTTCATGTAGTTGCATATTCTCGTTTGATCTCTGTTGTACCAATCTCTCGTGAGCGTTTTGTATTGTGTAAAATCAAGTAAAAGTTTTCATGAAAGGAATGAGAGAGGTCAAAGGGGATAAATATGTCAAAAGGCCAAACGTGATACATGATTCAAATGTTGAGAAACAAGTTTTTCAAACTCTACACCGTCGTTCTACACCGGTAAAGCAGGTGTGGAGACCAAAGCAAAGTCATTCACATTCTTTCAAATTTTCAAAATCTGTAACGCTTTTGATGCATTATAAGAATGATTTTGCTTTCATAATCTCTCACAAAATCAAATCTTCCAAAATGAACCCATGTGGTTCAACTTTAGAAGGAAATCTTTTTCTTTAGATTTTAAAACTCCATGAGAAACACTGGGTTTCTCAATCAACTTTTCAACGGAAAAAGAGTTTTAAATCTCTATGGATTCCTCGAGTGTTATGTGAAAATGAAACCCCGGTTTTCAATCCTCGTTGGAATTCAATGTAAGGAAATTGTATCGCTAAACCATTGTTTAAAAACCAAGCGTGCACTTTGTCACAACTCACCATTTCAGGTCATTTCCCAAACTTTGGGAAAAATACTATTCATCAAACACTATTCATCGTTTTACTATTCATCGTATTTGGTGTCAGTTTGACATTTCGAGAAGCATTCAGAAATTTTACTATTCATTGAACACTATTCATTGCCGGAAAAGTTTTCACTATTCACTTGCATTACTCATTTCATCGTAAATTTAGTTTACGGGTATTAAAATTCGCGTAACCGTATGGGTTTAGGTGCGAATTCATTTCATTATCAGTAAGGACATTGCATACGGACTAGAGACAGTCTGCATATCATCATAACAACATTTTCATGTTATACCACTCTTAGGATTTTCAAATTTATATATTTGATACATTTAACGTTTTCCTTATAATTATTTATAAATAAACGTTAACACCCGGTGTATAAACACGACGAATATATCTAAATATTCCCACAATGGTCCCGACATATTTTTATATCCATTATATCACCATAAAAGTTATAATATTCATTTACCCAGTATTTTGGAAATTTATTTTATTTATAACGTAAGTTTATAAATATTACGACGGTTTTCGTGAAAACTAAACAATAATCACCCGAACACTCAGTAATTGTACCCAACATATTTTTAACATTTTTACAACTTTATTTTATCCCGAATAACTTCGTTAATATTTATTTCTAGCAAACCCGGTACCCGATTATAACTAATACTTACACTAAACTACAACTAATATTACACTACATTTTCTAAGTGATCAAAACCGACTTTGCTTCTCTTTTGCACATTGAAAACCGGCCATGAGCACACCCCTAGACACATGACTTATATTTTTTAACCTCATGCATTATGTAATCTTATTATAACATAATATATTTCTATCCTAAATATGTACAAACACCTCAAACATAAACACACAAGTTTCCTTGAATCAAAAACTCATTTTCTCATCTCCTCCACTCTAACCCACGACCCAAACTCAAAATCCATGATCAAGTGATTGTTTTCCAAAGTTCAAAGCATAAAAGTTGTTCATTTTATCATCCTAATCAAGAATCTTACAACAAAAACACAAGTAACACAAGGTTTCTCATCATCTAATCACCCATTATTTCAAAGTGAGTTATCAACTTTATTTTCATGATTTCATCTAATTAACACTTGTATCTTATGGTTTTCATGCTTAATTTCATGTACAAGTTAGCTATACCACATTATTTTTGTTAACTTTTTGAACATACAAACCCTAGATTTTGATTTAGGTGTTCCTTTGTTAAATTAACATGATTACTAGTGATTAGGAACCCATGGCACCCTAAGAAGGTGTATGGTAGGATTAGTATAGCTTTGTGGTGTTTGCAAGAGATTTGGTTGAAGTAGAAACTAGTTTTGAACATGAAAAATGGATTTGTAACAAGTATTTATACATTCTGTCCCATTTTTGTAAATCCAGGAAAATCAGTAAACATAAAGTAAACTTTGGAAAAATTTTTAGAAAATACTTTCAAAAACGAATCCGTAGGCGAAAGAACGGATTAATAAGAGTTTATAACGAAGAAGTTATGATTTTTGCAAGTTTATTGACGAAAAGTATATTTTCTGAAAATACATGCTGTTGGACGTTTTTCGTCTGACAAAAAGAGGCTTTAGACGTAACCCGGAGGAGCCAAGCTGTCCAAAATATATTACTAGATACTAAGACGTAACCGTGGATATAAAGAACAAGTAAAACGGATTTATAACGACAAAGATATTCACGTTTCAATATCGGCAAAACTTATATTATTTTGACAGCTTTGGTAAAATAATACTAAAACTACGTAGTAACTCTAGATTTCTAGAAATAATACCAAGTACCCAAATTCATAACTAATGAAGTATTAGTGATTACAAGTATATTTTTATCACTACAAGGCGTTATATCAAGGATTTCAAACCGAGGATTTCAACACTAACATTGATACATACGATATATATATATATATATATATATATATATATATATATATATATATATATATATATATATATATATATATATATATATATATATATATATATATACATTTCAACTAGTTTTATTTTTCTAGTTGCCTTATTTTCCTAAGTCATGGAAAATGTATATTTTTGATAACAACAAGTATTTTTCAAAGAGTAGAGTGGTATAGGAAACATGTGCATGGGCATTCCTAACATCATTTCATGATCTAAAGTAGATCGTTCATCATTCATATTAGGTTGCGGCTAGTGTGCGCGCCTTGTTTTTCATTTCATTACATGTTCATGGTACCATCATATCAGGTGAGTTTTCATAGCCCCGTTTTCAATTCAACATTTTGATTTCAAATCCCACGGGGGAATACATTGCATCAACCATTTTAGTACGAGCCCAAGTACCAAAACATATGTACATTGCTTAAGTTGCCTTACCAAGCTGTTAAAGTCCCCTATTTATTATCATGGACCGTTAATTTGCCGATTAAGCGAGAGTGAGTGGATAGATCTATCGAGGGTGATGCCTCCATCCGCGGTAGTTATTACCAACAGTAAACGAATGCATTTCATTTGGACATTTTGGGAGTGTTCTGGTAAAACATTCGGGAGGGGCATATAATTTCATCAGTCATAACTTCGGGGTCATGAGCTTAAGGTCTATTGTACTATTTTACTTGATTTTTATCTTGCACTTTTACTTGTGGTGGCCGTACATCATTACATTTTATAAACCTATGGAATTCACCAACATTCGTGTTGACGTTTTAGTAGTGTATTTCAGGTTAAGGTAGCTCATGTGACATGCATTTGGACCTTTATGGAGTCGTGGACTCGACGCGTCTCACCATTATTTCATGCACTTATGTAAACGTTTGATCTAGTAGGACTTGTTTTCATAAACATGCAACACCTTTTGGGGACCTCATATTGTAAACTATGGATTATTTCAATGATCAAACGAAGTATTTTCCAAACGACACTTTAGGTCGTTCAATGTAACTGTAACTGTGATGCTATGACAGACACCCCCCAGGTATTCCATTCCGCTGCAAGTCAGGTAAATTGGGGGTGTGACAGATTGGCATCAGAGCTAAGGTTATAGCGAACTAGGATGAATCTTGGACCCTAGACTATAACCGCATCATCATAGCATCTCATCATTTCATCATAAGTGCATAATCATGATACATGTTGTTTCATGCATACCCTGTGCGAGTTATTTATACTCATATTTGTATATATATATCATTTTATTGACCTGGTTCACATGTGACATGTCTTCAGATACTCACCCTGACATCCTTTTATCGGATTCCGACATTGAAGATGCCTTGTCATCTTCCACTACCATTATACCACCAGTTGCACTTACACCACCATTAGCACTATTGATTTGCCATAGGAACAGGGTTTTCCTATCATTCAGCCCATACATAGAATGCCTTTTGGTAGAGTATTCAGACTTAATCTTAATGGACTTGTTAGGATGTTTATTGCAAGGGAGATAGTGTGTTTTCTTTCCTTCACTAGTAGAGCACTCACTACTCAGGTACTACCACCACCATCAGTTACTTATTACACTATTGGTCGTCCCACAGTGCGTACTTTAGTTTTACCTCTTAGATGTCGCGAGGTAGCGCGAAAGAGGATAGTATTCCATTCACTAGTACCACCATTGTCATTTTCCTTTTCCATTCCCACTTGCCATGAACTAGATAACATCTAGTAGATAATACCAATATCACGAACTCAACAGGAACATCCGCAGATTCTTTAGGAATGGTTCAGAACCTACACTATCTAAGATTTGATAGATGCACAACTTCAGACACCACTTCAGGACTATCTCGACCTTATGATGCCACGAACCTGATTTCACACAGAGGGACACCAGGAAGTCCCTAGACCAGACTTATATCCTCACTAGCTTTTACTATTATCCTAGCCACAGAAGGTGTGGGACATAGTCTAAAGAACTTGTTGTCTTTTGATTGTTGTACAAACAAATATATCAAGTGTGACTCTACTATGTAAGAAATGGTTGTGCTATTTATGATTTCGGTTCATGTAGACCGAAATTTTCATGTATTATATCCATATGTTGTGAATATGATGACTTTTATTAACTATATCCTCATGGTCTCTTATGATTTGATGAAGAGAGATTTAAGCAAACCACTCCAAGCATGACGCAAGCTGCTGTTGGACAAGTCATTGCCAAGAACATAGCCACCGCCCTCACTAAGGAACTTACTCACGTGGAATTTATGGGGTGCAATCCTCCATCCTTTAGCGGAACTAGAGACACAAAGGAATTTCTCAAATGGTTCGAAGAAATAGAAACAATATTTCAATGTGGCGACTGTCGTAAGGAAGATAAGGTTAAGTTCGCCACATGCACTTTTCAGGATCATGCCCAGGAATGGTGGACCAAACATATTAAGATGGTGGGAGTTGATGCTGCCTACTCACACTCTTGGGAGAAACTAAGAAGGATGATGGGTATAACATTTTGTGTAGGAAGTGAATTACGAGCAAAGGAACAGGAAACACTAAACTTTACCATGGTAGGAAATGATGTTGACGAGTACACTACTCATTTTCATGAATTAACACGACTAGGTTCTGCAATGGATGAACCGGAAAGCAAGAAACTTGAAAGGTACATCGGGGGACTCTCAAATGAAATTCGTATGTTGGTCATCGCATGGGAACCCGACACCATGTCTGAAGCTATCAAAATGGCGAACGAAGCAAAGGAACTCATAGTTCACGCCGAGACATCAGGAAACAATAGTGACAATAAAAGGAAGTGGAACAACAATCTAGGTTGTAATGCTGCTCAACAATCACCCAAAGGACAAGAAGTGAATAGAGCCTTTGCTGCAGAACCGTACACAAAGAGAAGGTATATTGGAAAGTTACCTTACTACAACCTGTGTAATCAACATCACCGAGGTCATTGCAGTAAAACGTGTGGAGTGTACAAGAAGCAGGGTCATCGGACTGAAGACTGTAGGAAACTCACAAATCAGAAGACCCAAGGGAGTTGCTTCAAATGTGGAAACTTAGGGCATTTCAAGAATGACTGCCCGGAGCTAAGAAACAAGGAAAATCAGGAACTTGGGAATCAAGACTGAATCGCTCGAGGAATAGCGTGAACTGTTGAAAGAGAACCGCCAGGATATTAACAACATCAAGGATAACAACAATACTTCAGCAGGAGGAGCCTTGCTTCAATATGTAAACCGTAGTTCGAGCCCTTTAGGGTTGTATCTTTCCTTTTGTACTTACCGTTGGTACGATGACATAACCTAGTTGTATTAAGCACTTTTCTATCCAATGTAATATCTATCCTTTGTTACCTCTGTGATAATCATAACCATCGTTTACTCCATTTTCTATCCCAATTGCTCAAACTTCAATCGTTTCGCAACATTTTAGCATTGTCTTATCAGGGATTTGGCTGATTTCATTTTTGATGAATTAGTAGACTATTACCATTCGACAAGATTCACCCACGTACCCAATACACCATTCAAACTATTTTACTATCATATGGGGGAAATTGTTTTACAGAAAAATTTCTGAAGTAAGCTATTTTATTACCATCCTATAAATTGATTTTCTGTCATTACACCAAGTATTTACTATTATTACACGAGGCAATTTTCATGTTATTTGAAAGAAAACATCAGGATACCATTTTTAATAACAATGCGTTGAACACCATCTAAAACTTTTGAGATAAGTTATGATATTTTGACAAAATCTAACATCGCATCATTAGTCCTCAATTGTACATAGCCTGATCACCTATGTAAAATTCAGGAAGGATTATGCCATGAAGGAAATAATTACCTTTTCAAAGGATTGTTAATAACAATCTTCATTTAAAAGTTTTGTAAACAAAGGAACTCTTCCATAAACATCCCTTTTGCCGAACTATCCCTGGATACTTACCCTACCTGTCACCCACTTAGCCATTAAGTTGGATTTTCCCATTGACTTCCCTAGGAGAGACTTTCCATATCAATTATAAGTAGGATTCCTCGATACAAGAAAAGCAATGAAAGGATTACAGAACTACTAAACAGAACTAGAGGTATATAGTGAGAGAATTCATAACTCAACAACAAATTCTAAGATACCGCGAGACCATCCGAATCATCATCTCTGACTTAGTTGTCAAATTCTATCATTTAAAGGTACTAGTTAGACTGAGCTACAGGATTGAACTCAATAAATGTCCACAGGACAACACGATAGAAATAAACCAAGCTTCTAATTGAGACTGTAGAGCAGTTCATTTAAATATGGCCTCATCCATACATAAACTTTCCTGCAGTAAGTTTTCACAAAGGACAATTGTTTGAAACAAGAATATCGATGTAGATTCCTCTAAGGCATTATGTCTCTAGAAATTTCAGATAACCTCACCTTCATACCAAGAAAGGGATCAAACCAGAACATATCTCCTCATCTACATGGGAAAACAGAATAGACATTCATCGACACAACATCAAGGGATACCTTCGTCTTGCCAATTATAACGATAAAATATTTCGGGACTTAAGTTAGTCTAAATACCTATGCTTGTAGTTATGCCTGATAGTCACCAATAGGCATTATCCAACCTCAGGAACTAAATGTTAGACATCTATGCATGTAAGCGAACATTTTCTATTCTACCATTTTATCCTTGTTAGTGTTATCACTTTTAAATAAAGTTGATGCGTTTACATAAATCACATACCTTGTGGAAAAATGATTTCTGAAATTCCTATTTTGAACAAGTACGATCCTTTTTGGTCAATCTTTAGCAACACTATTGTACAATGAGAAATATACATAGACATCAAACCTTGGTAAGCAGTCTTAATCACAACATGTTTGAAAACATTTTTCTACTTCATAACTACTGAAATTTTGAATCATCAGGAAAAATATTACTTTGTAAATCATTTGCTCCATTTTCTATATTCGTTTATTCAGAAAAGGATTTCAACTAAAACTCACAATCGCGAGACAAATTTCCAGAACTAATTTCCCTACAACATCGCTTATGCATTTAGGATTTGTGACTTGACAATAAAGAATATTTGGAATATGTGATGAAGGAATTAGGAAGGACATCACAAATTAATCACGAACTTCAGTAGTGGAGACCAAACCCAATAGACAAAGAAGGAGATATGTCTTATCATCCGTTGGAACAAAACACAAGGAATCAAGTTGTTACCTATATTCAATCCCTTTCAGATAACGCCAAGTTTGAAGGACCGAACGTTGTGGAATTAGTCACAAAGGTTTATTGTACCCATTTTAGTTATTCCTGTTAAGGAAACCGATTCACCTTGGACTTCAAGCAATCATTTCAGGATTTCCTTCAGAAACCCATTTAGATGTAAACATCACCTATCACCCTCAGAACGATGGTCAAAGCGAGAGAACAATTCAAACATAGGAAAGTATGCTCAGAGCATGAGTGATTGACCTTAGAAATGGTTGGACTAATCACTCAACATAAATCAAATTCATCTACAACAATAGTTATCACACCAACAGCGAGAAATTGGCAGAAGTTAGGTTATTACATAACACACATCATTTGGATTGGGTATCCTGAACAACAAACCATCCAGATTCAAGTGGGAGAACAAATTAAGTTAAAAACATTGCCTTGGATTGGCATGATACAAATTGGATAACAAGAGAGGTTGAACCTTTAGCATATTGGACCATTTAAGATTCATTTTAACATCGACCAACTAGCATACAAAACTTGAGTTCTAGCAGAATTCAACAGTATATATTACCAGTATCACATTTAAAACATTAAGAAGCGCAGACCATCTATTGATGGGCCAAACTCGGAAAAAGCTCAACTCACTAGTCCAGTAGGCATTCAGGAAATAACCAGGAATTTTCTACAAGTCAAGAATCAGTTACAAGTTCAATAAGTTGTAAACCATTAAAACTTCAAGTTGGTAGGCAGAGTTATGTTGAAAGTTCTGCCTAGGAAAGGCATGATATCATTCAGAAAACTTGGAAAGTTAAACTCGATATACACTGGACCAGGTAATATTTCAGACAGAGTAGGTCTAGTGGCCGTCAGACTTGAGCCTTGTTAGAGAACAACAGGATTACACAACCATGTATTATCATTTTTTTTCAGATTAGTCACTCATAATCCCATTTGGAAAGGAATCCAACCCAAAGTCAAACATAAACCTTGTAGGAGATCAAGTAGAAATCATGGACAGTTAGGTCGAACAGTTGAAGCAGAGTCGAATTCCTATCGTGAGAGTTCGCTGGAATTCTCGAATATCATCACCTTTTCACCAATACGTTTTCAGAGACCAACATAAACTGAACTTCGGGACGAAGTTCCTTTTAGAGGGGAAGACTGTCACAACTCACCATTTCAGGTCATTTCCCAAACTTTGGGAAAACACTATTCATCAAACACTATTCATTGTTTTACTATTCATCATATTTGGTGTCAGTTTGACATTCCGAGAAGCATTCAGAAATTTTACTATTCATTGAACACTATTCATTGCCGGAAAAGTTTTCACTGTTCACTTGCATTACTCATTTCATCGTAAATTTAGTTTACGGGTATTAAAATTCGCGTAACCGTATGGGTTTAGGTGCGAATTCATTTCATTATCAGTAAGGACATTGCATACGGACTAGAGACTGTCTGCATATCATCATAACAACATTTTCATGTTATACCACTCTTAGGATTTTCAAATTTATATATTTGATACATTTAACGTTTTCCTTATAATTATTTATAAATAAACGTTAACACCCGGTTTATAAACACGACGAATATATCTAAATATTCCCACAATGGTCCCGACATATTTTTATATCCATTATATCACCATAAAAGTTATAATATTCATTTACCTAGTATTTTGGAAATTTATTTTATTTATAACGTAAGTTTATAAATATTACGACGGTTTTCGTGAAAACTAAACAATAATCACCCGAACACTCAGTAATTGTACCCAACATATTTTTAACATTTTTACAACTTTATTTTATCCCGAATAACTTCGTTAATATTTATTTCTAGCAAACCCGGTACCCGATTATAACTAATACTTACACTAAACTACAACTAATATTACACTACATTTTCTAAGTGATCAAAACCGACTTTGCTTCTCTTTTGCACATTGAAAACCGGCCATGAGCACACCCCTAGACACATGACTTATATTTTTTAACCTCATGCATTATGTAATCTTATTATAACATAATATATTTCTATCCTAAATATCTACAAACACCTCAAACATAAACATACATGTTTCCTTGAATCAAAAACTCATTTTCTCATCTCCTCCACTCTAACCCACGACCCAAACTCAAAATCCATGATCAAGTGATTGTTTTCCAAAGTTCAAAGCATAAAAGTTGTTCATTTTATCATCCTAATCAAGAATCTTACAACAAAAACACAAGTAACACAAGGTTTCTCATCATCTAATCACCCATTATTTCAAAGTAAGTTATCAACTTTATTTTCATGATTTCATCTAATTAACACTTGTATCTTATGGTTTTCATGCTTAATTTCATGTACAAGTTAGCTATACCACATTATTTTTGTTAACTTTTTAAACATACAAACCCTAGATTTTGATTTAGGTGTTCCTTTGTTAAATTAACATAATTACTAGTGATTAGGAACCCATGGCACCCTAAGAAGGTGTATGGTAGGATTAGTATAGCTTTGTGGTGTTTGCAAGAGATTTGGTTGAAGTAGAAACTAGTTTTGAACATGAAAAATGGATTTGTAACAAGTATTTATACATTCTGTCCCATTTTTGTAAATCCAGGAAAATCAGTAAACATAAAGTAAACTTTGGCAAAATTTTTAGAAAATACTTTCAAAAACGAATCCGTAGGCGAAAGATAGGATTAAAAAGAGTTTATAACGAAGAAGTTATGATTTTTGCAAGTTTATTGACGAAAAGTATATTTTCTGAAAATACATGCTGTTGGACGTTTTTCGTCGGACAAAAAGAGGCTTTAGACGTAACCCGGAGGAACCAAGCTTTCCAAAATACATTACTACATACTAAGACGTAACCGTGGATATAAAGAACAAGTAAAACGGATTTATAACGACAAAGATATTCGCGTTTCAATATCGGCAAAACTTATATTATTTTGACTGCTTTTGGTAAAATAATACTAAAACTACGTAGTAACTCTAGATTTCTAGAAATAATACCAAGTACCCAAATTCATAACTAATGAAGTATTAGTGATTACAAGTATATTTTTATCACTACAAGGCGTTATATCAAGGATTTCAAACCGAGGATTTCAACACTAACATTGATACATACGATATATATATATATATATATATATATATATATATATATATATATATATATATATATATATATATATATATATATATATATATATATATACATTTCAACTAGTTTTATTTTTCTAGTTGCCTTATTTTCCTAAGTCTTGGAAAATGTATATTTTTGATAACAACAAGTATTTTTCAAAGAGTAGAGTGGTATAGGAAACATGTGCATGGACATTCATAACATCATTTCATGATCTAAAGTAGATTGTTCATCATTCATATTAGGTTGCGGCTAGTGTGCGCGCCTTGTTTTTCAGCTCATTACATGTTCATGGTACCATCATATCAGGTGAGTTTTCATAGCCCCGTTTTCAATTCAACATTTTGATTTCAAATCCCACGGGGGAATACATTGCATCAACTATTTTAGTACGAGCCCAAGTACCAAAACATATGTACATTGCTTAAGTTGCCTTACCAAGCTGTTAAAGTCCCCTATTTATTATCATGGACCGTTAATTTGCCGATTAAGCGAGAGTGAGTGGATAGATCTATCGAGGGTGACGCCTCCATCCGTGGTAGTTATTACCAACAGTAAACGGATGCATTTCATTTTGACATTTTGGGAGTGTTCTGGTAAAACATTCGGGAGGGGCATAAAATTTCATCAGTCATAGCTTCGGGGTCATGAGCTTAAGGTCTATTGTACTATTTTACTTGATTTTTATCTTGCACTTTTACTTGTGGTGGCCGTACATCATTACATTTTATAAACCTACGGAATTCACCAACATTCGTGTTGACGTTTTAGCAATGTATTTCAGGTTATTAAGGTAGCTCATGTGACATGCATTTGGACCTTTATGGAGTCGCGGAGTCGACGCGTCTCACCATTATTTCATGCACTTATGTAAACGTTTGATCTAGTAGGACTTGTTTTCATAAACATGCAACACCTTTTGGGGACCTCATATTGTAAACTCTGGATTATTTCAATGATCAAACGAAGTATTTTCCAAACGACACTTTAGGTCATTCAATGTAACTGTAACTGTGATGCTATGACAGACACCCCCAGGTATTCCATTCCGCTGCAAGTCAGGTAAATTGGGGGTGTGACAGATTGGCATCAGAGCTAAGGTTATAGCGAACTAGGATGAATCTTGGACCCTAGACTATAACCGCATCATCATAGCATCTCATCATTTCATCATAAGTGCATAATCATGATACATGTTGTTTCATACATACCCTGTGCGAGTTATTTATACTCATATTTGTAAATATATATCATTTTATTGACCTGGTTCACAAGTGACATGTCTTCAATTACTCACCCTGACATCCTTTTATCGGATTTCGACATTGAAGATGCCTTGTCATCTTCCACTACCATTATACCACCAGTTGCACTTACACCACCATTAGCACTATTTATTTGCCATAGGAACAGGATTTTCCTATCATTCAGCCATTACATAGAATGCCTTTTGGTAGAGTATTCAGACTTAATCTTAATGGACTTATTAGGATGTTTATATCCATGTTTCCTCGATCTAATGTACGCTTCAGTGCATTATTTCTTGGTAAAGAAGAGAAATCTTCTTTTTATCGCCAAATACTTTCCCTTCTATGATTTTTTCGGAAAGTATTTGTGCAAAACTTGGTGGTACCATGAGATTTTGATTGAAAATCAAATTGAATCTAAATTTTGACAAAATTTTTCACTCAATCAATGACTTTAATATTTTATGACAATACTTCAGTTTTAACATCCGTCATTGATTGAGGGAGAGAGTGATTTCTCAAATTTCATGTATCGTCAAAACTCTCCACATTTTGTACAAAAACCTTGAAATAAAACCATTTGTAATGGTTATGTGTCAGAATGAAAACATTTTCAAAGAGTTTTCGTTATAACTTCAAATCTTTTGTAAACTCATCAAATCTGACACATAACAACCTCCCTCACAGATTGAGGGGGAGCAGAAAAAGTTTCTTTTATCAGAAAATATTAAAACTGACCGCATTTCTCTCCCAAAAGCTTTCTTATTTAAATCAATTGAGATCCAAAATCTCAAAAGATTTGAAATTTTTGATCGGGGGAGAGAATGTGATTTAAATATGAAATCTGATAATCAAACGTGATCTTTTGGACTCAATAATTGGCTCCCACATATGTGCTAAACTCTTTCGAATATCGATGCACATATTGAGGGGGAGCAAAAGGTGTTTGTGGAAGTTATACCAAAGACCGACCATTTATCTTTATGCATGGAGTTATAAGGATGGTTAAGGTTAGGTATGAGTTCCCATGATCCACCAGAACCGGAAGGATCTTCCCAGGGACAATCCATATATAGATTAGAAGTCCTTAGGAATGATTAAAAAAAGGAGTAAAGTGAGAAAGGGAAGAGTGCGGAGTGAGATAGAGCTAGGAAACCCAACAACGTTCTAGTGGTGAAGTCTCAGTAAGCACTGAAGGGGTTGAAGAATTAAAAAGAATTGAAATGAGAAAAGGTGAAAAGAAATAGCCCTCCAAACATTCAACCTTAAGGCAGAAACCGGGTTCAATTCATAATCTACTGGCGGTTACTAAGGTAACACCGGTATTGAAGACAAGACGTCATGGACCCAGTGACGCACTGCACTAAACTTCCCAACCACTCAAGTTCTCTTAAAAGAGCTTGTTTCAATCTTACGGGGAACCCTGTGCAATGTATCGACCGCTCATTGCAAGCTATGTTGATACCTAAAACAGGAGACGCCTCCCCAGTCTCCAGGAGCGGATCAAAACACACTATTGAGTCTAGAGCCATGAGATCATCCATAAATCTCGTTAAGACATACTTCCAAATATGCTTATTGTTTCACACAATGTGGAAAATAAGACAAAATGTTTAGAGTCCTACGCATTATCCTTGTGGTATTGCCAGAACATCCGAGTGATATGAAAATATTCACAATGAAGATGGAAATCCTTCTAGAGCAAACATTACTCAAGCTCTTGGTAGGTGACATGTGAGATCCATCTTGGATCAATGATCAAGTGACAACTGGAAAGCAACGTGCGATTCAACTTTGAATCAAACTTGTTGCAGGATATGGATTGACGGATACTTTTGCTAAAACCTCTCAATGTGCTCTCAAACTAATTTTTCGAGCACATTGATTGTGTATAATCTTTCAAACAAAAGTATTTTTTTGATGGAAATGTGATTCAAAGCTTAAAACTCTCGTCGTGTCTCAAAAATGTTTATTATTTGACACGCGAGTGATTTATATAAATCAATTTCTCATCAATCAGTGAATATAAATTCACCGATTCACTCTATCGTGCTGTCTGCTTTGTGACGTTCCGGTATGAGAACATGCTTAGTATGAAGATTCAAAAGTGGATTCTTTTGAAAATTCATCACTGCAAGCTGGAAATTCCTGTCAAGGAGAGTCTTCTTTAAAAGAGACTCTACCTGATCACAGGTCGGTTTTCACAAAACCGGAGGGTAGTTTATCCTCGCAGAACGAATGACAAAGCCATATTCGTTCGCTATCTTTATTGCTAACTGTTTTGTTTCAGGGACACATATAAAGATGGCGTTGATGGCTCCTATTTCCTGCTGAATCGGGTCAATCCATACCTCATGCTCACATATCCTACGTGCTATCAATGATGATCACGAATGATGAGAGACTTACTACAACAAATGTTGAGAGACTACCTGAAGGATCGAGTGTGTATTCGAAGATCGATTTGAAGGCAATACGACTAAGGATGAGCTCGGAGATTTATTTTGGCTGATGATCTCAAATAAAGCTCAAAGATCACTCACCTCAAAGGAACTGAAATCACAAGTTCATTGCTTGATGTACAAAGTGTGCTGAAAAGTGAAGAATCAGAACCTACGAGCTACAAAGTCAAGAATTCTTGAAGATCAAAGAGCTTAATTTCCAAAGGTGACCTCGCTTAGGGGGAGATTGTTAGGAATGCAAATATTCCTATAAAAGACTCGGTCACCTAAACATTGTAATAGCCTTAAGATAGCTCGTAGTTAGTTTATTATTTAGTTAGTTTTAGATTAAGTAACACCGTGGAAGAAGGACGGGTCTTTACCCACTGTATGCCTGATCTACAGCCCGGGTGTGGGCGTTTTATCTTTTTTGTAGGAAACTATAAATACCCCTCTCCACATGTGGAGAGGGTTGGAGCTTCAATTATTCTCAATCTAATATCTCACATTTTCTCTCATCTCTCTCTCTCTAGGAATCCTCCCAACTTCTATCTCTCTCTAATCTCTTCTACTATTATTATTCTTCTTCCATAATTCTAACACAAAACCATGCATGCTATGATTATTGATATTCGACAACTCCATAACACTAGTACCTTACCCATGAGTCCCAATCGTCCCAAAACAATATGTACAAGATATGACTCGACTTAGCAACCATGTAATCAATTAGACAATTAACTAAGGGTTTAAATAAATAACAATGATGCACTAAAGATGAGTGCATACAAGGAAGGCTAAGGCGATTTGGGTGTACATTTGGGGTGGATTGTAAACAAATTCTTCCTTTAAGTAAAATGCTTAAAGTTAGAAACGAAAAAGATAGGCTCGGAGGGGTGTACTAGGGGTATCGTGTACTAAAAATGAGTACATCGCAAAGGTGTGGGAAAAATTAATTGACTTTACTAGTCAAGGTAATTGACTTAAATGGTCAAGTAATTATGATACGGGTTTAACACAAGGGTGATCCTAATGCCTCTTATCATGTAGTATATCCTAACTACACGAATGTAGTCTTACTAGCGGTCTTGGGATGCATCACTAACACAAGTTATAGAATCTATGTGCTACCGGTATGCTCATAAGCACTAATAATGAATGCTTTTCCTAATAAATCTAAAGGCTAACCTCACATATTTGGGTTGAAATTTTTTTTGAGTGGTACGGTTTTTGTGCTAGTTATACAACTCCTATCCATGAGACGCTCATTAAGGCTAAAGCTTCACTCCTAAATGTTGTAAAAAATTTTAAATTTGGCGCTAAAATTACCCTAACAAGTATTTCTCTTAGTTTTATTACACACCTACTATTGAACAAACAAACTCAAGTGCAATTGTATTCTCTAAGATATCATCATTTACCCTCTCCTTACACTTAGGCTGAACATTGTCCCCAATGTTCAATAAATAGATGTAAAAGTAAATAAGGTAAAAGAATGAAAACAAATACTCCCCTTATTCGTTCGGTGTGGATAAATCGTGAGGTGAAGGGGGTGAGTTAATGGCTTCCTTCATCCTAAAACTACCCGGATAATATTGGTTGATGGGTGGGTCGGTTCCTCTTTTGTCTCCTAGATGTAAACCTAAGGATGGAAAGGTGTGTAAAGATCGAGGTTCCGGTTCATCAACACTAGGATATTCCCTAGAACTAAGAGTAAGGTTATCACTACCAGTATTCAAACATATATCCTCTAGTGGTGCTTGGTCCAAGGGTTCTACTTCAATTGGGGTTCCTATAGTCTCTTCTGCTTCTTCCGGGTAAGTCATGGGTGGTGTGTATGCCTCAAATGATGGTAGGACTTGTGGGGTACTTGGTGGGCTTTGGTTTTCTACTATCTCTTCCATCTTATCAAGATCACCTATGTGTTCATCTTGTATTATGGTAGTGCCTAACCATGAAATGCACCTAGGTGTCTCAACTATAATCATATTATCCCCAAACAAACTTTTCGATTGAGCCTTCCAACTTGAAAATAGGTCTACACTTACGTTTTTTGGGTCCCATGTTCCACTCTTGTATTGGGCGTGAACCTCAAAGTTTTCCCATGTGTTTTTAACATCATATTCCCAAAACTCCCCATCTGTTACATAGTCAAGCCTCTTTTGGGTTTCGTAGTCGATACGAGTATGAAATAATTGAAGTAGAGGCAATAAATCCAGATCATGGTGAAGGACTTTTTGTAGTAAGTATTTGAAACGAGTCCATGCATCGGGAAAAGATTCACCATGATATTGTCGAAACATCAAGATGTCATTTTGAAGTGAAAAGGGTAGATTTTGTGATGGATTTGATCGATTGGATGAAAATTTTGGCGAATTCGTGTTCTCCATAATGATGAATGGAAGAGTCAATGGAAAGGTTTTTACGAACAAAGACACAAAAAAAAAAGATAGACTAAAGAAAGCTAATAAAAAGAAAATAAAAATCTCACTAAAAAGGAATCTAATGAGTATACCTAATCAAAATAAATTTCAACCTAAACAATAACTATTCCCCGGCAGCGGCGCCAAAAACTTGATGCGTGGAATTGCGCCCTCGCAAAAGGTTTTACCTCTTAAGGGATCTTGAGAAGCTTGCAATCCCCACCAGGCAGTGTACCTGTTCGTTGTAGTATAGTATAGTGACAAGTTTCGGGGGATTGATCGTTCAACTCAAAGAATAGTGTTCGTTAGGGTTAAAACTCACTAAAACTAGGTCTAGAGGTAAGGGATGATTCTTTTTGTATTTTTATATTTTTAGGAAAGCAAGTAAAAATCTCGGTTTTGGAAGGAGTGGGCGGAATTAGTTGGTAGTCAACTAACCCAATTAACTAAAGATGCAATCAAAATAAAATATACTAAACTTAAACTAATTTGTGGTGTAAACAATAATGAGAGAGCATTGTATTTACTTAGATTTCACTACTCCTTAGCTATCTTTTACAGGTTGATTAGCTTGTTACAATTGCATGGATGACGGGTTATATTCCTTAATACCATTTGTAGGGCTGTGTACGATCTTCCCTAACTCTATAAGCTTCTACCTCTTCCTATGTCGAGCCAACTACTAGCTCCTAACATGGCCTCATTAGTAGTTACCTATGCATTAAATACAACCAATATATCGTAGTACAACTCCGATCATGTTTCTTAAGATGTTCAAGCAAGTTACCAATTGGAAGTCTGCCAGTTTTCTTAAGCCTAACATCGAATTCATTCATCCACAACAATTATAAACAAACAACCAACCCATAATCGATATCTAAGTTTCATTACATCTAAGCAAACACGAAGAAAACCTAGCCTAGCATGTTAAAGAGAAGACAAGTGTAAGATATAATCAAACAACACATAGACATATTGAATGATTTGATAAAGTACTTATCTTCAATTAAGCATGGAAGAAACAAGGGGTTGAAACCCTTGAAAAAGCTGTAAAATTTGTCTAGGGTTTATTCCCTCAAAGTTGCACGCAATGAATGAAAACTAGAAAACTATATATAGATTTTGTCTCCTGAAGGCGTCAAGAGCAATGTGTGACGCCGTCAAAATAAACTTGTATTGCCTAGATCCACTTTTGACTCCATCACGCTTTATGGGTTATTGGCCGTCACTCTTTGCAGTTACTCTTGATGGCCTTGACAAATTTGTACGTGACGTCGTCACGAGCCCTTCACAAAAAATTCTGTCGTGTCACGTGTATTTGATTTATCCACCCTTTTGTCAACTCATGACACCGTCACTAGCACCTTGTGACGCCGTCAAATGCAATTTCCAGCATGCTTTTGAGACTTTGTCGTTTTCTTCACTTTTTTGCTCCAAAAACGTCCAAAATGCTTCCTTGTGTAAAATTCCTCTCAGAAGTACCTAAAATGACAAAAGGAATGATTTAGGGCAATATTTGATCAAATAATCTCGACTTTGGCCTTAAATGACCCCCCAAAAGTGGTACACTTTTCTTCATCAAATACCCTTACACTTGAGATTTGCTTGTCCTCAAGCAAATGCGCTTTTATTCTAATCAAAATACAAGTTAGGGGTCATTTAACACTAATATAAAAGTAATTGCAACAAATAATCGTTCCACTTCAACAAAAAACAAGCACGGAAATTATACACTAGCACCTCATAAATAGTGTTTAGATACTCACATCTCTTGGGTGTAATAAAGTGTATATCACAATATGGAAATGGAAAACATCTCTCACTACCTGTCATAGCAAATAGATTACCATAGGCTTGGGAAAGGATCAAACCTTCACCACTTGGCGTAAGCACCTAGGATAAACTATCAAAGAGGTTTTTTAAAGGGTTATAACGTGAGGTGTAGGGATAGGATAAACACGGTTTTTGTTCGATAAAGGCAATATTTACTGGTGGCGAGTTAATCATCTTGGTCAATTACATGTACAATGTGGCATTGCTAAGCCAAGACTCGACTCGACTTAAGCTAATCAAAAACTAACAAAAACATAAAACAAACATAGAATAAAATGGGATAGTAGTCCGTATGTTTTTTTTCTCTTTTTCTTTTTCTCTTTTTTTTCTTTTTTTCTTTAT
Source organism: Artemisia argyi (assembly GCA_030686995.1). Taxonomy (NCBI): domain Eukaryota; kingdom Viridiplantae; phylum Streptophyta; class Magnoliopsida; order Asterales; family Asteraceae; genus Artemisia; species Artemisia argyi. The sequence continues at coordinate 110,427,928 of CM060687.1, forward strand.
TTTTCCGATTTTTTTTATTTTTTTTATTTTTTTAATTTTTTTGCATACAATCTTGCCCTACCATCCAAAATAATACATCATAGGGAATTTGCATTCCCCTTACACTTGAACTTTTACATACTTTACAATTAACTATTCTAATGACTCGAGTTAAGATAATCAAAACACTTGGAGTACTTTTTAAGATTAACGCACATATGGGGGTAATATATGAAGTTCTTCCCCATTACTCCATAACACTACTTTACCCATGAGTCCCAATCGTCCCAAAACAATATGTACAAGATATGACTCGACTTAGCAACCATGTAATCAATTAGACAATTAACTAAGGGTTTAAACAAATAACAATAATGCACTAAAGATGAGTGCATACAAGGAAGGCTAAGGCGATTTGGGTGTACATTTAGGGTGGATTGTAAACAAATTCTTCCTTTAAGTAAAATGCTTAAAGTTAGAAACGAAAAAGATAGGCTCGGAAGGGTGTACTAGGGGTATCGTGTACTAAAAATGAGTACATCGCAAAGGTGTGGGAAAAATTAATTGACTTTACTAGTCAAGGTAATTGACTTAAATGGTCAAGTAATTATGATACGGGTTTAACACAAGGGTGATCCTAATGCCTCTTATCATGTAGTAAATCCTAACTACACGAATGTAGTCTTACTAGCGGTCTCGGGATGCATCACTAACGAAAGTTATAGAATCTAAGTGCTACCGGTACGCTCATAAGCACTAATAATGAATGCTTTTCCTAATAAATCTAAAGGCGAACCTCACATATTTGGGTGGAAATTTTTTTTGAGTGGTACGGTTTTTGTGCTAGTTATACAACTCCTATCCATGAGACGCTCATTAAGGCTAAAGCTTCACTTCTAAATTTTGTAAAAAAATTTAAATTTGGCGCTAAAATTACCCTAACATGTATTTCTCTTAGTTTTATTACACACCTACTATTGAACAAACAAACTCAAGTGCAATTGTATTCTCTAAGGTATTATCATTTACCTTCCCCTTACACTTAGGCTGAACATTGTCCCCAATGTTCAATAAATAGACGTAAAAGTAATTAATGTAAAAGAATGAAAACAAATGCTCCCCTGATTCGTTCGGTGTGGATAAATCGTTAACATGGTTAAATCCTCCTCCAAGAAAATAAATGTTGAAAGCTTCCCTTCTGAAATAATAAATCATCTTTTTGTCCAATATAAACTGTTAAACCTGAGAAAATAATCATGGCAACCTCGCGTAAAATCGGCGGCAATCTATATATATAAGGATATAATTTGTGGAATGAATGTTTGCAGATTTCCTGGAATTTATAAACTAAAGAATTAACAAAAACTTTAAGACTCCGTTAGAAAAACAAAACTTTCAAAATTTCCAGATTTTTACACCTGACGCCGTCAGGTGTTAATCCTGACGTCGTCAGAGTGTTCTGACAGAATCTCATGTTAAGTTTCCGGAAAATTTTCTGAAAAAACTTATGCCTTTTATTCCTAGAATTTCCTTCAAAACATCATTATGACTCGATACAAGCATTTGACTCAAACAAATGCTAATGTGCATGTTCATTTAATATTTTTGTGATTCATGTTCAATCCCGTTCTTATAAACAAATTTAGATTTCCCTTACACTTATCTTTTGCAAAATACCTTCATATGTAGTTAAGGCGATGTTAAAAACAAAATAAAGCATTTTCACAATTTACTTTGAAACATGAGCCACAAACAATGAAAATAAAACATGCATACGGAAACAAATAAAATCAAATAAACAAATAATCAAACAAATAAATAAAATAAAAACAGCAAACAATTTAAAACATGGATTGGGTTGCCTCCCAAGAAGCGCTTGTTTTTGTTCGAGTCACGAGCCTGATTCTACCCTTATTTAATGGAAATAGGGGAGGTTTTTTCTACACTTAGGATTAAGTGCGGGTGGAAGTAGCGATACACACCCTTAGGGTGGAAATATGCCACGTGAGGTGAAGGGGGTGAGTGAATGGCTTCCTTCATCCTAAAACTACCCGGATAATATTGGTTGATGGGTGGGTCGGTTCCTCTTTTGTCTCCTAGATGTAAACCTAAGGATGGAAAGGTGTGTAAAGATTGAAGTTCCGGTTCATCAACACTAGGAAATTCCCTAGAACTAAGAGTAAGGTTATCACTACCAGTATTCAAACCTATATCCTCTAGTGGTGCTTGGTCCAAGGGTTCTACCTCAATTGGGGTTCCTATAGTCTCTTCTACTTCTTCCGGGTAAGTCACAGGCGGTGTGTATGCCTCAAATGATGGTAGGACTTGTGGGGTACTTGGTGGCCTTGGGTTTTCTACTATCTCTTCCATCTTATCAAGATCACCTATGTGTTAATCTTGTATTATGGTAGTGCCTAACCATGAAATGCACCTTGGTGTCTCAACTATAATCTTATTATCCCCAAACAAACTTTTCGATTGAGCCATCCAAATTGAAAATAGGTCTACACTTACATTTTTTTGGTACCATGTTCCACTCCTGTATTGGGCCTGAATCTCATAGTTTTCCCATGCGTTTTTAACATCATATTCCCAAAACTCCCCATCTGTTACACAGTCAAGCCTCTTTTGGGTTTCGTAGTCGATACGAGTATGAAATAATTGAAGTAGAGGCAATAAATCCAGACCATAGTGAAGGACTTTTGTTAGAAAGTATTTGAAACAAGTCCATGCATCGGGAAAGATTCGCCATGATATTGTCGAAACATCAATATGTCATTTTGAAGTGAAAAGGGTAGATTTTGTAATAGATTCGATCGATTGGATGAAAAATTTGGCGAATTCCCGTTTTCTTCACTTTTTTGCTCCAAAAACGTCCAAAATGCTTCCTTTTGTAAAATTTCTCTCAAAAGTACCTAAAATGACAAAAGGAACGATTTAGGGCAATATTTGATCAAATCATCTCGACTTTGGCCTTAAATGACCCGCCAAAAGCGGTACACTTTTCGCTTCATCAGTTAACATAATCTCTACTGCACCCCCTTCATGGCTAAATTTTTTGACAAACCTCTCCTTGAGATCCTTCTAACCAGTGATATTGTGCTAGTCCAACCGCTTGAATCATATGACTGTGTAGAATCGTTGCACATGTCTGATTTCTAGGATTGATTCAAAATCAAACAAGCATCATGTAGACATCATTCAACAACATCATGAAGGAAACAAAGAAGATGAGTTTGAACCCTTTATAACTGATATATATATAAACTGAATTGGGTTGAATTGATTACAGACTTTTGACCTCTTGATGACATCAAATAATTACATTTTATTAGCATCATTTATCCTATGTATATTGCTTGTTTTGTATTATTATATATGGGAATTGATACTTAATCATTTACTTTAGTAATTCTCAGGTAAAAACAAGCAATTGGTGAAAGTTAGTGATTTTGGACGAAATATTGAGGTAAATGATCAAGATTGGAAAAGTCTGCTGAACAGACGAGATTAAAGAACATTGCCTGACTTTGAAGCATGCGCCGCATTTGATTATATCATGCGTCGCATATGAAACTTTGGTCAACGAAGAAGAACCAACTTGTTCTACTCCAGATACGCCGCATTACATTTCATACATACGGCATATCACTCACAACACTTCACTAAAAGATGATCCAAGACACAGAAGAATATGCGCCGCATAAGAGTTAAAGATACACTACATCTAAAGGCGGTGAAAGAATATTCGTGAATATTATTATCTTGGACCTGATAAGGCGAAAAATGATCCGTTTTTAGGGGGTCATTTAAGCCCGAATCCGACTTTATTTGATCAAATATTGCCCTAAATCGTTCCTTTTGTGATTTTAGGTGATTGGAGAGTGAATTCTGGAAAAGAAGCTATTTTGGACGTTTTTGGAGCATAAAAGTGAAGAAAACGGCTAAGTACCAAATTTGCATGCTGAAAATACAAGGTGACGGCGTCAAGACTACCTTCTTGACGGCGTCAGACATGGAGAATTAAACATCGTAGCTGGTGACGGCGTCAGATGGACTGGTGACGGCGTCAAAGTGGCTAAAATATTATACCGTGGGTGGTGACGGCGTCACGTAGGCCGTCATAAGTGGATCAAGGCCGTCCGAGGAAGTTTATGGTGGCGAGGTGACGGCGTCAGAATTAACTCTTGACGCCGTCAGACTGTTTTTCCTATATATAGTTTTCTAGTTTTTTCATTAAAGAGAGAGAAGTTTTGGTGAAACCCTAAAGACGATTTTGGTGCCTCTTTCACAGGTTTTTCAAGGGTTCCAAACCCTTGAGACCTTGCATTGTAATTGAGATAAGTGTACTTTCAATTCAATCAATATGTCTATGTGTTGGTTGTTTATCTCTTGTTCTTGTCTCAATTCCATTATGCTAGGCTAGATCTCTCTTGTGTTTGCTTAGATCTAATGAAACCTAGATGTTGATTATGTGTTGATTACTTGTCTATTCTTGTTTTGAATGAATGATTTATATGTTAGGCTTAAGAAAACTGGCAGATCTCCAAATGGTAACATGCTTGAACGTGTTAAGAAACATGAACCGAGGCGTACTAGGTCTTTATTGGTTGTATTTAATGCATGAGCCACTGTTTACAATCCCTATAGTTGTGCTGGGTCATGGTGTAGGAGGAGATAAGAGCTCATAGAGTTGGGGAGTTATGTATGCCACTCCACGAATGGTATTAAGGAATACAACCCGTCATTCATACAAGTGTAACAAGTAATTAACATGTAAAAGATATCTAGGGAGTAATGAAGTCTAAGTAAACACAATTTCTCCAACCACTGCTCACAACCTTAGTTTAATTTAGTTTGTTTTCATTTTTATTATTTTATTTTGATTGCATCTTAGCTTTGGGTTAGTTGAATAGCAACTAATTCCGCCCACTCTTCCAAAACCCGAGATTTTACTTGCTTTCATAAAAATATAAAAATACAAAAAGAATCATCCCTCACCTTTAGAACTATTAATTAGGTTTTCTAATCCTAGCGACACTATTCCTAAGCTGAACGATCAATCCCCCGGTACTTGTCACTATACTATACTACAACGATCAGGTACACTGCCTGGTGGGGGTTGTAAGCCTCGTGAGATCCCTCGAGAGGTAAAGCAAGGTGCGATTCCCAAATATGTTTTTAAGAAACAAACCGATCATGATTCTCCACAATATTTAATGAACATGTATATTCGTATTTGTTAGAGTCAAATGCTTGTATTGAGTCATAATGAAGTTTTGCAGGATTTTCCAGGAAGTAGGACCAAGTTTTTCCAGAAATTTTCCGGAAACTTAGCATAAGAATTTCTGCAGGTCCATTCTGACGGCGTCAGGGTATTGCTCTTGACGGCGTCAGGATGTAAAATCTGGAAATTTTACCGGTTTTGTTTTTCTAACGGAGTCTTATAGTTTTTGTGAATTATTAAGTTTTATAATCTCCAGGAAATCTGCAAACTTCATTCCACAAGCATTATATCTTACTTTGTTTTCTAGGATTTAGTAACTTATATAGGATGCCGCCGATTTTACGCGAGGTTGCCTTGTCTACTTTTGTCAGGATTTACAGGTTATTTGTGACAAGAAGATGATTTATATTCTGGAAGGGAAGCTTTGATTGTTCGTTTTCTTGGAAGAAGATTTAACCTGGCCAACCTAAAATCCATACCGAGCGAATCAGGGGAGTATTTGATTTCATTCTCTTTACTTTTTAACTTTTACATTCTTTACTTGAACATTGGGGACAATGTTCATCTTAAGTGTAAGGGGAGGGTAAAAAGATGATACCTTACATATGCACTTTCGCTTGAGTTTGTTTTGTTTGATAGTAGATAAGTAATAAAACTACGAGAAATACTTGTTAGTGTAATTTTAGCGCCAAATTTAAAATTTTTTACAACATTTAGGAGTGAAACTTTAGCCATAGCAAGCGTCTCATGGATAGGAGGTTGTATGACTAGCACATAACCGTATATTCAGAAAAATTTTCCACCCAAAAATGTGAGGTTCGCCTTTAGATTTGATAGGAAAAGCATTCATTATTGGTGCTTATGAGTGTACCGGTAGTATTTAGATTCCAGAACTTGCGTTAGTGATGCATCCCGAGACCGCTAGTGAGACTACATTCGTGTGGTAGGATTTACTACATGATAAGAGGCATTAGGATCACCCTTGTGTTAAACCCGTATTATAATTACTTGACCATTTAAGTCATATTACTTGGCTAGTTAAGTCAACTAATTTTTCCCACACCCTTAGCGTTGTACTCATTTTTAGTACACGAAACCCCTAGTGATATCAGGTCTTTAGATTTTCCATATTGGGAGATGCTCCATATCAGAATTCTAGATGCACCATATCGGGTCAGTTTCAAACTTGATGGCTACGTTTACTTATAGATGCGGCGCATATGACTCTACCAGATGCACCGTATCAATCACGATTCAAAATATATAAATGCCAAACTCATTAACGAATTAGGGTATCATTGGGGAGCCTTAGGGTCTTTCCCAATCGATCAAAGCGCTTCCAAACAGCAGAAGATCAACCTTGAAAACCTAATTATCCTTGAAGAGCATCTCTAATCATTGTTAGCGTATCATATTCATTATGTTTAATACACTATTCATTATGATTATGTTTATCTACCTTGTTACAGAGATTATGGGCTAACACCCTTATGTGTTAGCCAAGTTTATAAGTATTTGATGTTTTGATTTGTTTCTAATTCTATTGGTTGCTCAGTCTTCGTTTTAATTACTAATGTTAAGTAGTTTTGATTTATTGTATTAGTAAGCTTTATTCCATTAGGATTGATGGGCTTGTGGCCACCATACCGCTCCCCTTAAATTGCTTTCCCATCGATTAAAGTTTATATGATGTTTTTTTTGGTAAACTGTATTTGTGCATTGATAACCTTTGTGTTTAGTTGAGTCTTCTGGGCTACCATACCTGTTTCTCACCTACTTATCTAGTGTCTAGAAGGTAGGATAAACATAAGTAATTATTAAGAGTTTACTCTCCGATTTCTAGGATCCAACGAGACAGATTAGATTATGATACTCATCATATAAAACTAGCAATAAAACAAGTGACATGCTACTTAATCATAAACATTGTAATTATTAAGTAGCTTTATGCGGATTCCAATTAGAATCGAATCTAGACTCAAAGGAAACGAGAGGTAGGATTGACCGCGCCTAGTCGTGAGCACCGTCACTGCAGGTCTTAGGAATTTATCAAAACTTAATCATATATGACTAAACTTGGTTAATACATTCTTCTTATCTTTGATATCTTCAAATTCTATTATTTGTTTAGTTTAATTAGTTTAGTATAAAACCAAATCCGTGCCAGTCTCTTAGGCTGAATCCCCCTTTGCATTAGTTTAGGTTAATTTAGTAGAGTCGAATACCTTTAGAATTTGTATATTATAAATCCACTCTTAGTGATCGATACCCTACTTAGCAACTAGGCTACATTGATCGGGTACACTGACCGTTAGTGTTGTTATAGGTTAAGTCGGCATAAAATAAATATTAAAACTTGATAAGGAATAATCACCTATAAATTGACACATCAAGTTTTTGGTGCCATTGCCGGAGAGTGAATTCATCTTTTTGCTAGTTTTATTGGTATTTTTCTGTTTTAGGTTATTTTTGTGTGTTTGGTTTATTTGTTTTATCGTTTGTTTGCAGTCTGTGTTTCTGTCTCAGAAAGACAGATACGGCGCATTCTTGTCTGTGAATATGACGCATCTGTCTGTTTTCAATACGGCGTATTCTTGTATGTGAATACGGCGTATTGACGTTCTGTGGCCATTTTTTTAATTTGTGCGATTTTTAGTTTTTAAAATTTTCTAAAAATTTTTGTTACAGGAAGCTAATACGGCGTATCCATTGTCTGTTGGATACGGCGCATTAACTTGTGTCGATACGGCGTATCTATTGTCTGTTAGATACGGCGCATCGATCTTTTGTGACCCAAAAATATTTTTCATGTTTATTTAATTTATTAGTTTAGTTTTTATTTTTGTTTCGGTTACAGCTGTTCTTGGTTGTTTATCTTTCAGGTAATAATAATTATGGACAATCCAGACATTACTATGGAAGAATATATTAAGCTTAACGAATAAAGATCCTTGTGCAATAATAAGGTGTACGATTGGGAATGAGAAAGATATGGTGCACAAGTCATCAACATGGAAGAAATTACTATGGAAGAATACTTGTTATTGGAAAAGGAAAAGTCAAGAAAAGAAAGAAACACGTTGCCATTTCGACACACTTGGACTTTATCGAATGATGATGATGATGAAGAATGATACGATTTTGGTGCAATTAGGATTCCGTCAATAGTTATTGATGATGTTATTTCTCCGAAAGTTGGCCGAGATGAAGAAGAGTCACAAATGTTTGATTTGAATGAATATCCGGCAATTGTTAACAAAGAAACTTATTCATCCAAAAATGCTTATGATGAAAATGAAGATAAATGTGGAACAATGGTGTATAGTGCTATTAATTGTGATTTTCCACCCAAGGAGGAAGATATATTCTTGTCCTATCAAAAACACCATGATGATATTCCCTCGGATGAAGATAATGAGTATTCTGATATTAAAAAGATTGATGCTACTGTCTACGATAACATACCGTAATTGCCACTACAAAAGGAAAAATTTAGGAGTGCAACGGATAAGCCAGGTTATGACCCAACGAGGGATTGTGAAGAATTCTGGGTTGACTTATTTGAGGCGGCTATTCGGGACGAAGATGAAATTGCAAGACAACTAGTTGAAGATGGAGACTCACAAGATGAATTGTAGTCACTTACAACAAAAAGTGGTACAAATTTATTTAATATTATTGATCCCGTTACTAATAATCTTGCTAGTTTTCCTAAACAGGTTGCAAAACAAAAGAATGATGAGGTGGAATTTATTACACCTAATGAAGCATATAAAGCACCTATTATCAACCCATTTTTGGTTTGAACTCGAGAAATAATTCAAGGATGAGCTGGTAGACACGACCATGATTGAAGAGGATGATTTCAATCCTATGAATGATATAGAGGAACTGGAGCTTTTACTTGCCAAAGACACTTTCTCTTCTTTTATGGAAGTCAAGCGACGCCTTACTACCAATGGAACAAATGAAGAAGAAAGGACATTCACTCATCCTCAATATACTACTCTCTCACATGTAATGTTCAAGCCGTCCAATTTATCAATCAAACCGAGTAAGAAAAAGAAAGAAGTACATATATTGCCAAGGTATTATCTTTACATATTCTATCCATCTCTAGTAGCAAATTTACACCCTTATGGTGCTTATTGATACTATCACCCGCACTTGATTCCAAGTGGGGGGAACAACACCCTATTACCTAGTAAATAAGGGTGGAGTCAGGCTCGTGACTCGAATAAAAACAAGCGCTTCGTAGGAGGCAACCCACGCTTGTCTTTTATTTTCATTTCAGTTTTATTTTTCTGTCAGTTAGTAAATGCGTCGTATCCACTATTAGTGGATACGGCGTATTGACCCGTGACATGCACTTTAATATTTCCTACAGGTATTTGATGCGGCGTATCCAATATTCCATGGATACGGCGCATTGACACTCTGACCTGTAATTTTTCGTATATTTATTTTTCTAACCGATGATTAATGAGACGTTCTCGAGTTTCTTTTCTGTGGTCTCTATATATTTTACAGGTCTGGACGATTGAAGATATCAATGAACTCCCACATTACATATGCTCGCATTCTTACCATGGAGGATCATACCGAGCAAATCTCAGGGGAGTTTTCCGTTCTAATTCTTTTTAATTTCCTGTTTTTAATTTCAAATTAAACAACGAGGATGTTGTTTATCTTAAGGGGGGGGGGGGGGGATGGAGAATTAGAACGTATACTTGTCCTTATTTTTCAAAAATATGCTTAATATGTGCTTAATATGCTTAAATTTAAAAGTTTTTCTAGCATATTTTTGTGAAATCAAAGTTGCATGACCACACACATAACCCTTATTTCCAAATTGTGATAATTAAGCCTATTCCATTTCCTAATATTCTACCCAAATTCCACAAAAATATGAGTCTGCCGGTGACTTGTAGTAAACTTTAGAACTTGGCTTGTATACTATTCGAGACCACCATAATGAGTATTATTGATATAATTGGAGTGACTTATCTAAATTGGTAAATTTTTAGGATTACACCCAAAAAGCCTAATATATGTTATGTTTATTAACTAACTACACTGATTAGTTAACCCCCGTATAAACCCTTTGTTTATTCTCATTTTTAGAGTAAGATACCCCTAGAAAAACCCTCAGAGCCATTCCTTTTGTGTCTTACACCAATGTTAAATGTTTTTTTTACACCTTTACACCTTAGCCTACCTTGTAGATTTAAGTTCGTGGTTAGTTGCTTTTGGTAAAAGTGTGTACGCGTTTTTTGTCTTCGTGTGCGTAATAATTATCTATGGTTAGGTCGAGAGAATTGCACAATGCAATGGAGTGAAAGTATATATTGTATTTTTGATTTTTGTGTGTTTACTACTTTCACTATTATTTTTATATCTGAAGTTATGAAGATTTTTTTGTGATGGTGAAGTGGTGAAATTTTACACCATTAGGGTTTTTATTTGATATGAAGAAGAAAAAAAATGACAAAAAGAAAAAGAAAAAAAAAATCGAAAAAATAATAAAAGAAAAAGAATAAGAAGTTGGTGAGTTTGTTACAAACCAACAATGTAAAGTTATGTAAGTGGTTGATATGGCCAGTATTTGTTGTATTATTCTATGGATTGAAAGGGAGTTGGCCGTTATGGGAACGCCTACTAAGGTTTGTTCTTTGATTAAGATATTATTGAGTCTCATTCATGTGTACCTACTAAAGCGTGAGTTTTCGTGTTAAAGCGTGAATTAGTCTATGATTTGTGTCTTATTCATGGGATGGTTGTGAAAGTAATTGACCACACTTAGGTCTTAATTTACCTGTTTGTTTTTTTATTTTATTTTAAAACAATTTAAATGTTTCCCAAATATTATCGATACCCTTTAACAAATTATTGTATTCATTGTTAGCTTTCGAGCATCCAAGTATGATAATAGCTAAGTAAGAATATCAAATGTGTGAATAAGGTAGTGACCATCCGAGTATTAGATGAATTGAATAACGCGCCAACGATCTGGTGTGTGACTTGGTGACCATCCGTTATGCAAATAAAGCGCCAACGATCCAAGAAGCACATTAGTGACCATCCGTTGTTTGAGGAATCAAGGACTCGCGCCAGCGATCTACTAAGTTTGTGCATGAGATGTTCAAACAAAGCCCGGTTTAACCTTTAAGCCTCAAAACCTTTTTTACCGCTTTAGACTTGTTACTCCTTAGCTTTAGTGGTGGAGATGTGTATTCTTGCCAAGTTTATGATAGAATACTCGTTACGACTGAGCAATTGAGCGAACTACCAAAATGTTACCACATAGATTAGTTGAGTGATTTGAGTGATTTCATTTTCCTATGTCGTGAGGTGTTTGGTTGTGTAATTGAGATTGAACAAATAAAGGCTTAACTATAAAAATCCTATACAATTGTTTAGGATACATTTTCATAAGTTTAAATCTAAGGTTTACTTGGGGACGAGTAAAGTTCAGGTGGGGGGATATTTGATGACATCAAATAAGTACATTTTATTAGCATCATTTATCCTATGTATATTGCTTGTTTTGTATTATTCTATATGGGAATTGATACTTAATCGCTTACTTTAGTAATTCTCAGGTAAAAACAAGCAATTGGTGAAAGTTAGTGATTTTGGACGAAATATTGAGCTAAATGATCAAGATTGGAAAAGTTTGCTGAATAGAAGAGAATTAAGACCATTGCCTGACTTTGAAGCATGCGCCGCATCTGATTATATCATGTGCCGCATATGAAACTTTGGTCAACAAAGAAGAACCAACTTGTTCTACTCCAGATATGCCGCATTACATTTCATACATACGGCGTATCACTCTCAACACTTCACCAAAAGATGAACCAAGAAATAGAAGAATATGCGCCGCATAAGAGATTGAAGATACACCTCATCTAAAGGCGGTGAAAGAATATTCGTGAATATTATTATCTTGGACCCCACGCGAAGTTACTTTGATACGCTGCATCTAACCAATCCGATGCGCCGTTAAACCATATACAATCCTTACCGAGAAATCAAATGAATATTAGAAGATTAAAGAAGAAGTCAAAGATTACATGTCGACATTTGAAGATGCTTTCATATTTTGGCCGTAAAATCTTCATCCGGACTCCGTTTTACCCCGTTTAAGCGGCCACGGAAAGAGAAAAAGGAGATCTACTTGTTTTTGAAGGAGATGCGGTGCATCAGGTCTTTAGATGTGCCGTATTGGGAGATGCTCCATATCAGAATTCTAGATGCGCCATATCGGGTCAGTTTCAAACTTGAAGGCTATGTTTACTTATAGATGCGGCGCATCTGACTCTCTAGATGCGCCGTATCGACCCCGATTTCAGAATCTATAAATACCGAACTCATTAACGAATTAGGGTATCATTGGGGAGCCTTAAGGTCATTCCCAGTCGATCAAAGCCCCTCCAAACAGCAGAAGATCAACCTTGAAGACCTAATTATCATTGAAGAGCATGTCTAATCATTGTTAGCGTATCATATTCATTATGTTTAATACTCTATTCATTATGATTATATTTATCTACCTTGTTACAAAGATTATGGGCTAACACCCTTATGTGTTAGCCAAGTTTATATGTATTTGATGTTTTGATTTGTTTCTAATTCGATTGGTTGCTCAGTCTTCGTTTTAATTACTGATGTTAAGTAGTTTTGTTTTATTGTATTAGTAAGCTTTAATCCATCAGGATTAATGGGCTTGTGGCCACCATACTGCTCTCGTTAAAATTGCTTTCCCATCGATTAAAGTTTATATGATGTTTTTTTGGTGAATTGTATTTGTGCATTGATAACCTCTATGTTTAGTTGAGTCTTCTGGGCTACCATACCTATTCCTCGCCAACTTATCTAGCGTCTTGAAGGTATGATAAACATAAGTAATTTTACTCGCCGATATTTAGGATCCAACGAGACAGATTAGATTACAATACTCATCATATAAAACTAGCAATAAAACAAGTGACAAGCTACTTAATCATAAACATTGTAATTATTAAGCAGCTTTATGCGGATTCCAATTAGAATGGAATCTAGACTCTAGGGAAACGAGAGGTAGGATTGACCGCGCCTAGTCGTGAGCACCGTCACTGCAGGTCTTAGGAATTTATCAAAACATAATCATATATGACTAAACTTGGTTAATACGTTCTTCTTATCTTTGATATCTTCAACTTCTATTGTTTGTTTAGTTTAATTAGTTTAGTATAAAACCAAACCCGTGCCAGTCTCTCAGGCTGAACCCCCTTGCATTAGTTTAGGTTAATTTAGTAGGGTCGAATACCTTTAGAATTAGTATATTATAAATCCACTCTTAGTGATCGACACCCTACTTACCAACTAGGCTACATTGATCGGGTACACTGCCCGTTAGTGTTGTTATAGGTTAAGTCAACATAAAATAAATATTAAAACTTGATTAGGAATAATCACCTATACAACGACACATCACCCCTATATATATAAGATGAAACGGTATGAACAAAACAGTTAGATACATACCGATTCATTATAAGTAAACATTGTAACCTTAACGACACAACCTATTCTAAATAACGGTTATAACCATAAACGGTTTATACCTAGTTTCATTCTAATGACCCAGCCCATATACAATGGGTTTACAGACTTCTAATCTAAAATACATAATACATACATATACTTTCTAACTTGACAAATAACATACAAAGATTAATTGGATTACTTTCCAACATATTCCCCCTAATCTTATTAATCTTTGTATTTTTCAATCTTATGTGATGACCACGAAGTCATCACTTTCTAATGTGTTTCCTCCATCCTTTTGATCAGTCACTTGATCACCATCTGTTTCATTTTCGCCTTCTAGGATTACACCAAAATGAATTTCTCCTCCTTGAACATTCTTAAAACATTCACGTGTGTTATCTTTTACAACTCGTATCCCACTCTTACTTGACCCAACGTGTTCCTGTGGGTTCCCTTCCTTGGCATGATCACAGCCAATTTCAACCTTCTTGGTCTCTTCATACTTTACAAGTCCTTCCTTGTACCAGGCCCTCAAAGTTGTTTCATAGTAACACTTCACCAAATCAATGGTTCGTTTACAACATTCCTACAAATCATGTTCTTTGGTTAATCCATTACTTGTGTCCACATTCATTCCACTGCCATTTGCATTCTCCATTTCCTTGTTGGTTGCATTTTCTCCTATGGGTTCTTCACAGTTGTCTTCAAAAATTATAATTAACTTGTCTCCATCATCGAATTCAACTTTGCCTATCATCCCTTCCTCATCATCAACTAGCCTTGCCTTGGTTCCAATATGCCCTTGTCTTGTCTCTTCACTTGGAAATTCCTTTGCCATTATTCCACTTGTACCCTCGCCTTCCCTCGCCTTTGGTACATCCATACCGCCGGAATAATTCCTTGCCCCTTCATAGTAGGCTCCTAAAAGACTCAAGTGCGTCCCATAGCACTCCTCTAACTCACTAGCATATTCCTTCGGGAACCCTATCACATAGGCTACCTCTATCCACTTATTCTTCATAATAACTTGGGTATGGCCACCCAAACCTATGAATGTGAGGTAAAGGTTTAACAGGCTCACTTTTACCCCATTTATCCTTGCGAGTATTGGTCGTTCTTTGCCTTCCATGTAATCTTTATGGAACCATTGCACAGTTTTTTCAAAATGGTTCTTGACCAATTCCATACATTCGTCAATTATTTCTCATTCACTAACAATTTTAATGAACCCAATCAAACTTTCAAATTCATATTTTGACGGCACCCTCGGTCCTTGTATACCATTCAACTTTTCTTCAATTGTGTTCTCTTTAAAGTACGGAGAGTCACAATAACATTACGGCCTCAATAGCCTTCTCCTTGACCGCGTCCATTCTTTGTTTGTCTTCCATGCAACCAACTTCTTCTTTCTTTCTCTAAATCTAACCTTCGGCTCTGATGCCACTGTAGAATTGTTGCACAGGTCTGATTTCCAGGATCGATCAAAATCAAACAAGCATCATGTAGACATCATTCAACAACATCATGAAGGAAACAAAGAAGATGAGTTTGAACCCTTTATAACTGATATATATATATATATATATATATATATATATATATATATATATATATATATATATATATATATATATATATATATATATATATATCAGTTATAAACTTATCTTCTTTATATATATATATATATATATATATATATATATATATATATATATATATATATATATATAAACTGAATTGGGTTGAATTGATTACAGACTTTTGACCCCTATATATACAAGATGAAACGGTATGAACAAAACAGTTAGATACATACCGATTCATCATAAGTAAACGTTGTAACCCTAATGACACAACCTATTCTAAATAACGGTTATAATCATAAACGGTTTATAAATAGTTTTATTCTAATGACCCAGCCCATATACAATGGGTTTACAGACTTCTAATTTAAAATACATAATACATACATATACTTTCTAACTTGACAAATAACATACAAAGTTTAATTGGATTACTTTCCAACAGACTGCCTATTTTGCCAGTGTTGATTGAAACATGTGATAAGCCATGGGTTATTCCAGACATTAGTCTTAGCTGCACATTCAAACTGCCATATGTGTGAATCTGCACATTCAGGTACGTCTAGACCCACTGTCATGTAATTTCGCCCTTCATTCTAATCCATGAGACATGTTATCAAGGTGTTAAACAGGTCCATGGATGATTCCTGTTATTGAGCGAACTAGACATGGGTGGCCATGAGTGAGGTGGTTGTGTGTTTGTATCCAGGAGGCTGTATCACTACTACAGAAAATCTTATAAAAACCGGTCAAAATATCTCATGAAGAGTGGTTTTGAGACCACTCTCTGAAAGGGGTATCTCCATGACCGAAACATATAGAAACTGGTTAAACAACCTGTCTCTGTTAGAAGCATCAACACTGGTTTTTGATTAAGAATTGGTCTCCATATTAGAGTAAACACACATGTTTTTATTGAACATTGGCACCGGTTCTCTCGCAACCTGTCTTTATATAGAATAAAGGGATATGCTTTTATATCAAAACCTATCTTCAAAACCTATCTTTTTTTTCCCTTTTTTTTAATGTTTTTGAAATTTTCCAATTTTTTGAAATTTCATAATTTACAATTTGACTCACCATAATGAATGAAGAAATATAAATGCAACATATATATATATATATATATATATATATATATATATATATATATATATATATATATATATATATATATATAGACTTAGGATCAAATGAGAAACATAATTAAGATGAGAAGAAACTACAACCACAAATATTAGATGCACCCATAAAAAATAGATGCATCTCCTATTATTTCTCTTTCCTTATTTGAAATATGTGACTATAATTTTTTCTCATTCTTCTCATTTCATTAATTTTTCTCACTAGATCCATACTCTCTCTCTCTCTCTCTCTCTCTCTCTCTATATATATATATATATATATATATATATATATATATATATATATATATATATATATATATATATATATATATATATATATAGAGTATGGATCTAGTGAGAAGAATTAACTAAGAAAATTAACTAAGAAAATTAAGATAATACTTCAATTCAGCAAAACATAATTCCTAGACAAAATTCAAATTCATACACTAGAATCAATAAACTATAAAGGAAAAAAAAAGAAAAAGAAAAGAAAAAAACAACCTAGAATTCAACATAACTAGCCATAATTGTCTGGGATCAATCACGCCACAATGTAAACCATGCACCAGTGTTGGTGTTCAACTTTTTGTTCTCTAACTGACGCTCGGCACTCCAAGATACCTATACGTAAATTAATGAAATAAAAACATCAGCAATCTAAAAGACGCAAACGACTATTGGTCAATGCAAACAAAAGAATCAATGGATCATAACAATAGTAAATAAAAGTATATGTCAAGAACATCCATGCCAATATGTTACGAACAAAGAATGCTTGAAAGAAAGATATATCTATATGAGCAAAAGATGCGTAAAAGAAAGACAAGCGATCCATACAAATAATCAACGCAAATAGATGAACCATAAATCATCACAATAGTAAAGAAAAGAGGTAAAGAATTTGCGCATAAATTATCAATGCAACAGAAAGAACCAACGAATCAAACCAATATATAAAAGAAGCAAATATTGAACAAACAATATGCATCAAGAATTTTAAATGAGAAAGATATAGGATATCCATACCTTAGCCAATCATGACGCATAACAAAGTCCAAACTTATATCCTTGTCAAATGATCTACACTTTTTCAACAAAAAAATGTTCTACACATAATAATCAACTACTAATCAATAACGAGCAAAGTACTCATTGTTATTTTAGTGTAGCTTAAATTTTGAGTTGTCTACTAACTGGTATTTTTAAAATATATAGTGAATTACTTACAGTTGAAGATTGAACATGTGGAAAACTAGAAGGGGGGTTGAATAGTTTTACGTCTTTTTAATTAATTTTCAAAATCTTTTGTAGCTTATAAAAACTTTGATTTGATCTTACGTGAATTCAAGTGTCAACAAAGGGTTAATACACAAAAAAGTTACTAAACTTTACAAAAAAGTTCGCCAAAGTTACTGAACTTTCATTTTGTTCACTTAGGTTACTGAACTTTGAAACTTTGTTCAATCAGGTTACTAAACTTTGAAACTTTGTTCAATCAGGTTACTAAACTTATCAAAAAATATATGTTCAGGTTACTCGGACTAAGGCAGAATTTTCGAGTGTATCTTTCCCGAAAGTTCAGTAACCTAAGTGAACAAAATGAAAGTTCAGTAACTTAGGCGAACTTTTTTGTAAAGTTTAGTAACTTTTTTGTGTATTAACCCTGTCAACAAATATAAGCAAGTCTAATCTAATAATGTAATTATTGAAATAAAGTGAAGAAAAGATAGAGTTAGAAAGATCAAACCACAACACGCGAATTTATAGTGGTTCGGCTACAAGGACACCTTCCTTGCCCTACTCCACTCCCCGAGTACCACACTCGAGAGTTTTCTTCACTATGTCAAAAAACTCCTTATGGCGGAGAAACCTTACACACCTTGGCTTACACCTATTAAAGACACTAAGCTAAATGTCAAGTTCTAATCGTAGCTAGAACCAATCTCACAACTTCTTCACGACTTCACACCTTCTTCGCACCTTCACAACTTCTTCAAGATAGCTTCACAACCTCTTCTTCTTGTCTACTTCACACCTTCTTCTATGCACAACAAAATCACAACTACTACACTACTTTACAACACTTCCAGTATCTACAATCAACTAATTCACACAACACTTTACAAATATCTAGCACTACAACAAGATGATACTAACTAATCATAACACTACTACAATTGTATGGATGTTGAGGAGTGCTCTTCTTTTTGCACTTGATTGGATGAAGCTTTGGATCACTTGGAAACAAAGACTTATGAATTATATGATCAAAGGATTTTGGGATAGAAATGGAGATGAGATCAGAAGGTTTTGAGTGCAAAAAGGTGAAGAAAATTTGTGAAATAAACAAGTATTTAAAGGGGAGCAAAATGATGTTCTAGAGCATGGCCGGTCCCCTTAATTAGGGGCCGGTCCCCTTAATGATTAAGGGGGCTGCCTTATGAATTAAGGGGGCCGCCCCCTCCAGAATGTTGGAGTTGTTTGTCCTTTAGTGGGGAAGGTTTTACTGGATAAAATTTGCCATTTTTGGTTGGAAATTTGAAATCATATATTTATAGTTTAATAAAACAATACCAAAAATGATTTTCCAAAATATATAAAATGTTAATGTCATTTTATAAAATGTTTTGTGTTAAGAAAATATTTCCTTTGATCATGTAATGCATAAGATGCTTAGTTTATGCATACCTTAAGTGATATAAGTTGAAGAAGTAAATATTTGTTACTAAACACTTGTTTACGTCATAATCTTGACTTAATTTAGTTTACATTTTGTGACTAGAGTTATTGAGAAATATTAATAACGTTTTTAAGCATTATTTATATCAACAATCTCTCCCTTTTTGATGATTACAAAACTTAAACTCATTAAATCAAAAATTAGTTTTTCAACAAGTATTTTAGTGAGTTTATATTTACTTCTCCCCCTTTTTGTAGAATTAAAAAGGTTTTGCTGACTATTTGTACTCCCCCTTGATGTGTACTCCCCCTCGTTTGGGGGCACCAACAAGACGAGCTATGGAATGCTTGCAAAACAAAAATATTAGAAGCACAAGTGTATACATGCAATAATATATAAAGTGACAACATAATAAACAAGCATCATTAAATAGAAGCATACAATTTAAAGCTAAAGTTGTGTAAAAATACAACAATACATGTAGCATTAAAATAGAATAACAATTAGAGAAGATAATAACTAGAATAATACTCCATCATGCAAAGAGTGCATGGGCTTCATAGAGCTTGAAAACAAAAGGGTGGTAAAGGCTTTATTTGTGAAGCGTATCAAATGCTTAATTTGGAGAGCATGATGGTGATGGTGGAGAGATGGGTGAAGATTGTGGTGGGGGAATAATGGGTGAGGATGGTGGAGGAGGTGGTGGTGGTGGGTTGGTTAGCAAGTGTTCAATATATGAAAACATATATTGAATTTTATCTCTAAGACCAAAGATTATGGTTCGGTTGTGGATGCAACAAAGGCAAGTATCACCATGAGCTTCAAGTAAGCTCCAAGGTACAGGATTGACAAAGAATGGTGGTGTAATTGGTGGAGATGAGATATGAGCATCAAGTGGGGTTATTGGTGAAAGTGAGATGGTAAGATGGGTGGAAAGAGGTTCTTGTGTAGGATGTGGTGATGATGCTTGTGGTGATGACAAGTGTGAGTTTATGTAGTCATTGATTGAGGAAGTTGAAGGTATAGAGGATGATGAAGTTCCATGAGTGGAAGGTGTTTTGGATGCTGCATTTGGTGTACTTGGAGATGAGCATTTAGGAGGAGGTGATGGAGTTTTGTTGTCTTCATTAGTTAAGTCAATGAAGAGTTGTTTTGGAGGGATGATAACAATCTTTTGTTTCTTGGAGGCCTTAGAGTTGGAGGTGCTTGGTGGAGACATGATGGTTTAGGTTGAAAGAGATGATGAATGATGAGATGACGATTTTTTATTTTGAGGGAATTTATAGTATCGAAATGGTTGATTTAGGTATGTTTTTGAAATGGTTTAAGGAGATTCTAAAATCAGTTGTAATACCTCGTAATTTACCCAGTTATTAAGTAATGTTAAACTCGAAATAAATTCAATTTCAAGTTGATTAACCATTTTCATGAGTATATATATATATTTTTACGAGCAAACTGTATCTATGTGACGCGATTCACATTTAAATTGGAACGGGCTCGTACACGTACCACAATAAGTTACCAAACCAAATAATTAATTTATGAATATATATTGAGTCTCGTTGCTCAACCCAACACACTCAAAATTAATTTAGCCCTTTGCCGCTCACTAACAAACC
Organism: Artemisia argyi; assembly: GCA_030686995.1. Taxonomy (NCBI): domain Eukaryota; kingdom Viridiplantae; phylum Streptophyta; class Magnoliopsida; order Asterales; family Asteraceae; genus Artemisia; species Artemisia argyi. The sequence goes on from CM060687.1 coordinate 110,448,687, forward strand.
AAACGGACACTTTATTTATTTAGGCTCGACCACCCAATAAACCATTAAAAACAAAACCATTAGATTTATTTTGAAGTATTACCGACATACAAATATTACTAAATCACAAGCTATACAAATAGAAAGATACAAAATTTTTCCACTATATTCTTGAGCCACCTCACTCCAAATAATTCATGAGACTTTGAATGTTACAGTAGAATGATTTGAAAGTGCCTATTCACACTATTAATTCACTCCTTCCTTTTCATTTCCCCCCGGAAAGTATGTTGCACATTTGACCACACTAATTGGTAGCATTCAATTGCTACATACTAACACTATGTATGAGTTTGTCCATGTTCAAATTCCTTTTGCCATAAATAGCAAACCCTCCACCAGTTGTCATGAACCAAAATTAAAAGCAAAACAAATAACTATTTTGTGATACAAATACAATACGAGGGAGAGGCAAAGGGGCCAGGTTTCGAGTGAGTCTTTGAGTCCTAGGGCCTTGCTAGTTCTAGTACGTAAAGGGTTGGAAAGCTTGGAAGCTTGGAAAGTCTTGACTTGTATCTCGTTCACCTCTCGCTCCCGTTCCATCTTGTTTACTCATCACTCTTTTAGTGAGGTCGCGTATCCTGAGCCGTTCCTTTCCACACTTGCTATTTCTATATTTGAATCACTGTACTACCGAGGTGAGTTCATAGTCCCACCTTTTACATGTTTTTCAAATCCCGTGGGGAGATACATGCTCTAAACATGAACACAAGTATTTTCTGTATGCTATCCTGATTGTTATTGCTTAAGTTACCTAATATTGCCATCGAAAGTCCCTCATATCATGAACCATTAATCACTTGCGAGTGAACGCGAATTTATTGAATAGATCTATTGGCAGTTGACGCCCCATTTGAGTTGCTGGATAAGCAGCCAAATGCACTATATTTGAATTAAACAGGAGGACGACAACCTCCTGTTTAAGGGCATTTGTACTAAGATTATCTCTATAATGTAGTACTTAACGTCATTATTAAATGATGTCACCAGTTAAGGTTTGCGTGTCATGAGGCTTTAAGGCAATATACATTTTCAATACTGCGGTATTGATGTTTTTTTTTTTTTACTTTAATTGTATTTCTATACAGTTAACTACTTGAAACTTGTGTTCAACTCTTATAACTTAAACACTGTGGATTCACTCAACCTTTGTGTTGACTTTTAGCATGTTTATCTCAGGTAATTAATGAAGGCAAACCGGGCACGGAGTTGGCAAGGGACCGCTCTTTATGAACCATGTTTAATAAGATTATCATTCACGTTTAAACGTAAACTGCTTTATGTGTGTAACTTTAAATTTGTCATGGAACTTCTTTTGAAACTTATTATGTTGAGTATTGAATGATAATCAAACTGTTCTAAACGTCTCCTTTGAGTCGTTTTCTATCTTTATGACTGTGATCCGAGAAGTAATACCCCAATTAAGTCTTCCGCTATTTGTTGAATTTTTGGGAGTGTTACAGAATGGTATCAGAGCCAGGTTTATAGAGAACCAAGTGTATTTTCAAAACATTGGACTATAATTACGCTCTAAAAACGGACCATTTAAACCTTGATACCTAGTGCCCTCCGTGCCTACATTTCACTAACATTTTTGCGTTGCAAATTGCTAGCAGTTGATGAATAATTATTTGATATTGTGATCTATTGAACAGTATAATACTAATAGCTAATACTTATGGTAATACTTCCTGGGTTATTACAGTACCATGTCTTCAGATTCCTACCCTATTGTTCCACCATTTGACTCACAAATCGAGGAGGTCACATCCCCCACTACTGTACCAGCATCGCCTGTGGACCCGAACCCCATATCACCAATGGCTACATCTGGAGAAACTGAACCCTTTGAGGAGGGTGAAGTCGCCTTCACTCCAGTGGTTACGCTAGGCATTCTGACCCCCCATCATTTTCCCGATTCAGACTCGGAGTCTGCTAACCTACCCTCGCCATTGCAACTACCTCCCCAACCTGCGTCAATTCGCCTACGTAGAGAAGTTCAACCTCTTCAGCTTTATGAACCAGAACCAATTGGACAACCAAACCAAGGGGGCCCTACTATGATCCACTATGTCCGGAAGCGGGTACGAGCACCAATAGCTCCCATACACCCACCACTAGCACCACCGACGTCACCTGTATCTCCTATATCACCTTCGCTAATGATGATGCCATCACCACCTCTATCTCCTAGACGTCCCATGCTACCAACTTTCCTACCACCACCTACCATCTTTTACCATCAAACTACTACGGTTCCATTACCACCTCCTGCCCGACCACAACTTGCCCACAGTGCTCCGTTACCACTCCGCGAAGGAGCACATTTCTCAATCCCCTCATTTTCAGATTCTCATGTTGAGGATGCGGCCGAGGTTGCTCGGGCCAGACCCCGCAGAAGGGTCGATGCTCGACTGTGGTCATTTCTTCTATCATATATCAGTCATTGGAGAGCAGAAGAGGGTACTCCGAGTGCCAGCGAACTGGGAGAAAGTTCTTCCACTACCACTCCTAGGCTCCTTCCAATCACTGGAGAACCTATTCACAACATTGTTCCTTTGTTAGCGGATAGACTTGTTCGACATGAAATCGTATCGACGCGGTCCAGAATTTCGTTGATGATGTCCTTCTCGGGCGTTTCGAGAGCATTGAAGAGGCGGTGGAAAACCTTATGATTGGTCGAGTAGCTATGGAAGAGGTTTTTAACTTGATGAGTACTCAGCTACAGGAAGCTTTAGAGGTTATTACTGGGTTAGAAGGAAGACTCGAGGACAGGAGACACGGGAACTGGGGGATATTGCTTCAATAATGCAGGATGTGAACGAGTGACAGGCTGATGAGCTCGTTACAGCCAACACCCGCATTCTGAAACTTGAGCGTATGGTAGAATAATCCCAAGCCAGGGAGAGAGACAGAGACCCGAGGATGGAGGAGTTGACCGAGATAGTCCAAAACCTTCAGCGCAAATTGGGAGACACACCAGGCGACTCATAGATTATTTATGTATCATTTATAGCTTGGACATTTTAACTTGCCGCATGTGGCAATAATAAAAGACCTTGTATTAAGTTGTTTTGTAAACAATTGAACAAGTTATTAAGACACAATTGTTGGTTATGATTGCTATAAATCGACGTTAATTTATGAAGCTTTGGTTATTTTTCATATATTCATGTGTGTTGTGACACCCCTATACATCACTATATTACGATACCGAGTTAGTCATTATTAATTTCGTGTGTATTATGATGGTTTTCGGACACATCGAGATTTATAAATCCAGTTGTTGTGATTCCATATAGTGGCAGCATCATTATGATTTTTACAAATTTACCTTGTTATTGAATTATTCTAACATGACATGGTCATTATGTAAATTCTAAACATTTGCTTCTCTGGTGGTATAAATAGAAATATGCCTCGTGGAAGAACAACAACTGCAACACCAACACCAGCCATGACTCCGGCCGAAATCCAAAAATTGGTTGCTGACAGTGTTGCTGCAGCACTGGAAACTCAAGCAGCTACCATGGCTCGTGCAAGCAGCACCAATAGGCCGAATGGAGAAAGCGAGGTAGCTGTAACTCGCAAATGCACTTACAAAGATTTCATGGGTTGCAAACCCACTTACTTTAAAGGAATGGAAGGAGTAACTGAGCTCGCTCGCTGGTTTGAGCGTTCTGAGACAGTCTTCATGAGGAGCGGTTGTACTGACGACTGCAAAGTCTCGTTTGCTATGGGAACTCTTTTAGAAGATGCTTTGTCCTGGTGGAACTCTACTGCTCAGAATATGGGTATAGAAGAAGCTTATCAAATTTCATGGACTGACTTCAAACAGAAGATGTTGAAGAAGTATTGTCCTCGCACCGAGATCAGGAAGCTAGAGGATGAGTTTGATCGTCTTGTGGTGAAAGGAAATGACCTTAAGACTTATGATCGAAGGTTCCAAGAACTTGCTTTGCTATATCCAACCAAAGTACCAGACCTTGAGAAGCTGCTGGAAAGATATGTTGAAGGGTTGCCTAGAAGCATTGAAGGCAATGTCACTGCATCCAAACCTCAGACATTAGAAGAGGCCATCTCAATTGCCCAAAAGTTATTGGAACGAGAGATAAAATGTGGTCAGACCCAAGGAAACAATGATCATAAACGGAAGTTCGATGACAAAAGGAGCACTCTCAACAACAACCACCACTCCAACAATAACAGATACAACAACAATTTCAACAACAACCACAACAACAACCAACACTATCAGCAAACCCGAAACAATCACCACCACCAACAAAATCGCAGGCAGGAAGCTGCCAAAGCCTATGTTGCCACCCCCACTGGAGGAGGTGGGTATGCGGGAAGACAACCTCTGTGCAACCGATGCAAGATGCATCATACCGGACCATGCACCGTTAGGTGCATGAAGTGTCAAAGGATAGGCCATCTGACCAAGGACTGCAAAGCTTCTGGAGCCAATCTACAACCAGTGACCGTGGTGTGCCACGGATGTGGTGAAAAAGGGCACTACAAGAGTCGGTGCCCAAAACAGGAAGCAAACCAGAACAACAATGCTCGTAGGAGAGTTTATGTGCTAGGAGAAAGATATGCTCAGCAAGACACTGATGTAGTCACGGGTACGTTCTCACTTAACAATCATCTTGCTAAAGTTTTATTCGATTCTGGAGCCGAAAAAAGTTTTATATCTACTTCCTTTGCTTCCCTACTAAACTTCATCCCAACCAAACTAGACACCACTTATGAATTTGAACTAGCTGACGGTAAACTAGTTAGCACTAACACCGTCATCCGAGGTTGCACCTTACTCTTACTTGACCAACCTTTCGACATAGACCTCATGCCTATTAAGCTTGGTAGTTTTGACATTGTCATCGGCATGCATTGGCTCTCTAGGAACCATGCTAGAATCATCTGTGATGAGAAGGTCATTCACATCCCTTTTCAAGGTGAAACCCTAATCATTCGTGGTGAACGAAGTAAGACACGTCTAAGTATCATATCCCATATGAAAACCATGAAGTATATAGTTAAGGGATGTCATGCCTTCTTAGCTCAAGTGACAGAAAAGAAGTCTGAGGAAAAGCGACTTGAAGATGTACCGATAGTTAAAGATTTTCATGAAGTATTTCCGGAGGAATTGCCTGGCCTCCCACCCGTTCGCCAAGTGGAATTCCAAATTGATTTAGTGCCAGGAGCGGCACCAGTGGCGCAAGCACCTTATAGGTTGGCGCCATCCGAGATGAAAGAATTATCTGATCAATTGCAAGAATTATTAGATAAAGGATTCATTCGACCTAGTTCTTCGCCTTGGGGAGCTCCGGTGTTATTTGTCAAAAAAAGGACGGATCTCTTAGAATGTGTATTGATTATCGTGAGTTGAACAAACTTACGATAAAGAATCGATACCCATTACCCAGGATCGATGATCTTTTCGATCAACTTCAAGGATCGAGTGTTTACTCGAAGATTGATCTGAGGTCAGGCTATCACCAACTAAGAGTCAGGGAAGAAGATATCCCTAAGACGGCCTTCAGGACACGATACGGCCACTACGAATTTCAAGTAATGCCATTTGGTTTGACCAACGCACCAGCTGTGTTCATGGACTTGATGAATCGAGTGTGCAAGCCTTATTTGGACAAATTCATAATCGTATTCATCGATGATATTCTCATTTATTCCCGCAACGAAGAGGAGCACGCAGAGCACTTGAAGACCATCTTGGAGTTGCTCAAGAAAGAAGAACTGTATGCCAAATTCTCCAAGTGTGATTTCTGGATCCAAACCGTGCAGTTCCTTGGACACGTGATCGATAGCCAAGGTCTTCGTGTTGACCCTGCAAATCGAAGCTGTTAAGGATTGGGCACCTCCTAAAACCCCTACGGAGATACGCCAATTCCTAGGTCTTGCTGAGTACTATCGCAGATTTATTGAAGGTTTCTCCAAAATCGCTAAACCTTTAACAGAATTAACACAGAAGAAGAAGAGGTTTCACTTGGGGGAAAAGCAAGAGACAGCTTTTCAGCTCTTGAAACAGAAGCTTTGTGAATCTCCGATTTTGGCATTACTAGAAGCAAGTGAAGATTTTGTTGTGTATTGCGATGCATCACACCAAGGTTTTGGTGCTGTGTTGATGCAAAGGAGCAAAGTTATTGCATATGCGTCCCGACAGCTCAAGACTCACGAGGAGAACTACACTACCCATGATCTGGAATTAGGAGCAGTGGTTTTTACTCTTAAGTTATGGAGACACTACCTATATGGCACCAAGTGCATAGTATTCACAGATCATAAGAGTCTTCAGCACATTCTTGATCAGAAAGAATTAAACATGAGGTAACGACGATGGTTGGAGCTGCTCAGTGACTATGATTGCAAGATTCGCTATCATCCTTGAAAGGCAAATGTCGTGGCAGATGCCTTGAGTAGAAAGGAGCGAATTACACCTCTCAGAGTTAGATCTCTGGGGATGACAATCAAATCACCACTCCCATAAAAAATCCTTGAGGCTCAGGCCGAAGCCCTCAAGGAACAGAACAGACCGAGCGAGAAAATCTACGGTATGCTAGAGAGTGAGAATGGTTTCGTAAAAAGATCGGATGTAATGTTGTGCTTCCAAGGCAGGAGTTGGATCCCACTCTATGGAGGGATACGTGATCTCATTATGCATGAGTCTCACAAGTCCAAGTATTCCATTCATCCAGGTTCAGATAAGATGTACCAGGACCTCAAGAAACACTACTAGTGGCCGAACATGAAGGCAGATATAGCCGAGTATGTCGGAAAGTGTTTGACATGTTCTAGGGTCAAGGCCGAATATCAAAAGCCATCCGGTTTACTGACACAACCAGAGGTCCCAGAGTGGAAATGGGAGAGAATAACCATGGACTTCATTACGAAGCTACCTAAGATATCAAGTGGGTTTGACACAATCTGGGTCATCGTTGATCGTCTTACCAAATCCGCGCATTTCTTGCCAATATAGGAAACCGACGAGATGAGTACTCTTACGCGATTATATTTGAAAGAAATAGTCTCACGGCATGGAGTGCCAATTTCCATTATCTCAGACCGGGATAGCCGTTTCACATCAAACTTTTGGCAGTCATTGCAGAAGGCATTGGATACCCGATTAGACATGAGTACTGCGTATCACCCACAGACTGACGGTCAAAGTGAGAGAACTATCCAAACCTTGGAGGACATGCTTCGAGCATGTGTGATCGACTTTGGTAAAGGTTGGGATAGACACTTGCCATTAGCAGAGTTCTCATACAACAACAGTTATCACGCTAGCATTAAGGCAGCACCATTTGAAGCACTTTATGGTCAGAAGTGCCGGTCACCTATCTGTTGGGCAGAAGTTGGAGATGCACAAATCACGGGACCCGAAATTATTCAAGAAACCACTGACAAAATTTTACAAATCAAGCAACGTCTACAAGCAGCCCGAGACCGATAAAAGAATTATGCCGATATGAGACGAAAGCCCATGGAGTTCCAAGTTGGAGATAGGGTCATGTTAAATGTATCTCCTTGGAAAGGAATGGTTCGATTTGGAAAATGTGGAAAGTTAAACCCCAGGTACATTGGGCCATTCACAATCATAGAAAAGATTGGCCCAGTGGTGTATAAACTTGAACTTCCCGAAGAACTCAATAAAGTACATAATACCTTTCACGTATCGAATTTGAAGAAGTGCTTATCAGACGAATCTCTTGTTATCCCACTAAAAGAAATCCGGATGAGAAGCTCAATTTCATAGAAGAGCAGGTAGAAATCATGGATAGGGACGTCAAACAGTTGAAGCAAAGCCGTATTCTAATTGTCAAAGTTAGATGGAACTCTAAAAGAGGACCAGAGTACACTTGGGAGCGTGAAGATCAAATACGTACTAAATACCCGCACCTATTTCCCGAGACAACCCAACCAATTACCACGAATTAGAATTCCAGGAGGAATTCTGTTTAAGGGGTAGGTACTGTAATACCACATAATTTACCCGGTTATTAAGTAACGTTAAACTCGAAATAAATTCAATTTCAAGTTGATTAACCATTTTCATGAGTATATATTTTTTTTTACGAGCAAACTGTATCTATGTGACGCGATTCACATTTAAATTGGAACGGCTCGTACGCGTACCACAATAAGTTACCAAACCAAATAATTAATTTATGAATATATATTGAGTCTCGTTGCTCAACCCAACACACTCAAAATTAATTTAGCCCTTTGCCGCTCACTAACAAACCAAACGGATACTTTATTTATTTAGGCTCGACCACCCAATAAACCATTAAAAACAAAACCATTAGATTTATTTTGAAGTATTACCGACATACAAATATTACTAAATCACAAGCTATACAAATAGAAAGATACAAAATTTTTCCACTATATTCTTGAGCCACCTCACTCCAAATAATTCATGAGACTTTGAATGTTACAGTAGAATGATTTGAAAGTGCCTATTCACATTATTAATTCACTCCTTCCTTTTCATTTTTCCCCCGGAAAGTATGCTGCACATTTGACCACACTAATTGGTAGCATTCAATTGCTACATACTAACACTATGTATGAGTTTGTCCATGTTCAAATTCCTTTTGCCATAAATAGCAAACCCTCCACCAGTTGTCATGAACCAAAATTAAAAGCAAAACAAATAACTATTTTGTGATACAAATACAATACGAGGGAGAGGCAAAGGGGTCAGGTTTCGAGTGAGTCTTTGAGTCCTAGGGCCTTGCTAGTTCTAGTACGTAAAGGGTTGGAAAGCTTGGAAGCTTGGAAAGTCTTGACTTGTATCTCGTTCACCTCTCGCTCACGTTCCATCATGTTTACTCATCACTCTTTTAGTGAGGTCGCGTATCCTGAGTTGTTCCTTTCCACACTTGCTATTTCTATATCTGGATCACTGTACTACCGAGGTGAGTTCATAGTCCCACCTTTTACATGTTTTTCAAATCCCGTGGGGAGATACATGCTCTAAACATGAACACAAATATTTTCTGTATGCTATCCTGATTGTTATTGCTTAAGTTACCTAATATTGCCAACGAAATTCCCTCATATCATGAACCACTAATCATTTGCGAGTGAACGCGAATTTAGTGAATAGATCTATTGGCAGTTGACGCCCCATTTGAGTTGCTGGATAAGCAGCCAAATGCACTATATTTGAATTAAACAGGAGGACGGCAACCTCCTGCACGAGGGCATTTGTACTAACATTATCTCTATAATGTAGTACTTAACGTCATTATTAAATGATGTCACCAGTTAAGGTTTGCGTGTCATGAGGCTTAAGGCAATATACATTTTCAATACTACGGTATTGATGTTTTTTTTTTTACTTTAATTGTATTTCTATACAGTTAACTACTTGAAACTTGTGTTCAACTCTTATAACTTAAACACTGTGGATTCACTCAACCTTTGTGTTGACTTTTAGCATGTTTATCTCAGGTAATTAATGAAGGCAAACCGGGCACGGAGTTGGCAAGGGCCCCTCTTTATGAACCATGTTTAATAAGATTATCATTCACGTTTAAACGTAAACTGCTTTATGTGTGTAACTTTAAATTTGTCGTGGAACTTCTTTTGAAACTTATTATGTTGAGTATTGAATGATAATCAAACTGTTCTAAAAACGTCTCCTTTGAGTCGTTTTCTATGTTTATGACTGTGATCCGAGAAGTAATACCCCAATTAAGTCTTCCGCTGCTTGTTGAAATTTTGGGGGTGTTACATCAGTTGGGTTAAACGGAGAAATGGTAGCTGATACTAGATAAAGAGGTCACAAGATGCAAAAAAAAAAAAAAAAAAAAAAAAAAAAAAAAAAAAAAAAACAGTAAACCCAATTCCAGATGGCCGGTCCCCTTAATTGTAGGCCGGCCCCTTAATAATTAAGGGGACCGCCTAGGAAAATTAAGGGGGCCGCCCATCTGGTGTTTTCCCAGGCGACTAGAAACCAAAAATTTCCAGAAATGGGTGGTTTTTCAAGTGTGTGTTTCCAGCAAGCTCTATTTGAAGCATATACTCTAGGAATGATGAAATATAAGTATATATAAACAAATCATGCATGCAAACTAATATATTATAAGCCAATTTAAAAGAAGCATAATATTAGCAGTAAGTTATGATCAAGATCCTAGCATGATAATAGTTAAAACCTAAGCATCATTCAAGAAATAAGCATGAAAGAACACAAGTATTTCCGAATAAATCGGACAAATAACAAACCACACAAATGTCTAATAGAGCAATAATATTACAAAGTAGCAACACATCAACATCTCTACTTCTTCTTTTTGCCCATCATCTTCCTGAACATCTTTCCTAAGGACTTGAATCCTCCTCGAACTTCTTCATGCATTTGTTGTTGTTGGTTAATTATGGACGTTTGACGAGTGAAGAGGAGTTCATTGGTACGCTCATGAAGAAGAGGAATTTGATAATGGGTATAGTCAAGATCAGGGAGATCATCAACATAGGTAGTGGGAGATGGGGTACTAGCACGCGAGATGTTTTCCTCCTCATCATCATCATTACCTCGATGAGATGTTGAACCACGAGGCATAGAAAACAAAGGACCACGAGATTTCCCTTTGTCACATCGAGAATGACGAGTACGAACAAGAGTGAGTTGGTTCAAAGTGGGAGGAATTTGCACAGAGAAATCAATTTGAAGATCTTGGTAATGTTCCATGACATGAGGATAAAGTCGAGTGAGGAACATACCATAAGGAAGATTGGCATTTGGAGTGTTTTTGGCAGTCATGATTCGATTGACAAAGAGATAAGCCAGATTGTAGTTTTCTTCAGCAACTACACAATACAACATGTGGGCGATGCTAGCCATGAGATGATCACGATGACCGCCGGTACCAAACGCATTCTCGCGAATGAGTTCTTCCTAATTTTTCATTGTCGGGGCTTAGCTCTTTGAGGAGAATTTGATTTTCATGAATATTGACATTCTTCGACTTGATTCTGCGACTAGTCGTACCACGTTCTAGTTCAAGCAGTCAACGAAAGTCTTCAGGACTAGGAATCTCAGAATAGTACGAACCACCCTGAGGACGATTTCGTTCAAGTGAGGAAAGATCCCATTCATTAGAGTATACGGCTTGGCCGGTATATGGGATTCTGAGGATTTGTCCAAACTGAGCAAGAGTAAGAGTGATGAATTGATGTTGGTGAACGATCGTTCGATATGATCAGATTCATAGTAGGATGGATCGACAATTCTACCCTCATGAATGTTTCTATTTTCAATGGGACGATAGTAACATGCAACGGCGGGAGACATGCGGGGAGTAGAAGAAACTTGAGGAATGTATTGTTTGGTTTGAGAAACATCACCAACCGTGGTCTTAGGCATTTTCACCTAAACAATATAACAACAAATATAAAATTAAGACAAAAACAATTAACATGCATATGCATTATATATATATATATATATATATATATATATATATATATATATATATATATGTATATATATATATATGTATATATATATATATGTATATATATATATATGTATATATATATATATATGTATATATATATATATATATATATATGTATATATATATATATATGTATATATATACATATATATATATATATATACATATATATATATATATATATACATATATATATATATATATATATATACATATATATATATATACATATATATATATATACATATATATATATACATATATATATATATATATATATATATATATATGATTTTATGCAATACATGTGGAACGGAAGCCTACTTCGACCTAAAAATATCCTAGGAAGTAGTTTCACAATGTTCCTTGTTTTTAATTTTAAACTCGTTTAAAATGTATTTTAAGAAGTCAAAGTGGAGTTGTGGAATAGGTTCGATATAATATCAATATTATCCAAACATCACTTTAGATATCATAATTTATTTCAAAGTTAGGCAAGATATATATTAGATTATATATCTTGCTTTTTCTTACGAGTTTGACTAACATAACACTTGTTTAAAAAGTGAAAATATGAATTTTGGTTTTCAAAATGTATTTTTCAAGATAAACCAAACGCTCCCTTAACTAGATGAATATCGCCTAAAATATCAATATATATATATATATATATATATATATATATATATATATATATATATATATATATATATATATATATATCTTGATGACATCTATAGACTCGAATTATGTTAGTAAGTTTAATGAATTAGTTTTAAGTTTTAAATAAGTTCATATAAATATGATTTGTTCATGAACCAAACGCCCATGTTGTCTTCATGAAACTTTTTACAATGAATTGAAAAGTATGTTTTGATTGTTTAAAACATTAAACCACTACAATGTAGTAAGTTTTAACTAGTTTTTAAGAGTTATATCAACAATGTGCTTTTTGAAGAATGAAATTAATAAGGGTTTATGGGCGATTAAAAATTTTGACAATATGATGTGTTATACTTAGTTTGAGTTGCAATTCTACATTCTAATCCTATGGGAAGCATTTGGTTATTCAATTCCTAACTTCAATTTTACTAAAATTCGAATTAAAATAAATTTTAATAAAATACCTAATTATTGATTAAACACTAAATTGAATGAAATGTGATGAAATGTATGTTGCAAAACTTACAAAAGATGCTGTTATACGTTTGGTTAGCGTTTGCCCCTTGCGAAACAACCCCGGATTGGTGATTTGGTGAAGGATTTTAGTGGTTTTGGTGGTTTTGGTTCGTTCACAGCAGTGGTGGGTGAGGAAATTATGAACAAATGGAGTGTTAGGCAAAAGATTTAAGGTGGAAAGTGATTTTGGAAGTTTCAGTGGGCCGGTCCCCTTAAACATTAAGGAGACCGCCCTCGATAACAAGCCGGTCCCCTTAATCTTTAAGGGGGCCGCCCATTGATTTTTGAAATTTTTGATGTTTTTGTTTCTGGAACAAACATATTTATATATATATACTTAGATTTATAATATATCAAAAATACGTAAGGATCTATTGGTACGATGATGAAGTACTTGACAATTTTTAATTAACGTTTCGTTAATTAACATGTTCCTTTGACATTTTCGGATAAAATGATCAAAGTGTCAAGTTAATGGAGGATTTGAGATGTGTTCGGGAATATGTGAATATGTTTATATATATATATATATATATATATATATATATATATATATATATATATATATATATATATATATATATATATATATATATATACTACTTATAATGGAGATTTGGTCAAAGTGGAAAGTGAAAACTGAATTTTTGGTCAATGCCCATTTTGCCCCTCTCTCTACTTCTTTCACACCATTAAATGGAACATTAAAAAAACCACCCTCATCTCACTTCTCACTCTAAAAAAATACACACTCTAAAAAACCAAACACTCTCATCTTAAAACAAATCTCTCCACAAAAACATCACCACTCACACCACCACCACCCTACGCCGCCGCCACCAGACCATCCGACGGCACCACCAACCGACGCCACCTCCACCGGACTCCACGAACTCATAAACCAACGCACCACCAAAACCTTCCATCTTCAAGTTTTGAGGTATTTTGATAAATCTATGCGTTGTGAAGATTTATTTATTTATTTATTTATTTATTATTTTTTTTTTTTTGTAAATCTATATGTTTTTTTGTAGATGTATAGTTTTTTTTTTGTAGATCTATTGTTTTCTTTGTTGATCTATATTTTTTTTGTAGATATATAGTTTTTTATAGATCCATACATTTTTTTTCTACATCTATATTGATTTTATTTGTAGTTCTATATGTTTTTTTTGTATTTATAGTTTTTTTGTAGATCTATTGTTTTTTTTGTTAATCCATACATTTTTTTTTCTAGATCTATTGATTTTTTTTTTTAGATCTAACATTTTTGCTATTTTTTTGTTAGTGACGCCGCTTGCAGCCACTTACCGCCGCTGCTGTAGCCGTCGCCGGAAACAATTTTTCCGTCATCTTTTCAGCAGTTTTCGCCGGAAAATATATAGTTCTTTTTATAAGATTGTTGGTAGTATTTGAGAAAATATTATTTAAGGTTTGTATAATTTTTTTTATATAGCATATATGTAATTATGTAATATGTTTGTGTGTATAATTTTTTTTGTGTTGTTGATCTATCATTTTATTTTGTGTGTATATATCTTTTTGTGCAGATCTACTTATTTTGTGTGTAATTTTAGCATACATAAAAGTAGTGTTTATTGGTATTTTTGGAAACTTAAAAAAAAATAGAACTTTTTACATATTTCGGAATATTAAAATAATAGAATTTTTTTGAAAATTAATAATTCGAAAAGTTTTAAAAGTTTTAATTTTTTTAAATCTTTCAAAATTTATAAAAAATTTTGAACTTTTTGAGAGTTGAAATATTTTGTACTTTTAAACTTTTCAATTTGAAATATTTTGAGATAATTTTGAAAATTAAAACCGAGCCTGACATTGGTTTGGAAAATTTTGAATTGCATTGGGAACGATTTTTCAAAAAGGTAGAGGCTTCCCATGTGGCTTTTTCAGTATTTTGGTTCTCGGAACTAAAAACATGACAATGTTGGGAATTGTTGTTAAAGGTAAAAGGGATGTGTATAATTTATTTGTTAAAGTATATTATAGGTTTGCAAAAATATAAAAACATGACAATGATAAAGTAGAAATATTTATAGACTTTTGAATGTGAATTTTGAATGCAACTGTAACTATTGTTTTAATTGTCTGCTGCTAGGAACAGCTGCTACGCGCGGGTACTCGTCTAGTATATATATATATATATATATATATATATATATATATATATATATATATATATATATATATATATATATATATATATATATATAGTGTGTAAGTGTGAATAAATGGTGGGTTATTGGGTGGAGTTGAGAAATGATGAAGAAGATAAGTATTAGTCGGCGAAAGGAGTTTGTTTCATCCATAGCATTCTTGTGCGAAGGCGATCTTCCTTTATGTTGATCCACTTGACTCACATCCCTTCATCATCATGAGTTTTCTAATATTGGACATAAAAGATTTTCGAGTTGAACATCAAAGTTCAAAAGGGCCAATGGGGAAGGAAAAGGTTCGAAAACGAACAATTTTCTGGAGTTCTAGAAAGTGAACTAATGACGTATCTAGGTTATGTGCACGCATATATATATATATATATATATATATATATATATATATATATATATATATATATATATATATATTTACTATTAATATAGTATTATAAGTATAGAGATAAGTATGTATGTATATATATATATATATATATATATATATATATATATATATATATATATATATATATATATGTATGTTCATGAGAAATGAGGAAGTAAATCATATCTACGCAAGCAAAGTAAAAAATATCTACGCATGGCAATTGAGTAGAGAAAGAATGGCGTACCCGGCGGTCCTCAAAAAGAAAATCTTCAAGATAAGGAATGTTGATCTAGCTATTTGGTCCCCATTTCCTCTTTGGTCCAAACATGTTCAACATTTAGCTAGGATGCATGAAAGGTTGTAGTATTCCCCAAGGGTTGTAACTCGGTTGATAGTTCCACAATTGATTACTAGGGTTGTTGTAGTTTTGTTTATTTTGATTTCTTCTTGGTTGAGGTGTTTTAGATCTAGGATAAGAATTATTTGGTTTCCTAGGTGGTGGAGTTTTAGATCTTGTTTTAGGTTCAGAGGATCCTACATCGGTCTTTAAAGACGATTTATAAAACGTTTTTGGTAGCGTGGGGTTTGCACTAGGCTTTACCTCTCAAGGGATCTTGAGAAGCTTACAACCCTCACCAGGCAGTGTACCTGATCGTTGTAGTATAGTATAGTGAAAAGTACCGGGGGATTGATCGTTCAGCTAGGAATAGTGTTGCTAGGATTAGAAAACCTAAATACTAGTTCTAGAGATGAAGGATGATTATTTTTGTATTTTTATATTTTTTAGAAAGCAAGTAAAAATCTCAGGTTTTGAAGGATATGGGCGGAATTAGTTGCTAGTCAACTAACCCAATACTAAGATGCAATCAAAATAAAATACTAGAAATGAAAATAAAACTAAATTAAACTAAGGTTGTGAGCAATAAGTGGAGAAATGTGTTTACTTAGATTTCACTACTCCCTAGATATCTTTTACACGTTAATTACTTATTATAGTTGCGTGGATGACGGATTGTATTCCTTAATACCATTCATGGGGTGGCGTACTTAACTCCCCAATCCTATGAGTGTCTACTTCACTCCTATGTCGAGCCGGCTAAGAAGCTCCTAACATGGGATCATTAGAATTTACTCATGCATTAAATACAACCAATAAAACCTAGTACACATCGGTTCATGTTTCCTAAGACGTTCAAGCATGTTACCATTTGGAGATCTGCCAGTTTTCTTAAGCCTAACATTGAAATCATTCATCCAATACAACCATAAACAAGTAATCAACACATAATCAACATCTAGGTTTCATTAGATCTAAGCAAACACAAGATAAATCTAGCCTAACATGGTGGAATCAAGACAAGCACAAGATATAGACAACCAATACATAGACATATTGATTGAATTAGAAGAACACTTATCTCAATAACACATGTAAGCATTCAAGGGCTGAAAACCCTTGAAAAAGCTGTAAAATTCGTATAAGGTTCGGCCTTAGGGTTTCTCCAAACTTGTTCCTCTTAATGAATGAAAATTAGAAAACTATATATCGATAATTGAGGCTGACGACATCAAGAACAATCTTGTGACGCCGTCATCTCGCCGCCAAAAGAATTCTCGGACTGCCTTGATCTACATCTGACTCCATCATGTATTACACTTTTACAGGCCGTCACGTATTTAACTCTTGACGCTCTTCCTTGTGACGCCTTCATTTCTGTACTGGGCCGTCATGATTTTTACTCTTGACGCCGTCAACTTGTTACTCTTGACGCCGTCACACACTGTTCCCAGCTTGGAAAATTAAGTCTTTGGCGTTTTCTTCACTTTTATGCTCCAAAAACGTCCGAATTGCTTCTTTTTCCAGATTTCACTCCCAAAGTGCCTAAAATCACAAAAGGAACGATTTAGGGCAATATTTGATCAAATAAATTCAATTTTGGGCTTAAATGACCCCCTAAAAGTGGTTCATTTTTTGCCTCATCATATACCCTTACACTTGAGATTTGCTTGTCCTCAAGCAAATGCGCTTTTATTCTACTCAAAATACAAGTTAGGGGTCATTTAACACTAATATAAAATTAATTACAACAAATAATCATTCCACTAAAGACCAAAGACAAGCACGGAGGTCATATACTAGCACCTCACAAATAGTGTTTAGATACTCACATCTCTCGGGTGTAATAAAGTATAAATTACAATATGAAAATGGAAGATATCTCTCACTACCTGTCATAGCAAAATAGATTACCATAGGCTTGGGAAAGGATCAAACCTCCACCATGTGGCGTAAGCACCTAGGATAAACTATCAAAGAGGTCTTTTAAAGGGTTGTAACGTTAGGTGTAGGGATATGAAATACACGGTTTTGTTGGATATAGGCAGTCTTTACTGGTGGCGAGTTAACAATCTTGGTTAATTGCATGTACAATGTGGCGTTGCTAAGCCAAGACTAGACTCGACTTAAGCTAATAAATGAAAAATAACAAAAACATAAAATAAACATAGAATGGAAACGGGATGGTAGTCCGTATTTTTTTTCTCTTTTTCTTTTTCTATTTTTTTTTTTCTTTTTCTTAATTTTTTTTCGATTTTTTTTTTTCTTTTTTTTTTTTTTTTTTTTTTTGCATACACTCTTACCCTACCATCTAAAATAATACATCATAGGGAATGTAAATTCCCCTTACACTTGAATCTTTACATACTTTACAATAAACTAATCTAATGACTCAAATTAAGATAATCAAAACACTTGGAGTACTTTTAAGATTAACGTACATATGGGGGTAATAATATTATGTTCTTCCCCATTACTCCATAAAATAAGTACTTTACCCATGAGTCCCAATCGTCCCAAAACAATATGTACAAGGATATGACTCGACTTAGCAACCATGTAATCAATTAGATAGTTAACTTAGGGTTTAACAAATAACAATAATGCACTTAAAATGAGCGCATACACGGAAGGCTAAGGCGATTTGGGTGTACATTTAAGTGGGGTGTAACAAATTCTTCCTTTAAGTAAGATGCTTAAAGTTAGAAATGAAAAGATAGGCTCGGAGGGGTGTACTACGGGTTTCGTGTACTAAAAATGAGTACAACGCTAAGGGTGTGGGAAAAATTAGTTGACTTAACTAGCCAAGTAATATGACTTAAATGGTCAAGTAATTATGATACGGGTTTAACGCAAGGGTGATCCTAATGCCTCTTATCATGTAGTAAATCCTACTACACGAATGTAGTCTCACTAGCGGTCTCGGGATGCATCACTAACGCAAGTTCTAGAATCTAAATGCTACCGGTATACTCATAAGCACTAATAGTGAATGCTTTTCCTATCAAATCTAAAGGCGAACCTCACATATTTGGGTGGAAAATTTTTGTGAATGATACGATTTTGTGCTAGTCATACAATCTCCTATCCATGAGACGCTTGCTATGGCTAAAGTTTCACTCCTAATTGTTGTAAAAAATTTTAAATTTTGGCGCTAAAATTACACTAACAAGTATTTCTCATAGTTTTATTACACATCTACTATCAAACAAACAAACTCAAGCGAAAGTGTATCTGTAAGGTATCATCATTTTACCCTCCCCTTACACTTAAGATGAACATTGTCCCCAATGTTCAAGTAAAGAATGTAAAAGTGAAATAAGTAAAAAGAATGAAATCAAATACTCCCCTGATTCACTCGGTATGGATAATAAGGTGGCCAGGTTAGATCTTCCTCCAAGAAAATGAACATTCAAAGCTTCCCTTCCAGAAAAATAATCATCTTCTTGTCATACGTAACCTGTAAATCCTAAGAAAACAGACAAGGCAACCTCGCATAAAATCGGCGGCAATCTACATAAGTTACTAAATCCTAGAAAACAAAGTAAGATATAATGCTTGTGGAATGATGTTTGCAGATTTCCTGGAGATTATAAAACTTAATAATTCAACAAAAACTTTAAGACTCCGTTAGAAAAACAAAACTGGTAAAATTTCCAGAATTTTACACGTGACGCCGTCAAGAGCAAGCTCATGACGCCGTCAGAAGTGACCTACAGAAATTCTTATGTTAAGTTTCCGGAAAATTTCTGGAAAAACTTGGTTCTACTTCCTGGAAAATCCTGCAAAACTTCATTATGACTCGATACAAGCATTTGACTCTAACAATTACGAATATACATGTTCACTTAATATTGTGGAGAATCATGATCGGTTTGTTTCTTAAAAACATATTTGGGGTTTCCCCTTACACTTATCTTTTGCAAAAATACCTTTGGGTGAAGTTAAGACTAGGCCAAACAACAAAGTAAAGTATTTCCACTATTTAGTTTCGAAACATGATCTACCAACAATAAAAAATAAAGCATGCATACGGAAGCAAATAACAAACAAACAAAATAAAAATCACACAAAACATGGGTTGCCTCCCAAGAAGCGCTTGTTTTTGTTCGAGTCACGAGCCTGACTCTACCCTTATTTAACGGAAATAGGGGAGGTTTTCCCTACACTTAGGATTAAGTGCGGGTGAAAGTAGCGATACACACCCTTAGAGTGGAAATATGCAACGTAAGGAAAGAGTGGTGGATGAATTATATGCTCAAAGGGTTGTGCTCCTATCATCATAACCTTAACAAATTCAATCGGGTTAATGGGTGGATTAAGATTTTCTCCTAGAAAGGGATCATTTTCTATCAACTTCAAGAGACTCCTAGTTGGGAATCCATCTTGACCTAATAAACCCGGTTTAAACCCATAATGTTTCTTGTGATCAATCATAAATGGGTGATGTAAGCATGTAAGGTCATTTTCCACTCCTGTGTCAGCTTCCTTTCTACAAGGCTTAGAGTCTACTACCTTTATCCCAAGACTACCCGGACTATATGGTTTGATGGGTGGATCGGGACCTTTTTCAATTCCTAAATTCACATCTAACGATGGAAGATTAGGTAATGGTTTTGGTTGAGGCTCCGGTTCATCAAAACTAGGAACTTCCTTAGAACTAAAAGAAAGATCATCACTATAAGTGTTGAAACCTATATTCTCTAGTTGTGCTTGGTCCAAGGGTTCTACCTCTATTGGGGTTCCTATAGTTTCTTCTACTTCTTCCGGGTAAGTCACGGGTGGTATTTGTGCCTCAAATGATGGTAGGACTTGTGGGGTACTTGGTGGGCTTAGATTTCCAACTCTATCCTCCATCTTATCAAGATTACCAATGTGTTCAGCTTGTATTTTGGTGAAATAAAACCACCCCGTGCACCCAGTTATCTCATCTATACGTTTATCCCCAAACAATCTTCTTGCTTGTTCCCTTAAACTTGCTATCAATTGATCCGTAACGACGTTTGTTGGGTTGTCCATTTTTTTGGCAAGTTTGACACAATTCTCTATGGTTTCTTATGCTTCATTAACACTTAATCCCCAAAGGTCCCCATCTGCGGCATGGTCAATGTCCATTTTGGTATAGTGGTCGACACGATGGTAAAATATTTCAATTTGGGACCACAGATCGAAATTATGATGAGGGACTTTTCGGAGTAAATATTTAAAACGAGCCCATGCATCATAGATAGGTTCATCTTCATGTTGTTTAAACATCAAGATGTCATTAGGAGTGGGTGAATTTTGTGGTCGGTAGTATAGTGGATTCGCGTTCTCCATAATGGTGAACGGAATAGTCAATGAAAATTACGAACAAACACACAAAGAAAAAGATAGACTAAAGAAAACCTAGAAATAAAAATAAAATCTTACTAGAAAGAAATCTAGCAAGTAGACCTAATAAAAAGATATTCTAACCTAGACAATAACTATTCCCCGGGCTGCGGCGCCAAAAACTTGGTAGCGTGGGGTTTGCACCAGGATTTACCTCTCAAGGTATCTTGAGAAGCTTACAACCCCCACCAGGCAGTGTACCTGATCGTTGTAGTATAGTATAGTGACAAGTACCGGGGGATTGATCGTTCAGCTAGGAATAGTGTCGCTAGGATTAGAAAACCTAAATACTAGTTCTAGAGATGAAGGATGATTATTTTTGTATTTTTATATTTTTTAGAAAGCAAGTAAAAATCTCGGGTTTTGAAGGATATGGGCGGAATTAGTTGCTAGTCAACTAACCCAATACTAAGATGCAATTAAAATAAAATACTAGAAATGAAAATAAAACTAAATTAAACTAAGGTTGTGAGCAATAAGTGGAGAAATGTGTTTACTTAGATTTCACTACTCCCTAGATTTCTTTTACACATTAATTACTTGTTATAGTTGCGTGGATGACGGATTATATTCCTTAATACCATTCATGGGGTGGCGTACTTAACTCCCCAATCCTATGAGTGCCTACTTCACTCCTATGTCGAGCCGGCTAAGAAGCTCCTAACATAGGATCATTAGAATTTACTCATGCATTAAATACAACCAATAAAACCTAGTACACATCGGTTCATGTTTCCTAAGACGTTCAAGCATGTTACCATTTAGAGATCTTCCAGTTTTCTTAAGCCTAACATTGAAATCATTCATCCAATACAACCATAAACAAGTAATCAACACATAATCAACATCTAGGTTTCATTAGATCTAAGCAAACACAAGATAAATCTAGCCTAACATGGTGGAATCAAGACAAGCACAAGATATAGACAACCAACACATAGACATATTGATTGAATTAGAAGAACACTTATCTCAATAACACATGTAAGCATTCAAGGGCTGAAAACCCTTGAAAAAACTGTAAAATTCGTATAAGGTTCGGCCTTAGGGTTTCTCCAAACTTGTTCCTCTTAATGAATGAAAATTAGAAAACTATATATAGATAATTGAGGCTGACGGCGTCAAGAACAATCTTGTGACGCCGTCATCTCGCCGCCAAAAGAATTCTCGGACTGCCTTGATCTACATCTGACGCAGTCATGTATTACACTTTTCCAGGCCGTCACGTATTTAACTCTTGACGCTCTTCCTTGTGACGCCTTCATTTCTGTACTGGGCTGTCATGATTTTTACTCTTGACGCCGTCAACTTGTTACTCTTGACGCTGTCACACACTGTTCCCATCTTGGAAAATTAAGTCTTTGGCGTTTTCTTCACTTTTATGCTCCAAAAACGTCCGAATTGCTTCTTTTTCCAGATTTCACTCCCAAAGTACCTAAAATCACAAAAGGAACGATTTAGGGAAATATTTGATCAAATAAATTCAATTCCGGGCTTAAATGACCCCCTAAAAGTGGTTCATTTTTCGCCTCATCAATTTTCATTTCTTCATTACTAGCAAGAGGTATTTTCTTATCATTTATGAGTATGTATTTTGGATGTTTTTCTAAGGATGTTGGTTTACTAGATTTGCTTTCAAACTTAACATTTTTTCTTTCACTCGATGAAGCTTCAATTGGGTTAAATCCTAAGCCGGTTTTGTCTCCAGATATTCTTTGAATACTTATTATTTTCTTAAGCGAGTTACTACTATTTTCAAATTTGTCAAATTTACAAATTTCATTTCTAAGTATTTCATTTTCACATTTAAGCTCTTGACATAATTTACATTCTTCAATAATTTCTTTACCTTTTTCTAATTTATGTATTTTAATTTTAAGTTCTAGTATTTCATTTTCTAATTGGTTGTTTATATGTTTTAGTGATTTGTTTTTAGTTATTACTTGTTGTCCTAATTTACATAGTCTATTATACTCATTATCTAAATCATTTTCGTCTAATGATAAATTTTCATCACTAAAATATTCGGTTTCAGAACGTACCTCGCTTGATGTTTTTGCCATAAGACACTTCTCTTCTTTTGTCGTTTCTTTCTCCTCCTCATCACTATCACTCCAAGCTCCTCCAAAAAATGTTCTTTGATTTTGATCTCTTGACATCATTGGACATTTTCCAATGAGATGATTTGGATCACCACATTTGAAACACTTTCTCTCATTCTTGCTATTCTTGTCATGTTTATTCTTTTGAGATGCTCTCCTTTCATCGTGTGGTTGTCTAACGAATCTTCCTCTCCTTTTGAAGAATTTCTTGAAGTCTCTTACGGCCATGGCGTATTCTTTGTCATCACTTTCGGAAGATGAGCTATCTTCGTTACTAGATTCCTTTCTAGCTTTAAAAGCGATTGACTTGCTTTGCTCTCATTTTCCTTTGACCATTTCGGAGTCCTTCTTTATAATTACTTCGTAGACTTTCAAGTTTCCAATTAATTCATCAAGTTGCAACGTTGACAAATTCTTTGATTCTTCAATAGCCGTCACTTTAGCTCGCCATTTTGGGTGAACAACCCTAAGAAACTTCCTAACAAAATTCTTACTAGAAAAATTCTCATCAAGTGCTTTTAAACTTGTGATGATAGTGTTAAATCTAGCAAAAGCATTATCAATTGATTCCTCTTCCGAAATCGTTAATTGCTCATATTATTGAACAAGTAGATCTATTTTATTATCTTTGACTTTACTATTACCTTGGTGAGTTATTAGTAAAGAGTTCCAAATTTCTTTTTCGGTTTCACACAAAAAGATCCTTTCGTACTCTTTACGTGGTAGCGCATTATAAATAACCATTTTTGCTTCATCATTTTTAGCAAGTTTTCTTTTTAAATAATCATTTTGTTTTTCAAAAGGTACGATTTCATCTTTCTTTGTTTCAGGGTTATTTTGAATAGGTAAAAAATCACCATTAGTAATAACATGCCAAAGATCTAGATCTTTTGATTTCACATAAGTTTCGAATCGATTTTTTCAATATAAAAATCCATCACTTTTAAATAGTGGCGGTCTTTGCATAGATTGCCCTTCTAAATATTTTTCAGATTTCATAGATCGTTACAAGTTTTAAAATACAATATATTTTAAAGATCTTGCTAGACGTGGCTCCTGATACCAATTGTGGAAAACTAGAAGGGGGCTTGACTAGTTTTACGTCTTTTTAATTAATTTTCAAAATATTTTGTAGCTTATAAAAACTTTGATTCGATCTTACGTGAATTCAAGTGTCAACAAATACAAGCAATTCTAATCTAATAATGTAAGTATTGAAATAAAGTGAAGAAAAGATAGAGTTACAAAGATCAAACCACAACACGCGAATTTATAGTGGTTTGGCTACAAGGACACCTTCCTTGCCCTACTCCACTCCCCGAGTACAAACTCCTTATGGCGGAGAAACCATACACACCTTGGCTTACACCTATTAACGACACTAAACTAAATGTCGAGTTCTAATCGTAGCTATCTCACAACTTCTTCACGACTTCACACCTTCACAACTTCTTCAAGATAGCTTCACAACCTCTTCTTCTTGTCTACTTCACACCTTCTTCTATGCACAATAAAATCACAACTACTACACTACTTTACAACACTCCTAGTATCTACAATCAACTAATTCACACAACACTTTACAAATATCTAGCACTACAACAAGATGATACTAACTAATCACAACACTACTACAATTGTATGGATGTTGAGGAGTGTTCTTCTTTTTGCACTTGATTGGATGAAGCTTTGGATCACTTGGAAACAAAGTCTTATGAATTATATGATCAAAGGATTTTGGGATAGAAATGGAGATGAGATCAGAAGGTTTTGAGTGCAAAAAGGTAAAGAAAATTTGTGAAATGAACCAGTATTTAAAGGGGGAGCAAAATACTGTTCTGGAGCGTGGCCGGTCCCCTTAATGATTAAGGGGGCCGCCCCCTCCAGAACGTTGGAGTTGTTTGTCCTTTAATGAGGAAGGTTTTTCTGGATAAAATTTGCCATTTTTTGTTGAAAATTTGAAATCATATATTCATAGTTTAATAAAACAATACCAAAAATGATTTTCCAAAATATATAAATTGTTAATGTCATTTTATAAAATGTTTTGTGTTAAGAAAATATTTCCTTTGATCATGTAATACATAAGATGCTTAGTTTATGTATACCTTAAGTGATATAAGTTGTAGAAGTAAATATTTGTTACTAAATACTTGTTTACGTCATAATTTTGACTTAATTTAGTTTACATTTTGTGATTATCAAAACGTAGAGTTATTGAGAAATATTAATAACATTTTTAAGCATTATTTATATCAACAGAACAAAATTCGATGATTAATATATAATAATGATGTTGTACGCAAATTGCAAACCGATATATATATTATTTTAGAAACCGTCTAATTAGTACATGCAAACTGTATATGAATGTAACCCATGATACATCATAGACTAAGCAAAGATTATGTAATATGCAGTTTCAGTATTTGTTCAAGACGTGATTTTTATTCATATTTAAACTTGTTTCAGTAACTAAAAGACATAGTTCAGTTTATAAGCATATCCAAATCCTTATTTTTTTTATATATAAATCAACATTGCAATGATATAATTCTTCTAAATTAAGACCTGAAGATCTCTGTCCATGTGTTGATGTTGCATTTACTCGTGCATGGTTTTGTGGCATGTAGTTCTTAGCATAAGACTAATGATTATCAAAAGATCTAGTACCAACAACTAATGTATGATTAATTATAAAAGATGGGTTCATGATTTACCTCCAAATGAAACAATGGCTGATCGAAACGAACAGGAATTCAGTGATGAACCCGAAAATGAATGCGAACACTAAGGGACAAAGTAATTCTGATCTAACCTAAACCAAACACAAATGAAGGAAAAAAAAAGACGCTGTCGTGGATCAAACATTTTGCATTTATTTTGGTGCCTTACTCATTTACTAGCTTGTACCAACATTTTGCAATGGCGGGTACGGTGATAAATATGTTTCGGTTATATATTTTTCGTGATAATAATTTTACGAATGATGATAACCTTAAATTAAAATAATTTTAAGCAATAGTAATTCAAACTAGGGTTTTGCTAATCTCTACCCACTGGGCAAAGGATTAAGCGCAATTAATGAAGACAAAATTTCCTTTTAAATCAAAAAATGCATTTAATGAACATTTATTCATCTCTAAAATTACCGTAATTGATTATTATTTTGATATTAATCAACTCCACCATTCCATATATATATATATATATATATATATATATATATATATATATATATATATATATATATATATATATATATATATAGAGGGAAGGGATGGTGCGGATAATATCACAGTAACATTCAAAAAAATAATAGTTCAAAAAAATCTGAAAAAATTAAATAAAGAAAGAGGACAACAATTTATTAAGAATCGCTGAAACGAATTTAAAAAAAAAAAAAAAAAAACATTTTCATGGTTAAAAGGTATAATGATATTATGGATTTTGTTATTATCATCGTAATTATCATGCTTTCTTAATATCAAAGTTAATTTTTTTTAATATCACCCAAGCTTTTCTTAATATCGTAATAAAAAAATGAGGGATATTAAGGTTTTTACTAATATCAAGGTGACTTTTTAAGTAAAATTGTTAATATCTCAGTTACTTTTAATATATAAAACAACTTTTCTTTATTTTATTTTTTTAATATCACAATAACCATTAGCACTTTTAGATATCATAGTTCTGATATAACTTTTTTAATATCATACTAACTTTTTTATTAAAATAAATTCAAAAAAATATGAAAAAGAATAAAAAAACTAAAGAGGACAACAAATAATTAAGAATCGCTGAAACAAAAACAAAAACATAGTTTTGATAGTTAAAACTTACGGTGATATTAAGATCAGATCTTGACTTTTTTTTACAAAAAGTCAAGAACAGATCTGGATTGGACGGTGTAGATTCATCCGTACGTCCACATAAAAAAATAAAATCCGCACCTGATCCTTGGTCTATATATATATATATATATATATATTATGGGTTTATATTAAACCCCGTGACGACGACGCCGTTTTACCGGCTATTTTCCCGCCAAAAATTCGGGCACCAACATTTAGCCCGTTTAGCTGTCCTTGGTGGCCCATGTGATCCAAAACTAATTCAAAATAACTATAGCGAGACACCCAGAAGTTTCCAGGCACCCACATATACAAAACGTGTGGCTGCTATTATTGTCAATCAGATCATGAAGAAGATGGGGAAGAATGATGAGTTTCAAGATCGATTACTTCCATCTGATAGTTGCGCCTGTGATGGTGATGGCAGATTGTGGATTGCGGATTCAAGTAAGATTGGGGGTTTTGATAATTTAGGGTTTGTTTACAAATTTTCGGCCTTTTTATAAGCTTTATGTTTGCTATTATCTAGGTTGTTGCTTGCGATTTGTTTTTCAATTGTTAATTTTGTTAATTTTTAGTTTTTTAAATATTGGGTTTGTTTTTCAATTGTTATAGCCTTATAAGGATTGAAAGGTGTTTGGTATTGCATTTTTAGTTGAAGATATTAGTTTTCCAGTGTGTGGGCTATTATGAAGCTGTTTTTGATTGTTTAGGCGTTAGGTAATTAGCTTAGGAGTAGTCGCAATAAAACGGATTCTGATTTTTTGAAGCTTGAGTGTTTGGATGTGTGCTCTTTTAGTGATTGTTGCCAAATCATGTTCAAGAATTTGATTATCAATTGATTTGATATGATAAAGTAATTTGAAGGGAAAATTTTGATTATTCACTTTATGTTTCTGATTGACCAAGGTTTGGAGGAAGATCCTAGAATAAAGGTTATGAAGAAGGAATGGTTTGAAGGGAAAATTGTCTTGATATCGGCTGCAATAGTGGATTGATAACCATTACAACTGGTAATTTTTAGTATGCCTTCTGTTAGATGATCATGACGTTAGAATTCAATAGTTGAACAAAACGTTTTACTAAGTAATTTTTCATTTGTGTCCTGTTTGCGTCATTTGGTAGCCTAAGAACCCTTAAAAAACACTTTCAGAAATGATGATTTTTAAGTGGAAATGGTAAATTTATGCACACAAAGTGTTAATATTTACATTTAATGTCAAAATAAACAAAATTGAGCGTTATAAATGTCCCAAACGGTGACAAAACCATCTTTTAGTGTCTCGATTTACAAAAAAGGTCCAATGACTAAACGGGAGAAATGAAATATTGCGCTGGAATCTTTTCGCACAATTATTTTCATCTGAATGTGATTATTTATTTTGCAGCAAAAAAGTTCGGCTGCCAGAAGATCCTTGGAATTGACATTGATTTAGGTGACGTTTGAACCTCATAGTTTTAATGAAGATTCTTCCAGCTCTGCCTCTTCTGCAATCATGCCTACACGTATTTTTTGTCAGCCAAAAATTTTAAGGCAACCCCTTTTAAATATTATTTCGCAATAAGTTGTAACAGAATGTGGTGTATGCAGATTTTGCTGAGACTGGCTCCTCAGTTGATGCACCGAACCCTTGGCAACTCGAGGCATGTTTACGCGTACATATTTTTATTAATAGTGCATACACTACTTTTTTGATACCGGGTTGCCTAACTAATTATTGTGGGTTTATTTTGGATGTCCTCTACAGTAGTTCACATAGGCGGACATGCCGGCTAGATTCCCTGCCAAGATTTTCTGCTGGTATGCAAACATATGCGCATCCTACGTATGAATTTTGTGACATCTTGCTTATAGTTTACTTTGTTATTATTGCTTTCTGCTTCTTTTTTTTTCATCACCATATTTGACTAATTTATGTGCACTTTTTATACAGCTGGACCCTATATGCCGAACCCTTGTCGGTCATCTTCAAATGGTTCACGACTTCCTGTTCGGCGTGAAGGTTACATTTTAGTAAATATGTATTGTTTTTTACTTATTCTTTCTTTTTTTCAACTATGATTTACTCAATTGATTACCTTTTCTATTATATCCATATAGGTGCACCAGTGGAATATAGATGCTTAGGAAGATGCGACCAGATATGTTCCCATTGTTGTGCTCTTTTTTGGCTAGAGGAGAGGATTGTGTCTCTGCCACTTAGCGCCGCCCCACAATATCACAGATGTTGTGCAGCTGGTCGCGTTGTCTTACGTAGTCATAAGCAGTATCCTGCATACATAAGACAATTATTTTCAGATAGGCTTATTTGTTACCAATAAGCGTGTGTTTCTTTCGGTGTACATATCATCTTTTATGATTTGAAGCCTTCAGATAATTTCCAATTCCAACGTGCAACCTCCAAGAAAGCTACTTACGATGGTATAAATGGAACGTACTACATAGCGACAACAACTAGGAAGTCAGCCAGGGCCGAAGTAAGTACTAAGCATATAGTACTGTACCCACTTGAATCGTGTTTGCTGTTTTTTTAACATATTTTGATTCCTGATCAGGTTATGCTCAAAGACAGCACAGCGACAACAACCAGGAAGTCGGGCAGGGACAAAGTAAGTAATAAGCATATAGTGCTACACCCATTTGAACCGTCTTTGCTATTTTTTTAACATCTTTTGATTCATGAATAGGTTGCGCTCAAAGACAGCAAAGAAACTGATAAATTCAGAGGGTACATGAGATACTGCGGGTTGGTAGCTTTGCTTTTACGGTCTTCTCATATGTTAAAGTTCTTTGGTGATTGCTAAGAGGGTGTTTGGGATATTCTATTAAAACTATATTTTTCTTTATTGTGTCTTCATTTTATAGGTAACAGATTTGTATCGTAAATATTTTGGTCCGTGTATATCGTTGAAATCCTATTTGGTTATTCTTTTCTTTTTAACAATTTTAAATTTTGCCTTTCTATTATTCTTATGGTAGACTTGTTGGCTGCTACAACAGGTAGGTAACGGTACGTTTTCGGGCACATGTATTTGATATTCGCATTTGGGTTTTGTTTAACGCTTATGTGGTTTTTGTAGGCGTCGGATGAAGGTGGATTTGATTAGGTTTGTATTACTCTGTTACCCGAGATAATGCCAACCGACGAAAATATCTTTGGAATTTGTTTAAGCTCGATAACCTTGAAACAGGTTCATTCGACTTGCTCTTTGGTTTTCGGAATTTAAAAACTTTTTCGTGTTGATTTAATGTTTACGTGGTTTATGTGGTTATAACAAGCAGCAGTTCAAATGATAGTTTTAGTGACGCGTTCCTTCTTGAAGAAAATTTTCTTCGCATATGTACCTGACACTTACTTGCAACTGGTAGTGTGCTCCTGAAACTCACATTTAAAGGTTCATTCTTTTTGATAAATCACATCACATTTGAATCAGCATATAAAATATTGCAACTTCTCAGAAAGGTTTGATTTTATTGCAGGTGATCTTCACTGGATAATAATCTATTCTTTTATCAACAAAATGGATTAGTTGGTTATTTACGAGTTGGTGGAAGATTTTTCATCTATATTTTATTGCCTATGATGCTCGGTGGCGTTCTTGGTGGCAATGGGTAAGTGACACCCGCGTATCAATTTATAGAACTTTTTCCTTTCGGTTTACGGCAGCTCTAATATCTGCAAAATTTCTTATGCAACTCAAAATTTGAAGGGAGGCCACAGTCCCGCATTCGCTGATTTGAGGAAAACGGTTTCGCAATTGGAGAAAATGAGGCTTTTTATAGAGTTTACGCCTTTTATATGGTGAGGTTGGTTCAATAAAGAGTTGAAGTTAATGCATTCTGAGAATGCATGTAAGCTGTTTTCAGATTCTTGGGTGCTAAAACTTATTAGGAACCATTTTAAAAAATAGTTCCATGTTTTTATTTAGGAGGGAAAGGAAGAGGACGCCGCAACTTTGCTCCAAAAAGGAAAATGGGTAGACCACCTAAGCTACAACCCAAAAGGCCCGAGACTCCAGTCACAGGTATGATTTAAACCTCCTAAATATTTGAATATCATTGTTTGACAATTCGTTAGTGTATGGTTTTGAACATTTTTTCCTTATTAAATATTATTGCAGTTGAATATCATCAAAATGGAGGTGTTAGACCAGCTGAAATTTCTGTGGTGGAAGGTGGTCAAGTGACAGAAGTTAGTTCACCTATAAGTCCCGGAATCAAATTAGTGGAAAAAAGTCAGGGACCTCTTAAGGAGTCAACTGTAAATCCTATAAAGGAGCCAAATGAAATATATGTTAAGGAGCCAAATGAAAATCCTGAGCAAGATGCAACTGCTCAACGAGGTAAGAAAAAGTATTCATCAATGGGGTAAGAATATGTACACTGGATTCAAATAAAATTCTTGCGTTATAAATATCCAGAAATTTTTTTGTTTAGAGCGAGATATCACTTGCAAGTTGCTTCATACTGACACAATCATCTTTATTGTTATTTAAGGTACAAATGAAGTGACAAAAATACATTTTCACGGTGTACATGAAAATGACAGCAGATGGCATTCAGCATCATGAGGTAATTCAGTTATGTATTTTTTACTAACTCTGCAACCTGTGTCGTGGTTGTATATTCTTGATGTTGTTGGGGTCTACTTTTTTCGGAAACTCATTTGTCTTTCATTTATTGCGTGCGTTTTAGAGAGTTAAAGGTAGCAAATATTTCTCTATTATGAGATATAGGTTTGAGACGCCTGTTTTTTAGCCATTCTAGGAATGGAATCAGCTACAACGCCGGATGATGGAGTTGGTCTAAACGTTGGATGGTTGTCAATCCCTGTAAAATTTGTTAATGATCGCAAAATAGGTATGCCTTTTTTTATGCAAATCAGCTGATTATGGAAGATATGTTGATGATTGCGGAAGAAGTATGTCATTGGGTTTTCTGTTTATACTTTTGCAGGGTATTTAGGGGGTGTCTCGATTTGCGTGGATAACCTGATTATACAGGGCTCAAGCTATTCCGATAATTATGTTTACTTATACGCGCAATAAAGTATCAGATGGCGAGATAAGATTTTCCTGATTACTATTTTTTAACTTGGATTGAGATACTTACTATTTTCCATAAAAAATGTTATTTACTGGTCACTTTATATGTAAATTTATTGCGCAATCAAACAGTAGATTCTCATACTCCGTAATAGTCTTTTTGTGTCAGCGGAGGTTTTTTAACTTTCGTTATTTGTGTGTAGGCAGAACGGATACGTCTGAATCAACGGATGAGCTGGCGACTGAGATAACTGTCTGCTGTGATGAGATACAGTAAGTCGTTAAGAAAATCTCATCTGACCTTTGATACACCCAGCTATGAATAACTTCATCGGGATTTTTTGGTTCCATTGATTGGAAGGTACTCATGGATCTAACCTGTAGACTATTTCACATGGATCTAACCTGTAAACTTTCAAATAAAGTGAAAACATTTGAAGTCTGGAACTTTGAAACAATTAGTATGGCCATTATAGAAGTGCGTTGTGGTCATTTAACTTCAACATGAGTACTTAAGTTGGCCAATAAGTACTATATTATCTCTATAGTAGGATTGTCAATGTTATTGCCTTCAATCAATTGGGTAAGCACAAACAGTGGCATCTCTTGATATTGAAGTCTAAAAATGTCTATGAGAAACATATATTTATTAGCATTCAAGTTTGGAACTGAATATTTAACCTAATGTTGCATGCCAAAGGTGTATGGAAATGGATTGTTTGAATTGCTGTTGTACACTAATATGTATCATACTGTCAATTCATGCACGTTTTGGGTAGAAAATGCACTTTTTTTTAACCAAAAACAACCAGAATGTAAGAATCTGTCTTCGTGCTAAAATGTGAGTGCTTGGATTTACTTAAAAAAAAATACCTTCGAATAATGAACGACATGAGACCGTCAATGAACATAAATTTCTACTTTATTTATGTCAAATCACCTCGGCCGAAAAAGAAGCCCGCCCGCAAAGCGGCGGACCGCTACCATTCTCGTGTGTATATATATATATATATATATATATATATATATATATATATATATATATATATATATATATATAATCCCTTACCCTATGGACAGAAATTAGCATAACCTTTCAAACTATTCCATATCTAAATAAAAATAAAGACTATATAGAGATACCAAATGTTAATTAGTTGTGTATATTCAATATGGTACTATTCATATACAGTTAGATTGGAGGGAATTTGCTTGAATGCGTGTTTCACTTTTTTGTGGGGTTGCAAGTTTAAAAAGTTAAGTAATTATGGCACTTCAAATAATTTATTAAAAAATGTATATTTTTTATAATTATAGTTGTCATTTATTTTATAGTTATAAATATTTAATGTTTAGTAATGATATATAGTTGATTATAAGTTTTAGTTAGATGTATATATAATTTTGAACTTTTGAAAATGTATATATGCAATTATAAGGTTAACTTGCATATATATACACAATTTTGAGCTTTTTTGAGTGCTATATATGCAATCTCCCAATTATTGTAATAAAAGGCAAAATATTTCATTTCTAGGATTATTGATTGAAAATGTATTTAATTTGTCACAAAATCCTTTTGAATGTTTCAAACTTATTTTTTTCTTATTATATGTAGAAACTTGTTAATTTTTTATATAATAAAACAAAACCCCAAGTGGGGACTTTTTCATTTCAAAAAAACTAAACCATACTTTATTTAGTAATAATATTATTTAAAAAAAAAAGATTATTTTCTTATTAGGTAACATTTTATATTTATTTATAACACAAGTATAAGATAAATAAAAAAAATATAAATAAGATTCAATTAACAATATGATTAAAATTTTTAAATAATTATCTTTAATCTTTTATATAATAAAACAAAACCCTGGCGACTTTCGTATTTAAAAAAAAGATTATTTCTTTATTAATTAATATTTTAATTAATTATCATTTTTTAATTTATAAATTTGGTTTGTTAATATACTACATAAGTAGAAGATAAATAGTATTAAACTTTATAAATGATTATTTCTTTATTAAAATAAATAGAAAGAAGATAAATACAAAAAAGTATAGATAAAATTCAACTAACAATAAGATTAAACTTTATAAATGATTATCTTTAATAATAAAAAACTATAATTAAACATCATAAATCAAACAAAACAAAGATTAAATTATTTGTTTTCTAATAAATAAAAATATATGATTCAAAAATTTTTAAAACAAAACCCGCGCGTGCGCGGGCATTATAACTAGTGTATGTACTAAAAAAAATTAAAAAGATAATGATGACATGCCATTGATTAACAAATGCTTAATATATTTTACTTATGCCCAAACACACCCTTTCTTCATCACAACTCACTGCATGACTCCAAGAACACACACAAATATTAATATTACCACTTAGGGCTGTAAACGAACCGGTCAAACACGAACGGAGCCTTGTTCATGTTCATTTATTTAATTTTAACCGGACAAATAAACAAACACGAACACTTAAACGGACGAATTTTCTTGTTCATGTTCGTTTATTAAGAAAATAACTTGTTCAGGTTCGTTTATGTTCGTTTTTTAAGACAGTAAATGAACGTTAAACGGACATAAACGATCGAACATAAATGAAAAATAGGCAAACAAACATAAACTTTAGTAAATTATGTATCTAATAATGTTTTATAAGTGTTGTTTTGTTTAAACAAACTAATTTTAAAATTATATAATTAAAAAAATATGATATACGGACATAAATAAATAAATGAATGTTAACGAACGCATAATCGGACGTTCACGACCATAAACAAACGGATGTGACTTTTGTTCATGTTAATTCATTTAGTTAAACGATCGTAAAATAACGTTCATGTTCGTTCATTTAATAAATAAACGAACATAAACGAACTTTTTACCAAACGGTTCATGAAATGTTCACTAAATGTTCAGTTCGTTTACAACCCTATTACCACTACACCACCCAATCACACCAGTTCATGTTCATCCAACAAGATTTGTATGCAAGGTTCAAAACATTTATTATTTTTTTCATCCAAATATTTATACCCAAATCAGATCTAACAAAAATACATCTAAGATTTTCATAAAAAGCATCTCACTATATTTTTCAGCAACGTCAAAAATATTATCATAAAAGGCTGATGACCTAAACCTTAACCTTACACCATTTTTAGATGTGATCCGACGCAAAACCACCACTTTGACCACCAATTCCGGCAACCTTGCACCACTCCCAATCTTCCTTTTCCCACGACTATTCACAGAAACAAATTTAGATACAAATGGGTGTTGGTGATGGCATGTTTTGGTTGAAGAAAGGATGTGTTTGGTATTTGGTTTAAGTAGCTAACTAAGCAAAATTATATTATCATTTGTTAACTAGTTACATGTCATCATTATCTAGTACATAAGATTAGCAAGTTTTGACATTATAAAAAAAAAAAAAAAAAAAAAAAAAAAAAGTTTGATACACATAAAAAGATTTTGTGACAAGTTAGATACATTTCCAACCAATTGCCCTTTAATTTTTCTGCTGAAAGTTTCAACAATTAATATTAAAGATTATTAACTATTTATATGTAGTTAAGATAAACATTAAAAGTTACAAATAACACATTTGAATGTTGATGTTAGGCTTAGTTATGTGGGGTGTAAGGTGGTCCACGGCCCACCTAGAAAGCCCAAAAAAGTTGCAAATTTAATACTCCGTAATGTATTACTACTATTTACTATTATTATCAACGGTCTATCATTTTTTGATCATAGCAGGATACTTTAATACCTAGGAATCTTAATATTTGTTTAAAAGCAAAAGGTAAAAACACAACATAAAGAACATCGATTCATTTTTCACATGAATAACTTATTGTTAAGTACGACCTTATTATACACTCGTATTTCATAATCTTTCGAGTCAGTTTTTGCCCCCCTATAAGGAAATTCCTAGCTATGCCACATGAAGCTGTAAAAGAAAAAACATGTAAGAAATAATCAACAAACTTCTAATGAAAACTTAAGATATCACGGCAATTCAACTCTACTGAAGACAAATCAGTTGATGAAATTGATTAAGCAAGTTTTATAAAGAAGGTGCATCAAGAAAAGCTGGAACAATAAATTTTATTTAGCAAGAAAAGAAAATCATTTTCAGAAAGAAAAAAAATAAATAATAATAAGTCCCCCTTCAGGCCTATGAGCTTATAACCATCGACCCTCAATATGATAAAAGTATTACACTAGATTATAGAATCACGATCAAATGAGAAAATAAAATAAAATAAGAAAAGATGTCGTTTTCTATCGTGTATAAATATTCTTAAAAACTACAAATAAAAAAATAGACTATTAGTTGATAATTAGGTCCAAGCCCGATTTGTGGGTTTTGACAATTAGTGTTTTACCATTATAAATAATGGTTAATGGTAATGGAAAAAAAAATGGTTAATGGTAAAACTCTAATTCAAAAAACCCACAAACTGAGCTTGGGCCTAATTATCCACTAAACGACAACGTAACACTAAAACACACAACAACCGAAAAAACGGACCATAAATGCTAGTAGTACAGAAGATGAAGAGCATCGCATTATATGTAACCGAAAAAAGGACCATAAATGATACAGTTACATAAAGATGTTAATGAAGAGCAACACAAGTTAGTTCAAGGCTTAAAGTCAAATGTCCTTAATGGCATAATGATGTTTATTTAAACAATTTAAATAGCCTAGCTAGCCATATATTCAAGGTTTTTAAACTGAAATAGACATCGCACCAGTTTTTCACGTGGTTCCTGGTTTTGCTGGTTGAACCCGGTTTTTTTCTCTTTTTCCGGTTTTCGCATTTTTTATCGGTTCAATTGGTTGAACCGGATATTTCGGTCCGGTTTCTAAAACACTGATATATATATATAACACGTATCCAAACATTTTTTTGACACTAAAACAAAAAGTCAAATTCTACACATTTTTCAAATAAAAAAATACGCACAAATGTTTTAAATATTAAAGTCCACGCTTCTTTAGTGTGTGAATAAATGTTGCGTGAATAATATGTAAACATTTGTAAATGTGGACAAGATAGTTAAATATTCACATTAAAAAGTGTATTAAAAAGTGTAGGAAAAAAAAAATCTCAAATACACATATATAGGTGTGGAAGAATAATATAAATATATCCGCACTCACAAGTGTGTAGAAATTATATTGCTAAACAAATCACCAAGAATACTCTCCAGACCTACAAACATGTAAAAATCATATGATCTACTCTATTTGTCTTTTACCTTTTTTTTAGGGTTAATACACAAAAAAAGTTACTAAACTTTACAAAAAAGTTCGCCTAAGTTACTGAACTTTCATTTTGTTCACTTAGGTTACTCAACTTTCGGGAAAGATACACTCGAAAATTCACTCTTAGTCCGAGTAACCTGAACATATATTTTTTGATAAGTTTAGTAACCTGATTGAACAAAGTTTCAAAGTTAAGTAACCTGAAAAAGTATATTTTTATAACTTCAGTAACCTGAGTGAAAAAAGTTTCATAGTTCAGTAACCTAAGTGAACAAAATGAAAGTTCAATAACTTAGGCGAATTTTTTTGTAAAGTTTAGTAACTTTTTTGTGTATTAACCCTTTTTTTTATAAACATTTTTTACACGCTTAAAAACGTGAACCTTTTTAGATAGTATGATTATTTATTACTACAAATTGATAAGTGTATAAGTATTTCGCACGCCTATAACTGTAGATAACCTTTTAGATAGTATGATTATTTATTACTACAAATTGACAAGTGTATAAGTATTTCGCACGCCTAACGCTTGTAATTTTGTTCATTTTTAACACATCTTATAGTGTAAAAAAGTAAAGTAACTCCTAATACCGTCTTCCACGGATTATAGGTCCCAATGAGGTTGAAATATAGACGGCCTTACCTCTACCTAAGGTATAGAGGTTACTTCCGGTGGTTTTTCCAACTGATCACCTACTGTATTATAGTGTGTTATGTGTAAAAAAAAGTACAGTTGTCCATGAAACTTACAAGGAAGAAAGACATGCCCCTTGAAGACGACCTGCTTAGAGAAAGCACGTTATAAGGAGTAGTTATCTTCAATACAAATTTTTACAGGTTGTATTGAGATTTAGGTCTATAAAGAAAATCAAGCTGTCATGTAAGATCGAATTCAATAATAGCCGAATAAAGTGAGACACATGATGTAAAATTCAATTTTTTCCCATAAAAGCTCACAAATTAAAATAATGTTGTATAGAAATGTAGATATAGGACCACTCAATTAAATCAATCATAACTAGTACTAATGCTTCAAATCATATAAAGCTAACACCATCTTGCGTTAACAAAACCAAAAATAGTTTGTATCTGTTTTCGTTTTATTGACCTACTCGTGAAATAATTATTTGTAACATTTATTTAAATTCTGGAACTATAGAGTTCCAGTTTTGCATGAGCTAGTTGTTATAGGCCAACAACACTCTATTTCTAGCCAAAATTTGAAAACCATACAAGCATGGGTATGAAGAGATATATAGTAGAAATTGAAAAACCAAAAGAAGCAAAGGGTAGTAAGCCATCCGTTGGCCCAGTTTACCGCAATGTGCTAGTAAAAGATGGATTCCGACCACTTGCTAATGGTGTTCACAGTTGCTGGGATCTTTTCTGGTATGCCTAGCTAGTTCTTTTATTCGTTTTCTCTTTGTGTACTGATCTTGTGCTAAACGGGTTCATTTTGATATTCATGTATTAATGTATATGTCTTTCCCGATGGGTTTCCCATGTTGTTACTTGAACTTTTATAAAACTTATCATCTTAAACCATAATTAGTTTAGTACGAAAGCTACAAATATTGCGTGGTTATTTATAGATCACTAGAATTACTTTGCACACTACAAAGTTGTACCTTATATCATGTGTGCTTGGATTTCTACCAGTTTTTAAAAACCGATTTTGTTGATATTAATTGATTTATGGTACGAATAGTCAGTTGTGCTAAAGATGCAGCTAGCTTTAGTACGAGTTACAGCATTTCAACTCTAATTTGTGCCAAATTTCTGTTATCCCATTCTTTTGGATCTGAAAATTGAGTTTTTGTAAAAAGAGTTGGATACAATGTTCATGGTGCATTTAAGCGCGCTGCTGTATTCTATTTTTTCACAGTTCATCAGTGGAGAAATATCCTAACAATCGAATGCTTGGCAAGCGGGAGATCATTGATGGCAAGGTATTAGTCTTGTTAATTTACATAATTTCTGTGATGATTGATTTCTCAGAATTTAATCTTATCGATTGGCTTGCGATTTATTCAGGCTGGTAAATATGTGTGGTTAACTTATAAGGAAGTATATGACACCGTATTGAAGGTTGTAGATTCTATCTGCAGTCGTGGAATTAACAAAGTAAGTAATATCTATAATATCATTTATTTGCATTTCTTAATGTATGGAAATCTGTTGGCACCAGCTTCTGCTCACCGCA
This sequence comes from Artemisia argyi, assembly GCA_030686995.1. Taxonomy (NCBI): domain Eukaryota; kingdom Viridiplantae; phylum Streptophyta; class Magnoliopsida; order Asterales; family Asteraceae; genus Artemisia; species Artemisia argyi. Next base: position 110,488,167 of record CM060687.1, read on the forward strand.
TTACCGTTTGGCTCAATGTCAGTTAACGTTTAACAGGATTAGGCACGTCAGCTTACCATTATTGTTCTTTATGTTCAGGGGTCACGATGTGGAATATATGGTGTAAACTGCACAAAATGGGTTGTAAGCATGCAGGTAACTATTATGACATCATACATCTTATATGTTCTTGTCAGTGACCTCCATATTTCTGCAATAGCGACTTGTAATCCACTTACATTCGATATTTTGAAGTTTTTTTCTGCAAGGATATCTAATTGTTTGCATTAAATCATTTGCAGACATGTAATGCTTATGGCCTTCATTGTGTCCCTTTATACGACACTTTAGGTATGTTTTATTTGTATCATTAAACTTAATAAAACCATTTACAATATACTGATAATTATGATCATTAGCGACTAGTGTATACTTTGCACTTCTGAAAAAACATGTCCTGTCTCTGTTAGTAATGCAAAAGGTTAACCTCGGAGGATTAATTTTATGTAGCAACTGCATTTCTTAACCTGTTTAAGGTAGCAAAATCAGCATCGAGTCATAATGTTGAGAAATAGTACCTCCAATACTTTGGAGAAAGTATATGAGGCTGCGTTAGCAATTTTTGATAACTGAATCTGTAGTTGATCTGAAAAATCAAGCGTTTTAGCATTCTCAGTGCTACCATCAGAACCATGTAACATGACATTCAGCAACTTTTCTTCAGGTGCCGGTGCAGTGAAATACATCATATGTCATGCGGAAGTCTCTATTATATTTGCGGAAGAAACTAAAATATCTGAGGTAGGTTGTGAGCATTCATCCAATTACATATATGTGGCAATTAGGAAAAGTTGTGATGTTCGCCTTTGTTTTATATTCTTCTTTCTTATCAACTTTGTATACTATCAATTTCTATAAATGCTATGTTGCTCTGTTTTTCGGTGTCTGATAAGATAGTTTCTCATTGTTTACAGGTATTGAAGACATTTCCGGATGCCGGAAAGTACTTAAAAAGTGAGTTTCCTTAGTCTGCTTATCTGAAGTTATTTATGGTCTGCTCATGGACTAATACTATCTGTTATTATATAGCTCTCGTGAGCTTTGGCACGATCACAAGCGAGCAGAAACTACTGGCTGAAAAATATGGTTTGGAAATTTATTCTTGGAAAGAGTTTTTGAATCTGGTAAGCTCTGATTGTAAGCAGTAGTAACATGTTCGACTCACATAAACTGATAGTTAACTTACTCCTTAACTTATGTTTCTTTCTTAGTGCAAGCTTTGATATTCGTAATTCTATATGTAACAGTATCATTTTCCCACCAAATAACAATAACGTTAAAGTGAACCTTTTAACTTTCATTATCTTTCGGACTAAACAATACACGTAAAAGTCAAAGTGCCAAAGGCATATGCACTGGAAGTCTTTTTAGCAAACCCACTGGTAAAGAGAGGATAGGACATATAGTCGGCTTGCTTGTTCACTTGCATTGGTACTATTTCACAGATTAGGACTGCTGTAGGGCATGTTTTGTGTTTATTTATAATGCTCTATAGTTCCTCATGCACGTGTATGATTTCTTCCATTAGCGTGTGGTTTTACTAATATAAAGCTCACGAGGTTACTTTCTTAATATTGAAAGGGATCCAAGGAATCTTTTGATCTACCATCAAAGATGAGAAGTGATATCTGTACCATCATGTACACTAGTGGAACCACTGGCGAACCAAAGGGGGTAATACTAACCAATGAAAGCATGCTTTCCATTTTGTCTGCAGTACATCATCACCTAGAGAGCATGAATGAAGAGGTAAGCACACAACTGAAGTTTCTTGTTTATGCGTTAAATTGGGTTAACGTTATTTTTCTTTCTTAATGTAATCGTATACAGGCATACTTTTTGTTTTATCATAACTTGCCGATGTAGTTCTAAACATTACTTACTGTTTCCTTCTTTTCTTTACAGTTCCAAGTGAGCGATGTATTTTTTTCTTACCTACCTCTTGCCCATATATTTGATCGGGTCACTGAGGAATTACTCATTTCTATTGGTGCCTCAATAGGATTTTGGCGTGGGGTAAGTCATAATAGCATGGAGAAATTTTTAATATGTATGTTTTGCACATGCATATATAGAGAGTTATTTAGGAAAATCCGTATATTATATGTAATGTACACACGCACGCCTATGTATCCTGATGTGACATTTATTTTAATACCCGTTATCACTTATCAGGACATCAAATTATTGATGGATGATCTCAAAGAGCTAAAGCCAACCATCTTTTGTGCTGTTCCCCGTGTACTAGACAGAATCTATTCAGGTATATATGATCAGTATTGCAAAGTGCACACCGAAGTACAAAAACCATTGCTTTGTTATGCTTTACCATTACCTCATTTTTAATGGCTTAGTTTTGAGTTTATCAACTTGAGCTTATAGCTTATTAAAGTTCATAAGCTCGAGTTAATAAGCTTGTAACTCATAATCCAGCATAATTGCGTGGTTTTTTAAGTTCCAATAAGGTCAAAGAGTGTTCCAGTATTTCATGATCGATGTCGTAAACTATACAGCAGGACTGAGCCTTTCTCTCTTTCTAGTTGCTAACGCATTTGAATAGCTATATCCTCATGATTTTCTATAAATCAGACCTCTTTGTGGCCCACTTTATTCAGGTTTAATAAAGAGGATCTCTTCAGGCGGTTTGCTCAATTATTCTTTGTTTAACATTGCCTATGCATAGTGAGTATTCTTTTCGTGCTTGCACATACAGATTCCTAGTCTTTCACTTTAATTAGACCATTCATACATGTAGGTGCTGACAGCTTATGCATTTGTTTGGACGTAGTTTATAAATCAAATATACAAAGAGTATTCTCAAAATGTCAAAGAGGGATACACTGAAAAGTTTGTCCATCTCTAACTAAAATGCAGTTTGAGAAATTATTTCTATGTTCACAAATACAATCATTCCAATGCCTAAATGTTGGTAATTAGAAAACACCCCTATAAACTTTTGAACTTATTCATACCATTACTTGGAAAACAAATTGTTAGAATCTTTTGTTTTACATATGTATCCAACCACAACTTGCTTTGATTTACAGCAAACTTCATAACATGAGTAGAGGATACAAGCATGAAGAGGCAGCACCAATGTTTGACAAGATTATCTTTAATAAGGTGATGGGATGGACAAATACGGCCAAATCATGTATTTAGATCACCTTTTCATTATGCTTACTTTCTTTTTAACATGCATTTATCTATCTAATGAAATAGGTGAAAGAAGGTCTAGGAGGAAATATACGTCTCATTCTATCTGGAGCAGCACCTCTTGCTGCTTCTGTGGAAACTTTTTTAAGAGTGGTGACATGTGCTCATGTTCTTCAAGGATATGGTATAGAAGAATACGCTATATTTCACATGTAGCCTGACTATATGATAACAATTTATTGCTTAGAAATTGAAGATTAGTGGTATAAGTATTGTCTTTGTATGTCTTTTCATAGGTTTAACAGAAACCTGTGCGGGTGCATTTGTTGCACAACCAAATGAATTATCAATGAGTGGTACGGTGGGGCCTCCATTGCCAAATGTGGATGTATGCTTAATGTCGGTCCCGGATATGGGATACGACGCCCTGGCTAGAACTCCGAGAGGAGAAATACTGTTACGTGGAACTTCCGTGTTCTCAGGATACTACAAACGTGAAGACCTCACCAAAGAGGTGCTTGTAGATGGATGGCTCTACACAGGTTTGTTAAACAGTCTGCTGGTAATTTTTTTAAGTAAACCATCTTCTTGACAGCTTAGGCTAAAACTATGTGTCAGGGGATATTGGTGAGTGGCAACCGGATGGAAGCATGAAAATTATTGACCGAAAGAAGAATATTTTTAAGCTGTCACAAGGAGAATATGTCTCAGTTGAGTATTTGGAAAGCATATTCTCGCTTGTTCCCAGTGTTGATTCGGTAATTCTTTTCTGTCATTTTAAATAGCATCTATGTCATTTACTTATTCTTAAGGGATGCATTTACAAATGACGAATCCCTATTTGTTTCAGATATGGATATATGGCAACAGCTTCGAGTCCTTTGTTGTTGCTGTTGTCAATCCAAACAAAGAATTACTCGAAAATTGGGCATCAGAAAATAAAGTGGCTGGTGATTATTGTACTATCTGTAAAAATCCGAAGGCAAATGCATATATTCTTGGAGAGCTAACGAGTATCGCTAAAGAGAAGAAGGTGTTATTTCTATTTCCTCTTTGTTGTCTGTATGAATTATGAAATGTTGAAAAAAATAAAAATAATAATAATAATAATCTGAGTCGTTTTGCCAGTTAAAGGGTTTTGAGTTCGTTAAAGCGGTTCACCTTGACCCTACACCATTTGACATGGACCGTGATCTGCTCACTCCAACATTCAAGAAGAAGAGACCTCAGTTCCTTAAATACTACCAGGTTAGCTTTTAGTCTCCAAAATGTGTTAATTAACAGAAAAAAACTTCTTTTATATGACAAAGAACAACAATGGTTGACCAATCTGACAAGAAAAAGATTCAAACTTGCCTCATAAGACATTCCGGTGAATGCTGATTGTATTGTTTGAAGATTCAAATCCCTAGTCAATAAGCATTCGAGAAACGAGATATAAATATATATGTCAAACCGGAAATAATTGAAGTATACTGGTTCAAGGTGCTACATGTCTAACATTCATAACGTTTAAAATTATGTTTTGCCGTTTTGCAGAATGTGGTAGATGGTATGTATAAAAGCCAGAGATAATCAAGATGCTCCATTAATATTCTTTGACTTTAATCCTTGAAAATCTAGACTATTAAATGATAGTTATTTTTTTTAAGGTGTCAGCAATCTTATGCTATCTATTTAATCTCATGTTCAAGCTTGAAAGAGTTTTAATCGTTCATAACGTGTGTCTTCAACTCATTTATATGTACATGGAAACAAAGTATGTCAGTGTGTATTCATCTCTTTTGGATTCTAAATAAATATGTTATTGAAACAAACAATATTTTTATTTCAATCTGTTAGTTCTTACAATTTTTATAGAATGCATTGAATCAATGACAATATTAACCAAAGTTTTTCGTTTTTGAGATGAAAGAATGTACATTTATGTGCTCCAATGCTAATCTTATAAAAATTTGTATATTGTCTAAGATATAAAACAAAGTTTCGACTTCATATGGTGAGCAAATTTGTTGTCATGGATGTTCCCTTTTTTTAAGGCATTAAGAGTTAGGGCAATTATTGGAGCAGCAGATATCACTATCTTTTTGCCAAGAAACTAAAACCAGGTTTAGTTTGAAAATGGTCTCTCTATAGAGAAGAAATGACATACGACCGAGGTGGAAATATAGCTAGGTTGGTGTGTTTGATTGGGTCAGTCTGGTGATTTTTAGTACAGATCAAAACAGTGCATGGTGTGGTTGGGTTGGCGAATACTTTTTGACCATTTTGTTTTAAAGATATAAATGATAATGTAATCAGACCAATTGAGGATAAAAAAATACAACCCAAATTGACCCATTTCAGGTAATGGGTCAAAAAATTTGACCATTTTCCAAAAAGTTATAAATGATCAATGTAAATTGACCTCTTGAAGATAAAATATCTAACCCAAATTGACCCATTTCATGTGCTTTGTCAAAATTTCATCCGTACCACATGTGTGTCAAAGTTGAACCACCCTTGTAACGTCCTCCTTCTTACATTTGAAAATGTACATCAGTTCTGCTTCACAATTTCCATTAAATTAATGTCGTTAAAAGATTGGGTTAACTAAGCTGAGTTTGGTTTATGGCATTTGAAAAAAATAGGACAAGAATGTTAACATTCATAATGTAAAATGATCTGGATAATTCCTGTAAGATGATACTACGGAGTGATATACCAAAATCTTAACAAGGTAGAGTATAACGAAAATGGGAAGAAAATTACTTCTTATAAACTTTTAAAATATCCAAAAGCAACTTGCTGAAATTAAGCATAACTGTACATAATATCAACTATGGGGGAAAAAAATCTTCAGACTTTTTCACAAAATACTCTGAGAAGGTATATCTATAATCTGTACCTTATGCACCCTCTTCAGCACTAAAATCAAGATCCACCGGCTTCTGTGGCAGGAGGGTCGGTGGCATTAATTTAGGAGCCTGTGAACGATTTCTCTTTAATTTATGTAACATATTGGTGGCGAACTTGGAGGCATAGATAGTGGCACGAAGGCTTGAGGAGGAGGTTTCACCACCCTTTGCTAATGCATCCTGAAGTCTCTTTTCTTCCTCCCACAATGCTGCTTCGTGCTTCCTTTTTTGGTGTCTACGCCATGCAACCTGTATAAAACATGCCCCCCATGTCTTCCACTGCTGCGAGTGGTACCTGCATATGTCATGTCATATTAGTTGCACATTTTATAATTTTTTTAAAATTTAGCCATTGAAGAATCTTATATCCTATTTAGGCCTGTCAATGGGGTGGGAGTCTTGATTTAGATCCAATCCGACCTCATGGCCAAAAAATGGATCTTATTGGCATAATAATAAACAATCCAAAGGTCGACCCTTTATCAGTCATTAAAAACTTGAGATTTTTCTAACAATGGTGAGATTGTGAGTTATTATTACCTGAAAGTGCTTTGTAGGCGCTTGCTGTGTAGACGCTTGAACTGTGAAGCTACAACCTTAAAGTCATCAGCCTTTAAAGCAAAAGCTTCAACATCTGTAACCGGCTGGACTGTTCTCGTTGAAAGTGGAAGACTTGAAGATACATTAGGATCCAAAGCCCAAGTCAAAAGTTCATCTCCACAAAAGTCCCCCGCCGTGAGTTTACTAGAGTTAAAAAAACCAGTTCTCCCACCATTTGTAGTCATCGTTACCAACTCACCACGCATAATAAACAACATCTCATCCACTGGATCACCCTCTCGAACTATGTAGCTATTCTCTGTGTAAAGAACTGGCTTCAGACAGTCGCTCATAGCGTCCAACAATCGATCATCCATTATTCCAAACATCGGCACCTGAATCCAAAAGTTTATTTCTTATTATGCTGAGTTTAAGATAAACGTAATTAATCAAAAAAAAAAAAAAAAAAAATCAAGATAGATATATTACAGTTGTCTCTATCTTTTTCAATCGAATATTTGTGTTATATCAAATATGATTCTATCATTTTGCAAATTTATTGTGCAAACTACCCTGTTTTTCAAAATATGAAGTTAACGTTAATAAAAAAAAGTCAAACTTGGCAAAAGAAGTCGGGGGTGCATAAAAAACATAAGTAGTTGTAAAGTATGTTTGCAAAATTAGTGGTCAATTGGTATAAGCAAACATAATTTATGATATTTTTTTTTAAAAGTTTCTAATGTACTACGTAGTATCTATCTACGGAGAAATTATATTATTAAACACAAAATTAGAAGAAGCAAAGAAGTGTTACTGACTTTTAGAAGTAGTTGTAGGCAGAGGTGACGCTTAATGTCCCTTCGCAAGTCCTTTGGGAGGTTATGAATGATAGATTCTTCATCTACCCCCCTGTTTTCTTGCCATTTGTACTGCTCATAACGTCTGACACGCTGCTTAAGCTCATCAGGGAGCATACGGTGCGACATCCATAGCTCCGAATCCCTCCTTTTAACCCTCATTTCTTCTACTCTTATACCCATTGATTGTAGGTATTTCTGTTGAACCAAAAAGTAAAGTATTCAATAACCATAACAGAATGAACTAGACATACAAACACTTAATGTATGTAGTTCAATTCATGATTAATGTGTATACATTCATCTGGAACTGAGCAATCTTTGCATCACAAATATATATTTTTTATGAAATTAGCAAGTTTGACCACTGAGTTAAATAAGCCTAGTGGATACATTGTCCTGTTTTCGTGAACATTTAAAAAGACTATACCTGCATATTTCCGATAAGAAATGTAAATAAGACCAATCCAACAATGCCTATGAAGACAGCAAATAGGATCTCCCATTCGTAAGTACTTGTCTTGAGGTTTTGACCAAGTGAGCTGAAGAAAGATTGTAAACAAAGATATTTAGTTTAACAATGAAGTTTTAAGGTCTAGAACAGAATTTTATCATGGATGATATACAAACCTTAAATTTCTCAAACCCCACCAAAAGCAGTACATGAATTTCTTTGGAAAATCTTTGGTCTCTACAATGTGAGACTCCAAAGCATCACTGAATATGCCAAAGTCAAAATTTGATGAATTTTTAGTTTCTTCTGGTTTAAGAAGCGTGCAAGTTCTATTGAGAAATGAATAGTCCCCCGTACGAGGACCTTCTGAACAGTATAGATACTTTTCAACACAATCATTATCCTTGCAAGCTTCACGCCAGCAGTCGTCTTCCCTATCTATTGAGAATAAGTACCAGAATGATCCAAATACCTGAAAAATGAATAAACTTGTTCAGAGCCAATACTTTGTCGCAAACTGTAAGGGAGAATACAAAAACGAGACCCTTTAATTCATTAGAGGGTAAATATGTTGAAGACACCAAAGAAAACTAGTTAACACACAATTATGTAAGTTGGCATTGGACTATGGCTCTTTTCTTATTTAATTAGTGCAAAAACTGTTTATGTGCAGACAAAGAGCAAGCTGAAACCAGCAAACATCTTATAGACAAGTTGATCCACAAGCTAAAACAATGTTATCGTAGAAGACAATAGTAATCTTACATGACTTCCTAGCATATATATAAAGAGATTCAAAGCAGCTCCAGCCCATGGGGTTTCGGTAAATATGCCAGAAGTCCTTGTCACTTCTTTATAAAGTGGAATCATCCGAATAAATCGTGGGATATATTGGCTAAATATCACAAACTTTAGCAAATCCTTTGTAACTAAAGAAATTGGTCCATTACTCATCGGTATGATGAACACAATTGTCACCTGTATAATGCACACAAATGTTAAACTTAACCAAACTAACAACATTCTTTTATCAAATAAAAATCATCAGTTCTGCTATAGCAAAACATACTACTTTTATAATGATACCTGCGGAAGTGGAAGAATTGACAATATGTCAACAAAGAAGTAAGATTTTAAGTATCGTTTGGCAATGGCATGAGGATCCTCATTCAGTTCACCTCTTCCAAACACTCTAGATGAAGGAGCAATAAACCCAGTACGAAACTCAAAGACTATATGAAGGATATAAAGAGCGTCGATCAAAGTACGAAAAACACAAGCAATGATCTTCATATTATCGTCCATATCAAGGCACTTTTGATGACTGTCAATGACAGGAATATAGAAGAACAATGGATCTAAAGATACCGCGATAATGCTAATGAGAACAAATATTTTATTCCACTTTTGAAGAAAAGGTCCTTGTGGGTCTAATATTTTATGCTTTGCAACGACCCGTTTTGTTGGTTTATCGTTAGACCGACGGAAAATTGGTGAGCTTTTTAAGCCCTCAACTCTTTCACAAGCCTGCATGAATCCTGTTCGGACTGTATCCATTATTGAGCTTAAAGATGGCTTAATTTTTGTATGATAAAGTCCATATTTTGTCTGATTTTGCTGATCATAACGATAAGATTGTTCCGGACTCGTGACACCCTTAAACCTGCAAGAGACATCCACCATCAGTGATCAGTACTGTTACTAATTAGGCCTTGAACATATATCAATTCAAAAATATGTATAAATAAATTCATCCAAAAGAACTGAGATACCATACTACTATACCTTACATATCTTTCTTGTTTGAACTTCATTTCGACGATATTTACAACTTGATCAACAAACAGGTAGTGCAAAACAATGGAACATGAGATGATGGAGATGAAAACTGCAAAATGAGCTAATATTTATAGATGAAATTAAATTGACCAAATATATGAAAACTTAGGAAACTAATATAAAATCATTCTAATGACAAACAATATTACTTACTTTAATTACAATCCATATCTATGCTATAAAGATATATGCAGTATATTATATTTCTAGCTTACTTAAATTAAATGTAACAATCAAATAAATTTTTTTTATTAGTACGTATTAGCGTCTATAGCCTGAACATATATATCTCATTTATTTATAAGCATGTCCTTTCTTAAAAATCCTAATCAATAAAAGGCTAATTCAATAGTAGATATGATCTATTTACAGAATTTATTTACTGGTCTAGTTTCTTTATTTATCCTCTACGTTTGTATTAAAATGAACCGCAAAAGTATAGAAATTACACAAAGGAAAACTTTTTTGTCACCATATTTTCTTAAAACATGTTTTCAAGATTAAGCTAACTAATAACTAACTAACAAACTTGTGATCATAACTAAAACTTCATAGCATAAAGAAACCCATTTTTTAAAATAAAAAAGCACTAATAGTCCACAATTTTTCTAGATTTCTTAGCATAATGATTATATTTGGAAACATGCAAGAAGTAAAAGAGATGATATCAAATGAAAGAATAAAACTTACAATGTGTGCAGATGAAGATGAAAGTGAAGATAATGATGGGTGAAATATGATCAAATTAATTGATAGAATTTGTTAAGATAGAAGTGGAGCCTCAACTTTTAAGAAATTTCGTGGTTGTTAACGTAGCCGAAGACTTGGTAGACTTTTAGCGGGAGAACAGTCTTAGTCATCGGGTTGGTCTTTTCTAAAGCATGTTTCATTTTAATACCTTGTACTATTTCCTGTTTTCAGCTTTTCATCTATTATTTTTATTGACTTGGTCAAGTCAAATGAGACGTTTAGTATGAGTAGTTTAAATTTAGCTTATCCCAAAATCTATCTTTTATATTTCAAAACACACAAGACGATTATTCGCGCATAACAGTAGTCATGGTGTAATAATAGTCATGGTATGAATACGTATTTGTGAAGAAAGTAAGAGGGAAAAAAGCTTATGAAATACTCATCACTTTTTATTATTGTATATACTGTATTCTTATTTTGAACTTTTAAATTTTGATTATTGTGTATATTTTATAACTATTTGACCATGTAAAATAACCATTTTACCTTTCAAATTTAAAAAAAAAAAATATATATATATATAGGGTAAAATATTCACAAAATATACACAATAAAAAAAAGTTTCGTACATAAAATAAGAAGAAAAAGGCAAATATTATATATTTTCAAATGGTTAACCCTTTTAATTAAAATGCAATATTGAGGGTGCGTTTAGTTGGAGATTTTTTTTTTTTTTTTTTTTTTTTTTTTTTTTAATCTCTAGTTTTGTAAAAATTTGGAAACAAAATTTATCTTCTCAAAACATTTGAAAATATGAAAAACGCGTTTAGGTGATATTAGTATTTTCTATTTTCAAAAAAGGGAGTTAGGTTGTGGGTTACAAAAAAAACAATGAAAATAACTAAAATGTGTTTTTGTAGTTTTCTTTGTTAAGTTAGAAAATAAAAGATTTTATGTTTTGCAAAACATTTTATTGGAAAACGCTTTTTTAAACGCGATATCTGTTTTTCTTATTTTTCACAAAACATTTTATGAAAAATAGGTATTTTCTCCAACTAAACGCAACCTAAACATTCTCTTGCATAAATATAGACATCTAATGTCCAATTTTTGTTGTGAAACTTATGTTAATAAATTGGCAAGTCATGCATAATATTTATTCTCATTTTCTCACTCTGATTAATGTTACTACTTACTACTTAAATTATTAAACCAAAATACTACTCCCAAATAACCAAATTGCTTGTAGCATGACGTTATCTCATGTGATGTGAAAATGTTATTCAAGATTGTGAATTCAAGTCTTCCGGTGTAGATTTGCGGTGTATCTAGCGTGAAATTGTTAATTTGTCTTTCGAAAAACAAAAACAACTTAGTTTGTTGTGTAAATCATACAGTATTTTCGAAAATGATGGGAAGTAACTAGTAATAGAAAGGTGTACTATCATGACGTCTGGTATACTTGGTCTATAGAAGTTGCTAATGAGGAGTTGCATCACTTGCATTATTTTTTTCTAAGTATATATAGTTATAAACTTATAATAATATTTTGTATTCAAGTGTACCCCAGCTTGGAACAGTAGTCATATTATAACACTTTTTTAATAAAGTGAAGTTGAATATATGACTACTACATCAGTGTTTTTTTTTTTTTTTTTTTTTTTTTTTTTTTTTTTTTTAGATTGAATTCAATAATTTCTTTTTCTTTTTTTTCTGCGTTCACTTCATTCAAAGTCAGCCCTTTCGATTCACATTTTCGCTTAGACTATATATATTAGGATATTTGCAAAACTGACATTTAAGATGACATAATTTTTAACATTTTACTTAAGTTTGTGATATATTAAAATATGCGGCTAGAAAATTTTCTTTTATTTTTATTTTAGTGTAGATCCATTCCTTGTTGGTAGATCCCTTCCTTATTGGCATATACTAAAACTATAATTTTTCTTTTTCTCATAGCATTGTATACTTTAATGTATTTTAATAGATGATAAAAGCGTAACAACGCACATAATTATCCTATTTGTTAGCCTCGCTCTTTTATAAAGATAACGTCACATACGTGAAATGGACTAGATTAGTAACAAGTAGTACCTTTAGGGACTATTATTGTACACTAGGCATAGTATTGTTGTTATGAGCCTATAAATACCCCTCATGACTCTCCATGAGGGGTGTGGGAAATTGTGTATTGTTCTTTCATTCTTAATAAACTTTGATTTCTTCACCCTCTCTCTATTTTCTCTCTCTAAAACTAAATATGGAGTTCATCAATAATCATCAACCTAGACCTCCCGAATCACATAAATCACAATACTTTCGGTCCTACAATTGGTATCAGAGCTCATGGTGTCTTTTTTGTCGATTTATTGTGGTTCGAACTTGTTTTAAGCTGTTTTTTTTACCAACCTTTTTGTAGTCGGAAAATTTTTTTCCTACTTTTATGGTAAACAGTTTATACGAGTTTTATTGTATCCAAAATGGTCAAAAAGGTCATGCTTTTATCAAGGTCTCCACAAACTGTCTTGTGTCATTTCCTTGACCATAACAGTTTATTGGTAACTTTATCATCCTTTATGACTTGTTTTGCACCATCAGTCCAACACCGTGAAAAAGAGGTCAAAAATTGGTCATAGTAGCGTGGTCGGAAACTGGGCAAAGAAGCTGGACGGAATTTTTGGTCGGAATAATCGCCGGAAAAAGTCAAACTTTCTTGTAAAGAAAGTTTCGAAATGTTCATACCCTATATTTTCGAAAAGTTATTTTTCGAGAAGCTCATGCCCTGAATTATCGAGAAGTTACTTTTTCAAAAAGTTCAAAAAGTATCGAAATCAGGTTTTCGATAACCGTAGATCTCGAAAAATAAGGATCTCGATAAGTCAAGTTTTCGAAAAGTTACAATAAAATTATCGAGAACCTTTGGACAAAAAAGTTTCATAAGTTTTGAAAATATTTCGAGAAGATGAGATGAAGTAAGACCAACGACCACAAACCAATTATACCAACTCTTATACCTCAGTTCATCCATCATCAATCCAAGTCTATAAACCAAAAATAAAAATACGAGTGTACAAGTACAACAGCTAACTGCTCCTAATCTCACTAAAATGCAAATATAACATACCATAACCTTATGTTCACTTCATCTCCATTCATCAAAAAGAAAAAATGATACATCTCAGAATCGGTTCACTTTTTATTTAATCTTTCAAAGATTTTTTTTAGTGGAACCTTACTCATCATTGACCACTATTTGAAGACCATGCTTCTTTTTTATTCGAATCTATAAGAGTGGAAGCATAACAATTATGTTACCCTCCATCTCTTGTTCGATTAACAAAAAAAAAAAAAAAAAAATGTGTGACTACATAAACCTTCAACCTACCTGAGACCATTCAAGATCTTGAAGCCTTATGATCTTTCTTGAATCGGTTGGAGCATTGGAAATGTGTAGCTGCGTTTGATGAGAGAGAGAACAGGAGGTGAAAGGGGGCGGATGAAATTATCATCTTTGTGTAGGGTTAGGTTTAAGATATCAAATGGGATTTAGTAATATCATTTGCATTGGGCTGGAACTGAAATGTTTATATAGTGGACTGGACGTACGTAAACCATGGACTCACAAATATGATAACTGAATTTTTGGTTTAAGGATTGAATTGGGCTTATTTGGTTTTTCTTCATACTTTGGGCTGTGGAAATCTGCTACTCGAATTAAAGTTGAGACTTGAATCAAATTTTGTAATAAATTTGATTTATAGGATTAATTTTGGTCTATTATTGGAATATGGTTGGTATTTTGGTTGCAAACTTCACGGGGATACATTGTTCACGGTTAGAATTGTTATGGTTTGACAAGAAAATGACTACGGGGTTCTTGCACGGTATTATTGATTTGACTTTGAAGTGACATTTCAAAATGTGTACTTATTTATCTCAAAGTATAGGGGTGGTTGGATGCATGACTTTCGAAGATACTTGTTTGTACATTCACGGGAAATGATAGTGATTAAGACTTGGATTATCTAGTTATACCCGCTGTAAGGAGTTACATTGTAGTGCTCACGGGTTATAGCTATCACTTTAAGGAGTTACATTGTAGTACTCAGTGTCACACGCAGTTGTGGATAGTTCAAGAGGCGGAGAGTTCATATACTATTTGCTGTCTTGAGTATATGTCTCTATCTATGCTTAAAGGAGTTACGTTGTAGTGCTCAGTATAGGTTCTTCGTCACACCATCGTACAAGATTAAGTCACAAGATGGGATGGTTACTTCATTTTCAACTTGGTCATATTGGGCAGTCTCCATATGTGGTCATTACTAGTAGCCGGTGAATTACAAGGAGGTTCGTTTAACGGTTGATTTGAGAGAAAAGTATTGAGAGTATATTTATGCGACATATACTCACAAATTATGCTTACACGGTCTATCCATATTGCATCAGAAGTGTAAAGTACGGGTAATTTTGGCATGTACACACAATAGTATGATGATTTCGATACATCGCAACCATCAGGAGGGAGAAGAACATGCCATAAGAAGTAGTGTTTCATCTCTAGTATGTTGGTTGTTCGAGGGAATTGTGCTTACACTGGAACCGAAGAAGTACTAATGATGTGTACATCGGAGCGTATTACCAACCTTCTGTACAATGTTATGTGAGTTATATTGTCATGATGCTCCCTGAACGACAACCATGTGCCTATACTTATGAATCTACTTTATCCGCTGCGTGATGAAAAGAGAGTTGTCGGTTCAGGAGGGAGCAGGAAAAAGAATAAAGGCTCACTAGTTAGGAGGGAGTAATAACCTAACTAGACCATTACAGTTGAAGTTCAGAGCTACAAAGATCTGTGCCGTCAGTGCCAAAGATCAAATACGCCGAGTTCGTCGGAAGAGAGAACTTCAAGTCTGCCTCAGTATCTAGACTACAGAGACTCTGCGCTTCAACAACGTCAACATAGTTTACTATTGTTGTTATTTACATTTTTATGTATTTATAGGTCTCATTGTAACCATTCACGTGTGACGATATCTTGGAGGGAGATTGTTAGCCTCGCTCTTTTATAAAGATAACGTCACATACGTGAAATGGACTAGATTAGTAACAAGTAGTACCTTTAGGGACTATTATTGTACACTAGGCATAGTATTGTTGTTATGAGCCTATAAATACCCCTCATGACTCTCCATGAGGGGTGTGGGAAATTGTGTATTGTTCTTTCATTCTTAATAAACTTTGATTTCTTCACCCTCTCTCTACTTTCTCTCTCTAAAACTAAATATGGAGTTCATCAATAATCATCAACCTAGACCTCCCGAATCACATAAATCACAATACTTTCGGTCCTACACTATTAGTCTGTGACAGTTTTATTTATTTTTTACTTTACATGGATTACAATGCATGCAAGTACACATTGTTTCATCAATTTAAGGGTGAGCAAACGGTCCGGATAGACCGGACCGACCGACAAAATCGACCGAATCGGACCGAGACCGGACCGACCACATTCAGTCCGGTCTCAATCTAAGGTTTTATATAGTTTTGGTTTTGGTCCGTTTCGGTCCGGTCCGGCTTAAAAACCAAACATTTAGCCTATATGAACCGAGACCGGACCGAGACCGACCGGACCAAACCGGACCGAGACCGGACCGACCACATTCGGTCCGGTCTCGGTCTAAGTTTTTTGCCAAATTCGGTCTCAGTCCGGTCCGATTTTGGACCGATGAGCACCCTTACATCAATCATCACATCCACATATAATTCATTTTGTCAATTTATTATTATTATTATTATTATTATTATTATTATTATTATTATAAAACATATATGTCAATTTATTATTATTATTATTATTATTATTATTATTATTATTATTATTATTATTATAAAACATCATTTTCATTAGAAGAAAAACCGTAGGATTACAAGAAATTAGTGGGAAGCCTCGAAACTATCTGGGCCCCCACACCTTTAGCAATTGCAAAACTAATCCTACTGAAGATATGAAAAGCAGCACGCGCCCCAATATCTTGAGTTATAGAGAACTTCTGGATCCATTTAAGTAAGGTCACCGCATCTGCCTCAAGTTCCCCTAAGGAGGAGAATGAGAAAGGGAGGAACTCATACCCAATAGCGGCACATTTAGCTCCATACTTGACACGCTTACGTTTTGCGGCATCGATCACCACACGACTTGGCACAAAATCAATCATACCAGTTTGCGTCAAGGGAGACGACCCCGTCATTATTATTATTATTATTATTATTATTATTATTATTATTATTATTATTATTATTATTATTATTATTATTATTATTATTATTTCTATTTTAAAAGTTCAAAAAACTAAACAATATTTATTTTAGTTTATACATTTAACATATAAAATTATTTTCTCTCACCAACATTAAACCCAAATCTAAATTCTAATCCATATTCAAATCCAAATCCTAAACCCATATACAAACCAAACAGGCCCTTAATATTACTAAAACTATACATTTTCTAAATCTACATCATTACGAAGTATACGAAAGAACTACGAAGTGAACCCTCTTTTTTTTTTACTACCTCTAATCCATATTATGAAGCGTATAAACAACCAAATATTGGAAAAGTTTCATGCAAATATTTAAGACATAGAATCATGCAAATATTTAACACACAAAATAAAGATCCATTATATTACACAAAACGGGATTTTCTACAATGTGCCACGGTGGTACATATTTAAAACATTTGATGAACTAAAATAACCATAATTAACATAAGTTGATATTATTATTTTCCAAAAAATTTTTCACTTGCTAAGTTTAATATCATTTTACAGTAAGTTGATATTATTACTTTCCAAAAATCTTTTCACTTGCCAAGTTTAATATCATTTGACATGGAAATTAATTTAATTTAATAATTATGTTTAATTAATGCTTCTAAACCCATGCCGCATGGCACAAGTTAGAAAACCCATACAAAATGTATTCTGTAGAACCGTAGAGGGGTGAATACGGTCTTTTCGGCTTCTTCAAAGTTTAGAGACTTCAAGCCTCAAAGATCACTAAGTGGTTGTACAAAAATCCAACAACCACAAGGGGTGACCCAGCGGTAAGAATACCAGCCTTCCAAAGAGGAGGTCAAGGGTTCGAATCCAACGGGGAGAAAATTAATCCCCTTGTGGCCACGGAGGTTCACCTGCGCCGACTCCGGGCTATCCAAAAGGGTAGTCGCCGTGGGATTAGTCGGCTCGCAATGTCGAGTCGGAAACCCATGTTACAAAAAAAAAAAAAAAAAAAAAAAAAAAAAAAAAAAAAATCCAACAACCACAAACACAATCAAAGTATATAAAACAAGTAAAGAGACACCACGATATACACTGGTTTGGGATGGGGGTTTATACCATCCGTACGTCCAGTTGCAAAACCAAAACACCAATACTATTCACTAAGTATAATCCTTTTGGTGGACTATAAACCGTTACAACTTCACTCCACCGATATTCCCTAATATCGATGCTCATAAAGAAGGAGCTACTCCCGATAGTATTCCGCCCTCGGAAACCACCCAAAAGAATCTCGCTATTCGACTTCCACTAAGGTTACTAAGACCACTACAATGACTTCCTACCGAAAGTATTAAACCCCAACTAGATCCCCAATGATCTAGGCTTGGTCACAAAGGCACAAGACTTCCCTTACAAACAAATTGAAAGAATAAGTGTTTGTTTGTTTAATCAAGCCCTAACCTAACCTAGTGATTCGATTCTAGTAGAAAGGGTATAGAGATAGAAGACCCTCGACACAATTACAAGAGTGGATTAGGTTCTTGTGATTCTTCCCTTGTAAGGAGATGTGTTCTTTCAAGAATGTTATATGAAAGATCAAGAACACAAAAAGGAATTAAAGAATTAGATGTTAGGAATACGTTTATTCATATGAAGACTCGGTCACCCCGAGTATAGTTTAGCATGTTGTAGCTCGTAGTAGTTATCATATTAGTTAGTACGTAGTTTAGTGTTAGTTAGTATTTGTGGAGTCAGGTCGGGTCTTTACCCACTGTCAGCCCGCTCCACAACCCGTTTTAGGGGGCATTTTATTGTAACTATAAATACCCCTTCCCTAGCTTGGAAGGGGTTGGACCTTTCACTCAATCTAATACTCATCTTGTTTCTCTCTCTAGAAAAGGCTCCCAACTCTCTACTCTTTCTCTCTCTAACTTATCACTAGTTTTCTTCACATTCGATCCATTTAAATACATAACCATACGTGTATATCATTATGAGTATCTTACAATTGGTATCAAGAGCCATGGTTCTATCCTAGGATTCGTGGTATGCTCGGATTTATAACTTGGTTTGTGTGTTTAGTTTGGTTCCAAATAGTTTAGTGGTTTTTCTCATTTGTTTGATCTCGTTAAGAGGTGTCCTTGGCATTTTACGTGTACTTTCTTATCTAGAAGTGTTGTAGGCATCGTGTGTAGCTCTTAGTTTAGTCACTTCATCATTTTTGTGGACTTTGGAGGGATTTCGTGGAGTGCTTCTTACCAGCGAGTTGGCATTTTCATTGTAGAGGGTTGACTGTTCTTTCTAGGGAGTTGGTGCAGCGATTTGGCAGTTTACTATTTTGGGACAAAAGGACAAAACGCTAGAAAGTGACCCTTTTGTCTTATTGAGTAGCGAGTTGATCTGGTCTAGCGAGTTGACCTTTTCAGCGAGTTTCTCAAGTTAGCAAGTTGGTCAGTTTAGCGAGTTGGTGACTTTAGCGAGTTGGTGATTCTAGCGAGTTGGTGATTCTAGCGAGTTGGTGATTCAGCGAGTTGGTCAGTTAGCGAGTTGGCCATCTTGTGATTTGCCAATTTTGCAGTTTGACCAAAGTTGACCTTTTACGTCAAAGCTTTAAACAGCCATAACTTTTGAACCGTAACTCCATTTTCAGCGAATCAGCTGTCAAAACGTCCGGAACAGGCTGGATATTGTGAGTTTCACCACAAAGTCGTGAAACGAATTTTTCGAGGCCCAAATCACCTCCGGAGTGAAGTTATTGAGGTTTTAAGTTTTTAGACCAAAATTCTCACCAAATTTTTGAGGGCCAACTTGCATCAACCGAACCAAATCACACTGCTGGTTGATAACTCACTGCTAGTTGATCAAGTAAAATCCCGTGCACGTTCATATCATATAATTGTTGCATCATGTCCACCACTTCTGACTCTGTGAGATCTAAGAGTGAACCTCATCAGCTACAAAAATTGCCCGATAATGTAGAGGAAAGCAGCATAGAATGTTTTTGATTGCTTCACTCACATCTCAAGGTTCTCTTTGAACAACCTGGATACTTGGGAGGATATCATCGTGCATTCATCACACTCTTTGGTCAAGATGTTGAGACTTTCACAGTCAAAATGACTCTATACTTAGATCAACTTCAACAACAACTTGAAAAAGGTGAATTTTCTAAAGGTAGACCAATGGCTGCATTTTGTGTGATCAACAACCAACTCCATGCGTTCATTGATTCGCGATTCACTGAGGAGTATGATCATGAGAGTCAAATGATGAAAAATCGCTTTGTGGCTTACAATGGAATCGAAGTTGACGTGTTCAGAGTCACACTACTCCAGGTCATGGGTAATGTGAAGGAGTACATTAAAGAAAGAGCACAACACGAACATAAGTATGAAGACAAGGTGCAGGCATGTGAAGTGCAATCAAGTGATGGTATTGTGGATTCGGGTAAAGCATCAGATGTTGGGTCAGTTGTCATCGATGGCAGAGGATCAGAGACTGATAAGCTTGACACTACCAACAGTTCAATGACTCTTGTTGCACATGATGTGGATGCAAATATCAGACCGGTAAATGAACAAGTGTCATGTGCTAAGGTACTCGAACTATATGACATGGTTGATGAACAAAAGATTCCTAACAAAGTTCAACCGACAAACGATGTCGATTCAGATGTTGTGGACATGGGAAACAGCAATGTTGACCCATGTGAACAACATGTGAAACACAATGAAGTGTCTGTTGAACCTTGTTGTGCATCTTCTGTTATAAATGATGATTATGTGTTGCATGAGAATACTGCCTTTATCCCTGATGACTCATTGACCACTAGACTTAATACCCTTAAAGATCAGGTGACCATATATGAACAACGTGCAAAGTTTGAGCTAACCGAACGAGAGCAGAAAATGGATTGGCAGATGTGTGCATATGTATCAGAACATAACAAAAAGGAAGAAACATTAAAAAGGGAGTTAAAATATTTGAAAAAACAACTTGATCAGTCTGTTAAACAAAAACAGGAGATACAGAAAAGTATGATCAAGCAAAAACTGGATTTTCAGAAAAAGGAAACAAAACTCTTAAATGGTTTTTCTTGCCTTAAAACATTAAAGAATAAGCTCGAAGATAAATTGTACATGCAAGGCCAAACCATTCAAACTGCTCAAATGATACAAAAACATAGGAAGTTAAGTGATGAACATAGTGATAAGGACATAGACAAACCTAAGACCAACTTCCTTAGGAACGGTATAGGTGCTCAGCCTGCGTTATATGATGCAAATATTATGCTTGAGCCTGATCATGCCCCTCCTGATGTGAGATCCTATGATGTGATTAATGAGATTGAAGATAGAACTAGGGAAAAACTTGCTGAGAAATTAAAGGATCCCCTGAGCACTGCTAATAATCTCGTGTTTCACTATGACTACGCTGATGATAATCATTCAGCCATCTTTGTCCCTCAAAAGAAAATTCTCCCTGAACAAATCAGTTGGAATATTGACTTAGAAAAAATGAAAGCAGAAAGAATAGTGGGAGAAACACGTACAATTTTTAAGATAGCTGACCCAACTCTTTATCCTCTACGCACACCTAAGCACCTTGTACCATTAACTCTTCCCAAACAGTGTAATACTCTAATTGGATTATATGTTCTATGTCAACTGTTTAATGATTTTGAGAAAACATGTAAGAAGAGAATTACACCAACCAGGATTACCGAAGGGGAAAGGGGATTTGAACAAACAAAACAATGTTACTTAACTGAGGTCATGCCATTTTTCAATCTTCTCAAAGAACATTTTGAGGGTCTTCAAAAAACAATTAATAATGATGTGACTAAAATGAAAAAGGTCTTCAAAAATGTGGAAAATGAGGGAAAACAATTGGAAATTGATCTTAAACACAGTGAAGTTGACAGAAAGCATATTCTCATCATGAATGAAAACTTGATTGCTAATTGCATTGCACAAGATGTATTTTATACTGTCATGTCACTGGTTCTGCACTTTCTGCTAGTCAATTTCATGAGATGACTATTGCATTGAATGTTTTCCAGAATCGTGTTGTTGTGCTTGAGGGGGAGAATTTAAAATTGTGTGAGAAAATTCAAAACGATGACCATGATAACATGGTCAGGCATTTGTCGAAACTAGAGGTTGATAATCTTAATTTGCAATTAAAGTGTCAACATTTAGAAGAAAAAATTAAAATCTCAAATGCCAAGACATCTTTGGATGCTCATGAATTTGATGCATATTTTGAATTAGCCAAACGTGATGAAAAGATTCAAGCTCACACTAACACGATTCGAAAACTGAGGGTTCAAATTGCCCAATTGAAGTCTAACACGTGTGATGTGACTGGCACAAAAAAACCACAGTCTATTGATTCTCAGAATTTTCAATTTCAAGATACCATCAATAAATTGCATCATGAAAATGATTGGTTTCGTGTTGAAAATTCGAAAGTTAAACAACATTACAAAGAGTTATATGATTCAATTAAGATCACACGTGATATAAACAATGAAAAGATAACTTCTTTGCTTAAAGAGATTGAGAATCTAAAGACTCAGGTGAAAGGGAAAATGCCAATCATCAATTGTGATAATGTTGTTCGAAAGGTTTTTGCTTGTAAGAAGTATGCAATTGATGCTGTGAATATTCCGCTTCCTCTTAGGAACAATAGGTCAGCTCAGTATGCTTATCTCTCGTACCTTAAGGACAACCTTGACATGCTTCGTGAGACTGTAAAAGAGGATAGGATAGTGAAACCACTTGATGATGCTATTGTAGATGCCTACTTTCTCACTAATAGATCTCAGGAACTCTTAGAATATGCTATTGGTACATGTCCTAAGACTGATAACATGCGAGATAGGTCCACTGCATCATCATCTATGACTAAGAACAAGCATGTTACCTTTGAGGTACCCTTGGAAACTTCAGATCCCAACACATCAAAACATGTTCAGCAACCGGAAGTGAAAAAGACTAAAATTCCCATTAGTCCGTCTACAGGAGTAAATAGTGACACTAAAGCTAGAGAGTCTAAACCAAGGAGAAATAGAAGGAATTATAGGACTTCACCTGCTAAAAGTGTTCCTAAAAGAAAGTAGACGACCACATGAGGAACATTAAGTCCAACTTGAGCAAAATGAGTCATAATTCAAAACCTAATTCACTTTGCAAAACATGTAATGAATGTTTAATTTCGAGTAATCATGATAAATGTGTTGAGAGATTTCTGAAGTCGTTTAACAAAACCCCAGTTATGAAAGTTTGGAGAGCTAAACTAATTAAGCAAATCTGGAAAGCAACGGGAAAACTGTTTGCCAATGTTGGTTATCAATGGAAGCCCACTGGAAGGAAATTCACTTTAGGAGAACAGTGCCCTTTAACTAGGATAACTAATTATAAAGTAGTGCCTATTAAGGAATGGAAGCCAACTGGTAGAACTTTCCCTTTGGAGACCCAATGTCCTTTAACTAGGCCCATTGCATCTACTAGTGAAATTTCCACCATTGAAACGAATGCACCTAAGGTCTTAGTGGCTCCAGAACTTGTTTGCATTAACCAATTGGAACCCAACTCAAATTGGGGATCCGACAATCCGAATTTTCTGCTCTCGTCTGTTTTCAAATGCAGGTCGTACATTTCGTCCTTTTGTATTTGGACTCAGGCTGCTCAAAACATATGATTGGGGATCGCTCAGGGCTCGAGAATTTCGTGAGTAAGGTTATCGGGACAGTTAGATTCGGGAACTACCATTTTGGGGTAATTATGGGTTATGGAGATTATGTTTCTGGTGACAACTAATTTCCTGGGTATACGATGTGGAAGGACTTGGGCATAATCTGTTCTCTGTTGGTCAATATGTTGATTCCGATCTTGAAGTTGCCTTCAGAGAACACACATGCTTCGTCTGAGAATTGGATGGTATTGATCTTCTTAAAGACAGTCATGGCACAAATCTATACTCCTTTTCTATTGAAGACATGATGCGGTCCTCTCCTATTTGCCTTCTCTCAAAGGCCTCAAAGAACAAATCATGGCAATGGCAACAAAGTTTTAATCACTTGAACTTTGGTACCATCAATGATCTTGCTCGCATTGATCTTGTATGAGGTCTACCCAGATTAAAGTTGGAAAAAGAACATCTTCGTTCGGCTTGTCAACTGGGTAAACGAAAGAAGCATACTCACAAACCCAAAATTGTCAACAGCAACATGGAAGTTCTTTACACCCTTCACATGGACCTAGGCAGACCAATGAGTGTGTAGAGTATAAATGGGAAGTAATATGTACTCGTTGTTGTCGACGAATACTCTCGGTTTACATGGGTAAAGTTTTTGAGAACCAAGGACGAGACTCCAGAAGTTATCATAAAACTCATCAAACAACTGCTAGTAAGACTCAACAAAACCGTCAGAATCATCCGGACAAATAATGGAACGAAGTTTATCAACAAACAACTCGTTCAATTTTATGAATGTACTGGCTCCACCCACCAAAAATGTGTTCCATGCACTCCTCAGTAGAATGGAGTTGTTGAAAGACGAAACTGTGCTCTTGTAGAAGCTGCATGAACCATGCTAATATTCTCCAAGGCACCAATGTTCCTATGGGCGGAAGCAATTGCTACAACTTGTTACACCCAAAACCGATACTTGATACATAATCTTCACAACAAAACTCCATATGAGCTGATACATGGCAAGAAACCTGATCTCTCCTTTCTATTTGTGTTTGGTGCTTTATGCTACCCTACAAAATGACAGTCAAGATCTGGGAAAGTTAAAAGCTAAAGCTGGTATTGGATTCTTCGTTGGTTATGCTCCAGATAGTAAGGGATACCGAATCTCAACTAACGAACCCGATAAATCCTAGAAACCATTCACGTCACATTCGTTGAGCTGACTGAGCATACGGCTCCTGTACACATCAGTGCAGGACCCGCGTCTAAACTTTTGTCTCCTGAACCAATCAGTTCAGGTCTTGTACAGCATCCTACTCCTGCAGTACCTCATGTACCAACTACAAATGAGATTTTGAAGATCTTGTTTGACCCAATGATTGATGAATACTTTAAGTCACCTACTGATGATACACTGACACCACCAGCTGCCGCTGCTCCAGTTCTGTACAACTCAAATGGTCCATCAGTGTCTACTTGAATTGATCAAGATGCACAATCTGCAAGTTATTCACCATCATCGTCAAATCTTCAATCTCCTTCAATACATCAAGGCAATGCAGTCGACAATTCTTTTGAAGTTAATTCATTTGCTCCTCCTGATAAGGCTTCGTTCGATAACATACTTGCTCCTAAACCTTCTTTTGAGACATCTTCTTCAAGGGATACAAACACAGCTTCTTCAGGTTCCTACCCTCATCCACATGAACATCTTAGAAAATGGACATATGATCATCCGATTGACAACATTATTGGGTATCCTTTTCAACCAGTGTCCACACGAAGGCAACTTGCCACATATGCCTTCTGGTGATTTTTATAATTCCATACTAACCAAAGTCGAAACCCAAGATTTCAAAGCTGTTGTCTCTTAAGACTGTTGGTTTAATGCGATGCAAGAAGAAGTTCATAAGTTCGATCGACTTCAAGTATGGAATTGGTACTACCTCTAGACTGTACAATGATTATTGCTCTTAAGTGGATCTTCGAAGTGAAACTTGATGAGCATGACGTCGTTCTGATAAATAGGCAAGGATTGTTGCTAAGAGATATCATCTTAAGGAAGGCATTGATTTAGAGGAATCTTTCGCTCTGGTTGTTTGTATTGAAGCTATTAGAATATTTCTCGCTAATGCTGCAAGTCAAAACATGACGGTCTATCAAATGGATGTGAAAATTGCATTTCTTAATGGCGAGCTGAATGAAGTTCTTTATTTCAGTCAACCGGAAAGATTTGTATATTTTGATCGTCCTACCCATGTATATCGTTTGAAAAGGGCTCTCTATGGCCTAAAACAGACGCCTAGGGCATGGTACGATACATTGTCAAAGTTTCTCTTGGAAAACGGATTCACCAAAGGTTTGGTGGAATAAGATGAGAATGGGGTAGTGGAACTTTACTTCATGAGGACAGAATTTCAACTGGCTGACATCTTTACAAAGGCTCTTCCACGAGAAAGAGTTCTATTCATTCTTCCGCAACTTGGAATGAAGAGTCTTACGCCAGAATCTCTCATAAGTCTTCAGGAAGAGAATGAGGAGTAAAAGGATTTACTTCACATATCCTTGTACATAGTTATAAAACAAAAAAGAAAATAGAAAAATATAAAACCTTCAAAAACACAAATAATCAGAAAATCATAAAAAATCAAAAATATTCTTCTCACGGCATGTCTCTTGTGTAGTCAATATTATGTACGTTTCTAGAAATGTCATTCAATAATGACACAGAAACATACATATGCTTGAGCAAGAGTTTTTCTTTTTAATAATATTTTTCTAAAACATGTCTTTTCTAAAAATATTCTTTCAAAATGGCTTGCAGTTATTTTAGACTGTAACCCGGTTTTTATCTTACGGTTTGCTATTACTTCAGATAGCAACCCATTCTTCAAATTGAGGAATACATGTCGCCAAAAAGACGGTAGTTCCTCTTACTGGATGATGTTCACCCGGGCATGGATTACTTTATATCCATGTTTCTTCGAAATGATGTACGTTTTAGTGCATCATTTCTTGTATAAGAAGATAAGTCTTCTTTACGTCTTGAATACTTTTCCTTTAATGATTCTTCAGGAAAGTATTTGGTCTAAACTTGGTGGTACCATGGTTCTTGAAAATCAAACAAACTTGAACCACTCAATCGATGCTAAAGGATTAATCTTTTGTGCAAAATAACTAATTGAAAATGCGTCGTCGATTGAGGGGGAGAATGATTTCAAAAATTATATATCATCAAAACAAGATCTTTGTGCATTTAAAGCAGTGAATGGAATTGTTATGCGTGAGAATATGAATTTTTCATGAGTATCTCGGTAAACTCTAAATCATTTATAAACTCATCATTTCTAACACATAACATGCTCACTCAAGGTATGAGGGGGAGCAAATGTATCGTATCATAATCAGTCATTCTTAAATCTGACCACAGTTTTCTCCCAAAATCTTTGAACCTATTTAAATCACTTGGGATCTCAAATCTCAAATGGTTTGAAATTTTTGATCAGGAGAGAAAATGTGATTTAAATATGAAATTTGATTAAAATGTGATGTTTGGACATATATGTAAGCTCTCCCATATGTGCTAAACTCGTTTTATATATCAATGCACATATTGAGGGGGAGCAAATGGTTTGTGAAAAAGGATCCTTGCATCTCATGTGAGTGCATCTCAGTCATGACTCATGAATTGACGAAACACAACTGTCTTGAATCAAAAGGACTAATCCTGGACGGGTAATAATTTCAAGCTGGTCTAACCAGTGATGTAAGCGTGTCTCGAAGAGGACTGGTCTGAGTAGAGTGTACCGTTTCGATAATCTCCTAGTGGTCTTGACCAGGCCGGGTAATAATTTCAAGC
Organism: Artemisia argyi; assembly: GCA_030686995.1. Taxonomy (NCBI): domain Eukaryota; kingdom Viridiplantae; phylum Streptophyta; class Magnoliopsida; order Asterales; family Asteraceae; genus Artemisia; species Artemisia argyi. The sequence goes on from CM060687.1 coordinate 110,515,496, forward strand.
TAGTCTAACTAGTGATGTAAAAGTGTCTCGAATCGGTCATGATTTCTAAGAGTGGATCAATTCAAAAGTGCATCTCTTCCCGACATGTGCAAATTTTCAAATCAAAACATATGAGCACATGTTAAGGGGGAGCATTTGAAAATGACAAAACTCTCAATGTGTTAATAAAATGTGTTTCTCAATCATAAACAAGTTGAGAGAATTTTCAATAGTTTGGTAAATGGCAACATAGGATAGTCATGAAGTTATAAGGTGGCTAAGGTTAGGAAAACCGTCTTATGATCCGCCAGAGCCAGAAGGATCTACCCATGGACTATACCAAATAGATAGTATTAGAAAGTCCGTAGGTATGATTGTAACACCTCAACCCAAAAAGGGCTAAAGTGTAACATTATGGAGTCAAATCAGAAGACAAGTGAAACGGAGATACATTACCAACAAAGTTTACAAGGGTTACAATAGAAAACTAAACAAAATGCAAACTACAAAAGGGCAACAAACTAAACTAAGCCCAACATCAAGTACTTCTAAACCACTCTAAGTCCAGCCAGTAGCTAATCAGGGTGAAGTATTCTAAGCCCAAAATAAGATCTCTCATCCACAACCCAGCTTCCTACTAAACATGCCGCATGGAAAAGAAAGCGGCGGAGCATGAAAAGCTCAGTGAACAGATATGAACGAATAGCAAAGCAATACAATAGAGTAGGGAATAAACAAGGAATTAGGAATATGTGGTATCAAAAAGGGTAATCAAAAGATGACATGGTTAAGTGTAAGGTATAGTGTATGTAAGTTTTCAGTATTTTACCCAAGGCCAATCAATACAATACAATCCAATAGTAGCCCAATATGGAGTGATCAACTCCCAATATGTGAGGGGTTGCAATGCACGCATACCCAGTCACCAATACAATATGTAGCAATGTAGACAATGTAGTAGCTCCAATAATCAATCAATCAATCAATCAATACAATACAATACAAATCTAGGATGCACCCATACGCCCCCGTCGGCCAATAACAATCACAATCAAAGCAGTAGTCAATAGTAGATCAGGGACGGCGTAGTACATCTCTCCAACTTTGCTAGAGTACATAACATTGGTGCATCAATGCTATGGTTGTGGCTACTCCACAACAAGTAATACCCCGGGTAAATACTGAAGGGTCAAGTGATCAAGGTTCAATATCAATGGTTCAATATCAAAAGTTTAATATCAAAGGTCCAATACCTAAAGGTTCAAATACCCAAAGGTCATTATCAATAGATAATAGGTCAATATCAAGAGGTAGGTCAAAGGATTAATGTCAAAGATTCAGTATCAAGGTTCGGTATCATAGGTCAATATCCAAGGATCAATGTTCAAGGGTCAATGTCAAAAGGGTCGATCAAGGATGTAGTATCAATGGGTCAAAATAGAGAGGTCAAAGCCCAAGTTCCCAATCCACAAGGTTCACCATTCCAAGTCCCAAAATCCCATTGTTCAAAAATCAAAGGGTCATAATGAGAGTTTAAAACAAAGTTCAATTTAGCGGGTTTCCATCACTAGTTTTAAAGGTTCGTAGTACAATCCCATTTAAAAAGGTTTATAACAAGATTCATTTAGAGAAGATCTTCCAAAAGATGACATTTATAAAAGTGATATTTATTAAAGGTTTTCACCCAATATCCTTCAAAAGTGGTCTGTATGAATTTATAAGGTCCCATAAGTAAGTGGGCTTAAATCATATTAAAAGTGTCGTTATAAAATAGTTCTCCTTTAATTATTTCCATATCATAATTAAGAAAAGAATTTCACCTTCCGTTGTATTACCCCAAAAGAACACTCAAGTCTCACAAGGGTTTTATCTCCCGTTACAATATCCCAAAGAATGCCCAAGGTCTTACAAAGTTTCAAAGATTTAGGTCACAAAAGGTTATCGAACGGGTCACTAGGGTTCAAACGAATAACAATAGGATCACAATTTCCGGTGTAACTTTTGGAACTATGGGGGTGTAAAGTGTAAATCTGATATGTTTGGCTTATGTGACTTTTATATGAATGTTATAATGGGGTTATTTTTCATTTGTGACCCCCAACTTGTTAAAATGACACTTTTAACCTTAGAACATATTCGGTAACCTAACGAAAACCCTAATTTAAGAAAATAACTATAAAAGGAAATCTGTAATACATGAGGCCATAAAACTTGACATTGGGACAAAACTAACTTATAAGAATGTGATAATATATGAGAACTTACTAATTTTGGAAATCTGCTAATTATGGAAACATGTTATTTTTGGAAAGTGCTATTTATGGAAACCTTATAAAATTGGGAACTTTCTAAATAAGGAAACTTACTAAAAATAGAAAGTCTTTTAAAATGCTTAAACTACTTAAAGTGGAAAGTTACTAAATATGGAAAGTTACCAAAAAAATAGAAAGCTGCTAAATATGGAAAGTTTCTAAAAATGGAAGGGTAACTAAAAGAGGTATTTTAAGCAAATTAAAATTCTTCATAATCCGTATCCACTTCTCTTCTAGGTTCAGTGAAGCGGTAGTGATCCGTCTCTCTCTTTGTGATTTGTGACCTTGCTATTGCTTTGGACTGAGGTACAGATATTCCGTACTCTTTCAGTAGGAGTGCACATTTCTCTCTCTTGACCTTGTCTTTGACTTGATTATCGTGTTATGACCTCCGGTTGGCTTTGGTTTTGATCCTTCGTACTTGACCCTATGATTGATGTGTTTCACCGGAAATTGTGATCCTATTGTTATTCGTTTGAGCCCTAGTGACCCGTTCGATAACCTTTTGTGACCTAAATCTTTGAAACTTTGTAAGACCTTGGGCATTCTTTGGGATATTGTAACGGGAGATAAAACCCTTGAGAGACTTGAGTGTTCTTTTGGGGTAATACAACGGAAGGTGAAATTCTTTTCTTAATTATGATATGGAAATAATTAAAGGAGAACTATTTTATAACGACACTTTTAATATGATTTAAGACCGCTTACTTATGGGACCTTATAAATTCATACAGACCACTTTTGAAGGATATTGGGTGAAAACCTTTAATAAATATCACTTTTATAAATGTCATCTTTTGGAAGATCTTCTCTAAATGAATCTTGTTATAAACCTTTTTAAATGGGATTGTACTACGAACCTTTAAAACTAGTGATGGAAACCCGCTAAATTGAACTTTGTTTTAAACTCTCATTATGACCCTTTGATTTATGAACTATGGGATTTTGGGACTTGGAATGGTGAACCTTGTGGATTGGGAACTTGGGCTTTGACCTCTCTATTTTGACCCATTGATACTACATCCTTGATCGACCCTTTTGACATTGACCCTTAAACATTGATCCTTTGATATTGACCTATGATACCGAACCTTGATACTGAATCTTTGACATTAATCCTTTGACCTACCTCTTGATATTGACCTATGATCTATTGATAATGACCTTTGGGTATTTGAACCTTTGGGTATTGGACCTTTGATATTAAACTATTGATATTGAACCATTGATATTGAACCTTGATCACTTGACCCTTCAGTATTTACCCAGGGTATTACTTGTTGTGGAGTAGCCACAACCATAGCATTGATGCAAAATGTTATGTACTCTAGCGTAGTTGGAGAGATGTACTACGCCGTCCTCGATCTACTATTGACTACTGCTTTGATTGTGATTGTTATTGGCCGACGGGGGCGTATGGATGCATCCTAGATTTGTATTGTATTGTATTGATTGATTGATTGATTGATTATTGGAGCTACTACATTGTCTACATTGCTACATATTGTATTGGTGACTGGGTATGCGTGCATTGCAACCCCTCACATATTGGGAGTTGATCACTCCATATTGGGCTACTATTGTATTGTATTGTATTGTATTGATTGGCCTTGGGTAAAATACTAAAAACTTACATACACTATACCTTACACTTAACCATGTCATCTTTTGATTACCCTTTTTGAGACCACATATTCCTAATTCCTTGTTTATTCCCTACTCTATTGTATTGCTTTGCTATTTGTTCATATCTGTTCACTGAGCTTTTTATGCTCAGCCGCTTTCTTTTCCATGCGGCAGGTTTAGTAGGAAGCTGGGTTGTGGATGAGAGATCTTATTTTGGGCTTAGAAGACTTCACCCTGATTAGCTACTGGCTGGACTTAGAGTGGTTTAGAAGTACTTGATGTTGGGCTTAGTTTAGTTTGTTGCCCTTTTGTAGTTTGCATTTTGTTTAGTTTTCTATTGTAACCCTTGTAAACTTTGTTGGCAATGTATCTCCGTTTCACTTGTGTTCTGATTTGACTCCATAATGTTACACTTTAGTCCTTTTTGGGTTGAGGTGTTACAATGATTATGAAAAAAAGGAGAAATGTGAGAATGGAGAAAGAAGGGGTTGAAGAATTAAAAAGAAATGAAATGAGAAAGGGCGAAAAGAAATAACCCTCCAATTATTCGACCTTAGGGCAGAAACCGGGTTCAATTCACAATCTACTGATGGTTGCTAAGGCGACATCGGTATTGAAGACAAGACGTCATGGACCCAGTGACGCACTGCACTAAACCTTCTAGCCACTCAAGTTCTCTTAAAAGAACTTGTTTCATTCTAACGGGGAACCGGTGTAATCTATCAACTTATTTCTTAGAGATAGTTGATATTGAAGCAGGAGACCTCTCCCTAATCTCCGCATAGGAAAACCAAATGCACTAATTGAGTCTAGAGCCTCGAGATGCATACAAAGATCTCATAGGAACACGTGCTACTTCTACCCTGGTTGTTCAACTTTAAGGACACCAGTGGTAAACTTATGAGTCCTATGCAGATCTTAGCAATTTCCTAGAACATTTACGAGGGATGTTGCCATTGTAACTCCCAGTGATTGAATGGAAATTCCTGCTAGGGTCAACATCAAGCAGCCCTGAAAGCAGGTCACTTAGGTAATTCCTTGTGAATTACGCTTAGTGGTCGCGGTGGTTACAAACGGTCAACAGTCGTGGAGTGATCTCCAGCGACTCACCCAATCTTTAATCTACTTAGGTAGGTCGTGTAAATCCTCTCAGGGTTTACTGATTGGGAACGGTCTTGGTAAGGGTTAGAAGGAGTCTTCACACTATGCTGTTGACGATCTCTAATTCCAAACCTATAAGTATCGGATGATTTGTTGCTAACTGTTTGCTTACAGGAATTTCCGACGGTTGCAGTTGATTGCTGAAAATATGCTGATCCATCACCACATGCTCACACTTCGACATCACAATCTTAGAACTCATGATCATTGATTGGGCCTCATCTATGCTTCCACAACTCTGATGTAGAAGATCATGATCCTGAAAAGTGTGAGCATGCCAACACAAAGATGTCCAAATCACATGGAGATGTTACTACTCAAAGATGACTCTCAGACACCCATTTGGATGATGAACTCGAAGTAATTTCCAAAGATCATCCAACACATTGAACAAGTCATCTAGAGTCTACTGTTAAAAGCACAAAGATCACAACAATGAAGAATCAAAAGGCTACGAGCTACAAAGACATCTTCAAAGACTAGAATGCTATGATTCAATATGTATTTTCCGAGGTGACCTCCCTTAGGGGGAGATTGTTAGGAATACGTTTATTCATATGAAGACTCGGCCACTCCGAGTATAGTTTAGCATCTTGTAGCTCGTAGTAGTTATCATATTAGTTTGTACGTAGTTTAGTGTTAATTAGTATTTGTGGAGTGGGGTTGGGTCTTTACCCACTGTTAGCCCGCTCCACAGCCCGTTTTAGGGGGCATTTTATTGTAACTATAAATACCCCTTCCCTAGCTTGGAAGGGGTTGGACCTTTCACTCAATCTAATACTCATCTTGTTTCTCTCTCTAGAAAAGGCTCCCAACTCTCTACTCTTTCTCTCTCTAACTTATCACTAGTTTTCTTCACATTCGATCCATTTAAATATATAACCATATGTGTATATCATTATGAGTATCTTACATTAGAGAAAGAGAATATAGAGATAAAAAATAATGGCAAGGGGTGAGGAATACAAGAGGAAAGGGTGGGTATTTATAGGCCAATATCCCAAGTTGGTAAAAATTTACCGAGGCTGGCGCGTCGGAGCACCAGCAGCCAGCATGTCTGGTGAATTTTTACTTAAGGGACCTTGGTCTTGCAAATAACCAACCTTGCTTAACCCATAATTGTACTTTACACATTTAGACCTGATCATTATTCATTCTTAAGGTCTACCAACTCAAATAGCCATTTTGTAAAAATGTTTTGTGAAGTGTTTAAGATAAACCAATTATCAAAGAAAGAAGAGTAGAAAGGATAATTGGATAGGGGTAGAATGGGTATTCCTCACATGGCATAGAGAAGGGAGAAAGAATATGTCATGGAATATTCCTTTGCTTGGAAAGGAAGTGTGGATGTTAGAGAGGTAAGATTTGAATTTGAAATTCAAATGGTGTGATAGGGAAGTGAGAGAGTGAGGTTGGGTTAAGGTTGAACCATGGTAGGGTTAGAAGAGAAAACATGGTTAGATTAAGAAGGGAGTGTGTTGAGAACAAACCATGGTTGGGTTAGAAGAGAAGGCATGGTTGAGTTGAAGTGGACATCCAAGGGAATATTCCATCCTTGGAGAGAAAGGGTTAGATAAAAGGTTGAGATGAGTTTGGAAGGATTAGATGGTTGAGATGAAAGGGAGCCTAAAGAGTGAATTCAAGTTTGAATTAGAATGCGAGAGGGAGAAAGAGATAAGGTTGGATATGAGTTGGATTTATGTAAGAGTGATGAGATAGGGATGCGATGGGGAGCCTACCCTTTGAATTCAAATTTAAAATAGGTATGTGGTAGAAATAGGGAGTGAGTTGGCTAGTGTGTGAGGGAGGAAAAGGATGTGAGGAGAGTGTGTGTAAATTGAAAATATAGTTATTGGAGATGTAAGGGATGAGTTGGAATGTGTAAGGATGAGTTGGATTGTGAAGTGATGGGGAGCCTATGGCTTGATTTCAAAATTAAAATACCCATGTGATTAAATGAGAAAGGTGTGGGAAGTGAGGTGTTTTCTGAGGAAGGTTTATTTGGTTTCGAAATGGATGGTCGGATGAAGAAGATGAAGATGTGTTGAAATCCTAGTGGTTGAAATGGAATGTTGTTAAGAGAATGTTTTAGAGACTTGGTGTGGGAATGTAGGGGACAAGAAGTACATGAAAGTACAAGGAATATAAGAGAATGTTGGGGATAAGATTTAGAAGGAGTTTGAAATGGTTGGAGGATTTGTTTGGTGAGGAGGATAATCAAAGAAGTGATTAAGAAATAATCATAATGTCATTAAGGAAGAAAAGAATTGAAAATTATGATTATGGGTTGAGAAGAGGATTAGAAAATCAAAGGTTACTTATAATCTCAACTAACTTAACGTCGAGTATTCATAATCTCATAACTCATGTATTTCCATGACTCGAAAAATTCAATAATCACCTTGATGCAACACAAGGTAAGTGCTTTGCATCATTGTAACGCATATCCCATACGGGAAAGGATGTGTTTACGCAAAGGGACCTTTGACTTAGTTTGACCAATAAGGGAGTAAACCCGTTACATGATTAGAGAAGACGTAAGCATGGGTTATGGCCATATGAATACTTTCACTTGAAGTTACGTGAAGTATATAAGTCCCCTAGGTTGGAGCCTTGGCTAGAGGCATTTTCAAAATACTTGAGTTGGCGTTTTGCTGAAAACGGGTATTTGAAAAGTTGGATCTCTCTAATTCTAAAACTCATTTCGAGTGTTCCTAATTAAGCACATAACATATTCATACCTGTATTGAAAAATCCACATTTGTCTAGTAAGGGGAATGCCGACTTTCAAAATTCCTCCCGAACCATATAGTAGCCTAGCGCGTCGTCTGCGCGTCAGAGTGCAGGCAACGCACCAGAAGCAGATATGGATTTGGGGAATTTTGGCTAACGTTTGTTATTTTATGTGTTTCGAAGGTTTATTTATTATCATTAAAACATAAGGAGACCTAGTCAATGTTGTCCCAACATATTCATAAAGATTACAAAAGATGATTTGTGATCTAAGAGTAAAGATCATAAATCCTCTGTGTCTATGTGGTTATTTGATCCTTCTATGTTGCTATTTTCTTGTTCCTTCGCTCTATTGCTTCGATCAAGTCTTCTTAGCATCTTCCTGATTGTCTTTTGCTTCGATCAACATTCGTATAGCATCTTCATCCTTTTTTCTTCTATTTTTGACTGTTTATCAATTTGCTACACCGCTCAATCAAAAGTAATTCTATGTCAATTTTCCCTTTGTTTAACTTCTAAGTTTCTTGGGAGACGCTTGCGTATGTGCATACATTTGGTGCTTGTGTGAATGATGAGGGTACTATTGATGTTGATAGGGGTTGTGATGAAGTATTGTTTCTTTTGTTGTTGTTTGTAATGGTGTTTTTGGTCGAATAAGAGGTAAAGGATGATATCATTGGTTAAAGTTTGCTTAAATTTGTTGGAACAAGATGAGGAGGACGACGGTAATGATCTTTAAAAGTGAGAAATGGCAGTTTGTTAATTTATATAACATGACAACACGGAGTTAACTGAAACGACATGACTATTAATCATAGTTGTCCCTTTTTTTGCTGCCAAAAACTTTAGTGGATATCTAAAAGATGATCATAATTGCGAAACACATGCGCGGGACATCGAAACAATGTTACCAATTATGGGGAATTGATTTGCATTCATTTTTTTTTGCGACACACCACTTTACGCATCACATAGTTGTACCACACTTAAATCCTTCTTTGTAGGCTTGTACAATTGTATGTACATATCAAAATAGATATTGTGCATATCAACTCAACCGTTGAATGCGAAGCATGTGTGTAACGCATGAGAAATTTTTATACACTATATAATCCAATCTAAACTTTTACCAACATAGACTTATATTTTATTCCACGTTCTCTCTCAATTTACCACCGTTATTATTTACCCAACTAACGTACTTTTGAAGATGTTTCTTCAAAAAAGTTAAAGCAAAGTGCAAAATTTTCAATCTCTTTGACAAAGTCAATCAATTACTGCAAGAAAAGCCTTGCTCGATACATCATATTACAAGGGAAGCCTTAGTCACAATATGTGGCTTAAAAGATGTCATACTTGCTTGACAACATAAGGACATTTACTTGTTGTCATTCAATGTATGTTTCATCGGATGACTTCAAAGAAACCATACAACTCTGAATAGTTTTTGTTATTCACTTCATGCTCTTTTAATTGCTTCAACCGTGATTCCTTTGCTAAAGATTTAAAAAAAATCGATCCAACAAACTTGAAGGAATGGAGGAAACGAGATGCAAAAGTGATCGACGTGGAAAATTGAACAAGTTTTATTGATGAATTTTAATATTATGTTAGTAATTATGATAGCATATCAATATTAATGCCTCAAAACCATTAATTACATGCCTAGATCAAGCCCATCATAAACATCTTAATAAGGGCCATTATCCAGACTTGATAAGACCAGCCACATTCCAAGGCAATGTTGTCACACCCCGCCAAATGGCAAAAATACGAGGTGCGATGCAATCAATATACATCGCAAAAGATAGTAGAACAACACCACACATGATAATATAAAAATATTCCCAACAATTACATCGTTAATTCAAAATACAATTCTTAAAAGATAAAGCATCATTGTTTAATACAAGAGTTTAGAAGATAGTAATTGATTTTAGTCCGACACTCGACTAATATGAAAATCCACGAAATGAATCACTTAAGATTCCACTTTCACATGATCACCTGAAAAGAATGATAACAGCGGTCAACTATAAAATAGTTTGTGTGTTTCACACAAATTTGTACATCATAGTTTTCCAAAACTGTCCAATATCGTACCAAAAATGATTCTCAAAATATAGTCTCAAAGTATCATTCGCCAAAAGTGTATATGTAAACAACATATACTACTCCCTCCTTCTATAAAATTATAGTCCATATTTATTTTACGGAATGTCTTAAAATAATTGTCCACTTTCCTTTTTAAGAAAAAAACTGGAGAATTTAGTGGAGCAATATTTTATTTGAGTGGTTGAAATTTAAAGTGGCCTCACTTTTATTAAACTTTGTGATTTTCGTCTTCTGACAATAATTTTGAGACGGATGGAGTAATACAAAGTATGCTATAGTGTTTCTTCGAGGCCACTACGTAAACGTATTTAGCCGATCGGTTCCCAAAGAACTATTCCAAAATACAACCCGGCTAGTATAATAATACTAGCAATAATTATCATCCTTCTAGATGTTATTGTCAAACGACCAACCATGAAAAGCGGGACCTAAATAACACTAGGCATAAATCTAGTACTATACACCCCAAGACGTGTGGAATGAGGAGTGGTTCGGTTCAAATAGCGCTATTCATAAGTACTCACATCTCATCCCGATCATGGAATATAGTGAGCTAAAAGTAGTGCAAGATCAACCTAAGCATATAACAATATACATGTCAAAATCGTAAGTTCAAAACAAGTCATAAGTCCAAAATCAAGTTTAAGAGTTCAAAATAACTCATAAGTCCAAAATCAAGTTCAAGAGTTCAAAATAACTCAAAAGGTTCAATAGTTCAAATACTCAAAAGGTTCAATCATTCAGATACTTTAAATAGTTCAGTAGATCATAAGTTCAAGTAAGAATAATACTAGTCATGCTTTCCATCCCAAAAGTAAGTAAAAGCCGTAAAAAAAGGATGTGAGAAACTCACCTTATAAAGGCAAGAAATACGAATACGAGAATGGCTCGACAAAAGAACTATCTAGGAACCCAATGATCACGTTCCTCTACCAACAATGTAAAGTAAATGATAACACTTAATTAGAATCTCAACAATATGCTCAGACTCGATGATGAATATTTATTAAGTCAGTCAAAGTAGTACTCGCCAATATTTAACACTTATATAACTTTCACATAAAATTACAATCTGTCGCCTTTTTTAACGCCACTTCGAGCGACTATTTCATCAAGTTTTAAGAGGTTACTGATTAAGGCCTTAATATATGTCAATGTAGTATGTTTTAAGAGTGTTCTCAAATTTTTGTAGATTTTATAAAGGACTTTAACGCGACCATTTAGACCTGTTACCAAAAGTACTCGGTTTTGGACACACTTAGGCATTTCACTATATAACCCCTTTGTAAAAACGTGATTCGATGTTTAGTTTATGTGATATGACACAAACTTAAGTCAAGTTGTAAATAAGTATCATCTTGAATGTCGGTTTTGCAAATTTCCTTAAACATTTATTATCTACTTTTTGATTTAAGAGGATGTATGTACTAAACCGTGACATTAATTTAATCCACGTACGTAACCTACCCAAGACTTTGAAAACACTAATGTTAAACTTTGCCTAGTAGAGAATAAGATGTGTCATGTTTTAGTTAAGAAGCATATACATCTACGGTTGTTTGGATTCTTTCTATAGGTATTTGTATATTTACAAACCAATTGACAAGTTGCACTTCATAAATAAAGTGTTACAGTAGCTTTTTATGCCCAATTGTTATAATCATAATACATTAATACTTCTTCTTGAGCGTCGTTTGACATTGCCATCCGTGCATGAATATCACAAACCTTATGTCACAAAATTGACCCTTCATTTTAAAACTAGCCATGTCTATCATGTTGTTAAACAACTTTTCGGACCAAGAAATGACAGCGCAAGATGTCGGATAGTTATCAACTTGTCCATTGGATAACATATCAATCTCAGTCAATAAATTACGCATAAATTTACAATTAAACTTGAAAATGATAAATCCAATGGCAAGAATATCGAAAATAAAAATAAAAAGTTGCGATCCCTACAAAGGAGAGGTAAATTAAAAGTCTAAAAAGATTTTGTAGCTATTTGATCACTAAGCAAGACGATCTAATGGTGAGGATGGAACCTTCATCTCTTTTTTATATATTCGTCAATTTAACTTGTTTTTTTAATTTCACCCCAAACTTCAAACGTAAATAACTTTCAAATGACAAACTTTTACCAAAAACCGATTTCACCATAATTTTTAAAATTTAATTCTCTTTAATTTGGAATGCATTTTGATATAAAATTTTCAATTTTTTTCCAACTTTTTAAATGGGTGTTGATTTTCTTGAAATTTTCAGCATTTTCGGCTATAATTTTACTAGTTTAATGGTTGAATTATGTAAAACCTAAAACATGAAAGGTGTAGCTTTTTGGCCATTCTTTATTTAGAAATTTGAATCACTCAAATCCGATATGATATGAGTGAAATATCGCACGTTAAAAATGACATATTAGTCATATTTAGCGCGCACAAAGTGTTTGATGAAATGTCTAGCTTAGTTTTTTAGTGTTAAAATTGCGTTAATTGAATTAATTTTTGTACCACAATTCATCATTAATCATTTTATTAACTATTAGGCTACTAGCCTGAGCTGATTTGTACTTATCTACATCAAAACATAACACATGACAATAACTGATGAACCAAAAACATAACACATATAACACCCCCTAAATTTGGTTAACAACAGCAGAAGACTTAACGGGGTATTACGTAGTGGATCTTTGTCATAATCATAGGAAATGTTTTGAAAACACATTTATCATTCTTTCAAATTTAAAATATTCCAAGTACAGAAATAGTTTTCAAAGTTGGTCATATCTTCATAGATATGTTTTATTAAAACGAATGATAAAAACGTTTATTTAAACTCGTGCCAGGGTTAATGCGCTTTTCCGTTCCTTAGATTCCATGCCTTAGTTATCTGAGATAAACATGCTAAGAGTCAACAAAAGTTGAGTGATATTCATAGGTTTAAGTTTAAAAGTTTGAACACAAGGTAAGGGTATTAACTGCATCGATTTACAATTAAACAAATTTAAAATCAAGTTATTATTGCATTAAGCTCATGACATGCAACAATTTGACGCATCAAGTATGTTGTAAAATATAATAGTGTGCCCTCAGGATAAGTCTTTGCCAGTAACCTATAAGTTTGTTTAAATAAAGTGCGCTTGGTGGCTCATCCTAGCTAAACCAAACGGAGATTGTCAGTCCCAAATAGATCTATTCACAACTATTTACGTTCACTAGCAAGTGATTAAGGTTCATGATCGAGGGGCTTTTGGAAATAGCTACTTAAGCAATAATAACATCAGGCATAGCATACTAAAAAGCTTGTGTTCGAGTTTGTAGCATGTATCTCCCCACAAAAGAGTTTAAAAGTTCAAGAGTGGGTTATGAAGTCACCTTGGTTGCTCGGTAGTGGTAGTATTGTGATTCAGACGATATGTGGAAACGACTTCAACACAAAACCTAGATAAAATATGGCAAGTTTCAGTGTTTGATAGTCTAAGTTCGGTTTATCGCGAATATTGGTTATTACGGTGTTTCGTTTTGTTTAGTTAACTTGTAGCATTTAAACATGCGTGTTTAAATGCCTGAATTTCAAGAATAAAGTTATATTTATGAGTATAACTCGTGAGTATATTTTTGTTTGACGGAGTACCGAGATCGTCGAAGATGAACGAGGTTGGTGATTGGTAAAACAAATTTAGGCTTTAAGCTTTGGTTAATCGTTTGTATATATATATACTAGATTAACGACCCGCCCAATGGGCGGGCTAGTTTCGATATATTATTTTATAAAAATTAAGATTTTTGCAATTTAAATTTATACATCTAATATAAACCACAAATAAAAAAATCTAAAAACTTATTTGAATACAAATTGTTGATTGTTCTTAAACAAATAAAACCAAAATACATAACGTAACAAATAAATTCCAACTCATCTAAGTTTGTGTAAAACTTCCTTAAATACAACATTGTTTGTTTTATTAGTGTAGTTACCCTCTCTGTCGAAACAAAGAACTCTCAAACCTTCCTTGCTCTTAACCCTTGACACAGCTACATACAACTGACCATGAGAAAAAACAGGACGTTTTAAAAAAAGGCCAACCTTTGACAATGTTTGCCCTTGACTTTTATTGATTGTCATCGCAAAACACATCGATATAGGAAATTGTCTTCTGTTGAGTTTGAAAGGCATTTTCTTGTCCGACGGGCTTACGACCATACGTGATATTGCGCATATTTGTCCAATATTACCTCCAGATATTATCCTCGCCTCAATGTTGTTAACTCCCAATCTTAATATTTGTAGTCTTGTACCGTTGCAAAGTCCGGCCCTTTGGTCAATGTTACGAAGGCACATAACCGGGGCACCTACCTTCAACGTTAACTGGTGGTGAGGGATTCCCGACATTTTGATGGTGTTCAGAAATTCAGTCGTATACAACGTCTCATCAAATGAATCATCCATGCCGGTCAGACAAACTGTATCCGAGCTAAAATATGTTTTTTGTTCTCCGTCTAACAACGACATCATATGCTCATTTATTATATCAACCTCGTCATGTGTAGGAGCAAGAATAGCCCTCTCTTGGAAATAAGCCGAATTCCATAGATTAGCACGCAAACCAGGATATATCTCTTGTATTATAGCGCTAACATGGTCTGCCGAGTCTGGAATTAACCTTTCTAATGGGAACTCGACTACAGCCTCACCATCATTTTTACCGCCTACTTTACCATCACCTATATCAAGAATCCAATCTGCAAATTCCTTAATTTCTTCCTTCTTGTCCGAATCCGTCCCAACTGTAAGACGCATGTTAACAGTTAATTTTAGAACCTTGCAATGTTGCCACAGTTTAGAAGCGTTTATAGATGCATGGACAACATCCTGCCTACTGCCGTTGGGTATAACTGATGAATAGTAACTTCCCGAAATAAAAATGAAATTTCGACATGTGAAAAAGGACATGAAATTACGAGTTGTGACATTCTTCCCCTCTAAAAGGAACTTCGTCCCGAAGTTCAGTTTATGTTGGTCTCTGAAGTGGTATTGGTAAAAAGATGATGATATGTGAGAATTCCAGCGAACTTTCACGGTAGGAATTCGACTTTGCTTCAACTGTTTGACCTCACGGTCCATGATTTCTACTGGTTCCCTCTACAAGGTTTAAGTCTAACGGCCACTTGGCCTACTTGTCTAAAATATTAAATAGTCCAGTGTTGGGTCCAGTGTATATCGGGTTTAACTTCCCGAATTTTTCTGAATGGTATCATTCCTTTCCTAGGCAGAATTTTCAACATGACTCTGCCACTAACTTGGAATTCTAATGGTTTACAACTTATCAAACTTGTAACTGATTCCTGATTTGTAGAAAATTCCTGGTTATATCATGAATGCCTACTGGACTAGTGAGTTGGGCTTTTCCACATTTCGATCCATCAATGGATGTTGGCACCTCGACCATAGAGTGCTCCAAATGGTGTAGTCTCTAAGCTCGTGTGGTAACTATGGTTGTAAAGGAATCTGATTTGTGGCAAATGGTTAATCCAACCATTTCTAGAGTCAATCACTCATGCGATGCAGTTAACCATACCCAATAAATGCAGGTAAATCCATACCCGTTGAATGTAGGTAAATCCATACCCAATGCAGGTAAATCCATACCCGTTGAATGTAGGTAAATCCATACCCAATAAATGCAGGTAAATCCATACCCGTTGAATGTAGGTAAATCCATACACAATGCAGGTAAATCCATACCCGTTGAATGTAGGTAAATCCATACCCAATGCAGGTAAATCCATACCCTTTGAATGTAGGTAAATCCATACCCAATGCAGGTAAATCCATACCCGTTGAATGTAGGTAAATCCATACCCAATGCAGGTAAATCCATACCCGTTGAATGTAGGTAAATCCATACCCAATGCAGGTAAATCCATACCCGTTGAATGTAGGTAAATCCATACCTAATGCAGGTAAATCCATACTCGTTGAATGTAGGTAAATCCATACCTAATGTAGGTCTCCTTATGTTTGAATCGTTCTCTAATTCTGACCATTGGTCTGAAGATGATAAGCGGTGTGGTTTCAAAGGAATCTTAATGAAATCGCTAGGAGTTTGAGGTGAATCAAATTCCTCTATTAGAAATAATTGAAATGGGTATCATGAATCTTGTAGAAGAACTTACAAGGTTAAGTCCGTCAAAGGGTGTTGTTAAAAATAATAGATTAGGATAAGGTTGTGATCCTCCGCAGGATGTCATAAATTGAGTCTTTCTCCACTTACGATGCTTAGTCTCCATTACTAAGATTTTCCCCAAGCTCTATGTCATTAAATCACCAAATCCTAAATGTATAAGTAATGTAATTTAGTGATTGATTTACCAAAGATCGATGTTTAAAATTTCTTAGCATCCAGTAGTTTGTAAAAGATTAACCGAAAAGGAATTTGCTTGTCAAAATAAGTGCCTCAGAAAAGTATTTCTTACAAGATATATGTTTTGCATAACTGTAGTTTGGAGAAAAATCCATGTAAAAGTGAAAGTATGAAGAGGATAAAATAGCCAGGTAGGTATGTCTGCACAAATGTATAAATGTCTAATATATTTGGATAAAGTCTATTGGTGAGGACATGTTCAATCTATAGTCTCGGTTAAGAGGTTGGATTTATCTCTATGGTGTGGCTTAGTGAGCACTCGTATCAAAAATAATCCTGTAATTCAGTCAAGCCAATACTTTCTAGATGATAGAATTTTTGGTGATCGGGCCAGTGATAGTGGTTCGAATTGTTTTGTGATATCCTGAGATTTTTGTTGAGTTTTGAATGGTCTTAGTGTACCAAGGGATCCTCCTTATAAATGGTATGGAAAGTCTTTCCTAGGGAGGTCATTGATAATATCCACTTATCAATATAGGGAGTAGTGTGCGATGAGTGGCATATGAATCCATAAAGTGTCAGCTAATTCTATATATATATATGGGGATGGGGAAAGGAAATGATAGTGATGGTGAGAAGGGAAGAGACTGTGACAACTGCGACAAAATGATATTGTGATAAAAGAAAATACTGTGATGTAAGTGTATTGTGCATAGACGTAAAGATTCATGAAATTAAATGACCAGTTGACGTGCTTCCAAGCGGCGGTTCACGAGGTGATGAAAAGTATGAATGTTCTGACAACGAGAGCATACACACACATGAATGAAACATTTGGAAAATGAGTAAAGGATTCAATCCAGACAGAATTTTATTATAACCATTCTCAGTGTTACAAAATTCATTTCTGAGTCAGATATAGGTAGTCAGCCTATGTCCTACTATCCCGGGTTGAATATAGATGACTAGTCTATATTCCACCGAGGTTCCATGAATTTTGAAATACTCAGCTCAGTTATACTAAGACTATGTCCTTCACAAATACCAAGACGTTCTGAAAGACAAAAGCAAGTGACCAAACTCGAGGTCAAATGATGAAACTATGCAAGGAAAAACATAACGTGGTGACATATATGATACGTGAACATGCTTATATGAAAAATAATTATAGTAATCAACTATAATAAATGAATATAATATATCAGATAATGAGATACAAATCTCATCACCTAAGTCAGCAACTAACCACAAATGAGGCTTCAACTTGGCAGGCTGGCACGTGACGGTCATAGGGTTAAGTTTTCTTGAAAGTAGCTATAGTCTAGGTTTTAAAAACACTTAGTTCGCTATAACCTGGCTCTGATACCAATCTGTCACACCCCCAAAATCGGGTCCAGCAGAAGCATACATGTAGCTGGGGTGTAACTCAATTGGTACCACAACATAAGTACAAAAATGGTATTTACTTCAATCATTTAGAATAAAATTGTTTAACCAAAAGTATTGAATTTACATTGTTAAAAGTAGTGCGGAAATAGGCCCTTAAAATAGTTTCAAATGGTCCCCAAATGAATAATCAGAGTCTTCTATGACCATGCCATGCCCTGCCAA
The DNA here is from genome assembly GCA_030686995.1 of Artemisia argyi. Lineage (NCBI taxonomy): Eukaryota > Viridiplantae > Streptophyta > Magnoliopsida > Asterales > Asteraceae > Artemisia > Artemisia argyi. Next base: position 110,533,400 of record CM060687.1, read on the forward strand.
AACCTCCTGTAGCGTGCCATTGCTTAAAACCTGAAAATACATGCTAAAGTGTCAACACGAGGTTGGTGAGTTCATAGAGTATTGTGAGAAAGAATGTAATGCATATGGATGAAGATGTCCCAGCAAAGGCATCGTAAATCCACTCAGTTCCAAGTCCCGCCATAAGAGACTTGTAACCTGTGTGTTTACAACCCACTGCCAAATGTGTTTTGGTTTGTGTGAACAAAATAATGCTTGAATCTCAATTCAAAGATAAGTGTAGCAAAACCGCTATGTAAACAATTTTCACAACGAGGTTATATAAACAATGATGACAATCCCATGAAATGCAGGTAATCAAACATACCAATGAAATGCAGGTAATCAAACATACCAATGAAATGCAGGTAATCAACCATGTAAAGCGAGTAATGCGTTTAACTAAAACGAGCATAAAGTTGAAATCATGTAATTGAGCATGTATCTCCCACAAAGAGTTTGCAAAATAATTAAAAGAGTAGGGGCTATGACTCACCTGATGCGATAGCTATGATGACAAAAGTGGATACACAGAAATGAGGTTTGATCTCTAACCGCAACCTAATATGAATGATATGAACGATCTAATTTATATCATAAAATGATGTTGGAAATGTCCATGCACATGTTTCCTATACCACTCTACTCTTTGGAAAAACACTTGTTGTTATAAAAAATATATATTTTCCAAGACTTAGGAAAATATGGCTATTAGAAAAATAAAGCTAGTTGCAATATATATGCATATATATCGTATGTATCAATGTTAGTGTTGAAATCCTCGGTTTGAAATCTTTGAAATAACGCCTTGTAGTGATAAAAATATACTTGTAATCACTAATACTTCGTTAGTTATGAAATTGGGTACTTGGTATTATTTTTAGAAATCTAGAGTTACTACGTAGTTTTAGCGTTATTATTTCTAAAAGCTGCTAATTATAGTGAGTTTTTGTCGATATTGAAACGTGAATGTCTTTGTCGTTATAAGTCCGTTTTACTTGTTCTTTATATCTACGGTTACGTCTTAGTATGTAGTAATATATTTTGGAAAGCTTGGCTCCTCCGGGTTACATCTAAAGCCTCTTTTTGTCCGACGAACAGCGTCCATCAGCATGTATTTTTCCGGAAAATAGTTTTCGTCGTTAATATTGAAAAATTCATATCTCCTTCGTTATAAACTCGTTTTAATCCGTTCTTTCGCCTACGGCTTCGTTTTTGAAAGTATTTTCTAAAAATTTTGCCAAAGTTTCCTTTATGTTTACTGATTTTCCTGGATTTACCAAAATGGGACAGAATGTTTATATAGTTGTTACAAACCCATTTTTCATGTCCAAAACTAGTTTCTACTTCAACCAAATCTCTTGCAAACACCACAAAGCTATACTAATCCTACCATACACCTTCTTAGGGTGCCATGGGTTCCTAATGACTAGTAATCAAGTTAATTTTACAAAGGAACACCTAAATCACAATCTAGGGTTTGTATGTTCAAAAAGTATACAAAAATAAAGTGGTATAACTAGTTTGTGCATGAAATTAAGCATGAATACCATAAGATACATATGTTAATTAGATAAAAACATGAAAATAAATTTGATAACTCACTTTGAAATAATAGGTGATTAGATGATGAGAAATCTTGTGTTACTTGTGTTTTTGGGTTATGATTCTTGATTAGAATGATGAAATGAACAACTTTGATGCTTTGTACTTTGGAAAATAATGGATTTTGGTTGGGGATCTTAATTGGGTCGTGGTCTAGGGAGGAAGACAAGAGAAAACCTCACTATGATTATGAAAAAAAATATGAATGTGTTAAAGGTGTTTTAGTAGGAAATATCTAACATAATGGCATTATTGTAAATTTTTAGTCAAGTTCAAGTAACATGGATAAGGGTGGGGCTGCACATGGTGAGTTTTGGGATGAGTATGTAAGAAGCTTGGTGTTATCTGGGTCACGGAGTCGGTTTTGGTTCCGTTAATCGCTAACCGTAAAGTTTTAAATCGCGAAACGTAAATCCGGGTATCGTAAAAATACGAAACTTGAAGGAATGACTAAACTTGTCAAAATACCCCATAATAAAATATAAAATGAATGGTAAGTTCCATCGGGTTGCTTAAACGCTGTTAAAACTGGAAACGCGGGTTTAAAACGCGTGATTCGCGTAAAACGCTGAACTGGAAAACGAAAAATTCCAAAACTTTTAGAATTGTCGTAAAATGAAAGAAAATCATATTTTTATTGTTTATATTGTTTTATGGACATATCGGGGTGGCGGAAGGACGTTTAAACCTGAATGTAAATCTCGGACACGGCTTCGTGATTTTTGCAAAAATGATCCGACGAGCGCCAAACTCTCGGATTACCGTTGAAATAGTTTAACTTTCACAAATATGAAATAAAAATTTCGGATATGAATAGTGAAAGTGAATAGTAACTGATGAATAGTAACTTCCCGAAATAAAAATGGAATTTCGACATGTGAAAAAGGACATGAAATTACGAGTTGTGACATTCTTCCCCTCTAAAAGGAACTTCGTCCCGAAGTTCAGTTTATGTTGGTCTCTGAAGTGGTATTGGTAAAAAGATGATGATATGTGAGAATTCCAGCGAACTTTCACGGTAGGAATTCGACTTTGCTTCAACTGTTTGACCTCACGGTCCATGATTTCTACTGGTTCCCTCTACAAGGTTTAAGTCTAACGGCCACTTGGCCTACTTGTCTGAAATATTAAATAGTCCAATGTTGGGTCCAGTGTATATCGGGTTTAACTTCCCGAATTTTTCTGAATGGTATCATGCCTTTCCTAGGCAGAATTTTCAACATGACTCTGCCACTAACTTGGAATTCTAATGGTTTACAACTTATCAAACTTGTAACTGATTCCTGATTTGTAGAAAATTCCTGGTTATATCATGAATGCCTACTGGACTAGTGAGTTGGGCTTTTCCACATTTCGATCCATCAATGGATGTTGGCACCTCGACCATAGAGTGCTCCAAATGGTGTAGTCTCTAAGCTCGTGTGGTAACTATGGTTGTAAAGGAATCTGATTTGTGGCAAATGGTTAATCCAACCATTTCTAGAGTCAATCACTCATGCGATGCAGTTAACCATACCCAATAAATGCAGGTAAATCCATACCCGTTCAATGTAGGTAAATCCATACCCAATAAATGCAGGTAAATCCATACCCGTTGAATGTAGGTAAATCCATACACAATGCAGGTAAATCCATACCCGTTGAATGTAGGTAAATCCATACCCAATGCAGGTAAATCCATACCCTTTGAATGTAGGTAAATCCATACCCAATGCAGGTAAATCCATACCCGTTGAATGTAGGTAAATCCATACCCAATGCAGGTAAATCCATACCCGTTGAATGTAGGTAAATCCATACCCAATGCAGGTAAATCCATACTCGTTGAATGTAGGTAAATCCATACCTAATGCAGGTAAATCCATACTCGTTGAATGTAGGTAAATCCATACCTAATGCAGGTCTCCTTATGTTTGAATCGTTCTCTAATTCTGACCATTGGTCTGAAGATGATAAGCGGTGTGGTTTCAAAGGAATCTTAATGAAATCGCTAGGAGTTTGAGGTGAATCAAATTCCTCTATTAGAAATAATTGAAATGGGTATCATGAATCTTGTAAAAGAACTTACAAGGTTAAGTCCGTCAAAGGGTGTTGTTAAAAATAATAGATTAGGATAAGGTTGTGATCCTCCGCAGGATGTCATAAATTGAGTCTTTCTCCACTTACGATGCTTAGTCTCCATTACTAAGATTTTCCCCAAGCTCTATGTCATTAAATCACCAAATCCTAAATGTATAAGTAATGTAATTTAGTGATTGATTTACCAAAGATCGATGTTTAAAATTTCTTAGCATCCAGTAGTTTGTAAAAGATTAACCAAAAAGGAATTTGCTTGTCAAAATAAGTGCCTCAGAAAAGTATTTCTTACAAGATATATGTTTTGCATAACTGTAGTTTGGAGAAAAATCCATGTAAAAGTGAAAGTATGAAGAGGATAAAATAGCCAGGTAGGTATGTCTGCACAAATGTATAAATGTCTAATATATTTGGATAAAGTCTATTGGTGAGGACATGTTCAATCTATAGTCTCGGTTAAGAGGTTGGATTTATCTCTATGGTGTGGCTTAGTGAGCACTCGTATCAAAAATAATCCTGCAATTCAGTCAAGCCAATACTTTCTAGATGATAGAATTTTTGGTGATCGGGCCAGTGATAGTGGTTCGAATTGTTTTGTGATATCCTGAGATTTTTGTTGAGTTTTGAATGGTCTTAGTGTACCAAGGGATCCTCCTTATAAATGGTATGGAAAGTCTTTCCTAGGGAGGTCATTGATAATATCCACTTATCAATATAGGGAGTAGTGTGCGATGAGTGGCATATGAATCCATAAAGTGTCAGCTAATTCTATATATATATATGGGGATGGGGAAAGGAAATGATAGTGATGGTGAGAAGGGAAGAGACTGTGACAACTGCGACAAAATGATATTGTGATAAAAGAAAATACTGTGATGTAAGTGTATTGTGCATAGACGTAAAGATTCATGAAATTAAATGACCAGTTGACGTGCTTCCAAGCGGCGGTTCACGAGGTGATGAAAAGTATGAATGTTCTGACAACGAGAGCATACACACACATGAATGAAACATTTGGAAAATGAGTAAAGGATTCAATCCAGACAGAATTTTATTATAACCATTCTCAGTGTTACAAAATTCATTTCTGAGTCAGATATAGGTAGTCAGCCTATGTCCTACTATCCCGGGTTGAATATAGATGACTAGTCTATATTCCACCGAGGTTCCATGAATTTTGAAATACTCAGCTCAGTTATACTAAGACTATGTCCTTCACAAATACCAAGACATTCTGAAAGACAAAAGCAAGTGACCAAACTCGAGGTCAAATGATGAAACTATGCAAGGAAAAACATAACGTGGTGACATATATGATACGTGAACATGCTTATATGAAAAATAATTATAGTAATCAACTATAATAAATGAATATAATATATCAGATAATGAGATACAAATCTCATCACCTAAGTCAGCAACTAACCACAAATGAGGCTTCAGCTTGGCAGGCTGACACGTGACGGTCATAGGGTTAAGTTTTCTTGAAAGTAGCTATAGTCTAGGTTTTAAAAACACTTAGTTCGCTATAACCTGGCTCTGATACCAATCTGTCACACCCCCAAAATCGGGTCCAACGGAAGCATACATGTAGCTGGGGTGTAACTCAATTGGTACCACAACATAAGTACAAAAATGGTATTTACTTCAATCATTTAGAATAAAATTGTTTAACCAACAGTATTGAATTTACATTGTTAAAAGTAGTGCGGAAATAGGCCCTTAAAATAGTTTCAAATGGTCCCCAAATGAATAATCAGAGTCTTCTATGACCATGTCATGCCCTGCCAAAACCTCCTGTAGCGTGCCATTGCTTAAAACCTGAAAATACATGCTAAAGTGTCAACACGAGGTTGGTGAGTTCGTAGAGTATTGTGAGAAAGAATGTAATGCATATGGATGAAGATGTCCCAGCAAAGGCATCGTAAATCCACTCAGTTCCAAGTCCTGCCATAAGAAACTTGTAACCTGTGTGTTTACAACCCACTGCCAAATGTGTTTTGGTTTGTGTGAACAAAATAATGCTTGAATCTCAATTCAAAGATAAGTGTAGCAAAACCGCTATGTAAACAATTTTCACAACGAGGTTATATAAACAATGATGACAATCCCATGAAATGCAGGTAATCAAACATACCAATGAAATGCAGGTAATCAAACATACCAATGAAATGCAGGTAATCAACCATGTAAAGCGAGTAATGCGTTTAAGTAAAACGAGCATAAAGTTGAAATCATGTAATTGAGCATGTATCTCCCCCAAAGAGTTTGCAAAACAATTAAAAGAGTAGGGGCTATGACTCACCTGATGCGATAGCTATGATGACAAAAGTGGATACACAGAAATGAGGTTTGATCTCTAACCGCAACCTAATATGAATGATATGAACGATCTAATTTAGATCATGAAATGATGTTGGAAATGTCCATGCACATGTTTCCTATACCACTCTACTCTTTGGAAAAACACTTGTTATAAAAAATATATATTTTCCAAGACTTAGGAAAATATGGCTATTAGAAAAATAAAGCTAGTTGCAATATATATATGCATATATATCGTATGTATCAATGTTAGTGTTGAAATCCTCGGTTTGAAATCCTTGAAATAACGCCTTGTAGTGATAAAACTATACTTGTAATCACTAATACTTCGTTAGTTATGAAATTGGGTACTTGGTATTATTTCTAGAAATCTAGAGTTACTACGTAGTTTTAGCGTTATTATTTCTAAAAGCTGCCAATTATAGTGAGTTTTTGTCGATATTGAAACGTGAATGTCTTTGTCGTTATAAGTCCGTTTTACTTGTTCTTTATATCTACGGTTACGTCTTAGTATGTAGTAATATATTTTGGAAAGCTTGGCTCCTCCGGGTTACGTCTAAAGCCTCTTTTTGTCCGACGAAAAACGTCCATCAGCATGTATTTTTCCGGAAAATAGTTTTCGTCGTTAATATTGAAAAATTCATATCTCCTTCGTTATAAACTCGTTTTAATCCGTTCTTTCGCCTACTGCTTCGTTTTTGAAAGTATTTTCTAAAAATTTTGCCAAAGTTTCCTTTATGTTTACTGATTTTCCTGGATTTACCAAAATGGGACAGAATGTTTATATAGTTGTTACAAACCCATTTTTCATGTCCAAAACTAGTTTCTACTTCAACCAAATCTCTTGCAAACACCACAAAGCTATACTAATCTTACCATACACCTTCTTAGGGTGCCATGGGTTCCTAATGACTAGTAATCAAGTTAATTTTACAAAGGAACACCTAAATCACAATCTAGGGTTTGTATGTTCAAAAAGTATACAAAAATAAAGTGGTATAACTAGTTTGTGCATGAAATTAAGCATGAATACCATAAGATACATATGTTAATTAGATGAAAACATGAAAATAAATTTGATAACTCACTTTGAAATAATAGGTGATTAGATGATGAGAAATCTTGTGTTACTTGTGTTTTTGGGTTATGATTCTTGATTAGAATGATGAAATGAACAACTTTGATGCTTTGTACTTTGGAAAATAATGGATTTTGGTTGGGGATCTTAATTGGGTCGTGGTCTAGGGAGGAAGACAAGAGAAAACCTCACTTTGATTATGAAAAAAAATATGAATGTGTTAAAGGTGTTTTAGTAGGAAATATCTAACATAATGGCATTATTGTAAATTTTTAGTCAAGTTCAAGTAACATGGATAAGGGTGGGGCTGCACATGGTGAGTTTTGGGATGAGTATGTAAGAAGCTTGGTGTTATCTGGGTCACGGAGTCGGTTTTGGTTCCGTTAATCGCTAACCGTAAAGTTTTAAATCGCGAAACGTAAATCCGGGTATCGTAAAAATACGAAACTTGAAGGAATGACTAAACTTGTCAAAATACCCCATAATAAAATATAAAATGAATGGTAAGTTCCATCGGGTTGCTTAAACGCTGTTAAAACTGGAAACGCGGGTTTAAAACGCGTGATTCGCGTAAAACGCTGAACTGGAAAACGAAAAATTCCAAAACTTTTAGAATTGTCGTAAAATGAAAGAAAATCATATTTTTATTGTTTATATTGTTTTATGGACATATCGGGGTGGCGGAAGGACGTTTAAACCTGAATGTAAATCTCGGACACGGCTTCGTGATTTTTGCAAAAATGATCCGACGAGCGCCAAACTCTCGGATTACCGTTGAAATAGTTTAACTTTCACAAATATGAAATAAAAATTTCGAATATGAATAGTGAAAGTGAATAGTAAAAATGAATAGTAACTGATGAATAGTAACTTCCCGAAATAAAAATGGAATTTCAACATGTGAAAAAGGACATGAAATTACGAGTTGTGACAAATTCCTATAATCCGGTCCACATGGACCATGCATCATGAATTCTTTGACAAGTTTATTCAGTTCCGGGTCTTGTTCCGGGTCAGGTATCTCAGCTAATATGCATCTATCTATATCAGCAGGGTTTCTCAACTTATCATCACTTTCAAGCCAAAAACACATATGACAGTGAGGGAGCCCACGCTTTTGGAATTCAATCGTGTAAACCTCTGATTAGGCATAATAAACAGGCGTTAAACTCGCAATTATACAACTTTACTCATTAAATCTGACACTCTTACTGAAATATATAAAGATGGGCAAAATCATTTAGATTAAATAGGTGATTAGTACCTGCTTTAACTTTACCGAATATACGTAACTCTTTGATGTCCTTCATCAATTGATCCAACTTCATTTTAAAAACCCTTGTTGACACATCAGGCCGATCTTCAGATTTAAGTCGTCTCTTTCTCAAAAAACGTGTGATTTCAGGCCATTTAGGATTACACGTAAACGTTATAAAAAGATCCGGAAATCCATATGCTTTGCACATCGCCATTGCATCCAAATAGTTTTGCATCATGTAACGTGGACTTCCAGTAAATGTAGCAGGAAGTATGACTTTTTTACCACGTTTTTTTGGACGACCATTTGAATTTTCAGCCATTCTAGCAAGCCGAGAATGCGTTTCACATCTCAAATCTTTTTGCTCACGTACCATATAACCAAGTCTTTCAGCCTCCACCATAGTGAACCCATCTACCAAAAACTGCTGAAACAATCTTCTTCCGTTTAGAATAGTGGAGAACACGTTTGGTCTGTCCATGAGTCGGTATGCAAACCACTCACGCATGGTAACCCGAGACTTTTTTTCATCAGGTGTCTCGTCTGTAACGTCACTGTGGTATATATCCGTCCTGTACCCATCTTCCGCATATGGAAACATCAATGGATACTGTAATGGCAGGTATGAAACATGCAACTGGCTTATCCTTTTCATCTTACCATTATGCTTATGGAGTATAATATCCCTTTCATCAGAGTCAAAGTCGCCAACAATAAGCGCAAACACTTCCGACGTTGTTGGAAGATCATAGTTCCTTCCATCATGAGGCCTTCTTCCAATTAGCCGTAATTTTAGATCATCGTCTTCCGCTTTGGCTATACGCTCTCCTGCCATGCGAAACTTTATGACTAAAGGATTATGTTCATCCAGCATGTCTTTTATGTCCGTGGTATGTTTATAGTCTATTGCATTGTTTGAAGACGAAGAAGACGATGTTCCACCGCTGACAAAAAGTAAAAAAATTGAACGGTAAAAAATTTGAACCTAATAAACGTGGACTAAAAAAGTTGTAATATAAAGCTTAAGATAATCGTACCTCACTGCATTTATCCTGTTTTGCACTTCGTTGGCCTTATCATATATATACAGTTGAGCGAATTTTGGACTTTCGTTTGGTTTAGGCAACAAATCTCCCATCATGTGGTAGTTTTCACCCTGCATTCTAAAGCAATATGGCCCACGGCCATTATTCACACTATGATCAATTTTACCACCCATAGATGTGAATGCGAACATCGAATTGTAATGTCTTATATTATCCAGAAAAGACGTACTCTTAGGATGGTTGTTAGTCAAAAGACTCTTAATCTGCTCGGGTGGAGGCTTTAATGAAACCGGAAGTTTTATTTTACCCCTGCTGCAACATATAGAGTATGCACCTTTTTCGCCTTGCGTTCCCCCCCTTTTACTTTCAGCAGGCCATAGCATTGCTTTGCATTTAACGCATTGATAGTCGGGATCTCCATGATCATAATATTCTATAACATTGCAGTTAAAATAGTATTAAATTAAAAAATAGGCCAATGTAGACAAATATAAAGATTGCGATGTTTTATACCTGCAGATATACCAGTTGTATATTCATTATATGCATAGTCGCTATCGACTTCATTTTCAGGTAGACTTATGCGACGTACTGCTGAAGTTGAAGTATTTTTTCCTTTCAGACTTTCTCTGGAAGGCGTTAAATTAGACGAGCCTCTATTGGGATTTGGGGTTATTCGATCACGCGTAGGAGTTTCTGTAGTGAATAATTAATTAGTCATAAGATACTTGTTTTTTTCTTACATAAAATGAATTAATAATGCCACCTTATTAAAATGCAAATGATATATGTTACCTATGTTAAATTGTACGGGACTTTTATTAGCAAACCGTGAACAATTATTTGGTGCACTTTCCGTACCTATTAAAAAATGGATAGTAATAATCAATTTATTTAAAGACATATATGGCGGTAGTTTAAATAATTAAGCACGAACATAAACCGAAAATCATACCAGTTGGGTTAATTTGAGGAGTCCTATTAGGTGTTGTGGTACTATCAACAACACAACTTTTGTTTGACGAAATTGCTGCAAGGTAAATGTATTAGCATAATAGATGTTAGAAGAAATAGTATACATCAGATCTTAAAAGAAATTAAAACCTTCCTTCTGAGAACGCCTTCCAGGCTTTCTTAACGGCGGAGCTATGATAGGATGTGTTATTCCCGATACTGAAATTATATTTGCATGCACATTATAGATATGTAAATAAGTAAGCAACAATAATCAAACAGTGAGTATATATAGATTTAACAAAACTAACTTACTCAAACTGTTTGGTGTATTCCTTTTGCGTGTAGATTTATTAACCGATGATTGTTGCTCAGAATTCTCGTTAGCATCTGGAAAAATAACAACACAATGTTTTCTTGCATGTTTGTAAGAATTAAATTATAATTTTTCAATTAGCAAATAATGAAACGAATAATAAATTATTAATTACTAACTTCATACCATGTTTTCGCGGCCTTCCATGGCCTCTTTTAGTCTGCACTGGTGATACTGTAGATTGTGTTATATTTGATGACATTCCAACACATGTACTTGTAGGAGTAAGTAGTGTATTTGGATTAAGTTGTGACGGTGTATGGATGTTTTCTTTGTTTGCAGAATCTGAAAAAGATGGTGTTATATTTGGTGTTAAGATATTAAAGGACATTCCAACACATGTACTGGTAGGAGTAAGAAATGTTTTGGGATTAAAATGCGACGCTGTATGAATGTTTTCTTTGTTTGCACTCGCTGACAAAAAACATATATACAACATATTAGCATACGAATTATAAAAAGGAATAACAACTAATGTATTACACGGCATTACTTATCGGCATACCGTCTTTTGGTGGTCTTCCTCTCCGTCTTAAAGCCAAAGCAGGTGGTAAGGTGGATGTTGTGGAATTCATGGTTGAAATATTATAATTCGGCACACCATTTGTATTTGTAGCCGTCACACGAATATTGTCAATAACTTTTCCATGTATATGATTAGCAACGTTGTTAACCGAAGCTGGTTGAAAAAATAAATTAACATAATGAACCTTCGAATATATTATAACATTAGTATCAATCATAGTTAAATAATGTACCTTCGAATATTGGACTTCCTACTGAATTACTTGAAGGTATCGTGTTAATGATATCACTAAATGGCATTCTTGACATTGAATTGCGAACATTCATAAATGGTGTGGCAACATGCGTATTAATATATCGACCATCAATCACTGATTTTGTAGTTTGCTTACGCTTAGAAGTATTTTGATTGCTATTAGTCGTTAAAGAAGATGAACCAATAACGTGTCCTTGTACCGAAGGTTCGTTGTCTTTTGATTTTCGCTTGTTAGTAAGACGAACTTCATCACTATCTACTTCAATTGCATCATAATATTCGCAAATTAAAAATTCATGACGACTAAAAACAATCGATGCAGCAAACACAAATTTGTATGATATAAAGATGTAATAATTACATGGATTAAAGAAAACGGAAAATACATACATGAATGCTGTTTTGTTATTAAAAAATTTGTAACAAAATAGTTAGTACCTTGTGTCAATGTAACATCCTCAATTTCCATTATAGCTCAATACAACATGCAATGAGATAACACCGGATAAAGAATATGGTTTTTCTTCTTATCATTCCAATTCAAAAAAGCATACCTACATAAGAACACTCATTACCATATAAATCATTAACATCCATTGAAGAAGAAAATGGATTCCATACACGTTTTTTCCGAAATTAGTGGAGCAATTTAAGCATTCTATTAAATGATGGACGAATTTGAATTTATTGGGCTAACATATATTTACTATTGATTGTGGGCCAAATTAAGTGACAAAAACAGTCAACCCAATATATAATCCTTAAAAATTAGAAAGTAAATATACTTATTTTGGGTAAAAATATGCATGATATTGGATTTCAAATGCTGCGATTTTTTTTTTATACTTATCTCATTTCAAATATCAAATTCAATCAATGATAGTTATCTATGGAATGTTAGTTGTATTTTCCATAAAGTTAGGGATTGAAATTATTTTTTACATGTATAAAATGTACATGTTATATCGAAGGTGATCATCACATTTCAGATATCACTACTTTCCAGTCGCAAGTAAGTATTTTGCGTTTTATATTAAGGTTTATTTTAACCAATGTATTAACTTTGAATTGCTACTTGTTATTGTAGAAGCATGCATCTTCAGTTTGTGATTCGATTGAATGTTGGTTCGTATGCTAAACGACAGGTATATTTAAATTATTCGTATCATATTAATGCAATTGACATATATTCGTTACATATGTTTAATCTCATATTATATATAATAAAAACAGGATTTGCCAGACCTTTTCAATGACTCGCTGTTCACACGTACAAAACGTTTATACTTAATCAGCGTAACACGTTACCTTTACAAAGTTTCTATTACCTTAATAAAGCAAGGTAAATGGGTGCTCCAAGGGGAAGCGTGGAATCAGTTTGCGTACGATAACATACCACATAGCGTGTCAATGTTGCACTTTATTCAGGAAGGAGAAAATTGTTTCTATGTTACTGGATATGATATTTATGGTAATGAAGCTGCCGGTTATGTTATAGAGAGGCACAGAGTTAGCAGGTTCATGGTAAGGGTATTGCTCAACACGAATGTCACTCAGGTGCGTGTTATTTATATAAATCGTTATACACATACAATGACACTTACTCACTCAAAAACTTATTATTGTAGTCTCTGCGTTGTGATTTCCTTTCTGACGTTGAAACCGACAACTTTGACATAACAATCAACAACCATGTCCATAATGTGCGAGCTGATGTTATAAGTGTATTTGGTGCACGTTTTAAAAAACGGTATGATATCATATCCGATGATTGGAGTAACATTAAAAGGTCAATAAACCTCAAAGTTGGACAATATATGGTATTGACAAAAAAATTTAACAACTCTCTTTCACTAATGGTTTTCAATGAGAATGGGATGGAAACTACTAATGAGTTTGTGTTTCTAACAAAATTGCGAAAGAAAGGAAGACAAGTCAATAATTGGGAAAATTGTAAGTATATTATTAACTCCAAATATGTTAAAAATTTAAAGGTATATAAACAATTTTCACTTTGTGTGAAAAGTATAGTTTGGTTTTGTAGGTGATAAAAGGCTATTTCATTATTGTCGTTGGGAAAACCATGCGGATCACTATGAAGAGAAAAGATGCTTCTACACTCGTTTGTTTCCATATGTCGTAGAGAACAAAAGGCTGGTAAACCTTCGGACAAATAATTTTTACATACGTATATTTTAATAATTTTATAATGCTAATGTATGTTTATTTACAAATGTTTTTGATAGACAATACCATCAAACTTTGTGGATAAGTATCCGATGCACAAATACACACATGTGTTTTTTTAAACATGAAGATCAACTCTTTAAAATGAAGATGGATATGGTGCCACATGCTAAAAATCCAAGAAAAGTGAATCATATAATCGTTAAAGGAAACAGGAAGAATATACAACATCAATGCTGGTTTGATTTGTACAAAATGATGCGCTTCAAATACATGTTTGAGTTCTATGACCACACCGGTGCAGACACAGGACCATTCCCTTTGTTTCATGTTTGTTAAAACAACGACAATTTGAATACTCCATGTTTTCGTTTCTTTCCAATTTCAAGCTAATAACTTTTGGTTTAGACAACAATGTATTAAGAATTTTTATTCATGATATGTTTCTATAGATGATTAAAATTAAAATTCTGTATTCCAAATTTTAGTTATGTTTTGATTTATTTTTTTTAATTATATCCATAACTAGATTATTATATCCAAAACATTAAATTCAGTATGACATGCAGCCCATCATTGTTTAGGCCCAAATGAATGCTTACAAATTAGCCCATCAATTAATGTTTTAATACCCACTAAAAAAGAATATTGGATTAAGATGCAATTGGATTGTAAATCGGTTATGTATTATATATTAAGGCCCAAATGTCTTAACACCTAAAAGTAATAATAACACCTATTTACATATACTCGATTTACTTTGACTGTGTGTATTGAAAGTAGGTGAATAGTCTTGTCACTCTGAAATCACACCGCCATCTCCAACCAAGGTTAGTGAAAAAATATTTGAAAAATCTTATTTTTACAATCCAACATCTTTATATAGCAACGTAAGCTTTGTTAAATGTGTTTATACGTTTTATGTGGTAGATGGTTTTGATTCCGTGTGTAGTAAAACTTGTTCATGCATGATGTTATGATCGACTTGTTCAAGTTTCAATAGTCTATTGAAATTGAATAAGAGATTTGTCTGACCGATTAGTGTGAAATTATAGAGCAACATTTGTTAGGATTCGATTTAGGCTAATGATCACTTTTGATGAGATAGGCTATGAACGATTGATGAAATGAATAAGTTTAGATTACTTTATGTTTATTACATTTTATGTGAATCTGAATGTGATATTTAGTAAAGTAGGTATGTATGAAGGTTCAATATTGGGTTGTGAATAGTCAAATAATATCTTTGCACTCTGTTTTTAGATAATCTTGAATAATGATTGATTAAAGATATACGTTTCGAAGTAAAATATTGGGTTAACAGAATAAATAAGGATTGGGGATGTGGTTGAACAAACCTTTACAAAACATGCATATACATGTTTTGGATAGAATGTTAGATTAAATTTATAATAAGTAATCGATACATGAAACACATAGATCACATAAAGTTCATAAGGATATTTACGCTGACATATGATGTATAAATTAAATATGTGTTAACTTATTTATACTTTTAACTATTTGTAGGATTATGCCTACTGAATTTGTTGTTCGTCTTACGCAAGATACATATCCGAAATGCCAGGTTGACAAAACAATTTTAGTCTTTGCTGATATATATTAATTTTAGTGTAATGCGTATTAACTTAATTTATCGGAACTCCAAGCAGGAACTTCCATATGCCTTTGATGAATTTTGTTACAACGGTAACAAACATGTGTACTTGACAAGTCATGAAAGGGTTAGGTTGAAGGTTCAAATAGTGAAACCAAACGGCGGAACATCTTAATTAAGAGGTGAAAAATGGAAACAATTCTGCTTAGCATACATACCTAGGGTTGCGTATTTAATACACCTTGTGCAGGAAGGCGATGACTACTTTTATGTCACAAGTTATGATGACTTAGGATATGAAACCGATGGTTATGAAGGAATAATAGGACGTCCACGCAGGTTTATGAGTTGGGTTTTCCCTTACCATAACATACCTCAGGTATCTATCAATAAAAGTATAAATATCAAATTGTGTCTAATATAGTAGTTGTGAATATTTAATATGTTATGCCAGTTCACTATTTATACTATAACCGATTTATACAATATATTTCAGAGAATTGCAAGCGAATTTATACCTGGGTTAGAGACACAAGACACTATAAAAATAAGTGCAAACGGCCGAAGGTTTACAGTGAAAGTGCACTGTGCCAAGCATCCACGTAAACCTAGTCATCATGTGTTTGTCTTGATGGGTGAAACTTGGAATACAATTGTTAACAGGTTCAAGCTGAAAGCAGGGCAGTATGTCGTCTTTATGAGGAAAAGTAGTAAGTATTTGCGTTTATAGGCTTTTAACAGACATGGAAGTCCAGTCACTGAGGTTTATTTTCTTGGAGCGACACCATTGTTGCGAAACCAGCCAGAACTCGACTTCTGGGAAAAGAGTACGATATACTTATGTTTTTATTTCGTAAACAATGCTTAAAATTAGCTTTTATAACACGTTTTAAATATGATGATTGTCCTGCGTGAATTGAAGGCGATGATAGGCTGTTGCACAAATGCACTTGGGAACGACACAGAGAACACTTTGGTGAAAAACATGAAACATTCTACATTTCATATAAAGAGATTGTTGAAAGGCAACGTCTTGTAAGTATATAACTACATATAATTTATGTTTTTTATTATTTTTTTTTCTTATTTTTGTATTTTTTTTTTATGTTTTTATATTTTATTTAACGTGCAAATTTATATGTTGAATAAGTGTGGTTACGGTCTTTAGTTGCAGACCATACCAGCTGAGTTTCTTGATGATCACCCAATGCACACTTACATAAAGTGTTACATGAGACATCAACAGATAGAGTACATGATGACTGTGAAAATGGTTCCTCACATTGAAAATCCGGCTCGGACAAACCATGTAATCATCACTGAAGAATGAAAAAAGTTTGCTGATGAATGCTTCATCAAATACTATCAGATGCTAAGGTTCAAATACATGTTCAATGTAGAAGTCTTGGATGGTGTTGACGCAGGAATGTTTCCTGTATTTCAGGTGTGTTAGATTTCTGAATAAACCAAATGTTTTGTGTTTTGCTTGATGGAATGGTTTGTGGGATAATATCCTGTTTAAGTAATGGATTTATTCAGTAGTTGACTTTAATTAATGGAAATGTAGTATGCTATAAACTATGATGGTATGTAATGTTTATAGTATATATGTGTTTTTCTTATTTTTCTTATTAATGGTAATATTATTGTACATTATGGTATATTCGTTTGCTGATGGTATGTAATGTTTATATTATTTTCCGTTAGTTTGATTTTGTTTTAGTTAAGTGGTTGTATGTATATTATAAAAGATTAATAATGCAAAACATTTTAGGAGATATGTAAAAAATAAAGATATAATTATAAGCATACACGCAAGTAATAGTTATTCATAGTGATAAAAATATTAAACTTTTGAAACAAACATGAATGAGTAAATGGTACATAATAATAATAATAGTAACTAATAACATCATTTATCAATATCAGAATCGTTTTCAATATCTTCATTGGATAAAGGTTCTTCATTGATGAAACTGTCCGAATAATCATAGTCATTGGTATTTTCATTAAACGTGGTATCGTTATCACTAAAGTCATCCAGATGTCCTACATCTTCATCTTTACCATCTTCCTTAGCTTCATCATCCACTAAATTACCATTGTATTGATAATGTTTCGTAATGTCATCAACGTCTTCATCCGTAATTCATCAACCAGACCAGAGAAACATTTATTTGAAATTGAAGTTTGTCTATCCTTATTGTCCCTTTCATCAGTTAAAGTTTTGCACTCCATAAAGTCATCCAAATGGTATTCATCACTTGAAGATATATCAATACACTCTGAATCCTTTTTAGCAAAGTCCTTCGACACATAGTTATCAATATCTTCATCAACCGATTCATCAACAACCTTAAAATAATGTTTCTTTGAAAGGGATGTTCCTGTATTTAGTTGGTTGCGTTTAAACCTAATAGGCGGCGTCTCATCATCAAACGTCTATGTTACTCCAAATAAAATGAATAATATAAGTTAGTAATATGTAGTACGATATTAACATTGTTTCTAACTGTTTAAAACATCTATATTCAATAAAAAAACAATTTATTAAATTTTATTACCCATTTTTCTTTATTTCCATCAAGATCTTTAAATATACTCTTATTAGACAAAGGCAATAGCTTTTCATCATTCGAAGATATAATCTCAACAATTTCTTCCTTCAAAACAGTTTGATCCTTTGTAACTCGTTTGCGTTTCATGCTGAATTGTTCATTCTGTATGATCGGAACCATTCAATATTAATTCAAAATGAAAGAAAATAAAGGAAAGGCTAACATATGCTTCAAACATTCATAAAATATGATTTCATATTCAAAATGCAACTTTAAAATTCTTATTAATATTGTTATACACTTACAGATTCGTCATCCGATATAACGACGACTTCGGAGTCTTTCAATGACACACCGGTTAGTAAATTTGCATGTACTTCCTTTTGCGTAACCTAAACAAAAACATGATTAAAAGATAAATAATGAATGAATTTATAAACTTAATGTATTACAAATAAACCGTCAACATACATTTGATGCTTTGAGATGAACCATTATTTACCAAAGGATGCAGTTATTTACAATGAGTGATTGTTTGCATGAATGTTGTTATGTTTGAAGTGTTTATAAAGTACAAACAGTTAGAGATTTAAGGAAATGATAATCAAATTAAAAGTTTGTTACAAACTTGTTTTGGAAATGAGTGTCATATTAGTTTAAGAAAATAGACTTATTTGTTAGCATTATCTCATGAGATAAATAATGATTTGAATTTAAAATTACAAATCATTTAATTTGTAAATAGTCATTAATAAAAACCTAATATGAATAATTTTGGGTCAAACAATATACTTTCCTTATCTATATTTGATTAGTTTGATGTACAATATTGCAAATTTGATGTACTTTATTTTTTAAATACAATATTGCAAATTTGATGTAATTTATTTCAAGTTGTCTTATTTAAAAAATCAAATATAATGGTAATATTGTATTGTATCAAATGGTTCATCTTAATAACCTTAATTATTTGAATTTTGGAATATTGGTTTATTCATATACAGATTGCGATAATTACCTGACTATTACATTTTAAAATCCATGTTCATTATCAGTATCATTTTCGGTATCCTCATCGGATAAAGTTTCATCATTGGTTTGTATGTATAATGAAACTTACAGATTAGAATACATAACGAACTAATGCAATCCACATTAAACATTAATTAAAAAATAAATTAAAAAACGCCAATATAAAGGAAAGGGTAATATATCATTTCACATTCATAATGCATATGAAGAAATTAAACAATACGATTTGTTTTTGACATGCCAAAAACAAATTAGAACACCCATAATTTCAAATAAGTAACCGGGAGTGGAAAACATAATGTCTTATCCCAAATTATTCAAAACAAAACGACAAGCAAAATATAAACTTTGAATGTGATGGGAATGATATATATAGCGTATGAAAAGTGATTACTCCTATTCAATTTTAACTTGAACCTCTGGATAAGTTGCTCCATCTGGCTGCTTTGCTCGCTTAGCATTGATTTCTTCTTCATTAAACTCGTCCAAGTCTATGATGTTACGTTTTCCACTACCAGAACTACCATTACTTGCAGAACCTCCGTTTCTAGCCTTCAAACCCTTCAGATCATCAGAATAACCAAACAAACCCTCAGACGTCTTTCCAGCCCACTTAATGGTTTCCGGTGTCACAAAGTCACTCCCATCAACCTGATCAATGTTAGTTTTATAAAACAGAAATGAGATTTGGGTTTGGTGGAACATGATTTTTATATGGTAAAAGATACGATTACGAAATTAAACATACATTATCACTATCAGGACCAGATAGTGCCGCAACATCTTTTGCCTGCTTATCAAGCTCTTGATCATCTTCATTCTACAACAGGTAAAAAACTTAGTAAATAACCAATAGGCAACGTCATAATCATTTATTGTAATTCATACAAACGGATTAAAATATTTTTAAAACAATGTCAAACCTCAAGCGAGAGGAACCCTTCCTTAAAAATAGTAATCATTTCACGGTTATCGGATAGCATCTTGACCTGGTAAACATGGTTGTTGTTGGTGATGTGAAATTCAGTATAGGTAAACTTGAACAACATTTTCTTTCAACAATCACATCAATCTATGATGGAAACACATCCTCCCCAGTGTAATGGTACTTTTCCATCAACTCCCAGCATGGGGTATCATTCAGGAGTTTGTGGACCATATTATCAAAAAGGACAAGCGAGGCAAATCCAGATTCATCAATAACACGCACAATGATTTTGTACCTGAAAGTTGACAAAGTGTTTGTAGTTAAATTGTATAAAACTATATTGTATGGAAATTTCCTTTAATGTAAACACAAACCTGTAAACCACACCATTCAATGCACCATGGGTATAACATTTTCAGAATTTTCTACGACTCCCAGACCCGAAAGCTTTAGACCCAGAAGCAGATGCATCAGACAGAGTAGCCCTTTTGCTACATTTCTTACACGCAGGGTAATACCAGCCGTATTCCTTATGAATTTTATGCACTTTAGCATAAATGACACACGTGTATTCTTGATATGTATTATAAAACATGAGTATTATATTTTGGAAAACATATAGTGTAATTGAAAAAAGCAAATACGTACATCATACGAATCACGGATGGCACCAACAATTTTCTTGGTCGCCCCCTTAAAAAAAAGCTCAGGAGTCAAAACATAAGTTGTTGGAGAGAACAAAGCAATCCTGAACTCGTTCTCGTCTTGACCGTTCTTCTTTTTGTATCTGTAATAACATACAACATTAATGTATGCCAACATATGGTTTACCTGGTATTCGTAAAAAAAACAAAAAAATTATATAAAACGTAAATAAATACCTTTGCTTCAATGTCGTAACCTCTGGAAGGTCTTCATTCACATAAATCTTGCTGGAATACAGGTGCATGCCAACAGATGGCTTACCTGGTATTTGTAAAAAAACGAAAAAATTATATAAAGCGTAAACAATTATATAACACATATACAACACAGAAGTAGGGTTCTTGCATACCGTTCCAGTATTTCACTTTCCCTAATTGAATGATCACAACAGCATGCCCTGACGATTCCCTCTTAGATGCACATTGATTAAACTTCTCAGCCACTCCATCGAAAAAACAGCATTCCAGTTGGTTTCCTCTGCATAACAGTCAGCAAATTTTATGAATTATCCAACATAAGAATGATGAAATCGATTAAATTAAACGAAACAGTAAGTAAGCTTACTCGACATCCTCAAGCTGTAAGATTCTACGCCTGCTCGTCATACCATGATTGTTAAATGGTATTAAATCCCCGAGTGACACAATCGTGCCAATGATATCTGTGCGTATGATATAATTGTTATATTATTAGTTCTCGGAACATAAACCTTAAACCAAATAATATTATATCTAAACTTCTTCAATAAGTTGTTTTATAACATCTTAACCAATGGTGATCGTTGTAACAATATAACACTAACGCATTACAAAAAGTAAAAGCAATTATATTTAAAAAACAAAGTCAAGCGTAAGTCGCATACCAACTGTGTCAGATTCATTTATGCGTCCAGGAACAAAATCAGTGAATGCTTCAAACTTGAATCCCTTGTTATTCTGGTCAAAGGAGTCTATGCGGGTCAAAGCCGTGTTTTTGTAAAACACGATCTTGTACTTATGCTTCAGCAAGGGGTATTTACCCCCATTTTCTCCCACGCCAAAATTGCTAATCCTATAGCACACACCCTCTTGCAGCAGTCCCTCGTACTTGGGCATATCATCTTTCCTAATAGTACACTGGATGCGGTTTCCCTGTTACATTTAAACATCATTCGAATTAAAAACATGAATCATTCGAATGAAATAATAAAGTAAAAACAAAGTTACAGAACCTGCTCATCCTGAATCACACAGTCCAAACTCCAAACCGGTGTAGGTTTGCCGGGAGCGTGAGAACGCCATATGCTCACACATCTGGCTTTCACTTTGATTCTCTCAGACATAGGAACAACATCACACAAAGGGGTAAATACTTCGGTTATATTGTATACTACAGAACAAAAGTAACATATATCATTTCATCATCATGATCAATACAAATATATAATTTCATAAACACATTATATATATATATATATATATATATATATATATATATATATATATATATATATATATATATATATATATATATATATATATATATATATATATATATATATTTCATTATTATATCACAACAATCATCAAACTGATTCAGTTAAAATTGTATTAAAAAAAATAACTTGCTGTAAGTATGAACCTTTTGTGGTGTAGAAAGAAGCAGTTGTTGTGTTGCAAATTATTGGGTGTTGCATTTATATACAATGGGATTAGGGTTAACACACATGATCGGTTGTTAATATGCTATAATTAAGGTAGTGATATATCACATTTAAATTTTTAAAAACATAGCTATAATCGAGGGTAATCATCATCATATTTCCGGATTTATTGTTACTTTCTTATTTTAAAATCAATCCATACCATTTGAATTTCAAATCAATGATAACATTTCAAATCAATGATAAAAATATTGGAATCAGATATTCGAACAACATCACAAACATTAGGAACCCAAATAATCATGAAATATATAAACAACAATCTCAAAATAATAAACCATTACTCATACCTAATTTCGTATAGAAGCCGGATTTCAATCGCCACATCCATTCGCCGGATCCGGGCTAAATACCATAACAGAAACATGACAACTAATATAGAAAACATTGATTTTGTTATTTATTTGTGAAACGGTTTGAATTGATTTGAAATCGGAATAAAACGGCAAGATGCCTAATTATTTAGGGAGTGTTTTTAGGAATTGGTTGGTGTATATTGAATGAAGGGTTTTGGGTCAAAATAATAGTGCCAGGGTGGATGCCTACATGACATTTCTCTCTCTTCTTCTTATTATTTTACTTGCCATGTCATCATATAGAAACAGTCTAATATATAGGTTGGGATATATATATATATATATATATATATATATATATATATATATATATATATATATATATATATATATATATATATATATATATATATATGTTATTATTGTAGGAAATGAAGTGTGACGATATACGTCGAAGTGTTATGGAAGTTGGTGTGAATAATTCGAAGGTTGATAGGTTTCGAAAAATGACTTGGTTTGAGAGAATGTGTTAATTGTTAAAGTGATATATATATTTATAATTATCGTTATTATATATATATATATATATATATATATATATATATATATATGTATATATATATATATATATATATAAAATATAAATTTATAAAATTTATATTTTCTGAAAATCCTTTAAGTTTTCATAAAATTACACTTTAACCCCCTAACGGTATAAGTTTACACCGTTAGTACAAAACATATATATCTTTTCATTTCTAATCTAAAACTATTCAATATTTACATTTTATACCCAAATGTCCTTAGATTTACAGTTTTCATCACAAAATGCCAAAATGGCAGTTTTCACCATAAGTTTCTATTTTTGATAGTTTTAGTCCCTCGGTTAGCAATATTTGCAAAACAAGTCCAAAAGTTACCAACTTCAAAACTTAACATTTTTATTTTATAAATAAGTTTAAAAACAGCTTATTAAATTATAAAAACAGCTTATTTCCTTAAAAAGCTTATTTTTCAGCTTTTGGGCTTTTAACGAGCCAAATTTGTGGCCCGTTAAGGTTTTGTGATCCGTTGAGTTTAAGGACTAAGTGGGCTTGACTTTGGGCTTATTGATGGATTACAAAAACATTGTAAAACAGCTTATTCGACCAGCTTATGAGATAAGCTTATAATCAGCTTAATGGGCTTATAAGCCCACGTTAATATATAAAGGTTTTAAGAAAACTTGTCAAACGCGTTTTGCTTTGGGTCCAAACGAGGCACGATATGAGTTCATGGGAGTGAGTAAATTACGTAGCTCATTAGCTTAACATGTGAGCTATTAGATCAAGCCTTAAAAGTAAGGTGTTGTATGTCGATTTTGGGAAATCTAAAGCCAAAGCTTACTCGACATTTTTAGTGTTGGGAGTTGTTTATAAGTTCAATATTTTACCAAGTGTTTTAGTGAAATACGTATAGGTTCAAAGCAACATAGAAACGTGCCATATTATTGTCTTTTACATTAATATATTGTCAAAATGTTTATAGCACCCCTTAAATGACTTAATGAAATAAGAGCAGGTCGAATAATATGCGTTGGTTATTAACGTGAATAGTGAATAAATAAATCAAAGCTAAAAGTGATATGAATAAGATAAAACGTAAGTGAAATTGAAAAGAGGAAAGATAACTCACCTCACCAAGTATGGAGGGGGTTAAACGTGTCGTAGAGGCTGAGAATGGCCAAGGAGTGAACGTGACTCGATCCTACGTACACCAAGGTCACAAGAGTGATCGTTTGCTTGCCCTTTGCTTGATTCGAAATTCCCCAAACTTGGCCCAAAGCTATACGCACTCCCAAAGTTCAAAGACTTAGAATATTTTGTGTTGTGTTTGTTTGAGGAGGTGTGCATGGCTCGTTGCATGCATGCAAGGTTTATATAGAGAGAATTGAAAACGTGTTTTGTGTGATCCTTGGTGACCAAGGCTAAAGGTGGTACAAGAAATAGGAGCCAGATAGTGTAGTTAGTATTATGTGATGATGAGTGCTAGGCATTGCATCATCCTTGTGGTATACGAACAAAAGAAAGGAGCCAAGAGTTCCATGGTTTGCGTTTTGAGGAAGATCAATTCCTTTTAAATGAAATGTAGTCAACAAGTGTTCATGATTACCAAATAGTAGAGTTGTTGGTGTGTATCGTCCTTGTGTGAATTTCCAAACGAGAACAAGATGAAGTTGCCATGGTTTGCATTTATTTTTCTTGGCAAAGAAGGGCAAGTCAATCCCTTTTAAACATGTGGTCAAATGTTGCTTCATGATTACCACTCAAGTCAAGGAAGATGAATAGGGAGGTTGGTATACTTGGTTCGTCCTTGTGGTGTTTGAGTCGAGAAGAAAGGAATAAATATAAACATCATGAGGCTTTGTTTTAGCTTGTTTGTGAGTTCATGAAAGTCAATGGTTCACTAAAATGTGTTAATATATGTTTGAGGTCGTTTGGTGTGGTTTGGAAGTGGTACGACTCAATATGGATAAGACAAATAGGTTTTTAGGATTTTTGGAAATGTAGAAATCGAGCTGAGCTTTAGATTATTTTTAACGAGTAAACGTTCACGTTATCGAAAATGGTTTGTTGCTTATGATTCTCAGTTGTGAGCTAAAGCAGGATGTGTAAAAATATATGCGCGTTGTTAAGTGAAATCGTGAATTATCAAGCCAAAGTATACATACGCTAGACATGGAATTCGAAATTATATAAGTGTTGGTGGGCTTGATCTATGTTGGGCTCATTTGTTTCGTGGGCTGGACCAGAAAAGAAAAGAAATATAAAGGGTGATGTGTGTAACCACCGGTAAATTTCCATTTAAATTAACTTATACTTATCCATTTTTCACGTCTATTTTTTTTAAACAAACTAATAACAACAACTAACTAATACAACATAACTCGTATCTTTAATATCAACATGTTTTGAGTTCTTTTCAAATAAACATTTCGTATACGTCAAGACTAAAAGTTTTCAACTTATATTAAATTCGTCAATATACGATAATTAAACATTCGACATAAACATTATCTAATCTATAATAATTTTCTCAAAACCCTAAGTTATTATAACTATAGCTTTAAGTAAATAAATCATAAACCTTAAAGTACAATACTCTAAAGCTAATGTACAAGTTTCTAAAGCACAAAACCCTAACTTTGTGATATAATCCGATTAAAACCTTAATTTTCAAAACTATGATTTTATGTGAAAACCCTAATTACATTCTTACTTAAACATTGCTTAGCCTACAACCTAGACTAAGTTACCTACACTAAATAACCCTAGGTATAGATTGATAAGTCCTATGTACAAGTGTTTAGGCATGGTCGATCCCACAACCTGTTTTTAGTTCGAATTCAACTGGAAACCAACTAACCTAGTACCACATGATTATGTGTAAACTCCCTAGCCTTAGATATATCCAATGGTGTCTTGAACCTCCACCTCACTTAATCTCTAGAAGCTCTTACCTAAGTCTAAGATAGTAGTTAGGATAAATGGCTAAGGTAATTTCACATGCTCATATACTTCCCCACGTTACAAATGAAAAACCAGGAACTAACATTACATTATCATGTCTCCCATAACACAACAACATGACCTAGTACTCCCTAGAATCCCTAACCATAAACCTTCTTCTAGTCTCACATGAAGCCACATCAACATGTTTCCTAAATATTTATCCATGGTAGGTAGACTCTCTGGCTTAGGATCGAACCACCTAGTCTTGTTTCTAAAAATATTTCATGCTTATATGATTTTCTTGGCTAGGATACTTCCACACTTGTATATACTCCCACACGTTACAAATGGCAGCCAAGGGGAACCCATATACCTCACCATGTCTCCTACATGCAAAACATGGTGACTAACACATTCAAGAATCCCTACATCCTTCACACTATATAAATCGAACCCCATTTCCTATTTTCTTCATCTTATTTTGAAAACCACACAAACAACCATACACATATAAACTTACTGATATTAGAGGTCTAAGAGAAGCCAAAGAAAGAAGTTGTAGCAGCCTAAGATAGAACAAGTATACACTTATGTGTTCTCTTTTAATCCATTCGAACTATTTAACCAGCTCATGGACATCTTTCATACACTTCACCTTGCCCCTTTATGATAAACATGATGACCATGATACTCTCTAGAAGCCTAGACTACTCCATCTGTAAATATCAACACTTATCCTTCACTGGTACTCACACCCTACACGAAACAGATTACACAGCCTTACACACTAATATCTGCTGATCCTAGAGTCCAAGTAGATGTCAAGGGAGAGTTTAGAGCAGCCTAGGAGAAGGATCAAGCATAGTTTTCAATTCCAAAGTCACTTTGCCCAAAAATCCTTCCATAGTCTGATTTATTTCAAGTAAGTACTCTAGCCCTTTTCAATCACTTTTGTAAACTTTAAATACCCTTAAACTTACTACTAAACAAGTCTTAATAGCTAGCTTAGATAAAAAAAACCATGGTTACTTTCTTTTTCATTCTTTCTGATGTTAACAGTAAACAAACATCCTCTCTATTATACTCTTAATTGTATGAGCATATATAAACTTAAAAATCAGTTAGGAGAAATAAAACTGAGAATCTAGGCTTTTGAATCACCCAAAACGAGTACACGAGTCAAAAGATACGGCCAAATGAAATTACCAAAACCTTCCCTAAAAGCTGATAGAAATATTCTGTGACAGAAACATCGAACACACAAAAAGAGGCATTTCTACTCCGATTCATCAAAAATTTAAAGCATGAAAGTTGTCCGGAACGACATTTTATTCAAAAACTCAGGAGCACGGGTCCTAAAAACGTACGATAAGAGCTGTAGGTGCGGACTATTTTTAAACCCGAGACATGAATTTCCAAAAATCTTTTCTTAAACGCCTCACTTGGGACCAAGATTTAACCTGCGAGCTTCGAGCTTTAAGCTGAGCTATTAAACCATTTTAATCACCACCTAGCACACTTCAATTTGCCCCCAAGACCTGGCCAAAAGATGCACATTCTACGTTTTTATTTGGGTCTTTTTCTTGTAGTTTGTCACTAGACCAAACACCCGTATTTAAATTTTTTCGACATGTTTTCTAAACAAGAGACCTTATAACCTTTCAAGAATACACTAGGTAGGTTTGTATACATGTTATAATGCTTAAAAGATCAGGTCATAAGATTTAAAATCAAGAACCAACTCATTTTTGCATTCTGTTTATTATCTAGACTAGGCTCCAAGGTGCTAACTTTGTGTATTTAATTTGACTATCAAACGATCACCTAAGAACCTAAACTCAGGGGCAAAATGAAGACCACCTACCATAGATTAAGTAGGATCAAGGATGTAGGAAAATGATTAAGTAACCTTGATTATATTGAGTCCTAATTCTGGACCATCGTCCACTAAAACCTAGAATAAATAATTAGTATTTAACGTTAAAAATATAGTTTTAGAGACCCAACTTTAGAAAACTACTACGAGCAAACCATAAGAGCTCATGACCTCTAGTCTGAACCGTTAGATAGACCACCTGGCAAACTTTTGAATAGATCAAGAACATTGTAAAAACATTGTACGGATTTTCTAAAACTTAACTCGTTTTTGTCTCGAAATACATACAAATAATACTTTTATAATTATTTTTGAAAAACTAAAAGGGTATATTTTGTAGTAAATGAAAGATTGAGTTTTCTAGGGCCAAAAATGTAATTTTTACAAAGTATTTAATACAAGGGCTGAAATTGTCAATGATCAATAGTTGTGGGTATAAAGTGTCATTATAGAAACTACAAGGGCGAAAAGTGTAATATTTTCATATAAGTTTCGATAATATATTTTCACTATATAATGATTCGGGAATATGTTTTTAACACATTAAATGGCTTGGATTATTTTATAAAACGTATATATAATAGTTATACGTCGGGAACGAATTTTTATTAAACATATATATATGAAATATATTTAACGTTATAACGATTCAGGACTTGTAATAAAAACTTGTATAGGTAATATACCGAAATCGAATAACAAACCATAAATTGGAAAAATAGTAAAATCCTAATACCAATAACTTTTGAAGAGACTTCATGTTATAATAACTAAAAGAATAATTGTTAACAAAACCTTTACGATAAATATTAAACTCATATATAAGTAAATACGAATACTGAAACTTGACATAATCACTCAGGTTACGTGTCAGAGACGTTTATCAACTTTATTTAAGTTATTTTCCATTCAGACTGCTTTATTTCCCAGGTGAGTTCATAGTCCCACTATTTTTTATACGTTTTTCAAACTTGTGAGGAGATACATGCTACAAAACCGAACACAAGTATTTTCTGTATGCTATCCTGATATGGTATTGCCTAAGTTAAACGTTTTTGCCATTAAAAGTCCCTCATATCATGAACCATTAATCACTTGCGAGTGAACGCGAATATAGTGAATAGATCTATTGGCAGTTGACGCCCCATTTGTGTTAGCCGGATAGGTAACCAAATGCATTATATTTGAAGTAAAACCGGGAAGTTGGCAAGCTCCTGCTCGAGGGCATTATTACCTACATTATTATTATAATGTCGGTAACTTTACATTATAGCTCATTACTATAATGTCCAAACTGTTAAGGTTTGAGTTCATGAGGCTTAGGGCAATACGCTGCGTTGCAATACTACGTTTTATAACAATTTGACTTGTGTTCAAACCATTACTTATTTATAAACACTGTGGATTCACTCAACCTTTGTGTTGACTTTTTAGCATGTTTATCTCAGGTTCATAACAAACAAGGATGACATGGAAGAGCATGGATACAGAAGGAAGGCTAAAATTTTATTATTCTTTGATAAAGTATTTAACAAGTTGTAAAACTACTGGGATCTCATTTTGTATACTCTGATATTTTAATAATAAAATTTCTAAAACAACTCAATTAGAGATTGTTTTCCTATTATTATAACTGTTGTGCCCTCGAGTAACACTCAGCTTTAATTCCGCTGCGTATCCTAAATTTGGGGGTGTTACAGATTGGTATCAGAGCTATAGTTATAGAGAAACGGGTCTAACTGAGATCCGAACTATAACCACTTTTTCACCAAAATGTTTTAAAGCCTTTCGTTGTCCGTGCCTTCCAGCCTCCGGATGATTATGTGACTTCCAGGTAATTATGTTACTCAAAAACTTTAATAAACTGGTATATGCATATATGATATTCCTCTGATCACTTTATACAAATAAACATATCTGCAGATGCCTATTCTAAGGCATTACGTTTTAATCCTATCTTTCTGAGCATGTATCTACTTCTATATTTCCAAAATTTACAAGACTTTCCTAAGACATCGTGGTTTCCATAATTCTTATCCTATTTACGTTAAAAATATACTCACCAAACTATTTTGAAAAACTATGTCAACTCACCTTGATTATCTTATTCCCATATCCAAAAATGAGTGTAAATACCCTCTCCGTACTCCCAGAATACTTAATTTATCGATTAATTATGAATGTTAAGTCAGAAATTCTTAAGTAGGATGATTTGCAATGTCTTTATTTAAATGAATTGGGACGCCTTTTATTTAAATAAAGAAATTATGAATCACCGAACCATAAGTTTATATTTCTTGGTTTACATTGTTTTGGGACGCCTCGCTATGTAAATAAAGAATTATAAATAAGTGGGCTTATTTGTATCTCAAATTACATGAGTATAAGATCCAAGAATCACTAAAATTCATAAAATACGAATAACGTCAAATTTCATTAGAACCCATGAATATTAATACACAACGAAATAATTAGCATTGGTAGTGCTAATGTTACAAAAATCACTAAGTAAATAATAGAATCGCCAATAGGTTGATCCAGAACACAACTACACCTATGATGCGTGGGAATCGCAACAGGTTTTACCTCTCGAGGGATCTCGAGAAGCTTACAACCCCCACCAGGCAGTGTACCTGATCGTTGTAGTATAGTATAGTGACAAGTACCGGGGGATTGATCGTTCAGCTTAGGAATAGTGTCGCTAGGATTAGAAAGCCTAAATACTAGTTCTAAAGGTGAGGGATGATTATTTTAGTGTTTTTATATTTTTTGGAAAGCTAGTAAAAATCTCGGGTTTTGGAAGAGTGGGCGGAATTAGTTGCTATTCAACTAACCCAATACTAAGATGCAATCAAAATAAAATACTAGAAAAGAAAATAAACTAATTTATACTAAAGTTGTGAGCAGTAATTGGAGAAAATGTGTTTACTTAGATTTCACTACTCCCTAGATATCTTTTACACGTTAATTACTTGTTATAATTGCATGGATGACGGATTGTATTCCTTAATACCATTCATGGGGTGGCACACATAACTCCCCAATTTTATGAGCTCTTATCTCCTCCTACACCATGCCCAGCACAACTATAGGGATTGTAAACAGTGGCTCATGCATTAAATACAACCAATAAAGACCTAGTGCGCATTGGTTCATGTTTCTTAAGACGTTCAAGCATGTTACCAATTGGAGATCTGCCAGTTTTCTTAAGCCTAACATATAAATCATTCATCCAAGACAAGAATAAACAAGTAATCAACACATAATCAATATCTAGGTTTCATTAGATCTAAGCAAACACAAAAGAGATCTAGCCTAGCATGATAGAATTAAGACAAGAACATGATATAGACAACCAACACATAGACATATTGATTGAATTAGAAGAACACTTATCTTGATTAATCATGCAAGGTATCAAGGGGTTGGAACCCTTGAAAAACCTGTAAAGTTACACCAAAATCGTACTTAGGGTTTCTCCCAAAACTTCCCCCTTTAAATGTGAAAAATTAGAAAACTATATATAGGAAAAGGGGTCTGACGGCGTCAAGACCAAATAGGTGGCGCCGTTACCTCGCCGCCAAAACAATCCTCGGACTGCCTAGATCTACATTTGACGCCGTCAAGAACATTGCATTTTCAGGCCGTCACGACTTTAACTCTTGACGCCCTACCTTCATGACGCCGTCAAAACTCTTCTGGGTCGTCATGGACTTTTACTCTTGACGCCGTCAGGAAACTCCTCTTGACGCCGTCATGCACTGTTCCCAGCATGGAAAATTAAGACTTTGGCGTTTTCTTCACTTTTATGCTCCAAAAACGTCCGAATTGCTTCCTTTTCCAGATTTCACTCCCAAAGTACCTAAAATCACAAAAGGAACGATTTAGGGCAATATTTGATCAAATAAATTCGGATTCGGGCTTAAATGACCCCCTAAAAACGGATCATTTTTCGCCTCATCATATACCCTTACACTTGAGATTTGCTTGTCCTCAAGCAAATGCGCTTTTATTCTACTCAAAAGACAAGTTAGGGGTCATTTAACACTAATATAAAAGTAATTACAACAAATAATCGTTCCACTAAAGACCAATAGACAAGCACGGAGGTCATACACAAGCACCTCACAAATAGTGTTTAGATACTCACATCTCTCGGGTGTAATAAAGTGTAAATTACAATATGGAAACGGAAGATATCTCTCACTACCTGTCATAGTAAAATAGATTACCATAGGCTTGGGAAAGGATCAAACCTCCACCACATGGCATAAGAAACTAGGATAAACTATCAAAGAGGTCTTTTAAAGGGTTGTAACGTTAGGTGTAGGGATATGAAATACACGGTTTTGTTGGATAAAGGAAGTTTTACTGGTGGTGAGTTAACAATCTTGGTTAATTACATGTACAATATGGCGTTGCTAAGCCAAGACTAGACTCGACTTAAGCTAATAAATGAAAAATAACAAAAACATAAAATAAACATATAATGAAAAGGGATGGTAGTCCGTATGTTTTTTCTTTTTTTTTATTTATTTATTTTTTCTTTTTCTTGATTTTTTCGATTTTTTTTTTTTTTTTTTTTTTTTTTTTTTTTTTTTTTTTTTTTTTGCATACACTCTTACCCTACCATCCAAAATAATACATCATAGGGGATGAACATTCCCCTTACACTTGAATCTTTACATACTTTACAATAAACTAATCTAATGACTCGAATTAAGAAAATCAAAACACTTGGAGCACTTTTAAGATTAACGTACATATGGGGGTAATAAAATGATGTTCTTCCTCATTACTCCATAAAATAAGTACTTTACCCATGAGTCTCAATCGTCCCAAAACAATATGTACAAGGATATGACTCGACTTAGCAACCATGTAATCAATTAGAAAGTTAACTTAGGGTTTAACAAATAACAATAATGCACTAAAAATGAGCGCATACACGGAAGGCTAAGGCGATTTGGTTGTACATTTAAGTGGGGTGTAACAAATTCTTCCTTTAAGTAAAATGCTTAAAGTTAGAAACGAAAAGATAGGCTCGGAGGGGTGTACTAGGGGTTTCGTGTACTAAAAATGAGTACAACGCTAAGGGTGTGGGAAAAATTAGTTGACTTAACTAGCCAAGTAATATGACTTAAATGGTCAAGTAATTACAATACGGGTTTAACACAAGGGTAATCCTAATTCCTCTTATCATGTAGTAAATCCTACTACACGAATGTAGTCTCACTAGCGGTCTCGGGATGCATCACTAACGCAAGTTCTAGAATCTAAATGCTACCGGTACACTCATAAGCACTAATAATAAATGCTTTTCCTATCAAATCTAAAGGCGAACCTCACATATTTGGGTGGAAAATTTTTCTGAAAGTACGGTTATGTTCTAGTCATACAATCTCCTATCCATGAGATGCTTGCTATGGCTAAAGTTTTACTCCTAAATGTTGTAAAAAATTTTAAATTTGGCGCTAAAATTGCACTAGCAAGTATTTCTCATAGTTTTATTACACATCTACCATCAAACAAAACAAACTCAAGCGAAAGTGAATATGTAAGGTATCATCTTTTTACCCTCCCCTTACACTTAAGATGAACATTGTCCCCAATGTTCAAGTAAAGAATGTAAAAGTGAAAAAGTAAAGAGAATGAAATCAAATACTCCCCTGATTCGCTCGGTATGGATAATAGGATGGCCAGGTTAAATCTTCCTCCAAGAAAATGAACAATCAAAGCTTCCCTTCCAGAATATAAATCATCTTCTTGTCATAGATAACCTGTAAAACCTGACAAAATAGACAAGAGAACCTCGCGTAAAATCGGCGGCATCCTATATAAGTTTCTAAATCCTAGAAAACAAGATAAGATATAATGCTTGTGGAATGAAGTTTGCAGATCTCCTGGAGATTATAAAACTTAATAATTCACAAAAACCATAAGACTCTGTTAGAAAAACAAAACCGGTAAAATTTCCAGATTTTAACTCCTGACGCCATCAAGAGTAAACCCCTGACGCCGTCAGAATTGACCTGCAGAAATTCTTATGTTAAGTTTCCGGAAAATTTCTGGAAAAACTTGGTCCTACTTCCTGGAAAATCCTGCAAAACTTCATTATGACTCAATACAAGCATTTGACTCTAACAAATATGAATATACATGCTTATTTAATATTGTGGAGAATCATGATCGGTTTGTTTCTTAAAAACATATTTGGGGTTTCCCCTTACACTTATCTTTTGCAAAAATACTTCTAGGTGGAGGTAAGACTAGGCCAAAACAACAAAGTAAAGTATTTCCATTATTTAGTTTAGAAACATGATCTACCAACAATAAAAATTAAGCATGTATACGGAAGCAAATAACAAACAAACAAATTAAAATCACACAAAGCATGGGTTGCCTCCCAAGAAGCGCTTGTTTTTGTTCGAGTCACGAGCCTGACTCTACCCTTATTTAACGGAAATAGGAGAGGTTTTCCCTACACTTTGGATTAAGTGCGGGTGGAAGTAGCGATACACACCCTTAGGGTGGAAATATGCCTCGTGAGGAAATAGTGGTGGATGAATTATATGCTCAAAGGGGTGTGCTCCTATCATCATAACCTTACCTAATTCAATCGGGTTAATGGGTGGATTAAGATTTTCTCTTAGATAGGGATCATTTTCAATCAACTTCAAGAGACTACTAGTTGGGGATCCATCTTGACCTAGTAAACCCGGTTTAAACCCATAATGTGTTTTTTGATCAATCATAAATGGGTGATGTAAGCATGTAAGGTCATTGTTCACTCCTATGTCAGCTTCCTCTCTACAAAGCTTAGAGTATACTACCTTTATCCCAAGACTACCCAGACTATATGGTTCGATGGGTGGATCGGGACCTATTTCAATTCCTAAATTTTCATCCAAGGATGGAGGATTCGGTAACGGTTTTGGTTGAGGCTCCGGTTCATCAAAACTAGGAACTTCCCTAGAACTAAGAGTAAGGTTATCATTATAAGTATTCAAACCTATATCCTCTAGCTGTGTTTGGTTCAAAGGTTCTACCTCTATTGGGGTTCCTGTAGTCTCTTCTACTTTTTCCGGGTAAGTCAAGGGAGGTGTGTATGCATTAAATGATGGTAGGACTTGTGGGGTACTTTGTGGGCCTATGTTATTTACTTCACCATTCCTTTTGTTAAGGTAACCTATATCCTCAACATGTGTTTCATTATAATCTAACCCTAACATTTTCCCAAGTATCTCACGTACTTCTCTAGGCATCTCAACTTCTACATCCGAATCATAAGGATCATCCTCAATATTATGACTACTATATACAAATTGCCCAAGAGATTCATCATCTGTTTCTTGAGATCCATCATCATCGATCATAAAACCTAGGTCTTTTTTTTATCAATGTGATCATGTTTGGCTACATCCTTCATCACATCAAGGTCACCTATGTGTTCATCCAGTATTCTGGTAGGGCCTAACCAAGACATGCAGCTAGGTGGCTCATACGAAACTATCCTAGGTGAAAGCTCATATGGTGCATAGGTATCACTAAGTGAGGCATTTTGAGGGGTTGATGGAGCTCTTAAGGTGAATTCTCTAAAAGCATTATGCACTTGGCCTCTTTTCTCAAGGTACTCAATAAAATCAATATAAGATCCTGTCCTCCTCATTTCGTTCCTCCATCTTGTAATATCCAAACTAGTGTAATTATATTTTTTCTGGTAAAACTCTAGTGTCGGACTTGGTGGATTCGCGTTCTCCATAATGGCAAACGGAATAGTCAATGGAAAGGTTTTTACAAACAAAGACACAAAGAAAAGATAGACTAAAGAAAAACTAAAAATAAAAATAAAATCTTACTAGAAAGGAATCTAGCAATTAGACCTAATAAAAAGAGATTCTAACCTAGACAATAACTATTCCTCGGGCTGCGGCGCCAAAAACTTGATGCGTGGGAATCGCAACAGGTTTTACCTCTCGAGGGATCTCGAGAAGCTTACAACCCCCACCAGGCAGTGTACCTGATCGTTGTAGTATAGTATAGTGACAAGTACCGGGGGATTGATCGTTCAATTTAGGAATAGTGTCGCTAGGATTAGAAAGCCTAAATACTAATTCTAAAGGTGAGGGATGATTATTTTTGTGTTTTTATATTTTTTGGAGAGCTAGTAAAAATCTCGGGTTTTGGAAGAGTGGGCGGAATTAGTTGCTATTCAACTAACCCAATACTAAGATGCAATCAAAATAAAATACTAGAAAAGAAAATAAACTAATTTATACTAAAGTTGTGAGCAGTAATTGGAGAAAATGTGTTTACTTAGATTTCACTACTCCCTAGATATCTTTTACACGTTAATTACTTGTTATAATTGCATGGATGACGGATTGTATTCCTTAATACCATTCATGGGGTGGCACACATAACTCCCCAATTCTATGAGCTCTTATCTCCTCCTACACCATGCCCAGCACAACTATAGGGATTGTAAAAAGTGGCTCATGCATTAAATACAACCAATAAAGACCTAGTGTGCGTTGGTTCATGTTTCTTAAGACATTCAAGCATGTTACCAATTGGAGATCTGCCAGTTTTCTTAAGCCTAACATATAAATCATTCATCCAAGACAAGAATAAACAAGTAATCAACACATAATCAATATCTAGGTTTCATTAGATCTAAGCAAACACAAAAGAGATCTAGCCTAGCATGATAGAATTAAGACAAGAACATGATATAGACAACCAACACATAGACATATTGATTGAATTAGAAGAACAATTATCTTGATTAATCATGCAAGGTATCAAGGGGTTGGAACCCTTGAAAAACCTATAAAGTTACACCAAAATCGTACTTAGGGTTTCTCCCAAAACTTCCCCCTTTAAATGTGAAAAATTAGAAAACTATATATAGGAAAAGGGGTCTGACGGCGTCAAGACCAAATAGGTGACGCCGTCACCTCGCCGCCAAAACAATCCTCGGACTGCCTGGATCTACATTTGACGCCGTCAAGAACATTGCATTTCCAGGCCGTCACGACTTTAACTCTTGACGCCCTACCTTCATGACGCCGTCAAAACTCTTCTGGGTCGTCATGGACTTTTACTCTTGACGCCGTCAGGAAACTCCTCTTTACGCCATCATGCACTGTTCCCAGCATGGAAAATTAAGACTTTGGCGTTTTCTTCACTTTTATGCTCCAAAAACGTTGAAATTGCTTCCTTTTCCAGATTTCACTCCCAAAGTACCTAAAATCACAAAAGGAACGATTTAGGGCAATATTTGATCAAATAAATTCGGATTCGGGCTTAAATGACCCCCTAAAAACGGATCATTTTTCGCCTCATCAACCTACAAGAACGAGAACTACGACCGGATATAACACCTTGAATATTTTGTACAATAAACAAATTATCAACGCAAAACATGGTTTTATATATAAAACAACCAAATCTTATTACACATTAACTAAGGATTACATAGAAAATTTATTTCAACGCTCCTACCACGATACTGTTTATTACTTCCAAACCTCATCGATAACAATTGCTAGAACCAAAAGTGGTATAAGAAATGCTAAAATCCCATCCAAGAATACATAATCTTCTTCTGGAACGTAGGTCATGTAGATAGAAGTAATAACAACGTACACGATCGTAATAATGGTAATAATGTGTGGCATTTTGAAAATTTAATGAGAGAAATTTGGGTGATGGAGAAATGATAATTAAAATGAGGTATTTATAAGATGAAAACTAGCCGTTAGAAATCACTATTCACGACCGTTAGAAAATACTGTTCACTAGTCATTGGGATCACTGTTCACTAGCCGTTGGGAATTACTATTCATAACATTTGAAAATTTAAAAATTTTTAGGGGACAAACGGATTCATCATCTACAAAAGTTTAAAAATTTTCTTTACATTCATCAAGTTTTCATCCGAAATTTTCTTATTTAAAAGACAGCTTTTCGATGTCAAAAATTTGATTTTTACTAAACGAGAAATTTGAAATCAGGTTATTTTCAAGGATAAATTTCATAAATAACAATCTTCATTTAAAATAAAGATTTTCTTACGTTTATATGACTTTCGGAATAATGGTTACACATGTAATTCTAAATTATAGATTTCATAAATTAAATATTTTGTCCTCATCATTTCTACATCTAACATAGATTGAATCTCAGGACGGGATTCCGTTAAGGGGGTGAGACTGTAACCACCGGTAAATTTCCACTTAAATTAACTTATACTTATCCATTTTAAACGTCTATTTATTTTTAAACAAACTAATGACAACAACTAACTAATACAACATAACTTGTATCTTTAATATCAACATGTTTTGAGTTCTTTTCAAATAAACATTTCGTATACGTCAAGACTAAAAGTTTTCAACTTATATTAAATTCGTCAATATACGATAATTAAACATTCGACCTAAACATTATCTAATCTATAATAATTTTCTCAAAACCCTAAGTTATTATAACTATAACTTTAAGTAAATAAATCATAAACCTTAAAGTACAACACTCTAAAGCTAATGTACAAGTTTCTAAAGCACAAAACCCTAACTTTATGATATAATCCGATTAAAACCTTAATTTTCAAAACTATGATTTTATGTGACAAACCCTAATTACATTCTTACTTAAACATTGCTTAGCCTACAACCTAGACTAAGTTACCTACACTAAATAAACCCTAGGTATAGATTGATAAGTCCTATGTACAAGTGTTTAGGCATGGTCGATCCCACAACCTGTTTTTAGTTCGAACTAAACTGGAAACCAACTAACCTAGTACCACATGATTATGTGTAAACTCCCTAGCCTTAGATATATCCAATGGTGTCTTGAACCTCCACCTCACTTAATCTCTAGAAGCTCTTACCTAAGTCTAAGATAGTAGTTAGGATAAATGGCTAAGGTAATTTCACATGCTCATATACTTCCCCACGTTACAAATGAAAAACCAGGAACTAACATTACATAATCATGTCTCCCATAACACAACAACATGACCTAGTACTCCCTAGAATCCCTAATCATAAACCGTCTTCTAGTCTCACATGAAGCCACATCAACATGTTTCCTAAATATTTATCCATGGTAGGTAGACTCTCTGGCTTAGGATCGAACCACCTAGTCTTGTTTCTATAAATATTTCATGCTTATATGATTTTCTTGGCTAGGATACTTCCACACTTGTATATACTCCCACACGTTACAAATGGCAGCCAAGGGGAACCCATATACCTCACCATGTCTCCTACATGCAAAACATGGTGACTAACACATTCAAGAATCCCTACATCCTTCACACTATATAAATCGAACCCCATTTCCTATTTTCTTCATCTTATTTTGAAAACCACACAAACAACCATACACATATAAACTTACTGATATTAGAGGTCTAAGAGAAGCCAAAGAAAGAAGTTGTAGCAGCCTAAGATAGAACAAGTATACACTTATGTGTTCTCTTTTAATCCATTCAAACTATTTAACCAGCTCATAGACATCTTTCATACACTTCACCTTGCCCCTTTATGATAAACATGATGACCATGATACTCTCTAGAAGCCTAGACTACTCCATCTATAAATATCAACACTTATCCTTCACTGGTACTCACACCCTACACGAAACAGATTACACAGCCTTACACACTAATATCTGCTGATCCTAGAGTCCAAGTAGAAGTCAAGGGAGAGTTTAGAGAAGCCTAGGAGAAGGATCAAGCATAGTTTTCAATTCCAAAGTCACTTTGCCCAAAAATCTTTCCATAGTCGGATTTATTTCAAGTAAGTACTCTAGCCCTTTTCAATCACTTTTGTAAACTTTAAATACCCTTAAACTTACTACTAAACAAGTCTTAATAGCTAGCTTAGATCAAAAACCATGGTTACTTTCTTTTTCATTCTTTCTGATGTTAACAGTAAACAAACATCCTCTCTATTATACTCTAAATTGTATGAGCATATATAAACTTAAAAATCAGTTAGGGGAAATAAAAATGAGAATCTAGGCTTTTGAATCACCCAAAACGAGTATACAAGTCAAAAGATACGGCCAAATGAAATTACCAAAACCTTCCCTAAAAGCTGATAGAAATATTCTGTGACAGAAACATCGAACACACAAAAAGAGGCATTTCTACTCTGATTCATCAAAAAGTTAAAACATGAAAGTTGTCCGGAACGACATTTTATTCAAAAACTCAGTAGCACGGGTCCTAAAAACGTACGATAAGAGCTGTAGGTGCGGACTATTTTTAAACCCGAGACATGAATTTCCAAAAATCTTTTCTTAAACGCCTCACTTGGGACCAAGATTTAACCTGCGAGCTTCGAGCTTTAAGATGAGCTATTAGACCATTTTAATCACCACCTAGCACACTTCAATTTGCCCCCAAGACCTGGCCAAAAGATGCACATTCTACGTTTTTATTTGGGTCTTTTTCTTATAGTTTGTCACTAGACCAAACACCCGTATTTAAATTTTTTCGACATGTTTTCTAAACAAGAGACCTTAGAACCTTTCAAGAATACACTAGGTAGGTTTGTATACATGTTATAATGCTTAAAAGATCAGGTCATAAGATTTAAAATCAAGAACCAACTCATTTTTGCATTCTGTTTATTATCGAGACTAGGCTCCAAGGTGCTAACTTTGTGTATTTAATTAGACTATCAAACGATCACCTAAGAACCTAAACTCAGGGGCAAAATGAAGACCACCTACCATAGATTAAGCAGGATCAAGAATGTAGGAAAATGATTAAGTAACCTTGATTATATTGAGTCCTAATTCTGGACCATCGTCCACTAAAACCTAGAATAAATAATTAGTATTTAACGTTAAAAATATAGTTTTAGAGACCCAACTTTAGAAAACTACTACGAGCAAACCATAAGAGCTCATGACCTCTAGTCTGAACCGTTAGATAGACCACCTGGAAAACTTTTGAATAGATCAAGAACATTGTAAAAACATTGTACGGATTTTCTAAAACTTAACTCGTTTTTGTCTCGAAATACATACAAATAATACTTTTATAATTATTTTTGAAAAACTAAAAGGGTATATTTTGTAGTAAATGAAAGATTGAGTTTTCTAGGGCCAAAAATGTAATTTTTACAAAGTATTTAATACAAGGGCTGAAATTGTCAATGATCAGTAGTTGTGGGTATAAAGTGTCATTATAGAAACTACAAGGGCGAAAAGTGTAATATTTTCATATAAGTTTTGATAATATATTTTCACTATATAATGATTCGGGAATATGTTTTTAACACACTAAATGGCTTGGATTATTTTATAAAACGTATATATAATAGTTATACGTCAGGAACGAGTTTTTATTAAACATATATATAT
Source organism: Artemisia argyi (assembly GCA_030686995.1). NCBI lineage: Eukaryota > Viridiplantae > Streptophyta > Magnoliopsida > Asterales > Asteraceae > Artemisia > Artemisia argyi. Next base: position 110,574,700 of record CM060687.1, read on the forward strand.
GAAATATATTTAACGTTATAACGATTCAGGACTTGTAATAAAAACTTATATAGGTAATATACCGAAATCGAATAACAAACCATAAATTGGAAAAATAGTAAAATCCTAATACCAATAACTTTTGAAGAGACTTCATGTTATAATAACTAAAAGAATAATTGTTAACAAAACTTTTACGATAAATATTAAACTCATATATAAGTAATTACGAATACTGAAACTTGACATAATCACTCAGGTTACGTGTCGGAGACGTTTATCAACTTTATTTAAGTTATTTTCCATTCAGACTGCTTTATTTCCCAGGTGAGTTCATAGTCCCACTATTTTTTATACGTTTTTCAAACTTGTGGGGAGATACATGCTACAAAACCGAACACAAGTATTTTCTGTATGCTATCCTGATATGGTATTGCCTAAGTTAAACGTTTTTGCCATTAAAAGTCCCTCATATCATGAACCATTAATCACTTGCGAGTGAACGCGAATATAGTGAATAGATCTATTGGCAGTTGACGCCCCATTTGTGTTAGCCGGATAGGTAACCAAATGCATTATATTTGAAGTAAAACCGGGAAGTTGGCATGCTCCTGCTCGAGGGCATTATTACCTACATTATTATTATAATGTCGGTAACTTTACATTATAGCTCATTACTATAATGTCCAAACTGTTAAGGTTTGAGTTCATGAGGCTTAGGGCAATACGCTGCGTTGCAATACTACGTTTTATAACTATTTGACTTGTGTTCAAACCATTACTTATTTATAAAAACTGTGGATTCACTCAACCTTTGTGTTGACTTTTTAGCATGTTTATCTCAGGTTCATAACAAACAAGGATGGCATGGAAGAGCATGGATACAGAAGGAAGGCTAAAATTTTATTATTCTTTGATAAAGTATTTAACAAGTTGTAAAACTACTGGGATCTCATTTTGTATACTCTGATATTTTAATAATAAAATTTCTAAAACAACTCAATTAGAGATTGTTTTCCTATTATTATAACTGTTGTGCCGTCGAGTAACACCCAGCTTTAATTCCGCTGCGTATCCTAAATTTGGGGGTGTTACAATGTGCATGTTGTGTCATATGCAGTATAGGGGTAATTGCCTATTTCAAAGTTTTACATTTATATTTAGCGGATTTATCCTGATGAGACCAAAATGTACCGCTTTTAGAGGGTCATATAAGCCCTAAATCGTGATTTTATGATCAAATATTGTCTCAAATCGTTTCTTTTGTCATTTTAGGTACTTGGGACGTGAATTCTGGAAAAGGAAGCATTTTGGATGTTTTTGGAGTGAAAAGTGAAGAAAACGGCAAAGTCTCCAAATCAAGCTGGAAATAGTACCTGACTGCGTCACGTTATGGCAAAGAGGTGGATAAAAAGTATAACTAGACGCGCCAGAATGTTTTTGGCAATTAACACATGACGGCGTCACCAAGGCCATCACGTGTAATTTGCTCTTGTTGGCCATGAGAAGGTTAATACATGACGGCATCAGATTTGGATCTAGGCAATACGAGGATTTCTTTGGCGGCGAGTTGATGGCGTCAGACTCAACATGTGACGCCATCAGACCCTAAAATCTATATATAGTTTTCTAATTTTCATGTATTGAGAGGAGAATTTTAGAGAGACTTTTGGGAGAACTTGTGGGGAAACCCTAGGTCGAATTTTACATGGTTTTTCACCCTTTTATCATCCATGTTCTAATAAAGATAAGTCTTCCAATAATCATTCAATATGTCTATGTGTTGTTTGATTCTATCTTACGCTTGTCTTTACTTTAACATGCTAGTTGTAGAAAACTAGAAGGGGGGGGGGGGGTTGAATAGTTTTGCGTCTTTTTCGTTTTAATAAAAGTTTACTTTCAAATAATTAATGATAGTTTGTAAAAACCCTTTGAAGCTAAAGTATAGATACAAATTAATTTGCATATACATATAAATACTTCTTATTTAAAGTGTTAAATAGAAATTATAATTTCATATATCTCACTTAAATATAAGTTTGTGTTTATATGTGTATATGTGTTTTAATGATTGTATATACTTTAATTTACTAATGTATAATTAATGTTTTGAATGGAAGCTAGTTTGATCTTTATGTGAAACCAATATATGCACAACACACAATAATAATAATGTACGAGAAGACAAGTAAGTAAATGAGTAAAGAATGAGGGATGGAAAGATCAAACCGAGAGACAAAGGATTTATAGTGGTTCGGCTACAAGGACACCTTCCTTGCCCTACTCCACTCCCCGAGCACCGAACTCGAGAGTTTTCTTCACTAAGTCAATAACCTCCCTTATGGAGGAGAAAAACCGTACACACCAAATGCTTACACCAATTTATGACACAAAGCAAGATGTCGAGTTCTAATCGTAGCTAGAACCAATCTCACACCAAGTAACACACCACGATTTCTTCACGCCTTTGACTTCTTCAATAAGTCTTCACGCCACTAGTATCTTCACACCTTTACAAAATTCTTCACAACTTCAATGTCTTGCGACTTCACAACTTCAAAGCACCAATGTCTTCACAACTTTAATCAACTAATGTCTTCAAGTCTTCACCACTTGAAAGCTTCACTCTCTTCACTACTAATCACTATTGTCACTTTCTCCTATCTTCACTATTATCCAACACTACTTCTTCACTTCAACTTCCACTACACACTTACAATAATTCTAGATTCTACAACTAAATCTAGCAAACTAATACATACACCTTATTCACCAAAGTATGAAAGATCAACAAGATGAAACAACCAAACAACTTAGATAGCAAGATGATACTAAGTTGTAATACTTCTAGTAGAAGTATTCTTCTCTTTGCACTTGAGTGTTGAGGCTTGACTCACTTTGAAACAAAGATCAAATTATATAAGATCAAAGGATTTTTAGAAGATGGAGAGGGATGTTTAGATCAGAAAGTTTTTGTGCAAAAAGGTGAGGAAAAAATCCAGGTTTAAGGTGGTATTTATAGGCAACAGATTCTGATAGAGGAGCGTGGCCGGTCCCCTTAAATCAAGGCCGGTCCCCTTAATTTTAAGGGGACCGCCCCTTATAATTAAGGGGGCCGCCCAGCTGAAACGGCCAGAATCTTTGTCTTTTAGTGGGGAAAGTTTATTTGGTGAAAAACTAACTGATTTTGGTTAAAAATTTGAATTCATATATTTAGTATGAATAAAACATTTTTCTTTATTACCAAAAGTGTTTTTCAAAAATATATAATATGTTTATATAATTAAATAAACTTTGTAATACTTAATTAAACTTTCCTTTGATCTTATAATGCTTTAAACACTATGTTTATTCATACCTTAAGTGATTAGATGGTGAAAGTGATTATTAACTACTAAATACTTGTTTACGTCATTATCTTTGATTTAATGTGTTTTCGTTTTGTGATTATCAAAACATAGAGATATTGAAAGATATGAATAACGTTTTTAGTCGTTTATTTATATCAACACTAGGCTGGGTTTTCTTTGTGTTTACTTAGATGTAATGAAACCTAGCTATTGATTATTTGTTTGTTGTTTCTTATCAGTTGTATTGGATAATGATATCGATGTTAGGCTTAAGAAAACTGGCAGACTTCCAATTTGTAACATGCTTGAACTTCTTAAGAAACATGATCGGATGTGTACTACGATTATTTGGTTATATTTAATGCATAAGTAACTACTAAGGAGGCCATGTTAGGAGATAGTAGTCGGCTCGACATAGGAAGAGGTAGAAGCTTATAGAGTTAGGGAAGATCGTACACGGCCCTACGAATGGTATTAAGGAATATAACCCATCATCCACGCAATTGTAACAAACTAATCAACTAGTAAAAGATAGCTAGGGAGTAGTGAAATCTAAGCAAACACGTCTCTCTCATTATTGTTTTTCTTAATATTTTATTTTCTTGTTATTTATTTTTATTGTATTTGTAGTTATTTGGGTTAGTTGACTAGCAACTAATTCCGCCCACTCTTCGAAAACCCGAGATTTTTACTTGCTTTCTAAAAAACTATAAAAATACAAAAAGAATCATCCCTCACATCTAGACCTAGTTTAATTAAGTTTTGATCCTAACGACACTATTCCCCGAGAGAACGATCAATCCCCCGGTACTTGCCACTACACTATACTAAATCGGTCAGGTATACTGCCTGGTTGGGATTGCAAGCCTTTTGAGATCCCTTGAGAGGTAAAACCTTTTGCGAGGGTGCAATCCCGCGCATCAAGTTTTTGGCGCTGCTCCCGGGGAATAGTTATTGTTTAAGTTAAATTTTTTTTAGGTCTACTTGCTAGATTCCTTTCTGGTAAGATTTTTATTTTATTTTTATAGGTTTTCTTTAGTCTATCTTATTTCTTCGTTCCTTTGTTCGTAACCATTACCATCCGCCATCATGGAAGGTGGTAATATCTTTGACCCCGTCAACCCACCACAACAAAACCACCCACAAAACCCACCACAACCAAACCAACCTCCTAGACCCCGCACTTTAGGAGAGTACTCCCGTCCTAGCTACCAAAGCTATCGAAACACCATTCAGCTTACTCAAGGAGCCAATGTGTCTCCCTTGCGATCCGACACCATCCGGTTGGTGCAAAGCGGATGTGCATTCCATGGACTTCGTCCCGAAGATCCTAATCAACATCTCAAGGATTTTCTCAAAATCATAGATTCCATAGATCTTGATGTTGAAACTCGAGAGACGACCCCATTGCGTCTCTTCCAATTCTCTCTACATGACCAAGCAAGTCAATGGCTTGAGCGTTTACCTGCGGGATCCATCACCTCTTGGGATGATCTCACCACTCGTTTCCTTGCTCAATTTTCCCCCAGGGAGAACCACCAAGGTAAGAAATGACATCTTGATGTTCCAACAACGTCAAGGTGAAACTCTCTATGAAGCATGGACTTATTTCAAGGACTTACTCCAAAAAGTCCCTCATCATGGCATAGATCTTTGGCTCCGAGTCCAAATCTTCTATGACCACATCAATCTTTCCACTAGACAAACCATCGACCAAGTGTCCGGTGGCAAGCTACGTGATCTAAGTGCGGAAAAATCATGGGAACTCATAGAAGATCTTGCTCTCTATGACAACGAAAGTTGGAATGATACCCGTGATTTGAACAAAATGTTCAAGGCAATATCTTTGCCTTTAAACAATTCAAGCACTCCTGACCGTAGGATCATGGAACTTGAAGACCAAGTCAAGTTTCTCATAAAATCTTACGAGGCTCCTTGATGAAGCGAAAAGTGTACCGCTTTTGGGGGGTCATTTAAGGCCAAAGTCGAGATTATTTGATCAAATATTGCCCTAAATCGTTCCTTTTGTCATTTTAGGTACTTTTGGAAGGAAATTTACAAAAGGTAGCATTTTGGACATTTTTGGAGCGAAAAAGTGAAGAAAACGACAAAGTCTCAAATCATGCTGGAAATTGCACTTGACGGCGTCACATGTTGCTAGTGACGGCGTCATGACTTGACAAAGAAATGGATAAATCAATTACACGTGACGTGCCATAATGTTTTCTAAAGGGATCAAAACGGCGTCACGTTATAAGTTGTCAAGGCCATCATGAGTAATTGCAAAGAGAGACGGACCAGAGTCTATAAAGAGTGATGGCGACAGAAGTGGATCTAGGCAATACGAGTTTATTTTGGTGGCGAGTTGATGGCGTCACACCTATCTCTTGACGCCGTCAGGATACAAAATCTATATATAGTTTTCTAGTTTTCATTCATGGTGTGCAACTTTTGGTGTGCAACTTTAAAAGGAGTAAATCCTAGACGAAATTTACAGCTATTTTAAGGGTTTCATCCCTTTGTTTCTTCCATGCTTAATTGAAGATAAGTCTTTCATCAAATCATTCAATATGTCTATGTGTTGTTTGATTATATCTTACGCTTGTCTTCTCTTAAACATGCTAGGCTAGGTTTTCTTTGTGTTTGCTTAGATGTAATGAAACTTAGATATTGATTATGGGTTGGTTGTTTGTTTATAATTGTAGTGGATGAATGAATTCGATGTTAGGCTTAAGAAAACTGGCAGATTTCCAATTGGTAACTTGCTTGAACGTCTTAAGAAACATGATCGGAGGTGTACTACGATATTTTGGTTGTATTTAATGCGTAGGTAACTACTAATGAGGCCATGTTAGGAGCTAGTAGTCGGTTCGACATAGGAAGAGGTAGAAGCTTATAGAGTTGGGGAAGATCGTACATGGCCCTACGAATGGTATTAAGGAATATAACGCATCATCCATGCAATTGTAACAAACTAATCATCCTGTAAAAGATAGCTAGGGAGTAGTGAAATCTAAGTAAACACATTTTCTCTCATTATTGTTTACACCACAAATTAGTTTAAGTTTAGTTTATTTTATTTTGATTGCATCTTTAGTTATTTGGGTTAGTTGATTAGCAACTAATTCCGCCCACTCCTTCCAAAACCGAGATTTTACTTGCTTTCATTTAAAATATAAAAATACAAAAAGAATCATCCCTCACCTCTAGACCTAGTTTTAGTGAGTTTTAACCCTAGCAAACACTATTCTTTGAGTTGAACGATCAATCCCCCGGTACTTGTCACTATACTATACTACAATGAAAAGGTACACTGCCTGGTGGGGATTGCAAGCTTCTCAAAATCCCTTGATAGGTAAAAACTTTTGCGTGGGTGCAATTCCACGCATATCAAGTTTTTGGCGCCGCAATCCGGGGAATAGTTATTGTCTAGGTTAAAATTTATCTTTATTAGGTCTACTTGCTAGATTCCTTTCTAGTATGATTTTTATTTTATTTTTATTGGTTTCTTTAGTCTATCTTTCTTCGTTCCTTTGTTCGTAACCTTTACCATCCGCCATCATGGAAGGTGGTAATTGTAACACCCCCAAAATACCGCAGCGGAAGACTGTGTCATAGGGGTGCTACTTCATAATACAAAGTACAAGGTATAGAAAACTGTCACACCCCCAATTTACCTGACTTGCAGCGGAATGGAATGCCTGGGGGTGTAACTGTCATAGCACCATAACAAGGAAATATTGAACGACCTAAAGTGTCGTTTGGAAAATACATATCGTTTGATTTTTATTTAAAAGCATCCAGTGCTACAAAACATAGGTCCCCAGAAGTCATGAAAGGTTTACAGAAATAAGTTTAGACATGTCAAACGATAATTATACATAAGTGCATGAAAGTGTCAAAGTGAGACGCGTCATCCTAGGTCCTCACTAAAATGACTCCATGCATGCCATGATAATGCCTTAGTTACCTGAAAATACATTGCGAAAACGGTCAACACGAATGTTGGTGAATAATCATAGGTTTGTAAATTAAATCGTATGTACATAAGCCACAAGTATAAAGTAAACCGACATAAATGTCAAAAATGCTACATTGTCTCTTAAGCTCATGGCCCCGAAGCTAGACGTACTAAATCGTGCCCCAAGTGAGTGTTTACCAGACACTCGTAATTTAGAAATGAAATGCATTCGTAATTCCGTTGGAGCAACCCAAACACGAATGGAGGAGTCACCCTCAATAGATCTATTCACTCACTCTCGCTCGTACTGTAATTAACGGTCCATGAAATAAAGGGGACTTGTCGTGTCGTGGTAGTAAGGCAACTTAAGCAATGTAAGGAATTTGTAATACTTGGGCATGTACGAAAGTAATTGATGCAATGTATTCTCCCCCGTGGGATTTGAAATCAAATAAGTAATTGAAAAACGGGGCTATGAAAACTCACCTCAACTGATGGTACTTGAAATGAAATGAAGTGAACAATAATGATCGGTTAACTGCCGCAACCTATAATGAATGATGCATGATCTCGTTAAGATCACCAAATGATGTTTATGAATGTCCATGCTCATGTTTCTATACCACTCTACTCTTTAGGAAAACACTTGTATTGTCAAAAATATATAATCCAAGAATTTGGAAAATATTGCTATTAGAAAATATAAATAGCTAGTTATAGTATATATATACTTATATATATATAACGTAAGTTTCCATGTAAGCGTTGAAATACTCGGGTTGTAAACCTTGAAATGATGAAAACATACTCGTAATAACTAATACTACGTTAGTTATAAAGCTCGGTACTTGATATTATGTTTAGCTTGAAAATGCACTTCGTAGTTTTTGCGCCAAAATATATAAAAGCTGTCAATTAGAAAAGGGTTTTAGCCGATATTCAAACGAGTATATCTTTGTCGTTACTTGTCCGTTTTACTTGTTCTTTATATCCACGGTTTCGTCTTAGTATGTAGTAATATATTTTGGAAAGCTCGGCTCCTCCGGGTTACGTTTAAAGCCTCTTTTTGACCGACGAAAAATGTCCAACAGCAACTATTTTTCCAGAAAATACTTTTCGTCTACAATCTTGCAAAAATCATAACTCCTTCGTTATAGACTCTTTTTAATCCGTTCTTTCGCCTACGGATTCGTTTTTGAAAGTATTTTCTAAAAATTTTGCCAAAGTTTCCTTGGTGTTTACTGATTTTCCAGATTTTTACAAAATGGGACAGCATGTCTAAAATAGGTTCCAAATCATGTTTCCAAGGTTAAAAACCAATTTCTACCATCACCAATCCTCTTGTAATCACCACATGACTAATCTAAACTTACCATACACCTTCTTAGGGTGCCATGGACTCCTAACCAAGTTATTAGAGCTAGGGGATTCATAACAAGAAAGTTAGGGTTTGTATGTTACTTTTTAGCAAAAATAAAGTATAGTATAGCTACTTATACATGGTTTTTAGCATGATTCTTATGTAATACATGTAAAAATAGGATGATTCATGAAAAAATAAAGATGAAAAATTACTTGACCAAAAGAGATGATTATTGGATGATTATGCTTGAAGTTCTTGTGTTTTTTGTTGCTTGATTCTTGATTAGGCTTGTAAAATGAACAAGTTTTGTGTTTTAGCTTTTGAAAAATGATCACTTGATCTTGTGATTATGGTTTGGTCGTGGGTTTGAAATGGAGGAAAGGAGATGAGCAAAATTTTCTTCTTTTCTAAAAGTGTAGATAATGATTTAGGTTTTTGGTTAAAGTTATGTTTTTAAGGTTTATAGTTTAATAACTTAGGAAAGTTAATGCAAGGGGTTAAAATGGTGTCATATGGCTGGTTTTCAAAGGGTAGAAGGGGGGGTTAGGGTACTTGGTAGTTAATTAGGAAACCTTGAAAGAAATTGCACTAGTTTACGTTTTTAGTTACGATCGGGTATCGGTTTTATTAGAAATAAATGTTCACGAAGTATACCGGGATGAAATAAAGTTATAATAATGTTAAAAACATATTAAAAATATGTTGGGTACATTTACTGAGTGATCGGGTGATTATTGTTTAGTTTTAACGAAAACCGACGTTATATTCATACGCGTACGTTAAAAATAAAATAAATTTCCAAAATACTGGGTAACTGAATGTTATAACTTTTATGATGTTAAAATGGATATAAAAATATGTCGGGACCATCGTGGGAATATTTAGATATATTCGTCGTGTATAAACCGGGTGTTAACGTTTATTATAATTACGTATACGTAAAAACGTTAAATGTACTGAATATAGAAATTTGAAAATCCTGAGAGTGGTATAACATGAAAATGCTGTTATGATGATATGCAGACTATCCTCAGTCCGTATGCAGTGTACTCAACACTAATGAAATGAATTCGCACCTAAACCAATCCGGTTACGCGAATTTGAATACCCGTAAACTAAATTTACGATGAAATGAGTAATGCAAGTGAATGGTGAAAACTTTTCCGGAAATGAATAGTGTTCGGTGAATAGTAATTTTCCAAAAAGTTTCTCAGAATATCAAACTGACCTCGAAAACGATGAATAGTAAAACGATGAATAGTGTTTTGATGAATAGTGATTTATGAATAGTAAAAAGTCGAAGTTTCGGAAAATGACCTGAAATGGTAAATGACGTGAAATGGTGAGTTGTGACATCCGCCCACCCAAATAGGAATTCAGTCCCTGAATTCAGCTAGTGTTGGTTTCTGGAATAGGTTTGGTGAAAAGGTGTGGATACTTGCGTTGCATTTGGTCCTCTCGTTCCTAAGTAAACTCGGTTCCTCTTCGAGAATTCCAGCGAACCTTAACGATCGGAATTCTACTATGCTTTAACTGTTTGACCTCTCGGTCCATGGTTTCAAATGGTTCCTCCACAAAGTTAAGTTTGTCATATAACTGAATCTCTTCTAATGGTATAACGGATGACTCATCTGAAAGGCATTTCTTAAGGTTTGAGACAACTCATCCATACTGATAACAACGTCAAAACTTCCAAGTTCTACGGGCATAAGGTCTATATTGTATGGGTGATTTAGGAAATTGATGGTGCAACCACGGATAACGGTGTTGGTGTTAACTAAAGACCTATCGGCTAATTCAACAATATAGGGAATGTCTAAAGTAGTTGGTTCTATGTTAAGTAAAGGTGCAAATGTAATAGATATAAAACTTCTATCCGCTCCCGAATCAAATAAAATGGATGCATAACGATTATTAACGAGGAACGTACCCGTAACAACATTCGGGTCCTCACGGGCATCTTCTCCTCCCATAACATAAGCCCTTCCTCGAGCTACTCCTCCTTGATTTCCAGCTCCTTGATTCTTCCTCTTTGGGCACTCACCCCTAAAGTGTCCAATTTCTCCGCAACCATAACATGTTACTGGTGGTTTCTGATTGTCACCCAAGTTTGGAATCCTGCAATCTTTGGTGTGGTGACCAACCCTCTTACAGTTGCCACATGTATCTGGGCAACGTCCCGGGTTATGGTGTTTCTGACACCTATCACACTTGGGTAGAATTCCAGCATACCCTCTCCCTTCAGTAGGTCCTGCAGCATAGGCCCTTGCCATTTCTTGCCTCTTATTTCCACCTTGGTTATCGTCAAACCTCCTTTTGTTGTTGTTATTGTTGTTTGGGTTGTTGTTTCGGTTGTTGTTGTAGTTGGTGTTGTTGGAACGGTTATTGTTGTTACTTGCAGCAGACTTTCCTTTCAACACTTGGACCATAAGTTTCTGAGTTATACGAATGGCCTCCTCCATTGTTTGTGGGTCGAAAGACATCACATCCCCTCGGATGCTTTCGGGTAATCCCCCAGTAAAGTTCTCCATCTTTTTCTCATCGTCCGGAACCATAGTTGGACACAGTGTAGCCAACTCCTGAAACTTCCTGATATAAGTTTCAATATCATCTCCTTGAGTTACCAAATGGTAGAATTCTGTTTCTAGCTTTTGCACCTCAGTACGAGGGCAAAACTTCTTGGTCATCAGCTTTTTGAATTCAGCCCATGTGAGTTTGTAAGCATTCTCCATGCCAATGGGCTGAGCATACGAATTCCACCAAGACATGGCTTCATCCAGCAGCGTACCTGTAGCGAACTTTACCTTGTTAACCTCCTGACAACCACACATGAGAAAAACGTTCTCAGTCTTCTCAAACCAGCGGATTAAAGCAACCGCTCCCTCATTGCCCTTATACTTGATAGGATCACTAGTCTTGAAATCCTTCCAAGTACATTCACGCCTAATAGTGGGTTGAACCACTTCAGCAGTAGGTGGAACCTCAGCAGTCCTAGCAGCAACTTCAGCTCTTTCAATCTCTAGAGCTTCTGCTACACTATCCCTGACCAACTTGCGGATAGCTGCTTGTGTCATAACGGGTGTTTCCGATGTAGCCTTTGCCTTCTTTGGCGCCATACTTCTGATAAATAATAATCGACAACAACCATGAGAAAACTATAATAGAAATAGTCATCGTACAAAATATACGCCCACAACATGTATATATACAACCACAACAAGTATAAATACAACCATGACATGTACGAGTACAACCACAACCTGTAATAATACAACCACGACACGTATAGATACAACCTCAACAAGTATAAATACGTTAACCATAAAGAGCAACCATGAAACATCATAAATATAATCACAACACATGAATATAATTCATGAAAATTTCGGCCAACATAGACCGATATATATATATAGCACAACATTTCCAACATAGTAGAGTCGCACTTGATATATTTGTTTGTACAACAACAAAAGACTACAAGTTCTTGAACTACGTCCCACACCTCGGGACTAGGAAATAGTAAAAGCTAATATAACACTAGTCTATGTCTATGCTCCTCCAGGTGCTCTAGACGGTCCAGGAGCTCCAGATGCTCCAGGCTCTCCCCTCAAGCAGCGAATCTCACGATCCATCGCAACCACGATCTCCTCCAGATGCTGAACTCGTAACTGAGAAGAAACATCCCTGCCCTCCAAAATGACCAACCTCTCTCGAAGCAATGCCAACTGATCTACCTGCTCCCACTGAGTCTCCTGTGTCGCCTGAGCTCTATCTCTAATCTCAGGTAACTCATCCCTAAGCAGCTCAATCTCCTCCTGATGCCTCAACTGTCGCGCCTCAAGTCCATGGTATGTCACATCGATACCAACCCTGCCCTGCACCAGATCCTCCACCTGCTCCTCGACAGTCTCAAGTCGAGTAGTAATGATCTCATCAACTCTATACCCCAACCTATCTACTTGCTCCTGCTGAGCACCCAACTGATCCTCTAATGTGACGGGTGTAGGGCTCCTAGCCGCAGCCGCTCTAGAACTCTCACCTACGTGGTATACTGGTGGTGGTTCTGCTGATTCTGACTCTGTAGTGGTAGGTGAATCTGGAGTGGTAAACCTAACACGCTTCCTAAGTGGCAAGAGTGAGGTGGATATAGGGGTAGCAGTGGGTATGGCTGGTGGTGATGTAGGCACAGTGGGACTAGGTAGGGTCCTATAAGTAGATGTGGCATAACGAACCTTCTTACTAGCAACCTGGATAGTCTTTTCCCTACGAAACATAAGTCTCGGCTCAGACTGGATAGTGGTGGTAGGGGATGGTGTGTCTGTGGGTACACGGGTGAGGATGTCACATGGTACAATAGGATAGACATGAGGAGTAGGAGCCGTCTCCTCCTCCTCGAAAGGCTCTGTGTCATCATCTGATGCCAAAAGTGGCAACTCAGGTACAATAGGACTAGGTGGTGGTGAACGGACTGTAGAAGACATAGTGTCTTCAATAGGTGGTGGTGAACGGGCAGTAGAAGATGTAGAGTCTTCAGTATCGGAGTCTGTGATGGTGTACAGTATAACATTTGGGTTTGCAGACATGGTTCTGTGATAATCAAGGTGAAATAAAATGAATAACTCGAAATGAAATCACCATAAACAATGAACATGCACATATGATGAAATGATGAGATGCTATGATAATGTGGTTATAGTCTAGGGTCAATGATACATCCTAGTTCTCTATAACCTTAGCTCTGGTACCAATCTGTCACACCCCCAATTTACCTGACTTGCAGCGGAATGGAATGCCTGGGGGTGTAACTGTCATAGCACCATAACAAGGAAATATTGAACGACCTAAAGTGTCGTTTGGAAAATACATATCGTTTGATTTTTATTTAAAAGCATCCAGTGCTACAAAACATAGGTCCCCAGAAGTCATGAAAGGTTTACAGAAATAAGTTTAGACATGTCAAACGATAATTATACATAAGTGCATGAAAGTGTCAAAGTGAGACGCGTCATCCTAGGTCCTCACTAAAATGACTCCATGCATGCCATGATAATGCCTTAGTTACCTGAAAATACATTGCGAAAACGGTCAACACGAATGTTGGTGAATAATCATAGGTTTGTAAATTAAATCGTATGTACATAAGCCACAAGTATAAAGTAAACCGACATAAATGTCAAAAATGCTACATTGTCTCTTAAGCTCATGGCCCCGAAGCTAGACGTACTAAATCGTGCCCCAAGTGAGTGTTTACCAGACACTCGTAATTTAGAAATGAAATGCATTCGTAATTCCGTTGGAGCAACCCAAACACGAATGGAGGAGTCACCCTCAATAGATCTATTCACTCACTCTCGCTCGTACTGTAATTAACGGTCCATGAAATAAAGGGGACTTGTCGTGTCGTGTGACATTTCTAAAATTTCATGTCATTAATTTTAATATTTTTATTATTTATTTAACTATTCTATTTTTTTAATAATTAACTTCGTCGGAAGTTATCCGCGTACGTCATAACGCGTTCAATTTATTCAATCACTACTATACTATGTCTACTCTACATTTTTATGCACTTTTGGTTCCTTACAATCCTATTTTAAAAGTCATAATTATTTTTTTTCCATTTTTACGAAAACTTTGCACCGTTTACATTTTACGCGATTTAAATTTACATTTTATGGTTTTAACAACGTGAACCAACCTTAGACTATAATAATTTTTCATGTTTTATGTATTTTAACCTATTTTCATAATTACAAGTGAGTTTTATACTTGTCATTTAATTTTTATAGTTTACGTCCACTTTTATTTTTATCGCGCGGTTTAATTTAGTGTTTCACGTTTTAACCTCAAATAAATCCTCCGATAATCTCATCACTCATCTATATTTCAAAAATTCATCATGAAAATTAGTTTTAATATTTTCACAAGTTTTACACTTTAATTAGTACCGTTAAATTTTATTTCTAGCAAACTTGGTACCCGGTATACCCTAAAACTAATAATATCTACACTAAACTACCTAAATACTACCTAAAGTCAAAAAAATCATACAACTCTTACACACACAACCAAAACTCACGCCCCCCCATTTCCCACTCTTACACATTTGACAATTTCTTACCCACTCAATAATGCATGTTTAAAATGTATTTTTTTTCTTTTCACTCATTCATTGTATCTCACACAACTAGTTACATAATAAAACCTTCTCATCCCTTTTGCTCTCTCTCTCAATTTCGGCAGCCACAACAAGGAGGAGGAGGAGAAGATCAAGATTTATTCAATTTTATTAAACCTAGTTTACTTCTTGTTCTAGTTTTGGAATAAAAACTAGGAAGTATTAGGAACCTTGTTACCATAAACCTCATCATTTCACTTGTAAGCTTCAAGTATTATTTTTCATCTTTTTATACTTTCATTTATTCACTATCTTGATGTATTTGAACATTATATAAGTTATAATGCTTAGTTAAGCTTGGTACTTAAGTTAGAAAACCTTAAAACCAAAGAAAAGCTAAACTTGAAACTGTATTTTTTTAGATCCGTGTATAAAAGTATTTAACTGTACTAATCTATAGACAATGGACATAAACTAAAAATATGTAGTTGTAGCCCTATGTCTTGTGGTCATTTTGACGGGTATTTCGTCGAATAACTCCTTACGATGATTAAACTAAAAATGTTTTGGTGAAACATGTACTAATCTGAGTAACAGATTTAAAACGTGAAAAAGTCATTTTTTTTGTATTGAACCCTCTGTTACTCAAAGAATAAAAGTTGTAGAGGACATCTTAACTTAAACGTGGCCGAAAACGGGGAATAAATCGGGTTAGTAAAACTCTAGATATCGCACTTTTCGTGAGACCATAGAAAATTTGAAAGCTGAATGGATTGATAGTTTGGATAAATGGACTGTTTTACTAAGGTTATGTAATTTTTAGCTAAGTGGGACCAATAAATTTCGTTAGTACAGAAATAGACCTTTCCGGGGATATAAAGAACGAGACTTGAGGACTTACGGTTTGCAAATGACGATTTTCTAAACATAGGCAAGTTAATAAAAATTCCATCAGCACTAGTTATAAAAAGTATATAAGTGTTATACACTTTAATGATTGGACCTTTTAAAACAATTTTGAACCACCTAGTATATTTTGAACCCTTAGGTCTAATGTGACCTTTTTGACCAAAAACTTGACCCATGGACTAATTTGAACCTTAGAGTTAATCTGAACCTTTACATCATAATTGAACCTAGGGTAAATATAAGTTTCATACTTATATAACATACAAGGCATACTTTTGGATAAATTGTAGGTAATTTAACTAAACCTTTTTCTGTATCTAGGAGTATTGTACCAAGCTTAAGTAAGATCATAGTTTATATAATCAAAAGTACATCGATATCTATTTTCATAAACTAAGACAACGTATATTAATTAGGTTCATCGTAGAGCTTTTGCGACTATTTCCTTCGTTCGCTTGTTCATTGCTATTTTCCTTGCTTTAAGGTGAGTTCATAGCCTCGCATTTTACTTACTTAAATGTTTTATAAACCTCGCGAGGGGGGATACATGCTAGTTTTTACAAACTGAATACAAGTAGTTTTTGGTATGCTGGACCCGATTATACGATTATAGATATTGAATGCTTTTTGCCAATTAAGTCCCCTCATGAACCGTTAATTACTCGAGTAGTAAACGCTAGTATTATGGATATGCATATTAGGCTTGGCGGGCCTTGTTCGGGATACGGACACATAATAGTTAGAATTGTGGTAAATGGCAAAATTTACCTTTCCGGGGCATTATTAAAAATCGTCAAGGTTCGGTTACATGAACTCAATACTATAATCAAATAAACCGACATGTAATTGCAATACTTGTCGCCCGATAATTAATGCTTGTATTCAACTTATTACTTATTAAACTCTATGAATTCACTCAACTTTATGTTGACTTTTTAGCATGTATTTTCTCAGGCATTATTTTGGCTAGCTAAGCATTGGGAGCAATCGGAGTCGCGTGGATATCAAATATTGAAAGACTTGTTTTCTACACATTCGATAACCTTTTATCTTTAAAATATACATATGTGTCATATTTAACTCTTGTAACTTAATTTTTAAATAGAAATTGTTGGGACCTTTGTACTCTGATTTATCAAATCGGATGTGACATTTTATTAAACGTCTCTTTTGAGGTCGTTTTATGTAACTTGTTTTTATGAATTATAAAGTGACACCCAAATTGGTATTCCGCTGCGTTGTAAAATTTTTGGGGGTGTTACAGAATGGTACCAGAGCATTAGTTATAGCGAATTAGGTCGTTTTCAAAACCTAAACTATAACTGATTTTCGAATTTTTTTTTTAAGTCTTTCACCATTGTTCGATATCCGCGTACGCTTGCTCCCAGGTAACTTATATGCTCTATTTTGCATCAATACTTCTATTATATGACTAATGAATATATCCCCTAGTCATGATTTTGCTCTCTCATGCCTACTCTTACATTCTTGTGATCTATGAAATTTTTTTAAGACATTGTGGGTTACACATTGGTCTCATTTACTTCATTAACATTGTGAGTTGCACAATTGTTTCTTTTATTTGTTAGACATTGTAGGTGATTACAATGGTCTATAAACTCTCTCATAACCTTATATACTATCATTACATCTAATGGCGAAACTCGTTACAATTTATCAATTCCTCTTGATTTCTTTACTCCCCGTAAACTTAAGTTTCCTGAGCATTTTTGCATTTTTTTTCAAATTGATACAAATTATATAGAAGACTATCTATATACACTTGATTTTCTCTTGACTATTTATACCTATTTACAAGAGCGTTACTTTTTATTTGTATAAAGATATTTATTATAAACGTTTTATCCGACTCTTTACACTCAGTCTCTATAGCACCATGTCAATAAATTACCCCACTACTACCTTACAAACTAATAACATGATGCACCACTATTTTAGCTCTGACTAGTTCAGAATTGACTATTTTGTCACCCCTTTACAAATTATTTGGTAAATTACCTTGTAAAACTAGTTTACTACCATCTTTTAAACCATTTTCGCTAAAATTTTAATACAATACTTTCCACTCTCTTACAAACTACTTTACCATCATCTATAAACTAAATTACTCGTTTGCTTTAACTTCTTATGAACGATGTGGTGATCTCTGAAACATTTTCGCTACTTTACTTTATTTTCTTTTGATGATATTAACATTCGGTGTACTTTGTCAATTCCACTAGCTATTTTATTATTCAACTCTGAGTGTGAACATTCTTCTTATGCCTTTGAATCACGTATGTTGTTTTCGTTATCTATTCTTTTGAAATCTTTCAATTGATGGGAGTACGACCTTAACTTGTCATCTCAAATCGTGTCATCCTTTGGCACTTACCTTTGCAAATGCGATTGACTAATGTCATATTATTATTCTCGTTACTTCTTCTTATGATTTTGGTTAATCATATCGTTAATTAGACATCCTTTTATTCATTGTAGCACTTGATCTTGTTGTGTATTTTTCGTGATGGACATACTTAAGTAGGATGATTTATAATCGTCTTATTGAAATGAATTGGGACGCTTCTTCATTTGAATAAGGAAATTATAAACCGCCGAACCATAAATTCATAAATCTTTACTTACATGGATTGGGACGCCTCTTGATGTAAGTGACGAGATATGAATGAGTGGGCTTAAATGTGTCTACCATAGCGTGTGTATGAATCATTCTTTGGGCTATGAACTCCTCTCGACTCATAATTTGTTACGTTGATTTTTCCGATTTTGTATCAACCGCCGCGAGCTTTATAAGCTAACAGTAATGACTATTATCCGCTTTCACGAATTGACGACTTGATAAATTCCTTGTCTCCTATTTTCTTATTGCCAACACTTTTATTCTATCATTTCCTTTAAGAACCCTCATGACATTCTATTCATTCCCTCATACCATTGCTTACACATTAGGTGATTTCTATCACTTGTTCTATCTTTGTTGATATCTTGATACTTCGTGAAAATCCGGAGCACAAAATACATTAAACATGGGCTTCTATAAAAAAAATTTATGCGTCTTTATGAAAATTTTACAAATACTTCACAAGTGTTTAAATTACCAAAATGATTTTTTTTTTAGTTAAAGAGTCGGTTCTAACCACCCTTTTTTGTAAAAAAAAAAAAAAAAAAAAAAAAAAAAATCATAACCAATAATTATAATGACACCATGCCTTATATTTCAAATTACACTTTTTATACATCATATTTTAATCACGTTTTGAGGATATGACTTATTTAAACTTCGTTTCAACTAATGATTCCTAAAAATTTGAAAATAGACATTCTACAATCACAACCACAAACCCGAGTTTCAACATGGTTTTTATACATGCTTCCATCCCAAAAATCTTTAAAACGACCAAAAATGATTAAGAAGAACTAAGCGACGGGACGTCGCTCTCTTAAGGGGTACGTGCTGTGACATTTCTAAAATTTCATGTCATTAATTTTAATATTTTTATTATTTATTTAACTATTCTATTTTTTTAATAATTAACTTCGTCGGAAGTTATCCGCGTACGTCATAACGCGTTCAATTTATTCAATCACTACTATACTATGTCTACTCTACATTTTTATGCACTTTTGGTTCCTTACAATCCTATTTTAAAAGTCATAATTATTTTTTTTCCATTTTTACGAAAACTTTGCACCGTTTACATTTTACGCGATTTAAATTTACATTTTATGGTTTTAACAACGTGAACCAACCTTAGACTATAATAATTTTTCATGTTTTATGTATTTTAACCTATTTTCATAATTACAAGTGAGTTTTATACTTGTCATTTAATTTTTATAGTTTACGTCCACTTTTATTTTTATCGCGCGGTTTAATTTAGTGTTTCACGTTTTAACCTCAAATAAATCCTCCGATAATCTCATCACTCATCTATATTTCAAAAATTCATCATGAAAATTAGTTTTAATATTTTCACAAGTTTTACACTTTAATTAGTACCGTTAAATTTTATTTCTAGCAAACTTGGTACCCGGTATACCCTAAAACTAATAATATCTACACTAAACTACCTAAATACTACCTAAAGTCAAAAAAATCATACAACTCTTACACACACAACCAAAACTCACGCCCCCCCATTTCCCACTCTTACACATTTGACAATTTCTTACCCACTCAATAATGCATGTTTAAAATGTATTTTTTTTCTTTTCACTCATTCATTGTATCTCACACAACTAGTTACATAATAAAACCTTCTCATCCCTTTTGCTCTCTCTCTCAATTTCGGCAGCCACAACAAGGAGGAGGAGGAGAAGATCAAGATTTATTCAATTTTATTAAACCTAGTTTACTTCTTGTTCTAGTTTTGGAATAAAAACTAGGAAGTATTAGGAACCTTGTTACCATAAACCTCATCATTTCACTTGTAAGCTTCAAGTATTATTTTTCATCTTTTTATACTTTCATTTATTCACTATCTTGATGTATTTGAACATTATATAAGTTATAATGCTTAGTTAAGCTTGGTACTTAAGTTAGAAAACCTTAAAACCAAAGAAAAGCTAAACTTGAAACTGTATTTTTTTAGATCCGTGTATAAAAGTATTTAACTGTACTAATCTATAGACAATGGACATAAACTAAAAATATGTAGTTGTAGCCCTATGTCTTGTGGTCATTTTGACGGGTATTTCGTCGAATAACTCCTTACGATGATTAAACTAAAAATGTTTTGGTGAAACATGTACTAATCTGAGTAACAGATTTAAAACGTGAAAAAGTCATTTTTTTTGTATTGAACCCTCTGTTACTCAAAGAATAAAAGTTGTAGAGGACATCTTAACTTAAACGTGGCCGAAAACGGGGAATAAATCGGGTTAGTAAAACTCTAGATATCGCACTTTTCGTGAGACCATAGAAAATTTGAAAGCTGAATGGATTGATAGTTTGGATAAATGGACTGTTTTACTAAGGTTATGTAATTTTTAGCTAAGTGGGACCAATAAATTTCGTTAGTACAGAAATAGACCTTTCCGGGGATATAAAGAACGAGACTTGAGGACTTACGGTTTGCAAATGACGATTTTCTAAACATAGGCAAGTTAATAAAAATTCCATCAGCACTAGTTATAAAAAGTATATAAGTGTTATACACTTTAATGATTGGACCTTTTAAAACAATTTTGAACCACCTAGTATATTTTGAACCCTTAGGTCTAATGTGACCTTTTTGACCAAAAACTTGACCCATGGACTAATTTGAACCTTAGAGTTAATCTGAACCTTTACATCATAATTGAACCTAGGGTAAATATAAGTTTCATACTTATATAACATACAAGGCATACTTTTGGATAAATTGTAGGTAATTTAACTAAACCTTTTTATGTATCTAGGAGTATTGTACCAAGCTTAAGTAAGATCATAGTTTATATAATCAAAAGTACATCGATATCTATTTTCATAAACTAAGACAACGTATATTAATTAGGTTCATCGTAGAGCTTTTGCGACTATTTCCTTCGTTCGCTTGTTCATTGCTATTTTCCTTGCTTTAAGGTGAGTTCATAGCCTCGCATTTTACTTACTTAAATGTTTTATAAACCTCGCGAGGGGGGATACATGCTAGTTTTTACAAACTGAATACAAGTAGTTTTTGGTATGCTGGACCCGATTATACGATTATAGATATTGAATGCTTTTTGCCAATTAAGTCCCCTCATGAACCGTTAATTACTCGAGTAGTAAACGCTAGTATTATGGATATGCATATTAGGCTTGGCGGGCCTTGTTCGGGATACGGACACATAATAGTTAGAATTGTGGTAAATGGCAAAATTTACCTTTCCGGGGCATTATTAAAAATCGTCAAGGTTCGGTTACATGAACTCAATACTATAATCAAATAAACCGACATGTAATTGCAATACTTGTCGCCCGATAATTAATGCTTGTATTCAACTTATTACTTATTAAACTCTATGAATTCACTCAACTTTATGTTGACTTTTTAGCATGTATTTTCTCAGGCATTATTTTGGCTAGCTAAGCATTGGGAGCAATCGGAGTCGCGTGGATATCAAATATTGAAAGACTTGTTTTCTACACATTCGATAACCTTTTATCTTTAAAATATACATATGTGTCATATTTAACTCTTGTAACTTAATTTTTAAATAGAAATTGTTGGGACCTTTGTACTCTGATTTATCAAATCGGATGTGACATTTTATTAAACGTCTCTTTTGAGGTCGTTTTATGTAACTTGTTTTTATGAATTATAAAGTGACACCCAAATTGGTATTCCGCTGCGTTGTAAAATTTTTGGGGGTGTTACATGTCGTGGTAGTAAGGCAACTTAAGCAATGTAAGGAATTTGTAATACTTGGGCATGTACGAAAGTAATTGATGCAATGTATTCTCCCCCGTGGGATTTGAAATCAAATAAGTAATTGAAAAACGGGGCTATGAAAACTCACCTCAACTGATGGTACTTGAAATGAAATGAAGTGAACAATAATGATCGGTTAACTGCCGCAACCTATAATGAATGATGCATGATCTCGTTAAGATCACCAAATGATGTTTATGAATGTCCATGCTCATGTTTCTATACCACTCTACTCTTTAGGAAAACACTTGTATTGTCAAAAATATATAATCCAAGAATTTGGAAAATATTGCTATTAGAAAATATAAATAGCTAGTTATAGTATATATATACTTATATATATATAACGTAAGTTTCCATGTAAGCGTTGAAATACTCGGGTTGTAAACCTTGAAATGATGAAAACATACTCGTAATAACTAATACTACGTTAGTTATAAAGCTCGGTACTTGATATTATGTTTAGCTTGAAAATGCACTTCGTAGTTTTTGCGCCAAAATATATAAAAGCTGTCAATTAGAAAAGGGTTTTAGCCGATATTCAAACGAGTATATCTTTGTCGTTACTTGTCCGTTTTACTTGTTCTTTATATCCACGGTTTCGTCTTAGTATGTAGTAATATATTTTGGAAAGCTCGGCTCCTCCGGGTTACGTTTAAAGCCTCTTTTTGACCGACGAAAAATGTCCAACAGCAACTATTTTTCCAGAAAATACTTTTCGTCTACAATCTTGCAAAAATCATAACTCCTTCGTTATAGACTCTTTTTAATCCGTTCTTTCGCCTACGGATTCGTTTTTGAAAGTATTTTCTAAAAATTTTGCCAAAGTTTCCTTGGTGTTTACTGATTTTCCAGATTTTTACAAAATGGGACAGCATGTCTAAAATAGGTTCCAAATCATGTTTCCAAGGTTAAAAACCAATTTCTACCATCACCAATCCTCTTGTAATCACCACATGACTAATCTAAACTTACCATACACCTTCTTAGGGTGCCATGGACTCCTAACCAAGTTATTAGAGCTAGGGGATTCATAACAAGAAAGTTAGGGTTTGTATGTTACTTTTTAGCAAAAATAAAGTATAGTATAGCTACTTATACATGGTTTTTAGCATGATTCTTATGTAATACATGTAAAAATAGGATGATTTATGAAAAAATAAAGATGAAAAATTACTTGACCAAAAGAGATGATTATTGGATGATTATGCTTGAAGTTCTTGTGTTTTTTGTTGCTTGATTCTTGATTAGGCTTGTAAAATGAACAAGTTTTGTGTTTTAGCTTTTGAAAAATGATCACTTGATCTTGTGATTATGGTTTGGTCGTGGGTTTGAAATGGAGGAAAGGAGATGAGCAAAATTTTCTTCTTTTCTAAAAGTGTAGATAATGATTTAGGTTTTTGGTTAAAGTTATGTTTTTAAGGTTTATAGTTTAATAACTTAGGAAAGTTAATGCAAGGGGTTAAAATGGTGTCATATGGCTGGTTTTCAAAGGGTAGAAGGGGGGGTTAGGGTACTTGGTAGTTAATTAGGAAACCTTGAAAGAAATTGCACTAGTTTACGTTTTTAGTTACGATCGGGTATCGGTTTTATTAGAAATAAATGTTCACGAAGTATACCGGGATGAAATAAAGTTATAATAATGTTAAAAACATATTAAAAATATGTTGGGTACATTTACTGAGTGATCGGGTGATTATTGTTTAGTTTTAACGAAAACCGACGTTATATTCATACGCGTACGTTAAAAATAAAATAAATTTCCAAAATACTGGGTAACTGAATGTTATAACTTTTATGATGTTAAAATGGATATAAAAATATGTCGGGACCATCGTGGGAATATTTAGATATATTCGTCGTGTATAAACCGGGTGTTAAC
This sequence comes from Artemisia argyi, assembly GCA_030686995.1. Lineage (NCBI taxonomy): Eukaryota > Viridiplantae > Streptophyta > Magnoliopsida > Asterales > Asteraceae > Artemisia > Artemisia argyi. Next base: position 110,598,681 of record CM060687.1, read on the forward strand.
GTTTATTATAATTACGTATACGTAAAAACGTTAAATGTACTGAATATAGAAATTTGAAAATCCTGAGAGTGGTATAACATGAAAATGCTGTTATGATGATATGCAGACTATCCTCAGTCCGTATGCAGTGTACTCAACACTAATGAAATGAATTCGCACCTAAACCAATCCGGTTACGCGAATTTGAATACCCGTAAACTAAATTTACGATGAAATGAGTAATGCAAGTGAATGGTGAAAACTTTTCCGGAAATGAATAGTGTTCGGTGAATAGTAATTTTCCAAAAAGTTTCTCAGAATATCAAACTGACCTCGAAAACGATGAATAGTAAAACGATGAATAGTGTTTTGATGAATAGTGATTTATGAATAGTAAAAAGTCGAAGTTTCGGAAAATGACCTGAAATGGTAAATGACGTGAAATGGTGAGTTGTGACAAAAACGAACTCTAAATGAGACGTTTTGAAAAGTGACCATTCGATTAATAAGTTTCGAGTTACAAACTGGAGTTCCATAATACAATACATAAGAGTTTTAAAACATATCGAATGGTAAAGATAAAAGCATAAGTCTTCAAAACATGCCAAGCGACTCTACGCTCCATGCAACAGCTATCATCTTACAGACCTGAGATAAACATGCTAAAGTGTCAACACAATGGTTGGTGAGTTCATAGAGTTTGTCTTAAAATAGTTGAAAAGCCTTAAAAGAATGTTCACACAGCAAAGGCATCGTGAATCCACTTAGTTACAAGTCCCGCCATAAGAGACTTGTAACCTGTGTGTTCACAACCCACTGCTAATATATATGGTATAATAAAGACATGTATAAGTTCATCAAGACAATTAAGCAATTAGTCGTGAGTCTACTCTTCATCTCCGAAGACCTCACGTTTATGATGTATCCAACATTCGCAAATGTTAGGATGTATCAATAGCCTCAATGGTCATCCAACAACTTAATTTGGAGCCATCGGAAGTCTCAATGGTCATCCAACAACTTAATCTGGAGCCACTGGAAGTCTCACAATTAAATATAACGCAATCATGTAGATATGAAAATCAAGTATAATGCGATCAAGTATAAGACAATCAAGTGTAACACAATCAAGTATAAACAATCAAGTATAAATGTTTAAGAGTATTTGTACAAGTAAGCAAGTAGTTGAGCATGTATCCCCCCCAAGAGTTAAAACAAGTATGAAAAGAGTAGGGGCTATGACTCACCTTAAGCTTAAGTGAATGTGAAATCAAAGTGGTAGTCGAATCGTGAAAGTCTCTAAGAGCAGCCTATAATAGAACGTTGCGACTTAGGTTTGGAGTAACGTCTAAGAATACGAAGAATTGCCTATATATGTCTTGCATAATGTTCATGATGTAGTACTTAGTATATAGCGTAAGTCTTTGAATATAAATGGTTTATGAAACATGTATAAGTTGTATATCTCTTACTACCGTTCGGGCCGACATAATTCAGAAGTCAAGGAGTAAACGTTCGAGGAGCCAGGACACTTTAACTCGTAAATCCACAACTCGTCTCGACGGCTTACTTAATGAACTCCTCACATGAGGCTCCCTACTATTGTAGTATTTGATAACAAATGTATAAGTTTTGATCCAAAAAGTTACATGTCCAATATTTGAATAAACTTAGGAAAGTCTATTTGTACATGAAGATTGTTATTAGGGTAAGTTTATTATAACTTGTATCTCATGGTTCTTTAGGTAGAGTAGATCCAAATTGTTTGTTCAAGTTATCGTCAACTCCTTGTTTCATGTTTTCGCCTAAGTAAGTTTATATGGTCATTTAGTCATGGCTTCGCCGTGACCTTGGTCATTTTTCCATGGTCTTGAGACTCAACCTTGGCTTTAGCCATGGTTGTGGTCTTGGCTTTAGGTCATTAGACCTCTTGGTCTTAGTAAATCATAACTATAATATAGTGACTTTGGTCTAAAATGGGCTGTTAAGATTTTGAAGAAAATTATCACTCGGAAAGCCTTTTCAGGGCTCGAGCTTCTTTGTTCCTGAACGAAAACGTCGTTCTGGACAACTTTCGTGTTTTAAATTTTTGATGAATCGGACCAGAAGGGTGACTTTCAAAATCAAAATTTGATCAGAATGCTATTTAGGCAGTTTTGCCGTTTTGGTTTCGCTAGCTTCAAATGGTCATAACTTTTGACGCGGGTACTCGTTTTGGGTGATTCAAATTGCTATGTTTTCCTTGTTAAGTCCTCTTTAACAGTAAGTAAGTGTCAAATATCAAAGTTATACTATTTTGGTCGTGGTTCTCCATAAAAATCACTAGTTTGCTTGTTTACTTGTCATAAGTTAACATATGTATACCAATACTTGTTTTATCCAATTTTAAACATCATGAACACAATAACAAGAACATATATAGTATGAAAGGAACACAAAGAGCATGAAAATGATAATTAAAAAAGAAAGTATGTTAGGGTTTGCTTACAACTTTTGAAGAAACTAACTAGAACCAAGAACAAGATCACTAATCCTAAAGTTTCAACCAATAGCTCTAGCTTCCAATACTTAACCACCCTTGCTAATCTTGTATTCTTTGAATGATTTGTGATGAAGGTCTAGGTGAATTTGAGTGGATCTAAACTCAAGAGAATCACCAAAGTATATGAGGTTATGGAAGTGTTTTGGTTACCTAAAAGAAACTAGGGTTTCTATCTTGAAGAAGTACTTGAATCTTGCATAAAACTAGGAATGAATTAGCTAAGTGTGAAGATGTGTTGGGGGGTGAGGATGGACGTTCAAAGAGGGGATGGGGGGCTTATATAGGGTCTTAAGGAGGTTAGTTTAGTTGACTAGTCCAACCTTGGAGGCCAAGGTGAACACATGTATGAAATCTAAGCCTCCTAGCATGAGATCAAGCCACCTATGGGCTGAATTCCCCCCCTAAGTCGTTTCCTATGCTTGGAGAACAAGGTGTGGACTTTTGATGATATTATCCTACTTATGTGACTAGTTTTGACCCCGTAAATTGCTAACCGTAAATGACTAAGCCTCAAAACGTAAAACCGGGAGTCGTAAAAATACGGAACTTGAAAGTATTGTTAAACATGTCAATATAGTCCATAATAAAATATAAAATGAGTGGTAGGATCTATCAGGTGCTAAAACCCTGCTAAAAACTGGAAACACGGGTCTAAAACGCGTAATTCGCGTAAAACGCTGAACTGAAAAACGTAAAATTCCAAAACTTTTGGAATTGTCATAAAATGATAGAAAATCATATTTCTATAGTTTATAATGTTTTATGGATATATCGGGATGCTGGAAGGACGTTTAAACCTAAAAGTAAATCTCGGACACGGCTTTGTGATTTTTGCAGAAATGATCCGACGAGCGTCAAACTCTCGGATTATCGTTAAAATAGTTTAACTTACGAGAATATGAAATAAAAATTTCTAAGATGAATAGTGAAAAGTGAATAGTAAAAGTGAATAGTAAAATTTTCGGGAATAAAAGTTAACCTGAAATTGCGAATTGTTACAGTCTCTACCTCTTTAGGAAACTTCGTCCCGAAGTTTAGTGTGTCTAGGTCTCTTATCTTAATAACGGCATAATAAAGCTAGATTTTGAACTAGGATAGAATAATATGGTAGGATAAAGTGCGTACCTGTTACGCATTGCGGGCTTCCTTAGCACCCAAATAGTATGCTCGACCCCGAGGTGGACTAACATTGTATTCACGGTTTGGGTTATTTTCTTCAAGCATTACTGCTAGAGTTGGGTTATCTAGCACTTGTCTCTGTGCCCTATTTAACTTAGGACAAGTATCTCGGAAGTGGTTTGGGCTGTTGCACTCAAAGCATGTCTTTTGGTTGTTTCTTATTGCCCGCATTCACCGGTGCTACTTGCCTTGCCGTTGCTTTACACTGATTTGTAAAATGGCTCTTCTGATTGCAATTAGTACACATTCGACAGGGCTCAGACCTCTGATGATGATAAGCACATTTATTACACTTAGGATGTGGACCTTCATACTTTCCCTGATCATAAACTGTTGCCGCAAATCCTCTTGCTCTTTTATTGTCAACCATTGTACCCTTTTGCTCGCTCGATTCACCCGTTCCCTTCCTTTTGTCACTATTCTTCAAAGTTCCATTCCTGACCATCTCATCGGTTAGGATCCCTGCTCTCAATATTGCACTCTGAATTGTGGGAGGTTCGGTTGTTTTCACTGTCCCACGAATCTCAGGAACAAGGCCATAGATGTACCTCTCAATCCTTTTGGATTCAGGGGTAACCAGATGAGGAACTAGTTTAGCTAGTTCATGAAACCGATCTGTGTAGGTTGCATGACCAGCCCCTACCATAGAGTGATGCCAAAACTCGTCTTCTAGTTTTTGCATTTCATTAACCGGGCAGTATTCTTCCTTCAGTAGTCCCTTAAAGTCGTCCCATGTCATACCTACAGCTGCTTCTCTAGTCCTTGCTTGAATCTGCATGTTCCACCATGTCAATGCCTTTTCTGATAGCAAGCATGCATAATATTTCACTCTCTGGTGGATTGCACAGTTGCTGATGTCAATCACTGACTCCATCTTCTCGACCCATCTTGTATATGCCAATGCACCTCCTTTACCATTAAATTCAATTGGCTTGCATGACGTAAATTCCTTATACGTACATCCAGTCCTATGGTTGTTGTTGTTGTTGTTATCATTCCTTCCTCCGTTATTTGTAGTGTCATTTATGCTTCCGTGGTTTCCCGAATTGTTCATGTGATTGCCAACTTGTGTGACTATAGTCGGAAGTAGGTTTTGTAGTTGTTGGGCAATAATGGTGGAGACATCTGGATTTCCACCAGCGTTACTAGGGTTACTAGTGTCGTGAGCATCTCCTCTACCTCCACGTCCACCAGTTCTTCCACTATCATTACTAGGGTTGCTAGTGTCGTGAGCAGCTCCTCTACCTCCACGACCACCAGTTCTTCCACCTCTTGGTGTTGCACCACCTCGGCTAGTGCTACGAGTTACTTTCTTTGGTGCCATGATATCTACAAGGAGGGACATTTTGTCGATGTCAGATATGAGGTGATATTCCTAGACTACTTAGTCTTAAATCTTGTCAATTTTGAGTCGATCGTCGATTAATGTAAGCATGGTCACATATGTCTACGTGAGTCGTGACGCATTTATAATTATGTTGGCCACCATAATTATAATTGCTTCCTTTCACACGTATACATATTTACCAGGCACACATACCTCAACAATTGAAACTACATAATTGGGTAGACTTTCTATCATCTGCTCTTAAGTTATGAAAGGGTAATGTAGTGTAGGTATCTAGAGAAGGTGATATGACGTAAAGGACTAGTCGCGCTTGTATAAAGGTTTGAGTGTCGTACTAGGATATATGAACCACTTCTAGGTATTAGAATCATATAAAGTAAGTATAAGGCAAATCATCAAATCTCTACAGGAAACTAATAACCTTTATTTAACTTAATCTTATGTCTTATCAAACAAGAACTGTCACAAGATTAAGTTAATTAAACAATTATTACTTAGCTCTAAATTTTTGATGACTTGACTATTGTCTGAGGTTTCTTCTAAACAAACAATTAGCAATAATCAAATGCACATGAAGTGTGTGTAAGGCAAAATAAAGAGGAGAGTCTTAATGTTTATAGCAGTTATAGTCTAGGTAGTAAATGCAACCTAGTTCTCTATAACCAAGGCTCTGGTACCAATCTGTAACACCCCCAAAATACCGCAGCGGAAGACTGTGTCATAGGGGTGCTACTTCATAATACAAAGTACAAGGTATAGAAAACGAACTCTAAATGAGACGTTTTGAAAAGTGACCATTCGATTAATAAGTTTCGAGTTACAAACTGGAGTTCCATAATACAATACATAAGAGTTTTAAAACATATCGAATGGTAAAGATAAAAGCATAAGTCTTCAAAACATGCCAAGCGACTCTACGCTCCATGCAACAGCTATCATCTTACAGACCTGAGATAAACATGCTAAAGTGTCAACACAATGGTTGGTGAGTTCATAGAGTTTGTCTTAAAATAGTTGAAAAGCCTTAAAAGAATGTTCACACAGCAAAGGCATCGTGAATCCACTCAGTTACAAGTCCCGCCATAAGAGACTTGTAACCTGTGTGTTCACAACCCACTGCTAATATATATGGTATAATAAAGACATGTATAAGTTCATCAAGACAATTAAGCAATTAGTCGTGAGTCTACTCTTCATCTCCGAAGACCTCACGTTTATGATGTATCCAACATTCGCAAATGTTAGGATGTATCAATAGCCTCAATGGTCATCCAACAACTTAATTTGGAGCCATAGGAAGTCTCAATGGTCATCCAACAACTTAATCTGGAGCCACTGGAAGTCTCACAATTAAATATAACGCAATCATGTAGATATGAAAATCAAGTATAATGCGATCAAGTATAAGACAATCAAGTGTAACACAATCAAGTATAAACAATCAAGTATAAATGTTTAAGAGTATTTGTACAAGTAAGCAAGTAGTTGAGCATGTATCCCCCCCAAGAGTTAAAACAAGTATGAAAAGAGTAGGGGCTATGACTCACCTTAAGCTTAAGTGAATGTGAAATCAAAGTGGTAGTCGAATCGTGAAAGTCTCTAAGAGCAGCCTATAATAGAACGTTGCGACTTAGGTTTGGAGTAACGTCTAAGAATACGAAGAATTGCCTATATATGTCTTGCATAATGTTCATGATGTAGTACTTAGTATATAGCGTAAGTCTTTGAATATAAATGGTTTATGAAACATGTGTAAGTTGTATATCTCTTACTACCGTTCGGGCCGACATAATTCAGAAGTCATGGAGTAAACGTTCGAGGAGCCAGGACACTTTAACTCGTAAATCCACAACTCGTCTCGACGGCTTACTTAATGAACTCCTCACATGAGGCTCCCTACTATTGTAGTATTTGATAACAAATGTATAAGTTTTGATCCGAAAAGTTACATGTCCAATATTTGAATAAACTTAGGAAAGTCTATTTGTACATGAAGATTGTTATTAGGGTAAGTTTATTATAACTTGTATCTCATGGTTCTTTAGGTACAGTAGATCCAAATTGTTTGTTCAAGTTATCGTCAACTCCTTGTTTCATGTTTTCGCCTAAGTAAGTTTATATGGTCATTTAGTCATGGCTTCGCCGTGACCTTGGTCATTTTTCCATGGTCTTGAGACTCAACCTTGGCTTTAGCCATGGTTGTGGTCTTGGCTTTAGGTCATTAGACCTCTTGGTCTTAGTAAATCATAACTATAATATAGTGACTTTGGTCTAAAATGGGCTGTTAAGATTTTGAAGAAAATTATCACTCGGAAAGCCTTTTCAGGGCTCGAGCTTCTTTGTTCCTGAACGAAAACGTCGTTCCGGACAACTTTCGTGTTTTAAATTTTTGATGAATCGGACCAAAAGGGTGACTTTCAAAATCAAAATTTGATCAGAATGCTATTTAGGCAGTTTTGCCGTTTTGGTTTCGCTAGCTTCAAATGGTCATAACTTTTGACTCGGGTACTCGTTTTGGGTGATTCAAATTGCTATGTTTTCCTTGTTAAGTCCTCTTTAACATTAAGTAAGTGTCAAATATCAAAGTTATACTATTTTGGTCGTGGTTCTCCATAAAAATCACTAGTTTGCTTGTTTACTTGTCATAAGTTAACATATGTATACCAATACTTGTTTTATCCAATTTTAAACATCATGAACACAATAACAAGAACATATATAGTATGAAAGGAACACAAAGAGCATGAAAATGATAATTAAAAAAGAAAGTATGTTAGGGTTTGCTTACAACTTTTGAAGAAACTAACTAGAACCAAGAACAAGATCACTAATCCTAAAGTTTCAACCAATAGCTCTAGCTTCCAATACTTAACCACCCTTGCTAATCTTGTATTCTTTGAATGATTTGTGATGAAGGTCTAGGTGAATTTGAGTGGATCTAAACTCAAGAGAATCACCAAAGTATATGAGGTTATGGAAGTGTTTTGGTTACCTAAAAGAAACTAGGGTTTCTATCTTGAAGAAGTACTTGAATCTTGCATAAAACTAGGAATGAATTAGCTAAGTGTGAAGATGTGTTGGGGGGTGAGGATGGACGTTCAAAGAGGGGATGGGGGGCTTATATAGGGTCTTAAGGAGGTTAGTTTAGTTGACTAGTCCAACCTTGGAGGCCAAGGTGAACACATGTATGAAATCTAAGCCTCCTAGCATGAGATCAAGCCACCTATGGGCTGAATTCCACCCCTAAGTCGTTTCCTATGCTTGGAGAACAAGGTGTGGACTTTTGATGATATTATCCTACTTATGTGACTAGTTTTGACCCCGTAAATTGCTAACCGTAAATGACTAAGCCTCAAAACGTAAAACCGGGAGTCGTAAAAATACGGAACTTGAAAGTATTGTTAAACATGTCAATATAGTCCATAATAAAATATAAAATGAGTGGTAGGATCTATCGGGTGCTAAAACCCTGCTAAAAACTGGAAACACGGGTCTAAAACGCGTAATTCGTGTAAAACGCTGAACTGAAAAACGTAAAATTCCAAAACTTTTGGAATTGTCATAAAATGATAGAAAATCATATTTCTATAGTTTATAATGTTTTATGGATATATCGGGATGCTGGAAGGACGTTTAAACCTAAAAGTAAATCTCGGACACGGCTTTGTGATTTTTGCAGAAATGATCCGACGAGCGTCAAACTCTCGGATTATCGTTAAAATAGTTTAACTTACGAGAATATGAAATAAAAATTTCTAAGATGAATAGTGAAAAGTGAATAGTAAAAGTGAATAGTAAAATTTTCGGGAATAAAAGTTAACCTGAAATTGCGAATTGTTACAGTAATCTCTTTGATCCCATCAACCCACCACAACAAAACCATCCACAAAACCCACCACAACCAAACCAACCTCCTAGACCCCGAACTTTAGGAGAGTACTCCTGTCCAAGCCACCAAGGCTATCGAAACACCGTTGAGCTCACTCAAGGAGCCAATGTGTCTCTCTTGCGATTCGACACCATTCGGTTGGTGCAAAGCGGATGTGCATTCCATGGACTTCGTTCCGAAGATCCTAATCAACATCTCAAGGATTTCCTCAAAATCGTAGATTCAATAGACCTTGCTGTTGGAACTCGAGAGATGACCAGATTGCGTCTCTTCCAATTCTCTCTACGTAACCAAGCTAGTCAATGGCTTGAGCGTTTACCCGCGGGATCCATCACCTCTTGGATGATCTCACCACTCGTTTCCTTGCTCAATTTTTCCCACCGGGGAGAACCACTAAGCTTAGAAATGATATCTTGATGTTCCAACAACGTCAAGGTGAAACTCTTTATGAAGCATGGACTCGTTTCAAGGACTTACTCCAAAAAGTCCCTCATCATGGCATAGATCTTTGGCTCCAAGTCCAAATTTTCTATGACCATATCGATCTCTCCACAAGGCGAACCATTGACCAATCGGCTGGTGGCAAGCTTCGTGATCTAAGTGCGGAAGAATCATGGGAACTCATAGAAGATCTTGCTTTCTATGAAAATGAAATTTGGAATGATCCTCGTGATTTGAACAAAACGGTCAAGGCAATATCTTTGCCTTCGAACAACTCAAGCACTCCCCATCGTAGGATCATGGAACTTGAAGACCAAGTCAAGTTTCTCATGAAATCTTACGAAGTTCCTAAACCTTCAAGCCAAGTGAACAAAATCACTTCTTCGTGCGAATTATGTAGTGGTCCCCACGACACTCGCGATTGCATGGAACTCCCCGAACAAGCTTTCGTGGATTACGCATCCTCGCGTATCGACGGAGTGGGAGACAAGTGGTACACTTTCAAACCCGAGCAAAACCCTTATGGTGATTCATACAACACCTCTTGGAAAAATCACCCGAAACTTAGGTGGAAACAAAACCAAAACATGCCACAAAACAATTCTTCCACTCCACCTAATCGTTATCAACCAAATGGTCCACCCTCAAAGCGTACTTTCAATAACAATTCTTCCAACAACTATGGTAGTACCAATAATCTTGAAGGATTGATGTCCAAATTTATGGCGTCTCAAGAAGCCCGCATAGCTAAGTTTGACTCCGAATTCAATCAACAACAAGTGGAGATGACCAATAAAATTGACAACTTGTTGAAAGCCCTCAACAAACAAGTGCTAACTACACCAAAGAAGGACACTAGGGACACTAGTAGCGGAACCCAAATTAAGGACCCCTCATCATCTAAACATGTCCACTTTGTCAATGTAGTTACTATTAAACCAGTCGATAATAATAGGGAAGATAGTGATATGGATGAGATTAAGGAAGTTGAGAAGAAAAAGGAAGAGGAAGTTGAGGAAGTAGAAAATATAGAGGAATACTTTGATAGGCTACCTACCAAGGAAGAACGGGAATACCATAAGGATCTATTCGATGACCCCGAGACCCCATACGTTCTTGGTTCACCAATCATCAAAGCTGGCAATCCCTCTAACATCAACATACCATGCAACATTGGGCATATGCATGTGTGGAAAGCCTAAATCGATCTTAGATCTCCCATAAACATTATGACTAGGACCCATTACAATTGGGTAATGAAGAAGCAACTTGGATATAGGATGATACCCAACGCGAGTTGGATGAGTAACTTTGTGGGAAGAGTGAAAGGATTGAACGTCTTTGTAGGAAACTTCACTTATGTTACCGATTTTGTGATTGTAGAGGATATTCGTCCGGTAATAGATGGTTGCCTAAGTCAAGTAATGTTCGGAAAGCCGTTTGTTGAGGTTTCTAAGATGAATTATGACCAATCTCTAGCGATAGTTAGATTCAAAGATGAGAACGATGAGATTGCTTACCAAATGCTCTATAAGATTGAACAATTTTGTCTTTTATCAGACATCGAAAAGGAACAAAAGCAAGCGGTCTACTATAGGAGTGATGAGGATAGACGTAGAGGAGTAGACTATGTCATGAACAAAATATTTGGTTTTTACAAGGAATACTTGCAACTAGGTCCGGAATACAAAACTAAGATTGAGGATGACCTAGGAACCAGAACCGATGACGAGGTTACGTAATAGCCCATGACCTTGAGTCTAGCTATAAGACTCGTAAATAAAGAAAAGCGCTTCTTGGGAGGCAACCAAAGTTTTATTTGTTTTGATTTGTTTGATTTTATTTGTTTCCGTATGCATGCCTTATTTTTATTATTTGTGAATCATGTTTCATATTAAATTGTGAAAATACTTTACCTTGTTGTTTGTCTTAACTTCATAAAAAGGTATTTCGCAAAAGATAAGTGTAAGGGAAACCTAAATTTGTTTTTAAGAACGAAATTGAACATGAACCACAACAATATTAAATGAACCTGTATATTAGTTTTTGTTTGAGTCAAATGCTAGTATCGAGTCATAATGATGTTTTGCAGGATTTTCCAGGAATTAAGGCGTAAGTTTTTCCAAAAATTTTCCGGAAACTTAACATTAGATTTCTGTCAGAATACTCTGACGATGTCAGGATTAACACCTGATGGCGTCAGGTGTAAAATTCTGGAAATTTTGCAAGTTTTGTTTTTCTAACGGAGTCTTAAAGTTTTTGTTAATTCTTTAGTTTTATAAACTCCAGGAAATCTGCAAACATTCATTCCACAAGCATTATATTCTTATATATATAGATTGCTGCCGATTTTACGCGAGGTTGCCATGATTGTTTTCTCAGGTTTAACAGGTTATATTGGACAAGAAGATGATTTTTATTTAGGAAGGGAAGCTTTCAACGTTCATTTTCTTAGAGGAGGATTTAACCATGTTATCCATTTACCACACCGAACGAATTAGGGGAGTATTTGTTTTCATTCTTTTACCTTCATTACTTTTACATCCTTTTCATTGAACATTGGGGACAATGTTTAGCCTAAGTGTAAGGGGAGGGTAAATGATGATACCATAGAGAATACGATTGCACTTGAGTTTATTTGTTCAATAGTAGGTGTGTAATAAAACTAATAGAAATACTTGTTAGGGCAATTTTATCGCCAAATTTAAATTTTTTTACAACATTTAGGAGTGAGACTTTAGCCTTAATGAGCGTCTCATGGATATGAGTTGTATGACTAGTACAAAAAACCGTACCACTCAAAAATTTTATCAAAAAAAAGGTAGTGACCATCCGAGTATTAGATTAATTGGCTAACGCGTCAGCGCTAGTGTATAACTTGGTGACCATCCGTTATGCAAGTAACGCGCCAGCAATCCAAGAAGTGCACTAGTTAGCATCCGTTAGTTGAGGCGTCAAAGACTCGTACCGGCCTTCTACTATGTACGGTTCGCCCCAAGACTTGTTAGGAGAAGCCTTAGAGCTTATGAGTGTACCGGTAGTACTTAGATTCTAGAACTTGTGATAGTGATGCATCCCGAGACCGCTAGTGAGACTACATTCGTGTAGTTAGGATTTACTACATGATAAGAGGCATTAGGATCACCCTTGTGTTAAACCTATATCATAATTATTTGACCAATAAAGTCATAATTACTTGACTAATAAAGTCAATTAATTTTTCTCACACCTTTGCGTTGTACTCATTTTTAGTACACGATACCCCTAGTATACCCCTCCGAGCCTATCTTTTTCGTTTCTAACTTTAAGCATTTTACTTAAAGGAAGAAATTGCTTACAATCCACCCCAAAAATGCAACCAAATCGCCTTATCCTTCCGTGTATGCACTCATCTTTAGTGCATTATTGTTACATGTTTAAACCCTTAGTTAATTGTCTAATTGATTACATGGTTGCTAAGTCGAGTCATATCTTGTACATATTGTTTTGGGACGATTGGGACTCATGGGTAAAGTACTAGTGTTATGGAGTAATGGGGAAGAACATCATATATTACCCCCATATGTGCGTTAATCTTAAAAAGTACTCCAAGTGTTTTGATTATCTTGATTTGAGTCATTAGAATAGTTAATTTTAAAGTACATAAAAGTTCAAGTGTAAGTGGAATGCAAATCCCCTATGATGTATTATTTTTTTATGGTAGGGCAACAGTGTATGCAAAAAAAAAAAAAAAAAAAAAAAAAAATAGAAAAAGAAAAAAAGAGAAAAAACATACGGACTACCATCCCGTTTCCTTTTATGTTTATTTTATGTTTTTGATTAGTTTATGAATAGCTTAAGTCGAGTCGAGTCTTGGCTTAGCAATGCCAGATTGTACATGTAATTAACCAAGATGATTAACTCGCCACCAGTAAATATTGCCTTTATCCAAAAAAACCGTGTTTACCATATCCCTACACCTCACGTTATAACCCTTTAAAAGACCTCTTTGATAGTTTATCGTAGGTGCTTACGCCAAGTGGTGGAGGTTTGATCCTTTCCCAAGCCTATGGTAATCTATTTGCTATGACAGGTAGTGAGAGATGTTTTCCATTTCCATACTGTGATATATACTTTATTACACCCGATAGATGTGAGTATCTAAACACTGTGTGTGGTGCTAGTGTATAATTTCCGTGCTTGTTTTTGGTTGAAGTGGAACGATTATTTGTTGTAACTACTTTTATATTAGTGTTAAATGACCCCTAACTTGTATTTTGATTAGAATAAAAGCGTATTTGCTTGAGGACTAGCGAATCTCAAGTACTATAAGGCTATTTGATGAAGCGAAAAGTGTACCGCTTTTGGGGGGTCATTTAAAGCCAAAGTCGAGATTATTTGATCAAATATTGCCTTAAATCATTCCTTTTCTCATTTTAGGTACTTTTGGAAGGAAATTAACAAAAGGTAACATTTTGGACGTTTTTGGAGCGAAAAAGTAAAGAAAACGTGTAATATACTCTAATGTGTGAACATGTATGGAAATGTGTTTAGGATAATTAAATGCATGGAAATCTAATGAGAAGTTAGAGAGAGAAAGAGAAGAAGTTGGGAGCCTTATGAGAGAAAACTTGTGATATGTCAGATTGCAAATGAAGGTCCAACCCTCTCCACTAGTGGAGAAGGGTATTTATACAAGGAAGTGAAACGCCCCTTAAAACAGGCTGTAGATCGAGTTGATGGTGGGTAAAGACCCGACCTGAATCCACAAATACTAACTAATACTAAACTACTTACTAACTAATACGATAAATACTACGAACTACAACATGCTAAATTATATTCAGGGTGACCGAGTCTTCATATAAATAAACGTATTCCTAACAATCTCCCCCTAAGGGAGGTCACCCCAGAAAATACATACTGAATTATAGCTGATGCGTGGGAATTGCACCAGGCTTTACCTCTCGAGGTATCTCGAGAAGCTTACAACCCCCACCAGGCAGTGTACCTGATCGTTGTAGTATAGTATAGTGACAAGTACCGGGGGATTAATCGTTCAACTCAGGAATAGTGTCGCTAGGATTAGAAAGCCTAAAAACTAGGTCTAGAGGTGAGGGATGATTCTTTTCGTATTTTTATATTTTATGAAAGCAAGTAAAAATCTCGGTTTTTGGAGGAGTGGGCGGAATTAGTTGCTAGTCAACTAACCCAATAACTAAGATGCAATCAAAATAAAATAACAAAAATGAAAATAAAGCTAATTAACTAGTGGTGTGAACAATAAATGGGAAAATTGTGTTTACTTAGATTTCATTACTCCCTAGATATCTTTTACAGGTTGATAGTTTGTTACAGTTGCGTGGATGAGGGGTTATATTCCTTAATACCAGTCATGGGGTGGCGTACGTACTTCCCCATCTCTATAAGCTCCTACTTCACTCCTATGTCGAGCCTGCAAGAAGCTCCTAACATGGGATCATTAGAATTCGCTCATGCATTAAATACAACCATAAAAACCTAGTACGCATTGGTTCATGTTTCTTAAGACGTTCTAGCAAGTTACACTATGGAAGTCTACCAGTTTTCTTAAGCCTAACATCTAAATCATTCATCCATTACAACTATAAACAAGCAATCAACCTATAATCAACATCTAGGTTTCATTACATCTAAGCAAACACACAAGAGATCTAGCCTAGCATGTTAAAATCAAGACAAGCGTAAGATATATTCAAACAACACATAGACATATTGAATGAATTGAGAGGATACTTATCTTAATTGAACATGAAGGGTTTCAAGGGGTGAAAACCCTTGAAAATACTGTAAAAGTCGAGCTTGGGTTTATTCAACTCGTCCCTAAAATTGTCCTCTCCTTAGAATGAAAATTACAAAGAGTATATATAGATTTCCTAAGGTAACAGCGTCAAGAAGAAACTTCTGACGCCCTCAACCCGCCGCCAAAAATAAAATCGGATTGCCTAGATCCAGATCTGACGCCGTCATGTGTAATGTTGTTCTGGGCCGTCACCACTTTTACTCTTGACGGCCATGCTTTGACGCAATCACATTTCCACTGGACCGTCACCATTTTTGCTCTTGACGCCGTCATCAAAATGCTCTTGACACCGTCAGGTACTGTTCCTAGCAAGGAAAATTAAGACTTTGTCGTTTTCTTCACTTTTATGCTCCAAAAACATCCAAAATGCTTCCTTTTCCAGAATTCACTCCAAAAGTACCTAAAATCACAAAAGGAACGATTTAGGGCAATATTTGATCAAATAAATTCAATTCCGGGCTTAAATGACCCCCTAAAAATGGATCATTTTTTGCCTCATCATATACCCTTACACTTGAGATTTGCTTGTCCTCAAGCAAATGCGCTTTTATTCTAATCAAAATACAAGTTAGGGGTCATTTAACACTAATATAAAAGTAATTACAACAAATAATCATTCCACTAAAGACCAAAGACAAGCACGGTGGTCATACACTAGCACCTCACAAATAGTGTTTAGATACTCACATCTCTCGGGTGTAATAAAGTATATATCACAATATGGAAATGGAAAACATCTCTCACTACCGATCATAGCAAAATAGATTACCATAGGCTTGGGAAAGGATCAAACCTCCACTACATGGCGTAAGCACCTAGGATAAACTATCAAAGAGGTCTTTTAAACGGTTATAACGTTAGGTGTAGGGATATGGAATACACGGTTTTGTTGGATATAGGCAATCTTTACTGGTGGCGAGTTAATCATCTTGGTTAATTACATGTACAATATGGCGTTGCTAAGCCAAGACTAGACTCGACTTAAGCTAATAAATCAAAAATAACAAAAACATAAAATAAACATAAAATGAAACGGGATGGTAATCCGTATGGTTTTTTTTTTTTTTTTTTTTTTTTTTTTTTTTTTTTTTTTTTTGCATACACTCTTACCCTACCATCCAAAATAATACATCATAGGGAATGAACATTCCCCTTACACTTGAATTTTTACATACTTTACAATAAACTAATCTAATGACTCGAATCAAGATAATCAAAACACTTGGAGTACTTTTAAGATTAACGCACATATGGGGGTAATATATGATGTTCTTCCCCATTACTCCATAACATAAGTACTTTACCCATGAGTCCCAATCGTCCCAAAACAATATGTACAAGATATGACTCGACTTATCAACCATGTAATCAATTAGATAATTAACTAAGAGTTTAAACATATAACAATAATGCACTAAAGATGAGTACATACACGGAAGGCTAAGGCGATTTGGGTGTACATTTAAGTGGGGTGTAACAAATTCTTCCTTTAAGTAAGATGCTTAAAGTTAGAAATGAAAAGATAAGCTTGGAGGGGTGTACTAGGGGTTGCGTGTACTAAAAATGAGTACAACGCTAAGGGTGTGGGAAAAATTAATTGACTTAACTAGCGAAGTAATATGACTTAAATGGTCAAGTAATTATGATACGGGTTTAACACAAGGGTGATCCTAATGCCGCTTATCATGTAGTAAATCCTACCACACGAATGTAGTCTCACTAGCGGTCTCGGAATGCATCACTAACGCAAGTTCTAGAATCTAAATGCTACCGGTACACTCATAAGCACTAATAGTAAATGCTTTTCCTATCAAATCTAAAGGCGAACCTCACATATTTGGGTGGAAAATTTTTCTGAATGGTACGGTTTTGTGCTAGTCATACGACTCCTATCCATGAGATGCTTGCTAAGGCTAAAGTTTCACTCCTAAATGTTGTAAAAAAATTTAAATTTGGCGCTAAAATTACGCTAACAAGTATTTCTCTTAGTTTTATCACACACCTACCATCAAACAAACAAACTCAAGTGAAAGTGTATACTATAAGGTAGCATCATTTACCCTCCCCTTACACTTAGGATGAACATTGTCCCCAATGTTCAATTAAAGAATGTAAAAGTAAAATAGGTAAAAGAATGAAATCAAATACTCCCCTGATTCGCTCGGTATGGATTGTGTGGTAACAAGGTTAGATCTTCCTCCAAGAAAATGAATAATCAAAGCTTCCCTTCCAGAAATATAAATCATCTTCTTGTCATACATAACCTGTTAAACCTGAGAAAACAAATAAGGCAACCTCGCGTAAAATCGGCGGCAATCTATATATGATAACAAATCCTAGAAAAGTAGCATATATATCTTAAATTGCTTTCTAGGAATTAAAGGGATATAATGTTTGTGGAATGAATGTTTGCAGATTTCCTGGAGTTTATAAAACTAAAGAATTAACAAAACTAGCAAAATTTTTAGAATTTTACACATGACGCCGTCAAGAGTAAACTCATGACGCCGTCAGAAGTGGCCTTCCGAAATCTTTACGTTAAGTTTCTTGAAAATTTCTGGAAAAAATTATGTCCTACTTCCTGGAAAATCCTGCAAAACATCATTATGACTCGATACAAGCATTTGAGTATAACAAATACTAATACACATGTTCATTTAATATTGTGGCGAATCAAGATCAATTTCGTTCTTAGAAACAAATTTGGGGTTTCCCCTTACACTTAGCTTTTGCAAAATACCTTTATATGAAGTTAAGACGAAGTTAAACAACAAAATAAAGCATTTTCACAATTTTATTTTGAAACATGATCCACAAACAATAAAAATAAAACATGCATATGGAAACAAATAAAATCAAACAAACAAACAAATAAATAAAGCTTGGGTTGCCTCCCAATAAGCGCTTGTTTTTGTTCGAGTCACGAGCCTGACTCTACCCTTATTTAACGGAAATAGGGGAGGTTTTCCCTACACTTAGGATTAAGTGCGGGTGGAAGTTACGATACACACCCTCTCGGTGGAAGTATGCCACGTGAGGAAAGAGTGGTGGATGAATTATATGCTCAAAGGGTTGTGCTCCTATCATCATAACCTTACCTAATTCAATCGGGTTAATGGGTGGATTAAGATTTTCTCCTAGAAAGGGATCATTTTCTATCAACTTCAAAAGACTCCTAGTTGGGGATCCATCTTGACCTAATAAACCTGGTTTAAACCCATAATGTTTCTTGTGATCAATCATAAATGGGTGATGTAAGCATGTAAGGTCATTTCCCACTCCTATATTGGCTTCCTCTCTACAAGGCTTAGAGTCCACTAGCTTTCTCCTAAGACTACCCGGACTATATGGTTTGATGGGTGGATCGGAACCTATTTCAATTCCTAAATTTTCATCCAAGGATGGAAGATTAGGTATCGGTTTTGATTGAGGCTCCGGTTCATCAAAACTAGGAACTTCTCTAGAACTAAGAGTAAGGTTATCATTATAAGTATTCAAACCTATATCCTCTAGTTGTGTTTGGTTAAAAGGTTCTACCTCTATTGGGGTTCCTATAGTCTCTTCTACTTCTTCCGGGCAAGTCAAGGGAGGTGTGTACGCATCAAATGATGGTAGGACTTGTGGAGCATTGAGTGAGCTTATGTTACTCACCTCATCATTCCTTGTGTCAAGATCACCTATATCCTCAACATGTTTTTTTATTATAATCTAACCCTAACATTTTTCCAAGTATCTCAAGTGCTTCTCTAGGCATCTTAACTTCTATATCCGAATCATAAGGATCATCCTCAATATTCTGACTGCTATATTCAAACTGCCCAAAATATTCATCATGTGTTTCTTGAGATTCATCATCATCGATCATAAAACCTAGGTCTTTTTGATCAATATGATCATGTTCGGCTACATCCTCTATCACATCAAGATCACCCATTTGTTCATCCTGTATTATGGTAGTACCTAACCATGACATGCAAGTAGGTGGCTCAAACGAAACTATCCTAGGTGAAGGCTCATATGGTGCATAGGTTTCACTAAGTGAGGCCTTTTGAGGGGTTGATGGAGCTCCTAAGGTGAATTCTTTAAAAGTCTTATGCATTTGGACTCTTTTCTCAAGGTACTCAATAAAATCAATATAAGATCCTATCCTACTCATTTCATTCCTCCATCTTGGTATATCCAAACTGGTGTAATTATATTTTTTCTAGTAAAACTCTAGTGTCGGACTTGGTGGATTCGCGTTCTCCATAATGGTGAACGGAATAGTCAATGAACTTAATTTACTAACAAAGGCACGAAGAAAAAGATAGACTAAAGAGAACCTAAAAATAAAAACAAAATCTTACTAGAAAGGAATCTAGCAAGTAGACCTAATAAAAAGAAATCCTAACCTAGACAATAACTATTCCCCGGGCTACGGCGCCAAAAACTTGATGCGTGGGAATTTCACCAGGCTTTACCTCTCGAGGGATCTCGAAAAGCTTACAACCCCCACCAGGCAGTGTACCTGATCGTTGTAGTATAGTATAGTGACAAGTACCGGGGGATTGATTGTTCAACTCAGGAATAGTGTCGCTAGGATTAGAAAGCCTAAAAACTAGGTCTAGAGGTGAGGGATGATTCTTTTCATATTTTTATATTTTATGAAAGCAAGTAAAAATCTCGGTTTTTGGAGGAGTGGGTGGAATTAGTTGCTAGTCAACTAACCCAATAACTAAGATGCAATCAAAATAAAATAACAAAAATGAAAATAAAGCTAATTAACTAGTGGTGTGAACAATAAATGGGAAAATTGTGTTTACTTAGATTTCATTACTCCCTAGATATCTTTTACAGGTTGATTGTTTGTTACAGTTGCGTGGATGACGGGTTATATTCCTTAATACCAGTCGTGGGGTGGCGTACATACTTCCCCATCTCTATAAGCTCCTACTTCACTCCTATGTCGAGCCTGCAAGAAGCTCCTAACATGGGATCATTAGAATTCGCTCATGCATTAAATACAACCATAAAAACCTAGTACGCATTGGTTCATATTTCTTAAGACGTTCAAGCAAGTTACACTATGGAAGTCTGCCAGTTTTCTTAAGCCTAACATCGAAATCATTCATCCATTACAACTATAAACAAGCAATCAACCTATAATCAACGTCTAGGTTTCATTACATCTAAGCAAACACACAAGAGATCTAGCCTAACATGTTAAAATCAAGACAAGCGTAAGATATATTCAAACAACACATAGACATATTGAATGAATTGAAAGGATACTTATCTTAATTGAACATGAAGGGTTTCAAGGGGTGAAAACCCTTGAAAATACTGTAAAAGTCGAGCTAGGGTTTATTCAACTCGTCCCTGAAATTGTCCTCTCCTTAGAATGAAAATTACAAAGACTATATATAGATTTCCTAAAGTGACTGCGTCAAGAAGAAACTTCTGACGCCCTCAACCCGCCGCCAAAAATAAAATCGGATTGCCTAGATCCAGATCTGATGCCGTCATGTGTAATGTTGTTCTGGGCCGTCACCACTTTTACTCTTGACGGCCATGCTTTGACGCCGTCACATTTCCACTGGACCGTCACCATTTTTGCTCTTGACGCCGTCAGGTACTGTTCCCAGCAAGGAAAATTAAGACTTTGCCGTTTTCTTCACTTTTATGCTCCAAAAATGTCCAAAATGCTTCCTTTTCCGGAATTCACTCCAAAAGTACCTAAAATCACAAAAGGAACGATTTAGGGCAATATTTGATCAAATAAATTCAATTCCGGGCTTAAATGACCCCCTAAAAATGGATCATTTTTCGCCTCATCAATAGCATTCTAATCTTTGAAGATAACTTTGTAGCTCGTAGTCTTTTGATTCTTCATAGTCGTGACCTTTGTACATTTAGCAGCAGACTCTAGATGACTTGTTCAATGCGTTGTATGATCTTTGGCCAATACTTCGTGTTCATCATCCAAATTAGTGTTAGAAAGTCATCTTTGAGTAGTAAAAATCTCCATGAGATTTGAACATCTTTGTGTTGGCATGCTCACACTTTTCAGGATCATGAACTTCTGTATCAGAGTTGTGGAAGCATATATGTGGCCCAATCTATGATCATGATTTCTTAGATTGTGATGTAGAAGTGTGAGCATGTGGTGATGGATCAGCATCTTTTCAGCAATCAACTGCTACCGTCAGAAATTCCTGCAAGCAAACAGTTAGCAACAAATCATCCGGTACTTATAGGTTTGGAATTAGAGATCGTCAACAGCATAGTGTGAAGATTCCCTCTAACCCTTACCAAGACCGTTCCCAATCGGCAAACCCCCGAAAGGATTTACACGATCTACCTAAGTAGATCAACAATTCGGTGAGTCGCTGGAGATCACTCCACGACTGTAGACCGTGTAACTGCCGCAACCACTACTCATAATCCACAAGAGATTACCGAAGTGACCTGCTTTTAGGGCGGTTTGATGTTGACCCTGGCAGGAATTTCCATTCAATCACTGGGAGTTACATTAGCAACATCCCTCATAAATGTTCTGGCAGATTGCTAAGATCTGCGTAGGACTGATAAGTTTACCACTGGTGTCCTTAATGTTGAACAGACAGGGTAGAAGTAGCACATGTTCCTATGAGATCTTTGTATGCATCTCGAGGCTCTAGACTCAATAAGTGCATTTGGTTTTCCTATGCTGAGATTAGGGAGAGGTCTCCTGCTTTAATATCAACCATCTCTAAGAGATAAGTTGATAGATTACACCGGTTCCCTGTGAGAATGTAACAAGTTCTTTTAAGAGAACTTGAGTGGCTAGAAGGTTTAGTGCAGTGCGTCACTTGGTCCATGACGTCTTGTCTTCAATACCGGTGTTACCTTAGTAAACACCAGTAGCATATGAATTGAACCCGGTTTCTGCCCTAAGTTTGAATAATTGGAGGGCTATTTCTTTTCACCATTTCTCATTTCATTTCTTTTTAATTCGTCAACCCCTTCTTTCTCCATTCTCACATTTCTCCTTTTTTCATAATCATACCTACGGACTTTCTAATACTATCTACTTGGTATTGTCCATGGGTAGATCCCTACGGCTCTGGCGGATCATAGGACGGTTTTCCTAACCTTAGCCACCTTATGTTGCCATAAACCAAATCATTGAAAATTCTCACAACGTGTATAACTTCATGACTATCCTATGTTGCCATAAACCAAATCATTGAAAATTCTCACAACGTGTTTATGATAAGGGAACACATTTAGTTCACACGTTGAGAGTTTTATCATTTTCAAATGCTCCCCCTTGACATGTGCTCATATGTATTGATTTGAAAATTTGCACATGTCGGGAAGAGTTGCACTTTTTGAATTGATCTACCTTAAGTGAACATGACCGGGCATTCGAGACACGCTGACATCACTAGTTAGACTAGCTTGAAGTTATTACCCGGCCCGATCAGATTCACCAAAGGTTTCTCGAAACGGTACATTCTACTCAGACTAGTCCTTTTCGAGACACGCTTACATCACTGGTTAGACCAGCTTGAAGTTATTACCCGTCTAGGACTAGACTTTTTGATGGATCTTAGTTTTATGTTGATATTGTGATTCGGGAGGTCGGTTACAATGGAAGAAGATGAAAGTCATGGTTAGTGAGAGAAAGTAGAGAGTAAAGGGAAACTAGGTGTTTTATTCAATAAGAGAGATGAAAGTGTAAATTACACAAAGTCTCATCCTCCTAGTGAAGTCTAGGAGGGCTTATATAGCCTAACACATAACAACTATTGGAATATTACATAACTAGTCCTTGTGTTTTGGCTAAATAGGATAACTAATGTAATCCTGTAAATGTCGTTCCATTTACGTGTTAGGATGATTCCTAACAATCTTCCCCCAATGGGGCGACATAAGGGATTACTTAAAACATTTTCTACAAGTACAAATACAAATAAAGAAAGGTCTTCATCGGCTCTTCAAGTGCTGAGGATGACTACAGTTGATGCTCTTTGTCTTCATCTTGTACCTCGGCTTGAGAACTTTTTCTTCACTTATAGGAAAAATGATGTAATATGCATGAAATGGATTAACTTCCCCCCAATTCATGTTGCATGTCTTTAGCAGCTTCTCCGTACAGTTCTTTTTGGCGAAGTTTCTGAATCAGCTTCCCCCCATACTAACCACTGACTTCAGCAGATTCGAAACTTTGATGTAGTTATCATGTCTTCTAACTTTTGAAATTTTGAGTACGCAGCGGGATTTGTAGATAACATCGTAAACCACACCAAGAAAATATGACTAGTCACTAATCACAGTTATGCTCAATACGGAAGCTCCGTTCGGGGGTAACATGCAAGAAATCAGCAAGATCTTCTCACATATGCAGGCTACTTCAAACTTTACAACCAGCGAGAGTTGAAACGCTTACACGAAAATCACAAAATTAAACCACTGATCATCTCTGCGGACGTCTCTCCGGTAGTAATAAAATTGTAAGCTCGATCACATGAGTCTATTATGCATCCCTGATGTGCACATTTCTTCCCTCTAATTGCAGATCCTCGTTGAAAATGAGTGTTTTCGCAAAGAAATCAAGAAAAGTCAAAGAAAGCAAAGAACACCCACTCTCTCTTCCCCCACGATGTCTTCGTGGAATCGGAAGCATACACACTATGTTTACGATGGAAACGGAGGCAGCGTAACCCCATATGTCCAATTAACCGATTATGTGTGAAGTATCATAAATAGCCCGTGAGAATAAACTCCTGATAAACATCTCTACTCTTTTATACTCCTCTCAACTAACTCTTTACCGACCCCATTATCATTCTAATGGCTTTTTGTAGTGACTACTGATGGAGAAAACCCAGTATGACGAACTTGAGACTGAAGTAAAATAACCCGAACTTGTAACTTAAACTTGCACTATTGTCTGACTAAGAACCAATACTGAGAATTTCAATACTGGTAGGAAATCATATACCCATCCAACCATCCTTAAATGTATATGAACGTCTCTTGAATTATCCACATCTTTTGGTGACACTTGAGCACTACAACGTAACTCCTTTAAAGTGATAGTTATACACTGTGAGCACAACAACGTAACTCATTACATCAGCTATAACTAGACAACTCAAGTCTTTGTCATTTGTACGGATAAAAGCTCGAACAAGGATCTTGAAGAATCATGCATCCAACCAACCCCGATATCTTCAAGATATTAGGTACACGCACCCGTGATATTCTACTTCAACCTCAAATAAATAATAAAGTATTAACGCCATAGTCACATCTTCTGGTTAAATGCTCAAATCTAGCCTTTTGACTGTTTAAGTGAACTTTGATAATGATTTCCCGATCTTGTCAAATATGTATCTCCCCTTGAAGATTTGTAACAACCAAAATACCATTCTTCTTGCCAACTAAAATGCCAAAGTTAACACCATGTATTAAAATACATTGGATATTAAATTTTTCGGTCCAACACTTAAGCATTTTAGGGTTAAAAAAATGGATAATTAAAATTTCGTCCCATGTTGATTATACGGTTTAGATAATAAACATAATAACATAGACAAGTCCACAATTCCAAGCCCAAATCCAATAATCGGATCCAATAAGATGTAATTGTAATTACAGCCCATTCCGGATCCACTCCATTTGATATATTATTGAAGCCCAAAACCGGTGTAATATAGCCCGATCCAAAAGATACTCGTAATATAACTGGTATAACCCTAAATTCATCCGCCCCTATCTCCTTTATTAGCAGTTAAACACACGGATACAACTATACACACAAACGCATCTCACCTAACAAATCATCTCCAATCCACATCGATTAACTAACCTCACAATCAAACATTATAACCCACAATCGTACCCTAACCTATATCTTCAGTTTTGGCTCTTTGTGAAAGATTTAAACTCGGCATCAATATCTAAAATAGGGTCTCGGGTAAGTGATGAATGTTATTTTCGTTTATGTTTGTCTTACAACGAACCCAAAGAAAGAAGAAAACATGGTTGTTTTATTTATTTTCTTTCTGGTTCGGATATTTATTGAATCTGAGTCTTCAACAATTTGATCGGTGATGATTTTTTAATTCGTGGTTTATACTTTAAACTCTTTTTAAGTTGCTTTGAATACCACGAATTAATGCGCTGAGATCATTAGATATGGGATAGGTAGTCATGGATTTGGTTTAGTTTTGGACTTGTGATGTGAAGCAACTGAAGTCAAAAATGACTGTAGTACTTAGATTTGGTCAACTGTCTTCTTACCTTCTTCATTCTTTTTGGTCACTTTTCGAAAAAAAAAGAAAAAAACGTCAATAGAGTTGTTCGAAAAAAGGTTAATAGACTTAATCGAAAACTGGTCAAAGACTTTTTCGAAAAGTCAAACTGTCAAAAATTTCAAAAATCTTTACAAGATATTCGAAAAACAGGGATGAAGAGTTTCTCGACACTTTTGGGTTTTATTTTTCGAAAAATGACTTTTCGAAAAATCAGGTTTTTATATTTCGAAACTTTCTTTACAAGAATGTCCGATCAGATTTTGGCGATTTTTCCGACCAAAAATTTTCTGAAGTCCATTTTTTGCCAAGTTTCCGATGAGTTTTCCGACCATATTATCTGACCACTTTTTAACCACAAAATTCTTCAACGGGATGGTATAAATAGTCAAAAAAAATGATGTGTTCCATAAAAAACTGTTAACAAGGCTAATAAATGACTACGTAAAAACAGAGATATGAAACTGGTAGGGAAAGGTTGAGACTTTTATGACTATTTTGATACCATGAAGCTGTAAACCAAAGAATATGTAAAGAACAGTATGGTGAAAGGTTAAACAACTTAAAGATAAATATGTAAACATTGAAAAACCCACACGAATAAAAGTTAACAACTTTAAAGATGACATTTTTTTGATAAGATTTGACCACAAAATCAACAAATATGCAACCTTGGCTCTGATGCCACTTGTTAGGTCACCATTTGTGCAAACACAAGTAATAGAATGAAAGAAATGAGATGAGAATGAGAGATGGTTGATTATAACAATATGAGAAATATAATTGCAAGAGTTTACTTAGGATAATGAAATAACCAACAAGTGTAAGAGATACATAAGGCCTCTATATATAGGCAAGGAGCTAGGGCAATACTCCCTCTCCTTTTCTTTCATGTGAGGCATGGGCTTGGAGGCCTTATGGGCCTTTCATAAGCCTTTTACATATTAAACATTAATATTAAAGAAAGTAAATAATAACTAAACATTCTAACGTTTATTACAAATGACCGAGACTTCATAAAATAGTAAAACTTCGTTCCCAACACTTTTCGATTGATGAAAAATGTTGTTTCGTCAATTCATTGGTAAGATTCCGAGTCTCGCTAGCATAAGATGCTAGGATCCTTATAACACAAACCATTTGCTCCCCCTCAATATGTGCATTGATGTTCAAACGAGTTTAGCACATATGGGAGAGGTTTCGTTTAAGTCCAAAAACATCACATTTTAATCAGATTTCATATTTAAATCAAATTTTCTCCCCCGATCAAAAATTTCAAACGAATTGAGATTTGTGATCCCAAGTGATTTAAATAGGCTCAAAGATTTTGGGAGAAAAATGTGGTTAGATTTAAGAATGACTGATTATGAGACGTTACATTTTCTCCCCCTCAATCCTTGAGGGAGCACGTTATGTGTTAGAAATGATGAGTTGATAAACGATTTAGAGGTTAACGAGAAACTCATGAAAATTCATATGCTAACACATAACAATCTCACATAATACACTGTATAGATGCACAATGATCTTGTTTTGATGATATAGAATTTTTTGAAATCATGCTCCCCCTCAATCGATGACGCATTTACAATTTGTCATTTTACACAAAAGATTAATCCTTCAGCATCGATTGAGAGGCAAATGTGAAACAAAATTTCAAGTTTGTTTGATATTCAAAAAAATCATGGTACCACCAAGTTTAGACCAAATACTTTCCCGAAGAATCATTGAAGGGAAAGTATTCGTGATATAAAGAAGACTTCTCTTCTTTTACCAGAAATTGCACTAAAATGTACATCAGATCGGAAAGGCACGAATATGAAGTAATTCATGCCTTTGTTAGGAACAGCCGTCTTTTTGGCGATGATCTTTCCCCAATAATAAGTCCGGGTTGCTGTCTGAAGTAATAGCAAACCATTGTTACTGCTAGAATGTATCCACACCCACATCATGTGTACATTACTACAAGACTAGTTCATAATACGCAAGTTTACAAGATTACATAGTGACAAGACATCAAAAGATAAATCTTACTATTACAGAACATAGTGATGCACAGCTCATATGGTGCGCTCCATAAGCTTGTAGTCACCTTCATAAAGTCTACCACCGACAAAGCATTCCAGACTTCGGAAAATTCTTCTTTCCAACAAGAGTTTTCTGATGGCTTGAAGAAATTGCTTGTTTCTTTGGAACACCTCTGTAGTCCAGAATGCTGTGTACTTCCCATCCTTAGCAATTCTGTACTCTTTTGTCCTCAGATCTAGAGCAGCTTCCACATGTTCGAGCGTTCCATCACTGAAGTAGTGAATCTCTTCAATTCTCATCAGCATTAGAGTGTTGTAACTGTCAGTGAAGATAACAGCTCTAGGAGTCTCTATGACCGTGTAATCTTTCTTGAATTCCATGTCTCTTACTTCCCATCGAGGTCTTGTGAGATTGAGAAGAGTCTGGTAGCTTTCGATACCAAGCTGAAAGTCCTTTACCCTTTGTCTGATAGCTAACCCACGGATCCATTGAGTGACAGCAGAGACGAGAGTTTTTCTTTCAATTGCAGGTAGGTGATTAAGCTTTCCCTATAGATACAGCAAGTAGATATCTTCAAAATCGTTAGGATGTAGATGCTTAAAATCACCTTCTGATATGACATGCTACCAATAGAGAGAACGTCAAAGAACGATCTTAGTCATGTAATTGTATCCACAGGTAAGAAAGATTTCAACCCAGATTACACTCAGAATTCTTTTCTTCGAGTAGGCAGCTTTGGGATCACTAGCTGCAGTGTGTCTTGCAATATAGAACTCACGCTTCTTGAACCACCAGTGGGATATACCAAAGGATGCAGCTATATCATATTTGCACTCTTCATCACTCCACATTTGATCCGGTACCATTTGTTCCAATCCGACATTTGTATAACGGGCAGCCTTCATCTTGGTGATGAACAGTGCGTGTTTATTGCCGGAACGAAGATACTCAAGGTCTTTGTTGAAGAAGAAGTCAGTTTGAAGAGTGAGCCGACCTGGAGATCCTCCTAGAGGAAGTGGTTTCCCTAGATTTTAGTCAATGATATCATCATCGACTTGGTCAGTAAGCATCTTGTGACATTTCTCCATTTGATACTGTAGATGCACTACGTCAGGATGGAAAACTTTGACAATTTCATAAGCTGGTCCTTCCAAGTCCTTTTTGGTGAGTTTGGATAACCCTCGTTTCTTGTAGTACCATTGAATAAATGCACCCATGTCTCTTGTCTGAGCTAGTAGAGAGTTTGCGGGAGGAGGAACATAGTTATCCGCAACATCATTTGCCCAGTTGTTATCAGGGACAGACTGATCCTCGGAGGTGATCATCCACTCTAGTTCAGGGGAAAATGATCTCTATTCAGCTTCGTCGTGTTTCCACCATGTGCTCATAACATCCTCAGTAATGGTTACTGCAGTAGTAGGAGAGCAATCTCTTCTTGTATACGATTTCCACCACTGATCCCGTTTTGGTTTGTGAGGAGCTGTGTTGTCATCATCATCATCTTCATCATCTGTAGACGAAGGGTCTTCATCCGGTAATCCTATGTCATACCCCAAATCATGTTCTACTGAAACTGACGGCTTAGTTCGGGTTTCGGTTGTCGTCCATGCTTCATATGTGACATGTTGGGATGACTTGGGATGGCTGGATTCAGCTGTAGGGTTAGGCTGATCCTTCTGAGAAGATGAATGAGGAGCGTGAGGTAGAGGCAGAGGTTGTCGTGTACCAGCCGCATCAGACCACCCAGGAGTTCCAGCTGATCCTGAAGGTGGTGGAGGAGGAGGTGGTTGAGGAGGTGCCGCTGATGGTGGTTTTGGGGTGTTCACTTTACGTTTCTTTCTTCTCCGTTCTTCAATCAAATCTTTCTCTAACTCCTCGGCGTTGTCAAGCTTCATAGAATGTTCCAGAGACTCATATAACTATTGATGTACCTCATGTGCTTTGTGTTGGTCAGTTTCAAACATTCGTTGATGCAGCATATCTTTCATATAAAAAGTGGACAAGTCTCTAAAATGAGCTGTAAGCGGCGCCTCCATGGCAAATTTCACTGCAGCAGACACTTGTTCGTCAATGGCATCACGCACCAATGAATCGGTGTTGAGGTTTTCAAGCTTAGTAATTCTAGACCCATGATGTTTGATGACTTGGTGTAGGTTGAGTTTTTGGAGATCTTTGAGTACATCCCTGTGCTTGTCAAGCGTGGTCTTGATGTCCTGGTTATCATGAATTGCTTTTTCAGCTATATTAAGGGCCCTTTCAACTCGAGATGTAAGGCTTTCATGAGTGCTTGGCGAAGTGGGAGTATGTGTGGTGGTAGTAACAGTAGCAGTGGTGGTGGTATCTCTTGGTGATGTGGTGGTAGGGATAGGTATGGTCATTGTGGGGATGGCTGACGTTTCTTGCTCGATGGGAACGCTTACCATTGAAATAACTTCAGTCTCATTGCTTGGTTTCGCAGTTTCTTTCCCTTCAGGTTTATCATCGATATCAAGATCCCCATAGGTGAAATCTTGATCTAGTTGCTTGAATGAGGAAAGTGTTCTCGTTGAGGTATCAGGTTCGACGGTCAGCTTTTGTTTGTCAAATTTAAGTTTAAGGTTAACTTGAAAACCTGGATAAATGGATGCCACAAAATCATCTTGCAGGGAAGAGTGGGGTTCAGCAGTATGTACTAATTCCAGTGACGGTGAATCCCTAAAGAGCTTTTCCAGAGTTGCGTCAGTGGTGGTAGTGACGGGAGCCTTTTCTTCATTCTTATAAGCCTGTAAGTCAGACTCTAAGTCACTGGATTCAATGAAGAGCTCTTGGCTTTGTGGCTGCTCTTGTGTGTCTTCAGAAGATCCCACGTTAGGCATAGATGATTCTGGGGATCATTTCTTGAATATGTACTGAAGATCTGTTGATTTTGAGGTAGGTGATGAGATGTGGAGAAGTGTATGTGCAGCTTGTTCCTTAGTTGTCGCCCCCTTACCCTTTCCATCAGTCTCCTGTAATTGCTTCAGCTTCCCAGGCTCAGGTTCTTTGATGCTGACCCCTGTCATTGGATGACTAGACTGTGTCATGCCAGGTTTGAGACTTTCTTCCATGGCCTTCTGGATGTCAGCTGCTTCTGCTGGTGTCAGTATCTCATGTGGATTGGCATCAGCATCTGTAGCTTGTGCTTTCTTGCTTCTCTTGGACCCGAGTTTACTGGTAATTTTGCTTCTTTTGTGTTTCTTAGTGCCACTTGATGTCACCTCAGTAGTTTTAACTTCTTTGCATTTCTTTGATGTTGGTTTGGTTGACTTAGTTGTTGTGGACGTGTCGTTGTTCAGATAATTCCTATAGTTGGGTGCTTCATGAATATTATTGGAGATAAGGGCATCGGGAATATCCATTCCAAATATTTCTTGATCCGTACCCTTAGCAACAAACTTGAGATTTCCCACACAGTGTTCATCGGATGCCAAGTGAACAGAGGACCCGGATCTAGGGTGTATGTTATGGGCTTGTTGAAGATGAAGTATCATGAGCTTAGTAAATCTCACACTGGGAATAAGAGTCTTGGACTTCCACTTTTTGCTTTCTTTGTGAGTCTCCAGCTTCATCTTGTCTTCTAAGAACGTGTTAATTGAGTGAGCGAATTCTTCCCAGATTCGTTCAGCAAAGTCAATATTTTTCCCTTTAACTATACCCCACAGAATCTGTAGTGCAGGAGCCCAAAGTCTCTCATGTCCAGATGTCTTCCCAGTGAGACATAAGTTGACAAGTGTGATGAGCACCCTCCAGGGTTGGTACATTTCATTTGTGGACATAGAAGATAGAGTGGTGACCTCCTTAGGATACCCAAGATCACTAACAAACTTTAATAGGGCATCAGGATTTGGTGGGGATGAGAATGGTTTGTCAGGAAGAATTGGGTTGATCTGGAGTGCATTCCTAAGTGTTTCTTTAGAGATATCAAACCATTGTTCGTCGAGTTGATACCGGTATGTGTTGTTGTCCTTGTTATAGGTCATGGTGTTCCAAAATTGTTAGATGTAAATAGACGGAATTGATGATGAAACT
This sequence comes from Artemisia argyi, assembly GCA_030686995.1. Classification (NCBI taxonomy): domain Eukaryota; kingdom Viridiplantae; phylum Streptophyta; class Magnoliopsida; order Asterales; family Asteraceae; genus Artemisia; species Artemisia argyi. The sequence continues at coordinate 110,630,238 of CM060687.1, forward strand.
GTGAAAGCCCTGAAGAATGAGGTGTTTCTCAAAATGTCCACAGCAATCTTGTATGTGGGATTATTCTGAGGTTTGTCCGCATCTATGTAAAGATTAATTTTCCCAATGGTGACCCATTCATTGTACGGTAAAATTTCATCATCAGATCGTGTGGGTGGTGGTAATTCAGGTCTTAGTTCAACTGGATCATTAACGTCTGCCATTTAACTACATAATCACAATAACACACCACAATAGGTACACATGTATGGTTAGAGGCTAGTTAGATCCCTAGATTAACATACACGAAAGTGCCATGTATTACACTATGATCATACGAGATTAAAGTAACATGACATACAATAGTAGACTTAAGAGTGATGAAAGCAGACATAAGTACGAGACTGAAATCAATCGAGTCACAAACCACATTTATACCAAGTCGCTAAACTAGCATTTATGTCAACTCGCTATCAGTATAAGTGACAACACGCTAACAGATAAATATTCCAACTCGCTAAACTAGCATTTATGTCAACTCGCTAGTGCATATTTATGTCAACCTCGCTAACCTGGTAATCAGGTTCAACTCGCTAACATACATATACCAACCCTCTAACAAGAGTTTTAATCAACTCGCTAACAAGAGTTTCAATAAACAGGTTCAACTCGCTAACATACATATACCAACCCTCTAACCGGAGTTTAAATCAACTCGCTAACAAGAATTTCAATCAACTAGCTAACAAGAATTTCAATCAACTCGCTAACAAGAGTTTTAATCAACTCGCTGACAAGAAATTCAACAACTTGCCATGATGAATGTTATCAATACGCAACAAGGATTACAACAACTCGCAATCACACATTAATCAACCAGACAATCGATCATATAAACCATAGGATTCACCTAACACATATCATATAACAAACATGCAAAGTTAAGGCAAGTCGCTAAAAAGAAATTGATTAACTCGCTAACAAGAAAGCTCACTTAATTAGTCCGACAAACGATCACAACCATCCCATAGAGTACATAACCTTTATTAAATTACGCCCCCGAAAATATATCACCCTAACATGATCTAATCATAAAAACAATATCCAACCGCACGCAACACATTGGGGGGGGGCAGCATTCGATTACATATATGTCAAAGATAAATTATGAACAAAATACAACAAAACATCAACACAAAACAACACTAACCCTTTATCCTCGAATCAAGGGATCACTCAACCTATAAAGATATACAAACAAGATTTTAGACTAATTGTCACAAATGATATGGAATGACGAGTTAGCTACTGTGACACAAGAGTTAAAACCTGGAAGATTAAAAAGACGAGTGAGGTGGTAGGAGCAGTAGCAGCGGGTCAGAAATTGGTTGGACTAAGTGGTTTTACCAACCCGCTATGTAAAAACAATATATCCTATGCCACTTTAGAGAAATGACAAACCAGCCCCTCTACTTAGCACTTAGAGAAAAATGACAAAGCAATCCCTCTACTTATCCTCATAGAGTTTTGACCAACACGCCATACCAAAACCAATATAATCTTATGTTATCGTATAAGAAGTGACAGAACAGACCCTTTTCCTAATAACATATGACAAATTAATCCCTAGTGAAGAACAAATGAAGTTAGGCACAGTATAAGGAATAAGATACCATACAAAGCATACAACTAGTAAAGACACCACACTAAGTATAACACGAATGCATGGGATTCACTCTCCCCCTCAATCAATGACCAGAGTTCTAGAACCTAGAATGATGGTGGTTGATTGGGACAGATATGAAAGAAAGAAGAACGGGTTACTATCTGAAGAAATTGTAAACCATAATGGCAAGTTTTAAACTTCTGTTAGAACTTCATTTAAAGACCCGTGCCATTATTGAATGACATTTCTAGGCCCGTAAATGTTATCAAGGCCAGAAGACTTGCCAAGACAAAAATTTACTTAATTACCAAAGTATGAGTTAACTAATTCTACACGTAACAATATTTATATACAAAGGATATTGGATGAACGAGCGCAGACGTTCATTCATATCTCCATCATTGAAGTCCGAGTCCTGATAGGAAAGTTACCAGGAGTCTTCATGCAACATTCAACACTGTCTGTTCTCTTGAGTCCCAATTACAGGAGAGGGTAGTCTTTTTGGTCGCCAAACTTTCAGTCTCTTTGTAGGAGATCCTGCACGTAAGATAGTAAACTCTGCACCAACATGAAGATTATGCATGTCTTGATATGAGTTAGTGGTATTAGAATCCCGATCTGTGGGGGTGATACAGACAACTTTAGTGTTACCAGTAGACTTCATTGGTGTCCACTTAAGACCAATCAACTTAAAGACTCTACCCGTAGGGACCCACCTAAGGCAAGTTTTGGAGAGCTTATAATCAGACCTTCCTAGTTCAATGAAAGACTTCCTTTTAAGTTGTGAACTAAGCCTCATCGGAATTTTGATCCTAAGTGATGCAGTCCTAGCCACAGTTGGGATACCTACAGTCACTGTATAGTCTTTCTTGGTGAGGTTTTTGAGAGACGGCACAACCTTATGATGACATTGCGAAGTGACTGGTTTTGATAAGTCCTATTTCACATCCACTTGGGGAGCACACCTTGATTTAGAAAACATTGGTTGATTCGTTCTAAAAGCGGATAGTTGTCTAGCGGCCCTAGGTTTTCTTTGTGGCAGGGACGGAGGTGCTCCCAAGATAGAAGGTTTATCAAACTTAGTGTTCACATCTTTCCTGGCCAATTTAAATAATTCATTCTTAAATGTCGTGATCTCGAAGTCTTTATCTTGAAGTTTAGTTTTGAACTCATCATTATGTGCAATCAAAGACTTCGTTTGTTTGGAAATTCTTGATCTCTCTTCTTTGATAAATTCATTTAGGGTTTTTCTGTGTCTTTTCAAAGTTTCATTTTCATTATGCAACAGAGTTACCTTGTGCACTAATTCAGTAATGGTTGTAGAGTCAGTGTGGTTATCATGTGTGGCTTTGGCCTTAAGGCTAATATGCATATCATTCATCTCATTAATATGGTGTTTAAGACGGTTGATTGTCAAGTCTTTGGTTTCAATTTGAGCTTTTAACTCATTAATAATGAAATATTCGCGGAGCTCAGGAAGTTCTGAGTTCTTACATGGTTGGTTGATTAGAAACTGTTCTTCATTATGTTGCATTGCAATTTCAAGTGAAATGCAGTACCTTTCCAATTGAGAAAATCTGTTAGAAACTTCTTTGAAAATGTGCATATCAACCATTTCATTTATTTGTTTGAAACAAAAGGATCTAACACATCACCATTTGTAGCATCCTGGTCACATTTCTCCCAAATACGATTCATGTAGATTGAATTAGACATGACATCACTATCAGTCTTTTCAAATGGACATGAATCATAGATGGGTAAATCCTGATCAGGATGCTTGTCATATATCGAAACATGAACCTATGGAGATTGGTGTTGCCTTATGACATGTTGGTGTGACGTATCCACCTCATGTGTAGAGAATCCTATAGAAGATTCATTAGTAGTCCTTTCAGCAGCGACAGCGATACTTGTATGTTGGATATGTCCACGTTCCTTAATGAACTCCTTAACATTCCAGTGATCTTGAGTAAAGTGACTCTGAAGGCATCCACCTCGAATCCAGTATGATCGGCAAACCGTTTACTCGTCATATGAGATTCATAATCATACTCCATTTTGAATCTTGAGTCAATGAATGCTTGGAGTTGTTTGAGAATCACCCCATATGCTGCAGTACAGTAGTTTTCAGAGAAATCTGCCCTGTCCATTTGTTGTTGCAGCTGATCCAAGTACAGGGTCATTGTGACGGTGAATGACTCAATGTCATGTCCAAAGAGTGTCCCGAATGCACGTCTATATCCTCCAGAGTAGCCTGATTGTTCAAAAAGTCTTTTAATGTGGGTGTGAACTAGCTTGAAGCATTCGGCACAGCTTTCTGATATTTGTGGTAGCCCAGTTGAGTTTAGAACATCGTTTGATTGATTGCTTGCCATGTTGAGGTTTGCTGTATAGGTGATTGAGAAGCTCAACTCGCTGTGGTATCAACTCGCTAAATAATACAACACAATGAAATGGCAAATCGCTAGACGTAGTAACTCGCTAATACTCAACTCTCTAATGAACCAGATCAACTTGATGATAAGAATCAACTCGCCAAAGGAAACAGATCAACTCGCCAAGCTGATCAACCCTCTGACCCCACCAAGTCGCTAGACTTAGTAACTAGCAAAACAGATCAAACTGCTGGTGGACTAACTCGCTGAAACGCATCAACTCGCTGGAACATATCAGCTCGCTAAGGCTAATCAAGTCGCTAAGCAGATCAACTCTCTGACCCCAACAACTTGCTAGATTTAGCAACTCGCTAAACTCAGAGAACTCAACTCGCTGGAATGGCAGGACAAAAACGTCACTATCTAGTGATTTGGCTTTATATCCCGTAATAGCAAAACGCCAAATCGCTGCCCCAACTCGCTAAACAAATCTGCCAACCCTGTACTAAGAATTGCCAACTTGCTGAAAAGAAATAAGCCACAAAATTCTACAAAGTCCACAAAAAATGATGAAATGACTAAACCAACAGCAATACAAGATGTGTACAACACTTTTAAGCAAGAAAGTACAAGAAAAACACCACTAGGTACACCTAGCGAGATCAAACTATTGAGAAAAACCAAAAACCAAATTCAAACCAACCAAAGAACACAAACCAAGTTATAAATCCGAGCATACCATGAATCCTAGGATAGAACCATGGCTCTTGATACCAATTGTAATATACTCTAATGTGTGAACATGTATGGAAATGTGTTTAGGATGATTAAATGTATGGAAATCTAGGTAGAAGTTAGAGAGAGAAAGAGAAGAAGTTGGGAGCCTTATGAGAGAAAACTTGTGATATGTTAGATTGCAAATGAAGGTCCAAGCCTCTCCACTAGTGGAGAGGGGTATTTATACAAGGAAGTGAAATGCCCCTTAAAAAGGGCTGTGGATCGAGTTGACAATGGGTAAAGACCCGAACCGACTCCACAAATACTAACTAATACTAAACTACTTACTAACTAATAAGATAAATACTACGAGCTACAATATGCTAAATTATATTCGGGGTGACCGAGTCTTTATATGAATAAACGTATTCCTAACAAAACAACAAAGTCTCAAATCATGCGGGAAATTTCACTTGACGGCGTCACATGTTGCTAGTGACGGTGTCATGACTTGACAAAGAAGTGGATAAATCAATTACACGTGACGCACCAGAATGTTTTCTGAAGGGATCGTCATGGCGTCACGTTATAAGTTGTCAAGGCCATCATGAGTAATTGCAAAGAGAGACGGCCCAGAGTCTATAAAGAGTGACGGCGTCAGAAGTGGATCTAGGCAATACGAGTTTATTTTGGCGGCGAGTTGACGGCGTCACACCTATCTCTTGACTCCGTCAGGATATAAAATCTATATATAGTTTTCTAGTTTTCATTCATGGTGTGCAACTTTGAAGGGAGTAAACCCTAGACTAAATTTATAGCTATTTTAAGGGTATCAACCCTTTATTTCTTCCATGCTTAATTGAAGATAAGTCTTTCATCAAATCATTCAATATGTCTATGTGTTGTTTGATTATATCTTACGCTTGTCTTCTCTTAAACATGCTAGGCTAGGTTTTCTTTGTGTTTGCTTAGATGTAATGAAACTTAGATATTGATTATGGGTTGGTTGTTTGTGTATAATTGTTATGGATGAATGAATTCGATGTTAGGCTTAAGAAAACTGGCAGACTTCCAATGGGTAACTTGCTTGAACGTCTTAAGAAACATGATCGGAGGTGTACTACGATATTTTGGTTGTATTTAATGCGTAGGTAACTACTAATGAGGCCATGTTAGGAGCTAGTAGTCGGCTCGACATAGGAAGAGGTAGAAGCTTATAGACTTAGGGAAGATCGTACACGGCCCTACGAATGGTAATAAGGAATATAACCCATCATCCATGCAATTGTAACAAACTAATTAACCTGTAAAAGATAGCTAGGGAGTAGTGAAATCTAAGTAAACACATTTTCTCTTATTATTGTTTACACCACAAATTAGTTTGAGTTTAGTTTATTTTATTTTGATTGCATCTTTAGTTATTTGGGTTAGTTGATTAGCAACTAATTCCGCCTACTCCTTCCAAAACCGAGATTTTACTTGCTTTCATTTAAAATATAAAAATACAAAAAGAATCATTGATGATGCGAAAAATGAACCACTTTTAGGGGGTCATTTAAGCCCGGAATTAAATTTATTTGATCAAATATCACCCTAAATCGTTCCTTTTGTGATTTAGGTACTTTGGGAGTGAAATCTGGGAAAGGAAGCAATTCAGACATTTTTGGAGCATAAAAGTGAAGAAAACATCAAAGACTTAATTTTCCATGCTGAGAACAGTACCTGACGGCGTCAAGAGGAAGACCCTTACGGCGTCAAGAGTAAAAGTGGTGACGACCCAGTGCAAACCTGACGGCGTCACAAGAAGGGCGTCAAGAGTATTTTTGGTGACGACCTGCATAAGGGGAATACATGACGGCGTCAGATCCAGATCTAGGCAGTCCGAGGAACTATTTGGCGGCGAGATGACGGCGTCAGACATTTGTTCTTGACGCCGTCACCAATCAAACTCTATATATAGTTTTCTATTTTTCATTCATAAGGAGAGGAACTTGTGTGGAGAAACTAGGGCCGAACTTTGTAAACCCTAGGTCATATTTTACAGTACTTTCAAGGGTTTTCACCCCTTGAATCCTTTCATGTGCTATTAATATAAGTCTTCTCTTAATTCAAACAATATGTCTATGTGTTGGTTGATTATATCTTTTACTTGTCTTGATTTCAACATGCTAGGCTAGATCTATCTTGTGTTTGCTTAGATCTAATGAAACCTAGATGTTAATTATGTGTTGATTACTTGTTTATGGTTGTATTGGATGAATGATTTCAATGTTAGACTTAAGAAAACTGGCAGATCTCCATTGTGTAACATGCTTGATCGTCTTAGGAAACATGAACCGATGTGTACTAGGTTTTATTGGTTGTATTTAATGCATGAGTAAATTCTAATGATCCCATGTTAGGAGCTTCTTAGCCGGCTCGACATAGGAGTGAAGTAAGCGCTCTTAGGATTGGGGAAGCAAGTACGCCACCCCATGAATGGTATTAAGGAATACAATCCGTCGTCCACGCAACTATAACAAGTAATTAACGTGTAAAAGATATCTAGGGAGTAGTGAAATCTAAGTAAACACATTTCTCCCACATATTGCTCACAACTTTAGTTTAATTTAGTTTATTTTCATTTTTAGTATTTTATTTTGATTGCATCTTTAGTATTGGGTTAGTTGACTAGCAACTAATTCCGCCAAACTCCTTCAAAACCCGAGATTTTTAATTGCTTTCATAAAAATATAAAAATACAAAAAGAATCATCCCTCATCTCTAGACATAGTCTTTAGGTTTTCTAATCCTAGCGACACTATTCCTAGCTGAACGATCAAGCCCCCAGTACTTGTCATTATACTATACTACATCGATCAGGTACACTGCCTGGTGGGGGTTGTATGCTTCTCGAGATCCCTCGAGAGGTAAAGCCTGGTGCAATCCCTACGCATCACATTTTTGGCGCCGCAGCCCGGGGAATAGTTGTTGTCTAGGTTAGAATCTCTTTTTATTAGGTCTACTTGCTAGATTTCTTTCTAGTAAGATTTTATTTTTATTTTTAGGATCTCTTTAGTCTATCTTATTTCTTCGTGTTTTTGTTTGTAACTCTTTACCATCCGCCATTATGGCAACCGACGAATTCTCTAACCTTAGGATCACTAGGAGTCGTAGTTCCACTAGAAACCTTGTCTTGCCTAATGCAGAACCCGATAGAGAAATGCGTAGGTTAAGACGATCTCACTCAACACCTGAACCATCTAGTGTTGCCATCGATTTTGATGCACCCCTTTTTGAAGAAAATTCAGAAAATCACCCTACAACCCCTAGCTCCCAACCCAACAACGAGATGAGTACCCCCGCAACTCCCACTCCTAAGCGCCTTAAGGACTACTCCTCCCCAAACCCTCGTGTCTTCTCAAATGCCATTTTCTACCCAAACGAACACACCAATGAGGTCTTGCATGCAACCGATGTTTGGCTTGTCCAAAGTGTGTGCAAGTTTTGTGGATTAGATGATGATGACCCGATTCAACACGTTAAGGACTTCTTGAAAATAGTAGACACCCTCCATACGGATGGGGCTACTAGAGACACGTCCCGATTACGATTCTTCCCTTTCACCCTCTATGAAAAAGCCCAAGAGTGGTATGATAAACTCCCTTCTGAATCTATTTTCACATGGGAACAACTCATATCCAAGTTCTATGAGAAGTTCTTTCCACCTGGGAAAACTTCAGCGTTTAGAGATAGGATTCTCCGCTTCCGAAAAGGGAAGGACGAACCCATCCATAAATCGTGGATTAGATTCAAGGATTTAATAAGACAAGTTCCCCATCATGGCATCGAACTTTGGCTTTTGGTCCAAATCTTCTACGACAATGTCTCCTCAAATGATCGGAACGGAATCAATAATTCTAGAAAAGGGAGATTAGCCAATCTTAGTGCCGAAGAAGGATGGGATAGGATTGAGGAATATGCTCATGACCAGGATGACACTTGGGATGAACCTGAGTCAACTGTCAGCATGTCCGAAATCACTTCAACATCTTCGAATCGATTAAGAAAAATTCACAAAAGAATGGAGTACCTAGCTGGGTCGCAGTTACCTTAACAACTTTCAAATCCTTACTTGATCTGCGACTACTGTGGGGGCCCGCATGAGGTAGAGGAATGCGGAGGAGAACCCACGACTGAACATGCGTGCTTGTCAGGAGGTTACATCTATACTGACCCCTCCCTTTTGCTTTTTTACCAAAATGACGATTACACCCTCTGGGGAAATCTGGTAAAAACAAAAGAAGGAGAGGAAGGTCCTGAATTCGAAATCAGGAGCACTTTTGAAGATGACCTTGGTCACTTCACTCAAGAAAAAGGCTTACAATTAAAAGGTCTTAATGAACTTGTTGATGAACAGCAGAATCACATTGGAGAATGGTTCAACAAGCTTAACTCCGCCCTCGGTAACCTTGAAATGCCATCAGTAAGCCAAAAAGACCCCATGCTCACGATAACCACTCAAGCTGAAACAAAAACCAAGGACCCCCCTTACCCAAGCTCGCCCCCCATCACTCTCGATCCAAACAAGCCTCGCGAAGAGGAGAATGATGTGAGCAATGAGGCTCCCAATCAACCCTCCTTGGCGACCCCTTCACCATCAACCCCACCTAACCAACCTGTGAGAATCCCATTCCCATCCCGATTAAAAAACCAGAAAACTAAGAATGATAATAAAAAATTCCTGTCATATCTAAAAGACTCAGTAGTCACCATACCCCTCCTTGATGCTTGTTATCACATGCCGAAGTATAGCGCAAACTTTAAAAAATTACTCGCTAACCGAAAGAAACTCGAGGGTCTTGTGACCCTGGGGGAAGAATGTTCGGTGGTGACCCATCGAGGGCTGCCAAAAAAGGTAGACGATCCAGGCAGCTTCACCTTGCCTTGCTTCATAGGGTCTCTATCAATAAAGAATGCTCTTGCCGATTTGGGGGCGAGTATCAACCTCATGCCTCACTCCATGTTCCTTAAACTATGATACTCTGGATTAAAGCCTACTCGTATGAACATCCAACTAGCCGATAGGTCAGTCAAATACCCCGTGGGGATATGCGAGAATGTGCTAGTCAAAGTTGGGAAATTCAAATTCGCGGTCGACTTTGTAATCTTAGTGATGGAGGAGGATGACTTGGTACCCATCATCTTAGGGAGACCATTTCATGCTACCGCTCGTACAGTCATTGATGTTCATGATGGCAAGTTAACCTTAAGCGTAGGAACCGATAGCATAACCTTCGACATTAAGGACATTATGGATCTCTCTCTCGAAGCAGCCAACCGACTCTATTTCATTGGAGAGGTCGAAGAACTCACTGATGTCATTGATAGCTGTGTTGATGAACAAATCGAGGAAGGCTGGTTACGGGATGAGAGTTTTCTCATTTTGTTAGAGGTGGAAAAGATGGAAGATGTTGGTGCAGTCTCCTTCTACCCTAGGCAAGAGGCCACGGAGCATCTCGAACTCCGAAAACCCGAAAACAAGCTTAAACCTTCTATTATCGAACCTCCTGAGCTAGATCTTAAGGAACTTCCTAACCATTTAGAGTATGCCTTCCTTCAGGGAGAGGACCAACTGCCGGTAATCATAAACTCTTCCCTCGAACACGAATAGAAAGGTAAACTCTTAGAGGTCCTAAAGAAATATAAGGGAGTGCTTGCATGGAGTGTAGCCGACATTAAGGGGATTGACTCAACTTTTTGCACGCATAAGATTCTCATGGAAGAAGATTATAAACCTACCGTGCAACCCCAGAGGCGGGTGAACCCCAACATTAAGGAAGTTGTAAAGAAAGAAGTCATAAAACTTCTGGATGCAAGATTGATCTACCCAATCTCGGACAGCCCATGGGTTAGTCCTGTACAGGTTGTACCTAAGAAGGGTGGAATGACTGTAGTTAAGAATGACAAGGGTGAGATAGTATCCCAAAGAACAGTTACCGGATGGCGGGTATGCATCGATTATAGAAAGCTCAATGATGCCACAAGGAAAGATCACTTTCCCTTACCATTCATTGACCAAATGTTAGAGAGATTGTCTGGGCACGAGTACTATTGTTTCTTGGATGGATTCTCAGGGTATTTTCAAATTCCCATAGCACCTGAGGACCAAGAAAAGACCACGTTTACTTGCCCTTATGGAACGTTCGCCTACAAAAGAATGCCTTTTGGGCTATGTAATGCCCCCGCCACTTTTCAACGATGCATGACCGCAATCTTTCACGAACTTGTGGAAGACAGCATGGAAGTTTTCATGGATGACTTTTCAGTCTTCGGGAACTCCTTCAACCGCTGTCTTGCTAATCTAGAAAAAATGCTTAGACGCTGTGAGGAAACCAACTTGGTGTTAAACTGGGAAAAGTGTCATTTCATGGTGAAAGAAGGGATTGTGTTTGGGCATAAGATCTCTGGGAATGGGATAGAGGTGGACCAAGCTAAAGTTGAAGCTACATCTAAGTTACCATATCCCACGACTGTTAAAGCAATACGCAGCTTCTTGGGGCACGCCGAGTTTTATCGGAGATTCATCAAAGGCTTCTCCAAAATAGCTCGGCCAATGACTCAATTGCTAATGAAGGATGCTCCTTTCGATTTCTCCCAAGAATGCAAGGATGCATTCGACCTCTTAAAAAAGGAGCTCACACAAGCTTCAATAATGATTACACCCAACTGGGAGTTACCGTTTGAAATCATGTGTGACTCTAGCGATTTCGCTGTCGGGGCTGTATTGGGCCAAGGGCGTGACAAGCTATTCCAACCTATTTACTACGCTAGCAAAACCATGAATCCCGCTCAAGAGAATTACTCTACCACCGAAAAAGAATTGTTAGCTGTAGTGTTCGCATTCGACAAATTCCGGCAATATCTTGTCCTTTCAAAGACAGTCGTTTTCACTGATCACTCGGCTCTTCGATATCTTTTTGTTAAGCAGGATGCTAAGCCACGACTAATTCAGTGGATCTTGTTGTTACAAGAATTTGATGTTGAGATTCGTGATAAGAGGGGGGCAGAAAATTTGGCCGCAGATCATCTATCTCGTCTTGAAAACCCCTTGGATGAGCACGATAGAAGTGAGATTCGGGATTCATTTCCTGATGAATATGTCATGTCAATGACTGATTCAAAGCTTTGGTACGCCGATTTTGCCAATTATCTCGCAAGCAGACTCGTTCCAGAACACTTGACTAGGTACGAAAGAAAAAAGTTCTTTTCTCAATTAAAATACTACTTCTGGGATGAACCATTTTTATTCCGAAGGTGTCCTGACCAAATAATAAGATGTTGTGTTTCGGAAAGCGAGGCTGTAAAGATTATGAGGGAATGTCACTCTGGTCCCTCTGGAGGGCATCATGGGATAAGCACCACCGCTCGAAAGATTTTCGACGCAGGATTCTATTGGCCCACAATTTTCCGTAATGTCAAAGAAATGGTACAGGCATGCGATGCATGTCAACGGGCCGGGAACTTATCACATAGGGATGAAGCACCTCAAAATTTTATACAACTATGTGAAGTCTTCGATGTCTGGGGAATTGACTTCATGGGACCCTTTCCATCTTTAGGGGGAATGAATACATTTTAGTTGCCATCGATTATGTTTCAAAATGGGTAGAGGCATAAGCCCTTAGGACAACGATGCCAGGGTGGTTATTCATTTCCAGAAAAAGCTTTTCGTTAGATTCGGGATTCCTAAAGCCCTCATCAGTGATAGGGGAACCCACTTCTGCAATGCGCAAATGGAAAAGGTCATGAGGAGGTATGGGGTGTCCCATCGATTTTCCATCGCCTATCATCCACAAACCAATGGCCAGGTCGAAAATACAAACAGAGCTATTAAAAGAATACTAGAAAAAATGGTTAGTCAAAATAGCAAAGACTGGTCATTTAAACTCGACGAGGCCTTATGGGCATTCCGAACTGCCTATAAGACACCTATTGGAACGACCCCATTTCGCATGGTGTATGGTAAAGCATGTCACTTGCCAGTAGAATTAGAACATAAGGCTTATTGGGCACTTAAGGCATGTAACTTAGATTATACAATTGCCGGAACCAATAGGTTCTTGCAATTGCACGAGCTTGATGAGCTTAGATTAGAAGCCTATGAGTCTTCAATTACATATAAAGAGAGGGCAAAAAGATGGTATGATCAAAGAATTAAGAAACTCAAGGAATTTTTAGAAGGGGACAAAGTCTTATTGTACAACTCTCGGTTAAGATTATTTCCAGGGAAACTCAAGTCTAGATGGTATGGACCATTTACGGTGAAAAGTTCCTCTAAAACTGGAGCCGTTGTGTTGTTAGACGATGAAGGTAGAGAATTTACTGTTAACATACAACGTGTAAAACATTATCAAGAAAATAATAATGAAATGATTAGTGAGGAGGATGTAACATTTGATGATGAGGTCACGTAGTAACCCATGACCTTGAGTCTAGCTACAAGACTCGTAAATAAAGAAAAGCGCTTCTTGGGAGGCAACCCATGTTTTGTGTGATTTTTATTTTGTTTGTTTGTTATTTGCTTCCGTATGCATGCTTTATTTTTATTATTGGTAGATCATGTTTCAAAACTAAATAGTGGAAATACTTTACTTTGTTGTTTGGCCTAGTCTTAACTTCACCCAAAGGTATTTTTGCAAAAGATAAATGTAAGGGGAAACCCCAAACATGTTTTTAGAGAAACAAAACCGATCATGATTCTCCACAATATTAAGTGAACATGTATATTCGTATTTTTTAAAGTCAAATGCTTGTATCGAGTCATAATGATGTTTTGCAGGATTTTCCAGAAAGTAGGACCAAGTTTTTCTAGAAATTTTCCGGAAACTTAACATAAGAATTTCTGCAGGTCACTTCTGACGGCGTCACGAGTTTACTCTTGACGACGTCACATGTAAAAATCTGAAAACTTTACCAGTTTTGTTTTTCTAACGGAGTCTTAAAGTTTTTGTTGAATTATTAGTTTTATAATCTCCAAGAAATCTGCAAACATCATTCCACAAGCATTATATCTTATTTTGTTTTCTAGGATTTATAAGCATATGTAGATTGCCGCCGATTTTATGCGAGGTTGCCTTGTCTGTTTTCTCAGGATTTATAGGTTATGTATGACAAGAAGATGATTATTATTCTGGAAGGGAAGCTTTGATTGTTTAGTTTCTTGGAGGAAGATCTAACCTGGCCACCTTATTATCCATACCGAGCGAATCAGGGGAGTATTTGATTTCATTCGTTTTACTTATTTCACTTTTACATTCTTTACTTGAACATTGGGGACAATGTTCATCCTAAGTGTAAGGGGATGGTAAAAGGATGATACCTTACAGACACACTTTCGCTTGAGTTTGTTTGTTTGATGGTAGATGTGTAATAAAACTATGAGAAATACTTGTTAGTGCAATTTTAACACCAAATTTAAAATTTTTTATAACATTTAGGAGTGAAACTTTAGCCATAGCAAGCGTCTCATGGATAGGAGATTGTATGACTAGCACAAAACCGTATCATTCAGAAAAATTTTCCACCCAAATATGTGAGGTTCGCCTTTAGATTTGATAGGAAAAGCATTTACTATTAGTGCTTATGAGTGTACCGGTAGCATTTAGATTCTAGAACTTGCGTTAGTGATGCATCCCGAGACCGCTAGTGAGACTACATTCGTGTAGTAGGATTTACTACATGATAAGAGGCATTAGGATCACCCTTGTATTAAACCCGTATCATAATTACTTGACCATTTAAGTCATATTACTTGGCTAGTTAAGTCAATTAATTTTTCCCACACCCTTAGCGTTGTACTCATTTTTAGTACACGAAACCCCTAGTACACCCCTCCGAGCCTATCTTTTCGTTTCTAACTTTAAGCATCTTACTTAAAGGAAGAATTTGTTACACCCCACTTAAATGTACACCCAAATCGCCTTAGCCTTCCGTGTATGCACTCATCTTTAGTGCATTATTGTTATGTGTTAAACCCTAAGTTAATTATCTAATTGATTACATGGTTGCTAAGTCGAGTCATATCCTTGTACATATTGTTTTGGGACGATTGGGACTCATGGGTAAAGCGCTTATTTTATGGAGTAATGGGGAAGAACATCATTTATTATCCCCATATGTACGTTAATCTTAAAAGTACTCCAAGTGTTTTGATTATCTTAATTCGAGTCATTAGATTAGTTTATTGTAAAGTATGTAAAGATTCAAGTGTAAGGGGAATGTTCATCCCCTATGATGTATTATTTTGGATGGTAGGGTAAGAGTGTATGCAAAAAAAAATAAATAAATAAATAAAAAATAAAAAAAAAATCGAAAAAACAAGAAAAAGAAAAGAAAAAAATAGAAAAAAAAAAAAAAAAACATACGGACTACCATCCCTTTTCATTCTATGTTTATTTTATGTTTTTGTTATTTTTCATTTATTAGCTTAAGTCGAGTCTAGTCTTGGCTTAGCAATGCCATATTGTACATGTAATTAACCAAGATTGTTAACTCGCCACCAGTAAAGACTGCCTATATCCAACAAAACCGTGTATTTCATATCCCTACACCTAACGTTACAACCCTTTAAAAGACCTCTTTGATAGTTTATCCTAGGTGCTTACGCCATGTGGTGGATGTTTGATCCTTTCCCAAGCCTATGGTAATCTATTTTGCTATGACAGGTAGTGAGAGATGTTTTCCATTTCCATATTGTGATATTACTTTATTACACCCGAGAGATATGAGTATCTAAACACTATTTGTGAGGTGCTAGTGTATGGCCTCCGTGCTTGTCTTTGGTCTTTAGTGGAATGATTATTTGTTGTAATTACTTTTATATTAGTGTTAAATGACCCCTAAATTGTATTTTGATTAGAATAAAAGCGCATTTGCTTGAGGACAAGCAAATCTCAAGTGTAAGGGTATCTGATGAGGCGAAAAATGAACCACTTTTAGGGGGTCATTTAAGCTCGGAATTGAATTAATTTGATCAAATATCACCCTAAATCGTTACTTTTGTGATTTTAGGTACTTTGGGAGTGAGATCTGGAAAATGAAGCAATTCGGATGTTTTTGGAGCATAAAAGACACGAAAACGCCAAAGACTTAATTTTCCATGCTGAGAACAGTACCTGACGGCGTCAAGAGGAAGACCCTGACGGCGTCAAGAGTAAAAGTGGTGACGACCCAGTGCAAACCTGACGGCGTCACAAGAAGGGCGTCAAGAGCATTTTTGGTGACGGCCTGCATAAGGAGAATACATGACGGTGTCAGATCCAGATCTAGGCAGTCCGAGGAACTATTTGGCGGCAAGATGATGGCGTCAGACATTTGTTCTTGACACCGTCACCTATCAAACTCTATATATAGTTTTCTATTTTTCATTCATAAGGAGAGGAACTTGTGTGGAGAAACTAGGGCCGAACTTTGTAAACCCTAGGTCATATTTTACAGTACTTTCAAGGGTTTTCACCCCTTGAATCCTTTCATGTGCTATTAAGATAAGTCTTCTCTTAATTTAATCAATATGTCTATGTTATGGTTGATTATATCTTTTACTTGTCTTGATTTCAACATGCTAGGGTAGATCTATCTTGTGTTTGCTTAGATCTAATGAAACCTAGATGTTAATTATGTGTTGATTACTTGTTTATGGTTGTATTGGATGAATGATTTCAATGTTAGGCTTAAGAAAACTGGCAGATCTCCATTGTGTAACATGCATGAACGTCTTAGGAAACATGAACCGATGTGTACTAGGTTTTATTGGTTGTATTTAATGCATGAGTAAATTCTAATGATCCCATGTTATGAGCTTCTTAGCCGGCTCGACATAGGAGTGAAGTAGGTGCTCATAGAATTGGGGAAGTAAGTACGCCACCCCATGAATGGTATTAAGGAATACAATCCGTCATCCACGCAACTATAACAAGTAATTAACGTGTAAAAGATATCTAGGGAGTAGTGAAATCAAAGTAAACACATTTCTCCCACATATTGCTCACAACTTTAGTTTAATTTAGTTTATTTTCATTTTTAGTATTTTATTTTGATTGCATCTTTAGTATTGGGTTAGTTGACTAGCAACTAATTCTGCCAAACTCCTTCAAAACCCGAGATTTTTAATTGCTTTCATAAGAATATAAAAATACAAAAAGAATCATCCCTCATCTACCTAGTCTTTAGGTTTTCTAATCCTAGCGACACTATTCCTAGCTGAACGATCAATCCCCCGGTACTTGTCATTATACTATACTACATCGATCAGGTACACTGCCTGGTGGGGGTTGTAAGCTTCTCGAGATCCTTCGAGAGGTAAAGCCTGGTGCAATCCCTACGCATCAATCATCCCTCACCTCTAGACCTAGTTTTAGTGAGTTTTAACCCTAGCGAACACTATTCTTTGAGTTGAACGATCAATCCCCCGGTACTTGTCACTATACTATACTACAACGAACAGGTACACTGCCTGGTTGGGATTGCATGCTTCTCAAGATCCCTTGAGATGTAAAACCTTTTGCAAGGGCGCAATTCCACGCATATCACTCCTAAACCTTCAATCCAAGTGAACAAAATCACTTCTTCATGCGAATTATGTAGTGGTCCTTACGACACTCGTGATTGCATGGAACTCTATGAACAAGCTTTTGCGGATTACGCATCCTCGTGTACTGACGAAGCGGGAGACAAGTGGTACACTTTCAAACCTGAGCCAAACCCTTATGGTGATTCATGCAACCCCTCTTGGAAAAATCACCCAAACCTTAGGTGGAAACAAAGCTAAAACGCACCCTAAAACAATTCTTCCACTCCACCTAATCGTTACCAATCAAACGGTCCACCCCCTAACCGTACTTTCAACAACAATCCTTCCAACAACTATGGTAGTACCAATAATCTTAAAGGGTTAATGTATAAATTTATGGCATCTCAAGAAGCTCGTATAGCTAAGTTTGAATCTGAATTCAATCAACAACAAATAGAGATGACCAATAAAATTGACAACTTATTAAAAGCTATTAACAACCAAGTATTGACCACTCGAAATAAGGGCACTAGGAACACTAATAGTGGAACCCAAATTAAGGATCCCTCGTCATCCAAGAATGTCCACTTTGTTAATGTTGTCACTATTAAGCCTGTAGAACCGTAAAGGGGGGGGGGGGGTGAATACGGTTTCTTAGGCTTTTTGAATGTTTAAAAAACTTTAAGCCGTAAGAGTCACTAAGTGGTTGTACAATAATTCAACAACCACAAACACAACCAAAGTATATAAAGCAAGTAAAGAGACACCATGATATATACTGGTTTGGGATGGGAAGTTTATACCATCCGTACGTCCAGTTGCGAACCCACGACACGATACTATTCACTAGTATAATCCTTTCGGTGGACTACAAACCGTTACAATTCATTCCACCGATATTCACCAATATCGATGCTCACAAAGAAGGAGTTACTCCTACGGTATTCCACCCTCGGAAACCACCCAAAAGAATCTCGCGATTCGACTTCACCTACGGGTCACCAAGACCACTACTAAGACTTCCCACCGGAAGTATCAAACCCCAACTAGATCCCCAATGATCTAGGCTTGGTCACCAAGACACAAGACTTCCCTTACAAACAATTGAATGAATAAATAAGTGTTTGTTCAACCAAGCCCTAACCTAACTTAGTGACTCGATTCTAGTAGAAAGGGTATAGATATGAAGACCCTTGACACAATCAAAAGAGTGGATTAGATTCTTGTGATTCTTCCCTTGCCAGGAGATGTGTTCTTTCAAAGATGTAAGTGTGTTTTACTAAGAACACAAGAGAGATAGAGAGATTAGAGAGAAAGAATGTAGAGAGAAAATAATGGCAAGGGGTGAGGAATACAAGAGCCAAGGTGGGGTATTTATAGGCAAAGACCCAACTTGGGAAAATTTTACCGAGCCCGGCGCGTTGCCTACGCGTCAACGCATTGGTGACGCGCCAGAGTCTCTATAAAAATTTTCCCAACACTTGGGTTTTGGTCTTTTAAATACCTAACCTTGCTAAACCCCCAATTGTACTTCACACAAAACCTTAACATTAATCAATCTAAGGTTTACCAACTCAAATAGCCAATTTGGAAAATGTTTTGTGAATTGTTAATGAGAAAACCAATTATCAAAGAGAGAAAGAAAGAAGAGAAAATTGGGTAGGGGTAGAATGGGTATTCCTCATATGGCATAGAAAAGAGAGAAAGAGTATGCCATGGGATATTCCTCTAAAGGGAAGAGTATGAGAGGTTGGGTTAAAAAGTAACCATGGTTAGGTTTAGAAAGAGGTGTATCGAGATTAAACCATGGTTAGGTTAAAAGGTGTATCCAAGGGAATGTTCAATCCTTGGTGTAGTTAAGAGTTAACCATGGTTAGGTTAGAAGAAGCATATCCAAGGGAATATTCCATCCTTGGTGTGGTTAAGAGTTAACCAATGTTAAGTGTAGAGAACTAATGATGAGGCGAAAAATGATCCGTTTTTAGGAGGTCATTTAAGCCCGAATCCGAATTTATTTGATCAAATATTGCCCTAAATCGTTCCTTTTGTGATTTTAGGTACTTGGAGAGTGAATTCTGGAAAAGAAGCCATTTTGGACGTTTTTGAAGCATAAAAGTGAAGAAAACGGCAAAGTCTCAATTTTCCATGCTGGGAACAGTACATGAAGGCGTCAAGAGTAAATTCATGACGGCGTCAAACCTCAAGAATTAAAATCCGTAGTTGATGACGGCGTCACACACAGGGCGTCAAGAGTAATTTGTGTGACGGCCTAGGCCTTGACGGCGTCAGAAGTAGATCAAGGCCGTCCGAGGAAGTATTTGGCGGCGAGATGACGGCGTCACACCTTTGTTCTTGACGCCGTCATCCCTATTTTCCTATATATAGTTTTCTAGTTTTTCACATTAAAAAAAAGGAGAAGTTTTGGAAGAAACCCTAAAGACGATTTTGGTGCAACTTTTACAGGTTTTTCAAGGGTTCCAAACCCTTGATACCTTGCATTGTAATTGAGATAAGCGTTCTTCTAATTCAATCAATATGTCTATGTGTTGGTTGTCTATATCTTATTCTTGTCTCAATTCCATTATGCTAGGCTAGATCTCTTTTGTGTTTGCTTAGATCTAATGAAACCTAGATATTGATTATGTGTTGATTACTTGTTTATTCTTGTCTTGGATGAATGATTTATATGTTAGGCTTAAGAAAACTGGCAGATCTCCAAATGGTAACATGCTTGAACGTCTTAAGAAACATGAACCGAGGCGTACTAGGTATTTATTGGTTGTATTTAATGCATGAGCCACTGTTTACAATCCCTATAGTTGTGCTGGGCATGGTGTAGGAGGAGATAAGAGCTCATAGAATTGGGGAGTTATGTATGCCACCCCATGAATGGTATTAAGGAATACGATCCGTCATCCATGCAATTATAACAAGTAATTAACGTGTAAAAGATATCTAGGGAGTAGTGAAATCTAAGTAAACACATTTTCTCCAATTACTGCTCACAACCTTAGTATAATTAGTTTATTTTCATTTTTGTTATTTTATTTTGATTGCATCTTAGTTTTGGGTTAGTTGAATAGCAACTAATTCCGCCCACTCCTTCAAACCCCGAGATTTTAATTGCTTTCTAAAAAATATAAAAACACAAAAGTAATCATCCCTCACCTTTAGAACTAGTAATTAGGTTTTCTAATCCTAGCGACACTATTCCTAAGCTGAACGATCAATCCCCCGGTACTTGTCACTATACTATACTACAACGATCAGGTACACTGCCTGGTGGGGGTTGTAAGCTTCTCGAGATCCCTCGAGAGGTAAAGCCTGTTGCGATTCCCACGCATCAAGTTTTTGGCGCCGCTGCCAGGGAATAGTTATTGTCTAGGTTAGGATTTCTTTTTATTAGGTCTACTTGCTAGATTCCTTTCTAGTAAGATTTTATTTTTATTTTTAGGTTTTCTTTAGTCTATCTTATTTCTTCGTGCCTTTGTTCGTAACTCTTTACCATCCGACATCATGGAAGGTGGTAACATCTTTGAACCCGTCATCCCACCACAACAAAACCCACCACTAGAACCCCTTAGGCCCCGAACCTTAGGAGAGTACTCCCGACCTAGCCACCAAGGCTACCGAAACACCATTGAGCTCACCGGAGCCAATGTGACCCCCTTGCGATCTGACACCATCCGGTTGGTGCAAAGCGGATGTGCATTCCATGGACTTCGTTCCGAAGATCCAAACCAACATCTTAAGGACTTTCTCAAAATCGTAGATTCCATAGACCTAGGTGTTGAAACTAAAGAGACAACCCGTTTACGCCTATTCCAATTCTCTCTATGGGATCAAGCTAGTCAATGGCTTGAGCGTTTACTCGCGGGATCCATCACCACATGGGATGATCTCACCACTCGCTTCCTTGCTCAATTTTTCCCACCGGGGAGAACTACTAAGTTTAGGAATGACATCTTGATGTTCCAACAACGTCAAAATGAATCTCTTTATGAAGCATGGACTCGTTTCAAGGACTTACTCCAAAAAGTCCCTCATCATGGCATAGATCTTTGGCTCCAAGTCCAAATTTTTTATGACCATATCGACATCTCCACGAGGCGAACCATTGACCAATCGGCCGGTGGTAAGCTACATGATCTTAGTGCGGAACAATCATGGGGACTCATAGAAGATCTTGCTCTCTATGACAACGAAAGTTGGAATGATCCCCGTGATTTGAACAAAACAGTCAAGGCAATATCTTTGCCTTCGAACAATTCTAGCACTCCCGACCGTAGGATCATGGAACTTGAGTACCAAGTCAAGTTTCTCATGAAATCTTACGATGCTCCTAAGCCTTCAAGCCAAGTGAACAAAATCACTTCTTCATGCGAATTATGTAGTGGTCCCCATGACACTCGTGATTGTGTGGAACTCCTCGGAACAGCTTTTGCGGACTACGCATCCACGCGTACCGACGAAGCGGGAGATAAGTGGTACACTTTCAAGCCCGAGCCAAACACTTATGGTGATTCATACAACCCCTCTTGGAAAAATCACCCAAACCTTAGGTGGAAACAAAATCAGACCAATTCTTCCAATCCGCCTAATCGTTACCAACCAACCGGTCCACCATCCAACCGTACTTTCAACAACAATCCTTCTAACAACTATGGTAGTACCAACAATCTTGAAGAATTGATGTCAAAGTTTATGGCATCTCAAGAGGCTCGCATAGCTAGGTTTGAAACTGAATTCAACCAACAACAAACGGAGATGACCAACAAGATTGACAACTTGTTGAAAGCCCTCAACAACCAAGCATTAGTCACACCTAGGAAGGATACTAGGGACACCAATAACGGAAACCAAATTAAGGATCCCTCATCATCTAAACAGGTCCACTTTGTTAATGTTGTCACTATTAAGCCGATAGATAAGGAGATAGAAGAGAGTGACAAGAATGAAGTTAGGATAGAAGCCGAGACTAAGGATGAGAATAGGGAAGTTGAGGTTGATAGTAGAGAGGAATTAGAGGAGGTAGAGCCTAGAGAAGAATACTTTGATAAGTTGCCAACCAAGGAAGAACGGGAATACCATAAGGATTTATTCGATAGTCCCGAGAGAACATATATCTTTGGTGACCCCCTTATCAAAATGGGAGACCCCTCTAACATTAACATCCCATGCAATATCGGGCACATGCATATATGGAAAGCTTACATAGACCCTAGATCCCCCGTGAACATCATGACTAGGACTTATTACAATTGGGTGATGAAGAAGCAACTTAATTTTAGGATGATGCCTAATAGGAACCTGATAAGTAATTTTGCGGGAAGAGTGAAAGGATTGCATGTGATTATAGGGAATCTCACCTATGAGATCGATTTTATGATAGTTGAGGACACTCGTCCGGTGATAGATGCTTGCCTAAGTCAAATAATATTTGGGAAACCATTTGTTGAGGCCACTAGGATGAGTTATGATCCGACTTTAGGGATAGTTAGATTCAAGAAAGAGAATGATGAGGTTGCTTATCAAATGCCCTACAAGATTGAGCAATACCGCCTTCTCTCTAATTTCGAAAAGGAACACAAGCAAGCGGCTTATTATAGGAATGAGGATGATAGACGTAGAGGAGTAGAGTATGTTAGAAATAGGATGCTTGGTTTCTACAAAGAGTGCTTGCAACTAGGTCCGGAATACAAAACTGGTTTAGAAGACGACCTAGAGAGTGGAACCAATGATGAAATCACGTGATAACCCATGACCTTGAGTCTAGCTACAAGACTCATAAATAAAGAAAAGCGCTTCTTGGGAGGCAACCCATGTTTTGTGTGATTTTATTTGTTTGATTGTTATTTGCTTCCGTATGCATGTTTTATTTTTATTGTTGGTTGATCATGTCTCTAAATTAAAATGTGGAAATACTTTACTATGTTGTTTGGCCTATTCTTAACTCCAACTTAAAAGTATTTTTGCAAAAGATAAGTGTAAGGGGAAACCCCAAATATGTTTTTAAGAAACACACGATCATGATTCTCCACAATTTTAAGTGAGCATGTGTATTCGTATTTGTTAGAGTCAAATGCTTGTATTGAGTCATAATGAAGTTTTGCAGGATTTTCCAGGAAGT
This sequence comes from Artemisia argyi, assembly GCA_030686995.1. Lineage (NCBI taxonomy): Eukaryota > Viridiplantae > Streptophyta > Magnoliopsida > Asterales > Asteraceae > Artemisia > Artemisia argyi. Next base: position 110,653,658 of record CM060687.1, read on the forward strand.
AGGACCAAGTTTTTCCAAAAATTTTCCGGAAACTTAACATAAGAATTTCTGCAGGTCCATTCTGACGGCGTCATGAGTTTACTCTCGACGGCGTCAGGAGTTAAAATCTGGAAATTTTACCGGTTTTGTTTTTCTAACGGAGTCTTATGGTTTTTGTGAATTATTAAGTTTTATAATCTCCAGGAAATCTGCAAACTTCATTCCACAAGCATTATATCTTACTTTGTTTTCTAGGATTTAGAAACTTATATAGGATGCCGCCGATTTTACGCGAGGTTGTCTTGTCTATTTTTGTCAGGATTTACAGGTTATGTTTGACAAGGAGATGATTTATATTCTGGAAGGGAAGCTTTGATTGTTCATTTTATTAGAGGAAGATCTAACCTGGCCAACCTATAATCCATACCGAGCGAATCCGGGGAGTATTTGATTTCATTCTCTTTACTTTTTCACTTTTACATTCTTTACTTGAACATTGGGGACAATGTTCATCTTAAGTGTAAGGGGAGGGTAAAAAGATGATACCTTACATATGCACTTTCGCTTGAGTTTGTTTTGTTTAATAGTAGATGTGTAATAAAACTATGAGAAATACTTGTTAGTGCAATTTTAGCGCCAAATTTAAAATTTTTTACAACATTTAGGAGTGAAACTTTAGCCATAGCAAGCGTCTCATGGATAGGAGATTGTATGACTAGCACATAACCGTATATTTAGAAAAATTTTCCACCCAAAAATGTGAGGTTCGCCTTTAGATTTGATAGGAAAAGCATTCATTATTAGTGCTTATGAGTGTACCGGTAGCATTTAGATTCTAGAACTTGCGTTAGTGATGCATCCCAAGACCGCTAGTGAGACTACATTCGTGTGGTAGGATTTACTACATGATAAGAGGCATTAGGATCACCCTTGTGTTAAACCCGTATTATGATTACTTGACCATTTAAGTCATACTACTTGACTAGTTAAGTCAACTAATTTTTCCCACACCCTTAGCGTTGTACTCATTTTTAGTACACGAAACCCCTAGTACACCCCTCCGAGCCTATCTTTTCGTTTCTAACTTTAAGCATTTTACTTAAAGGAAGAATTTGTTACACCCCACTTAAATGTACACCTAAATCGCCTTAGCCTTCCGTGTATGCGCTCATTTTTAGTGCATTATTGTTATTTGTTAAACCCTAAGTTAACTTTCTAATTGATTACATGGTTGCTAAGTCGAGTCATATCCTTGTACATATTGTTTTGGGATGATTGGGACTCATGGGTAAAGTACTTATTTATGGAGTAATGGGGAAGAACATCACTTATTACCCCATATGTACGATAATCTTAAAAGTGCTCCAAGTGTTTTGATTTTCTTAATTCGAGTCATTAGATTAGTTTAATGTAAAGTATGTAAAGATTCAAGTGTAAGGGGAATTCTCATCCCCTATGATGTATTATTTTGGATGGTAGGGTAAGAGTGTATGCAAAAAAAAAAAAAAAAAAAAAAAAAAAAAAAAAAATCAAGAAAAAGAAAAAAAAAATAGAAAAAGGAAAAAGAGAAAAAACATACGGAGTACCATCCCGTTTCATTCTATGTTCATTTTATGTTTTTAGTTATTTTTCATTTATTAGCTTAAGTCGAGTCTAGTCTTGGCTTAGCAACGCCATATTGTACATGTAATTAACCAAGATTGTTAACTCGCCACCAGTAAAAACTTCCTTTATCCAACAAAACCGTGTAATTCATATCCCTATACCTAACGTTACAACCCTTTAAAAGACCTCTTTGATAGTTTATCCTAGGTGCTTACGCCATGTGGTGGAGGTTTGATCCTTTCCCAAGCCTATGGTAATCTATTTTGCTATGACAGGTAGTGAGAGATATCTTCCATTTCCATAATGTTATATTACTTTATTACACCCGAGAGATGTGAGTATCTAAACACTATTTGTGAGGTGCTTGTGTATGACCTCCGTGCTTGTCTATTGGTCTTTAGTGGAACGATTATTTGTTGTAATTACTTTTATATTAGTGTTAAATGACCCCTAACTTGTCTTTTGAGTAGAATAAAAGCGCATTTGCTTGAGGACAAGCAAATCTCAAGTGTAAGGGTATATGATGAGGCGAAAAATGATCCGTTTTTAGGGGGTCATTTAAGCCCGAATCCGAATTTATTTGATCAAATATTGCCCTAAATCGTTCCTTTTGTGATTTTAGGTACTTGGAGAGTGAATTCTGGAAAAGAAGCCATTTTGGACGTTTTTGGAGCATAAAAGTGAAGAAAACGGCAAAGTCTCAATTTTCCATGCTGGGAACAGTACATGAAGGCGTCAAGAGTAAATTCATGACGGCGTCAAACCTCAAGAATTAAAATCCGTAGTTGATGACGGCGTCACACACAGGGCGTCAAGAGTAATTTGTGTGACGGCCTAGGCCTTGACGGCGTCAGAAGTAGATCAAGGCCGTCCGAGGAAGTATTTGGCGGCGAGATGACGGCGTCACACCTTTGTTCTTGACGCCGTCATCCCTATTTTCCTATATATAGTTTTCTAGTTTTTCACATTAAAAAAAAGGAGAAGTTTTGGGAGAAACCCTAAAGACGATTTTGGTGCAACTTTTGCAGGTTTTTCAAGGGTTCCAAACCCTTGATACCTTGCATTGTAATTGAGATAAGTGTTCTTCTAATTCAATCAATATGTCTATGTGTTGGTTGTCTATATCTTATTCTTGTCTCAATTCCATTATGCTAGGCTAGATCTCTTTTGTGTTTGCTTAGATCTAATGAAACCTAGATATTGATTATGTGTTGATTACTTGTTTATTCTTGTCTTGGATGAATGATTTATATGTTAGGCTTAAGAAAACTGGCAGATCTCCAAATGGTAACATGCTTGAACGTCTTAAGAAACATGAATCGAGGCGTACTAGGTCTTTATTGGTTGTATTTAATGCATGATCCACTGTTTACAATCCCTATAGTTGTGTTGGGCATGGTGTCGGAGGAGATAAGAGCTCATAGAATTGGGGAGTTATGTATGCCACCCCATGAATGGTATTAAGGAATACGATCCGTCATCCATGCAATTATAACAAGTAATTAACGTGTAAAAGATATCTAGGGAGTAGTGAAATCTAAGTAAACACATTTTCTCCAATTACTGTTCACAACCTTAGTATAATTAGTTTATTTTCATTTTTGTTATTTTGTTTTGATTGCATCTTAGTTTTGGGTTAGTTGAATAGAAACTAATTCCGCCCACTCCTTCAAACCCCGAGATTTTAATTGCTTTCTAAAAAATATAAAAACACAAAAATAATCATCCCTCACCTTTAGAACTAGTAATTAGGTTTTCTAATCCTAGCGACACTATTCCTAAGCTGAACGATCAATCCCCCGGTACTTGTCACTATACTATACTACAACGATTAGGTACACTGCCTGGTTGGGGTTGTAAGCTTCTCGAGATCCCTCGAGAGGTAAAGCCTGTTGCGATTCCCACGCATCAACTAACCATAGTTGGATTAGAAGAACCATGGTTGGGTTAAGAGAAGCATATTCCAAAGAATATTCCATTTCTTGGGGAGGAAGGGGAAATGGATGGTTGAGATGTGTTGTAAGAGAATGAATGGTTGAGATCAAGAGTGTGTAGAGTATGAGTTAGATTGTGTAAGTGTGTAAGGGAATAACGGTTGGATAGTAAAAGAGTGTGAAAGAGAATATGTAAGAGTTGGATGTGATGGGGAGCCTAGTATGTGTAGAAGGTGAAATGGTTGTGAGTAGTGTGTGTAAATTTGAATGAAAAAGTATTGGGAGTGTAAGGGAATGAGTTGGTTGGATATGATGTGTGCAAGAATGAGTTGTATGTGTAAGGAGTGTGTAAGAGTGATTGGACGGGGAGCCTTGTGTGTGTGAAGAGGGGTATGTGAGTGAAGTGTGTGTATTTTGAATGTTAAGGTGTGTGTAGAAAAGAGTGTATGTATGAGAAAATGTGTATGTGAAAGGATGTGTGTGTAGAACAGAGTGTATGTGTGTGTATAAGGAAGGTGTATGGGAAGTTAGTAAAGTGAGGGAATATTGTGTGGGAGTATGTGAGGAGACAAAGTACACTTTGTGTAAGATGTAAGGGAATATTGTAAGAGGTTGTTGGAAAGGTATTTTGGGAGAGATTGTGGGAGATTTTGGTGGCTTTGTCTTTTGTGAAAAGAGATTAAGAAGATGATTAAGAAAAGATTAAGAAATAATCTTGTTGTCATTAAGAAGAAAAGGTTTAGACAATTAAGATTATAAGTTGATAAAATCATAGGTTACTTATAAGTCCAAGTAACACAACATCGAGAATCCATAGTTTCATATCTCGTGACTTTCCACGACTCGACATACTCAACTAACACCTTGGTGCAAACAAGTCAAGTGCTTTGCCTTGATGTAAAGCATAACCCATGCGGGTAAGGATGCGTTTACGCAAAGAGACCTTGGACTTAGTTTGACCAATAAGGGAGTAAACCCGTTACGTGATTAGAGAAGACGTAAGCATGGGATATGAGCATATGGATGCTTTCACGTGATGTTACGTGAACTATATAAGCTCCCTAAGTTCAGAAAAGCCTTGGCTAAAGGCAAGTGTTAGAAAACATGAGTTGGTGTTTTCCCCTAAACGGGTGTTTCAACAGTTGGATCTCTCTAATCCCAAAACTCATTTCGAGTGCTCTCAATTAAGTATATAACATATTCATACTTGTATTGAAAGATCCACATTTGTCGGGTAAGGGGAAAGCCGACTTTCAAAATTCGTCCCGAACCATACAAAAGCCTTGCGCGTCGCCCATGCGTTAACGCGCGGGCAGCGCGCCAGCACCAGATATGGATTCGGGGAATTTTGGCTACCGTTTGTTATTTTATGTGTTTTAAAGGTTTATTTGTCATCATTAAAACATTAGGAGATCTTGATCATGTTGCTTCAACAAAGCCAATCGATAAGGATAGGGAAGAAGATTATATAGATAGGGTTGGAATTGGTAGTGAATCCAAGAAGGAGGATAATGAAGGAAAGGTTGAGGAAGTAGAAAATGTAGAGGAATACTTTGATAGGTTACCTACCAAGGAAGAACAGGAATACCATAAGGATTTATTTGATGACCCTGAGATACCTTACGTCCTAGGTTCGCCAATCATTAAAGCGGGTGACCCCTCTAACATTAACATACTATGTAACATTGGGCATGTGCATGTATGGAAAGCCTACATCGATCTTAGATCTCCCATAAACCTTATGACTAGGCTCCACTATAATTGGATAATGAAAAAGCAACTCGGACCTAGGATATTTCCCGATACAGGATGGATGAGTAACTTCATAGGGAGAGTAAAGGGATTGTATGTTTTTGTAGGAAATTTTACATATGTTACCGACTTTGTGATTGTTGAGGATATTCGTCCGGTGATAGATAGTTGCCTAAGTCAAGTATTGCTTGGAAAGCCGTTTGTTGAGGCCTCTAAAATGAATTATGACCCATCTTTAGGGATAGTTAGATTCAAGGATGAGACCGATAAGATAGCCTACCAAATGCCATATAAGATTGAGCAATTCCGGCTTTTATCAAACATCGAAATGGAGCACAAGCAAGCGGTTTACTATATGAATGATGAGGATAGACGTACAGGAATTGATTACGTTATGAGTAAAATATTTAGTTTCTACAAAGAATGCTTGCGACTAGGCCCGGAATACAAAAATAAGATTGAGGATGACCTAGAAACCGTGACTAATGACGAGGTCATGTGATAGCCCGTGACTTTGAGTCTAGCTACAAGACTCATTAATAAAGAAAAGCGCTTCTTGGGAGGCAACCCAAGTTTTATTTGTTTGATTGTTTGTTTGTTTGATTTTATTTGTTTCCGTATGTATATTTTATTTTTATTGCTTATGGTTCATGTTTCAAAATAAATTGTGAAAATGCTTTATTTTGTTGTTTAACTTTGTCTTAACTTCATATAAAGGTATTTTGCAAAAGATAAGTTTAAGGGAAATCTAAATTTGTTTCTAAGAACTTGATTGGACATAAACCACAACAATATTAAATGAATGTGCATATTTTTTTGAGTCAAATGCTTGTATCGAGTCATAATGATGTTTTGCAGGATTTCCAGGAATTTAGGCGTGAGTTTTTCCAAAAATTTTCTGGAAACTTAACATAAGATTTCTGTCAGAGCACTCTGACGGCATCAGGATTATAACCTCATGGTGTCAGGTGTAAAATTTTGAAAAATTTGGCTTTTGGTTTTTCTACCGGAGTCTTAAAGTTTTTGTTAATTCTTTAGTTTTATAAACTCCAGGAAATCTACAAACATTCATTCCACAAGCATTATATCTTAATTTTCTTTCTAGGATTTTAATATATATAGATTGCCGCCGATTTCACGCGAGGTTTGTCTTGAATTTCTCTCAGGTTTAACAGGTTATATTGGAGAAGAAGATGATTCATATTTCTGGAGGGAAGCTTTCAATGTTCATTTTCTTGGAAGACGATCTAACCTTGTTACCACATTATCCACACCGAACGAATCATGGGAGTATTTGTTTCATTCTTTTACCTTCATTACTTTTACATCATTTTTATTGAACATTGGGGACAATGTTCAGCCTAAGTGTAAGGGGAGGGTAAATGGTGATACCTTAGAGAATACAATTGCACTTGAGTTTGTTTGTTCAATAGTAGGTGTGTAATCAAACTAAGAGAAATACCTGTTAGGGAAATTTTAGCGCCAAATTTAAAATTCTTTACAACATCTAGGAGTGAAGCTTTAATCTTAATGAGCGTCTCATGGATAGGAGTTGTATGACTAGCACAAAAAACCGTACCACTCAAAAATTTTCCAGCCCAAAAATTTGAGGTTCGCCTTTAGATCTTTAGGAAAAAAAATTCATTGTAGGTGCTTATGAGTGTACCGGTAGTACTTAGATTCTAGAACTTGCGTTAGTGATGCATCCCGAGACTGCTAGTGAGACTACATTCATGTAGTAGGATTTACTACATAATAAGAGGCATTAGGATAACCCTTGTGTTGAACCCGTATTATAATTACTTAACCAATGAAGCCATAATTACTTGACTAGTAAAGTCAATTAATTTTTCCCACACCTTTGCGATGTACTCATTTTTAGTACACGATACCCCTAGTACACCCCTCCGAGCCTATCTTTTTTGTTTCTAACTTTAAGCAATTTACTTAAAGATAGAATTTGTTTACAATCCACCCCAAATGTGCAACCAAATCCCCTTAGTCTTCCTTGTATGCACTCATCTTTAGTGCATTATTGTTATTTGTTTAAACCCTTAGTTAATTGTTTAATTGATTACATGGTTGCTAAGTCAAGTCATATCTTGTACATATTGTTTTGGGGCGATTGGGACTCATGGGTAAAGTACTATTTTTATGAAGTATTGGAGAAGAACATCATTTATTATCCCCATATGTGCGTTAATCTTAAAAAGTACTCCAAGTGTTTCGATTATCTTAATTCGAGTCATTAGAATAGTTGATTGTAAAGTATGTAAAAATTCAAGTGTAAGGGGAATGTAAATCCCCTATGATGTATTATTTTGGATGGTAGGGTAAGAGTATATGAAAAAAAAATCGAAAAATCAAGTAAAAAGAGAAAAAAAAATAGAAAAAGAAAAAAAGAAAAAACATACGGACTACCATCCCGTTTCCTTTTATGTTCATTTTATGTTTTTGGAGTTTTGATTAGCTTAAGTAGAGTCGAGTCTTGGCTTAGTAACGCCACATTGTAAATGTAATTGACCAAGATGATTAACTCGCCACTAGTAAAGATTGCCTTTATGCAACAAAACCGTGTTTATCATATCCCTACACCTCACGTTACAACCCTATAAAAAGACTTTTTGATAGTTTATCCTAGGTGCTTACGCCAAGTGGTGGAGGTTTGATCATTTCCCAAGCCTATGGTAATCTATGTGCTATGACATGTAGTGAGAGACATTTTCCATTTTCATTTGTGATATATACTTTTATTACACCCGAGAGATGTGAGTATCTAAACACTATTTGTGAGGTGCTAGTATATAATTTCCGTGCTTGTTTTGGTTGAAGTGGAACGATTATTTGTTGTAATTACTTTTATATTAGTGGTAAATGACCCCTAGCTTGTATTTTGATTAGAATAAATACGCATTTGCTTGAGGACAAGCAAATCTCAAGTGTAAGGGTATTTGATGAGACGAAAAGTATCCCGCTTTTATAGGGTCATTTAAGCCCTAAATCGTGATTTTATGATCAAATATTGCCTCAAATTGTTTTTTTTTTGTCATTTTAGGTACTTGAGACATGAATTCTGGAAAAGGAAGCATTTTAGATATTTTTGAGCGAAAAGTGAAGAAAACAGCAAAGTCTCCAAATCAAGCAGGAAATAGTACCTGACGGCGTCACACTTTGCATGTGACCTCGTCACGTTATGGCAAAGAGGTGGATAAAAAGTATAACGAGATGCGCCATAATGTTTTTGGGAATTAACACATGACGGCGTCAACAAGGCCGTCACGTGTAATTTGCTCTTGACGGCCATGAGAAGGTTAATACATGACGACGTCAGATCTAGATCTAGGCAATACGAGAATTTCTTTGGCGGCGAGTTGACGGCGTCAGAATCAACACGTGACGCCGTCAGACCCTAAAATCTATGTATAGTTTTCTAATTTTCATGTATTGAGAGGAGAATTTTAGAGAGACTTTTGGGAGAACTTGTGGGGAAACCTTAGGTCGAATTTTACAGGGTTTTTCACCCTTTTATCATCCATGTTCTAATAAAGATAAGTCTTCCAATAATCATTCAATATGTCTATGTGTTGTTTGATTCTATATTACGCTTGTCTTTACTTTAACATGCTAGGCTAGGTTTTCTTTGTGTTTGCTTAGATGTAATGGAACCTAGCTATTGATTATTGGTTTGTTGTTTGTTATTAGTTGTATTGGATGAATGATATCGATGTTAGGCTTAAGAAAACTGGCAGACTTCCAATTGTTAACATGCTTGAACGTCTTAAGAAACATGATCGGATGTGTACTACGATTATTTGGTTATATTTAATGCATAAGTAACTACTATGGAGGCCATATTAGGAGCTAGTAGTCGGCTCGACATAGGAAGAGGTACAAGCTTATAGAGTTAGGGAAGATTGTACACGGCCCTACAAATGGTATTAAGGAATATAACCCTTCATCCACGCAATTGTAAAAACTAATCAACTAGTAAAAGATAGCTAGTGAGTAGTGAAATCTAAGTAAACACGTCTCTCTCATTATTGTTTTTCTCCATATTTTATTTTCTTGTTATTTATTTTTATTGCATTTGTAGTTATTTGGGTTAGTTGACTAGCAACTAATTTCGCCCACTCTTCCAAAACCCGAGATTTTTACTTGCTTTCTAAAAAACTATAAAAATACAAAAAGAATCATCCCTCACCTATAGACCTAGTTTAATTAAGTTTTGATCCTAACGACACTATTCCCCGAGAGAACGATCAATCCCCTGGTACTTGCCACTACACTATACAACATCGGTCAGGTACACTGCCTGGTGGGGATTCCAAGCCTCTTGAGATCCCTATAGAGGTAAAACCTTTTGCGAGGGTGCAATCCCGCGTATCTAATCTACGCAAGGGGGTTTTATTATGAGAGACTAGCACAGTTATGGTTTTATTAAATAGTAAATTAAACTAATGAGAACGAATCAGCAAATAGCAACACGTATACAGATAGATAATAGAGACTATAAGAAGACCTGTCCTGATAATTAAGTAGCTTGTCACTTGTTTTATTGCTAGTTTTATATGAAGTGTATCGTAATCTGGTCGTTCTCGTTGGATCGCAGCATATCGGTGAGTAAACCCTTAATGATCACTTATGTCTATCCTACTTATCTAAAGACGTTAGATGAAATAGGCGAGGGGCAGATATGGCAGTCCACAGGCTCAGCTAGACACATAGGTTATCAAAGCACTAATATAAGTCACCAAAGACATCAACTTATAAACTTTAATTAATTGGAAAACAATATTAAGGGGAGTGTACGATGTTTTGTAATCACATATCACAAGCCCATCAATCCTGATGAATTAAAGCTTACTATTACAATAAAACAAAACTACTTAATGAATTAAATACATGCAGGACCTTCTTGCAGCTCTAATATCTTTGTTTGGAGTGTCTTGTGAAGCTTCTTTGACTGAATTCGTCTCCTTAGGGTTATGGTGCACTCCAAATTCGTCTAGGTCTTGGGGGTATTTATACTTTCTGTCTGAGGGTTCGATGTGGCGCATTAAGTAACGAGATGCGGCGCATTGACTTAACTTTGCACGGGGTCTAAGATTAATATATTCTGGAATATTCGTATACCGCCTTTAGATGCAGCGTAACTTGATTCTTGTATGCGGCGCATGTCCTTTAGCATCTTGGATTATATCTGGTGAAGTCTTGATAGTGATACGCCGTATGTCAGAAATATGATGCGACGTATCTGGAGTAGAACAAGCTTGATCTTCTTCGTTGACCAAAGTTTCATATGCGGCACATGCTAGAATTGCATGCGGCGCATTCTTCAAAGTCAGGCAATGGTCTTTGAATTCATCTAAGTATAATTTTGCGGCGTATCTGTTGAGAGAGATACGGCGCATCTTCTGGGTTTCAGTAGACTTTTGACATCTTGTTGGTTTTGCTCCATATTTTGTCCAAAATCGTTAAGTTTCACCAATTGCTTGTTTTTACCTGAGAATTACTAAAGTAAATAATTAAGTATCGATTCTCATAAATAATATAATAAAACAAGTTAAATAAATAGGATAAATGATGACAATAAAATGCACTTATTTGAGTTCATCAAATATCCCCCCACTTGAACTTTACTTGTCCCCAAGTAAACTCTAGATTATAAATTATGAAAATGTATCCTAAAAGGTATTAGGATTTCTTTTTATCATTAAGCACATATTTGTTTTATCATAATCACACAACTAAACACTTAACGAATTAGAAACAAAATAAAAAATTTCAATTTAAGAACGATCTAATCGTCTCATTGTTTAGTTGTGATGAATATTCTATCATACGCTTCGCAATCATACACATCTCCTCCACTAAAGCTAAGGAATGACAGGTCTAAAGCGGTAAAAAGGGTTTTTGAGGCTTATGGGTTAAACCTAGCTTTGCTCAAACATTTCCTGCATAAATTTAGTAGATCGCTGGCGCGAGTCCTCGACGCTTAAACTAACGGATGGTCACTAGTATGCTTCATGGATCGCTGGCACGAGTTCTTGACCTTTCAAATGATGGATGGTCACTAATGTGTACCTTGGATCGCTGGTGCGTTATTTTCATAACGGATGGTCACCAAGTTGCACACCAGATTGCTGGCACATCATTTAATCAATCTTAAACTCGAATGGTCACCAATTCATACAAGATCGCTGGCACGTTAGTAAATTAACCTAATACTCGGATGGTCACTACCTTATTCATACATTTAATATTCTTACTTGGCCATCATCATATTCGGATGCTCGAAAGCTAACAACGAATATAACAATACGGTTGGGTAGGGATAACATTTATGATATAAAAATGGGTGTAAAATAAAAATAAACAAACAGATAGATTAAGTCCTAGTGTGGTTAATCACTTTCCCAGCCATCCCATGAAAGAGACTCATATCATTGAATAACTCACGCTTTGACACTTGTAACTCACGCTTTAGGTAGACACAAGTTATACTCAATAAACTCTTAATCAAAGAATAAACCTTAGTTGGTGATGCGTGTAGCACCGGGTTTTAAATTTGTGAACAAGAATTACCGGTTAACTAGGAACACATACGAGCAAGTATACTCGTCCGTGTGTAGTAAGAGATTGGTAAGTCAAGGTCGTCCCAAGAGATTTTAGTGTTTTCGAAATGAAGAATCTAGTGTAACAAGCATGTGCTAAAAGTATATTGGTTGTCACGGTCTAAAATACTATGAGGTGTCTAAACATATAAGTAGCAAATAACACGAGAACAATAATGATTCGAATTCAATAATATAAAAGTCAACACTTGTTTGGATTAGTTTAGGATATTTTGATTGCTTAATATGAGGATGGTTTGACAAGTTGATTACAAATATTAGAATATGATGGTGACAAATTCCAATCTATGATTTAAAGTATATAACCCTCTCGAAAGATCATTAAACAATAAAATCAAGCGTAAAGGATAATCAGCCAATTCAACACTTAGTTTATTTAACAAGTTTGATTCACGGTAGTTTCACAAACTTATCAACAATTATATCTAAGTTTCTATGCAAATCAAGTTACTAATGAAATGGTCAATACATTAGATAATCATCCACAGACAAAACGATTATAACTAGTTGTTTGATAATAAACCTTTCGACCTTTAAAATCACCAACAACTAATCAAACTTGATAGGTAAATGTTACCAAAGCTTAAGCACAATTTGAGTCTTTAACCAATCATGAAATTGATCACAACCATTATTAAACACAAGCAATCCTCATATAATAAACATCAACCAAACAAATGTATAAGGAAATTACTCCATAATGTATTCAACAAAATCCAATGTAGCAACAATCATGAAACCAACAAACATCATGAAAAGTAAAAGTGAATTACCAAAGTAAGATTACAATAGGTAATGGAAGGAATTATAGCAATCCTTGGGCCTCCAATCAACTACAAGCTTCTAACCAACCGGAAAATTATAGCCAAACACTTTCTCTAGCACTTGAGCACTTCTTCTTGAATTGGTAGAGGTTCCTTCATCTTTTGGGTTTGATAAAATTGAAGGTAAATCCTGTCCTTATTATGTAAGGAAGGATAAATGGTAGATGATGATGTTGTGGTATCAATTGTTGGTAATAGTTATGTACAAATGATAGCCAAATGGATGTATTTATGCTTGAGGGTGAGAGGGATGTAAACTTGACCTCCAAGTGTCATAAAAATGCAGAAAAATACAGCCATGAGTAGTTAATAGATGTACTTGAAGAGTTAGGGACTTAATTCCACTCATAAATGCAACATTGAAGCATAAAAATGCTTCCAGCCGTCCCCTGCTATGATCAAGCCGGATGGCTCAGATGCTACTGGTTATGCAAGTATTTTCCAAGCTATACTTGTAGATATTTCTTTCCTCTTCGCGTGGCCGCTTGAATCAAGTAAAACTGAGTTCGTATGCTCAAGATATGGTCAAAACAGTGGAGGTGTTTCGAAAACAACAATGTAACAATTCGCATTTTCGGATTACTATTTATTTTTACTATTCACTTTTTACTATTCACTTTCACTATTCACTCCCAAAATTTTTATTTCATATTCTCATAAGTTAAACTATTTTAATGATAATCCAAGAGTTTGACACTCGTCAGATCATTTCTCCAAAAATCACTAAACCGTGTCCGAGATTTACTCTTAGGTTTAAACGTCATTTCAGCATCTCGATATGACCATAAAACACTATAAACAAAAGAAATATGGTTTTCTCTCATTTTACGACAATTCCAAAAGTTTTGGAATTTTACGTTTTCCAGTTCAGCGTTTTACGCGAATTACGCGTTTTAGACCCGTGTTTCTCATTTTAACAGCGTTTAAGCAACCCGATAGAACTTATCACTTATTAAATATGCTAAGATAGGTTATATTAATAAGTTCTAACATATTTATAAGTTTTATATTTTTAGGATACCCGATTTTAAGTTTCATGACTTAACGACTTACCGTTACCGATTATCGGGACCAAAACTCACTCCGTAAGCTAGATAATACCAAGTTTATCCATCTAGTCGCTCCTCCCATCATATGAACGTGTATATGATGATTCACCAAGCCTTGGTGGCTTGGTGATAAGCCTTGGACTTTAGGATACATGTATATTAAGTAAACTTGGCCACAAAGTCTTGGAAAGTATCCTAAACTTACTCCTCCTCATTGCACCTTCCTAACCTCCTTAAGGCACTATAAATACCCTTCCTCATCCTCTCCTAGTCGTTCACCACACATAACACACTTAAATCACACAACCTTTCATCTTTGATTTCCAAGTTCCAAGTTACACATAAGAGTTGAAGGCCTAGGTATTCTCTACATGAAACTAGTGTTTATTTGGTGATTCCATGGATGAATTAGGAGCTACACAAGGGTACTAGGGCTGAGTTAATAAGGGTTTCACAAGATCTATATCAAGGCTAGCAATGTTTGCAAGAGTTGTGGTGAAGGATTAGAAGCTAGGGTTTTCGATTGAAGTGTATAGTTCTTGTCCTAGTTCATGTTTCCCTTTTCATTAAGGCCAAAAGTTGTAAGAAAACTTATACTCATCATCCTTACTATATTTTCATAAGCTCTATATGCTATATATGTCTTGTTATATTGATCTCATGATGTACAAATCCTTAAAACAAGTTATGGTATATATATGGTAACTTATATTAAGTAAACAAGTAAACTAGTGACTTATATTCAGAACCACGACCAAAATAGAGTAACCATGATATGAAACACTTACATACTGTTATATAGGACTTAAAAAGGAAAACAAAGTAATTTGAACCACCTAAAACGAGTACACGAGTCAAAAGTTATGGCCGAAAGAAGTTAGGGAAACTAAAACGCCGAAACTGCCTAAAACAACCTGTTAATATTCTGACCATTTTGAAAGTGGCCCTTTTGATCCGATTCATCAAAAAGTTAAAACACAAAAGTTGTCCGGAACGACTTTTTCGTTCAGGATTAAAGAAGCTCGAGCCCTGAAAACGCTTTACGAGTGATATTTTTCTTCAAATTCTTAACAGCCCATTTTAAGACCAAATGACCATGTAATAGTTATGGTTAAATGAAACCAAGAGGTCTAATGACCTAAAGCCAAGACCAAAACCATGGCTAAGGTCAAGGATGAGTCTCAAGACAATGGTAACAATGACCAAAGTCACGGCAAAGCCACGGCTAAAGACCATATAAACTTACCAAGACGAAAACATAAACTAAAGAGTTAATGGCAACATAAACATCCAATTTGGATCTACTCCATCAAAACAACCATGAAACTTTACAAATAATATTCATACTAGACTCAAGAAACTCATTGTAATAACATTATTCATCCAAAGGTAAACTTTCTTAAGTTTATTCAATTATTTGGACATGTAACTTTTCGGATCAAAAACTTATATATATTGTATCAAATACTACAATAGTAGGGAGCCTTGTAACAATTCGCATTTTTCAGGATAATTACTATTCCCGGAAAATTTCACTATTCACTTTTACTATTCATTTTTCCCGAAAATTTTCCCGAAACTTGATTTTTATTTCTTGGGCTGAAGTGATAAATCATTTTCATGGCAAATTAAAAGTTTGACATTCATAAGCTCATTTTCGTGAAAATTATTAAGGAATTACACGGAATTACACGTTTTAGGGTAAAACGTCATTCAGAAATTCTACGTACAACGAAACTCGACCGCGTTAAGTGACCCCGCATCAGAAAAATGTTTGACACACTCATGATTTATTTGAGAATTAATCGTGACTGAGAAAAACATGACCAAAGACTTCCCGGCAGGTCACCCAAGCCTGTACTAATCTCACATGAGCACGCTTAACTGTTTGGGCGATTAACCGTTAGACCACAAAACGCGTTTCTAAGACTATTTAAGTTTTCAACTTATTAGAAAAAGTCAACATAATTTTTCCCTCCTCCATTGACCAAAAATCATCCCTTGATTTTATAAGTCATTCCTTGATTTTTAGGCTTACGGTTTGATGTCTAAAAGACATTTAATACCAACCGACACTAGACTGAGCCCAGTCTAGACATTATAAGTCATTTTAAATCATTTTTATCATATTAGAAAAGTAACATTTTACTTTTCTCAATTTTACGCAATATTCGTACATTTTACGTATTACGCGTTTTAGACCCGTGTTTCCAGTTTTTAGCAGGGTTTTAGCAACCGATAGAACCTACCACTCATTTTATATTTTATTATGGACTATATGAACATGTTTAACAATACTTTCAAATTCCATAATTTTACGACACCCGGTTTTACGTTTTGAGGCCTAATCATTTACGGTTGTCATTTCCCGGAGTCAAAACTCTTCCTAATACTTAGGATAATACCAAGCAAAGTCCACACCTTGTCCCCCAAGTTTAGGAACCAACCTAGGGGGGGGAATTCAGCCTTGTGTGGCTTGATCTCAAGCTTGATGGTCTTAGATCCTTACATGTGTTAAACTTGCTCACCAAGGGTTGACTAGTCATACATGTAACCTCCTCAAGACCTTATTTAAGCCTTCTCTTCCTTTCTCTCTCAATACCAACGACCCACATCATAAAAATACACCAATTTGATCGTTGATCTTTCTTATTCAATCCATCACAAGTTCAAGGCATAGTTCCTAGTTGATCCTTAACACCTTTCAACCATAAAATCACCATAAAACACCACAAAAACTCATCAAATTTCCAAGTGTTCTTAGTGAAGATTTTTACTAAGGCTTGTTTTTGTGATAGATTAGTGTTTATCAAGGGATTATAAGATAGGGTTTTTGATATGGAAGCTTGGCTATGGTTGGAAAATATTTGAAAGATTAAGTAGTGGTTCTTGGTCTTGATCTTGGTTCTAGTTAGTTTCTTCACAAGTTGTGAGCCAAACCCTAACTTGATTCTTGTTAAATAATCATGTTCATGTTATTTACATATTATTTGTGCTATATTATGTCTTGTATTCATGTCCATGATGTATAAAAGTGAGCAAAACAAGTTATTGTAATTGATTGTTACAACAAGTTCATAAAACAAGTAAACTAGTGACTTTCTTGGAAAACCACGACTAAAATGGTAAAATTATGATATTGGATTATTACATATTACAGTAGAGGACTTAACAAGGAAACCATAGCAATTTGAACCACCCAAAACGAGTATACGAGTCAAAAGTTACGCCCATTTGAAGTTACCAAAACTTTTCGGCAAACTGCCAAATACCATTCTGATCAAAATTGAGTTTTGAAAGTCACCCTTCTGGTCCGATTCATCAAAAAGTTAAAACACGAAAGTTGTCCGAAACGCCGTTTTCGTTCAGGAACAAAGGAGCTCGAGACCTGAAAACACTTTCCGAGTGATAAATTTCTTCAAATTCAAAACAGCCCATTTTTAGACAAAGTCATTACATCTAGGTTATGGTTTATGAAGACCAAAGGGGTCTTATGACCTAGAATCAAGACCACAACCATGGCTAGAGCCAAGGTTGAGTCTCATGACCTTGGAACAAGGACCAAAGGTCATGGCTAGGCCATGACGAAATGACCATACCAACTTTCATAGGCGTAAACATGAAACAAAGAGTTGACGAGAACTTGAACAAGCAATTTGGATCTACTTCACTTAAAAGGAAACCATGAGATTTTACCAAGAGAAAATGGTCATTCAAGACTTATGAAACTACCCCTAATAACAATCTTCATGTACAAATAAACTTTCCTAAGTTTATTCAAATATCGGACATGTAACCTTTCGGATCAAAACTTGTATCTATATATTTCATCAACTACTACAATAGTAGGGAGCCTCATGTGAGGAGTTCATTATGTAAGCCGTCGAGATGAGTTGTGGATTTACGAGTTAAAGTGTCCTGGCTCCTCGAACGCTTACTAACATGACTTCTGAAATATGTCAGCCCGAACGGTAGTAAACGATATACAAAACATACATGTTCATGAATCATTACTTTCAAAGACTACAATATACATCATACCACATCATGGACTAAATGCAAGATATATATATATAGGCACTACTTCATATTCTTTACTCCGATCCTAAGTCGCGACATTCTATTATAGGTTGCTCATAGAACCTTCACGATTCGACCGTTACATTCATTACTTGCTATCTTACTTAAGGTGAGTTCATAGCCCCATTTTCCATTACTTAATTGTTTTACAAACCATTGGGGGGAATACATGCTATTTTTAACCGAGCACAATGTTTTTAAATTGTATGCTTGCCTGATTGTTTTATTATCACTAAGTACCAACCTTGCTAAACCGAGATCCCTTATTATGAACCATTTAATCACTAGCAATAGTGAGCGCAAATATTGTGAATAGGCCTATTGGGATTGACGAATCCCATTTGTATTGACTAAGTTCAAACAAATGCATTAATATTTGAGATTTAGGTATGTTAGCAAAGTACCTACCGGAATAAATCTGCCGATCGATATTGGTACACGTTAACGTTTTGGTGTCATAAGCTTAGTGTGTAATACATTTTATGGGCGTATAATAACGTAGCCTACCTGTTTTGATTTCCAAACATTGGTGTGAGCCTATAACTCACACTACCAACATATTGTGTTCAAACATTTAACAAACTCTATGAATATCACTCAACCTTTGTGTTGACCTCTCAAGCATGTATTTCAGGTTCATGACGATCAAGGATGGCACGGAAGGACACGGATACTCAAGAGGGCTATAAATTTTATTATCATTCAAAAACTCACTTAATGTGATTTGTAAACATGGAACCAATTGGGACCTCATTTTGTAAACTCTGATATTTATATAATTTGAATGATAAATCTTTTAAAACGACTCAATTGGAGTTTGTTTTCTATTATTGTGACTATTGTGCCGTCGAGTAACACCCAGTTCGAATTCCGCTGCAACCATGAATTGGGGGTGTTACAGATTGGTACCAGAGCCATGGTTATAGAGAAACGGGTCTAATTGAGACCTAAACTATAACTACATATACAAGCAAAAACATTTTTATAGCCTTCCGCTCTCCGTGTCTTCCATCCTCCAGACGATTATGGATTTAGTAAGCATGTTATGATACACAAACATGTTAGTATATTCATATATACCCATTTTGAGCATTTCCCCATAGACATTTTTGTGCTACACAAACATAATTGCATATTAATATATGTACCCTAAATATAATTGAGCATTTCCCCGTAAGCATTAGTATATTGATATATAAACTCGGTTTATTTTCAATCATTTATCTAAACAATGGACTAAACATATATGTGTATGCCTATTCTAGGGCATTTCGACACAACCACATTCTCCTAATCATGTTCCTAACATTTTATGTCCAAGACATTGTAACTGATTGCAATGGTCTTTCCTATTTTCCAAGACATTGTATTATACAATGGTCTTAATTATTTCTCAAATGTTTTGAGTCACACAATGGTCTAACCTACTTCTTAGACATTGTGAATTGCACAATGGTCTAATCTACTTCCGAGACATTGTGATTTGCGTAATGGTCTTTGGAATTATTCCATCACATCATCAATATCATTTCATATGATATCAAAAACCCGTCACAACCTATCGATTTCTAAAACAAGAAATATGAGATTTCTAAAGGACAAACTAATCCATCATTGACAAAAGCTGAAGTTCAGCCCTACATTCATCAAAGTTTTCTTCTGAAACCTTCACTATTAAAAGTTCGTGATCCTGGCCAAGTATGTTCTATTTTAGAACTACTTAAAACTTCCTTTCCATACGTACCTACCCTTACTATCTTCTATGCAATGGAATGTGAAAACATGGGTTACAAGTCTTGTATGGCCGGGACTTGCAATTGAAGGGTTTGACATTGCCTTTGTTTAGTGGACAGTTTCCCGAAAGCAACGAACATATCAAAAGTATACCTAATTTAGGTATTTGAAAATTTTATCGAACCTTGGCTAAATATAGACTAGTCACCTATATTTAACCTTGGGACAGTGGAATATAGTCTGACTAACTATATTCGACTTAACATTTTCAAATACTGAGAATAGTTGTACTAGGGTTATGTTTAGGTTGATTTCCTACTTGAACTCGATAAACCACCAGAATACATTAAAACAATCTAGAGACACGATAGTGCCTTACCACTCAGCGAAATCTTAACACCTTATCTGTATTATCTAATTTCATTCTTGAAAATTTTCATTTATGAGATAATCCGAACTACTATCTTGGGATAATTATCAATTATTCTCTTCATCCTGTAGAAGTACTATCCTTTTTAGGTTCTAAGGATACCATTCCATCATAAACCTTTAAAATCACTTAAGATTTTTAAAGCAAACTCAACATCTATACCTAAGAGTATTAATGTTAAGCATACACACTTTTGTTCATCAGCATATCACATCATTATCTTCACAACCATGGCAAACACAAGCTCATTAACAGATCTTGATACACTTTTAAAGCTCAAATCATCCTTAGTTACACCACAAGTACCCTCATCAGCTTTACAAGATTGAATATTCATCTTGTACTTTTTGAACACCAGTATCATCTCGTAATACCTTGTAACTTACCGACTAAGTATGAATGTTGTGTAGGATGATTTGTAATTATTTGAATGGATTGGGATGCCTTTTCATTTAAATAAAGACATTGTAAATCACCAAACCATAAGTTTATATTTCCTTATTTACATTGTTTGGGATGCCTCTCTATGTAAATAAAGAATTATAAACAAGTGGGCTTATTTGTATCCGAAATAACATAAGTATGAAGTCAATAAACACTAGGTACAACAACCGATTACCCACTAGGCTATGATTGCAATTACTATCTCAATTCCTATTAATATTCGACTGCTATATCAATTTCCTTTGATATTCGACTATTACCATACCTTTCCTACATAAAAGTAAGCCTGATCCTACACCATACACTGAAATGACAAATCAAATTACATCACCGGTAATCCCAGACTTTAGTCTTCATAAGTAACCACACCTTTTCATCGACACCACTCCAACATATGACACACAAAGAACTTCGGGACGAAGTTCCCCGTAAGGGGTAGAGACTGTAACAATTCGCATTTTTCAGGATAATTACTATTCCCGGAAAATTTCACTATTCACTTTTACTATTCATTTTTCCCAAAAATTTTCCCGAAACTTGATTTTTATTTCTTGGGCTGAAGTGATAAATCATTTTCATGGCAAATTAAAAGTTTGACATTCATAAGCTCATTTTCGTGAAAATTATTAAGGAATTACACGGAATTACACGTTTTAGGGTAAAACGTCATTCAGAAATTCTACGTACAACGAAACTCGACCGCGTTAAGTGACCCCGCATCAGAAAAATGTTTGACACACTCATGATTTATTTGAGAATTAATCGTGACTGAGAAAAACATGACCAAAGACTTCCCGGCAGGTCACCCAAGCCTGTACTAATCTCACATGAGCACGCTTAACTGTTTGGGCGATTAACCGTTAGACCACAAAACGCGTTTCTAAGACTATTTAAGTTTTCAACTTATTAGAAAAAGTCAACATAATTTTTCCCTCCTCCATTGACCAAAAATCATCCCTTGATTTTATAAGTCATTCCTTGATTTTTAGGCTTACGGTTTGATGTCTAAAAGACATTTAATACCAACAGACACTAGACTGAGCCCAGTCTAGACATTATAAGTCATTTTAAATCATTTTTATCATATTAGAAAAGTAACATTTTACTTTTCTCAATTTTACGCAATATTCGTACATTTTACGTATTACGCGTTTTAGACCCGTGTTTCCAGTTTTTAGCAGGGTTTTAGCAACCGATAGAACCTACCACTCATTTTATATTTTATTATGGACTATATGAACATGTTTAACAATACTTTCAAATTCCATAATTTTACGACACCCGGTTTTACGTTTTGAGGCCTAATCATTTACGGTTGTCATTTCCCGGAGTCAAAACTCTTCCTAATACTTAGGATAATACCAAGCAAAGTCCACACCTTGTCCCCCAAGTTTAGGAACCAACCTAGGGGGGGGGAATTCAGCCTTGTGTGGCTTGATCTCAAGCTTGATGGTCTTAGATCCTTACATGTGTTAAACTTGCTCACCAAGGGTTGACTAGTCATACATGTAACCTCCTCAAGACCTTATTTAAGCCTTCTCTTCCTTTCTCTCTCAATACCAACGACCCACATCATAAAAATACACCAATTTGATCATTGATCTTTCTTATTCAATCCATCACAAGTTCAAGGCATAGTTCCTAGTTGATCCTTAACACCTTTCAACCATAAAATCACCATAAAACACCACAAAAACTCATCAAATTTCCAAGTGTTCTTAGTGAAGATTTTTACTAAGGCTTGTTTTTGTGATAGATTAGTGTTTATCAAGGGATTATAAGATAGGGTTTTTGATATGGAAGCTTGGCTATGGTTGGAAAATATTTGAAAGATTAAGTAGTGGTTCTTGGTCTTGATCTTGGTTCTAGTTAGTTTCTTCACAAGTTGTGAGCCAAACCCTAACTTGATTCTTGTTAAATAATCATGTTCATGTTATTTACATATTATTTGTGCTATATTATGTCTTGTATTCATGTCCATGATGTATAAAAGTGAGCAAAACAAGTTATTGTAATTGATTGTTACAACAAGTTCATAAAACAAGTAAACTAGTGACTTTCTTGGAAAACCACGACTAAAATGGTAAAATTATGATATTGGATTATTACATATTACAGTAGAGGACTTAACAAGGAAACCATAGCAATTTGAACCACCCAAAACGAGTATACGAGTCAAAAGTTACGCCCATTTGAAGTTACCAAAACTTTTCGGCAAACTGCCAAATACCATTCTGATCAAAATTGAGTTTTGAAAGTCACCCTTCTGGTCCGATTCATCAAAAAGTTAAAACACGAAAGTTGTCCGAAACGCCGTTTTCGTTCAGGAACAAAGGAGCTCGAGACCTGAAAACACTTTCCGAGTGATAAATTTCTTCAAATTCAAAACAGCCCATTTTTAGACAAAGTCATTACATCTAGGTTATGGTTTATGAAGACCAAAGGGGTCTTATGACCTAGAATCAAGACCACAACCATGGCTAGAGCCAAGGTTGAGTCTCATGACCTTGGAACAAGGACCAAAGGTCATGGCTAGGCCATGACGAAATGACCATACCAACTTTCATAGGCGTAAACATGAAACAAAGAGTTGACGAGAACTTGAACAAGCAATTTGGATCTACTTCACTTAAAAGGAAACCATGAGATTTTACCAAGAGAAAATGGTCATTCAAGACTTATGAAACTACCCCTAATAACAATCTTCATGTACAAATAAACTTTCCTAAGTTTATTCAAATATCGGACATGTAACCTTTCGGATCAAAACTTGTATCTATATATTTCATCAACTACTACAATAGTAGGGAGCCTCATGTGAGGAGTTCATTATGTAAGCCGTCGAGATGAGTTGTGGATTTACGAGTTAAAGTGTCCTGGCTCCTCGAACGCTTACTAACATGACTTCTGAAATATGTCAGCCCGAACGGTAGTAAACGATATACAAAACATACATGTTCATGAATCATTACTTTCAAAGACTACAATATACATCATACCACATCATGGACTAAATGCAAGATATATATATATAGGCACTACTTCATATTCTTTACTCCGATCCTAAGTCGCGACATTCTATTATAGGTTGCTCATAGAACCTTCACGATTCGACCGTTACATTCATTACTTGCTATCTTACTTAAGGTGAGTTCATAGCCCCATTTTCCATTACTTAATTGTTTTACAAACCATTGGGGGGAATACATGCTATTTTTAACCGAGCACAATGTTTTTAAATTGTATGCTTGCCTGATTGTTTTATTATCACTAAGTACCAACCTTGCTAAACCGAGATCCCTTATTATGAACCATTTAATCACTAGCAATAGTGAGCGCAAATATTGTGAATAGGCCTATTGGGATTGACGAATCCCATTTGTATTGACTAAGTTCAAACAAATGCATTAATATTTGAGATTTAGGTATGTTAGCAAAGTACCTACCGGAATAAATCTGCCGATCGATATTGGTACACGTTAACGTTTTGGTGTCATAAGCTTAGTGTGTAATACATTTTATGGGCGTATAATAACGTAGCCTACCTGTTTTGATTTCCAAACATTGGTGTGAGCCTATAACTCACACTACCAACATATTGTGTTCAAACATTTAACAAACTCTATGAATATCACTCAACCTTTGTGTTGACCTCTCAAGCATGTATTTCAGGTTCATGACGATCAAGGATGGCACGGAAGGACACGGATACTCAAGAGGGCTATAAATTTTATTATCATTCAAAAACTCACTTAATGTGATTTGTAAACATGGAACCAATTGGGACCTCATTTTGTAAACTCTGATATTTATATAATTTGAATGATAAATCTTTTAAAACGACTCAATTGGAGTTTGTTTTCTATTATTGTGACTATTGTGCCGTCGAGTAACACCCAGTTCGAATTCCGCTACAACCATGAATTGGGGGTGTTACAGATTGGTACCAGAGCCATGGTTATAGAGAAACGGGTCTAATTGAGACCTAAACTATAACTACATATACAAGCAAAAACATTTTTATAGCCTTCCGCTCTCCGTGTCTTCCATCCTCCAGACGATTATGGATTTAGTAAGCATGTTATGATACACAAACATGTTAGTATATTCATATATACCCATTTTGAGCATTTCCCCGTAGACATTTTTGTGCTACACAAACATAATTGCATATTAATATATGTACCCTAAATATAATTGAGCATTTCCCCGTAAGCATTAGTATATTGATATATAAACTCGGTTTATTTTCAATCATTTATCTAAACAATGGACTAAACATATATGTGTATGCCTATTCTAGGGCATTTCGACACAACCACATTCTCCTAATCATGTTCCTAACATTTTATGTCCAAGACATTG
Organism: Artemisia argyi; assembly: GCA_030686995.1. Lineage (NCBI taxonomy): Eukaryota > Viridiplantae > Streptophyta > Magnoliopsida > Asterales > Asteraceae > Artemisia > Artemisia argyi. Next base: position 110,678,489 of record CM060687.1, read on the forward strand.
TAACTGATTGCAATGGTCTTTCCTATTTTCCAAGACATTGTATTATACAATGGTCTTAATTATTTCTCAAATGTTTTGAGTCACACAATGGTCTAACCTACTTCTTAGACATTGTGAATTGCACAATGGTCTAATCTACTTCCGAGACATTGTGATTTGCGTAATGGTCTTTGGAATTATTCCATCACATCATCAATATCATTTCATATGATATCAAAAACCCGTCACAACCTATCGATTTCTAAAACAAGAAATATGAGATTTCTAAAGGACAAACTAATCCATCATTGACAAAAGCTGAAGTTCAGCCCTACATTCATCAAAGTTTTCTTCTGAAACCTTCACTATTAAAAGTTCGTGATCCTGGCCAAGTATGTTCTATTTTAGAACTACTTAAAACTTCCTTTCCATACGTACCTACCCTTACTATCTTCTATGCAATGGAATGTGAAAACATGGGTTACAAGTCTTGTATGGCCGGGACTTGGAATTGAAGGGTTTGACATTGCCTTTGTTTAGTGGACAGTTTCCCGAAAGCAACGAACATATCAAAAGTATACCTAATTTAGGTATTTGAAAATTTTATCGAACCTTGGCTAAATATAGACTAGTCACCTATATTTAACCTTGGGACAGTGGAATATAGTCTGACTAACTATATTCGACTTAACATTTTCAAATACTGAGAATAGTTGTACTAGGGTTATGTTTAGGTTGATTTCCTACTTGAACTCGATAAACCACCAGAATACATTAAAACAATCTAGAGACACGATAGTGCCTTACCACTCAGCGAAATCTTAACACCTTATCTGTATTATCTAATTTCATTCTTGAAAATTTTCATTTATGAGATAATCCGAACTACTATCTTGGGATAGTTATCAATTATTCTCTTCATCCTGTAGAAGTACTATCCTTTTTAGGTTCTAAGGATACCATTCCATCATAAACCTTTAAAATCACTTAAGATTTTTAAAGCAAACTCAACATCTATACCTAAGAGTATTAATGTTAAGCATACACACTTTTGTTCATCAGCATATCACATCATTATCTTCACAACCATGGCAAACACAAGCTCATTAACAGATCTTGATACACTTTTAAAGCTCAAATCATCCTTAGTTACACCACAAGTACCCTCATCAGCTTTACAAGATTGAATATTCATCTTGTACTTTTTGAACACCAGTATCATCTCGTAATACCTTGTAACTTACCGACTAAGTATGAATGTTGTGTAGGATGATTTGTAATTATTTGAATGGATTGGGATGCCTTTTCATTTAAATAAAGACATTGTAAATCACCAAACCATAAGTTTATATTTCCTTATTTACATTGTTTGGGATGCCTCTCTATGTAAATAAAGAATTATAAACAAGTGGGCTTATTTGTATCCGAAATAACATAAGTATGAAGTCAATAAACACTAGGTACAACAACCGATTACCCACTAGGCTATGATTGCAATTACTATCTCAATTCCTATTAATATTCGACTGCTATATCAATTTCCTTTGATATTCGACTATTACCATACCTTTCCTACATAAAAGTAAGCCTGATCCTACACCATACACTGAAATGACAAATCAAATTACATCACCGGTAATCCCAGACTTTAGTCTTCATAAGTAACCACACCTTTTCATCGACACCACTCCAACATATGACACACAAAGAACTTCGGGACGAAGTTCCCCGTAAGGGGTAGAGACTGTAACAATTCGCATTTTTCAGGATAATTACTATTCCCGGAAAATTTCACTATTCACTTTTACTATTCATTTTTCCCAAAAATTTTCCCGAAACTTGATTTTTATTTCTTGGGCTGAAGTGATAAATCATTTTCATGGCAAATTAAAAGTTTGACATTCATAAGCTCATTTTCGTGAAAATTATTAAGGAATTACACGGAATTACACGTTTTAGGGTAAAACGTCATTCAGAAATTCTACGTACAACGAAACTCGACCGCGTTAAGTGACCCCGCATCAGAAAAATGTTTGACACACTCATGATTTATTTGAGAATTAATCGTGACTGAGAAAAACATGACCAAAGACTTCCCGGCAGGTCACCCAAGCCTGTACTAATCTCACATGAGCACGCTTAACTGTTTGGGCGATTAACCGTTAGACCACAAAACGCGTTTCTAAGACTATTTAAGTTTTCAACTTATTAGAAAAAGTCAACATAATTTTTCCCTCCTCCATTGACCAAAAATCATCCCTTGATTTTATAAGTCATTCCTTGATTTTTAGGCTTACGGTTTGATGTCTAAAAGACATTTAATACCAACCGACACTAGACTGAGCCCAGTCTAGACATTATAAGTCATTTTAAATCATTTTTATCATATTAGAAAAGTAACATTTTACTTTTCTCAATTTTACGCAATATTCGTACATTTTACGTATTACGCGTTTTAGACCCGTGTTTCCAGTTTTTAGCAGGGTTTTAGCAACCGATAGAACCTACCACTCATTTTATATTTTATTATGGACTATATGAACATGTTTAACAATACTTTCAAATTCCATAATTTTACGACACCCGGTTTTACGTTTTGAGGCCTAATCATTTACGGTTGTCATTTCCCGGAGTCAAAACTCTTCCTAATACTTAGGATAATACCAAGCAAAGTCCACACCTTGTCCCCCAAGTTTAGGAACCAACCTAGGGGGGGGGGGGGAATTCAGCCTTGTGTGGCTTGATCTCAAGCTTGATGGTCTTAGATCCTTACATGTGTTAAACTTGCTCACCAAGGGTTGACTAGTCATACATGTAACCTCCTCAAGACCTTATTTAAGCCTTCTCTTCCTTTCTCTCTCAATACCAACGACCCACATCATAAAAATACACCAATTTGATCATTGATCTTTCTTATTCAATCCATCACAAGTTCAAGGCATAGTTCCTAGTTGATCCTTAACACCTTTCAACCATAAAATCACCATAAAACACCACAAAAACTCATCAAATTTCCAAGTGTTCTTAGTGAAGATTTTTACTAAGGCTTGTTTTTGTGATAGATTAGTGTTTATCAAGGGATTATAAGATAGGGTTTTTGATATGGAAGCTTGGCTATGGTTGGAAAATATTTGAAAGATTAAGTAGTGGTTCTTGGTCTTGATCTTGGTTCTAGTTAGTTTCTTCACAAGTTGTGAGCCAAACCCTAACTTGATTCTTGTTAAATAATCATGTTCATGTTATTTACATATTATTTGTGCTATATTATGTCTTGTATTCATGTCCATGATGTATAAAAGTGAGCAAAACAAGTTATTGTAATTGATTGTTACAACAAGTTCATAAAACAAGTAAACTAGTGACTTTCTTGGAAAACCACGACTAAAATGGTAAAATTATGATATTGGATTATTACATATTACAGTAGAGGACTTAACAAGGAAACCATAGCAATTTGAACCACCCAAAACGAGTATACGAGTCAAAAGTTACGCCCATTTGAAGTTACCAAAACTTTTCGGCAAACTGCCAAATACCATTCTGATCAAAATTGAGTTTTGAAAGTCACCCTTCTGGTCCGATTCATCAAAAAGTTAAAACACGAAAGTTGTCCGAAACGCCGTTTTCGTTCAGGAACAAAGGAGCTCGAGACCTGAAAACACTTTCCGAGTGATAAATTTCTTCAAATTCAAAACAGCCCATTTTTAGACAAAGTCATTACATCTAGGTTATGGTTTATGAAGACCAAAGGGGTCTTATGACCTAGAATCAAGACCACAACCATGGCTAGAGCCAAGGTTGAGTCTCATGACCTTGGAACAAGGACCAAAGGTCATGGCTAGGCCATGACGAAATGACCATACCAACTTTCATAGGCGTAAACATGAAACAAAGAGTTGACGAGAACTTGAACAAGCAATTTGGATCTACTTCACTTAAAAGGAAACCATGAGATTTTACCAAGAGAAAATGGTCATTCAAGACTTATGAAACTACCCCTAATAACAATCTTCATGTACAAATAAACTTTCCTAAGTTTATTCAAATATCGGACATGTAACCTTTCGGATCAAAACTTGTATCTATATATTTCATCAACTACTACAATAGTAGGGAGCCTCATGTGAGGAGTTCATTATGTAAGCCGTCGAGATGAGTTGTGGATTTACGAGTTAAAGTGTCCTGGCTCCTCGAACGCTTACTAACATGACTTCTGAAATATGTCAGCCCGAACGGTAGTAAACGATATACAAAACATACATGTTCATGAATCATTACTTTCAAAGACTACAATATACATCATACCACATCATGGACTAAATGCAAGATATATATATATAGGCACTACTTCATATTCTTTACTCCGATCCTAAGTCGCGACATTCTATTATAGGTTGCTCATAGAACCTTCACGATTCGACCGTTACATTCATTACTTGCTATCTTACTTAAGGTGAGTTCATAGCCCCATTTTCCATTACTTAATTGTTTTACAAACCATTGGGGGGAATACATGCTATTTTTAACCGAGCACAATGTTTTTAAATTGTATGCTTGCCTGATTGTTTTATTATCACTAAGTACCAACCTTGCTAAACCGAGATCCCTTATTATGAACCATTTAATCACTAGCAATAGTGAGCGCAAATATTGTGAATAGGCCTATTGGGATTGACGAATCCCATTTGTATTGACTAAGTTCAAACAAATGCATTAATATTTGAGATTTAGGTATGTTAGCAAAGTACCTACCGGAATAAATCTGCCGATCGATATTGGTACACGTTAACGTTTTGGTGTCATAAGCTTAGTGTGTAATACATTTTATGGGCGTATAATAACGTAGCCTACCTGTTTTGATTTCCAAACATTGGTGTGAGCCTATAACTCACACTACCAACATATTGTGTTCAAACATTTAACAAACTCTATGAATATCACTCAACCTTTGTGTTGACCTCTCAAGCATGTATTTCAGGTTCATGACGATCAAGGATGGCACGGAAGGACACGGATACTCAAGAGGGCTATAAATTTTATTATCATTCAAAAACTCACTTAATGTGATTTGTAAACATGGAACCAATTGGGACCTCATTTTGTAAACTCTGATATTTATATAATTTGAATGATAAATCTTTTAAAACGACTCAATTGGAGTTTGTTTTCTATTATTGTGACTATTGTGCCGTCGAGTAACACCCAGTTCGAATTCCGCTACAACCATGAATTGGGGGTGTTACAGATTGGTACCAGAGCCATGGTTATAGAGAAACGGGTCTAATTGAGACCTAAACTATAACTACATATACAAGCAAAAACATTTTTATAGCCTTCCGCTCTCCGTGTCTTCCATCCTCCAGACGATTATGGATTTAGTAAGCATGTTATGATACACAAACATGTTAGTATATTCATATATACCCATTTTGAGCATTTCCCCGTAGACATTTTTGTGCTACACAAACATAATTGCATATTAATATATGTACCCTAAATATAATTGAGCATTTCCCCGTAAGCATTAGTATATTGATATATAAACTCGGTTTATTTTCAATCATTTATCTAAACAATGGACTAAACATATATGTGTATGCCTATTCTAGGGCATTTCGACACAACCACATTCTCCTAATCATGTTCCTAACATTTTATGTCCAAGACATTGTAACTGATTGCAATGGTCTTTCCTATTTTCCAAGACATTGTATTATACAATGGTCTTAATTATTTCTCAAATGTTTTGAGTCACACAATGGTCTAACCTACTTCTTAGACATTGTGAATTGCACAATGGTCTAATCTACTTCCGAGACATTGTGATTTGCGTAATGGTCTTTGGAATTATTCCATCACATCATCAATATCATTTCATATGATATCAAAAACCCGTCACAACCTATCGATTTCTAAAACAAGAAATATGAGATTTCTAAAGGACAAACTAATCCATCATTGACAAAAGCTGAAGTTCAGCCCTACATTCATCAAAGTTTTCTTCTGAAACCTTCACTATTAAAAGTTCGTGATCCTGGCCAAGTATGTTCTATTTTAGAACTACTTAAAACTTCCTTTCCATACGTACCTACCCTTACTATCTTCTATGCAATGGAATGTGAAAACATGGGTTACAAGTCTTGTATGGCCGGGACTTGCAATTGAAGGGTTTGACATTGCCTTTGTTTAGTGGACAGTTTCCCGAAAGCAACGAACATATCAAAAGTATACCTAATTTAGGTATTTGAAAATTTTATCGAACCTTGGCTAAATATAGACTAGTCACCTATATTTAACCTTGGGACAGTGGAATATAGTCTGACTAACTATATTCGACTTAACATTTTCAAATACTGAGAATAGTTGTACTAGGGTTATGTTTAGGTTGATTTCCTACTTGAACTCGATAAACCACCAGAATACATTAAAACAATCTAGAGACACGATAGTGCCTTACCACTCAGCGAAATCTTAACACCTTATCTGTATTATCTAATTTCATTCTTGAAAATTTTCATTTATGAGATAATCCGAACTACTATCTTGGGATAGTTATCAATTATTCTCTTCATCCTGTAGAAGTACTATCCTTTTTAGGTTCTAAGGATACCATTCCATCATAAACCTTTAAAATCACTTAAGATTTTTAAAGCAAACTCAACATCTATACCTAAGAGTATTAATGTTAAGCATACACACTTTTGTTCATCAGCATATCACATCATTATCTTCACAACCATGGCAAACACAAGCTCATTAACAGATCTTGATACACTTTTAAAGCTCAAATCATCCTTAGTTACACCACAAGTACCCTCATCAGCTTTACAAGATTGAATATTCATCTTGTACTTTTTGAACACCAGTATCATCTCGTAATACCTTGTAACTTACCGACTAAGTATGAATGTTGTGTAGGATGATTTGTAATTATTTGAATGGATTGGGATGCCTTTTCATTTAAATAAAGACATTGTAAATCACCAAACCATAAGTTTATATTTCCTTATTTACATTGTTTGGGATGCCTCTCTATGTAAATAAAGAATTATAAACAAGTGGGCTTATTTGTATCCGAAATAACATAAGTATGAAGTCAATAAACACTAGGTACAACAACCGATTACCCACTAGGCTATGATTGCAATTACTATCTCAATTCCTATTAATATTCGACTGCTATATCAATTTCCTTTGATATTCGACTATTACCATACCTTTCCTACATAAAAGTAAGCCTGATCCTACACCATACACTGAAATGACAAATCAAATTACATCACCGGTAATCCCAGACTTTAGTCTTCATAAGTAACCACACCTTTTCATCGACACCACTCCAACATATGACACACAAAGAACTTCGGGACGAAGTTCCCCGTAAGGGGTAGAGACTGTAACAATTCGCATTTTTCAGGATAATTACTATTCCCGGAAAATTTCACTATTCACTTTTACTATTCATTTTTCCCAAAAATTTTCCCGAAACTTGATTTTTATTTCTTGGGCTGAAGTGATAAATCATTTTCATGGCAAATTAAAAGTTTGACATTCATAAGCTCATTTTCGTGAAAATTATTAAGGAATTACACGGAATTACACGTTTTAGGGTAAAACGTCATTCAGAAATTCTACGTACAACGAAACTCGACCGCGTTAAGTGACCCCGCATCAGAAAAATGTTTGACACACTCATGATTTATTTGAGAATTAATCGTGACTGAGAAAAACATGACCAAAGACTTCCCGGCAGGTCACCCAAGCCTGTACTAATCTCACATGAGCACGCTTAACTGTTTGGGCGATTAACCGTTAGACCACAAAACGCGTTTCTAAGACTATTTAAGTTTTCAACTTATTAGAAAAAGTCAACATAATTTTTCCCTCCTCCATTGACCAAAAATCATCCCTTGATTTTATAAGTCATTCCTTGATTTTTAGGCTTACGGTTTGATGTCTAAAAGACATTTAATACCAACCGACACTAGACTGAGCCCAGTCTAGACATTATAAGTCATTTTAAATCATTTTTATCACATTAGAAAAGTAACATTTTACTTTTCTCAATTTTACGCAATATTCGTACATTTTACGTATTACGCGTTTTAGACCCGTGTTTCCAGTTTTTAGCAGGGTTTTAGCACCCGATAGAACCTACCACTCATTTTATATTTTATTATGGACTATATGAACATGTTTAACAATACTTTCAAATTCCATAATTTTACGACACCCGGTTTTACGTTTTGAGGCCTAATCATTTACGGTTGTCATTTCCCGGAGTCAAAACTCTTCCTAATACTTAGGATAATACCAAGCAAAGTCCACACCTTGTCCCCCAAGTTTAGGAACCAACCTAGGGGGGGGGGGGAATTCAGCCTTGTGTGGCTTGATCTCAAGCTTGATGGTCTTAGATCCTTACATGTGTTAAACTTGCTCACCAAGGGTTGACTAGTCATACATGTAACCTCCTCAAGACCTTATTTAAGCCTTCTCTTCCTTTCTCTCTCAATACCAACGACCCACATCATAAAAATACACCAATTTGATCATTGATCTTGCTTATTCAATCCATCACAAGTTCAAGGCATAGTTCCTAGTTGATCCTTAACACCTTTCAACCATAAAATCACCATAAAACACCACAAAAACTCATCAAATTTCCAAGTGTTCTTAGTGAAGATTTTTACTAAGGCTTGTTTTTGTGATAGATTAGTGTTTATCAAGGGATTATAAGATAGGGTTTTTGATATGGAAGCTTGGCTATGGTTGGAAAATATTTGAAAGATTAAGTAGTGGTTCTTGGTCTTGATCTTGGTTCTAGTTAGTTTCTTCACAAGTTGTGAGCCAAACCCTAACTTGATTCTTGTTAAATAATCATGTTCATGTTATTTACATATTATTTGTGCTATATTATGTCTTGTATTCATGTCCATGATGTATAAAAGTGAGCAAAACAAGTTATTGTAATTGATTGTTACAACAAGTTCATAAAACAAGTAAACTAGTGACTTTCTTGGAAAACCATGACTAAAATGGTAAAATTATGATATTGGATTATTACATATTACAGTAGAGGACTTAACAAGGAAACCATAGCAATTTGAACCACCCAAAACGAGTATACGAGTCAAAAGTTACGCCCATTTGAAGTTACCAAAACTTTTCGGCAAACTGCCAAATACCATTCTGATCAAAATTGAGTTTTGAAAGTCACCCTTCTGGTCCGATTCATCAAAAAGTTAAAACACGAAAGTTGTCCGAAACGCCGTTTTCGTTCAGGATAAATTTCTTCAAATTCAAAACAGCCCATTTTTAGACAAAGTCATTACATCTAGGTTATGGTTTATGAAGACCAAAGGGGTCTTATGACCTAGAATCAAGACCACAACCATGGCTAGAGCCAAGGTTGAGTCTCATGACCTTGGAACAAGGACCAAAGGTCATGGCTAGGCCATGACGAAATGACCATACCAACTTTCATAGGCGTAAACATGAAACAAAGAGTTGACGAGAACTTGAACAAGCAATTTGGATCTACTTCACTTAAAAGGAAACCATGAGATTTTACCAAGAGAAAATGGTCATTCAAGACTTATGAAACTACCCCTAATAACAATCTTCATGTACAAATAAACTTTCCTAAGTTTATTCAAATATCGGACATGTAACCTTTCGGATCAAAACTTGTATCTATATATTTCATCAACTACTACAATAGTAGGGAGCCTCATGTGAGGAGTTCATTATGTAAGCCGTCGAGATGAGTTGTGGATTTACGAGTTAAAGTGTCCTGGCTCCTCGAACGCTTACTAACATGACTTCTGAAATATGTCAGCCCGAACGGTAGTAAACGATATACAAAACATACATGTTCATGAATCATTACTTTCAAAGACTACAATATACATCATACCACATCATGGACTAAATGCAAGATATATATATATATATATATATAGGCACTACTTCATATTCTTTACTCCGATCCTAAGTCGCGACATTCTATTATAGGTTGCTCATAGAACCTTCACGATTCGACCGTTACATTCATTACTTGCTATCTTACTTAAGGTGAGTTCATAGCCCCATTTTCCATTACTTAATTGTTTTACAAACCATTGGGGGGAATACATGCTATTTTTAACCGAGCACAATGTTTTTAAATTGTATGCTTGCCTGATTGTTTTATTATCACTAAGTACCAACCTTGCTAAACCGAGATCCCTTATTATGAACCATTTAATCACTAGCAATAGTGAGCGCAAATATTGTGAATAGGCCTATTGGGATTGACGAATCCCATTTGTATTGACTAAGTTCAAACAAATGCATTAATATTTGAGATTTAGGTATGTTAGCAAAGTACCTACCGGGATAAATCTGCCGATCGATATTGGTACACGTTAACGTTTTGGTGTCATAAGCTTAGTGTGTAATACATTTTATGGGCGTATAATAACGTAGCCTACCTGTTTTGATTTCCAAACATTGGTGTGAGCCTATAACTCACACTACCAACATATTGTGTTCAAACATTTAACAAACTCTATGAATATCACTCAACCTTTGTGTTGACCTCTCAAGCATGTATTTCAGGTTCATGACGATCAAGGATGGCACGGAAGGACACGGATACTCAAGAGGGCTATAAATTTTATTATCATTCAAAAACTCACTTAATGTGATTTGTAAACATGGAACCAATTGGGACCTCATTTTGTAAACTCTGATATTTATATAATTTGAATGATAAATCTTTTAAAACGACTCAATTGGAGTTTGTTTTCTATTATTGTGACTATTGTGCCGTCTAGTAACACCCAGTTCGAATTCCGCTGCAACCATGAATTGGGGGTGTTACAAGCCTCATGTGAGGGGTTCATTCAAGTAAACCGTCGAGATGAGTTGTGAATTTATGAATTAAAGTGTCCTGGCTCCTCGAACGTTTACTACATGGCCTCTGAATTATGTCGGCCCAAACGGTAGTAAGCGATATACAAACTATACATGTTTCATAAACCATTTTTATTCAAAGACTTACACTATACTAAGTACTACATCATGGACTAAATGCAAGACATATATAGGCAATTCTTCATATTCTTTACTCCAATCCTAAGTCGCAACATTCTATTATAGGTTGCTCGTAGAAACCTTCGTAATTCGACCATCACATTCACTACTTGCTATATAACCTAAGGTGAGTTCGTAGCCCCACTTTCTATTGTTTAACTATTTTACAAACCCATGGGGGGGATACATGCTATTATTTTTCTACTCGAACACAATGCTTTCTACTGTATGCTACCCGACTATGTTTTATTGTCACTAAGTAACGATTGCCATGTTCGAAGTCCCTATATCATGAACCATTAGTCACTAGCTATAGTGAGCGCGAATATTGTGAATAGATCTATTGGAATTGACGAATCCCATTTGTGTTGAACAACTACGAGTTCAAACAAATGCACTATATTTGATAGTTAGAGGTATAATGGCAATATTACCTTGGTAGGGCTTCTATAATGCCAATTTTTGGTTCGATGTTAATGCTTTAGTTGCATGAGCTTAGTGCAATAATAACGGTTTTGTTTTCTAACTATGAGTGTGAGTCTATAGCTCACACTACGATTATTGTGTTCAACGATTTAACTACAAACTCTACGAATTCCACTCAACCTTTGTGTTGACTGTTTTAAGCATGTATTTCAGGTCCATAATGAATGAGGCTGGCACAGAGGAGCACGGATATTCAAGAGGGCTATAAATTTTATTATCATTCAAAAACTCATTTAATGTAAATTGTAAACATGGAACCATCTGGGACCTCATTTTGTAATCTCTGATATTTATATAATTTGAATGATAAATCTTTTAAAACGACTCAATTAGAGTTCGTTTTCTATTATTGTGACTATTGTGCCGTCGAGTAACACCCAGTTTGAATTCCGCTGCATCATTGAATTGGGGGTGTTACAAACAAGACTTCAAACATTCTTCGATTTAGCTTCTTTTCTTTATTTCATTTCTCGTTTTCCGTCTTGTGCTTTATTCTTGAGTCTTTGGAGTGAAAACTTCATGACTTTAACTTCTTAAATATGCCTCACGAGACTTGCACTTGTCGGGAATTCTTCGTATATAAACAATTCTTCATTTATTGATCGTTTCTTCACCTTTTCCTTTGTTTTCTTTCTCTTGGCTAACTAAGAACATGAAAGCATAACTTTGTGCAAATAAGTACCAAAAGTTCATTAGATTAACCAAATAACATGCACAAACATAAGAATAACGTGACTAAAATATGTACAAAATGAGCGTTATCAAATCCCCCACACTTAAACTTTGCTTGCCCTCAAGCAAATCTAAGAAAAGAAAAATTAAAAAGCATAACTAAAAGATAAAATGAAAAGAAAAAAAAAATAAAATTTATGAAAAATCTAGAAAATATCGAAAAATCTTTTTGGTTTTTTTATAACTAAGCAAAAAATGAGCGCACACTCCCCTACACTTAAGGGTTTGCTTGCCCTCAAGAAAATATAGAAATTAAGAAAAATAGATCCTACATGGTGCATGAAATGTGATTAATAAAAATGTGATGCAAATCTACCAAGTACAAGTACTAGATACGATTCATCATTTTTAAGCTTTAATGGTGAAAAACCGAGATGTTTGACAATACCCTATGGATTCTCTTGCTTGATAACATGGCTAAGCACCTCACGAAAAGGAATGTAAGTATAATTCACTCAACACATATATTTTTGGTGGTGTATATAAGAAAATCACACTCATTGCTCAGTCATGATCCGTTTAATACCATAGGCTTGTACAAGAAACAAAACTCCACCGACATGGCGTAAGCACCAAGTGTAAACATCTAAAGAGGACTTTTATCCGGGTTGTTAAGCTAAGGGTAGTATCAAGCTTATGTTCCAATATCTCATGCAAAAATATAATAGATCGCTAGCGCGAATTCTTGATTTACTCAAACAATGGATGGTCACTAAAGTAATATACCTTAGATCGCTGGCGCGTTATTCAATCACTCAAGAACCGGATGGTCACTAGAATATTTGTACATTGGATATTTACGAAACCAAAAGGTAGGGATAAGGCATGAAATATTTTATGAAATTGGTTTTAAAAGAAAAATAAAGTCAAGTCTAAATTCCATGTTACTAGTGACGAACAAACCACAATTCTGGAAATGATTATAGTTACCATCTTCCTCTTCTTTGAACTTTCACACATCGATACATCGATTCGCCATAATAATATTCTTCATATTTAGCACATTGGCTAGCAACATATCACATAACTTTCTTTCTCTTCAGCTTTATAGCACATTGGCTATAATTTGTCATCACATATATTTTTTTTCTTTTTCTTTGATGACTTATTTTTTCACATTTTTTTTTCAACCTTTCTCCTTCATACATCACATCTCCCCCACACTTCGCATAAGCATCACCACAAACATACAAAACATAAAGGTGATCAATCTTCATCTTTGTCAGAATGGCACACACAAATGACAAAGTGTGGCTAACTAATAATCATCAAAAACAATCAAACATTCCAAGAAACTAGCAACCCTCCGTTTAGACTTTGGCAAGGGGTTAGGCTAAGGTTTAAAGTGTAAAATCTTTTTGTATTTTCTGGATGTAACAAAAGAAAAGAATGGCTCGGAGGGTGAACTAAGGGTATCTAACGCTAAAAATGAGCGCTAATAAATGGGTCCATTTGAGAGGTTAACTAACTGATACGGCTAGCTAATATATCATTATATGTAAACGGAAGGCCATTTGGTTTAAATTCTAAGCGTGCCTCTTTATCACACGAATTCACTTATACCACACGAATGTGATCTCACTGCAGTCTGGTAATGATTTGCATGTACAAGTTCTAGAATAAATAAAATCACCGGCACACTCATAGCAAACGATTCAAGCATAAAAGATGTATGCTATATGAAATAGGCTCAAATCCTCACAATTCAGTGGTAAGGGCTATAAATGCGCTAGCAAATGTTATCGATCCTAAAAATAAATTGCAATGTCAATCGGGACACATCTCAAATTTTTCAAAATTTTACCGTATTTCGCCATTGGGATAATCTAGTTAATCTAATATATTAACTTAAATGAATGAAAACAACTTAGATTATAAGGGCAAACAAGTATACAAAACTTTTAAATTGGCCCAAAACATAAACATCTAAAACTAGTTTGGTTTTTCACTATTTTAGTTTCCCCCTACACTTAAGTTACGCATTATACTCAATGTGAAAAATAAACTTCAAAGCATGCAAAGTAGGGAAAATTAATATAAGAAAAGACCGAGATAAACAAAACTTCACAGGCTCAAGAAATTGCAATCGAATCTCCGTATGATAAGATGTTAAGTATGCAAGATCAATCGATTTCTCTTTCAAGCATCCCATCACCATCACCTGCTACAATTATTCAAACAAAACAAACAAACAAAATGCAAGCAATAATATATTAACACTATTAGCACGTAACACCCCCACACTTAAGATTTTCCATATTTGAAAAGAATTTTTGTAAAGGGGTGTACATGTTTATTTAGAACAAGAATAAAAGCATGAAAATAATTAAAAGCTCGGGTTGCCTCCCGAGAAGCGCTTAATTTATTATTGAGTCATTAGCTAGATTCTTCCCCACTCTAGGATTCTTTGATGATACGTTTCCAAAAGAGAGTTTTGATTACTGGGTGCCAAATGTATTGATAAGTGTGATCGGCTCGCAAAACCAATTTTCCTTCCTCATTCCAATCTAAGTCGGGTACCTTTGACACTCCTTTCTCATCCTTTCTAATATCTTATTCTTTCAAGAATCCATTTCCAACTCTTCCAATTGGATTGAGCTTCTTATCAACAACACGGCTTGGTATTTCATCTTGTACAAACATCTTCTCTTTCGCTGAACATTCAGTGGTAGTGATATGCATGGTGCAATCCTCGAGAAAATGTGCGTCGGTTGGTGAATTAGTCATGATTGGGTTTGGAATGGTTGGAATATCATTTTCCTCAATAAATTCAACATCACCCTTATCATTCTCGTTTCGGATCAAGGGTGGTTTGTAGAAAAATTCGTGTCTGGAGTTGAAATCTTTGGCATGAGGAAGAGATTCGGTGCGGTGGAATTCCTTTTCTAGAGACTCAAACTTCCTCTCCAAGTCTTGGATTAAGGCTTGGTGGTTCCTTACACCTTGATCGATTTTGCACTCCAATTCAACCATCTGGTTCATCATCCACTCATTTACTTCCATCTGATTAACCATCCACTTTCTCATCATCTCCTCCATTAAGGTTTTGGTATCACCATGTTTAGAATATTGTGATGGAGGTGAAAAGTTTTGATAATATTCATGAGTTGGGTTATGGTTTGGATTAAAGTATGAACTTGTCGAATTGTTGTGGTATTCGTCATGATATCACGCTTCATTAGGTTCAAACATCATCATTTCATTATCTGTGGAGTAATCTGAAATGTGGTCATCTTCGTAATTTCCACGACTCTCTCGCAACTCTGTTAACTCATTCCTAATGATCAGGAGTTCAAAATCAATTTTTGTGGTGAGAGCTTCAAATTTCTCCATCAATATTCCATGAACCGAATTGATGTTGTCTCCACCGGTGGAAACAATGGTTTTGGGTTTAGCCAAATTGAAGAATTTTTCGAGAAATCAAGCATGAGATGGACCTTGTCCTCAAGGATTTTGTAAGCTTCGTTAGGAGTTCTATAAAGGAAGATTCCTCCGGCGTCGAGAATTCCTTGAGTTGTATCGTCTAAACCATGATAGAATATTTGAATTATCGCACCTTTGGTTAGATCGTGTCCATAACAAGTATGAAGCATATCTTTAATACGGAGCCAAGCATCAACGAGACTTTCGTGATCGAGTTAGTGAAAACTATGAATTTCGTTTAGGAGACGTTTAAACTTTTCGGGAGAAAAGAATCTACTTACAAAAGCTTCTCTCATCTCATCCCACGTAGTAATTATTACTTCATCTAATTCATTTAACCAAATCTTAGCTTCACCGGATAATGAGAAAGGAAAAGTCCTCAATTTAACCGCTTCCTCTTGATTTTCACCGTATTGGAATAGGTTAATAATCTCAAGAAAATCGGATACATGTAGGTGAGGATCGGACCGGATTTTCCCATCAAATTGGTTCTCCCGAATCATACTCATGTGGGTACCCTTGACAACGAAATTGTTCTCAAGTGGAATTTGGGTGATAGCGGAACTAGGTGTTGGTGCAACGATCCTAGTGTTTGACCACATGGGTTGGTCATCGGGATCAACGACGATAACGGGTGGGGAATCGGGTGGAGTTTCAACTTTCTCCTCAAATATGTTGAGTTTCGATGCAACGAAAAATTCCATGATGAATGGTTGTCTGGCGTAAGGTTCGGATGACTTGAATTCGATGAAAGGTTCAAATGAATCGATCTTGGTAAAAGGTTCGGATGACTCGATCTCGGGGGGTACGTTTGGTGGCTTATCGGGTTTACGAGCCTTCCTTTTGAATTTACGTTTAAATTCAATAAGTGGACCAATGATTTGTTTACCCCAAGACCGCGGGTTTATACAAACCCGGAGTGATTTGCAAAAAGTCATAAGAATATTAAATAAAAAGATAACTAAATGAAAATGTTAAAACAAAAAAAACTTTTTGTATTTTTTAAATGAAGTAAGAAAAATAAACTAACTAAAAATAATGTTACTATTATTTTTACTACAAGAATATATAGAAAAATAAACTAGTTACGACTAAAATTTCTAATAGACTTTTTAATGAAAAAGTTTAAAAATATAAGTAAGTTTACTAGAACAAATGAAGAAAACCTTTTATATCTATTGAAAATAACTTTTAAATAAATCTACTAGCTAATTCTATAACTTTTTTTTAATAAACAGCGAAGCCCGGTTCAAGTTTGAACCGGGCGGTTGGACCGTGTGCAAAATTTACCGAGACAAAATATAGGTTTGAACCGGGCGGTTGGATTTTGAACCGGGCGGTTGGGGATTTTTTTTTTAACGAGAGTTTGAACTTGTCAGGTTCACGTTTGAACTTGTAGGTTCAATGAACTACGAGAATGATTTTTGGTTTGAACCTCTTGGTTCAACTTTGAACCAAGATTTCCTGGACGAATTTTTTAAAGGATCACGCTTAAAAACACCAACAAAGCAACAAAATTACCAAAAAAAAAACACACGAAAATGAGATCAAATCCCCGGCAATGGCGCCAAAAACTTGATGCGTGTAGCACCAGATATTAAATTTGTAAACAAGAATTACTTGTTAACTAGGAAGACATACGAGCAAGTATACTCGTCCGTGTGTAGTAAGAGATTGGTAAGTCAAGGTCGTCCCAAGAGATTTGAGTGTTTTCGAAATGAAGAATCTAGTGTAACAAGCATGTGCTAAAAGTATATTGATTGTCACGGTCCAAAATACTATGAGGTGTCTAAACATATAAGTAGCAAATAACACGAGAACAATAATGATTCGAATTCAATAATATAAAAGACAACATTTGTTTGGATTAGTTTAGGATATTTGGATTGCTTAATATGAGGATGGTTTGACAAGTTGATTACAAATATTAGAATATGATAGTGACAAATTCCAATATGTGATTTAAAGTATATAACCCTCGCGAAAGGTCATAAAACAATAAAATCAAGCGTAAAGCATAATCAACCAATTCAACACTTAGTTTATTTAACAAGTTTGATTTGCGGTAGTTTCACAAACTTAT
Organism: Artemisia argyi; assembly: GCA_030686995.1. Lineage (NCBI taxonomy): Eukaryota > Viridiplantae > Streptophyta > Magnoliopsida > Asterales > Asteraceae > Artemisia > Artemisia argyi. Next base: position 110,696,268 of record CM060687.1, read on the forward strand.
CAACAATTATATGCAAGTTTCTATGCAAATCAAGTTACAAATGAAATGGTCAATACATTAGATAATCGTCCATAGACAAAACGATTATAACTATTTGTTTGATAATAACCCTTTCGACTTTTGAAATCACCAACAACTAATCAAACTTGATAGGCAAATGTTACAAAAGCTTAAGCAAAATTTGAGTCTTTAACCAAGCATGAAATTGATCACAACCATTATTAAACACAAGCAATCCTCATATAATAAACATCATCCAAACAAATGTATCAGGAAATTACTTCATAATGTATTCAACAAAATTCAGTGTAGCAACAATCATGAAACCAACAAACACCATGAAAAGTAAAAGTGAATTACCAATGTAAGATTACAATAGGTAATGGAAGGAATTATAGCAATCCTTGGGCCTCCAATCAACTACAAGCTTCTAACCAACTGGAAAATTATGTCCAAAAACTTTCTCTAGCACTTGAGCACTTCTTCTTGAATTAGTAGAGGTTCCTTGGTCTTTTGGGTTTGATAAAATTGAAGGTAAATCCTGTCCTTATTATGTAAGGAAGGATAAATGGTAGATGATGATGTTGTGGTATCAATTGTTGGTAATAGTTATGTACAAATGATAGCCAAATGGATGTATTTATGCTTGAGGGTGAGAGGGATGTAGACTTGGCCTCCAAGTGTCAAAAAAATGCAGGAAAATACAGCCATGTGTATTTAATAGATGTAGTTGAAGAGTTAGGGGCTTAATTCCACTCATAAATGCAACATTGAAGCATAAAAATGCTTCCAGCCGTCCCTTGCTGTGATCAAACCGGCTAGCTGAGATGCTACTATTTAAGCAAGTATTTTCCGAGCTAAACTTCTAGATATTTCTTTCCTCTTCACGTGGCCGCTTGAATCAAGTAAAACCGAGTTTGTATGCTCAAGATATGGCCAAAACAGTGGAGGTGTGTCGAAAACACAAGACTTCAAACATTCTTCGATTTAGCTTCTTTTTCTTTATTTCATTTCTCGTTTTCCGTCTTGTGCTTTATTCTTGAGTCTTTGGAGTGAAAACTTCATGACTTTAATTTCTTGAATATGCCTCACGAGACTTGCATTTTTCGGGAATTCTTCGTATATAAACAATTCTTCATTTATTAATCGTTTCTTCACCTTTTCCTTTGTTTTCTTTGTCTTGGCTAACTAAGAACATGAAAGCATAACTTTGTGCAAATAAGTACCAAAAGTCATTAGATTAACCAAATAACATGCACAAACATAAGAATAACACGACTAAAATATGTACAAAATGAGCGTTATTAGTTGGCATTCCCATAACGGCCAACTCCCAATCAATTCATAAATATAATACAATAACAAATTGTGGCGATATCAACCACTTAATACAGAACTTTACAATAGTTGGTTTAACAAACTTCCGACTTTCTTCTTTCTTTTTCTTTTCTCATTTTTTCGATTTTTTTTTTTCTTTTTTTCTTTTTTTTTTTTTTTTTTTTGACATCAACATATAAATAAACTACGATGTGTAAAATTTCACCACATCACTTATAACGATAATTCTTGATAATTTTTTTTCCATACTTTTCATAACTTCATATATAACGGTAATAGTGAAAGTAGCAAACACACGAAAAATAACACGACATAAAAATTATACAATATGTACTTTCACTCCATTGCATTGAGCAATTTCCCGACCTAACCAAATATAATGAATTTACGCACATGAACACAGGTAATGCAAGGAAACACACTTTGCCTAAAAGCAACTAACCACGGACATTAATCTATAGGGTAGGCTAAGGTTTAAGGTGTAACGAAACAATTAACAAAGGGTGTATGAAACGAAAGGAATGATTCTGAGAGTTTTTCTAGGGGTATCTTACTCTAAAAATGAAAGTAACAAAGGGTTTTACATGGGGGTTAACTAACCAGTGTAGTTAGTTAATAAACATAATATATTAAAGGCTATTTGGTGTAATCCTAGAAATTTACCGAGTTAGAAACGTCATTCCTATTATAACAATTATGCTCATTATGGTGGACTCAAATAGTATGCGAGCCAAGTTCTAAACTTTACTAGTCACACACACAAAAAATATTATAGAAAATAAAGTTATGTGTGCAGTTATGCAACTTAGATTTAACAAAAACATGCTAAAAATTTTCATCATGATATATTAAGTATAGATTAAGCATATTTTTAAAATTTTCGGACAAGTAAGCGTTCTAATTCTCCATCCCCCCATTTAAGTTGAACAACGTCCTCGTTGTTTCTAATAAAGATTAAAAACAAGAAATAAAAAGAATTAGAACGGGAAACTCCCCTGAGATTTGCTCGGTATGATCCTCCATTATGCTTTTGTAAGCAAAATCTACTTTCTTGTGGGCGAAAAGGCGTTCATCCCTCTATGAATGATGTCTCCACAGAAAGTACAGAAATGTATATATACCTTTGTTCAAATAAAACACATGTATTAAGAAAGTAACACTTGCACGTAATTCATTAGTAGTTAGTGTTGGGAATTCTGCTAAGTAAGAATTCTGCTGACGGTTACTGCTGAAGGATACTGCTGAAGAGCTGGTTCCTGCTGAAGCAGTGTATCTGCTGAAGACTAGTTTCAGCATTATTAGTTTCTACGGATATAGTTATTCCGTATTTTATGTAATATAGTTAGGATATGCATGAGTTTATTTAGCAAGTGATAATGCATATCTTTTAAAGTTTTTAGAATATACGTTTCTTGTGAAATGGTTTATGGTTCCTTGTATATGAAAGGAACACACGATTATGTATTGGGTACACGTTTTTAGAAAACACTTTCAGTATTATTAAAAGATCCATAGAGGATCAATTGTTCTTAGTAATCAGTTGTTCATACTTGTGTTTGTTTCCGCTTTAGAATACAAGTTACAGAGATTATCTTTTAGTGTGTTAGTGATTACATTAACATAACTAACGATCCACGAGTGCTCAAAGATCTATCAAGGTCTTAGGTTCAACAAGTGGTATCAGATCCTCGGGAGAGTCTCTGTGATACTAAGAAACATCAATCTTACACCCTCTCAATCAAAAACAACTAAAACCAATGCCGGGAACAGATGATGAATCTTATGCAACTCAGAACCAAAACACCACTTCTCTCCAACAACTCACTCTCTCAAACAGTAATCCCAAATTTCCATACCTTAAGAATGCAGAGGAGTATGAATTGTGGTCCATAAAGATGCAAAACTGGATCACAAACATTGACTAGAATCTTTGGGAAGTTGTCCGTAAGGGTAATAGCTTGAAGAAACATGTCAAAGATGCTGATGGGGTTGTTACCATCGTAGGTCCTAAAACTGCTGAAGAAGTTCTAGCCGTGCAGAGGGAGAATAAAGTCAGAACAATTCTCCTTCAGGCTATACCAGATGACCACATGGGTGACTTCCACTTCATGGAAGATGCCAAGGACATTTGGATGTCCATCAAGGCTAGATTTGGTGGGAATGATGAGTCAAGAAGGATGAAGAAATCAATCCTGAAGCAACAGTTTCAAGAGTTTCAGATATCTGAGGAAGAAGGAATCTACAAGGGTTATGACAGGTTCCAAAAGATCTTGAGTCAACTTAATCAGCTGATGGCTAGGCCGGATAATGAGGACTGTAATGCTAAGTTTCTAAGATCTTTGCCACCATCTTGGTTGCAAGTAAGCATTGCTCTCAAAACTAAAGGTGGATTGGACATGATATCTTTTGATGACCTCTACAACAAGCTTAAATCTCTTGAGCCTGATGTTAGAAGTCCCATTCATCCATCCACTCACTCAGCCTTTGTTAGCACAACATCCAATCCGGTGCATCATGCCTCAAGCTCTTACACCTCAGCATCATCTTCTCATACCCACACTAAGCCAACTCCTAAATCAAAGTCCAGTAATATAATGGAAGATGTACTTCATTCTTTTGTTGCTAAATATGAACATCAGCAGTTTCTTGCTTATGAGGATTTTGAACAGTTGGATCCATTGGAGATGGAAGAGATGAACCTAAAATGGCAGTTGGCAATGATTTCTCTGAATATCAAAAGGTTTGAGAATAAGTCTGGGAGAAAGTTTGGTTTCCAGGGAAGAGATGCAGCAAGATTTAACAGAAGGAAGGTTAAGTTCTACACTTGGGGTCAGATGGGTCACTTCTCAAGAGAATGCAAGGATAGAAAGCCTGGTGATGAAGTTAGATATGGCTCATATCTATTGGAAGCAGGAACTTCTAAAGCCGGAACTTCCAAAGCTTTGGTGACTGTGGATGAACATGTCAATTGGACTGTTCATGAGCCTGCTGAGGAGGAAGCTTCTAGTTCTGAGCAAGTGAATATGCTAGCATACTGCTCCACAGAGGATAAGAAGGATCAAGTTTCCTTGATGGGCATCTCTCAGGTACATAACTGTGTTTTTGGCTGTAGTATAAGATATAATGAACTTAAACAAGAATATGATGAATTGAAACCTAAATATAATGAGTGTTATGTAGAAGTTTAGGCTTATAAAAAGGCTTTAAAAACTTTGGAAAGACAAAGGTTTGGTTTCAAAAGAATCAGCTTAAATATGAAGAAAAGATAAGAGTCTTAGAAAGTGACTTAGAATGTGCTAAGATTGATTTAAGGCGTACTGAAAAAGAAAAAGCTGATGTTGTTTCAGAAAATATAGTGCTGAAAGAGAAACTAGATAAAGAGATAGCTAGAAATAAACAATGGTTAATATCAGGTGATAATCTAGCTAGTGTACTTTATGGTAGTCAGGCTGCAAACTCTGGAATAGGTTTAGGATTTAAAAAATATGTTGGTTTAGAAGCTAGGAATGACCTAGGTAAATCAACACCCGCAGGATTAGCTATCTATGTAAAAGAAGGTAAATTACATGCTGTACCTGGACCTATTAGAGGAGAACACATGCCCACAGACCTGTTCATAACTGTTGACTTTGATGGAGCACACCATCTTTATGGCAAAAAGTCAATTGACTTGCCAGACCCTGATTCTAAATCTACTGACTTTGTCTCTTGTTCTGATAGTGACAAGTCTTCTGACCAAGGGTCTACTGCATATACCAGTTGTCATTCAAGTGAAAAGTCAGACCTTCTTAAGACCACACCCAAGACTCCCAACAAGCCTGTTTGAGTTACTGCTGATACCAAGACAGTTTCTTCTGAAGACTTGTTATTTAATTCTTTGCAAAACAATGTTTCTAGTTCTGTTAAAAACAATTTTGTTAATGTTTATGGTTTGAATTCTTTTTCATGTTGTGGAACATCTTTCACTTTGAATAAATCTTCTAAAAAGAAGAAATGTTTTGTGTGTGGATGTAAATTTCATTTGATTAAGGATTGTACTTTTCATGAGCAAAGAATGGGTGTATGTGCTAGTCAAAGAAAACCTAGGCAAATGTGGAAAAATGTTAATGATATACCATCTTTTGTTCCACATCATCAGAAACACAATTCTGCTGAAAAACATTCTTCATGGAGAAGAACTGTTACTAGACCTTATGTGCGACCCACTAGTTCTTACTTTGATAATGGTTATTGGCCTAGACATTTTGACTCTATGTATGTTGGTGGAGGGTATTGGGATACTGCTGTGAAGCCCTCAGTAGGTTGTTCTTGGACAAAGAAGGGACCTAATTTTCAATACAGGCCCAAGAACAATGGTGGATCTAATACATCTACATAGCCTACCTCTTATGATCCACAAGGCAGGCTCAAGTCAGCAATGACTTGAGTCTCCAAAGTGTACTAACTTTTGTATATTTATTTTGTTGTTGTTGTAGGATCATCCTCTGAAGAGTTTTGAAGTAGGCATTGTAGATAGTGGTTGTTCCAGAAGCATGTCAGGGAACAAAGATAAGATGCATGACTTTGTGCCTATAGAAGGAGGAGGCAATGTGACTTTTGGTGGAGGAGATGGCAAAATCACTGGGAAAGGCACTATTAAAACACCTCTGTTAGATTTTGAGAATGTATATTATGTGAAGGAACTTCAGCACTTCAATCTGTTCTCTGTATCACAAATATGTGACACCAAGAATAAAGTTTTCTTCTCTGAGGATGAATGTCTTGTGCTCTCAAAGGACTTCAAACTTCCAGAAAATACAAATATTTGGCTAAGAGTTCCTAGGACCTTCAATTTGTACACATTCAATCTGAATGATGTTCAACCAGAAGGTGATCTAACATGTTTGGTGGCCAAAGCTTCCCTGGATGAATCTACAAGATGGCATAGGAGGATGGCTCATGTGAATTTCAAGACCATTAACAAGCTTTCTAAACTTGGTCTGGTTCAGGGACTTCCTTCAAAAGTATTCACCAATGAACATAATTGTGTTGCATGTAACAAAGGAAAGCAACACAGAGCCTCATACAAAGCCATAACAGCTGTGAGCACCATTTCAGAACCTCTTCAGTTGCTGCACATGGATCTCTTTGGTCCAACTCCTATCAGAAGTATTGATCGTAAGTACTTCTGCCTGGTTATCACTGATGATTATAGCAGGTTTTGCTGGGTATTCTTTTTGAAAACTAAAGACGAAACAACTCCTTTCTTAAAAGAATTCATTACCCTAATTGAAAACCAGCTAAATAAAAAGGTTAAAGGCATTAGGTGTGACAATGTGACTGAGTTCCAAAATGTAATATTAATAGAACTCTGTAAGTCTAAAGGGATAAAAAGGGACTAGAGCACTCCAAGGACCCCACAACAAAATGGGGTTGCTGAAAGGAAAAATAGGACCTTAATAGAGGCCGCAAGATCCATGCTTGTAGACTCTAAGTTACCCACTATGTTCTGGACTGAAGCAGTAAGCACTGCTTGTTATGTTTTGAACATGGTATCCATCACTAGACCTCATGTCAAGACAACTTATGAACTTCTCACTGGGAAAGTTCCTGATATTCATTACCTTAAACCTTCTGGTTGTAAAGTGACCATTTTGATTACTGCTGATACACTGGGAAAGTTTGATGGGAAAGCTGATGAGGGATATATTATGGGTTATTCAGCTCATAGCAAGGCCTATAGGGTGTACAATTTAAATGCCAAAAGGATAGAGGAGACCCTTAACCTAAGATTCCTAGAAGATCAGCCTAATATTCAAGGACAGGGTCATACTTGGTATTTTGACTTGGATTACTTAACTGATCACTTGGGTTATACTAGACATGTTTCTAATCAATTTGCACGAACAAAAGAGTCTCCTACTAACCCTGCAGGTTCCTTGGATGAAGACTTAGAGAGTGACACTGAGAAAGATGAACAAACCATTGTTGTACCTTCTTTTCCCCCTAACCATTTTGCAGGTAATCATTCTACTGATGAGCATGAAGATGAGTCATATTATGCAGAGGATCTTGCTAGACTCAAGAAGCAAGAACATGCAACCACTCTGGAAGCTAAGAGACTTAGTGAAAAGTTTGCACAAGAGACTGATGCCTTGCTCCAACAATCAGCACAAGCAGTCAGTGGAAACCAGGATGCTGCTGATAGTTCTACTGAAGGCTCTCCTGTTTCTACTGATGTGATCAAAACTGCTGATAGTCCTACTACACAATCTCCCATTTCTACTAAAGTGTCTACAGACTTTGGGAAACCATTTTCAAGATTTTCAAGTCCTTCTGATCTTCGTAATTATCAACCCAAGGCTGGCATCTTCAACTCCTCTTCCTATGATAGTAAGTTTGGACCCACTATCCACAACCTTGACACCACAAACAATGTCAACCCCACAGCAACAAAGAGGATCAATATTGCTCATCCCCTATCACAGGTTATTGGAGTTCCTCAAGCACCTGTTAGAACTAGAAGTACTGTGAAGAACACTAAATATGGTGAAGTTACTTTCATTTCCTATGTCTAGAATCAACAAAGGGACAATCATATAGACTTCAAACATTGTCTGTTTGCTTGCTTCCATTCTCAAATAGAGCCAACCAGTGTTCCTCAAGCACTTGCTGAGTCAAGTTGGCTTGAAGCAATGCAAGAAGAGATGCTGCAATTTAAGAATCAGCAGGTTTGGATACTGGTTCCTCTTCCTGATGGTAAATATGCAATTGGGACAAAATAGATTTTGAAAAATAAAAGAGATGCAAGGGGTATTGTGGTGAAAAACAAAGCAAGGTTAGTGGCTCAGGGGTTCAGGCAAGAGGAAGGCATAGACTATGATGAAGTCTTTGCACCAATGACCAGAGTTGTAGCAATTAGGATATTCTTGGCCTATGCATCTTATATGGGTTTTATGGTATATCAGATGGATGTAAAAGGTGCTTTTCTGTATGGTGAGATTGAAGAGGAGGTTTATGTGACTCAACCCAAGGGTTTTAAAGACCCAGATCATCCTAATTATGTTTATAAGGTTGTTGAAGCTCTCTATGGACTACATCAGGTACCTAGAGCTTGATATGCTAGGCTTTCTACATTTCTGCTGAAGCATGGTTACAGAAGAGGTGCCATTGACAAGACTCTCTTCCTTAAGAAAGACTCCAGGAATATCATTCTAGTGCAAATTTATGTGGATGACATCATATTTGGTTCCACTAAAGAAGAATGGTGTTGAGAGTTTGAGGATTTGATGAAGGGAGAATTTCAGATGAGTGCCATGGGGAAGCTCACTTTCTTTTTGGGTTTACAAGTTCAGCAGAAACCTGATGGTATATTTATCAGTCAGGATAAGTATGTAAAAGATATGTTGAAGAAATTTGATATGGACAATGTCAGAACTGCCACTACTCCCTATGAAGCTCCCAAACCAAAGAACAATCATGAACCTGATCTTCCTATGAATGTCCATTTGTACAGGTCCATGATTGGTTCTTTGATGTATTTGACTGCTTTTAGACCTGATATTACATTTGCTGTGAGTGCTTGTTCTAGGCAACAAGTCACTCCACTTACTTCTCACTTGAATGCTGCCAAAAAGATCTTCATGTAACTGAAAGACCAACCCAAATTAGGTCTTTGGTACCCAAAAGAATCTCCTTTTAAGCTGGAAGCATTTAGTGATAGTGACTATGCTGGTGCCAATATCGATAGGAGATCCACAACTGGAGGTTGCCAACTCCTTGGAAGAAGATTGTTTTCTTGGCAATGCAAGAAATAGACCGTTGTTGCTACCTCTACTACTGAAGCAGAGTATGTTGTTGCTGCCAATTGTTGTGGACAGGTTCTATGGATTCAGAATCAATTGCTGGATTATGGGTATAATTTCATGAATACCACCATTTTTATTGACAATCAAAGTACCATTTGCATTGTTAAAAATCCAGTTTTTCATAATAGAACCAAACATATTGAAATCAGGCACCACTTTATCAGGGATGCTTATGAAAAACATTTAATTAAAGTGGTTAAAATTCACACAGATAATAATGTGGTAGATTTGTTAACTAAAGCTTTTGATGGACCTAGGTTTCAACACTTAGTGGTCCATATTGGTATGCTTAACCCTTGAATACAAAGTGTGAGGGGAGGCATATGCCTCAATGGAGGATTGCCATTGTAAAATTTGTATAATTTATGTATATTATTATTTGGCTAACACTAACCAACTAATGTTTCTGTAAGACTTGTTTGTTTTGTTACTCTGTGTCTGTTTTGCAGAATGTCTTCATTGTTAGAAATTCACCAAGAGCTGTCTCAAAGGGAATATGGTCATGTATGCTGAGTATTGTTTCTACTGAAGAGTCAATCATACTGAAACACATTGTTTCTACTGAAGTAATACACAAGAAATGACAAATAAGGAAAGATGTTCATTCATTCAAGAAACAATTTACAGCTTACATACAACTTCAAAGTGGAATACAAAGATCATTCCTATGCTAAGACTACCAAATCAATACAAAGCTTCTATCATCTATTACAAAAGGGCTGGTGGATATGCGTGACCAGTACGATGAAGAAGCTGAAGATGAAAATGGAAAGGAAGAATGATGATGATGACGATGAAGATGCTCAAGTACCTAGTTTTATATCTTTAGTTCAAGCCAAGAAGATGCTCAAGAACCTAGTTTTACATCTTTGGTCCTTGGCAACATCCCATTATCAACTACTCCATTTTCCCTTTCCCTTTACCCATTACCTCTGCCTTCTTGCCCTTTCCCCTGTGTCCATGGTATGAAGCACCAGATCCTGGAGTAGGAAGACCCAACACCACACCCCGTGATGGTGGAAGAGATGGATTTCTCTTCCTTGGCCTTGGTTGGGATCTCTCTGGTGTGGAAGGAGGAAGGAATGATGGATCTTCGTCTTCATCCTCTGAAGAGTCTTCCTCAGAAGTAAAGATGAACAGAGAGACATACTGTCTCTCAGCAGAAACGGGGGCATTACTTGGTTCCCCCTTCTCCAAAGCATTCCATCGTCTCTCCATTCCTCTAGCATAATCTGAATCATCTAATTCAGATGGATAAGGTGGGAGATCCTCTGATGCGGAAGAAGAGGAAGAGGAGGAGGTTAGGTCAATAATTTCTGGTTTGGAAGACATGATTTGGTGAAGAATTGGGATTAATTACGAAATTAGGGTTTTGATATGATTTGGGGGTAATTGATATCTGAGAAGTGTGATTTGGGGTTATTAAATAGGCGAAGTATAAGCTTTATGATCATTAATGCGAGTTGGGTGGCACAGTAAAAATCAAGATATTCGCTGAAGATATTTTTACTCTTGATTGGTTTCTGCTGATTGACCATCCATCAGCAGATTGACTTTCATTTCTGCTGAAGGGTAATTTTTAAATTGGATGGATCCACTTTACACGTCAAACATGGTCAACAGTTTGTTCCGATAATTTTGACCACGATTGGGGAACTTCCAAATATAACCTACTTTGCATATCTTTGCCCAAACTAAATTATTCTCCCATCACTCCATTTAAACCCATCATTCTTTTCATAATTCATAACCGTCTCTCCCAAAACATTCAAATGGCAAGACTTCAATTCAAGAAAGATCATAACAAGTTTGCTATTCTGAAAAAGGCTAAGGGTCATGAAGAGTATGATTCAATGGTGGAGTTTCTACAGCGTTCAAAGATTCATTATGTTTTAACACATTCTCCAAATGTGATATATGAATCTATGGTGAAGCAATTTTGGGCATCTGCTAGGAAAAGATCTGACACAGAGATCGTGGCTGACATTGATGAAAATGAGTATGTGGTGACTGAAAGGTTGATAAGGACAAAGCTTCATTTGGATGATGAGAATGGTGTTTTTCACTCCAACACTGAAGAGATACTTGCTGGGTTGAGGGAAGCTGGTTATCAAAGCACTGACACAACTAAGTGGCTGAAGAATCAGTCTTGTCCCAAGTGGAGGTATTTGGTGTATTTGCTGCTCCAATGTATCAACAATAAATGTGGTGGCTGGGATCAGTTCTCTGCCCAATGGGCTGTGGTATTGTATGTCTTTCCAAAGGGTTAACTTATAATTTCTCAAAGTTTATTTTTAATAATATGCTAGAAAATGTTGAGAAGCAAACACATAAGTTTTTAATGTACCCTGGGTTTCTACAAATAATTTTAGACATAACCACTGAAGTCAGAATTCATGTGCCTATTAAGAGTCTTAGTTCAAAGTTATTTTCCTCTATGCAAACTAACTATGATGGGGTACATCGGCCTCTGTTAGCTGCTATGTTGCCACATGGCAATGATGATGCAGTTGAGGGTGATGCTACTGGTATCATGCCATCTCCAAATGCTGCTGATGATGGTAATCCATCTGTAATACCTGTAATTCTAAAATGCGTAAAATGACCAAAATACCCTTACGACTAAAATTTTTAATAAATATTTATAAATTACCAATTAAGCCCTAATAACTTTGAGATTTACTACATATGATTTAAACAATTTAATGAAACCTCATAAGTGAAATTCTGAACATATTTTGAATCCGAAAATATTTAAAAACCTAAAATAAAATACGGGAAAAATATAAACGTGACACGAATTTAATATTTGGGCCGTTTCTTTTATTTCACTAAAAATAACAACAAGAGGATCCAACCACTAGTTAAGCCCATGAAGTTCCTTGACCTCTTGACCCATCCACAATCCACAACTCCATAATAAAAAGACCAGGTTCTATTTTTCTGTCACACAATTACACGCTACAAAACTTATAAAACCCTAATCCTAAAAACACAAGAGCGACATACATACTTTTCTGTGGGGTTCTGTTCTGTTCGAGACCAAGGAAGAAAGAAGGCTTGTCTTGATCGTGGGTATAAGCAACTTTGAGTAAGGGAGTTTGTTTGTTCGGTTTTGCGTTTGGTTGGAACTGTCGTCCTTGTTCTGTTTTCTGGTCGAGACCTTCACAAGGGTATCACACGCTTACCTTGTTCTTTTCTCTCATTCGATATCGTTTATACATTATATATCTCGCGTTTGAATTGATGCATGGGTCGGTTTAATAAAGAACAGGTTATACGCATATCATCTCACATAAAATCATATAAGTCATGACATAAACCTTATAGATGTTAAACCCTCTGAGTCGATCTAATCATATAAACATTTATAAATTTTGACCTGGTCATAGATTGATTGAATGAATATACAAGAACCTATATTATATACAGTTTGGTCTCATAAAATAATAAGAGAAAGTTTGCATGAAATCATAACCTTATTCATATAATGTCAACTTAGACATGTTGCAAATCAGTTTTCCTTTTCTTTAACGTGTGCATATTTTATATATTAAGCTAGTGGGGTCTTATGTTTTGTTTTGTTCGACTTTTACAAATAAAAAAGGGTGCGTTTAAATGGTTTAACAGAAAAGGGTTGCCTTTGGTCTTGTATGTCGAAAGTAAATAAAACAAGAATGGGTATGTTGATTTGTTGGTCGCAACAGAAAAAGAAAACATAATAGAAAGGGTTTTGGCTTTGGTGTCGTGTGTATCTTGTGGCGTGGTTAAAAATACGTAAATATGAGTTAAGTATAACGAGGTCAGATTATTAAATATTGGTCGTCGCGGCATAAATATTAATATCGTTGGTACATTAATATATTATATAAAATTTTAATGACGGGTTCCAAAATTATTACCTTAATATTAAATTATTAAAATAAAGTTTAAAATAATTTTATTTGACTTTTAATATTTAATAATCTTAAAGTATTAAAGCACTAATTCGGGAAAGTTACTTAAAATAGAAAGATAACTTAAAATCAGTAATTTATGTAAAATGAACTGCTCGTAATATGGAATTTATTATTCCTTTAGGTTCTGCAAGGCAGGAGTGATCTTTGATTTTGTGTTTTCTTAACTATCCGTTTGCTTTTGAAATAAGGTACGGATATTCTGACCTTACTCTTAAGGTTTCCTATGTGTTTGATCCTTTGCTATGAACTTTCTGTTTTGAAACTTTCTGCTTGAACCTTTGATATAAAAAGCTTTCTGACATGAACTTTTGATATGCTAAGCTTTCTGATTTTAAAAACTAAGTTTTGAACTTTTTGATATGAACCATATGTTACATGAGCTTCACTAGGCATGGGGGTTCCATGTCCGTGTCATAGATGCACCTATGGCATGACTCTAGGGCAGTAGAGTGATGTTCTGCCACGTCCCTTCCGTTATATATGTATGAATGTGCACTAATCTTCAGGGGCGTATGGATGCATCCTAGATCTGATTTCTGTATGATATGATTATGATATGATTATGATATGATTCTGCTTAGTGATTGGACGTATGTGCAATGTACTCCTTTCACTTCTGGTACATTGGAGCTAGCTACTCCTTGTACAACTTATGATTTGACAGGTGATATGATATGAGTATGTTTGTCTGAGCTCATGGTATTAATTTGGTTTCTGACTCTGTTTATAAAGGCGACTGTATGAATTCTGGACCTAACACACATTTTGTTTCTGTATTCTCCATTATGCCTAAAGATGTTTTCCAAAAATATATATATCATTTATATTTCAGTATTCCTATTTCTGTTCATTATTGTTATATCCGTTCACTGGGCTTTTTAAGCTCAGCCGTATTTTCTTTTCTCCACGGCAGGTATTCAAGATAGCTTATGGGATAGCTTTCTGGGGATTAAGAGTAGAGCTGAGTGCAGTTTTGACCATAGTCATCTTAGAATTTATGTTATTTCTGTATTTCAGAGATTTTGTATTTTGTTCCATTCATTGTTTTCTTTTGGACATTTTGTAAGTCATCCGCTTTTGTTTAATTATGTATGCTCTGATATGAAACCATATTGTGACATCTTTACCCTTGTCGGGTTGGGGTGTTACAATTTATGGTATCAGAGCCAGGTTAGGACCCTTTGAGCTTAGGCTATGACCTGTGAGGATTGGGTAGACATTAGGTTTCCTTCTGCGTACTCTCCTTCCATAATCCATTCTTGTTTCGTTTTGCTATTTTTTTTTTTTTCAAATCATCCAGATGGTGGCCACACGTAGGAATGGTGAAGGGGATGGTCCAGATTTTGAGGCCATGATCAATGCTGCTCTGGCCAATGCTCTCCCTAACCTTTCCACTGAACTTAGGACCCAGATTTACAATGATATCCGAAATGGCGCGGGTTCATCGGGTAGTAGTGGTGGTGGTCCACCTACCACAATTTCTGGTTGGATTAGGGAGTTTAACAAGCTGAAACCACTTGCCTTCCGATCTGCTGCTACCTCCGCTGAAGCAGAAGATTGGATAACTCACATGGAAAAGTTGTTTCAAGTTCTGGGATGTCCTGATAACTTTAAGACCCGTTTAGCTGCGTTCAAATTAGAAGGAGATGCTCTGAGCTGGTGGACAGTTCATCTTAGGACTCAGGCAGGAGGAGAGGCTTATGCGGATACTTGTATTTGGGCCACTTTCCCTGAGATATTCTATAACAGGTATTTTCCGGTGTCTGAGCAACAGAGATTTGAGAGAGAGTATGGTTCTATTTATCAGCTAGAGAGGGAGAATTCTGTGGAGTACATGCAGAGATTCATGAGGCTGGTTAGTTTTGTGGGGCCAGTGGCTGGCGATGCTCTAAGATAGGCCAGGCATTTCAAGTGGGGGTTAAAGAGATGGGTGTTAGATAGGATTGTCAACACAGAGTATCCGGATGTTGCTCAGGCTTGTGCTGCAGCTCGCAACATTGAACTGTTGCACGAGAGTGGTAGTTCAAACAAGAGGAATAGGGATGGTGATCGCATTCAAAATAGGGAATCTGGTCAACAAGATAGGAAGCTGGAGCATGGAGGTCGAGATGATAAGAGCTATGATCAGAAGGGTTTGACTGACAGGAGGCTGGAGTCAAAAGGGCAAGACCAAAGGGCTAGTGATAGACCGAGAGATGACCGACGGGGCTACTGCTATGACAACCAAACGTCATGGAGGAATAGGGACTCAGCTCAAAGAACTTACCGTGATACCAGGTCTAGGGATCAAGAGCAGAATCAGAATCAGGATAGGATCTCTCAATGCGCTACTTGTGGAAAGTATCATCAGGGAATATGCAATAGACTCACAAATGCTTGTTTCTCATGTGGCTCGGTGGATCACAAGATCAAAGATTGTCCCAAGTATCAGGCTAATGACTACAACAAGAAGGCAAAGGAAGATAAGCATAGTCAACCAGGAGATCGTGCACGCAACTAGTTTCTTTTCGTTCTTTTCATTTTGATGCTAGACTTTGTTTTCAATTTCATTTTCAGGATTTCACCGATGTGATTGAATCTTTTGATTAATAAGTTTCCTTTGGATGTTCGTTTTATGACAATTCTGGGTATGTTATGTTTATGGTTATGAGGATTTTGGTGACTTTTTGGAAGTATTGGTGCGATTGTTCAGTATGATGGATCTGTTTGATTTCCGTTGATTTCTGATAATTTTGTTGTTTGTTCGACTCCGTTGATGATCGATTCTGATAAGAGAAGTATCGTCCTATTGATATTAAGTTGCTTATTCACAACTTGAGATAAATTATGGTCACCATGATGGTATACTCATATGATGCTGGTATTATGACGGTCGCGAACGTGATAATACTTACATCATATGACGTACCCTCATTGTGAACATAGGATATTTCAGGGAGTGTCTGAGAAGCATTTGATTTTTGTCAGTTAGATTACTCGTGATTAGTAAGGCTTTTAGGATCCATTCTATCCGGCGTATATTCTACCTTCATCGTTCGATATCTGAATACGGTTGAATTCTCGTCGTATGTTTGTTGATCGTCGATCATTCGTTAACAATTTCAGAACTCACTAAAAGTCTTCTATCGTTCGAATTTCTGTACTCAATCTATTTTCTACTAATACATGTGAGAAGTACTTTAATTATCTGCTGCGTGTATCTAATCGTTAAATCGATTTCTGATCTACTCTAGATAAAATATGATGACTTTTGTCTGTGAAATCTGAGAAAGATTTTCTGAGTTAAGACTACTTCTGTGATCAAAAGATTCTGCGTTCGTTCCGTTCTGACAATTTCTGAAATTTGATTCGTCTCCGTTTGCACTGCCTATTCAATTTCCGAGGACGGAAATTTCTTTTTAGAGGGGAAGAAGTTGTAATACCTGAAATTCTAAAATGCGTAAAATGACCAAAATACCCTTACGACTAAAATTTTTAATAAATATTTATAAATTACCAATTAAGCCCTAATAACTTTGAGATTTACTACATATGATTTAAACAATTTAATGAAACCTCATAAGTGAAATTCTGAACATATTTTGAATCCGAAAATATTTAAAAACCTAAAATAAAATACGGGAAAAATATAAACGTGACACGAATTTAATATTTGGGCCGTTTCTTTTATTTCACTAAAAATAACAAGAAGAGGATCCAACCACTAGTTAAGCCCATGAAGTTCCTTGACCTCTTGACCCATCCACGATCCACAACTCCATAATAAAAAGACCAGGTTCTATTTTTCTGTCACACAATTACACGCTACAAAACTTATAAAACCCTAATCCTAAAAACACAAGAGCGACATACATACTTTTCTGTGGGGTTCTGTTCTGTTCGAGACCAAGGAAGAAAGAAGGCTTGTCTTGATCGTGGGTATAAGCAACTTCGAGTAAGGGAGTTTGTTTGTTCGGTTTTGCGTTTGGTTGGAACTGTCGTCCTTGTTCTGTTTTCTGGTCGAGACCTTCACAAGGGTATCACACGCTTACCTTGTTCTTTTCTCTCATTCGATATCGTTTATACATAATATATCTCGTGTTTGAATTGATGCATGGGTCGGTTTAATAAAGAACAGGTTATACGCATATCATCTCACATAAAATCATATAAGTCATGACATAAACCTTATAGATGTTAAACCCTCTGAGTCGATCTAATCATATAAACATTTATAAATTTTGACCTGGTCATAGATTGATTGAATGAATATACAAGAACCTATATTATATACAGTTTGGTCTCATAAAATAATAAGAGAAAGTTTGCATGAAATCATAACCTTATTCATATAATGTCAACTTAGACATGTTGCAAATCAGTTTTCCTTTTCTTTAACGTGTGCATATTTTATATATTAAGCTAGTGGGGTCTTATGTTTTGTTTTGTTCGACTTTTACAAATAAAAAAGGGTGCGTTTAAATGGTTTAACAGAAAAGGGTTGCCTTTGGTCTTGTATGTCGAAAGTAAATAAAACAAGAATGGGTATGTTGATTTGTTGGTCGCAACAGAAAAAGAAAACATAATAGAAAGGGTTTTGGCTTTGGTGTCGTGTGTATCTTGTGGCATGGTTAAAAATACGTAAATATGAGTTAAGTATAACGAGGTCAGATTATTAAATATTGGTCGTCGCGGCATAAATATTAATATCGTTGGTACGTTAATATATTATATAAAATTTTAATGACGGGTTCCAAAATTATTACCTTAATATTAAATTATTAAAATAAAGTTTAAAATAATTTTATTTGACTTTTAATATTTAATAATCTTAAAGTATTAAAGCACTAATTCGGGAAAGTTACTTAAAATAGAAAGATAACTTAAAATCAGTAATTTATGTAAAATGAACTGCTCGTAATATGGAATTTATTATTCCTTTAGGTTCTACAAGGCAGGAGTGATCTTTGATTTTGTGTTTTCTTAACTATCCGTTTGCTTTTGAAATAAGGTACGGATATTCTGACCTTACTCTTAAGGTTTCCTATGTGTTTGATCCTTTGCTATGAACTTTCTGTTTTGAAACTTTCTGCTTGAACCTTTGATATAAAAAGCTTTCTGACATGAACTTTTGATATGCTAAGCTTTCTGATTTTAAAAACTAAGTTTTGAACTTTTTGATATGAACCATATGTTACAGAGCTTAACTAGGCATGGGGGTTCCATGTCCGTGTCATAGATGCACCTATGGCATGACTCTAGGGCAGTAGAGTGATGTTCTGCCACGTCCCTTCCGTTATATATGTATGAATGTGCACTAATCTTCAGGGGCGTATGGATGCATCCTAGATCTGATTTCTGTATGATATGATTATGATATGATTATGATATGATTATGCTTAGTGACTGGACGTATGTGCAATGTACTCCTTTCACTTCTGGTACATTGGAGCTAGCTACTCCTTGTACAACTTATGATATGACAGGTGATATGATATGAGTATGTTTGTCTGAGCTCATGGTATTAATTTGGTTTCTGACTCTGTTTATAAAGGCGACTGTATGAATTCTGGACCTAACACACATTTTGTTTCTGTATTCTCCATTATGCCTAAAGATGTTTTCCAAAAATATATATATCATTTATATTTCAGTATTCCTATTTCTGTTCATTATTGTTATATCCATTCACTGGGCTTTTTAAGCTCAGCCGTATTTTCTTTTCTCCACGGCAGGTATTCAAGATAGCTTATGGGATAGCTTTCTGGGGATTAAGAGTAGAGCTGAGTGCAGTTTTGACCATAGTCATCTTAGAATTTATGTTATTTCTGTATTTCAGAGATTTTGTATTTTGTTCCATTCATTGTTTTCTTTTGGACATTTTGTAAGTCATCCGCTTTTGTTTAATTATGTATGCTCTGATATGAAACCATATTGTGACATCTTTACCCTTGTCGGGTTGGGGTGTTACACCATCATCTTCTGGTGTTGCTGCTGCTGGTAATCCTTCAGTGGTAAATGAGGGAGAGCCATCTATAACTGCTGAACCATTAGCTGTTTCTTCTGACCAACCTCTACCTTCCCCTTTACATATGTCACCTAGTCCTGTTCCATCACTATCTCAGGTTGCTCTTATTGAGCTAACTCCTGACGTTAAAGAGACAATTCAGTCTCTTGGTACACAAGTACCTACACCTCTTGAGCCTGAGATTACTAGATTACCTACACCTAGTCCTGTGAGAGAGCCATTAGATGGAGGCTCTCCCAATGTTGTACATATGTCTGATTCTCCTGATAGGTTCAATGAAGCTCCCATGACCAATGAGCAATCTGTTAGTGGATCAGAGGACCCTGTTACTCTTACCTCTATCTATAAGTTGCTTTGCAGGTATCAGTAGCTACAATTTTTGTTGCTGGTAAAGAGTATCTGGATTCACCTACAAATGATCCAACTGTTCCTGAGCAAGTTTCTCATGAAGACACCACTGCAACTATTAAGCCTACAGGATCTGCTGATACTCTACTTGATTCAGATGTTCAAGATTTAACTGTTGATCCTATGGCAGAGTTAGTTATTCCTCATGATAATTCTGCTGAAGTTGCTGAAGTATGTACTGATGATCTCATCTCAGAAAAGGAAAGACTTGAGCAAGAAAGACTTTGGAAAGAATGGGGAGATTATAAGAAGAGTACAGACTTGGCAAAGGAAGAGCAAGCCAAATATGATTCAGAATATCAGTCTGCTACAAAGAGATATATTTCTACCTTGCCTATTGAAAGACAGAGAGAATTGGATGCTGCTATTCCAAATTTTGATGAATCAGACTGCAGCATATTGGAGAACAAGTGATTGCTACTCCTGGTTTAGCTGTAGAAATTCTTGGGAATGATGTGAATAAGGAGGATTGGGTTTCTGGAAAAGTGAAGAAGATGAAATTAAGAAAGAAAGAAGCAGATGAGCAAAAAGGGATAAACCAATGACTCAAGCACAGTAAAGGGATTATATGAGAACTTATGTGAAACGTCAAAGCAGTGCTCTCTATAATAATGCTTGGACTAGGAAACAAATTTGGGCTCTTTCAGATGAACAATTGGTTCTTATGTATAATAGAATCAAGTCTAGATGTGAAAACGATGGAATGAGTTCTCCTAAGCTTGTTCCTACCATTCTTGCTGATGATGCAGAACCATCTTCTCAGAAAGTTCAACTTGATGAAGTTGTTTCTTCTAGTGTTCCTGCTAGGTCTCCATCATTGTCTGCTGATGCTGTTTCTACTATGAATGTGGAAGTTCCTGTTGTTGATCAAGTATCTTTACCTGCTACTTCTGCTGATGTGACAATTGTTGCTGCTTCATCTGTTGTTGATAACGGTAAAGCTAAAGTTGTAGCAGAAGCTCTTCCTTCTAGAAAGAGAACCAGGAAACAAATGGAGGAGGAGAGGTTGGGTGAAGAGGCTGCAAAAAGGTTAGCTGATGATCAACAAGCTGAAATGGCAAGATTTCATGAGCTTAAGGAAAGAGAAGTAGAGCTTGCATCTGCTAGGGCTAAACAGATAAGGATGGCCATGGATGAATAATATGCATCTGCTACACTTGATTCTCCTCAGGTTTCTACTGATGAACAAATGAATATTCCATCAGTGGAAACTAATGTTACAGAAGATATACCTACTGAGGATGTAGCTCCTGAGGAATCTTCTTTACCATATGATGCTATTTATGTTCCTGGAATAAGGGCTAAGAGAATGGCCAGAGTAAGAACTTCACATTCAGCACAAAGACTAGTAGATGTTAATGCTCCTGATGCTTCCTTTATCAAAGAAGGATCCCCTGATGATTGGCCAGAGGGTGTTAGTGATGTTTTGGTTCATTGAGAATTATCTAAGAATGGTCAGATCAATACCATTTATAGACTTGATAAAACTTCTCTATCATTCACATTCCTACAAGAAATACTACATCTTGTGGATCATCAGGATTTGCTCACTCTCAATGATTTGGTTCACAAATATTATGCTACTCATACTCCTACAGGATCAGGATTGTATCTATTGGATGATCTCAGAGTGCTTTTGGATTCTTCTACTCCCACTAGTGCTGGTTATGATGTGTGGAAAAACAATCAGAGGTGGAAAGTTCAGAGTTGGAAATTTTATCCCATGCCCAATGTTCATGTGTTGGAAACTACATCTGGACTCAGGCTTCTCATGGTTCTTGGCAAAAGGTATCCTCTGACAGTGCCTCTTATGGAGAAAATGCTTCAACAGAAGTTGGAGATTCCTCCTGATCCAGCTGGGAATGCTAGGTTGTTTGCTGAATCTCTGGTTAAAGTGTTCAAACTCAAGATCAGGACTTCCAGAGCTGCTTCTACATGATGGTATTTTGTTATATATTTCTTTATTTATTAAAAAAAAAGAAAAAAAATTAAAAAACTAACAGATTTGTATAGTATTGTGTATGTTGTATGCAGGTTATGGTGTTGGTTCATATCACACCTTATCTGGTTATCAACTTACCTGATGTTGACTATTCCATCAAAAAGTTGGCTAGTCCAAAGGGTACAGCTTTGGTAAAGACATGTCAAATCTGTTGATAGCTGTAATAGTTTGCTAAAAACTATTGGGTACTCAACTCACCCATGCTTCATAGCTGAGAGTTGGATAGTTGTCAATTGACCATGGATTTTTTCCTTTATGGATTCCCAATAATTAGCTAGCCCACAAGTGTATGGCTTGTGGTAAAGGCAGTGGAAAACCATATTTGGTATTCAATTGACCAAGGTGATTAAATCAACCAAATAATTGACTAGTCCTGAGCAAACGGCTACAGGTAAAGACAACTCAAATCCGTTTATAGCTAATGATTTGCTAAAAATCATATGGTCATCAGTGTACCATAGTTTTCGAACTTAAACATTTGGCTACTCCAGTAGTGATGGCTATTGGTAAAGAGACATCAAATCCATTATTTTCAATGATTCACCACTCACAGGAGTTAACACACCTGGATGTGATGAGAATAGTATGAAACTAATCTTTTTTGATGTACATTTGGTCATTTGTTGCTGCAAAAAATAGAGTTTTCAAGTATGTGATGATCATAGAGATCCTACTGATGATGATTCTTTGCTGCTGATGTTCGACTTCAATCCTCTTGGTTTGTAACTTTAAAGATCTATCAAGAATCTTGAACTTAACTATAAAACCCAAAAATCCGTCTTTCCTAAAATTCCATATAATTTAAAATTTTCTAAGTTTGGTGAACTTAACAAGTATGGAACCTTGTAACTTGAAAACTACAAAAATAAAGTAACTATAACATAAGTATATATATTTCGACCCACACTTTTCCTTTTGGTGTTATCACATATTTCACAAGTTCGATAAGGCCGATGCTATTTGTTAATTGTACAACACCATACGACTAATAAGTATTCAATACGTCCGATTTTATTTTCTCATTTGTATCACACGTTCACAAGGTTGTAATGGGACCCATTCATCCGAATATGTGAAGAGATAAGAAATGAAGTTTAAAATTTGATTTGAGAACTAGTCCACCAACAGCCCATAGACTCGACTATCTTCTTTCCACTAATTCCCATTATATTACTCATTTCACTTTCACTTATTGAAATTGCATCTCACATTTTTCTCACACAACAAAACTCTAGAAACAAAATACGATCAGCTGCTCTTTTCTCCAAGAAATCAGGTCGTACAAAGGACTAAAAAGTGGTTGTTCGTGGTTACATTGGCGTACAAGAGAGGTGTTTTGGGTTCGTGAGCATTGGTTCAAGAGAAGAACGATTTCGGTTTGGTTTCGGATTTGGTCGTGGGCTTTTGATTCTTGTTTCTTTCCTGTTTGATCATCTAGGGGTAACGTATCATCTCTTAACGTTGGCTCCTTTTTGTCTCTCTTGGTTCTCGTATTATTGTCACATGAAACTTATGGATCGACTAAAACAAATGTAGTGTGCATGCATGTTATACGAACCAAAACCTCACATAGAATCATAGAAATCTTACATGAAATCATAACTAGAAATTCACAGAAAATAATGAACTATATAAAATATATATATACGTAACCTGTAATCACGAAAGTATGAAGTGTGTGTATATATATATATATATATATATATATATATATATATATATATATATATATATATATATATATATATATATATACGTCGTTCCTTATCTTTGTTTTGGGAAGCTTGATCTGTTGAGATATACTTCGTTGGTTAGTCAGTAGAACATTCATACGACATATATAATATGTTTTGAACATGCAGCTAATCTTTGGTTTGTGAAACATAATTATATGAATGGATAATCAGTATTCGAATAACATATATTTTGTTCACATGAAATAATGAAAGCTGTATAACATATATGTCTGATCTCGGTTCCGTTTTACTTTTCGTATAGGTTAATATATATTCCATTGAATTGAGTACAAGAACATTCATATGACCTCTTTTATATGTTTTAAAATCAGGATACAAGCACATGTAATTAAAGACGAGACGTACATAAATATTTACGTGAATATAAGGTTTGAATTATGTGTGAGATTGTGTATTTGGTTGGCTCGTTTAATATGGTTGTGTATGCGTACCATATTTTGGTCGTTAATAAATTATGAACGACGGGGTATAAAATTATCATCTTAATATAAATTTATAAAATAAACTTTAAAATAATTTTATTTAACTTTTAATATTTAATTTTGATAATTTAAATTTTAGACCCTCAACTTATAATAATTAAACTTTTAACTCTAAACTATCATAAATTAGCATATTTGAACCCTAATCTATAATAATGTTCATTTAAAGTTATAACTTAATTAATTATTTAATTGTGGCTAACTCCGAAAACTTACCAAATCGGGAACTTACTAATTATGGAAACTTACTTATTCGGGAAACTTGCTAAGAATGAAAAGTTACTAAAAATGGAAATAAACTTAAGATAAGTAATATGATTAAAATGAGTTCATAAGTAACACGTGATTATCATATTCGTGTAGATCCGGTGAAGTGGGAGTAGTTGTCATCTCTATGTGATCATCGTTGGTTGTGATTTGCTTTTGTTAAGGTACAGATATTCTATCCTCTTTCAGTAACGGGTTTTCTCTCTCAGGACTCTTGATCTTGATCTTTGATTCGTATTAAGATTCCCTAAGCCATTGCTATGTTCCCCACTTGATATGATTCATTTGATATGATTCGTTGATATGATCTATTCGATATGAGCCTTGCTATGATACCTCTGATTTGATTCTGATTTGCTATCCACTTTGATTATGATTATGTGATTTCGAGATTCTGTTATATTATGCTCTGGGAGCATTTTGTTATGGATAGCCTTGCTTTGTTTGTTCTGATATGTTCTGTTCTCATGCCCGAGTTTTTAGTCTACTCATGGAGGTACCATGGGCGTGTCATTGAGGCACCAATGGCATGACACTATCTGGGGCGGTGTGATGAGTCCCCGGCGTCCCCGTCTTTTTATGATATGATATGTGATCACTTGGCCACTTTGTATATGATTAGTTTGTGGGGGGCGTATGGGCATCCTAGGTATATTTGATATGATATGATATGATTTGATTTTGTGACTGGTTGTGCGTGCCTTGTACCCCTTTCACGTCTGGTACTTGGAGGTCGCCCCTCTATGTACACCCTATGAATTGACGGATATGTGATTATGTGATTTGAGACCTATTCGAGTGGCTCTGGTAGGTCGGCTCGTGGCTTTCCTATATTTCTTTGTGTCTATTCGAGTGGCTCGGGTAGACAAGCCTTTGTTGATACGTGCTCTATGATTCTGATTATTATCTGATTATGCTTACATTTGATATCTCTATCATGCTTCATTCACTTGACTTGTGATACATTATGCTCATTCTAATGATCCTTCTCATTTCATTTGCTTATTACCTTTGCTTTGCATATATATCTGTTCACTGGGCTTTTTATGCTCAGCCGCGTTTTCTTTTCCATGCGGCAGGTAATAAGCGGGAATCTGGGCTCGAGTGTAGAGAGTAGGAGCATATCGGAC
The DNA here is from genome assembly GCA_030686995.1 of Artemisia argyi. NCBI lineage: Eukaryota > Viridiplantae > Streptophyta > Magnoliopsida > Asterales > Asteraceae > Artemisia > Artemisia argyi. The sequence goes on from CM060687.1 coordinate 110,721,465, forward strand.
CTACCCTATTTAGTTCCCCCATTGTTTGGATGATCATGGAACTTATGTTGGATTATTTACTTCATTATATTTCCTTTAGACTTATGTTGGATTTTGTAATGTTTAAGTCTTGATGTTCATGACTTATGTTATTTATGAATCTTCCGCTTGCGTATTATTATTTTTTTTTTGTATGTTCTGATATGTCATCATAATGTGATACTTTAGCCCTTCTCGGGTTGGAGTGTTACATTAACCATGTCAAATTCAAGATTAGGGGAGGATTGTTGGGAATTCTGCTAAGTAAGAATTCTGCTGACGGTTACTGCTGAAGGATACTGCTGAAGAGCTGGTTCCTGCTGAAGCAGTGTATCTGCTGAAGACTAGTTTCAGCATTATTAGTTTCTGCGGATATAGTTATTCCGTATTTTATGTAATATAGTTAGGATATGCATGAGTTTATTTAGGAAGTGATAATGCATATCTTTTAAAGTTTTTGGAATATACGTTTCTTGTGAAACGGTTTAGGGTTCCTTGTGTATAAAAGGAACACACGATTATGTATTAGGTACACGTTTTTAGAAAACACTTTCAGTATTATTAAAAGATCCATAGAGGATTAATTGTTCTTAGTATTCAGTTGTTCATACTTGTGTTTGTTTCCGCTTTAGAATACAAGTTACAGAGATTATCTTTTAGTGTGTTAGTGATTACATTAACATAACTAACGATCCACGAGTGCTCAAAGATCTATCAAGGTCTTAGGTTCAACAGTTAGTGAAAACAAAACCTAAAAAAAATTAAAAATTTGGAAATCATCAGGTCAGTCGATACGCCGCATCCATTAAATTGGATGCGCCGTATGGAGCCTGGAATAAGTACGAATCAAAGAATCAGATGCATCGCACCCTTAACCAGGGATGCGCCGCATTAAATAAACTGACAGAATGTTTTGAAGTCTGAAAAATAAAATAAAATGCAGAAAATAAAAGATATGATCTGTTCAGTCGATACGCCGCATCTATAGGATGAGATGCGCCGCATCTACTGTAGATCTGACAGACTCGATAGAGAAAAACAGTAAATGATAAATCTGGGTTGTTTCCCGGTTAGCACTTTTCTTTATTCCAGACTCTTCAAGTTAGACTCACGTTCAGCTTCTATTTTGTATCATTATAAGAAGGAAGCGTCGCACTCCCTCATTGCCAATCTGGTAATATTGAACGCACCTTGTTCGTCCTTAATCTCCACGCCATTCCTTTTCAATATCTGTATGAACAAAGTTCTGTCCCTTTCAGGCAGAGATGATAAAATGATAGACGGGAAATTCTTATTATTATATAGGCATAAATATGCAAGATGGGGTGGTAGTTCAATAAATATATCATTATCCAAATTACTTTTCTCAACTCCTCTCCTACGTTTGTTAACAACCTCACAATCATACCACTCATCATCAGAATCATCACAATATCACGCCTAAGCTCGGTAGGTACATTAAGATCAATAAAATCCTCGAAGTTCTCATGATTAGGATTAGTTGAGTTGTGATGAGGCGAAAAATGAATCGTTTTTAAGGAGTCATTTAAGCCCGAAGTCGAGATTATTTGATCAAATATTGCCCTAAATCGTCCCTTTTGTCATTTTAGGTACTTTGGGAGTGAAATCTGGAAAAGGAAGCATTTTGGACGTTTTTGGAGCATAAAAGTGAAGAAAATGGCAAAGTCTTAATTTTCCTTGCTAGGAATAGTACCTGACGGCGTCACATGCTCCTTAATGACGGCGTCAAGAGTAATACAAGAGGTGTAAGTGGAAAATACACGTGACGATCCAGAAAGTTTTGTACATGGGAGATGACGGCGTCACCTAACGCCGTCATGGTCCATGTATTAGTGACGGCCCAGAAGAAATTTACACATGACGGCGTCAAAAGTGGATCTAGGCAATCCGATTTCATTATAGGCGGCGAGTTGACGGCGTCACATGTTTACACATGACGCCGTCACCCTGTATTATCTATATATTGTTTTACAAATTTCATTCATTAGTGTGCAACTTTGAGGGAAAAAACCTAGGTCGAATTTTCCAGTGTTTCAAGGGTTTCAACCCTTTGAAACTTTCATGTTCTAATTGAGATAAGTACTCTTTCAATTCATTCAATATGTCTATGTGTTGCTTGAATATATCTTACACTTGTCTTCAATTTAACATGCTCGGCTAGATCCCTTTTGTGTTTGCTTAGGTGTAGTGAAACCTAGATGTTAATTATGGGTTGATTGTTTATTTACTGTTGTTACGGATGATTGTATTCGATGTTAGGCTTAAGAAAACCGGCAAACTTCCATTGGTAACATGCTTGAACGTCTTAAGAAACATGATCAGAGGTGTACTATGATTTTTGGTTGTATTTAAGGCGTAGGAGAATTCTAATGATCCCATGTTAGGAGCTTCTAACGGCTCGACATAGGAGTTAAGTAGGATCTTATAGAGTTAGGGAATATTGTACACGGCCCTACGACTAGTATTAAGGAATATGACCCGTCATCCATGCAATTGTAACAACTATCAACCTGTAAAAGATATCTAGGGAGTAATGAAACCTAAGTAAACACAACTTTCCCCATCATTGTTTACACCGCAATAGTATAATTAGTTTAATTTTCATTTCTGTCATTTTATTTTAATTGCATCTTAGTTATTTGGGTTAGTTGGCTAGCAACTAATTCCGCCCACTCTTCTAAAACTCGAGATTTTATTGCTTTTATAAAATATAAAAATACAAAAAGAATCATCCATCACCTCTATACCTAGTTTTTAGGCTTTCTAATCCTAGCGACACTATTCCTGAGTTGAACGATCAATCCCCCGGTACTTGTCACTATATTATACTACAACGATCAGGTGCACTGCCTGGTGGGGGTTGTAAGCTTCTCGAGATCCCTCAAGAGGTAAAGCCTGGTGCGATTCCCACGTATCAAGTTTTTGGCGCCGTTACCGGGAAATAGTTATTGTCTAGGTTAGGATTTCTTTTTATTATGTCTACTTGCTAGATTCCTTTCTAGTAAGATTTTATTTTTATTTTTTTAGGTTTTCTTTAGTCTATCTCATTTCTTCGTGTCTTTGTTCGTAACCTTTACCATCCGACGTCATGGAAGGTGGTAACATCTTTGAACCCATCAACCCACTACAACAAAATCACCCACAAAACCCACCACTACCAAACCCACCTCCTAGGCCCCGAACTTTAGGAGAGTATTCCCGTCCTAGCCACCAAGGCTATCGAAACACTATTGAGCTCACTCAAGGAGCCAATGTGTCCCCTTGTGATCCGACACCATCCGGTTGGTGCAAAGCGGATGTGCATTCCATGGACTTCGTTCCAAAGATCCTAACCAACATCTCAAGGATTTCCTTAAAATCGTAGATTCCATAGACTTTGATGATGTAACTAGAGAGTCGACCCGATTACGCCTATTCCAATTCTCTCTACCTGATCAAGCTAGTCAATGGCTTGAACGTTTACCCGCGGGATCCATCACCTCATGGGATGGTCTCACCACTCGTTTCCTTGCTCAATTTTTCCCACCAGGGAGAACTACCAAGCTTAGAAATGATATCTTGATGTTCCAACAATGTCAAGGTGAAACTCTATATGAAGCATGGACTCGTTTCAAGGACTTACTCCAGAAAGTCCCTCATCATGGCATAGATCTTTGGCTCCAAGTCCAAATCTTCTATGACCATATCGACCTCTCCACAAGGCGAACCATTGACCAATCGGCCGGTGGCAAGCTACGTGATCTAAGTGCGGAAGAATCATGGGAACACATAGAAGATCTTGCTCTTTATGACAACGAAAGTTGGAATGATCCCCGTGATTTGAACAAAACGGTCAAGGCAATATCTTTTCCTTCGAACAATTCTAGCACTCCCGACCGTAGGATCATGGAACTTGAAGACCAAGTCAAGTTTCTCATGAAATCTTACGAAGCTCCTAAGCCTTCAAGCCAAGCGAACAAAATCACTTCTTTGTGTAAATTGTAAAACGGCCCTCACGAGACTCATAACTGCATGGAACTTCCAAAACATGCTTTTAAGGAATTCACATCGTCACGTGCTGATAAAACAAAGGATAGAGAGCTCACCACTAATCGAGGTCCTCGAAACTTTGACGAGGCCTATGAGGCATGGAAGGATAAACCAAACTTCATAGGATACCAAACTCGGAGCGTATCCTTCAATGATTCTCCTCCACTCGAATGGTCCGAGCATTTTCCATCACAGAGCACTCCTAGGCAAAGCTATAAAGATGCCTTGCGAAAGTTCATTCTCTCTCAAGAGTTACAGCTTTCCACGCTCGAGACCCGATTTAGACAACAGCAAGCCGATATGAATGACAAGATTTGTAATCTGTTAACCGTTATTAAAGAGCACGCTTTTAGTAAACCGATTCAGGCTGAAGAGGTCAAATTTGTCACCATCATGAATCAGCCAACCTCTCCTATGAAAATAAAAAGTCCTAGCAAACTCTTTAAAAATCTGTCACCAAAAGTGAAGGACATTAGGGACCACGCTAACCCCCTAGGACCAATCCATTTTATAAATACCATCACCACAATATCTGCTCCTACACTTGACCAGAGCCAACAACCAACTGGGAATAAGGGTCATGAAGTTAAGGATGAGATAGACCACGAATTGGCCAAGAGCCTTGCTAACTCTTTCGAGGACTCCGCCACACAAGAGTCGGGCGAATGGGATGAGACGAATGAGAAATCAAAAGGGCACACGAAGAATCCAGCAACTTTAGGTGAATCTATTATAGAGGAACTCGAGGAGAATATGGTGGATATTACTATAGGGAGTAGTGATAGGATTAAGGGAAGCGACTATGAAGTTTTTAAGATTTCTTGCACTACTAGGAAGAAGCTCATAACCGATACTTACATAGATCTTAACCTCCCTATCAACGTAATCCCCTTCTCCCTTTACAACGAAGCCTTCCCTGAACATATCTCGTGTGAAAGAATCAATAACTCCGGGGTAATAAATAAGTTATCAGTTATGATTGGAGGATTTTTCTATAACATTGATCTCACCGTGATCGATGACATAGACTCTGTCACTAATCTAACATTAACCAATCTCGTCCTCGGGAAACCATTTGTCAATGAATCGGGAGTGATCCTTGATGAGAAGGATGGTAGTGCATTATTCACCAATGGCGTCAGGAAGGTGATTTTTCGGAAGGGTAATGAGGAAGTGTATGAGTACCGTCCATCACTAGATGGGAATGTATATAAATCACAGGATGGAAGATCAGAGAGGATAAAGCGGCGTGATCCGAATAACCTCAAAATCCCTTGTATGATCGGCACAAGTATTTCGATAATGTCTACATTGACATGTTTCTACCTAAAAATTTTATGTCCCTGTTCCATTATAACAATATTTGCAGATGGGGAATGATTTATAAAAGAGAAAATGTTGTTGGTAGAGATCATGAAATCCAGGTATTCATAGGAAATATGGCATTCACAATGGACTTTACGATCGTGGACAACATTGAGGATTATGTCGACCCAAGGTTGTCGCAGGTTGTTTTCGGAGCACCCTTTTGTGAAATCACTAACTTAATGGTTGACGACCGGAACGGAATCATGACTTTCAATGATGGAATTAAGAGGGTGTCATACCAAACGCCATACAAGAGGAAATACTTCAAAGGAATTGATTATGACGGGCTTGATAAGCTAGGTTCTCAACTTGTCTTATGTGATGAAGATGTTCGGAGGGGATGTAAAAAAACTTTTGATTTATCATGTGGATTCTTTAAGTATGTTAGTAAACTTGGATCCAAGTATCGGGAAGATGTCTTTGAGTTTGAAGACCCAAAATACCTGCACTATGAAAGCGATCCCGAGATTGGAGATGACCTAGAGAATGAGACCAACGATGAGGTCACGTAATTGCCCATGACCTTGAGTCTAGCTACAAGACTTGTAAATAAAGAAAAGCGCTTCTTGGGAGGCAACCCATGTTTTGTGTGATTTTTATTTGTTTGATGTTATTTGCTTCCATATGCATGTTTTATTTCTATTGTTGGTAGATCATGTTTCAAACAAAAATTGTGAAAATGCTTTATTTTGTCGTTTAACTTCGTCTTAACTTCATATAAAGGTATTTTGCAAAAGCTAAGTGTAAGGGGAAACCCCAAAATTTTTTTAAGAACGAAATTGATCATGATTCGCCACAATGTTAAATGGACATATGTATTAGTACTTGTTAGAGTCAAATGCTTGTATCGAGTCATAATGATGTTTTGAATGATTTTCCAGGAAGTAGGACAGAAGTTTTTCCAGAAATTTTCTGGAAACTTAACGTAAAGATTTCTGCAGGTCACTTCTGACGGCGTCAGGAATTAACTCCTGACGGCGTCATGTGTAAAATTCTGGAAATTTTGCGAGTTTTGTTTTTCTAACGGAGTCTTACAGTTTTTGTTAATTCTTTAGTTTTATAAACTCCAGGAAATCTGCAAACATTCATTCCACAAGCATTATATCTTAATTTGTTTTCTAGGATTTGTTAGTATATATAGATTGCCGCCGATTTTACGCGAGGTTGCCTTGTTTGTTTTCTCAGGTTTAACAGGTTATGTATGACAGGAAGATGATTTATTTTTTTGGAAAGGAAGCTTTGAGTGTTCATTTTCTTGGAGGAAGATCTAACCTTGTTACCACACTATCCACACCGAATGAATCAGGGGAGTATTTTCTTTCATTCTTTTACCTATTTCACTTTTACATTCTTTAATAGAACATTGGGGACAATGTTCACACTAAGTGTAAGGGGAGGGTAAATGATGATACCTTATAGGATACAATTGCACTTGAGTTTGTTTGTTTGATGGTAGGTGTGTAATAAAACTAAGAGAAATACTTGTTAGTGTAATTTTAGCGCCAAATTTAAAATTTTTTACAACATTTAGGAGTGAAACTTTAGCCTTAGCAAGCGTCTCATGGATAGGAGTCGTATGACTAGCACAAAATCGTACCATTCAGAAAAATATTCCACCCAAATATGTGAGGTTCGCCTTTAGATTTGATAGGAAAAGCATTCATTATTAGTGCTTATGAGTGTACCGGTAGTATTTAGATTCTAGAACTTGCGTTAGTGATGCATCCCGAGACCGCTAGTGAGACTACATTCGTGTAGTAGGATTTACTACATGATAAGAGGCATTAGGATCACCCTTGTGTTTAAACCTGTATCGTAATTACTTGACCATTTAAGTCATATTACTTGGCTAGTAAAGTCAATTAATTTTTCCCACACCTTAGCGTTGTACTCATTTTTAGTACACGAAACCCCTAGTACACCCCTCCGAGCCTATCTTTGCACTTCTAACTTTAAGCATCTTACTTAAAGGAAGAATTTGTTACAACCCACCCAAATGTGCAACCAAATCGCCTTAGCCTTCCGTGTATGCACTCATCTTTAGTGCATTATTATTATATGTTTAAACCCTTAGTGAATTATCTAATTGATTACATGGTTTCTAAGTCTAGTCATATCTTGTACATATTGTTTTGGGACGATTGGGACTCATGGGTAAAGTACTTGTGTTATGGAGTAATGGGGAAGAACATCATTTATTACCCCCATATGTGCGTTAATCTAAAAAGTACTCCAAGTGTTTTGATTATCTTAATTCGAGTCATTAGATTAGTTTATTGTAAAGTATGTAAAAATTCAAGTGTAAGGGGAATGTACATTCCCTATGATGTATTATTTTGGATGGTAGGGTAAAAATGTATGCACAAAAAAAAAAAAAAAAAAATAAAAAAAAAAAATAAAAAAAAATCGAAAAGATCGAAAAAATTAAGAAAAAAAATAGAAAAAAGAAAAGAGAAAAACATACGGACTACCATCCCGTTTCATTCTATGTTTGTTTTAAGCTTTTTGTTATTTTTGATTCATTGGCTTAAGTCGAGTCTAGTCTTAGCTTAGCAACGCCATATTGTACATGTTTTTAACCAAGATGATTAACTCGCCACCAGTAAATATTGCCTTTATCAAACAAAACCGTGTATTCCATATCCCTACACCTAACGTTATAATCCTTTAAAAGACCTCTTTGATAGTTTATCCTAGGTGCTTACGCCATGTGGTGGAGGTTTGATCCTTTCCCAAGCCTATGAAAATCTATTTTGTTATGACAGGTAGTGAGAGATGTTTTCCATTTCCATAATGTGATATATACTTTATTACACCCGAGAGATGTGAGTATCTAAACACTATTTGTGAGGTGCTAGTGTATGACCTCCGTGCTTGTCTTTGGTCTTTAGTAGAACGATTATTTGTTGTAATTACTTTTATATTAGTGTTAAATGACCCCTAACTTGTATTTTGATTAGAATAAAAGTGCATTTGCTTGAAGACAAGCAAATCTCAAGTGTAAGGGTATTTGATGAGGCAAAAAATGAACCGCTTTTAAGGGGTCATTTAAGCCTGAAGTCGAGATTATTTGATCAAATATTTCCCTAAATCGTTCATTTTGTCATTATTGGTACTTTTGGAGTGAAATCTGGAAAAAGAAGTATTTTGGACGTTTTTGGAGCATAAAAGTGAAGAAAACGGCTAAGTCTTAATTTTCCTTGCTGGGAACAGTACCTGACGGCCTCACATGCTCCTTAATGACGGCGCCAAGAGTAATACAAGAGGTGGAAGTGGACAATACACGTGACGATCCAGAAAGTTTTGTACATAGGAGATGACGGCATCACCCAAGACCGTCGTGGTCCATGTATTAGTGACGGCCCAGAAGAAATTTACACATGACGGCGTCAAAAGTGGATCTACACAATCCGATTTCATCATAGGCGGCGAGTTGATGGCGTCACATGTTTACACATGACGCCGTCACCCTGTATTATCTATATATAGTTTTCCAAATTTCATTCATTAGTGTGCAACTTTGAGGGAAAAACCCTAGGTCGAATTTTCCAGCTTTTTCAAGGGTTTCAACCCTTTGAAACTTTCATGTTCTAAATGAGATAAGTACTCTTTCAATTCATTCAATATGTCTATGTGTTGCTTGAATATATCTTACACTTGTCTTCAATTTAATATGCTCGGCTAGATCTCTTTTGTGTTTGCTTAGATGTAGTGAAACCTAGATGTTAATTATGGGTTGATTATTTGTTTATAGTTGTTACGGATGATTGTATTCGATGTTAGGCTTAAGAAAACTGACAGACTTCCATTGGTAACATGCTTGAACGTCTTAAGAAACATGATCAGAGGTGTACTATGATTTTTGGTTGTATTTAATGCGTAGGAGAATTCTAATGATCCCATGTTAGGAGCTTCTAACGGCTCGACATAGGAGTGAAGTAGGATCCTATAGAGTTAGGGAATATTGTACACGGCCCTACGACTAGTATGAAGGAATATGACCCGTCATCCATGCAATTGTAACAACTATCAACCTGTAAAAGATATCTAGGGAGTAATGAAACCTAAGTAAACACAACTTTCCCCATCATTGTTTACACCACAATAGTATAATTAGCTTAATTTTCATTTCTGTCATTTTATTTTAATTGCATCTTAGTTATTTGGGTTAGTTGCCTAGCAACTAATTCCGCCCACTCTTCCAAAACCCGAGATTTTATTGCTTTTATAAAATATAAAAATACAAAAAGAATCATCCCCCACCTCTAGACCTAGTTTTTAGGCTTTCTAATCCTAGCGACACTATTCATGAGCTGAACGATCAATCCCCCGATACTTGTCACTATACTATACTACAACGATCAGGTACACTGCCTGGTGGGGGGTGTAAGCTTCTCGAGATCCCTCGAGAGGTAAAGCCTGGTGCGATTACCACGTATCAAGTTGTTTAGGATCAATGTTTCTGCCATATGCCTAGCTTCTAGATCGATGTTCATACGTTCTCTTAATCCTAGCACATAGACGCCTCTAATTATGCTCTTAATTGGATTTTCACACTTATAGACTAGTTTATTGTTCCCTAATTTTGATGAGATTTTTCTTTTGAAAACATCTATCTTAGCATGAGCAGTAGACAAGAAAGGTCTTCCAAGGATTAAAGGAATCTTAACATCCTCGGGCATGTCTAATATAACAAAGTCTACGGGGAACACAAACTTCTCAATCTTAACTAGTACATTTTCTGCTATACCCTCAGGCCATTTTACCGTTTTATCTGCCAATTCTATCAATAGCTTAGTTGGTGTTAATTTTCCTAAGCCTAGCGTTGTGAATGTCTTAAGGAGCATTACACTGACACTTGCTCCTAAGTCAGCTAAAGCATTATTGAATGACATGTTATTAATAAAACAAGGTAAAGTAAAACTTCCTGGATCTTTTTCTTTGTGGGGCAAGGCTTTGTGATCAGTTGCAGAGTACTCTTCTTTCATTGTAGCCTTGATCTCCTCTTCAATCTTTGCCTTTTCTTTGAGCAACCTTCTTAAATTGATTGAAGAGTTAAAGAAAAATTTGGGCTTTGCAGCATCATAACCATTCATCAATCTTCTTGGAAACGGCACATTGGGCATGACTCCTTCGGCGATGGTGATCGCATTGACATGATCTCTTAGGTTAGTTTCAGTCAAACATGGAAATCCTCCAATTCCCCTTTCTTGAAGTACCTTGCTCATCTGACCAATTTGTTGTTCCAATGCTTTGATCGAAGCTCCTTGATTTCTTGTGGTAGCATTGGTTGAGGCGCGGATTTCCTTGATCAAAGCCATATTTTCCTCATGTCTTTTAGCAGCATCGGCCATTATTTGCTTCAATGTATCATCCAAAGTTTTCCTCCTTTCTTGATAAGAGGGGTTAGAGTTGTTCCTTTGGTAATAACCTGGAGCAGCTTCCCTAAATCTTGCTAAAGGTGGGAATGGTGACCAAATTGTGTATAATATGCCTCTTCAAATGTTTCATCCTCCTTTTTAGAAGAGCAATCCTTAGTGTAGTGGGGTCCTCAGCATAATTCACATCCAACTTGGGTAACATAGGCTTTCTCATCTCGTTTCTTCATTTCCCTATTAAGTTTATCCAATTGAGCTTGAATGGCAGCAAACCCATCAAAGTTAGTATTGCTCTTGGATCTAGTAGAGGTTCCATCGTGCCATTTTTGAGAATGATCAGCAGCTTCTTGGATGGCTTTTTTGGCATTTTATGCGCTCATCTTTGGTACAGCTCCCTTAGCATCCAAGATTTGTCTAGTAGGCACTTCCAATCCCTGATAAAACAATATTATCTCCTGCATAGGGTTTAGATAGTGTTGAGGTAATTTTATCAATAAATCCTTAAATCGTTCCCAAGCTTGATAAAGGGTTTCATTAGGCTCTTGCTTGAAGTTGTTGATAGCCTCAATTTTTTAGCAGTTTTAGCAGGTGGACAGTATCTTTTTAGGAATTTGCTCTTCAAGTCATCCCATTTTTCTATAGAACCAGCTGGTTCATTCTTTAGCCACCTATTAGCAGCACCTGTAAGAGAGATTGGAAAGACTCGGAGCATAAGCTAGTCAATATTGACTTTCTCAGTAGTACATAATTCAGCAATTTCAAGGATCTTCTCCACATGTTCATTAGCATCCTCGTGTTCCGACCCAGTAAAAGCATTATTTCTTAGTTCCTTGAGAAATTGACCCTTCAATTTAAATTTGGCCCCATCATATAGTTTAGGCCTAGCAATTCCCGAGCTAAAGTCGGCTCGAGTTTTGTTCATGTACTCCTCCATTGTTGGTTCCTTCATTGTTTCTATTATTGCTTCTACTTCCTGTTCAGGAAAATAATCAAGCTCAGATGAACTTGAAAGATCAGAGCTTTTTGTGTTGAAAAGCTTCTTAAGCGAATGGAAAGCTCGTTCAGGATCTTCGAATGGTTTAGTTAAGTTCTTAGTCGACCTTCTGGTCATGCACTACCTGAAATCGCAACAAAAACATCTGTAGGGCATGTTCAACAAAGTAGTATATCAGAAAATTAACAACGAAAACGGAATACGAAAATAAAAGTTGCTGATATTTGCAGAAGATGCGCCGTATCTTAATCGTTAAAAATAAATCAGACTTTTATTTAGAAAATCAATACGCCGCAATTAATAAATTAAATGCGCCGTATATTTTAATAATCAATAAATCAATTATATTTATGAAAATAAGATGTGCTGTATTAGTAGAAGCTAATGTGTTGTATCTTCGTTACGTTTCAAAATAAAAGATTTTTGATTCAGATAAATGCGTCGTATCGACAAAAATGGATGTGTCGCTTTCTTTTTAATTAATTCGAAAATTGTTTTTAATAAAAAGTTTAAATACGCCGTATATGTGAAACAGATGCGTCGTATGTTCGTTAGGGTTTAAAAATTTTCTGATTAAAAACAAAATACGCTGTATCTAAAAGTTAGATGCGTCGTAGTCGAATAATTAAATGCGCTGTATATAAAAATTAAAACGCCATACGCCGCATCTGAAAAACAGATGCGCCATATCGTTTGTATCAGCAGAATACAACGATAGCAGTTTATGCAGAAAACAAAGAAAATAAACAAAAACAAACAAAACAAACAAACAAACAAACAAACACACAAAAATAGAAAATATGCAAAATATACAATGAATGCAAACAAACAAAACAAAAACAAAGGGTTAGTAAAAAAAAAAAATCTAAAAAAGTTAGAAAACCTAATTAAACCTAATTAAACCTAAAAATAGAAAAAAGTTAGAAAATACAAAACAAAAACAGAGGGTTAGTAAAAAATAGAAAATATGCAAAATATACAATGAATGCAAACAAACAAAACAAAAACAAAGGGTTAATAAAAAACCTAAAAAATCAAAAAGTTAGAAAACCTAATTAAAATACTAATAGATAAACAAGTTTTAATAATTCACTCCCCGGCAGCGATGCCAAAAACTTTGATGTGCGTGTTGTGTCATATGCAGTATATGGGTAATTGCCTATTTTAAAGTTTTACATTTATATTTAGCCGACTTTCCTATAACATACACTCTACGGACAGTGTATCCGATCAATATGTATATAGTGGTATGTAGAGTGTCGATCACTAAGAGTGGAATGTAAAACCTTAATTTTTCTATCAGTATTTTAATATCCTAAGTTAGTTTTACAATCTAATCTACGCAAGGGGGTTTTATTATGAGAGACTAGCACAGTTTTGGTTTTATTAAATAGTAAATTAAACTAATGAGAATGAATCAGCAAATAGCAACACGTACACAGATAGATAATAGAGACTATAAGAAGACATGTCCTGATAATTAAGTAGCTTGTCACTTGTTTTATTGCTAGTTTTATATGAAGTGTATCGTAATCTGGTCTTTCTCGTTGGATCGCAGTATATCGGCGAGTAAACCCTTAATAATCACTTATGTCTATCCTACTTATCTAAATACGTTAGATTAAATAGGCAAGGGGCAGATATGGCAGTCCACTGGCTCAGCTAGACACAGAGGTTATCAAAGCACTAATATAAGTCACCAAAGACATCAACATATAAACTTTAATTAATGGGAAAGCAATATTAAGGGGAGTGTACGATATTCTGTAGTCACATATCACAAGCCCATCAATCCTGATGAATTAAAGCTTACTATTATCTTTGTTTGGAGTGTGTCTTGTGAAGCTTCTTTGACTGAATTCGTCTCCTTAGGGTTATGGTGCACTCCAAATTCGTCTAGGTCTTGGGGTAATTATACTTTCTGTCTGAGGGTTCGATGCGGCGCATTGAGTAACGAGATGCGGTGCATTGACTTAACTTCACGTGGGGTCCAAGATTAATATATTCTGGAATATTCGTACACCGCCTTTAGATGCGGCGTACCTTGATTCTTGTATGCGGCACATGTCCTTTAGCGTATTGGATATATCTGGTGAAGTCTTGATAATGATACGCCGTATGTCAGAAATATGATGCGGCGTATCTGGGGTAGAACAAGCTTGATATTCTTCGTTGACCAAAGTTTCATATGCGGCGCATGCTAGAATTGCATGCGGCGCATTCTTTAAAGTCAGGCAATGGTCTTTGAATTCATCTAAGTATAATATTACAACGTATCTGTTGAGAGAGATATGGCGCATCTTCTGGGTTTCAGTAGACTTTTGAGAACTTGCTGGTTCTGCTCTATATTTCGTCCAAAATTGTTAAGTTTCACCAATTGCTTGTTTTTACCTGAGAATAACTAAAGTAAATAATTAAGTATCAATTCTCATAAATAATATAATAAAACAAGTCAAATAAATAGCATAAATGATGACAATAAAATGCACTTATTTGAGTTCATCAAAGGGTCCGTTTGGTGTGCTGTTTGGACTGGGCCGAGGCCTATTGAGTTTGTAGGCTCAACTAGCCTACCTTGAATATCGTGTCGAGGTCTAATATAGTTACTGAGCGTTTGTTGAAGTTTTCGTGAGCTCAGGAGTTTGTTTGAACGTGTTTGGTTAAATAACTAATTATATATATATATATATATATATATATATATATATATATATATATATATATATATATATATACGTTACGTATTAAACGTTAATTATTTTTAATACTTCACGATACTTAGACTATCAAGGTTTGTGTGTAAGCGCGTTTCAAGGTAAACGGTAATCACAAACAACGTTGTGATTATAAATAGTATAACTCGGATAACAAACAAAAATTTTGTTAATGGTAAAAATGGTTATTAATTAAACGTAATGATTCGTAAATCATTAATTAGCATTTACTATTCATAGCAAAAATTACGAGAGGTTATAACACATGACAATAACAGATGAACCAAAAACAACTAATGTTCATCAACTAAAAAAACATAAACTAACTGATGAGCATATAACATATCATAACACAAATAAACACAAATAAACTAACTGATGAACATATGATAACATAATAGCTAAAATAAATAAATTAATGAACCTATTATAACATAATAGCTAACTGATGAATCTATGATAACATAATAGCTAAAAGTCAATAACTGATAAACCAAAAAAACATGAGCTAACTGATGAACCTATGATAACATAACCTATGATAACACATATAAACTAATTGATGAACCTATGATAACATAACCTATGAACAAAAAATATATAAAAAAAAAGCATTAACTGATGAACATCTAAAAAAATTAGTACTAACCTGTTTTGGAACATTTACCTACGATGAACATATAACAACACAGATAAACTAAAAAAACATAAACTAACTGATGAACCTATAACCTATGATAACACAAATAAATTAACTGATGAATATGATAACATAATAGTTAAAATAGACAAACTGATGAACCTATATCTATGATAACATAAATAAACTAACTGATGAACCTATGATAACATATAGATAAAATAGACAAACTGATGAACCTATGATAACATAATAGCTAAAAGTCAATAACTGATGAACCACAAAAACTAATGAACCTAACTGATGAACATATAATTAATGAATCAAAAAATCAATGAACCTAACTGATGAACCTATTGATAAACCTATAATTATAGGTTCATCAGTTAGTCGATATATGATAAACTAACTGATGAACCTATAATTAATGAACCAAAAAATTAACAATTAAAAAACACCACTTTTTAAATCTTACATTAATAAAATGATTAATGATTCATTATAGTACAAAAATTAATGCATTAAACGCAATTTCGACACTAAAAATCTAAGCTAGACATTTCATAAAACAACTTGTGTGCAACAAATATGGCTAAAATATCATCTTTAACGTGTGATATCTCACTCATATATAATCAAATTTGAGTGATTCAAAAACCTATGTAAAGAGTGAATTAAAATCTTTAACTTTCACGTTTTAAGTTTTTCACGATTCAAAATTTGTGAGGGTCAAAAATAGGGTCGAAAGTATCAAAAAAATCAAGAAAATAAAGGCCAATTTAATATGTAAAAAAAAAAGTTTCAAAATTTTTGAAAAAAAGTTATACCAAATTAAAGAGGATTAAAATTTTAAAATTATGGTGTGATCGGTTTGTTCAAAAAGTTTGTCATTTGAAGTTTAAAGGTGAAAAGGAAAAACGGGTCAAATGACCTTTTTACTCCTGGGCGGATTTGTTTGAATAAAATAAGATGGTGGACACATGTCAGATGATGAGTCTCTTTCTAAACTTTGTAAAATTTTTCATTTTTTAAATGATCCGCTACCTAAAAAGAAAATACGAATAAATATAATAATGAATTAGTGGGCTAGATATTCAAATGTAATGAGTTACCCAAGCCCCAATTCATATTTTTGCTAATAATCATATAAGGCCAACGTAGTCCATTATATTCCTATATATATACTAAAGGGCAATGTCGGTGACAGCACCACTTTTTTATTATTTTCTTGTTGGGTTCCTTTTATTTGTTGGGCTCCTTTCCAAAGTCCCGTAATGATGGATTGTACCATGCCATTTATACTTATTTAAAGGTAATTTATTTCTAAGCTTTTAGTGAATTATATCAATTAGAATATAAGTTTGAAGACATTGACTTCCAATTATTCATATGTTTTTCAACTTATAAAATGGGTTAAGATACAATAATACTATGAATATAATTTAGCAGTATTCGTTTTAAAGTTTCTTTTTGTTAGTTTTCCTATTTTTGAGTTTTGACTGTTACAAAACACACTCTTAACTTCTTAATATTTACGATTTTTTTATATAACAAACTTTATTTGTCAAGTATTTAACAGATAACTAGCGATTTCTTGAATAAAAAATACTGGTAAAAAGGACTCTCGATAACGAACAAAACAAGGCCAATATTGATATGCTTTTGACGTACGTACGGTTTTATAAAAAATATTAAAGTTTAATATAAAATTTAAAAATTATCTTAAAATAAACGATACAAAAAGTACAAAAAAAATAAAAATAAACGATACAACTCGTGAGTATATCATCAGTTGAAACAAATATGTGGTCTGATAAAATATGTTTTCGTTTTCGTCATTTTGTGAAACTGTTTTCCAATACAAATAGTTTCTATAGATCAATGTTACTAGTATAAATATGTTTTCATTTTTGATATAAGCCCAATGTTAATGATAAAGCCCAATACAAAATAGTTTATAGACCACCATATATTATAAACTAATCAAACACAAACACTAGGTCATCTCTTCCGCAGTCTCTTCCGCCTCAACACCTGGTCAATAACAACTACACACACTCTTTTGATAAAAGTGAGTATTTTTTTTCGCATCATTTTCACAACGTTTAAAACAAAAATACAACAAAAAATAAATAAAAATAATAAAAAAATCCAACCACGTGGACTGGTGGTGGTGGCGCGAGAAGCTAAAAGCCGAGATGGGGTATGGTTTGTGGCGCCCTCGGTTGGTGCCGTCGCTCATGACTTGAGCCATCAGCCACTGCACCTAGGCCTCTAATAGCTAAAGACTTACAACTCTATAAAAGTTTATATATAATTCTTTTGTTTATACTTTATGGAGTAAAATTTATTAACCAAATATATAACAAATATCTAATGATTTATACCGCTAGAAACGCCTCCACACTATAAACAAAACAAAATTAATATTAATATGCCTTTAAAATACGTGCGCTTTTATAAAAATAAGTTGAAATTAGCAACAAATTAGCCCCGCCGCAAAACACTGATTCCCAACACAACATTCATTCCAAAAAGGACGAAGTACAACAACTACAAATATAGCTTGACACAACGTTTATTCCAAACAAACACAACATGTGTCGGCAAATAACATACCACAATCTCACAACGAAAAGCATTGCCGCAATGCGGCGGGTGCCGGTTTCCTTGTTTAGTACTAAAATGTAAAAACTGCTGACAATATGTTAATTAAGCCAAAATCAGTAACACGCCTTAAAACTAAAGGTCACGTACATACACTTGCATGTAGGGGTGTCAGTAGACTCGGGTTGACCCGACCCGAACCCGAATCTAGCTGTGTATATTTATGTTCGTTTTTTTTACAAACATCGGATTCATATAATCTAAAAATAAATAGTTGTGTAACATCATATCAGATAGTGAAGATTTTTACTCCATCAGTCCTAGAATTATTCTCTTTTCTATTTCGGATGCATTAAAATAAGGGATAAATAGTAAAATAGCCCAGTTGCCCAACGGTTAAGCATATTTAATCCTTTTTTAGAAAATTCCCGTATTAGCCCGGGCAACTTTTAAGATTGGGCAAATTACATCAAATGGAGACACATGTCGCGTATATGTATTTTGGGCAACAATTTTTAGTTGGGCAACCGTAATAGGGCAACTGGTTTTTTGGTCATTTTACACATTATACACTATTTTACCCATTGACTTTTGCTAGGACTGTATACGCAAAAAAACTAATATGAAGGAACATAATCATAAACTTTAAAAACAAACAGTGTTTCCTCTATCACCATTAACCCCTTCTTCCCTCCATATCGAGTCATAATTATTTGAATCTCCAATGTTCAATATCCAATGTTCTTACAATATTATTTCAATTACTCAATCTGTTCCGGTTAGTTTGCATGTTCCGCTGACTCGCACAAGCAATCACTATTCATTGAACAGTGATTACACAAAATTAAGTGTACCAATGATGGTTGATGTTATCAGTAAGAATGTGGTATAACAGAGTATGTTTATTGTGATATTCTATTGCCCTGATTGACACCAAAAGTATTTGATGTCAAATAATTGAGATGCTATCCTTAGTCGTTATGGTGTATCGAAGGTTGCCGTTACATTAGTTTTTGTCTTATATAGATGTTACTTCGATTGTGCACTTATTCGTTGGTTTATAGTTTGTGTGTCAATTTTTAACCGTTTATGTGGTTTATTATTTCATTTGTGTTTATAGTTTGTATTTGATACACCCCGATTTTATCCACTTTAGTTGAGACCTGTTTGTTGTTAATGTCTCATCACTTGTAAGGTGGAAACTGTACTGGAAATATGGGGTTAATGATATGACAGGACTGAATCAACAAGGGTCGTAACCACTGATATATGCGTAGACTAAACTCTCTATTTAAATGGTCCAATACTAAGGGGATGTACTTAGGTTCCAATTAGGCATTCAATGATTATTAAATATGCGTTTGTATGTATCAGCTGAACTGTTGGTGATAGTGTTTACAGCGCCTGTATACTTGTCTACATACTAAATTTGTTATGTATTGTAGGTTGGCAGTGATCTTATATTTTCGTTGTAGGAGCAAACTGAACTATTTTTGGTTAATAAATCAGAAATTAGATGCAAAGCGACGGAAGTTGTTTAGGAGTACCTGCTTTTGACAACGGCATTTTTTTGTCTATTGGTTTATGGCTTCTCTGGAGATGCATTTGCAGACTGCAATTACACATTCAAAGAAGTTAGTTTGGAAATGTAATTGTATAAGAAAACAGTTAGAAAATGTAAGATTTTCATGAAGCATAACCATGAAATCTTGAAATGACATTATCTCAAACAGTTTGGATCCATACTGTTGGGAACCATAGTTTGTACTGTTTGGTGTATTTGGTACTGGTAGGCTAAAACTTAGTACGGGTCTGTTACGCTTGGTACTGGTAGGCTAAAAGTTAGTATGGGTCAGTTACCCTTGGTACTGGTAGGCAAAAACTTAGGACGGGTCGGTTACATTTCGTACTGTGTGGGACTAAATTGGGTAATTCATTATCTTAGTTTACCAAACATATCTTCAAGAGAAACATAACATTTATGCAATCGATCAAATCAAAACCCTAAATTAAATCTATATCATCTCAATCGTGTTTACCAACCACACATCTTCTAAACGATCATAAACCAGAATCCTAATCAAAATTTTTTCAATCTTAATGGCGATTTTGGATTATTCTAAGGCACACAACATGGTTGCTTACTTACAGAAACCAGAGGGGAGTCAACAGTTTCACCAGATAGTCGAGTTTCTCAATTCCAGTTACAGAAGGTATGCTATTACACAGAATCCTACTATATATGATTCTCAAATCAATCAGTTTTGGCATACTGCTAGTGTCAAAACACTTGATAAAGGAGAAAAAGAGTTAAATGCTACAGTTGATGGCATTGACATGGCCATTACTGAGTCATCTATTAGGAGGCATCTCAAACTAGCAGCTGATGGTGCTATCAGTTCATTGCCAAATAGTGAAATTTTTCAAAGTCTTTCCTATATGGGATATGGGTTAAATTATGATAATTTAACTTTTAAAAAACCACAATTTCCGCCTCAATGGAGATTTCTCATTCACACCATCCAACATTGTTTAAGTCCAAAGTAAACTTGTTGGGAACAATTTAGTAGCAACATAGCAACTGCTAGTGTTTGCTTGGCAACAAAAAGGAAGTTTAACTTTTCAAAATTTATTTTTGATGGTATGGTGAGAAATGTGAAAAGCAAATACAAATTTTTAATGTATCCCAGATTCATTCAAATATTTTTGAACATGTATCAGCTTCTACCTCACAAAAACATTTTAAAAACTCCTACCCTTAGCCGAAAGGTTTTTAGTAATATGAGTACGATTTGTAATGGGTATAAAGGTAGTGAAGCACCACTACGTTTATCAATGATTGTTCCACCAGTTGTGGGTGAAGGATCAAGAACCCAAGTTCAGTCCCATGACACACCCAAAAGTGTTCCATCATCATTACAACCTCATTTTACAAAAACATTTACAAGAAGAATCAGAAAGGAATCTGTTGTACCGCAGCCCAGATATCTTACTGAACCAAATGTAGTAGATGAGCCTGTTTATGACAATATGGTACGGGCTGCCAGTACTGTCACAGGCTTAGAAGGTGGGCAGGTCAGTGGTAACATTCACAATGACCAACACATGGCAACACCTACTGATTCAGTTTCTCATGAGCCTGAATCAGCTGATATAAACCCCATGCCTCAAGATACAATGGCTGATGTGCCTCATGATACAGTGGTTGATATGCCTCATGATACAATGGCTGATATACCTCATGATACAATGGCTCATATGCCTCATGATACAATGGCTCATATGCCTCATGATACAATGGGTGAAATGCCTCATGATACAGTGGCTGATATGCCTCATGGTTCGGGTCTTCCAAAAGTGAACTCAGATGGAAGTGATGTAGGCAGTCTAAAATACAAAGAATTGATGGAAATTTATACAAAATTGTCAAACAGAGTTAATGGCTTGGAGAAAAAGTTGAAAGATACAAGGATACTTTATGCTCGTGCTTATACCAAGCTGATTGAGAAAGTTAAGAAGTTGCGCAACCAACATAAGGGCAGTATAGGTAAAACGAAATCAACCGTTGTTAAGTCTGATACTTCAGAAGATTTGGAGGAAGTTGATTTGGAAGATCTATCACAACTAGGGAGGAGCGTTGTTGACGTTGTTGAGGAACCAAACAAATCATTAGACCAAGAGGGTGCAGAGAGTCACGGGAGGTTTCAAGATCAAATGGGATTTCATATGGCTTTTAAAGATGCTGTTGGACATATTGTTAAAGATATTGTTGAACATATTCGTACTGGTCGCGGATCTTGTTGTAATACTATTCGCACAAATATAGATGAAACAACTGCATAGACATTAGTACAAACACGAAACTGAAGCACAAAAGATGAGGTATATGAAGCAATATCTGACCAATCAAACTCCTTGGACATACAGTAGACTGAAAGGCAAATCTTATGAAGAGATAGTAAATTGATGCGTGGGGATTGCACCAGGCTTTACCTCTCGAGGGATCTCGAGAAGCTTAAAACCCCCACCAGGCAGTGTACCTGATCGTTGTAGTATAGTATAGTGACAAGTACCGAGGGATTGATCGTTCAGCTAGGAATAGTGTCGCTAGGATTAGAAAACCTAAAGACTAGGTCTAGAGATGAGGGATGATTCTTTTTGTATTTTTATTTTTTAAGAAAAGCAAATAAAAATCTCGGTTTTGAAGGAGTTGGGCGGAATTAGTTGCTAGTCAACTAACCCAATTACTAAAGATGCAATCAAAATAAAATACTAAAAATGAAAATAAACTAAATTAACTAGAGGTGTGAGCAATATATGGGAGAATTTTGTTTACTTAGATTTCACTACTCCCTAGATATCTTTTATAGTTTAATTACTTGTTACAGTTGCGTGGATGACGGATTGTATTCCTTAATACCATTCATGGGGTGGCGTACTTACTTCCCCATTCCTATAAGCTCCTACTTCACTCGTATGTCGAGCCGGCTAAGAAGCTCCTAACATGGGATCACTAGAATTCGCTCATGCATTAAATACAATCATAAAAACCTAGTACACATCGGTTCATGTTTCTTAAGACGTTCAAGCATGTTACACAATGGATATCTGCCAGTTTTTTTAAGCCTAACATTGAAATCATTCATCCATTACAATTATAAACAAGCAATCAACCTATAATCAACATCTAGGTTTCATTACAACTAAGCAAACACATGAAAGATCTAGCCTAGCTTGTTAAAATCAAGACAAGCATAAGATATATTCATACAACACATAGACATATTGAATGAATTGAAAGAGGACTTATCTTAATTGAACATGAAAGGTTTCAAGGGGTGAAAACCCTTGAAAATACTGTTACGAACGACCTAGGGTTTATTAGGTTCGACCCTAGTATTCTCCACACAAGTTCCTCTCTTAATGAATGAAACATAGAAAAGTATATATAGATTTCGTGAGGTGACGGCGTCAAGAATAAATGTCTGACGCCGTCATCTCGCCGCCAAATAAATTCTCAGACTGCCTAGATCTGGGTTTGACGTCGTCACGTGTATTCCTTTTGCAGGCCATCACCATATTAACTCTTGACGCCCTTTTCCTGACGCCTTGAGGTTTTCTCTGGGTCGTCATGGATTTTACTCCTGACGCCGTCACAATTTCCTTCTTGAAGCCGTCAGGTACTGTTCTCAGCATGGAAAATTAAGTCTTAGCCGTTTTCTTCACTTTTATGCTCCAAAAACGTCCAAAATGCTTCCTTTTCCAGAATTCACTCCCAAAGTACCTAAAATCACAAAAGGAACGATTTAGGGCAATATTTGATAAAATAAATTCAATTCCGGGCTTAAATGACCCCCTAAAAATGGTTCATTTTTCGCCTCATCATATACCCTTACACTTGAGATTTGCTTGTCCTCAAGCAAATGCGCTTTTATTCTAGTCAAAATACAAGTTAGGGGTCATTTAACACTAATATAAAAGTAATTACAACAAATAATCATTCCACTAAAGACCAAAGACAAGCACAGAGGTCATACACTAGCACCTCACAAATAGTGTTTAGATACTCACATCTCTCGGGTGTAATAAAGTAATATCACAATATGGAAATGGAAAACATCTCTCACTACCTGTCATAGCAAAATAGATTACCAAAGGCTTGGGAAAGGATCAAACCTCCACCACATGGCGTAAGCACCTAGGATAAACTATCAAAGAGGTCTTTTTAAGGGTTGTAATGTTAGGTGTAGGGATATGGAATACACGGTTTTGTTGGATATAGGCAGTTTTTACTGGTGGCGAGTTAACAATCTTGGTCAATTACATGTACAATATGGCGTTGCTAAGCCAAGACTAAACTCGACTTAAGCTAATAAATCAAAAATAACAGAAACATAAAATGAACATAGAATGAAAAGGGATGGTAGTCCGTATGTTTTTCTCTTTTCTTTTTCTTTTTCTATATATATATTTTTTCTTTTTCTTGATTTTTTCGAATTTTTTTTTTTTTTTTTTTTTTTTTTTTTTTTTTTTTGTGTACACTCTTTTCCTACCATCCAAAATAATACATCATAAGGAATGAAATTTCCCCTTACACTTGAATTTTTACATACTTTACAATAAACTAATCTAATGACTCGAATTAAGATAATCAAAACACTTGGAGTACTTTTAAGATTAACGTACATACGGGGGTAATAATATGATGTTCTTCCTCATTACTCCATAAAATAAGTACTTTACCCATGAGTCCCAATTGTCCCAAAACAATATGTACAAGGATATGACTCGACTTAGCAACAATGTAATCAATTAGATAATTAACTATGGGTTTAACAAATAACAATAATGCACTAAAGATGAGTGCATACACGGAAGGCTAAGGCGATTTGGGTGTACAATTAAGTGGGGTGTAACAAATTCTTCCTTTAAGTAAGATGCTTAAAGTTAGAAACGAAAAGATAGGCTCGGAGGGGTGTACTAGGGGTTTCGTGTACTAAAAATGAGTACAACACTAAGGGTGTGGGAAAAATTAATTGACTTTACTAGCCAAGTAATATGACTTAAATGGTCAAGTAATTATGATACGGGTTTAACACAAGGGTGATCCTAATGCCTCTTATCATGTAATAAATCCTACTACACGAATGTAGTCTCACTAGCGGTCTCGGGATGCATCACTAACGCAAGTTCTAGAATCTAAATGCTACCAGTACACTCATAAGCACTAATAGTAAATGTTTTTCCTATCAAATCTAAAGGCGAACCTCACATATTTGGGAGGAAAATTTTTCTGAATGGTACGGTTTTGTGCTAGTCATACAATCTCCTTTCCATGAGACGCTTGCTATGGCTAAAGTTTCACTCCTAAATGTTGTAAAAAAATTTAAATTTGGCGCTAAAATTGCACTAACAAGTATTTCTCATAGTTTTATTACACATCTACCCTCAAACATACAAACTCAAGCGAAAGTGTATCTGTAAGGTATCATCATTTTACCCTCCCCTTACACTTAGGATGAACACTGTCCCCAATGTTCAAGTAAAGAATGTAAAAGTGAAATAAGTAAAACGAATGAAATCAAATACTCCCCTGATTCGCTCGGTATGGATAATAAGGTGGCCAGGTTAGATCTTCCTCGAAGAAAATGAACAATCAAAGCTTCCCTTCCAGAATATAAACCATCTTCTTGTCATACATAACCTGTAAAACCTGAGAAAACAAACAAGGCAACCTGGCGTAAAATCGGCGGCAATCTATATATGCTAACAAATCCTAGAAAGCAAAATAAGATATAATGCTTGTGGAATGATGTTTGCAGATTTCCTAGAGATTATAAAACTAAAGATTCAACAAAAACTTTAAGACTCCGTTAGAAAAAAAAAAAAAAAAAAACAAAACTGGTAAAATTTCCAGAATTTTACACATGACGCCGTCAAGAGTAAACTCGTGACGCCGTCAGAAGTCACCTGCAGAAATTCTTATGTTAAGTTTTTGGAAAATTTCTGAAAAAACTTCGTCCTACTTCCTGGAAAATCCTGCAAAACATCATTATGACTCGATACAAGCATTTGACTCTAACAAATACGAATATACATGTTCACTTATTATTGTGGAGAATCATGATCGAGTTTGTTTCTTAAAAACATATTTGGGGTTTCCCCTTACACTTATCTTTTGTGAAATACCTTTGGATGAAGTTAAGACTAAGCTAAACAACAAAATAAAGTATTTTCACCATTTTAGTTTTGAAACATGATCTACCAACAATAAAAATAAAGCATGCATACGGAAGCAAATAACAAACAAACAAAATAAAAATCACACAAAGCATGGGTTGCCTCCCAAGAAGCGCTTTTCTTTATTTACGAGTCTTGTAGCTAGACTCAAGGTCATGGGTTACTACGTGACCTCATCATCAAACGTTACATCTTCCTTACTAATCATTTCATTACTATTTTCTTGATAATGTTTTACACGTTGTATGTTGACAGTAAACTCCCTACCTTCATCGTCTAGTAACACAACGGCTCCAGTTTTAGAGGAACTATTCACCGTGAATGGTCCATACGATCTAGACTTGAGATTCCCTGGAAATAACCTTAATCGAGAGTTGTACAATAGGACTTTATCCCCTTCTAAAATTTCCTTGGGTTTCTTAATTCTTTGGTCATGCCATCTTTTTGCCCTTTCTTTATATGTAATGGAGGACTCATAAGCTTCTAATCTAAGCTTATCAAGCTAGTGTAATTGCAAGAACCTATTGGTTCCGGCGATTGTATAATCTAAATTACATGCCTTAAGCGCCCAATAAGCCTTATGTTCTAATTCTACCGGAAGGTGACATGCCTTACCATACACCATGCGGAACGGGGTTGTCCCAATAGGTGTCTTGTAGGAGGTTCGGAATGCCCATAAGGCCTCATCGAGTTTAAATGACCAGTCTTTTCTATTCTGACTAACTGTTTTTTCTAGTATTCTTTTAATAGCCCTGTTTGTGTTTTCTACCTGGCCATTGGTCTGTGGATGATAGGCGGTGGAGAATCGATGGGATACCCCATACCTTCTCATGACCTTTTCCATTTGCGCATTGCAAAAGTGGGTTCCCCTATCACTGATGAGGGCTTTAGGAATCCCGAATCTAGCAAAAAGCTTTTTCAGGAAATGAATAACCACCCTGGCATCGTTGGTCCTATGGGCTTGTGCCTCCACCTATTTTGAAACATAATCGATGGCAACTAAAATGTATTCATTCCCCCCCTGAAGATGGAAAGGGTCCCATGAAGTCAATTCCCCAGACATCAAAAACCTCACATACTTGTATAAAATTCTGAGGTGCTTCGTCCCTATGTGATATGTTCCCGGCCCGTTGACATGCATCGCATGCTTGTACCATTTCTTTGACATCACGAAAAATTGTGGGCAAATAGAATCCCGCGTCGAAAATCTTTCGGGCGGTGGTGCTTATCCCATGATGGCCTCCAGAGGGACCAGAGTGACATTCCCTCATAATCTTTACTACCTCGCTCTCTGAAACACAACGTCTGATTATTTGGTCAGGACACCTTCGGAATAAAAATGGTTCATCCCAGAAGTAGTATTTTAACTGAGAAAAAAACCTTTTCCTTTCGTATCTAGTCAGGTGTTCTGGAACGAGTCTGCTTGCGAGATAGTTGGCAAAATCGGCGTACCACGGCTCCGAATCAGTCATTGACATGAGTTGTTCGTCAGGAAATGAATCCCGAATCTCACCTCTATCGTGCTCATCCAAAGGATTTTCAAGACGAGATAGATGATCTGCGGCCAGATTTTCTGCCCCCTTCTTATAACGAATCTCAACATCAAATTCTGTAACAACAAGATCCACCGAATTAGTCATGGCTTAGCATCTTGCTTAGCAAAAAGATATCGAAGGGCCGAGTGACCAGTGAAAACGACTGTCTTTTAAAGGACAAGATATTGCCGGAATTTGTCGAATGCGAACACCACAGCTAACAATTCTTTTTCGGTGGTAGAGTAATTCTCTTGAGCGGGATTCATGGTTTTGCTAGCGTAGTAAATAGGTTGGAATAGCTAGTCACGCCATTGGCCTAATATAGCCCCGACAGCGAAATCGCTAGCGTCGCACATGATTTCAAACAGTAACTCCCAGTTGGGTGTAATCATGATTGGAGCTTGTGTGAGCTCTTTTTTCAAGAGATCGAATGCATCCTTGCATTCTTGAGAGAAATCGAAAGGAGCATCCTTCATTAGCAATTGGGTCATTGGTCGAGCTATTTTGGAGAAGTCTTTGATGAATCTCCGATAAAACCCGGCGTGCCCCAAGAAGCTGCGTATTGCTTTAACAGTCGTGGGATATGGTAACTTAGATATAGCTTCAACTTTAGCTTGGTCCACCTCTATCCCATTCCCTGAGATCTTATGTCCTAACACAATCCCTTCTTTCACCATGAAATGACACTTTTCCCAATTTAACACCAAGTTGGTTTCCTCACAGCGTTTAATCATTTTTTCTAGATTAGCATGACAGCGGTCGAAAGAGTTCCCAAAGACCGAAAATTCATCCATGAAAACTTCCATGCTGCCTTCCATAAGTTCGTGAAAGATTGCGGTCACGCATCACTGAAAAGATGCGGGGGCATTACACAGCCCAAAAGGCATTCTTTTGTAGGCGAACGTTCCATAACGGCAAGTAAACGTGGTCTTTTCTTGGTCCTCAGGTGCTATGGGGATTTGAAAATATCCTGAGAATCCATCCAATAAACAATAGTACTCGTGCCCAGACAATCTCTCTAACATTTGGTCAATGAATGGTAAGGGAAAGTGGTCTTTCCTCGTGGCATCATTGAGCTTTCTATAATCGATGCATACCTGCCAGCCCGTAACCGTTCTCTGAGGTAGCATCTTACCCTTGTCGTTCTTAACCACAGTCATCCCTCCCTTCTTAGGTACAACCTGCACAGGACTAACCCACGGGCTATCAGAGATTGGGTAAATTAATCCTGCATCCAGAAGCTTGATGACTTCTTTCTTCACAACTTCCTTAATGTTGGGATTCACCCGCCTATGGGGTTACACGGTAGGTTTATAATCCTCTTCCATGAGAATCTTATGTGTGCAAAAAGTTGAGTCAATCCCCTTAATGTCGGCTACACTCCATGCAAGCACTCCCTTATATTTCTTTAATACCTCTAAGAGCTTACCTTTTTGTTCATGTTCAAGGGAGGAGTTTATGATTACCGGCAGTTGGTCCTCTCCCTGAAGGAAGGCGTACTCTAAATGGTTAAGAAGTTCCTTAAGATCTAGCTTAGGGGGTTCGATAATAGAAGGCTTAAGCTTGTTTTCGGGTTTTCAGAGTTCGAGATGCTCAGTGTATTCCTGTCTAGGGTAGAAGGAGACTGCACCAACATCCTCCATCTTTTCTACCTCCAACAAGGGGAGAAAACTCTCATCCCGTAACTAGCCTTCCTCGATCTGTTCATCAACACAGTCATCAATGACGTCCGTGAGTTCATCGACCTCTCCAATGAAATAGAGCCGGTTAGCTGCTTCGAGAGAGAGATCCATAGTGTCCTTAATGTCGAAGGTTAAGCTATCGGTTCCTACTCGTAAGGTTAACTTGCCGTCATGAACATCAATGACTGCACGAGCGGTAGCAAGAAATGGTCTCCCTAAGATGATGGGTACCAAGTCATCCTCCTCCATCTGCAAGATTACGAAGTCAACCGGGAATTTGAATTTCCCAACCTTGACTAGCACATTTTCGCAAATCCCTACAGGGTATTTGACTGATCTATCGGCTAGTTGGATGTTCATACGGGTAGGCTTCAACCCAGAGTATCCTAGTTTAAGGAACATAGAGTGAGGCATGAGGTTGATACTCGCCCCCAAATCGGCAAGAGCATTCTTTATTGATAGAGATCCTATGGAGCAAGGCAAGGTGAAGCTGCCTGGATCGTCTACCTTTTTTGGAAGCCCTCGATGGGTCACCACCGAACATTCTTCCCCCAGGGTCACAAGACCCTCGAGTTTCTTTCGGTTGGCGAGTAATTTCTTAAAGTATGCGCTATACTTCGGCATGTGATAACAAGCATCAAGGAGGGGTATGGTGACTACTGAGTCTTTTAGATATGACAAGAATCTCTTATTATCATTCTCAGTTTTCTAGTTTCTTAGTCGGGATGGGAATGGGATTCTCACAGGTTGGTTAGGTGGGGTTGATGGGGAGGGGCTCGCCAAGGGAGGTTGTTTGGGAGCTTCGCTGGTCACATCACCTACATCTTCGCGAGGCTTGTTTGTATCGAGGGTGATAAGGTGCGAGTTCGGGTAAGGGGGGTCCTTGGTTGTTGTTCCAGCTCGAGTGGTTATCGCGAGCATGGGGTCTTTTTGGCTTAATGATGTCATTTCTAGGTTACAGAGGGTGGAGTTGAGCTTGTTGAACCATTCTCCGATGTCATTTTGTTGCTCATCGACTAGTTCGTCAAGACCTTTTAATTGTAAGCCTTTTTCTTGAGTGAAGTGACCAAGGTCATCTTCAAAAGTGCTCCTGATTTCAAATTCAAGGCCTTCCTCTTCTTCTTTTCTTTTTACTAGATTTCCCCAGAGGGTGTAATCGTCGTTTTGGTAAAAAGGCAAAAGGGAGGGATCAGCATAGATGTCACCTCCTGACAAGCATGCATGTTCAATCGTGGGTTCTCCTCCGCATTCCTCTGCCTCATGTGGGCCACCACAGTAGTCATAGATCAAGTAAAGATTTGAAAGTCGTTTAGGTAATTGCGACCCAACTAGGTACTCCATTCTTTTGTGAATTTTTCTTAACCGATTTGAAGATATTGAAGTGATTTCAGACATGCTAACAGTCGACTCAGGTTCATCCCATGTGTCATCCTGGTCTTGAGCATATTCCTCAATCCTATCCCACCCTTCTTCGGTACTAAGATTGGCTAATCTCCCCTTTCTAGAATTGTTGATTCCGTTCTGATCATTTGAGGAGACATTGTCGTAGAAGATTTGGACCAAAAGCCAAAGTTCGATGCCGTGATGGAGAACTTGCCTTATTAAATCCTTGAATCTAATCCACGATTTATGGAAGGGTTCGTCCTTCCCTTTCCGGAAGTGGAGGATCCTATCTCTAAACGCTGAAGTTTTCCCAGCTAGAAAGAACTTTTCATAAAATTTGGATATGAGTTGCTCCCATGTGAAAATAGATTCGGAAGGAAGTTTATTGTACCACTCTTGGGTTTTTTCGTAGAGGGTGAAAGGGAATAATTGTAATCGGGACGAGTTTCTAGTAGCCCCATCCGTATGGAGGGTGTCTACTATTTTCAAGAAGTCCTTGATGTGTTGAATTGGGTCATCATCGTCTAACCCACAAAACTTGCACACACTTTGGACAAGCCAAACATCGGTCGCATGCAAGACCTCATTGGTGTGTTCGTTTGGGTAGACAATGGGAGTTGCGGGGGTACTTATCTCGTTGTTGGATTGGGAGCTAGGAGTTGTAAGGTGATTTTCCGAATTTTCTTCAGAAAGGGGTGCATCAAAATCGATGGCTATGCTAGATGGTTCAGGTGTTGAGTGAGATCGTCTTAGCCTACGCATTTCTCTATCGGGTTCTGCATAAGGCAAAACAAGGTCTCTGGCGGAACTACGACTCCTAGTGATTCTAAGGTTAGAGAATTCGTCGGTTGCCATAATGGCGAATGGTGGAGATTACGAATAAAGGCACGAAGAAATAAGATAGACTAAAGAGAACCTAAAAACAAAAATAAAATCTTACTAGAAGGGAATCTAGCAAGTAGACCTAATAAAAAGAGATCCTAACCTATACAATAACTATTCCCCGGGCTGCGGCGCCAAAATCTTGATGCGTGGGGATTGCACCAGGCTTTACCTCTCGAGAGATCTCGAGAAGCTTACAACCCCCACCAGGCAGTGTACCTGATCATTGTAGTATAGTATAGTGACAAGTACCGGGGGATTGATCGTTCAGCTAGGAATAGTGTCGCTAGGATTAGAAAACCTAAAGACTGGGTCTAGAGATGAGGGATGATTCTTTTTGTATTTTTAGGTTTTATGAAAAGCAAATAAAAATCTCGGTTTTGAAGGAGTTGGGCGGAATTAGTTGCTAGTCAACTAACCCAATTACTAAAGATGCAATCAAAATAAAATACTAAAAATGAAAATAAACTAAATTAACTAGAGGTGTGAGCAATATATGGGAGAATTGTGTTTACTTAGATTTCACTACTCCCTAGATATCTTTTACATGTTAATTACTTGTTACAGTTGCGTGGATGATGGATTGTATTCCTTAATACCATTCATGGGGTGGCGTACCTACTTCCCCAATCCTATAAGCTCCTACTTCACTCCTATGTCGAGCCGGCTAAGAAGCTCCTAACATGGGATCACTAGAATTCGTTCATGCATTAAATACAATCATAAAAACCTAGTACACATCGGTTCATGTTTCTTAAGACGTTCAAGCATGTTACACAATGGAGATCTGCCAGTTTTCTTAAGCCTAACATTGAAATCATTCATCCATTACAATTATAAACAAGCAATCAACCTATAATCAACATCTAGGTTTCATTACATCTAAGCAAACACATGAAAGATCTAGCCTAGCATGTTAAAATCAAGACAAGCATAAGATATATTCAAACAACACATAGACATATTGAATGAATTGAAAGAGGACTTATCTTAATTGAACATGAAAGGTTTCAAGGGGTGAAAACCCTTGAAAATACTGTTACAAACGACCTAGTGTTTATTAGGTTCGACCCTAGTATTCTCCACACAAGTTCCTCTCTTAATAAATGAAAAATAGAAAAGTATATATAGATTTTGTGAGGTGACGGCGTCAAGAATAAATGTCTGACGCCGTCATCTCGCCGCCAAATAAATTCACGGACTGCCTAGATCTGGGTTTGACGACGTCACGTGTATTCCTTTTGCAGGCCGTCACCATATTAACTCTTGACGCCCTTCTTTTGACGCCTTCAGGTTTTCTCTGGGTCGTCGTGGATTTTACTCCTGACGCCGTCACAATTTCCTTCTTGATGCCGTCAGGTACTGTTCTCAGCATGGAAAATTAAGTCTTTGCCGTTTTCTTCACTTTTATGATCCAAAAACGTCCAAAATGCTTCCTTTTCCAGAATTCACTCCCAAAGTACCTAAAATCACAAAAGGAACGATTTAGGGCAATATTTGATCAAATAAATTCAATTCCGGGCTTAAATGACCCCCTAAAAACGGTTCATTTTTCGCCTCATCATAAATCTATACAGACTTGCTCTCAAGAGGAATGAAGACTTTATTCCAATGTATTCAGCAGAAGAAAGTAGAAGATTTAAGATAGGTGGTTTTGAGTTAGAATTAAAGTCTTCAAATAAGCAAAAAACATATGTTTCAGCCCAACAACAACAAGAAATGACTGAAGAACAGCTTAAACATATGATGAATATTGTTCCATACGATGTTATGAATCCAGAAACTCTACAACCAAAATACCCAATCATAGACTGGGAGAGCTACACTGATGAATTTGGAAACTGCTAGAAGATCATAAGAGGTGGGAATCATTGTGAGGTATTCAAACACTTTCAAGATATGATGAAAGCATTTGACAGAACAGATTTGGTCAAGTTATGGAGTTTAGTCAATGAAAGGTTCAAGTTAACACAGATAGCTGCTGACAAGGAAAAAATACTATGGGTAGAATTGAATAGACTTTTTGAACCAGATAAAGCTGATAAATTATGGAAGTTTAATGCAGATGAAGCATCATTGAAATGGATATTGTATGATACTTGTGGAGTTCACCATGTGTCTACAAAAGGTGGAACTGTTATATACATGCTAGTAGAGAAAGAATACCCATTTTCAACACATGCTCTGAGTGTGATGTTATCTGCAAAGTTAACTGTGGAAGAAGAGACTGAGATGGCAAAAGAACTGGTAAGGAAAATCTTCCTACATTCTAAATGTTAAGTTTGGAAATGACCCACATTTTAGTTGTAACAAGCTACATATTAATCTAGTAATTATAATTCCGCTATTTGTGTATGTTTATTTTTGTTTTCCTAGCTTCCATTTTTAAAGACTTGAATTATGTATGTTGTAATTACCAAGTATTTTATGTATAGTAATATCACATTTTGCTCCAATGAGTTTGACCATGATGTTGACTTTTGAAAGTCAATTAAAGCCATGACCAACATATGATGAACATCATTTGATGCTTCATGACTTAATGGTTCATGGTTTTCATGTTACTAGTTTACAAATTCTAAAAATCATTACTTCCTTATGATAAAGGTTGAGATCATAGACTATTACATTCATTTGGGGTATAGTTGACCAGTAATTGATTTGTAGTTTACCTTGCATAGCCTGTTACCTTAAATCAAACATATGACTAGTAATTAAACTTATACTTTTTAGTGATAGAGGTAAAAACCAGCAATCATTCCATACATCAGACATTAAAACAAGATTAGAAACATAGTAAAACCTTATAAACACCATATTCATTAAACACTTATTTTCAATGTCACCCCAACTGGTTCGAACCAGAGCTCTCTGCCCTGCTTTTATCCCTTTCCCTCATTTCCTTCCTTTCTTTCAATTGTTTAAAGACAATTTCAAGATCTGTAATCCAGCTTTCCAAATTAAGCTCCTCCACCACGGTCTCCAAAAGCACGATTCGCTGCTCCTCCATCACATTTTGCTGCTAATCTACCGCGTTTTGCGGCTGCTCCACCACGTTTTGTTGCTGCACCACCTCATTTTGATCATCACCCACTTCCTGTTGGTCCTCCTCTTCTATATCTTCTTCCTCATTCAACCCCAGAACCTCATCCCAGTAAAAGTCATGTCTACGCACCCACCTCAGTATTTGTGTCCTCATCCTGATGCTAACCTGCCTGTAATTCTGAAATTCTAATACGGGATCATACCCAAATTCATTGAACACCCGTCCCACAACAAGGTGTTGTTTAAGACAAACTCGTATTCGTCAGCCTCACTTAGAAAACATCCATTTGCATATGGGCCTGCCATTTTTAACTGTGGTTATTTTCAAAGGGATTTTTGTGTTGATGTGTGTTCTAGAGTATACAAAGGATGTTATAAATAGGCTGCAGTGTTGCAGAACGGTTCCCAATAGGATTAACGGGAAAAAAGCGGGACCAAATGCGTCAACATAAAAATTTTACTAAGTAAATGACCAAAATACCACTTGACTGGTCAACTAACATTTCAAAGCAACTCACGTTGCTAGGATATATCCTTTTTTATTTTTTTTAAATACTTATGTTTTAATTATTTTTGTACTTGAGAAGGGTAACTAAAGTATACAATGTTCCATTTTGGTTTCTCTACATAAATTAATCTATTTTGTCCATATAAGTTTGCTTCATTTATTACTACTCTTCTCCTATACGATTCTTCAAAAACTTTCTTAAATTACTTTCTTCAATTATATCCTTCATCATGGCGTCTAACATACCAATTTATGATCAAATCGCACATCAGACTGGTTCTAGGCGTTTCGATAAGGTCCTCCTTGCTCTGTTTGCAAGGGAGAGAGAGGCCAACAGGGGTGACGAGAATCAGTATGTGAAGATGATTGAGGAAATAGAGGTGCGTGTTGAGCACAGGCATGCTATCCTACTTGAGCTTGAAAATTTTGGATCTTATAAAATGATGAATGAACCCTTGGACCGTCTTAAGTTAGCACAGCAGGAGGATTTGGATGAAATCGCCTTTTTTACTGAAAGGCGATAAGCAAGTTTGCGTCGTGCCACTGACAAGTCAAGGATTATCAAGAACCTGAGGATGTTTAAATAAGAAACATTGTTAAGGTTTGTGTCCTTTGTTAATAAGCAGCTTTTGAAGTTAAATCGGATTTTCTAGTAGTATTTGTGTTATATACGCTATGTAAGTGAAGTGTACTTATGGGCAAGTTGGTATGTCTCTAAGTAGTCTAGTTGATCGTGTATTTATGATTTATCCCGAATATTATGTATTTTGGGTCTTATGAACTTCTATCCAGTCTAGAATGGATTACACAGAATTTTAATAATGAAACTATGTCTAGTTATTATGTTCTTGCTTTAATTGATTTGTTGTTTTATTTTTACTAGATCTAAGAAATGTACCATAGGTAGAGTAAATGCATTCACCATTGCTTTAATTGATTAGTTACATTTTGAGTAAATGCATTCACCATTGTTATAAAATAAAAACAAAATAAAAACACAAAAAAAATACAAACAAACAAACAAAAAAAAAAAAAAAAAAAAAGGTTGCCACAAACGAGAATTAGTTGTGCAAATACTCCAAACAGTTTGCCCAAAGTACAAAATTCAAGGGTGTCGTCAGTCGTTCAGAAGAATATATGGTTCTCAAAGTACAAACAATAGTGTACTTTACCATTATGTTTGTGGTTACAAGTGTTACAGCATGTTGTTCATGTATGGCTATTTTATTGCCTATTAATAATAATTTGTTGGTTGTGTACTTTAATTTTAGTTTTTTATTCAGAACTAATAAATAACAGAAAATTTTCATTGAACACAACATAAGTGGTACTTGAAACAATTACAAACTAAATTTGGGTGATTTTTCCGGATCAAATGACAAATGTAAGTTGTCATAATCAACACACTCATCGTCTGATGAGTGTTCTTGTTCATGAGAAGCAAGTTTACGTTTTCTGTAACCCCCACATATTCTTCCAAGTGTTTTTCCTCTTCTTCTTATATGGTTTTCTATAAGCTTTTTCTTCAAACTTTTTCAATTTTTCTATCTGTTTTTTTTTTTTTTTTTCTTTCTTCAAAATACCATCTAACAGATTCTTCAAAGCTGGTATCTTGTTCATTCTCTGGAACCTAAACACTTGGTTGTATCTCTTGCACATTCATTCTTGAACTTGATGGCCTTTATGCTATTATACATATTTAAGCTTTTTGAGTGATTTGGTTGTTTAGAAATGTTGCAATTTATAACCCTTCCATTGGCAATTGAAAGGTTTTTTTTTTTTTTTTTTTTTTTTTTTTTTTTTTTTTTTTTTTTTTGGAAACACGGTTTAATGATTTATTGAACAGTTAATGAACAATATATATTACATACTGCATAACTAAACATATGAAATAACAAATAACATACTTAATTACTATTATAACAAACACTTTAAACGTTTCAAATATATTTGACAAAACAGACATATACGAACAATGCAAACCAAGAGTTTAATATAAACCATCAAAACAAACGTACGCGGTATGTAATGGTAGGTTCAAACTACAAGCACTAAAAGAACTCTACCACGGATGTGGTGGAAGCTCGGGGGAGTTTCAAAATCTTCCTAGCCAACTCCTAATTCATCTTGTTATTTTCAGCTGCTTCATTAGTTAAATTGTTGACCCGGATATAGATTTTCTTCAAAAACGGGGAACAAGCAAGTATAAACTTTATTATATGTAATTCATTATCGTACAGGAAATGATTTAAACACCACACTCTGTAGTTGCCTTGGGCCCAATATGTTGATTGGTAACTCAAATGCAGAAAGTTGAAAAGGAACATCAAAAAGCTCGTTAGCAGCCTGAAAAAAAACATAATAGTGTGATGAAAAAACATGCCAATTTATCATGATTTTTTTTTTACATATTCATTCCACTTACGCTTGTTTCTAGAATTAGCAACTTTGGAGATGCTCTAATCATTCCAATGACGAATGATGCCATAACATTATTCCCAAAATCGACTCCGGACAGATTAAGAGTCTTCAGGGATACAAATTCGACAGCGACATTGTTATTGGAATTAGCTTCTACCAACATCTACAAAAGTCCACATTTCATATTTATTATAGATTCATTTTAAAATGCATACCTTCAATTTATAGAACTCAAATTGGTCTTACATTGCAATCTTCAAAATCCAATGTAAGCGTCTCAAGCTTTGGAAGACTTGCCAGGTAAAGGAGGTTGGATGATGTGATTGTCGTCCGTTTGTTCCAAACACCGAATGACAAATGTAACTCCTTCATATTTCTGAGTTTTGCAATTTCCAACTGTCTCATTTCCTTTGTAGTAGCAATATTAACTTTCAGAAACTCGAGTAGGGGACAACACACTATAAACTCCCAAAATGTACTGCCAAGAAAGTTTACATATAACAATTCTAGCCTCAATAGTTTTGTAAAAATACAAAATGTTTCCAAATTAAGCATCTTACAATGATGAAGTTCCAAATGTTTCAATTTCGTACGGGAGTAAATTTCGCTTGGCAACGTAACCGGTTCACCATACCAGTTTCTAACTGTCAGCTCCTCAATTCCATCATTAGACAAGAATAAAAGCCAATCCCCAATCTCTTCATAACTCAAGTCTGAGATTCCACAAACAGGTTTTGGATCTATGTAGAAAACAACCTTTTTATTGGACCTATAAGTTTACGTAAAAGCCTCGTTATATCATTCCCATCAAACTTAGTTGTTAGAAAATAAAAGAAATCCTCATCAACTACTATATCGGTTAGCAAACACCACTTAAACCTGCAGTTTCTAGCAAACGTTGAGGTCCTCACCGCTTCTTTTAGTGGCAAACGATTCAAAATATTAGTGATTACATTATTTGGCATCTTGCCAATATATTCTTCTGATGCATTGTTGGAGGTTCTATGAACCCGACGACGATTGGTTTCAGCAAACGACATAATATTAGTTGTATTTGAGTAGGGTTTTCAGGTTTATAAATGTTGTCTTGCTTTTTTTTATGATGAATACTGTATTTGGTGTGGCATTCAATGTGTTGCAGTTTTTGTAGGATTGATATTGTATTTGGTGTGGCATTCAATGTTTTGCACAGTTTGTGTGTGGGTCATGTTCTAGTATAAGATGGAAAGCGGCCAAAAAAGGGAAGGTATATGTTAGTAAAATCACAAGACACATAGGGACTTCATGTGTACATATTATTTGTTTATATAGTATGTGTTAGTGTGTAAGTGTGTAAGGTAGTTTACATAGGGCAACTTATACTAAAGTGGGTGACATGTATTGGGCAACCTTGTTTGTGTCCTTTTGTTTATTTTAGTTTTTAATTAAAAAATTCTTTATTTGAATTGTATCCAAAAAAATATTTTTTTAATAAATACTAACACATATATTTGCCTTTAATGGTTCATGGTAATATGTAATGTTTAATATTATATAAAACTTCTTTTTAATAAGTAATAACACTTATATTTGCCTTTAATGGTTCATGGTAATATGTAATGTTTAATATTACATAAAACTTATTTTTTGAATGGTAATTGTAAAATGTATTAGTTTATGGTAATATGTAATGTTTAATATTATATAAAACTTATTTTTAATATTATATAAAACTTATTGAGATTAAATGCACCAATTTCCCAAAGTTATCTGCAAATATTCGCTCCTCCCAAGACAATCACACACACACACAACAAATACATTTACTTTTCCGTTTAAATAAAAAGTTGCCCGAAATTATAGGTTGCCTAAATTATAAATAAAAAGTTACTTATCTTACTGGTTATGCAAAAAGGTTGTTGTTCTTATAAAAAAGTTGCCCAAATTATAAATAAAAAATTTCCCCAAAGTACAAGTTGCCAAATGTACTATATTATTATTTTATATAATTTTACTTTTTCTAAAAGACAAAAAAATTCAAGTTGCCCAAATATTAAAAAAAAAAAAAAAAAAAAAAAAAAAAAAAAAAATTGCCCTAAAATAGATGTTCCGAAATGTACTATATTATTAATTTATACAATTTTACTTTTCTAAAAGACAAAATATAAAAAGTTGCCCAAATACGGTTGCCCCATGATCACAAGTTGCCCTATACCTAATACCGTATACAAAACAGACATATAACAACAATGCAAATAAAGAGTTTAAGATAAACCATCAAAACAAAAGTACTATGTATGTAACGATAGGTTCAAACTACAAGCACTAAAACATGAAACATTAACAAATAACATAATTAATTATTCAAATAACATACTTAATTATTATAATAGCAAACACCTTAAACATCAAATTATAATACGTGAAGCATCAAATTATAGTATTGTAGACACCAACAATTCTTTGACGGATGTCTTCAATTTCTTGATTCCAAAGATCAACTTTAATTTGATGTTCTAGTATGATCGCTTGATCTTTTCTGTTTTGTTCCTCCAACTTGTTGATGCGGTTAATGTAAAGTGCAACCAACTCTCATTCAGTTTTAGGTCTGACAGAATGGTTTTTGTCAAACTTCTCTTGAACACTCAAATTTCTTTCATTAAGAGAAGTATCCTTTGAACGTTTATGTTTCTTGGAATTAGGATTTGAAGATGATGAAGCCATTAATGTTACAAAGAAATAAAATAGGAATCAAGTATATAATGCAAAATATATGAGAAGTTAGATGTTATCCTTGTGTATTTACTGGTACAGTAGCGTGACAACGGTTTCCAATGTATGGAGTTATATGGAGACAACCAACTTTTGTTTGAATTACTTTATAGGGCAACAAATGAATTGGATTGCGTTCATTGGGCAACCAGAGTTGGCAGGCTGTACTGGGAAACGAATAATTCATGTTAATAAAAATAAAACTATATAAGATAAATAAAAAAGAAGTTAAAGTCAAAATGACACAATGGCGAAGTTAAAGTCAAAAAGAAAAAATGACAGTGTACTTACAAATTTAATAAAAATATGTAGACGAGAGAAGGTATGATGGAGCATTTTAATATGGAAAAAAAACAAAAAACAAAAAAACAAAAAAACAAAAACAAAAAACAAAATAAATAAAGTAAAATAAAATAATGATTCTTCAAGTAGAAGTGCTCCATATTGAATTGATAAGGAAAGTCAAGTGGTAAAAAGTAATGTCTTGTCAAGTTATTAGGCTTCACACTAAACCAAACATTATTAATAAGGATTACAAGTTACGAAATAACTGTGGCAGGGCAAGTGGACGTTTACCATATCTAGACATGGACAGTGGTGTAACTTTTTTCATATTTTTTGGGCAACTATTCCAACTATAGACCAACTGTTAGGAGCATTTTTATTAGTGTTAATTTTGTAAGACGCATATACATATGTTATTAAAGGCATGACGGTTGACAAATGACTTGGAATAACGTATTCTACCAGAGCAACTTCTTCTGAAATAGGCAATGAAATCAATTTGTGGTAAATTTTGTTAAATGATGCACAAAATTCAGTCCTCATGTTTGGAAAATGGGATTCAATATCAAGTTTATCCTATCAAATAATTATATTTGTACAACATTATAAATTGGATTAAAAGTATATACTCAGTTGTTGTAACGAAATGTCATCAAATATCTGGTGAAACCCGTTGACTTCCATCTGGTTTGTGTAAGTAAGCAACCATGTTATGATCGCTTAGAAGATTATGTGTGCTTTGTTTTGATTTGATCGAGTGAATATATGATAGACACAATTCAGTGAAACATTTAAGAGAACCGAAACGATAGTCCCACACAGTACCTAGCGTAACCGACTAGTACTAAGTTTTAGCATACCAGTACCAAATACACCGAACAGTACAAACTATGGTTCCCAACAGTATGAACCCAAATTGTTTGAGATAATGTGATTTGTTTTGTGAATATTCATTAGATGTGCCAAATGAAGTATTTATTCATTTAGATGATTGATTTGTTATGTTCATATTCAACA
The DNA here is from genome assembly GCA_030686995.1 of Artemisia argyi. NCBI lineage: Eukaryota > Viridiplantae > Streptophyta > Magnoliopsida > Asterales > Asteraceae > Artemisia > Artemisia argyi. Next base: position 110,762,483 of record CM060687.1, read on the forward strand.
AACGTGCCAAATGTGTAATTGCAGTCTACAAATGCATCTCTAGAGAAGCAATAAACCAATAGACAAAAATATGCTCATGTGTTAAATTAACTTTTATATTAATTATAAACATACCATACACAAACAACATGGAACATTTCCAAGCATTTCATAAAGTAGCATCAACCAACAAAACAAATTGTTTATAAACATGAAGCTTAAACAACCATGAAGTAAGTCAACTTCAAAACCAAACAATGGACTTTGTAACAGACATTGCAGAGGCAACCAATTCAGCTCTAGGAGCACTTAAACCCAGTATCACTCCAGCTTTAGGAGATGTTTTCCTTTGACCAACTTTTTTTTAGATGATGGAGGTCTACCTCTGGGTCTTTTGGGAGCAGCTGCAACAGTTGAACCTGAAGGTCTGCCTACTTTGGGAGGTCTGCCTCTTGGTCTTTTCAGAGCATGTGACGCATTTGAAGCTGAAGGAACTTGCAACATTTCAGAACACTGGATCGGTTGATCATCCATGTCTTCATGTTTCACTGCATCTGCAGCTTTTGAAGTGTAAGGTGTGGAGCTTATTGGAGCAGGTTTTGAACTGGAAGGTTTGGATCTTTTTGGAGCAGCTTCATCGTCAGAATGTGACACACTAAACACCTCCTCTGCAACGTCATCTTCACTAGAAACATCATCATCACTTGGAATATCCTTCATTGCCTTTGAGTAGCACTCATACTCAAGGTTTAGCATCCTCTTTTCAAGGCATTTTATCTTTCTTACAAGGTGTTGAACCACATCTTCACTGGATTTTTCATTGACAAGTCCACTGAAAATTTTAGGCCTATCTCCTCTGTAAAAGTACACCGCCTCAACTCGTTCCATCCTTTTCTCAAGTTTTTGTATCTTCTGCTCAAGCTTCTTAATCATGCTTTGATAATCCTTATGCTCTTCTGCAAGTTGTTAGGTTAACACATGTTAGATGTAATACGTATATCCAACCAATATGGTAACTATATGTCTACAAAGCTTTTTCCAACCAATATGGTAACTGTATGTCTACAAAGCTTTTCACACATTCAAACACCCCTAAATCCCTACACTAGACAATTAGGACTTATTAGCTGAAATAAAAAGGGCATTAATTGGTAACGTCAAACACCATTTGCACTTTAAGTAATGCACTTTGACTTGCTAAAGTGAATATGAGTAAAGGCACTTAATTGGTAAAGTCAAATTGCAGTATGGCAACAACAAATAGGCATTCAGTATGCCAACAACAAATAGGCAAATCAACATCAAAATCGTCTAAAGACATGCTCAATGTTTTCCATTTTAAATAAAAACCAATAATGCATACCTTTATTCGTCTCTGCTTGCTTCCCCTTCATGGGTTTTGAGGTCTGACCCAAATACATACCTTTAGTCGCCTCTTTTTGCTTTCCCTCCATAGGTTTTGAGGTCTGACCCAACATAGCCTGAATGGATGGAAATTCCTCACTGGGTCCTTTTTTCAGCTCTGTCAATTAAGATGGGGCAGATGATCAACAAAGGTCAACTCAAGTCATTATGTTAAACTATTATTCTAAACAAGAACAATGCAACAATGTGCTAACCTTTAACCATAGTATAGTTCCATAAGTGGTCTAACATTTCATCCATCGCATCATCTCCGGGCTTCCACGTATTCTTATACTTTTCATACATATAGTCTACCATGTCTTCAGTGTATTTCAACTTGCTCCAGTCTTTGTTCGCCATCGCAATATTCACGGTATGTTTGAGATTGATTTGTTTAATCGTTCTAGGGTTTCAAGGTTTGTGTGTGTGCCGATGATTGGTTTGCACAGTTACAGTAGGTATGAACGGTTTGTGTAATAACCGTTTTATATTCTGGTGTAGCTTTGCGTTAAAAAAATATGAAATGACCAAAAAACTTGGCAAAATTGGAAATATTGGGCAACTTGGCAAAATTGGGCAACTTGGTAGATTTGCATTAATTTTACTTATATTTGAAACTCAAACTAAAATTTATGTTATATTGCCAACATTATGTGTAATTTTTAGGAATATTTGTACCATATGTAGACACAATTTATGTGTCATTGCAACCAGTGGCAGACCCAGAATTAGTTAACCAAACCCCTTCAACATATCTATTTGATGATAATATGTTCATGTAATATTTTAAAAAACTTGTGTCATTGTGTAGTGGAATAATGAAACTTTGAAAAATACCATGTTTACTTAAATAAATATAAAAGTACTCAATTTGTTTGATATACTTGGAAAATACCATGTTATCTTAAGTAAATATAAAAGTACTCAACTTCCTACTTTTAGCTTATGTTTAGTGGATGGAAATTGGTCTGTTGTATGTACATTATTTATTTGGGTTGTTGGTTCATGTGCACAATTAGCATTGAGCAAAAGGTAGCAACACATTGTACCACATAATGTTCAATTTTTCTAACGCATTAACACAATGGATGTTTTGAAAGGAAATGCCATCAACAAATCATATTCCAAACACCCAAGTTTTCAAATTTTGGAGTGTATGACTGGAAAATACAAATGCTCATGGATACATTCCTGCCAATAAGCTTTTGCAATTTGACTTTAGAAAGTCAATCTGCAATTGGCAAATGGCATAAGTGTATCTGCAAATAAAAAAACAATCAAAGTTTTATTAATGTGGAGTTGGTATTTTTCAATTGTAATGCAATCTGCAAATGTATAGTCTAAGCAAAATACACTACTGAATCATATAAATAAATATAACTAGAAACTTAATATTAATGCTTCTTCAAAGTCATTACAATTACAGGGTTACAGCCATTACATAAAAAATTCAACATAAAGATACAAAATAACTAAGAAAACATAACCCCAAAATACAATCATCATGATCATAATCTAATCTTCATCAGAGGGGACTTCATGAACCTCCATAAGCTTAGTTTGGTGTTCCTTCTCCCTAATCTCATCAGTTATATCATTGATTAGATCAGTGAACAAAATAATCCTGTTACGCTCCCTTTCTTGTGTTTCAACTAGACAACGACGGATAGCAAATGCTTTTACGTTCAATGGACCCAGATGTTGCGTCTCGTTGAGTGTTACTTGACGGTCCTCAACTTTCTTTTCTAGTTGACTACGCTCTTCCACGAATCGCTGCAAACAACTCTTGTCTTCAGTCACTTCATTGTTGAAATGACCCTTTGTGGAAAACTAGAAGGGGGGGGGGTTGAATAGTTTTACGTCTTTTTCGTTTTATTTGTTTTATAAATGTTTGCTTCTAAAGAATAGACGTAAATTTCAAAACTCTTTAATGCAAAAATATAGATACTAGTCTATTTACGATTTTCGTATAAACACTCCTTATATATAATGTTGGGAAATAATTCACAATTTCATATATCATATATAAGCATATATATGTATATATGTTTTAATAAGAGTTTATGTACTTGGTTTGTTTTTATAAAATTAATGTTATGAATGAATCCTAGTTTGATCTTTATGTGAAATCAATATATGCACAACACAAGCAATTATAATTATGTATGAAATGCTAACAAGTAAATAATCAAATAGTGAGAGATGGAAAGATCAAACGGAGAGACAAAGGATTCATAGTGGTTCGGCTACAAGGACACCTTCCTTGCCCTACTCCACTCCCCGAGTCACCTACTCGAGAGTTTTCTTCACTAGATCAATAACCTCCCTTATGGAGGAGAAAACCTTACACACCAAATTACACACCACAACTTCGTCACAACTCAATCACAACTTTTACACAACTTCTTCACACTAATCTACTTCACACCAATTCATCTTCACACCTTTCTACTTCACACCTATCTTCTTCACACCTTTCAACTTCCTAACTCTTCTTCTTCACGCCACTTGTTTCTTCACACCTTCACTACTTAGTTCTATCCACTACTCCTAGATGTATACTTCTTCACAACTTCTAGGCTTCAAGGTCTTTTCAACTTCAAGGCTTCAACTTCTTTGTCTTCACAACTAATCTCTACTTCAACATACTACAAGTTCTTATTTCTTCTACCACTAATCATATGCACCTCTACTTCTTCAATTCTAGTACCACTTCACACCTTCACTAAATCTAGATCCTATATCTAAATCTAGCTAACCAATGTATACACTATATTCACCAAAGAATGAATGATATACAAGATGAAATGATCAAACAACTTAGATAGCAAGATGAAACTAAGTTGTAATACTTCTAGTCTTGATTAATAGAAGTATTCTTCTCTTTGCACTTGAGTGGATGAGGCTTTGGATCACTTGGAAACAAAGGCTTATGAATTATATGATCAAAGGATTTTTAAGATGGAAATGGAGGTTTGAATCAGAAAGTTTTTGTGCAAAAAGGTAAGGAAAAATTCCAGATTTAAGGTGGTATTTATAGACAACAAATTCTGACAACTGGAGCGTACCGGTCCCCTTAAATCATGGCCGGTCCCCTTAAAATTAAGGGGACCGCCCCTTATAATTAAGGGGGCCGCCTAGCTGAAACGGGCAGAAACTTGTCTTTTAGGGGGGAAAGTTTATTTGGTGAAAAACTAACTGATTTGGGTTAAAAATTTGAATTCATATATTAAGTATGATTAAAATATTTTTCTTTATTACCAAAAGTGTTTTTCAAAAATATATAATAGGTTTATATATTAAAATAAACTTTGTAGTAATTAATTAAATACCCCTTTGATCTTATAATGCATTAAACACAATGTTTATTCATACCTTAAGTGGTTAGATGGTGAAAGTGATTATTTACTACTAAATACTTGTTTACGTCATTATCTTTGGTTTGATGAGTTTTCGTTTTGTGATTATCAAAACATAGAGATATCGAAAGATATGAATAACGTTTTTAGTCATTTATTTATATCAACAATCTCCCCTTTTTTGATGATTACAAAACCTAAACTCATTAAATCCAAAAATTAATTTTTAGACAAGAATTTAGTGAGTTTATATTCACTTCTCCCCTTTTTTGTAGAATCAAAAAGGTTTAAGCCGATAAGATGAAAGCTCCCCCTTGATGTATGCTCCCTCGTTTGAGGGCACCAAGGGTTCGATTTATGGAATTCTTGCATGAAAAATATTAGAGGCACAAGCATGGCACAAGCCAATACATATAGCATAATAAAAACTAATAATAAGCATGACAAAAGAGAATTTGAAACACATATTAAATCATTCATTAATAGAAAATGATTATGTCAACTCCATAATCATTGTTACATAAGCGATAATGATAGAATTCTAAACTAAGTAGAATATCCTATTGTGCCAACAAAGAGTGTCATCAAACTTTCTTGCATCCCAAAATGGTTGAGGTGTTATATTTGAAAATGAGAAACATAAGCATATAAGATGCTTGGGTGAGAATGGTGAATGGGGATCATGTTGGTGGCTTAATGGAGGTAAACTTTTGGTTGCATGGATGTTGGTGAGTTTGGAGATGTGGAGCTTGGAGGTGGGGGATTTGAAGTTGGATTTGTTGGTTGAGGGTTTTGATGTTGTTCAACTGATGGTGTTTGTTGAGATCTAGTAAGAAGATACTCAATCCAAGTAAAGTGCTCATTCAATGCAATGGTTTGTTGTTGGAGGAAGATGCAACAAGGGCAATTGTTAACATGCTTCTCAATTTGGTTAATGTTGTGTGGTGATGATGGTGAGCTTGATTGAGGTGAATCCAAATTGCGTTAAGCAAGATGTAATGCTAAAAGAGCACTAAGCTCATGAGCCTCTTTTAGCTCCTTAACGAACTTCAAGTGTTCGGAGGAAGGTGATGTTGGTGGAGCATGATAGTTGTCTTGGGTGAAGGTTTGAACATGCAACATAGGAATGGCATGTGAAGTTGTAGGATGAGGTGGTGGTACTCTTGGTGGTGGAGACATGGTTGAGCTTGGGTAGTCATGAAAACATGATATGGGTGGAAGTGGTTCTTCTTGAGTGGATGGTGTTTTTGTTGAATGATCAACATGTGAAGTATTGATTGAGAGATTGGGATTGTTGTTTTGGGATTGAGCATGCTCATCATAAGAAGAAGCATTAATGAGGGCATGAGTGGATGATAGGTTGTGAGATGAGTCATTAGTGTGGGTTTGAGGTTTAGTTGTTGGTTGACTTGGAACAACATCACTTGAGTTATGACAAGAATCAAGTTTCCTCCTCCAAACGGGTTTGATGGAGATCCTTGTGGTTCTTGAAATCTTGGGTTTTTGGTTGTTGGGAGATGACATATTTGGATGTGATGGCATTAATGATGGGAAGAAGGTATTTATAGTGTATGAGAAATGTGGTTTAGGAAGGTAAATTTTGAGGGATAGTATGGGACAAAATATGTTTGTGAATTTTGGGAAGTATAGGGTGAAATGGGTCAAAAAGTGATAAAGAAAATAGTACCCCCGACCATCAGATGGCCGGTCCCCTTAATCATTAAGGGGGCCGCCTTATATAATTAAGGGGGCCGCCCATCTGGTGATTCCCAGAATGCCAGAAATGGGTTTTTGGCAGAAAATTTTCAGAAAGGTTGTGTTTATGGATTTGGATTCAAGTAAGTTCAACTCTTTGAGGCAATATAGGGCATACTATTCATAAATGTAGAGAATGTTATTAAAATAAGTAAAGTAGACAAGTAATTTTTAATATTCATGCAATCTACTAATTGACCAATTAAGTTAGGCAACCAAGGAAGCAATAAAGCATACTAGTTAAATATGCAACTATATGAAAATTATAATATGTATGCTAGTGCAAACATATTGATGAGTGCTTACAAGTAACAAGTAGGAAGATATGATTATATGGACTTCAAAACTTGTTACAAACAAGATCCATATGGGCAAACCATGATTCTCATGAGATGATTTGATTAAATTTTGAATGTCATTTCCATAGAAGTGTATGACACATGTGAGATAATCAAATATGTTTTTAATAAAACGTTTTTAGTTTTATTCAACAATGCTTTGAAATAGGTTCAAGTATGCATTTGAATGAAATGGATTGAGTTTTGCTTCATAACATGCTGACAAAAAAAAAATTTTCCAATCTTGATTTTGATTAAAATAAAGTTATGGTAGCTTATAGTTAAACATGTTGTTAGAAGAAAAATGAGATAGATATTTGAAAGATTATTATTCAAAGCGAGAGGTTTTAAACATGATATTTTAATTTTGATAGCAAGAAATTTCAAGTGAAGGATTTGAAATAGAAACTTATCATACTCAAGAGAATTAGTTGAGCCCATTGTCACATATAATCATCTTTAATGACAACTAAAGACATGAATGAGTGATGGTAGATTCTAATGATCTTAATGCAATATAATTGAGAGGGATAAAGTAAATCATCTATAGATACAAGATTAACACATGTATATATATACTAAACTTATCATAATATTAAAAGCAAACTAGTCTTAATTATAGTACATATATTAATGCAACTAGAATAGTCATTTAGTCCAAAAAGCAAGTATTCTACTATAGATTATAGATGATATTCAATATAAATGAAAAATAAGAAAAATGGTAATAGACTTAACAACAAGAAGGTTAACTAGCCTAATATCATGTATACATATATTAGTATTAATGATCTAAAAACATGGCAACCTATAAATTTAATCATATTAATATACTAATTAAAGCATACTCTAATATAATGTGATATTGACAAGTTTTTGAAAAGAAAACTTACCTCATGTCCAGCTTTTCTTTAAAAGTGGGCATGAGAGTGTTAGAAGACATCTTCAAAGTTTGCCCAAAGCATGTCGAAGTAGCAAAGTAAAATCCCAACGCAATAAAGATCAAGGAGGCTTGATCCAAAATACTTAATCGATCACAACAATCATCACAAGTCGTGTAGATCAAGAATGGTTAAACTAGAATCCTTCGTCTTGAGGTAGTAACGAACACACCATAAAATCAATACTCCAAAAGTGAAGAACAAAATGCCGAAACAATAAATGACCGCAACAACGTCATAAGCAAATCGTGTGTAGAATGTGAATCAGAGTAATAGGAACCAATAGTCATCAAATGAAAGAAACAAAGTGAGTGATCCAAAAAGTAGTATTCCCTTCGTTTGTTAATTACCTAAACATGACAAAGAGCATGGTACCCAGATTCTCATGGGTCCAAGATGGTTAGTTGAGAACATCCATTGCATTTGAATGCACATGATGAGGATGTCGCCGAGAAGTACAAGAATTCATCAATAGTTTGTTTTAACTAACAAACAATGACTCTCTTGACTAGAGTAATAAACAATGAATGTGAATAATATTAATTCTAAATTTCTCCACTAGATTTAACAAATTTTATTTGTTTTGATATATTTGTTAAAGAATCATTTGCAGTAAATCCTAAACCGGTTTTATCATAAAATGACTTTTGAATGTTAAGTAAATATTTTAAAGATTTAGAACTATTTTCGAATTTGGCTAATAGTTTTGCTTTTTCATTTTCCATTTTAATTTCATGTTTGTAGTCTTGACAATATTTACATTTAAGATCAATTTCAATATTACATTCAAGTTTAGACATTTTATCTTCTAAGATTATTTCCTTTTCAAAGTTATTTTCAATGGATATTGAAGATTTATTTTTAAGAATCATTTTTGAGTCAATGTTGCAAAAATGTTTGAAGTTGTTTTCCAATTTTGAAAATTCTAATATAAATTGATCATAGCAAAAATGTTTAGTTTTAGATTGTACCTCATTTGTAGTTGTACATTCTTCACATGCTATACGGTGATCAATTTCTTCGTCCATGTCGCTCCATGTTTTATTTGTAGTTTCGCTTGGATCTTGGAGCATGTAATCCTTGCCATCAATACTTGTATTTACATTTGTTTGAAAATCTTCACAATCCATGTTTTCATCATCTTCTTCGTTATTGATACCTTCAATGATCACATTTGAACTAGTAGTACATGTGTTTGTTTCAACTAAATATTTATCTATCAAATTTTCTAGAGTGACTAATTCTTGTGCAAAATCAAGTTTATCATCTTTGGTTTTACATTTCTCTTGGTGAAACTTTAAAAGACATTTCCAAATATCATTTGCCGTTTTACAAAAGAATACTCTTTCATATTCAACTCTTGGTAGAGTTTTGAAAATAACTAGTTTAGCTTGAGTATTTTTATCAATCTTTGTTTGAAGATTATTATATTGATTTTCAAAATCCATTTTGGTTGGTTGAAGATCACAAATTGAAATGATATGCCAAAGATCAAGATCTATTGATTTCACATAATTTTCAAATTTATTTTTCCATTCAAGAAAATGATCATTTTCAAATAATTGTGGTTTTTGCGTAAATTCCCCTTCTAGATATTTTTCAAATTCCATAGATCGTTACAAGTTTTAAAATACAATATATTTTAAAAATCTTGCTAGACGTGGCTCTTGATACCAATTGTGGAAAACTAGAAGGGGGGGGGGGGGTATTGAATAGTTTTACGTCTTTTTTGTTTTATTTGTTTTTTAAAAGTTTGCTTCTAAAGAATAGACGTAAATTTCAAAACTCTTTAATGCAAAAATATAGATACTAGTTTATTTACGATTTTCGTATAAACACTCCTTATATATAATGTTGGGAAATAATTCACAATTTCATATATCATATATAAGCATATATATGTATATATGTTTTAATAAGAGTTTATGTACTTGGTTTGTTTTTATAAAATTAATGTATTGAATGAATCCTAGTTTGATCTTTATGTGAAATCAATATATGCACAACACAAGCAATTATAATTATGTATGAAATGCTAACAAGTAAATAATCAAAGAGTGAGAGATGGAAAGATCAATCCGAGAGACAAAGGATTTATAGTGGTTTGGCTACAAGGACACCTTCCTTGCCCTACTCCACTCCCCGAGTCACCTACTCGAGAGTTTTCTTCACTAGATCAATAACCTCCCTTATGGCGGAGAAAACCTTACACACCAAATTACACACCACAACTTCGTCACAACTTTTACACAACTTCTTCACACCAATCTACTTCTCACCAATTCTTCTTCACACCTTTCTACTTCACACCTATCTTCTTCACACCTTTCTACTTCCTAACTCTTCTTCTTCATGCCACTTGTTTTTTCACACCTTCACTACTTAGTTATATCCACTACTCCAAGATGTATACTTCTTCACAACTTCTAGGCTTCAAGGTCTTTTCAACTTCAAGGCTTCAACTTCTTTATCTTCACAACTAATCTCTACTTCAATATACTACCACTTCTTATTTCTTCTACCACTAATCCTATGCACCTCTACTTCTTCACTTCTAGTACCACTTCACACCTTCACTAAATCTAGATCCTATATCTAAATCTAGCTAACCAATGTATACATTATATTCATCAAATAATGAATGATATACAAGATGAAATGATCAAACAACTTAGATAGCAAGATGATACTAAGTTGTAATACTTCTAGTCTTGATAAATAGAAGTATTCTTCTCTTTGCACTTGAGTGGATGAGGCTTTGGATCACTTGGAAACAAAGGCTTATGAATTATATGATCAAAGGATTTATAAGATGGAGATGGAGGTATGAATCAGAAAGTTTTTGTGCAAAAAGGTAAGGAAAAGTTCCAGATTTAAGGTGGTATTTATAGGCAACAAATTCTGACAACTGGAGCGTGCCGGTCCCCTTAAATCATGGCCGGTCCCCTTAAAATTAAGGGGACCGCCCCCTATAATTAAGGGGGCAGCCTAGCTGAAACGGCCAGAAACTTAGTCTTTTAGTGGGGAAAGTTTATTTGGTGAAAAACTAACTGATTTTGGTTAGAATTCATATATTAAGTATGATTAAAACATTTTTCATTATTACCAAAAGAGTTTTTCAAAAATATATAATAGGTTTATATATTAAAATATACTTTGTAGTAATTAATTAAATACCCCTTTGATCTTATAATGCATTAAACACAATGTTTATTCATACCTTAAGTGATTAGATGGTGAAAGTGATTATTTACTACTAAATACTTGTTTACGTCATGATCTTTGGTTTGATGAGTTTTCGTTTTGTGATTATCAAAACATAGAGATATCGAAAGATATGAATAACGTTTTTAGTCATTTATTTATATCAACACCCTTGAATTCTGTTGCCAAATTACAAGACCCAGATACTTCTTTGATTTCATTTATGTTGTTGGAAGAAGAAGAAGAAGTCATGATATGTTATGTTAGAAAAAGTATGTTAGATAAATTATTTATGTCATATGTGTTGTGTGTTACAATTGATATAAATATAGTTACTTTTGGTCAAACTGCTATTGGATGTGAAAGGATGGGTAGTTATTGTGTGTTCATGCATGTGGAAGGGAGGTTAATGATGATTTACTGTTAATTCGTGTGGCTCAAGGGTGGCAATCAAATCATGTGGCCTTATAAGCCATAAAAAAACACAAATTAGTAATAATAACCAAAGATAAATTACACATTAAACACACACACAATTAATATTTGTTCATGTATGTGGAAGTGAAATAAAGCATGAGTAATTATTGTATGGCTCAAGGGTGGTAATTAAAGCAACTGTGCTTATAAGTGACATATAAACATGATAAATTAATCACTAACAAATCAACATCTCAACCTAAACACAAACATATACTCACAAAAAAAAAAAAAAAAACCCCAGCTTTTTTAAAAGAAAGAAAAAGATGACAACACCTATGCCATTTTTCAAGGAGTTGGCTGCTGCTGCTGGGTCAAGCTTGGTTAGGGACATGATGGTTGAAAGGTTCGAGAGGGAGGTCAGTGTCACATTAGTGGATGAAGGGGAGCTAAGAAAAAAAGCCAAGGAGATAATGAGTCGTATGGCTGAGAGGGACTTAGTGCTTGGAGAGCTGGGGATGGTGTTTGCTTTTGAATCCTCTGTTCAGAGCATTTCAGAGCTCACAAATCTGCAAACCCAAGATTTTACGGAGGTGTCAATGATCTTGGTGAATGTTATGAAGAAACAAAAGCGAGCAACGAAGCTTTTGTTGTTCATTGACAAGCTCAAGGCCATGCCATACTGATGCATTATGTTTTGTCTATTTTTAAAAACGTCTTATGTGTTACTACTTAAGTAATGTAAGCTTTATGGATGTGAAATTTAATAAAGAACATACCTTTCCTGTTTTTTATTTTTTTTATTGCTGTAGTGCTGTTGTCGTCATGTGTTGGTTGTTTGGTCTGCTCATATGTTGGATTGTTTCAATACCGTTGGGATTAACTTTTTGGCGAATAGTGCACCTGTTACAATAAGGTGACTGTTAATGGTAAGTTATGGCATTGCTTAAAAAACCATAACATATTGCTGCTTGTAAAATTTACCGTAACTGTAGTAACAGCAATCCCTAAGACCCTTGGGTTTTGAAATATATGGTGCCCACCATCCTTGTTCCTTTGATAAAAATGTTTTGGTTAATTCAAGTGTTTATAACACCTATTCTGAAAAGGCTATAATCATATTCAACCGGATCCCTGACAAGCTGCAAAAAGCTTCACAAAACCAATGGAGGTAGAGTGGGCCGGAGCCGCCGTCAATTAGAATCAATAAGCCAGTTTCTGATGGAGACGAACGACTAAAGGGGATACAACGGGATGGTCCGTGATGGAGACGACAAATTTGCGCGACGGCGATGGCGAGCAGGAGACGTTGACTGGTTCACCATTTTTGTATGTATGACTGTAGCCTTCTTCTCATACATAGATCAATATAAGGTCATTATTTTAATCCATGTTAAATGACCAAAATACCCAGTTGTTCATGTATTGGTTGCCCAAAAAACAAAAGTTGCCCAAAATACAATACGATGCATGTACCGTGTACCAACAGTGGTTGGTCGGACATGTGTCATCCTGTAGTTGGTTACACGTTAATTGCCCTGGGCAACCTGGGCGAAAACGAGAATTTTCAAAAAAGGGGCTAAATATGCCTAACCCGTAGAGCAACAGGCCATTTTGGTAATTTTCCCTTAAAATAATTGTCTCTTTGCTGTTTCAACCAATCAAATGAGGTACTGCTCTCACTTTTTTAAAACTTTGTATTGTTTTTATCTGAGAACAATAATTCTAAAACTGAAGAAGTATTAAATTTATGAATTTAATATCATCATCATCATCATCATATATATTGAAAGATTAAGTTCAAAAATTCATCGGGGAGTATTAATGACTCCACTTATGAGGTAAAAATAGCCATGCGAAGTGCAAGTGTCTTTATGAGAGGCATGTGAAGTGTTCATGTATTCATTGAGGCACTTATGATTATATATGTTACATGGAAGAAGAATAGCAATCATATTTGCAATTAAGCTACTCTCAATTTATTGACAATTACTTTTACATTTAAAAGTGGTATATAAGATGATATGGTGCCCACTTATGTATTCTCCATCCATCACTCCGTTGCTTCCCTTGGATTGTTCGACGTCCATGTGAAGGCTGTTGGTGATATTCACATTGATGACCATCACACTAATAAAGATATTGCCCTTGCCATTGGAACGGTAATCTTACAATGGATAGCTTTTTGTAATTAAAGTGTTTAAACTTTAAATTTCTTCAATTGCTCAGCGTCAAGGAATATGGTTACGTGCGCATGCCGCCATTTCTAAAGAAAAAATTAAAAAAAAATAAATTAAAGACCAATGTGTTTGTTTCTTGAATATGTGTGTGTTTGGTGGTCTAATAGAGTCTGTGATGTATCATGGTAGTATATTTATGGGACTGTGAATTGAATTTAGGCAGCTTCTGAGCTTATCAAGGAAAATGTGGAGCCAGATCTTGAGCAATATAGGCCAATTGTTCTATCTTCGTTGACATTCTCCAAGCTTACCCTCGGCAAAGTTGCACCACAATTTACAGGTTAGTTTAAAATGATATCATGATTGAATTTATTATTTTGTTTTGTTCTGTTTCCATAGTGCTTTGTTATCTTTTATCTTTCGAGCTATATATTTTACGATATCACAAACATTTTAATTAATAATGTGGGTGTTACTAATTGTCAATGAATATTTAGGAGTGTCTGTAATTGAAGACAAAAGTGATGGAATAACACTAGAGTTGGAGATGAACTGGGACGGGAACCCTGATATAGTACCTGATGTCAAGACTAGACTTGGTGTTGGATTTGGATTGCCAGTTCAGGTAACATACTATCGGTAATTAATGGCATGCACTCTGCTTAACATTAAAGCACCATTTTTCTCTATATTCGTAAGTAAAATATGTTGGAATATGTAAATCATAACAAAGTATATAAACATAAAACACATCAAGCACGCAGCGGAATAGGATCAAATACATGTAATTGAAATTAACCGAATATAAATGAATGCGTACCTCTTTTGTGATTTCTAGCAAGAACAAGAAATCAATTGAACAAGAACAATATAAACCCTAATTAGGGTTTATGGTGATCGACTAAGGGTTTAGTCAAATAGGACAAAACTTTTTAGCAAAAGTATGCCAACACTTCATTCTTGTACACACGTATTAGTATCATTTCAATGAGAAAAGCTAGGTTCTTAATTCACAAACAAACCAAACACTATGTTTAGAAGATCGCGTAGGAACCCTAGAAGGGTGTAGTTGATCAACTAAAAAAGAATGGTTTTGAGCTTAGAAATCTAGTAGGAACCCTATAAGGGTGTAGTTCAATTTCTAACTCAAGAGGAGAGAAAAGAAGGAGATTTGGTTTACAAGTGAACCAAGGGATGATTAGAATGAACAAAGGGGTTTGTTTATATACTAATCAACATCTTGGAGCACAAGACACAAACCCTACACCCTATTGTGTTGGGTTCAGCCGAACATGGGTTTTACAAGCCCATTACATGTTTTTCTTGAACTCTATTTTAAGTTCAGTCCTTCATCTTTCCTCCAACGATCATTTAGTCCAATTACCGTTAACTACAAATGACCGTTACGTGTTTTGTTTGTGAAATTAATAATTATTCATAATTCAATATAATAATTATTAATACATTGAAACTCATACGTAATGTGTGCAATCCCGAAGTCTCATGTTCGAGTCTGGACATATTCATTAATTTTTATCCGTTAAAACTAACAGCTCCCACTCGGATATACATTAATGTAATAATGACAATGGTTAGTCTAGCATAACACGCCAATATCCCCAGAACGATCACAAGTATGGTTTCCTGGAAAAAACCACATTTAATGATTCATCATCATACTTATCCTTTTGTTTATAATACCACGTTAATATGGATATGGATCTAAGTTATTCCATAATTAGATTTGTGTTTCTCGTTATTTATGATTGAGCAAGATTTCCAATTCATCTGAACGTATTCCAGATAGACCTTGGGCATGGCCATGCAAAAATCTTGTCAACCATATGAGGGGCCCAACAGTATTAAACTTCAAAACAAATTTGAAGGAAACAAATCCTGTGTTGACTACAAGCATAACCTATGAACTTTGCATCACCTTTGAAAATAATCCTTATAACTACCAGTTACGGATAGTGTTAGACTATCTCACAGAAAATGAGCTACATCCACAGTCATTACCTGGTATCTCAAGTTTGAGGATAAATGTTCATGATTTACTATAATGACAACATCCATAAGTATAATCATGTAATTGGGATTTTGTCCTATATTCAATTTATCATTTATTGAATATCATGTGAATTTGGCATGTCCGCATCAATATACTTTAAGTATATTACACCAAAACTCAGATTTGTCTTAGTTCAATGATACTCCCATATCATTAATTGACAACGGACTATTTAGAATAACTTAAGTTATTCATGGATTAAACATGCAAATATCGGATACAATATACAGTAAAACCTCTATAAATTAATAGTCTTAGGACGAGGATATTTTATTAATTTTACCGAGATATTATTATATCGATAAATTAATAATTTATTAATTTAAAGAGGTTTTACATATGATCTTTAAATTTACAAGTGTAATATACTAGATACAATGTATACTCATTAGAGATGAAAAATAAATTTGAAAAATAAGTTCCAATTAAAATTTTATGAATTCAAATTCACACTTTATGAAAATAAAATTAACACTTTTTGTTGAAATACGAGAAGACAACACAGCAACACTTTAGTGCAATAAGGAGATTTTGAGATAAACTCAATATAGATTTGAAGTTCAACAAAAAATAACAAGCGACAATGAATTCATTTTTTACTAAACAATTTTAGGATTTTTAAGTGTATCTCTCACACACACGCATATATACATAGATATTTAATTTTTAGATATTATTAATTTATAGTTTCGTTGGGACTAATATATATACACTGGAGTTTTAAAAAAATTATTATCTTATTATTTTATCGATTGTGGCCCAAATTTGTATTGGTCCCAAGTTGGGACTGGACAAATTATTAATTTTATTGAGGTTATTAATTTATCGAGTATTAATTTATAGAGGTTTTACTGTATTATTAATGAAAACAAACGTACTCAGTACTTTAATTCATTATTAAATAATAATTGGTTAACATCCCTTTATCCAAATACTAAACAGATCAATGCATGAAAATACTCGTTAATGAATTTTGTCTCAAGTAATACCAATCATTGTTGGGGCTAAAACCACTTGTTGGGTGTGTTAGACCGATACACGATAAGGTGGTTAAACCTTCGTTCTTTGTGTATGAGATATGTTGTGTGAATATGATTAAGTATGCGGAATCTACTTAACCACACTTAGAAGATTATATTTATGATATGGAAATGGAATAGTTAACACCAAACGATTCAATATTATTCAAAATAATACGAGTGATCTTTTTCTATCACTAGGGTTACAAAGAACCTTGAATCTTACGTGACTTGTGATATTTGTGTTTGTTCTTTTGTTCTAACAGTTATATTTTTCACACGTCTGCTCTAAGACATATCTAAGATCTTCCTTTTATAGTCCAAGGAAAAGATCTTTTACAATCTATATGACTCATCTTTATTACTAGCTTATGACTAATCTTCATTCTAGCTAGATGATGACTTATCATGTCAGTCATTAAGATACAACATGTATCTAGGATTACAACTCACTTGGAGTGTTCAATTTGATGACTGTAACAAAGAATTATCTTGTATATGAATCAGTAGAATAAGTCGTACTTATCTACACAGCTGTTGTATGAGTCATAGTAGCATCAGCAGAATCCATCAGCAGAAACACTATCAGTAGAAACATTCTTCAGCAGAATCCATCAGTGGAAACATGCTTTGTGTTTTATCAGCAGAAACATACTTGATGTATTTCCTTAAGCCTTTATGCTGATTCCTTTGATTATTTAATTCCCAACAATCCTCCCCTAAACATGTGAATTACATTCAAACATGTTTTTCTGAATTAAATGAGGACTTTGTGAAGATCTTTCAAACACTTCATTGTCAGACTGTGATATGAACTTTCTTCTCTTTTGAGTGATTGAATGTCTTTCTCTGTAACTCATCTGCTTTCTGTTCTTTGCTCCATTCTTGGACTAAAAGATGGTGCAATATACAACTTGAAGAATTATAAGAGGCAATGTTGCTGTGTATCTTGGATGCTTGTTCCAAGAAATAGAAATCATCTTTCAGCATGTATTTGGAAGTGATGAACAAACGTAATGAACTGAAATTGAAACCTTTCATCTTTTGATCTAGATAGAACTTTCTCCTAGCAGCTTTGTTCTTGTTCTTTATCAGTAGAAACCATGTCATCATCTTTTATGCTTTTATCTTTTCCTTCTTTTTCTTTGGTTAATCTTCCTTTAAAGGGCTTTTGTAACCTCCCCTGAGATGTTTGTTTGGTCCCCTGAGATTCAAATAACATCTTATATTCATATCCTCCCCTTATTTGAAAGATTTCTCACAATCATAACATCATCATCTGATCTAGCATTTTTCCATGTTTTTAGACAATTTGTACAGGAAGCCATCAATTCCTTAAGAGTTTAAGATTCTACCCTCATCACTTCTAGGTGTGTTAACTCCTATGAAAGGTGATTCAATGGACTTTTTTGACTCATGGTCCATCTGTTGATGGTTTTTAAAGTCATCTTTTGAAAATCCTTTTAAAAAACTTTTGCCTTAGCAGTATGTATATGATTTTATTATGAAAAATCATATTGCTTACAACCATTTTGAAGGGATTAAGTGTGTAACAGACACTTAGTCAAAATTGCGGTTTAAAGCAACCTCTGGTTGTGTGAGAACCAATGTTTTCAGTTATAAATAACTGCCTGTGTATAGATAAACCTATTCAAAAGGCTTTCTTTACAGGGTTTCCAGCTCGTGGCATTTGTTACCTCTAACACAAGTGTTAGATTCACTTTTGCTCGCTGTTCTTTCTATCAGATATCCATAGATTAGTCACATTATACTTGAGAGTATAAAATGATAGAAAGTGAGTTGTATCAGTTAATTTCTGATCAACTAATTTATCAATTCAAAGTGAAACATCATAATCAGGTTTCAAGAAAGAAGTTTTAAGGAGTTTTGAAGTCCCAAACTTTTTCTATCATGAACCTATTATATCAGTAGAAATGATCAGCAGCAATGATCAGCAGCTTTGATCAGAAGATTTCACTTGAAATAGCCTTTTAGCTCAAACATTCATACCTGAAACTGTTAGTCTAAAACCAAATAAACAAAGTACAAAGTACTTGTCTTGAATTAGAATAATCATAGAACTAATTGTATGAATAACTTTAAATATTGTTAATAGTAGTCTTAGATAACAAAGTTAGATGCATTAATAAAATCTATATACAAAAACACATTATATTGAAAAATTTAAAGATTAAGCATTCCAATACTTGCTACCAAGTACTGAAATCTACCAACATCAAAAACTTTTGTAAGAAGATCTGCAAAGTTTTGTTCTGAAGCAATTTTCATTACTTGAATTAACCTCTTTTCATTGCAATCTCTAATAAAATGATGTCTTATTTCAATGTGTTTTGTTTTAGAATGTTGCACTGGATTTTTAATAATGCAAATTGTACTACTATTATCAATATGAATAATGGTATGTAAGAAATTGTACACATAATCAAGAAGTTGGTTTTAAAGCCATAGAACTTGACCACAGCAACTTGCAGCAGCTACATATTCAGCTTCAGTTGTTGAATTTGCCACAATTGTTTGCTTCTTACACTGCCATGAGATAAGTCTGCATCCAAGGAATTGACATCCTCCGGTTGTTGACTTTCTGTCCAAGCTAGCACCAGCATAATCACTGTCTGAGTACGCTATCAAATCAAAACGTGATTCTCTAGAATACCATAAACCCAACCTTGGTTGACTTTTGAGATATCTAAAAATTCTTTTGACTGCTATTAAATGAGAAACCTTTGGAGTTACTTGAAATCTTGCACAGGCACAAACAGAGAACATGATATCAGGTCTGGATGATGTAAGATACATCAAAGAACCTATCATAGATCTTTATGTATGTACATCCACATTTTCTCCATCTGCATCTTTAAGAAGTGGCTTCTTAGGATCCATTGGTGTGCTTGCTATTTTTGAATCAGAAATTGAAATTTTCTAAGTACCTCAACAACATATTTATCTTGACTAATAAATATGCCTTCAGATGATTACTTAACTTGCAGACCGAAAAAGAATGTAAGTTCTCCCATAGAACTCATCTGAAACTTATTTTTCATAAGTTTTTCAAAGTCTAAACAAATCTCCTTCCTTATAGATCCAAAGATAATGTCATCCACATACACCTGTACTAACAGAAGATCTTTCTTGTGCTGTTTGATGAATAGTGTTTGATCAATCTTTCCTCTTTGAAATCCATTCTCTAATAAATAGGAAGCTAGTGTTGCATACCAAGCTCTTGGTGCTTGATGTAAGCCATATAGAGCTTTAACTACCTTGTACACTTTGTCTGGATGGTCAGGGTCAGTGAAGCCTGGAGGTTGTGTAACATACACCTCTTCTTCAATTGAACCATATAAAAATGCACTCTTGACATCCATTTGGTAAACTGTGAAATTCATAAATGAAGCATAAGCTAAGAAAAGCCTAATTGCCTCAATTCTAGCTACTGGAGCATAAACCTCATCATAGTCTATCCCTTCTTCTTGTATGTACCCTTGTGCTACTAATCTAGCCTTATTCTTAATCACTATGCCTCTTTCATCCCTTTTATTTCTAAAAACCCATCTAGTGCCAATTACCCTTACACCACTAGGTAATTCAACTAGCACCCATACCTTTTGAATCTTGAACTGAAGAAGCTCCTCTTGCATAGCCTCTAACCAGCTTGAATTCTCTAGGGCTTTATGAATATTCTTTGGTTCATCTTGTGAGAGAAAACATACAAACAAACAAGAGTTTGAAAACTTATGCTGCTTTGAAGCATAAAGGGCATCAAGAATCCCTTTTTGATCTGAAGACATCAATTGTTGTCTTGTCTTCACACCAGATTGTACATCTCCAATCACATTTTTTAGGGAGTGGACTTTGTGAATCCTTGTTTGTGGAGTGGAAGGAACTTGATAATTAGATGGAATATTGCTCAAATCCACCTCATCTTCTAAAAAGAATGCTTTTGTTTCTTCTGAAGAACTATCAGCAGAAACAATTTGCTTATCAGCAGGAACTGTTTGCTCATCAGCAGGAACATTTTGCTCATCAGCAGAAACATTATGTTGTTCCTCTATTCTTCCTTCCCTGTTTTCATCTTCAACACCTTCTTTAGCTTTGCCAGAAGAAGATTCACCATTTGTTGAAGTTGATTCCACACTTGTATTTGACCATATTGGCATCATCACATAATCTTGATGTGTCTTCTTGTCTATCCTTTCCTCATCTGTTGCTTGTGAACCTGAAAAATCATTAATTTCTGCAACAATAGGCACATAATTCATTGAATAGGTTAGAGATTCAAGATCAATTAGCCATTTTGGTCCTTGACCTTCTACATTAGACTTGTTCTCTAAGAACTCTATATGTAGACTCTCTTCTACTTTCTTAGTTCTTATGTTGTATACTTTAAAAGCTTTGCTATTGAGAGAATATCCAACAAAGAAACCTTCATCTGCTTTACCATCAAATTTTCTCAAATGGTCTAAGGTATTCAGAATTGTCACATGACATCCAAAAGGTCTAAGAAATCCTATTGCAGGAGTTCTACCTCTAAAAAGTTCATATGATGTCTTATTGTGAGGATGTACTATTAAAACTCTGTTATGAACATAACAAGCAGTGTTGACTGCTTCAGCCCAAAAAGTTATAGGCAACTTTGAATCAGCTAACATAGTTCTAGCAGCTTCTATTAGTGTTCTATTCTTTCTTTCAGCTACTCCATTCTGTTGAGGAGTTCTAGCAACACTAAATTCTCTCTTAATACCTTTTTCTTTGCAGAAATCATCCATAACTCTATTTTTGAATTCTGTTCCATTATCACATCTAATGACTTTTACTCTTTTGCTTACTAGGTTTTCTATCTCTGTAATAAAAGTCTTAAGGATGTTTGGTGTCTCATCCTTAGTACCTAAAAAGAATACCCATGTAAATCTACTATAGTCATCAGTAACAACTAGACAAAATCTCTTATGCATTATACTAATTACTGAAACAGGTCCAAATAAGTCCATATGAAGCATAAACAATGATTGATTGATAGAGTTAAAAATCTTGGGCTTACAAGCGACTTTGTGTTGTTTGCCTTTAAGACAAGCAATGCATGTTTGATCATTTTCAAAACGTTTTTGAGGTAAACCTCTTACCAAACCATTCTTAAGAATCTTATTTATGGTTTTAAAGTTAATATGACCAAGTCTCCTATGCCATAACATAGATTCATCTAATGTGGCCTTTGCAACAAGACAAGTTAAAGCATCTTTAGAAACAATGTTATTCATATCAACAATGTACATATTGCCCTTCCTAGGAATTTTAAGAAGTACTTGACTTTCATCAGGCATCTTAAAATCAGGAGAAAGTACAAGACATTCAGTCTCAGTAAAAAGAACATTATTCTTTCTATCACACATTTGTGAGACACTAAAGAGATTATACTTAAGCTCTTGCACATAAAACGCATCTTCAAAATCTAATTTACTGGTTTTGATAGTACCTTTACCAGTAATCTTTCCACCAATTCCTCCTCCAAAGGTAACATATCCACCATCAATTATTTGAAAGTTGGAAAGATAAGACATGTTCCCTGTCATGTGCCTTGAACACCCACTATCTGAATATCCTTGATCTTCATGATCTGTTGGTGAATGTCCCTATACACAAATAAAAGAATTAGTTCTCTTTGAGGATCCAAGCCAACACTGATTTGGATCTGCCTCTTGCATCAATGAAATGTAATCTCTTGAGGACTGTTGATGCAACATTGGATTTAAGAATCCAACATGCTGAGGCCTTAACAGCATTTGCCCTAATTCCCTTAGCAGCAGTATGCTTAGCAGAAACTGCTAGCTTTGTAGTTGTACCCTTTGGTCTCCAAACTTGTTTCTGGACCACTGCTTTTGTTTGAATGGGCCTTTGAACAATATTAGATGCATGTTTGAAAGTTGTTTTTGCACCCTTAATTGTTGATTTTTGGTAAACAGTCATATATGGTTTTTTAGCAGAAACCATTTTCCTTTCAGCAGGAATAGTTTTTGCTCTATCAGCAGGAACTGCTTTTGTGACTGTTTTGGGTTTTGATCTTTTAGAATTAGAGTGAAAATGAGATTTAGGTGTTTGCCTTTTGTAGTTCACTCTATTACTTTCGTACCCAGATACCCATTGGTTGCAGAAAGCTGCAAGATGGTCAAAACTACCACATGTGTAACAAACTTTGTTATCTCTTTGTTGGAGAGACTTGAGGCTATACCAATTCCTTTGGTTACCTCTAGGCTTGTTTATGGTTCTATATTGTTCACAATATCTAACTGGTTGCCTAACATGTTTTTCATTGGTCTTAGGCCTATCAGTATTGTGTTTGACTATCTTAGGAACTCTTGTTCTTGCTTTCTTAACCACTTCAGGTTTAGGCATAACCTTTTTATTATCACAGTCAGATATATAGTTTTCAACAGCTATACCCTCTGCTTTCTTAACAAAGGACACCTTGTCCTGAAAAAGTAATGTTTTGCATGAACATTTATTTTCTTTCTTAGGCTCATCAGCTACTATGTTAGAGTTTGGTTGAACTCCATATTATAACTCAGGTAGCTGAAATTCAGGTAATCCTGAAAGCTCTAGGTCTATCCCTGGGGGTTTTGGAATACCTCCATAAGGATGTGGGGCTGTATTATATCCTAATCCTGACTTAACTTTATTATTCACTTGACTGTCTATTATGTTGTTTACATTTTTAGAAGCATATTCAAGCTTTTCTACAGTCAATTGAATGTTTCCTTTTTCAGCCTTAACCTTATCCAATGCTTCTTTTAAAGCCTTAATTATTTCATCTTTAAAAAGTATGTCATTTTCAAGTAAAGTTTTAGCATCAGTAAAGGTAAGTTCATTCTTTTATAGTATAGGATCTGCCTTTCTGTAGATTCTATACCACATTTATAATTGAAAAGATCTTGATCAGTTTTGGCTAGCTGTATCTTTTGGTCATCATACTGTTTAATTAATAGTTTTAATTCTTTAAGAGCGGTACAAGTATTAGAACAAGCTTTATTATCTTGTACCTCAGTTGCAGTAAATGCCATAAGAGCCATCTGTGAAGAACCTTTTTCTTCATCATCCATGAAGCTCCAATCAAAACCTAACCCATCAATAGCTACCATAGCTTTTGGTTCAGAAATCTCCCCTGTATGGGATTTACTTCCAACATCTCTATTTCTGCTATCTTGCTGTCTTGGCCTTCCACACTATCTTGAGAAGTGTCCCATCTTGTGACAGTTGTAGCATTCTATCTTTGACTTGTCATAACCAGCAGGATCATGGCTACTGATTGTGATCTTCTTCCCCGTCCTTTGATAGAATTTCTTAGCTCTCATGCTAAGAAGAGAAATTTGCCATTTTAGATCCATTTCCTCCAGATCATCATCATTGATCTCTTGGAGGTCTTCATGAGTTAACATGGATCCATTATGCTTGCTTGTGAAAAAGGCACAACATGTTTTCTCATCCAAAATTCCAAAAGTACTGCTTGATGAACTTGCAGCACTTACACCATCATGAACTTTCTCATTAGTAACTGGAACTAAATTACTAGGAGATGACATAAATGCCATGTTCCTAGTGCTTGAACTAGAACCTCCAGTTTTCTTCAAATCTTGCTCAACAATTTTAAAGTTGCTATACAGATCCATAAGATCCATGGTGTCAATGTCTGACTTGTTCCTCCAGACAACAACATGCATAGCCCACTCTTCAGGTAAGCTTCTCAGAAATTTTGAGTTTAAATCTTCTTGAGGTATTTCAGCTCCAAGTATAGCAAGTTGACTCACAATATTCTGTAGCCTGTTAAACATGTGGTCTAAAGATTCATGGTTGGTTGATGTGAAATTTTCAAACTGTTGCTTAAGAAGAGTTTTCTGGGTCTTCTTAGTGGCTTCATTCCCACCATACCTTGCAATAATGGCCTCAAATAATGACTTTGCATCTTTGAATTTGCTGAAGTTTATAAGTTGATCATTTGGAATGGTCATCATCAGCATGCTTCTGGCCTTTAGATCATTCTTCTTCCTAATTCTATCTTCTGCAGATTGTGGGTTGGTTTGCAGCTTTGTAACTTCCTTACCATCAATTGTTGATGTAGTGGTTGTAGACTTGAAAGAATCTCTATCTTCAATAATTTCCCAAAGTGTATAATCTTGCACTTGAAAATATTGTTCTATTCTTAACCTCCACATCTCAAACTCATTCTATTTGAGCATTGGTACTTTTGCAGCAACATTCGTTTGAACAGATTCAACATCCATTTCTAATTCTTCTTCTAAAAACAACAATATCAGCCTGACGCTCTGATACCACTTGTTGGGTGTGTTAGACCGATACATGGTAAGGCGGTTAAACCTTCGTTCTTTGTGTATGAGATATGTTGTGTGAATATGATTAAGTATGCGGAATCTACTTAACCACACTTAGAAGATTATATTTATGATATGGAAATGGAATAGTTAACACCAAACGATTCAATATTATTCAAAATAATACGAGTGATCTTTTTCTATCACTAGGGTAACAAAGAACCTTGAATCTTACGTGACTTGTGATATTTGTGTTTGTTCTTTTGTTCTAACAGTTATGTTTTTCACACGTCTGCTCTAAGACATATCTAAGATCTTCCTTTTATAGTCCAAGGAAAAGATCTTTTACAATCTATATGACTCATCTTTATTACTAGCTTATGACTAATCTTCATTCTAGCTAGATGATGACTTATCATGTCAGTCATTAAGATACAACATGTATCTAGGATTACAACTCACTTGGAGTGTTCAATTTGATGACTGCAACAAAGATATTATCTTGTATATGAATCAGTAGAATAATTCGTACTTATCTACACAGCTGTTGTATGAGTCTTAGTAGCATCAGCAGAATCCATCAGCAGAAACACTATCAGTAGAAACCTTCTTCAGCAGAATCCATCAGTGGAAACGTGCTTTGTCTTTTATCAGCAGAAACATACTTGATGTATTTCCTTAAGCCTTTATGTTGATTCTTCTGATTATTTAATTCCCAACAATCAGACTTGTTGACAATTATGCCTCAAGTAATCATACTTGTTGACAAGGCATTATTCAACTAACTTTGATCCGTAGGAATTTTGAGAATACTTATTTCAAGAATTTAATTAGAGAAGTTCTTGTAAATGTGTATTCAAATAATTTGATATAACCACATAATACATCATAAAGTGTATGACATCCTCAACATTCAATTTATGATAATTAAACTTCCAAACCTTTTAAAGTTTAAAGTATTCTTATTCTTTAACTTATAATGCAACTATGCTTTTCGTTAAGCATAACCAGTACACATGGCTATTAACAAGGATGAAATCCTTCCATGACTAGTATTGAGTGTCATCTCAATTTTATTAGCATCATTGTATGCAAACCACAATATGCTCTTTTCCGTAAACTTCAATGTGTAATGTTTCATGCCTTCCAAACTTCTAAGTTTGTTAGCTATGACAATTGAAAAATTGTCCATCTATAGAATCCAGAAATTGTTCCAGGTTGAGGATGTGATTCTATATCCAAATATATTCCTTTAGAATATTCATTACACAACTTATCTAATATCCTTTAATTAGATATCAATGTTGTCAAATCACCTTTTATCAAAGCATGATATAACAACAACATGATGTACATGAAAAATCCTTGTATCCAACTTAAATTTCATTCATGTACTACATATCCATTTAAACTTTCTAAATGATATATCATGTTCTATTAGATTCATTTACCGCAAATGTTTACATCAATAAACATATATTTCAAGGTTGTATGTTTTACTTATTAAATCTTTCAAGTAAAGTTTCATTCCAAGTTATGACTTAACATTTAACTTATAGAATGTTACTTCCTATATGTTATATAACATATATGATTTAAGTAAGTAAACATAATACTCCCACTAGCTTTCCGAATTACTTAGGAGTTATCTTATTCTAAACTATAAATCAAACATAGATTTAATATTTAAACATAAGACTTATCTCCTTGATGCATGCATCTATCCATACTTGGATCCTTGCATTTTGTATACTTCCAAGATTACAATAATTCATAAACTCTTAATTACTTATCGTCCTCGCTTAAGTAATTATACAAGAAAGAGCTTTATAATCCATTGTCAAATTCCATGTTCATAAAAATGAATATGACGATTACCATCTTTGTATCTTTAAGGTGCTTAGGAAAGAGTATTCAATCATAGTTAATTACTTAAGTATGATTAATAATCTTGTCATAAGACATGCATTAAAATATGTATACAATTTCATCCATATGATTCATTACATGAAGATTTAAACCTCTAGGGTTTTCCTTCCCTTGAAGAAACTCATATTCATTAAGATAAACAAAGTTTTCAAAGTTAACTTACCTTTATGGACAGCATCTTAACATTCATAGTATGAGCAATTTACCATAATTAGTAAATGCGTCATTATGATTAACAGACTTACTTTGATCATGTAATTCATATTACTCAGCATATCAATCAAATATCTGAGACATCCCCTATGAATGAGAATTTCATCATGTTGAGGTTTAACCTTTACATTTCAAGCCTCATCATGGTTTTCACTAGTGTAGTTTTAGAAGATTATGTATCTTGTAATTTTATCTTTTCAAGATAAAACTCCCACTTGCCTTTAGTAATTTATCTATAAATACTTTAGCAAGTTGAGCAACACTTAATCGTTCTCTTTTGGGATATTACAAAACATTTTACAGTTCCTGTCTCTTGTTTGTTAAAACTACTTATTAACAAAATCAGGACATCATATTAAGACTTTAATGTGATTCATCACATTCCATAATGTCTTATTTAATCTTCTAGGTTGGAGTCTTATTGAGTATATACAATCCATACTCAATTTTCTAACCTTGATAACTTTTAGAAGAAAAGAAGTCATATTTATCTTTTAATCAAACAATATAACTAGAGTTTGATTTTTCCTAACTGAACACACCACCAACTTGTGATGTTTCATTAGAAATTAATATTGTGTGACAAACTCACAGTATGTAAGATAAACTTATACTCCTTTTGACTTACCTATTTACCAACTAAGTCAACTTAATGGTACAATAGAATTTCAAAGCCAATTGTATGTTATATAACATAAGTACCTTTTGAACAAGTTACTTCATGTTCATGTCTTAAGAAGACATAAACTGTTATATTCCCACTATACGTTATAGATCATTGATAAACTCAATGATTTCTTATTTAAAACATAACAAGTTTAACGTCTTACTTTATTATAAGTCTTGTAATAGTTAAAAGACTTCATGTTTATATAAACATATATAACTAAAGTATTTGTGAATACCACCATTTGGTTTCAATAGTAATTTCAAGTTAATTTACTACTCCATTTACTTATGTCATTTTATGAATGATCCAATTTAAGTAACTGCAAACTCACATAATTTCATTACATCAGTTGATCTGCTAGTAATGATATCATGTAGTTTACCTTTCCATTGCAATCTAGCCAGGTTACACCCTGACGTAAATTGTAAATTCAAGTGTTTCTTTTAATTTGAATATCATAAGACATAAAATTAGTCTTTGTTATAATCATGACACATGTTCTACATAAGAGCAAGGTTGGATCAAGTGGTTAACATCCCTGCCTCTGGAGATAGAGGTCAAGGGTTCAATCCTCACCCCTTGCAAGGCCGGAGGTCCTTTTCTACCTTTGGTAGAACCGGAAGCAGCCTCTCTACCATAGGTAGGGGTAAGGCTGTCTACGTCTCAACCTCCCCCATACACTGTGGAAGACGGTATTGGGACCCATAACCTGTGGAAGACGGTATTGGGAGTTACTTTACTTTTACTTTTTATGTTCTACATAAGATAATCTTACGCATTAAATGTATACGTCCTATTAGAATATAGATCTCTTACCTTGCAATTAAGAGAATCCTATAATCATATTTCTATGTATTGTTCCTATGCACACAATAAACAATTCTCCCACTTGTGCATTGAATAATATCATGTAGTATATAAACAACACAACATACGTTTGTTTATATGATTCAATATGATTTGTGCCATAAGTAGATGTAGGACTACTTTGTCTTATCAGGAAACACATATGGCTATCCTAAGAATATGAGTGTCTACAATTGGAAAGTAATCATCTTGAAGATAATCTGGGCTACTACATAGAAATTAAATCTTGTAGCTCCCACTGAATTAGAGAACATAACAATAACTCCATATTCAGTAACACAACGCAACGCTCCCACTGGATTTGACAACATTATACGTGTTTCATAACCAGTGAAAACAATTTGCTTGTTTTTACTTTCCTACACATTGAGAAAAACTCATACGTAATAAATACTCAGGTTCTAAAATGCGTATTCTACTATGTATATGATGGATTATCCATCATGATATTAACTTGAAGAAATTGGGCATGCAGCTTCTTCCTTAATAGGCCTACTATCCCCATAATGGTATGTAGCACCTTTAAAGCACAACAACTAGATAAAATACTAGCTTTGCCTTTTACCAATTTTGCGGTAATCTATCTATCTTCTAATAACTCATATTTTCCATTTAACCAAATGTCATGTTTGTTATAGAAGAATTCATTCACCAAGTTAGGGTAATGAAATTTCTTACGGAAAATAGGATGTGGAATACTCTTAAGTATGAAATATTGCTATGAGTTATATATTAATAACTCATATTTTCCATTTAACCAAATGCCATGTTTGTTATAGAAGAATTCATTCACCAAATTATGGTAATGAAATTTCTTATGGAAAATAGGATGTGCAATACTCTTAAGTATAAAAGATTGCTATGAGTTATATATTAGAATGTAGACAATTCTAATGTTCCTATCATACCTTTCTCAACCATGAAAAGGAATAGGATTGAGTCTTATTCTTCTCTCATGGAAAATAGACTTTGTGTCTTTTTAGTAAATTTTTCTCTATCAAACATTATGTTTGAAAGCAGAATTAGATCAATTTACCAATTTAAGACCAAACCACGTTTACGACTTTAATTTTGCATTAATACATTAAAAAGAATTACAAAATTCAATTTTAGTATTTTCGATAATTAAATTTTCAAGAAAATTAAATACTCGTGGTTCATAATCATATAACCATTTAATTTTCACTGAAAAACTAGGATCCAAATTGACATAAGTTCATCACATCAGTTGATCTGCTAGTGATGACGGTATTCAATAAGGTACGAGACGAGTCCCAATTGCTAATATTCAATTGCAATTCCTTGAATCGATGGGATTTACATATTTGCCAACCGCAGTTGTAATGTAAGAATGTTTTATCCCAATCTTCTTATGCCTTGAGTGATCAGTCCCACTATCAACTCAATTAAGTTAACCAACTTAAGAAATAGCAAACTTACATAATTCCATCACATCAGTTGATCTGCTAGTAATGAAATCATGTAATTTGCCCTTCCATTGCAATCTAGCCAGGTTACGCCCTGACGTAGACCCAATTTTAGGTGTTTCCGTTTCATTGAATGGCATATAACTTAAATTTAAGGGTAGTAAATTTTGATGTGTGTAATCAAAATATATGTACAAAGATGTCATGCATTCATCTTGTAGCATATGTTTCATGTAAAAAATTTTACATATTAGTTTCTTTACGAGCTTAAATCTCCAAAGTTTTGATTGAGGCGTTGAGAAACTTACAACTTTGCCTTAAGTGCTTCGTAGTTATCATGGTTGTTAGGGAAAACTAAATTTTGACTCACAGGCGAGCGTTAAGCCAGAATGGAGGCTATCTAAGGCCGCAATTTAATGCGAAGCCAACTTTATACCCACTTTAATAGCTTGTCAAAATTAGTCTCACCTTCCAACCACTTAATACAGTCGCGATCAATCAATCAAAAGTTCAAGATTTTTGTAAGCTCAAAACAAGATTTCACCATTATTAAGTCCGTTTTAATATTTTATTTATGAAATTTCCCTTTGTTTACTATCATGTCACACAACATATAAAAACAAAAATAATTTAAATAAAATAAACAAACAACAACAATAATGGACATGCAAATTAAATCAATTTAAAACACACAATTGATTTTACACGATTTTAATAGGGTCTTCCCTAATTTTATAATTAATTCAATTTTAGTAATCTTTATTGCCATAATATTTACTAAAAAACATATCAATTATAATTAAATCGCATAATTAAGCATGAAATCTCTAAAACCAAATCACCATAATCCAAGACAACACATGCATGGTTTGTCATGGATGCCCACATTGCACATATTATAACATATAATCATGTCAATAAGGAACGCAACCAAAACGGCATATCACAATATCCATTTAAATACACATAAATATTACATGCAACCTAGCGTTTCTACAAGTTTTATAACAAAATTCAAAAACCCTAATTTTCTTTTCAAAAAGAAAATTCTCGACATATTAAAAAATTAAAATTCTAGGGTTTATGAAAAAATTAAAAAACATAAGAACACCAAGCATGTAATAATCATAACGATTCAATTTTATGTGTTTCAGTAATTAATTACAACGTATTAACGGCTCTTGATGCCACTGTTGGAATATGTAAATCATAGCAAAGTATATAAACCTAAAACACATCAAGCACGTAGCGGAATAGGATCAAATACATGTAATTGAAATTAACCGAATATAAATGAATGCGTACCTCTTTTGTGATTTCTAGCAAGAACAAGAAATCAATTGAACAAGAACAATATAAACCCTAATTAGGGTTTATGGTGATCGACTAAGGGTTTAGTCAAATAGGGCAAAACTTGTTAGCAAAAGTATGCCAACACTTCGTTCATGTACACACGTATTAGTAGCGTTTCAATGAGAAAAGCTAGGTTCTTAATTCGCAAACAAACCAAACACTATGTTTAGAAGATCACGTAGGAACCCTAGAAGGTGTAGTTGATCAACTATACAAGAATGGTTTTGAGCTTAGAAATCTAGTAGGAACCCTATAAGGGTGTAGTTCGATTTCTAACTCAAGAGGAGAGAAAAGAAGGAGATTTGGTTTGCAAGTGAACCAAGGGATGATTAGAATGAACAAAGGGGTTTGTTTATATACTAATCAACATCTTGGAGCACAAGACATAAACCCTACACCCTAATGGGTTGAGTTCGGCCGAACATGGGTTTTACAAGCCCATTCCATGTTTTTCTTGAACTCTATTTTATGTTCAGTCCTTCATCTTTCCTCCAACGATCATTTAGTCCAATTACCGTTAACTACAAACGACCGTTACGTGTTTTGTTTGTGAAATTAATAATTATTCATAATTTAATATAATAATTATTAATACATTGAAACTCATACGTAATGTGTGCAATCCCGAAGTCTCGTATTCGAGTCCGGACATATTCATTAATTTTTATCCGTTAAAACTAATAAAATATTACATGTTACTTTGGTAAGTGTGGATTGTATAAATATCATTACAACAATAATAAACAATAACGACAACAATTGTTATGATGACAACAAAATGATAATAATAAGTACTATGTTACATGTGCATATAGTGGCATTTTCTTCTATTTTGATTAGATGTCATGCTTACTTTGTTGAATCCCTTTATTTGCTTAAATGTCTTCATCTTGGTGAGAAAAAAAAAGTATACTTTTTGAAGAAAGTTTGTACACTCGTCCCTTTTTTTCTTCTTCACAAGAACTTATACGAACGCTATGTAGTACGAATGCTAAGTGGTAGAATTACTATTATATCACACTACTTCGGTAAGCATGCAGCCTAATGGGGATATTCTATTCATAACACGTGATTGTTTAATAACAATGAGTCATACTCTTTTTCTTGATGTAATTTGAGTTAAGAAACGTATGTAGTTCAATCTGATCGAAATTGATTTATTTTGGAATCGCAGGAATGTAAGTGGTAATATAAGTGCTTCTGGATGCGAGGGTTTTGGCGATTGCGGTGGAGGAAGAATTTCTACTAACGTGTTTATTACGCACGAAGAACCCAAAATCTTTGACATGGTAGAATTTTTACATTCTTGGATTTTAATCTTCGTGCATGGTCAATTATGTGGAATTAAACATTAGGCTATTTCTTGTTTTCTTTGTTTCTTACATTGTTATAAATATGTATTTTGTTTTCTTACATATTTTAGGTGATTGTTACAAATAATTTTATGTGTTGTCTTAATGAATTTGTATACATGTAACCTATACGAGTGCTTTTTATGTTTGAAGTTGGCAAGCGCATATTCATTCAAGAAATATTCACGAGTATGTATATTTGTAAGGCAACATTTGAAATGGAACAACATTTTAGTATTTATGAGTTTGTATATATGTAAGGCGACATTTGAAAGGTTCCGGAAAACCTTTGCGGTTTAAGATTAAGCTCCATTGATCATTCTGTTAATCGTTTATCGGGAAGAGTTCCGTCTGATGTTTTAAACATGGGAGGATACAATGCTTTCACATGGAACAAAGGATTATGTGAGCCCAACTGCTTTGCAGGTACTCATGGTTATATTGCACCTGGTGAGTATTATCTCCAAAATGCATTCGTTATTTTTTCATTATCATCGCAAGTACAGAATATAAACTCATACTGTAATTTGGTTTATTTTGTATTGTAGAATTGGCACACAGTCGCAAAGTGACAGAAAAGGGTGTTGATTAATATTTAGTATATGATACATGAAAAAGGTGTTTGTAACAACCCGCATTTTCAGGACATTTCTCCTATTCACTATTCATCAGTTACTATTCACCGGTCACTATTCATCATTTTCGGAGTCAGTTTGTGATTCCGAGAAACGTTCAAAATTTTTACTATTCATGTGACACTATTCATTTCCGGAAGGAAATCACTATTCACGATTACCGTTTATTTCATCGTAAACTGAGTTTACGGGTCCTCAAATTCGTGTAACCAATGTGGTTTAGCTGCAAATTCATGCATCATTCATTAACGACATTTCATGTAGATTGGATTAGTCTACAAATCATCAGTACTTTAGGACTACACGGATATGCATTATTTCTATATACGAATGCTTAATTTGTAATTAACGTTACCACTCAGTTTTTACTACGAACATTTACCCAATACTCCCGATTACGATCCTAATATATTTACATACTCATAATAATAATATAAAAATTATATTATTAATTTACCCGGTGTTTTCTAATCAATTACTATATTTTACGGTCGGAGCTTATTACTCCGTCGGTTTGCGTTATTTCAATTCGATAATTATTTCAACACCCGATTCTCATCAGGAATATTATTTTACAACTTTTACAACTTCGTTGTATTTTATTTCACCTCGGTAACATTAATTTTTAGTTAACTCGGTACCTGATAACATCTAAAATACAAAATATCTAACCAATACTTACACATTAGACAAGCTTATTAATTAAGCCACCAACATGTTTCCTTGTTTCTTGCCTTTTTGGTGCCGCCCCCCCCCCCCCCCCCTAAGACCAAAGACCAAAGACCACTTTTGGTTGACTAGACCATAAATATATACTCTATTACACCACTTTTCTTCATTTTATACTTCAAACTTTTCATCTCTTTCTCTCCTTGGGTATGGATCGGCCAAGAACAACATCAAAGGAAAATCCATAGTTTTTCAAGAATCAAGTGTTAAATCAAGTTCAAATCATGATCTAGTTGGGGTTTTGTGGTAAAAACCCTATGTTTCTTAACATAATCATCTTCAAATCACCTCAAATATTCAAGTAAGCTTCAAGAACACTTTTGATCTTTTCATACTTTTATTTACTTTATATTTTTATGTATTTTCAAGATATATTGGTAAAACATGCAAGTATGTATGATCCATACCACTTATTACTCATTTCTTTTCTTTATGAACATAGATCTACAATTTTTACTAGCAATCTCATTAGATCCACTAAGATTGGTGATGTTTAGGACCCCATGACACCCTAAGAAGGTGTATGGTAGGATTGGGTATTTGTGAAGTGGATTTGAGATAGTTTGGTTAAGCCTTGAACAAGTTACAAACTAGAAAAGTTGATTTTGACAAACTTTCAAAGCTGCTGTCCATTTTTGTAAAACGTGGGAAACTCGGGGTCTAGGGTGTAACTTTGGACCAAAGATTTAGAAAATATATTTCGAGACGAAACTATGGCCGAAAACGGGGATAAAAACGAGTTAACAACGAAGGAGATATGATTTTCCGAAATTTAACGACGAAAAATACTTTCAAATATAGATTCTGTCCTAAATCGCCAATTTCAGAAAACTCAGGGGTTTCCAGGTAACATTGGGTTAGATATTCAGAAAATACTTTCAAAAACAAAACCGTGGCCGCTTGAATCACTAAAATCCGAGTTACGACGAAAAAGATATGTTATTTTCAATTTTAACGACGAAAACTATTTTCTGAAAAATAGCTTGCTGTTGAACAGTTTTCATGAACTGTTTCGAGACATAAAAGTTGATCTAGCCGTCCCGACTTATCAAAAATATATTAGTATGTTGTCCCACGATTCCGGGGATATAAAGAACGTAGAAAACGAGCTTATAACGAAAAAGATACAAGCGTTTGAACTTAGACGATTTTTACAAATTTCCATCAGCTTTTCTATTATTATTTTGCCGCAAAACTGTCTTTGCGAGACACCACTTTCTTGGCTGTTTTTCTTCATGATCGGATCAATTTGAGTCCGAGCCGTAGTTTTATGAAATCAAGATCTTCCAACAAGCTTTTCAAATCAATTGGCCGTTCGTCGAATAGACTTATAATGAATAAACTACGACCTCATCTATATACCCGATAAACTATATATATTTTGACAGCTTTTACTATAATGAAATTTTCTAAGTGTTGAACATAATACTTTCAAGTAACAACAATAAGAGTCGATTTTCTCATCGATCAAGACCCGTATAACCAAAAGTTAAATGACACGACTTCAAGATATTGTTACAAGGTTTTCAAAAACGCCGAGTTTTATCACTAACCATTAACGTACAATATTTCGCGACTTGTTTTGCGAGGCCATTTCGGGCATATTTTCAAGTAATGAAAATGTTATTTTTGCGACGAAAACATTATATTTGCCGATAGAACACCAAACAAGGATCGTGGAGTACCGTTTCAACATATTTACCTGAAAAGTGGTTATTAACTTAACGAGACGTCAAAAATGTATTTTTCGACGATAAACGTTATTTTCAAAACTAACGAGTGGTATCGATAACATACGTATTTGCATGTGTAGCATTATTTCATTTCTTACATTAGATCATACCATTCATGTTAGGTTACGGTTAGAGATCGTGCCTCATTTCTGTGTATTCACTTTTGTCATCGTAGCTATCGCACCAGGTGAGTTCATAACCCCTACTTTTACTTGTTTTACAACTGTTTTGGGGGAAGATACATGCTCCTTACTATTTAAATTCAATGCTTGTTTTACTTGAACGCGATTCATTTTCTCAAACATTACTGGATGGTTGAAATACTTGATTGATTATTTGAATACACTATGAATTACTTATTCCATCCTTGATTTCTTTCTTATGAACACAAGTTCTTGCTTTTGCGGATATAAATATAAAACTGTTACTTTACCTGAGTTACCTATTACTGCCACTGAAGTCCCCTTTATCATGAACCGTTAATTACATGTGTGTGAGCGCGAATGCTGTGGATAGATCTATTTGGGTTGACACCCCGTCCGAGTTGGTCGCGCCAACCTGTCAAACGGACGCATATCATTCGGATTACTTCCGAGTGTCTGGCAAACACTTAATTGGGGCATTTTATGCTTGATTGCATACGATTACGTCGAGCTTCGGGGTCATGAGCTTAGGCACTGTACACCTTATTTTTAGCTGTGACATTGTATTTGTTATATTGTCTTGCTACTGAAAATCTCGTGTTCCGCAAATGACTTGTTTACTTAAACATATTACTTTTGGCAGTGGGTTGTAAACACACAGGTTACAAGTCTCTTATGGCGGGACTTGTAACTGAGTGGATTTACGATGCCTTTGCTGGGAAATACTTGATTTCTGGAAACACTTATTTACGGGAAATACTTGTTTACTTAAAACTATGAACTCACCAGCTTTATGCTGACGTTTTAGCATGTATTTTCAGGTTTTAAGCAATGGCACACTACAGGAGGTTTTGGCAGGGCATGACATGGTCAAAGAAGACTCTGATATTCTTAGGGGGAGCGTTTAAAAGTATTTTAAAGGCCTACTTCTGCACTACTTTTAACAATGTAAATTCAACACTTTTGATTTAACTATTTTATTCTAAATGATTGAAGTGAAAACCATTTTTGAACTTGTGTTGTAATACCAATTGAGTTACACCCCAGCTACATGTATGCTTCCGCTGGACCCGATTCTGGGGGGTGTGACAGATTGGTATCAGAGCTTTGGCTATAGCGAACTAAGTGTTTTTAAAACCTAGACTATAGCTACTTTCAAGAAAACTTAACCCTATGACCGTCACGTGCCTGCCTGCCAAGCTGAAGCCTCATCTGTGGTTAGTTGCTGACATAGGTGATGAGATTTGTATCTCATTACCTGATATATTATATTCATTTATTATAGTTGATTACTATAATTGTCTTTCATATAAGCATGTTCACGTATCATATATGTCACCACATTATGTTTTACCTTGCATAGTTTCATCATTCGACCTCGAGTTTGGTCACTTGCTTTTGTCTTTCAGAACGTCTTGGTATTTGTGAAGGACATAGTCTTAGTATAACTGAGCTGAGTATTTCAAAATTCATGGAACCTCGATGGAATGTAGACTGGTCATCTACATTCGACCCGGGATAGTGAGATATAGGCTAACCACCTATGTCTGACTCAGAAATGAATTTTGCAACACTGAGAATGGTTATAATAAAATTTTGTCTGGATTGAATCCCCTACTCAATTTCCAAATGTATCATTTACGTGTGTAAACACTCGTTGTCAGAACATTCATACTTTTCATCATTTCGTTAACCGCCGCCTGGAAGCACGTCAACTGGTCATTTCATCTCATGAACATTCACGTCTGTGCACGATACACTTACATCACAGTATTTTCTTTTATCACAATCTCATTTTGTCGCGGTTGTCACAGTCTTTTCCCTTCTCACCATTACTATCATTCCCTTTCCCCACCCCCATATATATATAAGGAATTAGGTGACACTATATAGTTTCCTATGCCACTCATCTACTCTCAATATTGACAAGTGGATATTATCAATGACCTCCCTAGGAAAGATTTTCCATACCATCTATGAGGAGGATCCCTCGGTACATTAACACCATTCAAAACTCAACAGAAATCTCAGGATATCACGAAACCATTCGAACCACTATCACTGGCCAGATCACTAAAAATTCCATCATCTGAAAAGTATTGGCTTGACCGAATTACAAGCTTCGCTTAGATGCGAATGCTCACTAAGCAACACCATAGAGATAAATCCAACCTCTTAACCGAGACTATAGATTGAACATGTCCTCACCAATAGAATTTATTCGAACATGTTAGACACCTATGCATTTGTGCATACATACATACCTGGCTATTTTATCCTCTTAATACTTTCATTTTTAAATGGATTTTCTCCAAAACTACCGTTATACAAAACATATATCTTGTAAGAAATACTTTTCTGATGCACTTATTTTGACAAGCAAATTCCTTTTGGCTAATCTTTTACAAAACTATTGAATGTTACAAAATTTTAAACATCGATCTTTGGTAAATCATACTATCCACCTTATGTTGAAAATTTTCCTATATTGCATAACTACTAAATTTTGAAACATCAAGAAGGATGTTACCTAAAAAGCCGTTTGCTTAAACTTGTAAATTCATTTATTCGGGGAAGGTTTATGAACAAAACACAATCTCAAAACCAACTTTGAAAATCAATCACTATATTACATCACTTATACATTTAGGATTTTGTGATTTGATGACCTATAACTTGGGGAAGATCTTAGTAATGGAGACTAAGCACCGTAGGTGGAGAAAGACTCAATTCACGACATCCTGCGGAGGATCCCAACCTTATCCTAATCTATTATTTTCAACAACACCTTTTGACGGACTTAACCATGTAAGTCTTTCAAAACAAGATTCATGATACTCATTTCAATGATTCCTAATAGAGGAATTTGATTCACCTCAAACTTCTAGCGATTACCTTAAAGATTTCTTTGGAACCACACCAACTATCATCTGTAGACCAATGGTCAGAATTTGAGATTGATTCAAACATAGGGAGATATGCCCAAATCGGGTGTGATTGACACTAGAAATGGTTGGATTAACCATTTGCCATAAATCAAATTCAGTTGCAACCATAGTTACCACACGAGCTTAGAGACTACAACAATCGAAGCACTCTATGGTCGAAGTGTCAACATCCATTGACGGATCAAAACTTGGAAAAGCCCAACTCACTAGTCCCGTAAGCATTCATGAAATAACCAGGAAATTTCCTACAAATCAAGAATCGGTTACAAGTTCGATAAGCGGTAGACCCTTAGAATTTCAAGTTCGTGGCATGATTATGTTGAAAGTTCTGCCTAGGAAAGGCATAATACCATTCAGAAAACTTCATAAAGTTAAACCCGATATACACTGAACCATTTACGATTTCTGACAGAGTAGGCCTAGTGGCCGTCAGATGTTAGAGCTCAGTAGCTTACACGATTATATCATCATCTTTTAACCAATACCACTCTAGAGACCAACATAAACTGAACTTCAGGACGAAGTTCCTTTTAAGGGGGTGAGACTGTAACAACCCGCATTTTCATGACATTTCTCCTATTCACTATTCATCAGTTACTATTCATCATTTACTATTCACGGGGTCACTATTCATCATTTTACTATTCATCATTTTCGGAGTCAGTTTGTGATTCCGAGAAACGTTCAAAAATTTTACTATTCATGTGACACTATTTATTTTCGGAAGGAAATCACTATTCACGATTACCGTTCATTTCATCGTAAACTGAGTTTACGGGTCCTCAAATTCGTGTAACCAATGTGGTTTAGCTGCAAATTCATGCATCATTCATTAACGACATTTCATGTAGATTGGATTAGTCTACAAATCATCAGTACTTTAGGACTACACGGATATGCATTATTTCTATATACGTATGTTTAATTTGTAATTAACGTTACCACTCAGTTTTTACTACGAACGTATACCCAATACTCCCGATTACGATCCTAATATATTTACATACTCATAATAATAATATAAAAATTATATTATTAATTTACCCGGTGTTTTCTAATCAATTACTATATTTTACGGTCGGAGCTTATTACTCCGTTGGTTTGCGTTATTTCAATTGGATAATTGTTTCAACACCTGATTCTCATCAGGAATATTATTTTATAACTTTTACAACTTTGTTGTATTTTATTTCACCTCGGTAACATTTATTTTTAGTTAACTCGGTACCCGATAACATCTAAAATACAAAATATCTAACCAATACTTACACATTAGACAAGCTTATTAATTAAGCCACCAACATGTTTCCTTGTTTCTTGCCTTTTTGGTTTATACTTCAAACTTTTCATCTCTTTCTCTCCTTGGATATGGATCGGCCAAGAACAACATCAAAGGAAAATCCATAGTTTTTCAAGAATCAAGTGTTAAATCAAGTTCAAATCATGATCTAGTTGGGGTTTTGTGGTAAAAACCCTATGTTTCTTAACATAATCATCTTCAAATCACCTCAAATATTCAAGTAAGCTTCAAGAACACTTTTGATCTTTTCATACTTTCATTTACTTTATATTTTTATGTATTTTCAAGATATATTGGTAAAACATGCAAGTATGTATGATCCATACCACTTATTACTCATTTCTTTTCTTTATGAACATAGATCTACAATTTTTACTAGCAATCTCATTAGATCCACTAAGATTGGTGATGTTTATGACCCCATGACACCCTAAGAAGGTGTATGGTAGGATTGGGTATTTGTGAAGTGGATTTGAGATAGTTTGGTTAAGCCTTGAACAAGTTACAAACTAGAAAAGTTGATTTTGACAAACTTTCAAAGCTGCTGTCCATTTTTGTAAAACGTGGGAAACTCAGGGTCTAGGGTGTAACTTTGGACCAAAGATTTAGAAAATATATTCCGAGACAAAACTATGGCCGAAAACGGGGATAAAAACGAGTTAACAACGAAGGAGATATGATTTTCCGAAATTTAACGACGAAAAATACTTTCAAATATAGGTTCTGTCCTAAATCGCCAATTTCAGAAAACTCAGGGGTTTCCGGGTAAAATTGGGTTAGATATTCATAAAATACTTTCAAAAATGAAACCGTGGCCGCTTGAATCACTAAAATCCGAGTTACGACGAAAAAGATATGTTATTTTCAATTTTAACGACGAAAACTATTTTCTGAAAAATAGCTTGCTGTTGAACAGTTTTCATGGACTGTTTCGAGACGTAAAAGTTGATCTAGCCGTCCCGACGTATCAA
This sequence comes from Artemisia argyi, assembly GCA_030686995.1. NCBI lineage: Eukaryota > Viridiplantae > Streptophyta > Magnoliopsida > Asterales > Asteraceae > Artemisia > Artemisia argyi. Next base: position 110,803,756 of record CM060687.1, read on the forward strand.
AAATATATTAGTATGTTGTCCCACGATTCCGTGGATATAAAGAACGTAGAAAACGAGCTTATAACGAAAAAGATACAAGCGTTTGAACTTAGACGATTTTTACAAATTTCCATCAGCTTTTCTATTATTATTTTGCCGCAAAACTGTCTTTGCAAGACACCACTTTCTTGGCTGTTTTTCTTCATGATCGGATCAATTTGAGTCCGAGCCGTTGTTTTATGAAATCAAGATCTTCCAACAAGCTTTTCAAATCAATTGGCCGTTCGTCGAATAAACTTATAATGAATAAACTACGACCTCATCTATATACCCGATAAACTATATATATTTTGACAGCTTTTACTATAATGAAATTTTCTAAGTGTTGAACATAATACTTTCAAGTAACAACAATAAGAGTCGATTTTCTCATCGATCAAGACCCGTATAACCAAAAGTTAAATGACACGACTTCAAGATATTGTTACAAGGTTTTCAAAAACGCCGAGTTTTATCACTAACCATTAACGTACAACATTTCGCGACTTGTTTTGCGAGGCCATTTCGGGCATATTTTCAAGTAATGAAAATGTTATTTTTGCGACGAAAACATTATATTTGCCGATAGAACACCAAACAAGGATCGTGGAGTACCGTTTCAACATATTTACCTGAAAAGTGGTTATTAACTTAACGAGACGTCAAAAATGTATTTTTCGATGATAAACGTTATTTTCAAAACTAACGAGTGGTATCGATAACATACGTATTTGCATGTGTAGCATTATTTCATTTCTTACATTAGATCATACCATTCATGTTAGGTTACGGTTAGAGATCGTGCCTCATTTCTGTGTATTCACTTTTGTCATCGTAGCTATCGCACCAGGTGAGTTCATAACCCCTACTTTTACTTGTTTTACAACTGTTTTGGGGGAAGATACATGCTCCTTACTATTTAAATTCAATGCTTGTTTTACTTGAACGCGATTCATTTTCTCAAACATTACTGGATGGTTGAAATACTTGATTGATTATTTGAATACATTATGAATTACTTATTCCATCCTTGATTTCTTTCTTATGAACACAAGTTCTTGCTTTTGCGGATATAAATATAAAACTGTTACTTTGCCTGAGTTACCTATTACTGCCACTGAAGTCCCCTTTATCATGAACCGTTAATTACATGCGTGTGAGCGCGAATGCTGTGGATTGATCTATTTGGGTTGACACCCCGTCCGAGTTGGTCGCGCCAACCTGTCAAACGGACGCATATCATTCGTATTACTTCCGAGTGTCTGGCAAACACTTAATTGGGGCATTTTATGCTTGATTGCATACGATTACGTCGAGCTTCGGGGTCATGAGCTTAGGCACTGTATACCTTATTTTTAGCTGTGACATTGTATTTGTTATATTGTCTTGCTACTGAAAATCTCGTGTTCCGCAAATGACTTGTTTACTTAAACATATTACTTTTGGCAGTGGGATGTAAACACACAGGTTACAAGTCTCTTATGGCGGGACTTATAACTGAGTGGATTTACGATGCCTTTGCTGGGAAATACTTGATTTCTGGAAACACTTGTTTACGGGAAATACTTGTTTACTTAAAACTATGAACTCACCAGCTTTATGCTGACGTTTTAGCATGTATTTTCAGGTTTTAAGCAATGGCACACTACAGGAGGTTTTGGCAGGGCATGGCATGGTCATAGAAGACTCTGATATTCTTAGGGGGTCCGTTTAAAAGTATTTTAAAGGCCTACTTCCGCACTACTTTTAACAATGTAAATTCAACACTTTTGATTTAACTATTTTATTCTAAATGATTGAAGTGAAAACCATTTTTGAACTTGTGTTGTAATACCAATTGAGTTACACCCCAGCTACATGTATGCTTCCGCTGGACTCGATTCTGGGGGTGTGACAGTGTTGATGATCGGTTTGGTTTGTACTACGAAGCTCTCAAATCTAGGACCGAGCATGAGAGAGGTCATAAAGATACTGAGTGATGCCGAGCCTTACAATGAGTTTTTATGGACCAACCTCATTTTCTAGAATTCTATGTTTATAGATTGTACTTTTTACTATTATTATTTGTACAACATGCCATTATGGCATGTAAACTTGTATTAAAAACCAATCATAAGGTTGGTGTCGTTGTTGTAAAATACTAAGCAAATATAAATTTTATATTTACTAAGTTAAATATAAATTTTATGGTACAAAACCCATGGTGCGAAATAATGTACTTTAAATATAACATGTATTGATAAGCCTCTTTGTTAGTGAGTATATCGGAAGAAAATAAAGTGTCGATTACTATCTATATATCTATATCTATCTGTATAAAAATTGAGCTTCATGTATAAATCTGAGCATTCATGGCATAAGCTATAAAACTCTATTATGCAAAGTCGCTAAAAGTTGAGTTTCATGTTTTGAATGAGAGTCTTAATGATTGAACATTTGAACTATCTAAAAGTTGAGTTTTGATGCTTTGAATGAGATTCTTAATGATTGAACTAATGGTATAAAAATTGAGTTCGTAAAGACTTGAACTTAAATACAATAATTAAATGTTAAGAATTTCTAAAGTCATGAAACTAACTATTAACCACAGAAAGCATGTTTAATATCAACCATTTCAACTTTTTCTTTGAGGTATGTCGAATGTTTAATGAATAATGGATAATCAACTAATAAAGAATAATATTTTCATGTGTCTACTTAAGAAAAATACTATAATTGCACATTCAAGTAATGCAAACCACTATATCACTTTACATCACAAAATTGGCGTACAACTTATCTGTAGAGGCCTATATTGAGTCATATGGACAATTATACGTTGACTCAATGTTTGTTTGTTTGAAAGCAATTAGGGAGAAAAATATATATTCATTTAAATATGATTGTAGATTAGTTACGGGCCACCATTTGTTATCTTCTAATCTTCAAACTATGTCTAAAAGTTTAGTACTTCAAGGAATATAGTTAGATGCTTGAGGTAATTTCTAAAGTCATGAAATTATACATGGTACTATTATTATCTCAATTTAATTCAATCCCTAAACATAAGTTTACATTATTTGATGATATGTTGTTATTATATACTAGCATGGTACCCACCCAATGCGGCGGCGGATACCCTGTGACTAAAGATAAATGTTCTGATATATAATACTTATATTATAAACATTGACGCAAACTTGATAAAAAGTATATAAACATCTGCACAGACATTACATACAAAACACGTAAAAATTCAACCAATGACCCAGCCGGTGCAGCGGACAGGTTCGTAAGGCCTCATGAGATACAAATCATCAAGTTATAAACTTTTTGACTTTATACTTATTTCAGATATATATAAATTTTTTACTGTTACATAAAATGTTCCACTATCACATATGTATTATTAGGTTCAAAGGTATATATATATATATATATATATATATATATATATATATATATATATATATATATATATATATATACATATATATATATATGTATATATATATATATATATATATATATATATATATATATATATATATATATATATATATATATATATGGACCATATAAAAAAAACCCTAAAAAGTTTCTCTCTGGGCGAAAATAAGCGATCAACCGATTTACTAACAATCCTAACAATCAATCTTTAAACCATTTAAATCTATTAATTGGTTACTTTAATAGTGGGTCGATGATATTATCTACCTATATTCGCTTTTTGGTTCCTTATTGCATTGGTTTTGATTGCATGCTATACTGATTCATTATCATAATATTATAACGATTGTGAGAGGCCTGCTTTTACTTTCTTTATCATTATTGTGTCAATTGCATGCTGCAATCCTATGATGGGTTAGTGCTATGGTTTTAATTCATTTAAAACCCTAACTGCGTTAGGGTTTTTTTCTTTTCACAATTGTATTTGCTACTGTTGTATGCTGGATATTTGTTTTACAATTGTTTCTCGGTATTGTAAGTGGGGTTTGAGAGATGTAAAAGGGATTTCTTAACATGCATAGTGCATCCAAAAAGGTAAAATCTGATGTGAATATGACTGAAACGACTCCTATTAATATTAATAGTGAGTCGACACAACATAAGGAGGCTCATGATGATGGTAAGTCTGGTCCGGGTACAAGTTATACGACTGTGCCAAAGACTCAATCAGGTTCTTCTCCTATATCTTTTTCGGATATGCTTAAGGATAAAACACCTAAGAAGACTGTTAAGATTTCGGAGATGCGAAACGAAAATTGTGTGGCTGGTGCTAATGTCACAATCCCTTTAGAAGCTGTCAATGAGGTACGCTCTAGATTTGCTAATACGTTGTATGGTTATTTCATTGGTAAGAGACTCGCGTTCCCGGTAGTTGAAAATTACGTTAGAAATACTTGGGCAAAGTTTGGTTTACAAAGGGTTATGCTTAATAATGGTTTTTTCCTTTTCCAATTTGTAACTAAAGTGGCTATGGAAAGGGTGTTGGAAGAAGGTCCATGGTTGATACGATTGGTTCCTATATTTTTGAATATTTGGACTCCGAACACTAAACTTACTAAAGATGATATAACTTTAGCTCCTGTTTGGGTTAAACTTCATAATATTCTGGTTGTTGCGTATTCTGAGGTTGGTCTTAGTTTGATTACAACGCAAATTGGTCTTCCTATCATGCTTGATTCCTACACGAGTACGATGTACCTTAAGTCGTGGGGTCATAATTCCTATGCTAGGGCCCTTGTGGAAGTGTCTTCAAAGGAAGCCTTACTTGACTCTCTTGTGGTTGCTATCCCCTACCCTAATGGGTCAGGTCATTCGTTGGAAAAAATTGATATTGAATATGAGTGGAAGCCGCCAAGATGTGAGACATGCAAAGTATTTGATCACAATGATGATGGATGTCCTAAGAGAGTGAAACCGGTTGTGAATGATAAATCATTGGTTGATGAAGAGGGTTTCGTTGAAACTTATAAGAAGAATGGTAAAGGTAAGCTTCAGGGTACTAATCGTCAGGTTGATGGGATTCGTTTTCAAAAGCCTAAAGTTTCGTGTTACTATAGGCCGGTTACTAAGCCAAAGAATGGGGGAGCATCGACGTCTAAGCCTTTTGTCCAATCGAATACAGATTCTCCAATGGTTAATGTTGGTTCTACTTTTAATGAACCTACTACTGATCCTACTAGTAGTACGACACCTCCCCAGGATGACTTAGGTAAGAATAAGAATTGGGTGGAGGATATCAACCTTGTTGATTTGAAGAACAGTTTTGATGTTCTTAAGGAACAAGATTCGGTTTTGGAACCTGTGATTGGCACTACGTGTACCCCTGAAGTTATTTCTAGTTCTTTTAAAACTACTTCATCATCGCCTATGAAGAACACTCCTATTGTTGTGAAAATTGGTAAGCTTGAAGAGCTTATTATTTGTCACAACTCGTAAATTCTGGTCTTTTCCCGAACTTTCACATTTACTATTCATCGGTTACTATTCACAAAATACTATTCATCATTTTACTATTCATCATTTTTTAGGTCAGTTTGATATTCTGAGAAGCGTTTAAAAAATTTACTATTCATAAAACACTATTCACCCCCGGAGAAAATTTGTCATTCATGCGTGAGTTGCATCATTTCTGTATACGTACGGTTATCTACCTAATAAACGTATCCTATAAACTATTACTATGAATAATTGATCCGACAATCCCAACTATGGTCCTAACATATTTTCATATTCATTATAATGATATAAAAATTATATTATTAATTTACCCGGTGTTTTCAAATCAATTGCTACATTTTACGATCGGAGCTTATTACTTCGTCGGTTCGCAATATTTCAACCCGATAATTATTCTAACACCCAATTCTTACAAGGAATAATATTTTTCAACTTTTACAACTTCGTCGTATTTTATTTCACCTCGGTAACATTTATTCTTAGTTAACTCGATACCCGATAACACCTAAAATACAAAATATCTAACCAATACTTACATCTAGACACACTCATTTAATGAGCCACCAATATACTTCCATGTTTTACTCCTTCTTTTGTGCACATTCATTTGACTAGACCAAGACTTTTGACTAGACCATAAATATATACTTCCATCATTCATCATTTTTTCATTCTAACACATTCAATCACACCAACAAAACTAGAAATGCTCTCATCTTCCTTTCTCCCTTTGTGTACAAATCGACCCAACCAAGAACACAAGAAGAAACCATAATTTTTCCAAGATCAAGCTCTAATCTTGTCCCTTTAGTTGTTCTTGTTTGAGTTTTGTAATAAAAACTCAAGGTTTCTTAGGTTTTACTCATTCAAGCTCTATAATCTTTCTATGTAAGTTGTCAAACTCTTTTCCATAATTTCTTCATATTATTTTTATGATCATATGATTTCCATTCAAGATCTACATGCATATGTTAGTTATACCACTCATTTATATATATATATATATATATATATATATATATATATATATATATATATATATATATATATATATATATATATATATATATATATATAACTTTTGATCCCTAGAAATAGATTATAGTTAGATCTTTGTTAGATCCACTTGATTTATGATGTTTAGGAACCCATGACACCCTAAGAAGGTGTATGGTAAGATTAGACTAGATTTGTGGTGATTGAAAGTGGTTTGGTTGAAGTTGGAACTAGATTGGAACACTAGAAATGACTTTTGAAACTACATATTAACCTACTGTCCCTATTTTTGAAACGTGGGAAAATCAGTGGATGATGGGTAATTTTTTATCAAAGATTTAGAAAATACTTTCAAAAACGAAACTTTTGGCGAAAGAACGGATTAAAACGAGTTTATAACGAAGGAGATATGATTTTTGTAAATTTAACGACGAAAACTATTTTTGGAAAAACTGCATGCTGTTTGACAGTTTTCGACGGGCAAATAGAGACGTTAAACGTAACCTAGAGGAGCCGAGTTATCAAAAATATATTAGTACTTACTAAAACGAATCCGTGGATATAAAGAACTAGTAAAACGGAATTAAAACGACCAAATTATACGCGTTTTAAGATCACCAAAACTATATATATATATATATATATATATATATATATATATATATATATATATATATATATATATATATATATATATATATATATATATATATATATATATATATATATATATATATTTGGTCACAAATAAAAATAATAACTTACGTACTAAATGGTATATTTTCTAGAAATGTTACTAAGGACTATATTCTTAACAAATGAAATACGTATGACCCAAAAGAATATCTATACGACTTAACGACGTTATTTTAAGGTTTTCGATACGAGTAATATAACACTAACATTTGATATACGATATATTACGACAAGTTTTTATAAACCTAGTTGGACTTATTTTTCCTAAGTATGGAAAATACTTTACTTTGACTATAACTATTATTTCCAAGTTACGAGTGGTATAGGTATCATGTGCATGCATATTCTCTTCATCATTTCATGATCTAAGTAGATCATTATCGTTCATATTAGGTTGCGGCAGATATTCGTTCCTTGTTGTCATTATCATTTCATCTCATAGTATCATCATTTCGAGGTGAGTCATAGCCCCTACTATTTTAAATTGTTTTGTTAACTTTTTGGGGGAGAATACATGCTCGTTTTTACATGAATTACTACTTGACCTTATAACTTGTTTTGAACTTTTGAACTTGACTTGACTTTTGAACTTGACTTAAACTTTTGACCCTAATGTACCGTACGTACTATGACCTAAAGTCTCGCCATTTTCGGTGGAGCGTTCTTGACCTAAAGTCTCGCCTTATTGGTGGAGCGTGCTAAGTCTCTCATGTTCAGAGCATCCTTAATAAATCTCGCCATGGTGGAGTGACTAATAAATCTTTACCAAGTCGGTGAAGTGACTAATAAATCTCGCCTAGGTGGTGGAGTGACTTCAAGTCTCCCATGTTCGGAGCAACATTATAAAGTCTCCCTTGTTCGGAGCGGCCTTGACATTATTATATATGCGGTACTTATATTTGTGAACTATATTGACCACAGGTGCTTGACTACCAGACATATAACTTTTGGCAGTGGGTTGTGAACACACAGGTTGCAAGTCTCTTATGGCGGGACTTGCAACTGAGTGGATTTACGATGCCTTTGCTGTGTGACCAATTTTCTATAAACTTTATTTGTTAAACAAACTCTATGAACTCACCAACCTCGTGTTGACACTTTAGCACGTATTTTCAGGTTTTAACTTATGGCACGCTACAGGAGGTTTTGGCAGGGCATGACATGGTCATAGAAGACTCTGATTATTTATATGGGGACCGTTTTAAACTATTTTAAGGGCCTACTTCCGCACTACTTTTAACGATGTAAATTCAATATTTTTGATTTAACTATTTTATTCTAAATGATTGAAGTGAAAACCATTTTTGAACTTGTGTTGTAATACCAGTTGAGTTACACCCCAGCTACACGTATGCTTCCGCTGGACCTGATTTTGGGGGTGTGACATTATTGATGGGAAAGCCACCCTGGTGGATGATAATGGTTAACCTATTTCGGTAGCTAATGGTAAAAGGATGGGCAACCCATTCTCTAAGGTGGGTGAAGTGGTTGATTCAGATAGTGATGATGAGGTGTTTGAGCCAAATGATCCTATGGACAGTTACTTTTCATTAGCAGGAGGACATAACGAGCTTGAAGGCAATCTTTTTGATGATTATGCGGCCCAGGTCTATGACTTACCTGGGCAATTTGAGGAATTTAACAATCAGTTTGATTTCAAGCTTCAAGGCCGTCCGAGAAAGTAATCTTTTATTTTGATTTGTTTATTTGTTTGCATGTATTTTTATGTTTTTAGTGGTTGTTCTAGTTGTTGGTAGCTAGTTGTTCATTCATGGCATGTCAGAAATGATCTAGTGGTTGTTCAAGCCGTTGCTTGAGGTTAATGTGGCGTTTTAACCACATTCCATTGTACTTTAAACGATTTTTTGATTAATATATTTTATCAGGGTGGAAGTTCCCTTTTACCCAAATATATATATATATATATATATATATATATATATATATATATATATATATATATATATATATATATATATATAGGGTAGGGATCCAATAAGAAGGATAATTAAAATGAGAAGGGTAAGAAGTAATTCTAGCCTCACATTTTTATATGGGAGGGAAAATTTGAATGAAGATGCATCTATTTTTGTAGGTGCATCTAGAATGTGTGGTTGTAGTTACTTCTTATCCTTCCTATTTTAATTATTATTCCTATTTGATCCTAACTATATATATATATATATATATATATATATATATATATATATATATATATATATATATATATATATATATATATATATATATATTGGTAAAAGGTCAAAAGAGCCTGTAAATATATTACTTCAAAAAAGCGTTTATGTACAAAGGATATGGGTGAGTCTCATATCTTAGAACGTTACATAGGCGACAAGTTTACATAACAAGATACATCCTATTTTCTAAACAAAGAAAACAAACCACTACTCAAATGATAACAAAAGACTATGACAAAATTTAAATTACTTCCTAAGGCCTTGAAGCTTTATGCTATACTTGTCATTAAAAGCATCCAAATTCCCTGGAAGATCATAAACCGGCTTCACATAGTTATCGTAATTATAGCAATCATAGTCGTCTTCATGCTCATGATCACCGCTAAAAATATTAACGGACTCGTCAAACATGTTAACAACCACCTCATCATCACTATCAGAAACATTGATCTCTATATATATCTTTTTCATGTCGCTTATACATGAAACAGAAATCCACTGTAGCAGAAATATAAAGTAACGTTTTATAGTATATGTTTTGCACATAACTAACCCGTTATGTTTTCGTATCCAAATAATAGATAAGAACATGAAACAAACATTGTATAAGTTAAGTGCTTATAAAGTTGGTTGATAATAAGAACATAAATTTCTACTAAAAAGTTGTGTCTTAAGGATAAAGCAAAAGAACATATGACTTGAGGCCCTCGATTTTCTATGACCCCTCATTTCTCAACACCTTGTATATATTTAAAGTTAATCTCGTGTTTTCCTAGCCGTCATCTTAAGAGATCTAGCTATGGAAGTCCCCAAATTTCCGATAAATATGAAATAATCAAAATTTGACCCAATTTTGTTTGTAATTTTGAATCATACAAGTTAATTTAATCCCATTATATTTAATTAAGTATATAAAAGACCTATTTTCTATATAAAAAGGCAAAGATTAAATTAATTAGATTATTTAAAATATGATTAGAAGACTCTTATCAATACCATTTAACTGTTTGCATTAATAAATTAACTTTAGTTTTCCACAACGATGCTTCCACTCTCGGTTTTGTCTCAGCTAATCATCTATCCTACTTCAATCGAAAGTAGCTTTCAAGTCTTATAGTTTACAAAACTAAAGTTATTAAAAATTATTTAAGATCGAAAATGTCACAAGAGATGCCAAATCGATTTACTCATTTGTCGATTTAAAATGAAATATTACACCTTATTGATTTATAATCCTTAATCAAATATTCCGCATCAAAAAATGCTAGAAAGATTAAAAAAAATAATAATAATAATAAATAAATAAATAAATAAATAAATAAGACTTTGCTTTAGGCCTGCATAAAAGTTGACCCGTTCTTGCTACTGAAGTATCTATTTCAAATAGGTACTAATTTGATGAGTAACTTGTAATAACATCGATTCAATGTAAAGCTCGGTTCTATACATATGATGGAAAATATAAATATGTTGTTTTGTGATAAAATATACGATAAGAGGTCCAATAATTGTATGTAGTCTCATCCCAACTCAACTTTCATGTTAAAAAAGCAAGAGACAGAAAAGATAGAGGCAGATCTAGTTTTGTACTTACAAATACTCCGTAGTTGTTAACCGTTAAGAATGCACATAAAGCTTGCTAAGGATAAGATCTTTATATTACTTTAAATCATTTGCCCATGCCAATATAAGGAACACTCATGTTGGCCACTTAAAGAAACCCTCGTATAATTTGTCAACAAAACACAAGATCCCACTCTAAAACTATCATATTTACTACTTCTATTCAAATTATTATATTTACCGCATAAAGTTTCAATTTAAATAAAAGGTTTTTGTGAACTTTCTTAGTTAAATGAAACAACAGTCTAAACCCACTAAATAAGTGGTAAAGAAACAACTCGTAAACCATATACGGTACAAGGTTAAATAGATATATATATAGAAATGAAATAACTTTTAAGAAATGAATCGTGGTTTGTCCACGATAAGTGGAGATTGCAGACCTGTCAACCAATACCTATCATGCACAAAACTATGATTAATTAATTATTTATTGTAACACTTATATGTTTGTAATAAATCAATTAACTCAACAAACACCTGATCATCGATCTATATATATTATACTCGTATTTTTTTATGAATATGGACTCTTCAATAATCAAGTCTGGACTACTTTTGTCGTTACTCCTATGCTACTAGGCATAAAGTGAGTTTTTTTTATAGGAGGTATCCATAGTATCGATAAAAATATAGCACTATGATATAAAGTATATAAACCTGGTCGATCACGTTTCATAAAATAATTAACTACTTTACAAAAATAGGTCTACTTGATAATAATTTTACGGAGTATTAGTTTTTTCCACCACAACAATCTTTCTTTACATTGCTCACTTAATTTTACAGTTTAGATTAAGCTATAAGATTCATAAGTGAGAAGTACAAAGGAATCTCATTTGTTAAATCTGAAAGTTCGATCTCACAAAAGGATTCATGATCGAATACACCACATGCAGTTTGTAACACCTGTACAAAACGACGTATTATATAAGTATATTACAATAGATACGATATGCACATCCACATGTAATGTTTATCTGTTATTGTATGGCTGCTAAGTACTACCGACGAATATTCTTTAGGTTTTTCTTGTAACCTTGATTCGGATCCTAAGTTTGGCCGAATGAAACATGGAGCTTGATGTAGGAATTGAAGCAACGCTCACTTGTTTGATTTTTTAATCTACTTCGGAACGAATGTGATTAATTAGCGTGCAAAACCATGTTCACATGTGCTTATTGGCCAATTGGAGAATAGTTTATTACAAGTGTGCATACTTTACAAGGAAAGAACGTGTTTACGAGTTTTGTGGGACAAACTATTATTGTTTCTACCTCAAACACTACAACTTATTTTACATTAAATTATCGGAATCCTCAAGGTAGTTAGCTTTTTAGTATTAAGAGAAGTAAAACATGTGGTAGTTTTATTTACTTTAGCATCAACTATGACTATTATATTCGGTCAAATGTCCGTGTAAGTCTCATTTCCTATGCTTCAACCAAAGCCTAAATACTATTTAAAGAATCGAAATGATAGGGAAAATCTTTACATATATATGAGACAAGTTTCGACTTGCACATGATGCTTTGAAAGCTGTACCATGACAATTAAATGTCACTTGACAAGAAGTGATGACTGGATAATATGAGTCATCATCCACCTAGGCAATTTGACTACATCACGAAATGAGTTTAAAAAATTAGACATCAATGGGATTCGAACCCTGGTCATAAATAACAACAACCAACACCCCTACCACTTGAGCAACTTAGTTTTTGTGTTAAACGTTGGAAAACAATATTGACATGCTTTAATATCCTAATCTCTAATTATATCCAAATTCAAATGATCCTAAACATTCGGTAATCTCTCCCAGTCAAACCAAAAATCAAGCATCCCCTCACTCAATCACCTGTTGTAACCGATTCATTCAAAAAACCAAAACCTAAAATCATTCAATAAAAGTAAGTCGCCATCATCATCATCATTAGATGGTCGCCAATTATTGAAAAAACCTAAACCTAAGTTATTGCTAATAATCGATGATTCCAATCCTATGTCAGGTATGATAAAATTCAATGAAAGAAGTTTTATTTTTTATTTTTATCAAGGATCATACATAAACCTTGACGCGATCCCTTCACACCGTAAAGAAGATCCATAATTGAAGCATGATACAATAGAGAAAACAACTAATTTCATCGATCATGATATAAATACATGCAAGGTAAATTTATTTCCTGATCTGTCATACTGATTTCATGTGGAGAAATTATGATCAATCTTTAATATGATTATGCATTCAGGTCGTACAAGATTAGAAGTGTATTCTTGCTCCAGTTTTTTGAGTGTAGAGTGTTTGTAATTTGCTACTGCTGACTATTATCTCCTTATGGTTGTTTTGGATTTGCTTAAAAGTGTCATATTGGTAAACCTTGGCCTTTTCCTAATTATGGGTATTTGGGATTTGTTACGGATTTTTAACATACGGTATTCTTAATCCTCACAAGTTTTCAATTAACCAGGTATGTTTTTTCAATTTCGAACACATAATATTATCGTTTCGTATGAATCTGTTGGTTGTGATATGTTTGATACGTGCTTCAATGCATTAGCAGTTTATGGACAAATGGTCGTCATTGAAATGATCTTATAGGTTGGTCACTCATAACCCTTTTTAGATCAAGTTTCAATCTTATTTAATGATGATTTGGCAGGTACAATATCAATTGGAATTACAAATTGCTTCCACAAACATAGGAAGATCCATCATTTGTAAACCTCAGGTTTATGGAGCATTTAGAGACAACGATCCCGGTAACTTTAACATTCATCCCACTATTTATGTGTTCCATTTGATGCACAACTTTGATATAATTTTAAGCTTCACATTTACTTGTCTTTTATGCAAACATGTGCAGTTGATGTAGTTGAAATTTGTGAATGCCATGGGAAAGTGGGTCAACTCATGATGGCTTCCTAAATAACTATGTCCGTTTAACTATTTCCCCCATTTGTGTTTTGTTTTCAACATGTTTACATATCTATGTGTGGATTACTAATACTCTTGGTCACAGTTATTAGCTTTTCTACAATAGAATAGCTTATAAAGCTTGAAATGTTATGACAGTCGTTTTGAAGCAAAAATCCATATGAATATATATAGGTCCAAAAGATACATGTATGGTCAAAAGGTTAGTACTTAAAAAGTTGCATATGGTTTGCATAATTCATAATTGATTTGTGGTTGATTGTATCTGGTTTGGTTTCAGGTAGCTATGGAATTTGTTTAATATGGATCCAATTGTATAATATGGATCCAACTGATTACATGTTACCAATTTGTGGAAGTGAGGCTCTGCGGGAGCTTTCTTCTCCTGGAAAAAGTGGTAGTTTTTTGAAAAGATCATGCCGCAAGTGTTCTTACATGTGATCGAGAACTAATCAATCTTTTCGACAAAAAGTTAGTTTCTCCCTTTTCCAATAACATAGCACTGGTCATTTTATATAACCATCTACCACCCTCAATTTGTATCACTACAGATGCTTGAAAAGCTTGCCACTGTTCAATACTAACTTAAGCAGAGAGCGATGTCAACACCCTATAGGGACCAGGTAATATCAGGCGATTAAAATATGTGTTCCATTATAGTATGATGGCAATTTCAATTGAGTTAAATTTCAAGTATGTTTTTTTGAGTAAGTAATCCCAAATATTCTATAAAATTTACAGATGATCTACTTCTGTATATGTGTGTAAAATAATATAGAAATGTTATCTCCACTGTGACATCATTTAAGGTGATACGTTAGGTATAACTGACCACATGGCTGACATTGTGTCAGTCATTTTGTAATAAGGCTACCCAAATTCAACTATTTCAATAATAATGTGTTATCTAATAACATCTAAAACATTTTATGCATTAAATACACACATTGGATGACTTTCAATATGTTTTACCCGTTTATCCTATTTGATAAGTTTTTCTCTTTTTTTTCTTTTTTGTTTTGAAACAGTTATGGTTGATTTGTTGTCTCATTATTGTCTTCGTCTCCATGATATCATGTTGTGGTTGATGGTCATGATATTCAATTCCTAATCCAGAATTTGTTTAAGAAAGTAATTTAGGAGGTATTGGGCACGATAAATACATTTGTGGCCAGCTTTCGACATGTTGTATTAGCTAAATTTTTATCTGCTTTCCAATTTGTGCGACTAAAACTGGCTTTTTACACTAAAATATGGATTATAGGCCACTTGGCAGGTTAGACGGGTTGATTAAATGGTCAACATGAGTTTGAGTCTAAATCACGTATGGTTAAAATCTATGTCAGGTTTTGCGGCAATTTTTTTTTCAACAATGCCTTAATCTTCAAATATATGTATGGTTTAATGGTTTATGTCAGGTTGAGTGGTGGTTCCTGTGTTTATTTCCTTTTGTGATCTCGGTTCAGTGGTGGAAAGTGGAACCAGTCAGGTTAGGATTTTAAGCAAATTTACAAACTATGTTAGATTGGAAATATAATGGTTTTATAAAAGGAGTACCATATGAGGCTAAAATAAATGTTGCAGATGTTGTGATTTATTTTTAATGGGTAATGGGTCGTGCGGGTCAAACATGAGCTTCTGAGTTAATATATAACTCTCAAAAAGACAAAACGACTTATTAGTATTTTCAGATTGACATGAGCTTCTGATTTAATACTTAATAGTATCTTATCTATGTTTTTTTTAGGGTGTGGGGATCAAACAAGTGGTGACGGTCATGTCTTCTGTTGGCCTGTATGTACCAGGAAGCACTGCAATTTGATGTTGCTGCTATACAAGCGGTTGAAGTGAGAACCATTGTTGGCCCTACATTGTGCCAGACATGTGATTATTTCCAGTACCATAGCGACCGTTAAAGCGAAATATGGTGTCAATGAAGATGGTGAAAGTGCAAACGCGATATTACACGGTGAGGTATACACAGATTTTAGTTATTAGTTTACTACTTGATTGAGATGATTTTTGTTATGACATTATATTTAGTTTAGTGTGGATAATTTTAACTACATGTTGGTACCCAAAAAAATTATAGATACGCGTATGGGACTAGAATGTATGGCTCGCATCTTACATAAGGTACCGAAAAAATATCTTTTAATGTTCTCAAATAAATAAAGCTTTAGAATAATTCAAACTGTTTATTTTTATTAACTTTTCTTAAAGGTCTCAACAACTATGAAACATCTTTGATTAATTGGAAAGTTACTTGGAATAAGTGGAGATAAAAAGGGTAATCTTAGGGATGCATATTTGTCATTTGTTACACAAACCATCATATCGTTGCAATATGTTGCAATCAGGTATGCATTTGAGCAACATTGAAATGAACAATGCTTTGAGCATATAACAATAACAGAAATCAAGGGTGGTTAACGCCAGGGCATAAATATATCTTGAAGGCTCCACTAATCTTGCAACGACTCTCAAATAAAGCTTATCTCAGGTCTCAAACTCTCCCTATTTACGTGTGTGTATGCGTCACTTTTGTAACTATATGCGGTTATGTGACTTAAGTTCAAAATACAAACCCAAACACTTTTTTGAGGGTATCTGAATGTGTATTTTTGGGCTCTTTGGATTGCTATTTGGAATTGATTTTTTGATTATTGCAACTTAAAGTCTCAATTATCAATTTTTTTCGCTTAGGAAACATACTTTAGTTTACTAACTACACGACTCCATTTGTTACAAATATTATAATTTATGCTAATATTACATTACACAGGTCAACAAACAAAGGTCACTTACATCATCAATTTTGCCTACTTCTACATCGAGTTCGAATTTTGACATCTTTCAAGGCTTGTATGCCATGCTTATATAAACTCAAATGGTTTAACCCAATAACAAACTGTCACGCCACACATTCACAATCTGTTAAATTCAAAAGGCATTATTTAGGTATTAAATTTGACGTTGAGTAATATTCTTTGAATTATTCACTGCATCTCAAATAACTAAAATTAGGATGGTAATTATAGGAATGTGGTGTTTGGGATTACTTATTTTTTTGGTAGTTTTCAGCTTATATATTAAATTATAGATATGCAACTTCACAATTGATATCATATTACTTAAATGTTTGCAGGTATCCTTTTGTACCCTCTGTTGGACCAATAAGATGGCACTCCACAAAATATCAACAACTTACAACTTAAATGAGTCTTTTGGTAAATCGCCTAATATGATAACATGATCTTCGAATGTATATACACCATTTCTCTACCCACTAGATTCAACTTTGATACCAATGTCTAATATAGAATGACTAATTGGTGGTGTAAATCATATGTACATTTCAAAAAATAATATTTGACCAGTTTCTTTTTGTTTCCAATTTATTAGTTTAACATGTTTGTCGTTATTTATTATTTACTTACATCCAGTAGTTATATATTGTCAAACAATAATATTAAGCGAACCCGCCCATCGGGCGGGTTATGAAGCTAGTGATATATATATATATATATATATATATATATATATATATATATATATATATATATATATATATATATATATATTGAACTTGATATTTTTTATCATTATATGTTGCCATTTTTTTTTCAATTGTATGTAACACAAAACTTGACATTTTTTGTTATTGTATGTACTAAGCGTCGCATCGTTAGTCCTTTACACTAACGGTCGTTAATAAATAACTTAAAATTCCGTTTTCTTATGTTTTTATACGTTTTCATCCGTTTTCTTACACTTTTTTCCGATTTTACACATTTTCGTCTGTTTCTACATATTTTTGTCATTTTTTTTACGTTTTCGTCTGTTTCTGCACGTTTTCGTTTGTTTTTACACGTTTTCATTCGTTTTCTTACATTTTCATCGATTTTCATACGTTTTCATCTGTTTTTACATGTTTTCGTTTGTTTTTACACGTTTTCTTACATTTCCATCTATTTTTATACGTTTTCGTCTGCTTTTACACGTTTTCGTCCGTTTTTATATATTTTCGTTTGTTTTACATGCTTTCGATCATTTCATAATAATAATAAAAAAACTAAAATAATAATAATAATAATAATAATAATAATAACAACAACAACAACAACAACAACAACAACAACAACAACAACAACAACAACAACAACAACGTTAGTATTATTTAACTTTTAAGTCATCTTCTTCGATGCATTAATTTATGAAATTGTAAAACATATTTATTTCATCATAAAATGGATCAAAACATCCAAAAGTTAGTGTATACTAACGTTACTGATTTAGAAATTGGAGGCCCTAACAAAATGGAGCCCTGTGCCGCCGTACAGGGTGGCGAAACTTGAACATTTTATATAGGAGGGCCGAAAGAAAGTTTGAAAAAAAATCCATGTTAAAAACATAATTCCGAAAAGTTACATGTAAACCAAATGTGAGCAGGGCTGTCTCGCGGTTTTCGGTGGCCTTAGGCAACAAAGAGGCTCTATTACACTTGTAACCTAAAAAGAAATTGCATATAAACTTGAATTATACGACTCATATATGTTTAATATTATACATGTTTATATGCAAAAATAATAAAAATGTGACCCTTTAAGTAGAGACCCTGTGCGATAGCACATATTGCACACCCTTCCGAGAATCTTGTGAGCTAAATCCATAGGACAAAGTTACACAACACATATAATAATTTAAAATTATGTGAATTACCCAATTCTCAATGAGTTGGTTACAATTTTTGAGATCGTAAAGCATGCAAAATCAGTTAGATAATAAGCTAAGAGATTACAAGAGTATATTGAACATGGCTAAAAGGATTTAACTGATGATACACATGAAACTGAAACTATAGGCAACAAAAATTGCAAGATGAAAAAGTCCCTTGATAAACTGGTAGCTTTTTAAAATACTCTCTCCGTCTCTAAATAAATGTTTAGTTTAACTTTTCAGAGTCAAACTAGTTCAATTTTTTTTTTTTTTTTTTTTTTTTTTTAATCTAATAAATGATAAAAATTATACCATTGAAAAATACACTTAAAACTCAATCCATTCATATATTTTGCATCAAAAATTATATAACATTCATAAAAATAGTTAATGTCAAAGTTGAACCAGTTTGACTATGAAAAGTCAAACTGGACATTTATTTAGGAAAAAAGGTAGTATCAAATGTATAACCCGATAACTAATGAACACACTTAAACACACATGAAGAGGTTATATTGTAGGATCTCAAAACTTATATCATCTCACACATATTATAAAGATTAAAAGAAGATTGATACAGAGATAGAGAAAAGATGGTAACTTCTAGAGAGAAAAAGAGAGATGTATTAGATTAAGAAGAAGAATACAATGAGAGAAATAACCTAGAAGCACCACCTTCAAATGGTAGCATTTGAAGGTTTATATAGTTAAGATAAAGAGATAGGCCGGGCTTGGGCTTATGTAATGGAGAATACCTAAACTAATACAATATTAGATTAAACCAAGCCCGTTTACCTTTAACTAGAATACTAGACTATAACAACATTGTTACAAGACTTGATAACACAATAATGATCGACACTTCTATTTCTAACATATCTCTACATTATATATAACAGGAGGCGTATGACGTCATTAATGCCACCTCAATGCCACCTCAATGCCATGTAATTGTAATATGTCCATGTCATCGCATTAATGTCCACATCATCATAATATATAGCCACCTAAGCAAGGATTAAACACACCAAAATTTCTGATAAAATGTAATGTCCACATCATCATAATATATAGCCACCTAAGCAAGGATTAAACACACCAAAATTTCGGATAAAATGTATTTAAAAATGACGGTAAAGAGGTTCGAACTTGGGGAATTTGCATAACTTTTAGAAGCATGCCAACCACTAGATAAGCAATATTTTTTGTTTATAGTTTGGCAAAAAAAAACCTATGAACCTTCTAAACAAACAAAACCACTAATTTAGGAAATTAGTAAAGACTTATGGAAGAAGCTTTACAAAATATACCCTAACCCTTTCACCGGTTGTTACGAATTCTTCAAAAAACACAAAACCCAAAATCATTAAGAAAACATGAGCCGCCATCAGAAACTTCACACCATGATCCAAACTAATCGATTTCATTCATGGTCTACGTGTTCGGATGGGTCCGGTGTTAGCAACTTCTGGAACAGCGGGTCCACCTCTGCCTGTGAAAGTGGTATGTATAGCATTATTCAGCTATAGTACGAATTATCTAAGGTTAACATGTTGATGTCATATTATTTTTTGGTGTAGCCCAAGAAACGATCGCCTACGTCGGTATCATATCAATATATATGTCGACCGGTATCATGATTTCATCATCGTTTATTATATGTTAGAAAGTTAAATCTACTTGAGTTGTTGTTTTGTGAATTTTAATGATCATTTGTGTCGTACTAATGTACTATTTAAATGTACTCAGATCATAAAACTACATATATGACTTGCACCATCATGGGACTGTCGAAAAAGAATGCACATGAAATTGTATTGTTATTTTTTATCAATGGTGCACTCTTATCTCAAATTTGTTATTCTAATATACGCATGACTGCAATGTTTATAATACATGTTAACGTTGCATGATATAGTTAGGGTTTGCTATGCTTTTCTTTGAAACCTTGCTGATTTGTGTGGTTTTTTCCATATGGAAATCGACCTAATGTTTTTGCCCTTACCTCTGTCAGTCGTTTATTGCTTTTTCACTTTTTTTTGTTGTCGTTTTACTCTTATTTGTAGACGAATGGGAGCTAAATCAAAGGCTGCTCTAAAGAGTAATGATAACCAAAGTAAGATTTTCTTATTGCTATACTTTTCTATGGTGTTTTATATCTGATGGTTGTGTTTTGAATTACAAACAATGTTTTTGCTCATAAACTATTCATCTTTGTAGATTAAGCTCATTGATTATATAAAACTTTGGCTGAGTGTGATGCACAAAGATGCTGATAAGTATATTTTTGGCTATCAAAAGGTACATTCAAACAAGCTCCAACTCTTTTGAATCTAGCTATGGTAGTTTTCTCAATTTCGTTAGTTTTGTTGTTTGATAAATAAGCTGATGATGTAATGCGTGTGTGTGTGTGTGATAAAATACAAATTTTTATAATACTGTTTGTTCAATCATATTGATATGGCTTTTTGGAGTAAAGATCACAAGTTGGGCATCTCAACTGAGTACTAGGTACTGAAGTGTTGTAATAATGATGGGAAATAATATTGGGCATCTCAACCAAGTTGTGCCAGGATATTTTTTACTATATTGCAATGAAGCTTGCTGAATTTGTTATCAAGGAAAGTGACAGGTATCTTCTATTTCTATTGATGTTGGTTACAAGTAGTGATATTGTTATCATAACTTATAATTGTATTTTAGCCTATTTATACTAGACACCGCCGTTGAGGAGATACATATGATACTATTTGATAACGAATCAAGGGGTCAAGTATAATCAAGAAATATAAATGCTACTATTTTCTCATTTTTGTTATCAATGCTTATACTTTTTTTTTTTAAATTTCTTCAGCAGAAAATGATGGAGCTCCAGGAACTTTATAATACACAGCTACTAATAACTTGCAAGTTTAACTGAGAAGCTTGAGAAGACAGAGGTATGATGTTTTCTTGAATACATGATAGTAACTTAAATTACAATTTCATCAGGTTTTGTTCATTTAAGCGACATTGAAGAATTATACTTTTCTGTTTTCATTATTTGTTTTAATGTAAAAGCTGCTATACAATATGTTTGTGATTGAATTTGTTGTATAAATTATACAAATTTCCTTTTTTAATACGGATAACATGCTTATGTTGTTATGTAACTGGATATTAAAGATTCCTTTTAAATCGATATACTTGCTGTGGGTAGTATTTCAGCCTTGTGGTTTACTATATCGATAATTGGTTTTTGAGGTATGTAAAAGAGTGTGCTCTAGCGCAGCTGTGCTTTCAAGACTCTATAGAAACATCATGACATAATGAGTATTTTTATTTATTTTGGATTTGGATCTTTAGCTTTCTATATTGGTTTTCTGTTTTGCAGATAAACAAAGATGAATTAGCATCAATGATTGAAGAGATTAAGCAACAAGTTCTGGGACCAAAGAATTAGCATGTTAGATCACTGTGAGTGGTAGTATAGTAGATAGCTAACAGCTATAAAAAAATGCTCCCAATCAAGTTTTCTATTCCATCATTGTCATAGGCATATTAAACAATCTCATGGTTTCTCTAAATGAACAGACAAAGGGTGTTACAAGTTGATGATTAACACACGAAAGTGTTTTAGAATCATGTGATTTTGAGTTAATGGGCTACGACATTCACGAAAATTGTTAACAAATTGAACACTTTTTTTGTATCTTGCAGGTCTGATGAGAGACCGTATGACTGGTCAACCTAGGGGTGTACTTGAGTATGTTTGTTCTTAGGCTCAAAGGGCAGTCTTGGATATGGAAAAGAAATGGGACCAAAATCTTTCAGAATGCAAAGAGGAATCAAAGCAACAATCGATGAGAATAAAAGGAGTTGCTCAGGGTCAATCATGTGTTCATCAGAATAATTGAATCAAGAAGCAGGTCAGAAGAATTTGAGAGTAAATTTGCTGCATTTACCAATATCGACTCTATTCTCTAAAAAGTGAACACATTCATGTAACAATCATTAAAGATGATGACCTTGATATATGTATTCTTGATTGTCTGACATTAGCAAATTAGCAGTTTTAATAAGAAATTCCAAAAAGGTTTTCATTTGTTACTCCTCCAGTCCAGCTCATATCAGATTGAATAATGCAAGGGTTAAGGTAAAAGACGAACAAATTGTATATCGAGCTGCATTGTAGGCGAGTCTAATTATTCAGCATCTCAATAGTTTTTTCCAGAAGCTAATTTTTGGTTTGATGAATTTAATGGTGATCCATTGCAGGATCTTTCATAGCCAGACACCCTTTATTCACGCTGCGCGATATTAGCTAATCTATATTTTTTTCCATTTTCAGGGAATCTATGATCCGGATCATGGTTGTAGCCAAGGTTGGTGTTTGGTCGTGTAATTTAATGAGGCCATTATCTTGGCCAGGCAGCATCATCCGAATTGTGGTTGCAACCCATGGATGCTATTCGGTTTTTACGAATATGTTTGCAGCCCCGTATCTTGGCTGGGCAGTCACACTGAGAGTGTGATTGCAGCCATGGCGGGTGTTTGCCACTGGTGTGGTTGCAGCCCATGACAAGAGCCAAAATGATTAATAATCAGATGGTTGCTGCACGAAACAACGCCAAAATGATTAATAATTCAGATGACATCAATAGCAAAGAGATGGAAATATTGGATGAAGAGCAAGACGTTATGTGGAGACCACTTCTTCCTGGAGCTGCATATTTGCGTATAAAACAATCAGGCACGGGTCTCCACCTTAAGGTTGGTTGTCTCCTGTAATTTCAATACATGTATTTACTGAACATCATTTGTATATGTCAGTTACTTTTACAAATATGAAACTGATGTTGGATGACAGCACTAATGTCGCATAATGGGCTGGTCAGGCAGGATATTTAATATGTCAAAATGGGACGGGTTAAATACATCAATTTTTTAGTTGGGGTCCAAACAAACCGAACCACTTAACCAACTTGCATTGGGATTGGACAGGAAAAGGGTTGCGTGTCTATTTTATCAGACATGTGGTATGTTTCACTATAACTTTTCTTTTAGTACTTATAGATTCTAAATAAAATAAGTGCTAACACTAAGATTATAGAGTACAAAATATCGATCTATGGGGTCTAGGAGTGTTGGGGTAAGTTAATAGTTTAGTAGCATTAAGTCATAAACAAGTTAACCATTGTTAAACCAACAATTGATGATTTTCTCTTTTATAAATACTTGACCATTGTTCAAAGCTAAAATCCTGTTTTTAGCAAAGGTAGTATATATATTCACTGTTTGCTTATCTGGGTAAGAATATGTTAATTTATCATAACGACCAGAGGTTACTCACAATTGCCTGAAATCCTGAAAACATTGAGCTGAATTGTGGTTTTTGCCTTTATTGAATTTGAAACAAAGAGGGATGCCCAAATGGCTTACCGTAAACTTCAAATAAAAAACGTTTTTGGGCAGTGCGCAAAAATAAAAGTTGTGTCGGCCGAGTCATTGGCAGATCCAGTAGAAGAAAAGATGCATACATTCTATCATATTTCGTTTGTTAAAGTTCTCATGCGCGTTTGTGTCAGGGCCGCTATGACTTGAAGTTGCAGTAATTAGTTTGTTAAAGTTCTCATGGGTATTTGTGTTAGGGCCGCTATGACTTGAAGTTGCAGTAATTAGTTTGTGTCAGGGCCGCTATGACTTAAAATTCTCTTAAGTGGTGTTTAGACTTACATTACGGCCCTTTTGATCAGTATCACATAAGCACTTTCAAAACACGCATCCGAATACAATTTGAATAGTTCAGATGTCATTTATACCATGTTTTTTCTTATTCTTTTCCGTTATGTTTTCTAGGACAAACCTGTTTTTTTCGAACTTTCTACAAGTGGTTGAAACCAGGTGGAAAAGTTCTCATTAGCGATTACTGCAGAAAAGTTAGAACTCCATCTGAAGATTTTGAAGAATACATTAAGCAACGAGGATATGATCTTCATGACGTAGAAACTTATGGCGGGGTATATATACACTTCTTGACCAAATTCTTCCTTTTAATCTGCATTCAACTTCTCTGAAGCAATGAGCTCATTGGAACGGCAATAACCCAAGGATGTGGCTGGTACAAAGACGCAGTTCTAAACATCATTTACAGGTAATGCTTCTGCAACCTGTATAAACATACCATCTTTAAAAGTTTATGATTGAAAACTCTGTTAAAAAAAGAGAAAAGTTTTGCTCCTTATCTCTTTCGGGTATTCATACTTTTAATTAATAAATTTCCTCTATAATTTATGGTTATACTCAGTTTAATCAATCGAGTCACTATATAGTTTTAAGCTTTTGAGGTTTTCACCTTGATGCTTTATTTTTAGGGTTGCTTTTATCAGGTTTTGCTGATAACAAGGCCCTTGAACTTAGTGGAACGGAAGTTGGTGGAGGTACAATAAACTGTACAATAAGCTAATCCTAGAGGTGATGGTTGTTTTAGAGATAGGGGAGTTTTGATGAGGGGAGGAGTGGAAAAACAAATAGAGGTAGGTTTAGTGGTGACATAGATGGTGGACATAGCGGTAACGGGTTCAGTGGGGACTGTTCAGGTATGTTATTAATGAACATTATGTTAGAACCTTTTGGCACAATCATCGTTATAAAATTGATTTGCTTTATTTTAAAGTCTGGTCGGAATATCTAAGAGATATTTTTATAACTTAGTTCTTTGTTTCACATCATTGTTGGCATTTTTTTATGGTGATGTTTAAGTTTGTTTTTAATTTGAAGGCTGAAAAATATGATGATGTTACAATTGTTTATAGTTTTCTTGATTCAAATAAAATTGGTGTGACACATTCTATCTATTATATAGTATATGCTAATCACTTGGAGCGAAAGGTATTGTTCTACATAGCTTTGTTTTATGAAGATGATAATCCAATTGAGCCAAAGGTATTGTTCTAAGAGTTCTAGACATGATGACATGGTCATGGTTTGTATAAGTCTGAGTAGGTGGTAAAGGATTTACATACGACGGTGAGAAGAATTAATTTACAGTAGGCGCTTTGCCCATATATGGTGGTTTAAGATATACTAATTCTTTGTAGCCTCATGTTGTTACAAGCGTTACTCATCATTAGGAAAGATATGCTTTTAGTTATGACCATTAGATAAATAAAATGGTGCATCCATTTTAGTGTTTTACATAAATATAAGCCAAGATCATCGCAGCATATAATGTAGTTGTGGTAATATAGGTTCTATTGGATTCTACTAAAGTTATGATATATCCATCTGTCACAACTCATCATTTCAGGTCATTTTCCGAACTTCGACAATTTACTATTCATAAATCACTATTCATCAAAACACTATTCATCATTTTACTATTCATCATTTTACTATTCATCATTTTTTAGGTCAGTTTGATATTCCGAGAAGCGTTCAAAAATTTTACTATTCACAAAACACTATTCATTTCCGGAAGAATAACACTATTCATGTGCATTGCTCATTTCATCGTAAATTTAGTTTACGGATATTTAAATTCGCGTAACCGTATTGGTTCAGGTGCGAATTCAGTAGGGACATTTCATACGGACTAGAAATAGTTTACATATCATCATAATAGCAAAAGAATGAGATAATTGTTTGTGATCAAAGCTAATTATCATAATAGTTTTATGATAATTGCCAATCAAATATTTAGTTGACATAAAATCCTGCATTTGTACATCTTTCCTTTGTTCTATATCTTTAAAGTTAAAAATTTTATGATAAAATATTAGTCAGAAATTGGCTGTTCGATATCTTATGTATACGGGTCTTTTTGCATATACATAATACATATATCAGTATATGATTATGTTATATGGGTCTTTTTGTGTATCCATCATTTACAAGTGGTTGTTGGATATCTTGAGCTTTTTATGCTTACAGAAAGTGGTTGAATGATGATCCCTTTTGTTCAATTGGTTACAAGATTGATGGACAGGGGAAGGTGAGTTGCCTAGAGAATGAAAAGGGAAATGTTGCTATTAATCAATGGAAACTAAGTTAATTATTACGAGCATTATATAAACTATAGTGTGGAGGAAACCATTTAAAGCAAGTTAAAGGTTTTCTTGGAATTATTAAGAAGTTATACAAACTTAGACAAGATTAAAAATGCATGTTACAATTTAGGCCAATATGAGTTGTTGCATGATTTTTACATTGACTCTTTATTTGTACTTTTCTTTCTAGATAGTAATAAGTTTGTTTGGACACAATTATCTTATATAATCTTGCTTCAGATTTTTTTATACATTACTGCGCGCTAACATTTGGTAGAGTTTTATGAGTTTAAGCTTCTTTTAAAAGACAACACATACCCTCACAGTAGCTACCTTAATGTTGGGGTCAAGTTGTCTATTCTATCTTTAAGATATGATGTTATGGTCAGGTTGTCTATTCAATCAATAAGATAGGACATCATATAGGTGGTTATGGGGACTCTAATTAACCTTCACTACAACATTAAGTGTAATGTAGGTTTTATTTAGTTATTTAAGACCATGTGAATCTATTACCTTTTATGTCTCTAAATGAATTTATAGATTATGAAATTCCATGTACATGTTTCCATAGCTAATAAGCACACTAAATGAAGGTAATCCCAAACACCCCTTAACACTAATTGAGCATCTTTAGTTAATCCTTGAATGTGGTGCCCAACGATTTAAACGTGGTGAAATTTATGTGGCATAATTATTTAACTGTGGGTATTATTGAGTATACAATCGCTCCTTTAACGCTCTGTTCCCGAGTATAAAACGGATGGAAGAGAGATGGAGAGGGAAAAACGAGTGAAGTAAAGAGGAGAGGAATAGAAAATATTCTTTTTATTTTGTGTTCCCGAGTTGGAAAGAAAAGAGAAGGAAGTAACCAAAAAAGAGCTTTAAAATCAATTTCACTCCATTTCATCCCCATTTGGGAAGTAAATTAGGAGAGTAATTTTGATGTAATTTACTACCTTTTACTTTCCTCTCCCCTCCTAAAAAATCTCTGGAACACAAACTTTTTTTATTACCATCCCAAACCTTTCCCTTTCACTCCAGAAAATAAACTCGGGAACAGAGTGTAAGTGTTATATCCCATTCAAAGGATATTTACTAGAGAACTCTATCGGGATTACAGAAAGGACACACATAGGAATGATGCACTATTCTTTCTTAAGGGATAATTGACCTTTAGTCGATGGAGAGGTTAGGAGTAACCAGAAACATTTGCATATGTGCAAAAAATTTGGCCGCTGACCCTGCAAGATATACCAACAAATACAACCTTCGTATACATACATTAAACTATTCAAAAATAATATACTCAAACAATAATCACAAAACATATAGTTACACGATCCGCAGTAACTTCCTTACACATTATTTACCAACAAAAACAACCTTCGTATGCATATATCTCATTATTCTAAAATAATACACTAAAAGAATAAAACCAATACCTTAAAACATAATTTTACGTTAACTAAAACCATCAAAATTATAATTACAAGTCATGCCCGCCCATCGGGCGGGCTTTGAAGTCTAGTATATATATATATATATATATATATATATATATATATATATATATATATATATATATATATATATATGTGTGTGTGTGTGTGTGTGTGTATGTGTGTGTGTGTGTGTGATAATTGGTAAAATAGCCCAGTTGCCCAAAGTCTAGGCATATTTAGCCCTTTTTTGAAAAATTCCCGTTTTAGCTAGGTTGCCCTGGGCAGCTATTTGCATAGCTAACTACAAAGTGTCACGTCGGGGAAACTTTTTTGTATTTTGGGCAACTTGAGGACACTTGTCATCTTTTGGTTGGGTGTATGAAAGTTGCCCAGGGCAACCTGGGCTAAAAAGGGAATTATTCAAAAAAAGGACTAAATATGCCTAAACCGCAGGGCAACGAGCCATTTTGGTAATTTTCCACACACACACACACACACACACACACACACACACATACATATATATATATATATATATATATATATATATATATATATATATATATATATATATATATATAGAGAGAGAGAGAGAGAGAGAGAGAGAGAGAGTTTGGATCAAATAAGAAGATTATTTAAAATAAAAAGGAATAAGAAGAACTATAACCATAAATCTGAGATGCACCGACCTAAATTATATGCATCCCTGTAATCTTAGATGCATTATAACGCATCATAGTGTGTTTTCTAGCTTTTAATCAGATGCATATACATATATTAGATGAATTTCATGATTTCTCTTGTTTTTTTGTTCCTTTGCACGTGCCGAAATCAAGAAAATCAATTTGCACCATCTATACATCAAATTAACTTTCGAAACTCAGGATATTGCATCTATATGAATAGAAATGCATCTAATGCAATTCGTTGATCTCAAATGCGTGATTTTAGTCACTTCTCACCACTTCTTATTTTAATTTACTTGGAGAGGTATCATTGGAGAGGTCTCAGGTTCGAGTCTCACTATGGACCTTCAGGGGCCCGAAAAAATAGAAGCAGGAGTGGGGTTTATCCCCTAAGGAGAAAGGTTCGATGCTTGCATACTGACCAATTAGATGTCACTGTGAGCTCGAATCACTAACTACTTACTCGCCGTTCAAAATATATATATATATATATATATATATATATATATATATATATATATATATATATATATATATATATATCTACCTTATGTATAACAAGAGGCGTTTGACCATTTAATGCCAAATAAGCACGGTCAATGCCCAGTCATCAGTTTTCGAGTGCCATGTCGTCAGTAGTGTCAGCTATGTCATCACACCTCAATTGTATTTTTCGTTATTAATTTTTTTTCCAGGTATATAAAAATTCGGTATTAATTAAATTAAAAAATTTGGCGTTTACAAGAATCGAACCTAGGTCTCTTAGTACACAAACAAGTGCTTCAACCAATGGAGCAAGCTAGAAGTTGTGATAGACAATTCAAAACCAAACTGTTATGACTTAATCACACCTGCAACAATATCTATTCCTTAATTTTAGGTTTACAATGAATATACGGCCTTTAATTATTGATAATTGCAAACCCTAATATCATTCATCTCACACCTTTTTCTCAAAACCATAATATCAATGATGCAGTTTATGTAGTTTGTACTAAATCATGTAAATAATATTGTTTGTTTTCGCGTATATTGATTATTATTTTATTCTCATGCATACAGTTTGAGATGGAGTTTGGTTTACTGCAAGATTTTGATGACAACTTACTTGGCTTCATTAACGAGTCGGTGATTGCTGTTTAAGGGGTGTTTCATGTCTGATTTGCGTTTCTTAGTGATTATTGAGACGTGAAAAAATTGATCAGAGTCAAAAACAACCTAACAAAAAACCATAAAGTGGTAAAGTTTCTTCCAAGGTTATGCATGCTCCAATGTTTGTATCTTTAGTAATTTGTTACGGGTTCTAACGTTAACAAAAACTGTGATTCTGCCTCTGTCCCATGTCAAGTTGGAGCTGTCATCAGTACATGAAGTTATACCTCCATGAGCTAAGGTGTCCTGTAGAGTTTTTAATTAAACCTCACCAGATTTTAGTTTTTTTCCTGATATCTTTTCTTTCTATTTGTTTTCTTAGGTTCAATGCCCACTCAAAATGGTAAATCTTAGTCCAAGGTTATGCATTCTTCAATGTCTGTATCTTTATTAATGACTTACGGGGTTCTAACAATCAAGTTTATATCGTGTTATCTCTTTTCACTGTAACTCATACATTTGCTCTATATTTTTCTCATATACTTGTTGTGAATTGTTATGTAGGTATGACAGTGTTATAATTGAGGGCAACCTTGAATCCTTTATTGCCAAAATCAATTGAATGACTGATGAGGCAAAAAATGAACCATTTTTAAGGGGTCATTTAAGCCCGAATTCGAATTTATTTGATCAAATATTGCCCTAAATCGTTCCCTTCGTCATTTTAGGTACTTTTGGAGTGAAATCT
Source organism: Artemisia argyi (assembly GCA_030686995.1). Lineage (NCBI taxonomy): Eukaryota > Viridiplantae > Streptophyta > Magnoliopsida > Asterales > Asteraceae > Artemisia > Artemisia argyi. The sequence continues at coordinate 110,834,387 of CM060687.1, forward strand.
GGAAAAGGAAGCATTTTGGACGTTTTTGGAGCATAAAAGTGAAGAAAACGGCAAAGTCTTAATTTTCCTTGCTGGGAACAGTACCTGACGGCGTCACATGCTCCTTAATGACGGCGTCAAGAGTAATACAAGAAGTGGAAGTGGACAATATACGTGACGATCCAAAAAGTTTTGTACATAGGAGATGACGGTGTCACCCAAGGCCGTCATGGTCCATGTATTAGTGACGGCCCAGAAGAAATTTACACATGACAGTGTCAAAAGTGGATCTAGGCAATCCGATTTCATTATAGGCTGTGAGTTGACGGCGTCACATGTTTACACATGACGCCGTCACCCTGTATTATCTATATATAGTTTTCCAAATTTTATTCATTAGTATGCAACTTTGAGGGAAAAACCCTAGGTCGAATTTTCCAGCTTTTTCAAGGGTTTCAACCCTTTGAAACTTTCATGTTCTAATTGAGATAAGTACTTTTTCAATTCATTCAATATGTCTATGTGTTGCTTGAATATATCTTAAGCTTGTCTTCAATCTAACATGCTAGGCTAGATTACTTTTGTGTTTGCTTAGATGTAGTGAAACCTAGATGTTAATTATGGGTTGATTGTTTGTTTATAGTTGTTACAGATGATTGTATTCGATGTTGGCTTAAGAAAACTGGCAGACTTCCATTGGTAACATGCTTGAACGTCTTAAGAAACATGATCAGAGGTGTACTATGATATTTGGTTGTATTTAATGCGTAGGAGAATTCTAATGAGCCCATGTTAGGAGCTTCTAACGGCTTGACATAGGAGTGAAGTAGGATCCTATAGAGTTAGTGAATATTGTACACGGCCCTACGACTAGTATTAAGTAACATGACCCGTCATCCATGCAAATGTAACAACTATCAACATGTAAAAGATATCTAGGGAGTAATGAAACCTAAGTAAACACAACTTTCCCTATCATTGTTTACACCACATTAGTATAATTAGTTTAATTTCATTTTTGTTATTTTATTTTGATTGCATCTTTAGTTAATTGGGTTAGTTGGCTAGCAACTAATTCTGCCCACTCTTCCAAAAACCCGAGATTTTACTTGCTTTTATAAAAATATAAAAATACAAAAAGAATCATCCCTCACCTCTAGACCTAGTTTTTAGGCTTTCTATTCCTAGCGACACTATTCCTGAGTTGAACGATCAATCCCCCGGTACTTGTCACTATACTATACTACAACGATCAGGTACACTGCCTGGTGGGGGTTGTAAGCTTCTCGAGATCCCTCGAGAGGTAAAGCCTGGTGCGATTCCCACGTATCAAGTTTTTTGCGCCGCAGCCCGGGGAATAGTTATTGTCTAGGTTAGGATTTCTTTTTATTAAGTCTACTTGCTAGATTCCTTTCTAGTAAGATTTTATTTTTATTTTTAGGTTTTCTTTAGTCTATCTTTTTCTTTGTGCATTTGTTAGTAAATTTAATTCATTGACTATTCTGTTGACCATTATGGAAAATGCGAATCCACCCCTTTCCCTTAGAGAAGTGGCTTTGTTGCGTGATCAGATTGAGAATGAGATTAGGGAACTTAGGGAGCTTAATAGGTTAATTAATGTTGAGCTCGATCATGCATTTAGTGACCTAGCGACCGCCTTGTATTCAAATAAGGACCTAGGATCTAAAGATTTTGAGGATTTTGTTGAGGAACTTGAGGAAGGGGAGATAGATCCAAAGCTAGATGACTATTTCAATCTATACCCCACTAAGGAGGAGATTGTGTACTATAACAACCTTATTGATAATCCTCGACCTCCTTTCACTAGAATTGAACCCAAGATAAAGAGAGGCGATCCAAAGAATGCTAAGATACCATGTATGATTGGATATAAACACATTCACAACGCTTACATTGATTTTAAATCCCCGATCGACATTATGTCATCAAGTATCTATAATGATATAGTGAAAACAAGACTTGGACCTAGAAGAGATCCCAAATAACCCCGTGGAGTTTGTAACTTTGTCGGGAGAATTAAAGGTCTACATGTCTTTTTTGGGAACTTTACTTATATCACTGACTTTATGGTTGTTGAAGACCTAGCTAGTGTTATTGATTGTCGCTTATCCCATGTTGTGTTTGGTAAACCATTTGTTGAAGAGTCCAAGTTAGAATATGATGAGATAGAAGGGACAATCCGATTTGCTAGTGAAACCGATAGGATCACATATAGGATGCCTAATATAATGAAAGAATTTTGTTTTGTACCTTGATTTGACAAGGATAACATTGGTGCTTTTGAGGACATCAATGAAGAGGATAAGAAAAAGGGCATGGACTATGTATGGGAGAAGAAGAGCCTTTTCTATAAGGATTGCTTGACTCCAGGACCAAAATATAAAGTTGATAGGGAATTTGCCAATAGAATTATAGGAGCAATTAAGAATAAGGTGGTTGGTCTCTATAAAGAACATTTACAATCGGTGAATGAGACCAACGATGAGGTCACATAATAGCCCATGACCTTGAGTCTAGCTACAAGACTCGTAAATAAAGAAAAACGCTTCTTGGGAGGCAACCCACGTTTTGTGTGATTTTTATTTGTTTGAATGTTATTTGCTTCCGTATGCATGCTTTATTTTTATTGTTGGTAGATCATGTTTCAAACTAAAAATTGTGAAAATGCTTTATTTTTGTTGTTTAACTTCGTCTTAACTTCATATAAAAGTATTTTGCAAAAGCTAAGTGTAAGGGGAAACCCCAAATTTGTTTATAAGAATGAAATTGATCTTGATTCTCCACAATATTAAATGAACATGTGTTTTAGTACTTGTTAGAGTCAAATGCTTGTATCGAGTCATAATGATGTTTTGCAGGATTTTCAAAGAAGTAGGACATAAGTTTTTCCAGAAATTTTCCAGAAACTTAACGTAAAGATTTCTGCATGTCACTTCTGACGGCGTCAGGAGTTAACTCCTGACGGCATCATGTGTAAGATTCTGGAAATTTTGCGACTTTTGTTTTTCTAACAGAGTCTTAAAGTTTTTGTTAATTCTTTAGTTTTATAAACTCCAGGAAATCTGCAAACATTCATTCCACAAGCATTATATCTTAATTTGTTTTCTAGGATTTGTTAGTATATATAGATTGCCGCCGAATTTACGCGAGGTTGCCTTGTTTGTTTTTTCAGGTTTAACAGGTTATGTATGACAAGAAGATGATTTATTTTTCTGGAAGGGAAGATTTGAATGTTCATTTTCTAGGAGGAAGATCTAACCTTGTTACCACACTATCCACACCGAACGAATCAGGGGAGTATTTGCTTTCATTCTTTTACCTATTTCACTTTTACATTCTTTAATTGAATATTGGGGACAATGTTCATCCTAAGTGTAAGGGGAGGGTAAATGATGATACCTTATAGGATACAATTGCACTTGAGTTTGTTTGTTTGATGGCATGTGTGTAATAAAACTAATAGAAATACTTGTAAGTGTAATTTTAGCGCCAAATTTAAATTTTTTTACAACATTTAAGAGTGAAACTTTAACCTTAACAAGCGTCTCATGGATAGGAGTTGTATGACTAGCACAGAACCGTACCATTCAGAAAAATTTTCCACCCAAATATGTAAGGTTCGCCTTTAGATTTGATAGAAAAAGCATTCATTATTAGTGCTTATGAGTGTACCGGTAGCATTTAGATTCTAGAATTTACGTTAGTAATGCATCCCGAGACTGCTAGTGAGACTACATTCCTGTAGTAGGATTTACTACATGATAAGAGGCATTAGGATCACCCTTGTGTTAAACCCGTATCATAATTTCTTGACCATTTAAGTCATATTACTTGGCTAGTAAAGTCAATTAATTTTTCCCACACCTTAGCGTTGTACTCATTTTTAGTACACAAAACCACTAGTACACCCCTCCGAGCCTATCTTTTCGTTTCTAACTTTAAGCATCTTACTTAAAGCAAGAATTTGTTACAACCCACCCAAATGTGCAACCAAATCGCCTTAGCCTTCCGTGTATGCACTCATCTTTAGTGCATTATTGTTATATGTTTAAACCTTTAGTTAATTATCTAATTGATTACATGGTTGCTAAGTCGAGTCATATCTTGTACATATTGTTTTGGGACGATTGGGACTCATGGGTAAAGTACTTGTGTTATGGAGTAATGGGGAAGAACATCATTTATTACCCTCATATGTGCGTTAATCTAAAAAGTACTCCAAGTGTTTTGATTATCTTGATTCGAGTCATTAAATTAGTTTATTGTAAAATATGTAAAAATTCAAGTGTAAGGGGAATGTACATTCCCTATGATATATTATTTTGGATGGTAGGGTAAAAGTGTATGCAAAAAAAAAATAATAATAAAAAAAATAAAAATAAATAAAAATAAAAATCGAAAAAATTAAGAAAAAAAAATAGAAAGGAAGAGAGAAAAAACATACGGACTACCATCCCGTTTCATTTTATGTTTGTTTTATGTTTTTGTTATTTTTGATTCATTAGCTTAAGTCGAGTCTGGTCTTGGCTTAGCAACGCCATATTGTACATGTAATTAACCAAGATGATTAACTCGCCACCAGTAAATATTGTCTTTATTCAACAAAACCGTGTATTCCATATCCCTACACCTAATGTTATAACCCATTAAAAGACCTCTTTGATAGTTTATCCTAGGTGCTTACGCCAAGTGGTGGAGGTTTGATCATTTCCCAAGCCTATGGTAATCTATTTTGCTATGACAGGTAGTGAGAGATGTTTTCCATTTCCATATTGTGATATATACTTTATTACACCCGAGAGATGTGAGTATCTAAATACTATTTGTGAGGTGCTAGTGTATGACCTCCGTGCTTGTCTTTGGTCTTTAGTGCAACGATTATTTGTTGTAATTACTTTTATATTAGTGTTAAATGACCCCTAACTTGTATTTTGATTAGAATAAAAGCGCATTTGCTTGAGGACAAGCAAATCTCAAGTGTAAGGGTATTTGGTGAGGCGAAAAGTAAACCACTTTTAAGGGGTCATTTAAGCCCGAATTCGAATTTATTTGATCAAATATTGCCCTAAATCGTTCCTTTTGTCATTTTAGGTACTTTTGGAGTGAAATCTGGAAAAGGAAGCATTTTGTACGTTTTTTGGAGCATAAAAGTGAAGAAAACGGCAAAGTCTTAATTTTCCTTGCTGGGAACAGTACCTGACGGCGTCAAGAGCTTCTACATGACGGCGTCAAGAGTAACAAAAGAGGTGGAAGTGGACAATACACGTGACGATCCAGAGAGTTTTGTGCATAGGAGATGACGACGTCACCCAAGGCCGTCATGGTCCAAGTATTAGTGACGGCCCAAAAGAAATTTACACATGATGGCGTCACAATTGGATCTAGGCAATATGGTTTCATTATAGACGGCGAGTTGATGGCGTCATAACTCAATACATGACGCCGTCACCCTGTAAAATCTATATATAGTTTTCCAAATTTCATTCATTAAGTGTGCAACTTTGAAGGAAAAACCCTAGGCCGATTTTTATAGTTTTTTCAAGGGTTTCAACCCTTTGAAACTTTCATGTTCAATTTGAGATAAGTACTCTTTCAATTCAATCAATATGTCTATGTGTTGTTTGAATATATCTTATGCTTGTCTTCAATTTAACATGCTCGGCTAGATTTCTTTTGTGTTTGTTTAGATGTAGTGAAACCTAGATGTTAATTATGGGTTGATTGTTTGTGTATAGTTGTTACGGATGATTGTATTCGATGTTAGGCTTAAGAAAACTGGCAGACTTCCATTGGTAACTTGCTTGAATGTGTTAAGAAACATGATCGGAGGTGTACTACGATATTTGGTTGTATTTAATGCGTAGGAGAATTCTAATGATCCCATGTTAGGAGCTTCTAACGGCTCGACATAGGAGTGAAGTAGGATCCTATAGAGTTAGGGAATATTGTACATGGCCCTACGACTAGTCTTAAGGAGTATGACCCGTCATCCATGCAATTGTAACAAGCTATCAACTTGTAAAAAATATCTAGGGAGTAATGAAACCTAAGTAAACACAACTTTCCCTATCATTGTTTACACCATACTAGTATAATTAGTTTCATTTTCATTTATGTCATTTTATATTGATTGCATCTTAGTTATTTGGGTTAGTTGGCTAGCAACTAATTCCGCCCACTCTTCTAAAACCCGAGATTTTATTTGCTTTTATGAAATATAAAAATACAAAAAGAATCATCCATCACCTCTAGACTTATTTTAGGAGACTTTCTAATCCTAGCGACACTATTCCTGAGTTGAACGATCAATCCCCCGGTACTTGTCACTATACTACACTACAATGATTAGGTACACTGCCTGGTGGGGGTTGTAAGCTTCTCGAGATCCCTCGAGAGGTAAAGCCTGGTGCGATTCCTACGTATCAGCTATTGAGCTCCCATTTTGAGAAAGAGAGTTGGTTTTATGGTGCAAGTTAAAAGTAACTGAACCATCAACTCTATCAAAAGTTTCTTTTAATTTAGTCCATACATCAGAAGCTCTTTTTGAAAAAATTTGACCCAAAAGCAATTCTTGGAAGTCTAAGGCTCTTTCAGTTGGTGGGAGGCTAACGCTTGTGAAGTCTATTCTTGGAAGCTTGCCTATTTGCTATCTTTCATTATTTAAAGTGCCTCAAAGATCATCAACCTCCTTGAGGCTATTCGGGGTAGATTCTTTTGGGGCTTTAAAGATTCCCATCGTGGCATTTTTTGGGTTAAGTGGAACAATATTCTCCTTGATGCCAATATGGGTGACCTAGGAGTTGGTAGTCTTTTATCCAAAAATATTAGCCTTCTTGCAAAATGGAAGTGGTGCTTTGATACTAAAAGGAACGGTCTTTGGCGTATGATGATTGGGAAGTTTTATGGGAGCAATGGTGGGTTTGAATCTCCATCGTATTCGGTGGGTTCAAGTGGTTATTGGTGTAACATTGTCAAGGCTGTTAGACATATGGATGACTTGATTCCTTCTTTCAAAATTCTTTTCGTCTAAAAGTATCTAATGGCCACTGCACCGTCTTTTGGACTGATCCCTGGTGTGGGAATGGTTTAAGACTTATGGATCTTTTTCCAAGGTTATTTGCGCTTGACTCTCGACAAGATTGTAAAGTTTTTGATCGTTGGTGCCAGGTTGATGGGGTTTTAGGTGGCAATTAGAGTTGGCGGCTTCCTCCCCATGGTAGGGCTATTAATGACCTCTCAAATCTTACTTCTTTGATTAGCCATCTGATGAGATCAAATAAGTACATTTTATTAGCATCATTTATCCTATTTAATTGGCTTGTTTTATATTGTTTTGTATGAGAATTGATGCTTTAATGTTTACTTTAGTGATTCTCAGGTAAAAACAAGCAATTTGTTAAAGTTAATGATATTGGACGAATTATAAAGCTAAATGATCAAGATTTGAAAAGTCTACTGAAATTCAAGAGATGCGCTGTATCACTCTCAACAGATACGCTGCAACATTATACTTAGATGAATTCGAAGACCATTGCCTGACTTTGAAGAATGCGTCGCAGCTAATTACAACATGCGACGCATATGAAACTTTGGTCAGCGAAGGATAATCAACTTGTTCTACTCCAAATATGCCGCATTTTATTTACAACATGCGGCGTATCAGCTAAAGACTTCATCAGATACTATACAAGACGTTAAAGAACATGCGCCACATAGAGAAACAAGTTACGCCGCATCTTAAGGTGGTGTACGAATATTTCAGAATATAATAATCTTGGACCCCACACGAAGTTAAGTAGATGCGCTACATTTGTCATCAACATGCGCCGTATCAATCCCTCAGACAGAAACTATAAATACTCCAAGACAGATACAAGTTTTGTGTACAGAAAAACCCTAAGGAGACGAATTCAGTCGAAGAAGCATCACAAGACATGCCTCAAATGAAGATCTTAGAGCCATAAGAAGGTCCTGCATGTGTATAATTCATCAAGTAGTTTTGTTTATTGTATTAGTAAGCTTTAATCCATCAGGATTGATGGGCTTGTGGCCACCATACTGCTCCCCTTAAAATTACTTTCCCATCGGTTAAAGTTTATATGATTGATGTTTTTGGTGACTTTTATTTGTGCATTGATAATCTCTGTGTTTAGTTGAGTCTTTTGGGCTACCATACCTGTTCCTCGCCTACGTATCTAGTGTCTAGAAGGTAGGATAAACATAAATAACCATAAAAGTTTACTCGCTGATAATTAGGATCCAACGAGACAGATTAGATTACGATACTCATCATATAAAACTAGCAATAAAACAAGTGACAAGCTACTTAATTATAAGGACAGGTCTTCTTACGTGTTTCTACTATCTATCTATGTACGTGATTGCTATTCAATGATTCGTTCTCATTAGTTTTACTTTTATTGTTTATTAAATCTATGTTAGTCTCTCAGGCTAAACCCCCATTTATTATATTAGGATTGTAAAACTAACTTAGATATTAAAATACTGATTAAATCAACTAGATATTACGTTCCATTCTTAGTGTTCGACAATCTACTTACCACTATATACATATTGATCGGGTACACTGCTCGTTAAGTGTGTGTGTGTGTTAGTAATAAGTCGGCTAAATATAAATATAAAACTTGAAAAGGCTTAAACACCCTATGCTACACTGACATCATGCATGCATCAAGTTTTTGGAGCCACTGCAGCGGAATGAATTGCTAATATCTGTTTATTTGATTAGTATTTTAATTAGATTCTAACCTCTAAGTTTGTTGTATATTAGTATAGATTGCATTCATTGTATAGTTTTCATATTTTATTTTCTTGTTTGTATGTTTGTTTGTTTTGTTTATTTTTTTTCTGTAATTTCTTTTTATTCTATTTTCTTTTTATTTTTCTATGTTACTGCTCTCTCCTGTATTTTGCTAATCTAAACGATGCGACGCATCTGATTTATCAGATACGGCGCATTGCATTTTTTTTATATACAGCGTAAAATTAAAAATTCGAAGTACGACGCAGCTAACCCCTAGATATGACGTATTCTGTTTTTAATCAGAAAATCTTCAAAACCCTAACGAGATACGACGCATCTGTTTCGACAGTTGCGGCGCATCTATTTATTTATTTAAATTTTTTTTCGAATTTATTAAACTGAGATACGACGCATCTGATTTCACAAATACGATGTATCATTTTTCTGAATAAAAGTCTGATTTAATCTTTAACATAATAAGATACGACGCATCCTAATTCTGGGATACGGCGCATCAACAGCAGATATCAGCAACTTTTACCTTCAACAATCGTTTCCTTACTAATTATCTTCTATCAGGTAAATCCTACTGATCTACTTACCTATTATGACAGGGAATATTATGGAAGATATCACTATTAACGAGTACTTGACTATGGAGAGAAAGGAGACAATAAGATGCACAAGTTCTTCGATTACAAAACTTTGGACATTGGAGGACGATGATGACTGCGAAGTTTAGGAAATTAACTTAAAAGAGTTTCCAGAATAATAATTCAGAAAATCCGGAAAAAAAAATGGACATCCAATTTTTGATGAAACCTATGATGCTATTAATTGCAACTCACCACTCTTTGATGAATTGTTTGAATCAGTATCTCACACTTCTATGCCAATATACTCTATTAAGACTATTGAAAGTAATGAAGTTAATTTACTCGCGATCAGTGTTGTAAATATCGCTCGGTGGTCGACAACCGCCAAGCACCAAGACCGATATGGCGGCGATATATCAGAGACCATAAATTATAAAGAAATTTATTTATATTTTTGAAATGCAACATATGTAACACAAAACAAAACATAAATTATATTTGTAACTTATAAGAGAGAACCTGATATACTACCAAAGTGCTCCAATTAAACTCCAATATATGACTGATTGACTGGAAAGAACCTGGACCAATAAGTTTGACCGACATGACCGATATTTGACCGATATGACCGATATTTGACCGATATGACCGATATAACCGATATTTGACCAATTTTGACTGATTTTGACCAAACCGATAAATTTGACCGATAAGTGAAATATCGTATCGGTCGACCGTCGATAAGCGATATATCACTGATATTTCAGCCGCCAAGACCGATATTTACAACACTTCTCGCGATTGATGCTGACCTATTTACTTAGGAAACCCCTCTTGAAACCCTATTTGTTGAGTTTAAACATTTGGGAATCATTGACGATGACTTGTTCATTTATGATTTGTTTATGAGAAACACTAAAGACGAATTACTCTAGCTATGGCCTATGATAGAATCCAAAGGATTGGTCTGGACTACAATTGAAGAAGAAAAAGAAGAGAGATTTCAAATTAAATACATGAGAAATAGTGATGTGAAGTATAATGAGGAAAATTTCGAGACTTCGAAATCTTCTTATATGCCTTATGAGGAACAATTCTGTGGACTGGACAAAAGTGATTTTGAAGAAGAAAGGATGTATGCTGGGGCTGAAATCTTCCTCAATAAGAGGTTGGTGAGATTAATGGATGTTTCTTTAGAGGATTGGTTGAAACTTAAGTATGCTGATCCAAAGTATGCTCCAACATACGAAGTTAAAAATATAATAACGACATGGTTGTCACGTAGCTTTTAAAAACAATTTGATGAGTTTATGGAAATTAGGAAAAGATGCTAAGTGACACGAGCTTTGATGTCAATTACGATCCTGATGAAAATGATTTTTCGGATTGGTTGGCTTGTAAATTCAACAACCATAAAACCATGGATCGTGCTACTAAAAATGTACTTTGGGTATATTGGATGAGAGGAGAAGATGAAGAAACGGAAATGGAAAATGAACCGTTATGTGATGATTCTACTTTAACAGATAATATGGAAGAATTGTTTAGCATTGACATCGACATGTTTGACTACGAAACACCATTATGTAAATAATTCAAGGAATTCAACTATTTTCTTCAAATCGATATCGATGTACTCACGGATGAAAAACCTTGATTCATGGACGATGAGTATTTGAGGAATACATGGTATTATGAATGGAACGATCAAATACCGTGGGTGGAATATGAGCCTTGGCTTGAATATGAAACTTGGGACCAACTACCTAACAATATGATCCATACATGTCAACCATTTTGATTCAAATATGGAAGAGCTTAGTGGCCTACTTGCAATTGGAAACTTGAAGATAAGTGTAACGGAGGAAATCTTCCTGGACTATATAGCACTGGATACTAGACTTATTGCGAAAGCTTAAATTGGTATGAAGAACTTGAAGATGAGGACTTGAAAAATCATGCTCTAATGGCAAGAGCTTTTCATATCAATCAATTTGAAGAACAAGATAGTGAAGAAACCAAATTTCGCCATTGGCTTACGCAATGTTTCGGTAATTTTAATAAGCTTAATCATGAACTTATGATGCACTTAGAAGATTATTGGTGGAATCAACGTGACAAGGAAGCATCATTCGAAGACACATGGAAGTACCACGAACTTCAACACTCTGAGCATGACGAATGTGAAGAAGATGTTGATGGCGTTAATGATACAAAATAGAAGTTGAACGTGAGTCTAGCTTGAAGACTCTGGAATAAAGAAAAATGCTCACCGGGAGACAACCCGGATTTATCTGAACTGTTTTTTGCTGTCGAGTCTATCAGACCTATAGCAGATGCGGCGCATCTCCATCAATAGATGAAGCGTATCTACTGCACAAGTCATATCTGTTTTTATTTTTTCTGCATTTTATTTTCGAAACTATGAACTTTCTGTCAGTTTATTTAATATGGGGCATCCCTGGTTAAGGATGTGACACGTCTAATCTTTCTGACCCGTACAGATTCTAGGCTCGATACGGCGCATCTTCTTCAATAAGATGCGGCGCATCGACTGACCTGATGATTTACAGTTTTATTTTTATTTTTATTTTCTAACCACTAATGAATTTTGATAAGGCGAAAAGTGTTACGCTTTTAGGGGGTCATTTAAGCCCTAAGTCGTTCCTTTTGTCATTTTAGGTACTTTGGAGAAGAAATCTGGAAAAGGAAGCATTTGGACGTTTTTTGGAGCGAAAAGTGAAGAAAACGGCAAAGTCTCCAAAATCAAGCTGGAAATAGTACCTGAATACGTCAAGAGTTGCAGGTGATGGCGTCAAGAGTTACAGGTGACGGCGTCACGTATTGGCAAAGTGGTGGATAAAAAGTTACACGAGACGTGCCAAAATATTTTTGGGATTTAACAAGTGACGGCGTCATGCTTTGGGAAGCCAAGGCCGTCAATAGTAATTTTACACGTGACGGCCAAGATATGATATATACATGACGGCATCAGATCTGGATCTAAGAAATACGAGAAGAGTATTGGTGGCAATTTGACGGCGTCAGGATTACAACGTGACACTGTCAGACGTGTAATCTCTGTATATAGTTTTCTAATTTTCATTCATTAGAGAGAGAACTTTTGGAGGAACTTTACCACAAACCCTAGGTCGAATTTTCACCTTATTGTAAGGGTTTCAAACCCTTCGTTCATCCATGTTTCAGTAAAGATAAGTCTTCCAATAATCATTCAATATGTCTATGTGTTGTTTGATTCTATCTTACGCTTATCTTTACTTTAACATGCTAGGCTAGGTTTGTTTGTGTTTGCTTAGATGTAATGAAAGCTAGCTATTGATTGTTGGTTGATTGTTTGTTATTAATTGTATTGGATGAATGATATCTATGTTAGGCTTAAGAAAACTGGCAGATTCCCAATTGGTAACACGCTTGAACGTCTTAAGAAACATGAATCGGATGTGTACTACGATTTTAATGGTTGTATTTAATGCATGAGTGACTACTAAGGAGGCCATGTTAGGAGCTAGTTGTCGGATCGACATAGGAAGAGGTAGAAACTTATAGAGTTGGGGAAGATCGTACACGGCCCCACGAATAGTATTAAGGAATATAACCCGTCATCTACGCAATTGAAACAAACTATTCAATTAATGAAAGATAGCTAGGGAGTAGTGAAATCTAAGTAAACAAGTTTCTCTTATTATTGTTTTTCTCAACATTTACTTTCTTGTTATTTTATTTTTATTGCATTTGTATTTATTTTGGTTAGTTGACAACAACTAATTCCGCCCACTCTTCCAATACCCGAGATTTTTACTTGCTTTCCATAAAATATAAAAATACAAAATGAATCATCCCTCACCTCTAGACCTAGTTTAATTAGGTTGAAATTTCTTTTTATTAGGTCTACTTGCTAGATTCCTTTCTAGTGATATTTTTATTTTAATTTTATAGGTTTTCTTTAGTCAATCTTATTTCTTCGTTCCTTTGTTCGTAACCATTACCATCTGCCATCATGGAAGGTGGTAATATCTTTGAACCCATAAACCCACTACAATAAAACCCACCACCACAAAACCCACCACAACCAAACCAACCTCCTAGACCCCGCACTTTAGGAGAGTACTCCCGTCCTAGCCACCAAGGCTATCGAAACACCATTGAGCTCACTCAAGGAGCCAATGTGTCTCCCTTGCGATCCGACACCATCCGGTTGGTGCAAAGCAGATGTACATTCCATGGACTTCGTTCCAAAGATCCTAATCAACATCTCAAGGATTTCCTCAAAATCATAGATTCCATAGATCTTGATGTTGAAACTCGAGAGATGACCCGATTGCGTCTCTTCCAATTCTCTCTACGTGACCAAGCTAGTCAATGGCTTGAGCGTTTACCCTCGGTATCCATCACCTCTTGGGATGATCTCACCACTCGTTTCTCTGCTCAATTTTTCCCACCAGGGAGAACCACCAAGCTAAGAAATGACATCTTGATGTTCCAACAACGTCAAGGTGAAACCCTTTATGAAGCATGGACTCGTTTCATGGACTTACTCCAAAAAGTCCCTCACCATGGCATCGATCTTTGGCTCCAAATCCAAATCTTCTACGACCATGTCAACTTCCATACCAAACGCACCATTGATTGAGCCGCCGGAGGTAGGTTGCATGACAAAGACGCCAAGGAATCATGGGAAATTATTGATGAGCTTGCATTCGACAATAATGAATTATGGGAAGTTGCTCATGTTATAAACTCGGCTGTCAAAGCAATCTCGTCACCAGGGGGAACCACTCAACTCTCTGAAGAAAGCCTTTGTGAACTTGAGAAAAAGGTTGACTATCTCATGGAAAAATAAAAGGGACCTTTAAGTCCAAGAAGAGCAACGATCACCTCTTAGAGAGAATGCCGAGACCTTCCAAAAATATGCTCGACCCTATTCACCTCCTCAAGTCCTCAGTCCGGAATTCGAAACTTGAATGAGGGAATATATGTCAACCCATTCTGAACGGTTGGCGAAATTCGAGGAGGCCGTCTATAGACAAAAGGAGGAGATGCAAGAGAAAATGTCGGAGATGATGAGCCTATTGGAAGAATACTCAAAAATAAAAACTCCGAAAAAGGTGTTGATAAGGAAGGAGAGCGTCACCCCACTACAAAGTTTGTTAACTCTATATCCATTGTCCGCAAAAGCAATGAAGAGATGGAAACCCCTATTGCACGGACCACTGAGGAACTACCAAAATCTCAACCATTAAGGTACTATGTAAAACATGATATAAATGAGAAAACCATAACCAACTGAATAAGGGGTGACGGACGTAACCAATTGTCCAAAATGGTCCCTAAAGTAGAAGAAGAAGGAGAAGATGAGTATGATACGTTACCTGGGGGGCCAGTATACGAGAAGCCACTTAAGCAAAAAGTGGCTACGAAGCAGATTGCTTATAGGAACTTCAAAATACCAGCTAGCATTGGGAAATTGGAATATTTGGATACTTTCGCCGATCAAGGATCAGAAGTAAACCTGATGCCCTTAACCATTTATACCCAGCTCACTAAAGAGGCACCGACCACTACCCGCATTAGGCTTTCCTTTGCTAGTCACTCTTACGTATATCCTTTGGGAATTGCAGAGGATGTGCTAGTCAATGTAGCAGGTTTCATGTATCCCATCGATTTCATGATCATCGATGATAAATAAAATGAGTGTATGCCAATAATCCTTGGAGCACCATTCCTTACCACAGCAAGAGCTGTCATTAAGTATGAAAAAGGAGAAATTGAGCTTAAGTCAGGAAAAAGGAAAATTCACTTTCCTATGACCCCACGATATGTGATAGAAAGCATGATGGAAAGGAGGCTCAAAAACAACGCCGGTACACCACATAAACATGTTCAAGAAAAAATCCTCGCATGGGAGGCAAGAATCAAAAGCTACACAGAAGCTAAGCTTGAGAGATGCAGAAGTAGTGATAAAATTCATGTTGAATTCGAGTGCAATCAGCCAATGGAGAATCACGCCCTGTTTATGGAAGGAGACTTAGTACTCCTAAGACATTTAGGGATAAAAGAGCCTCTTGATAAATCAAACTCCTGGTGGTATGGACCATTCACAATCAAAAACTTAGGTCACAATGGGGTAGCACTCTTGAACTGCAAAAGGGGTGGAGAAATGACTGTGAATGTCGAACGATTGAAACATTACCACCCAAATAACATGGATTCTATCGACAAGGGATACATCATATTGCGGGACGAGGTCACGTAATTACCCGTGACTTTGAGTCTAGCTACAAGACTCGTAAATAAAGAAAAGCGCTTCTCGGGAGGCAACCCATGCTTTATTTGTTTGATTGTTTGTTTACTTGATTTTATTTGTTTCCGTATGCATGTTTTATTTTTATTGTTTGTGGCTCATGTTTCAAAAAAAATTGTGAAAATGCTTTATTTTGTTTTTAACTTCGTCTTGACTACATATAAAGGTATTTCGCAAAAGATAAGTGTAAGGGAAATTTAAATTTGTTTCTAAGAACGAGATTGAGCATGAATCACAACAATATTAAACGAATGTGCATATTAGTATTTGTGTGAGTCAAATACTTGTAACGAGTCATAATGATGTTTTGTAAGATTTCCAGGAATTTAGGCATAATTTCCAGAAAATTTCCAGAAACTTAACATGAAATTTCTGCAGGTCACTTCTGACGGTGTCAGGGTTATAACCTGAGGGCGTCAAGTGTAAAATTTTGGAAATTTTGTGAGTTTTGTTTTTCTGCCGGAGTCTTAAAGTTTTTGTTAAATCTTTAGTCTTATAAATTCCAGGAAATCTGCAAATATTCATTCCACAAGCATTATATATTTATTTGCTTTCTAGGATTGTAGTATATATAGAGTTTGCCGCCAATTTTACGCGAGGTTTGCCATGATTATTTTCTCAGGTTTAACATGTTATATTGGACAAGAAAATGATTTATATTTTTGGAGGGAAGCTTTCAACATTCATTTTCTTGAAGGAGGATCTAACCATGTTATCACATTATCAACACCGAGCTAATTAGGGGAGTATTTGTTTCATTCTTTTACCTTCGTTACTTTTACATACTTTTTATTGAACAATAGGGACAATGTTCAGCCTAAGTGTAAGGGGAGGGTAAATGATGATACCTTAGATAATGCAATTGCACTTGATGTTTATTTGTTTAATTGTAGGTGTGTAACAAAACTAAGAGAAACACTTGTTAGGGTAATTTTAGTGCCAAATTTAAAATTTTTTACAACATATAGGAGTGAAGCTTTAGCCTTAATAAGTGTCTCATGGATAGGAGTTGTATAACTAGCACAAAATACCGTACTACTCAAAATTTTCCACCCCAAATATGTGAGGTTCGCCCCTAGATTTGTTAGGAAAAAATGCTTATGAGTGTACCGGTAGTACTTAGATTCTAGAACTTGTGATAGTGATGCATCCCGAGACCGCTAGTGAGACTACATTCGTGTAGTAGAATTTACTACATGATAAGAGGCAATAGGATCACCCTTATGTTAAACCCATATCATAATTACTTGACCAATGAAGTCATAATTACTTGATTAAAAAAGTCAATTAATTTTCCCACACCTTTGCGATGTACTCGCTTTTAGTACACGATACCCCTAGTACACCCCTCCGAGCCTATCTTTTTCGTTTATAACTTTAAGCATTTTACTTAAAGGAAGAATTTGTTTACAATCCACCCCAAATGTACACCCAAATCGCCTTAGACTTCCTTGTATGCACTCATCTTTAGTGCATTATTGTTACATGTTTAAACCCTTATTTAATTGTGTAATTGATTACATGGTTGCTCAGTCGAGTCATATCTTGTACATATTGTTTTGGGACAATTGGGACTCATGAGTAAAGTACTATTGCTATGGAGTATTGGGGAAGACGTGAATTATTACCCCCATATGTGCGCTAATATCTAAAAAGTACTCCAAGTGTTTTGATTATCCTAATTCGAGTCGTTAAAATAGTTGATTGTAAAGTATGTAAAAACTCAAGTGTAAGGGGAATGCAAATTCCCTACGATGTATTATTTAGGATGGTAGGGCAAGAGTATATGAAAAAAAAATCGAAAAAAATTAAGAAAAAGAACAAAAAATATATATAGAAAAAGAAAAGGAGAAAAAAAATATACGGACTACCATGCCATTTCCTTTTATGTTTATTTTATGTTTTTGTTAGTTTATGATTAGCTTAAGTTGAGTCGAGTGTTGGCTTAGCAATGCCACATTGTACATGTAATTGACCAATATGATTAACTTGTCACCAGTAAAGATTGCCTTTATCCAACAAAATCGTGTTTATCATATCCTTACACCTCATGTTATAACCCTTTCAAAGAACTCTTTGATAGTTTATCCTAGGTGCTTACGCCAAGTGGTGGAGGTTTGATCCTTTCCCAAGCCTATAGTAATCTATTTTCTATGATAGGTAGTGAGAGATATTTTCCATTTTCATTTGTGATATATATACTTTATTACACCCGAGAGATGTGAGTATCTAAACACTATTTGTGAGGTGCTAGTGTATAATTTCCGTGCTTGTTTTGGTTGAAGTGGAACGATTATTTGTTGTAATTACTTTTATATTAGTGTTAAATGACCTCTAGCTTGAATTTTGATTAGAATAAAAGTGCATTTGCTTGAGGACAAGCAAATCTCAAGTGTAAGGGTATTTGATGAGGCGAAAAGTGTTACGCTTTTAGGGGTCATTTAAGCCATAAGTCGTGATTATTTGATCAAATATTGCCTCACATCGTTCCTTTTGTTATTTTAGGTACTTTGGAGAAGAAATCTGGAAAAGGAAGCATTTTGGACGTTTTTGGAGCGAAAAGTGAAGAAAACGGCAAAGTCTCCAAAATCAAGCTGGAAATAGTACCTGACGGCGTCAAGAGTTGTAGGTGACGGCGTCACCTATTGGCAAAGAGGTGGATAAAAAGTTACACGAGACGCGCCAGAATATTTTTGGGATTTAACAAGTGATGGCGTCATGCTTTGGGAAGCCAAGGCCGTCAAGAGCAATTTTACACGTGACGGCCAAGAGATTATTTATACATGACGGCGTCAGATATGGATCTAAGAAATTCGAGAAGAGTATTGGCGGCAAGTTGACGGTGTCAGGATTACAACGTGACGCCGTCAGACGTGTAATCTCTATATATAGTTTTCTAATTTTCATTAATTAGAGAGAGAACTTTTGGAGGAACTTTACCACAAACCCTAGGTCGAATTTTCACCTTATTGTAAGGGTTTCAAATCCTTATTTCATCCATGTTTCAATAAAGATAAGTCTTCCAATAATCATTCAATATGTCTATGAGTTGTTTGATTCTATCTTACGCTTGTCTTTACTTTAACATGCTAGGCTAGGTTTGTTTGTGTTTGCTTAGATGTAATGAAACCTAGCTATTGATTGTTGGTTGATTGTTTGTTATTAATTTTAATGGATGAATGATATTGATGTTAGGCTTAAGAAAACTGGTAGACTTCCTATTGGTAACATGCTTGAACGTCTTAAGAAACATGAATCAGATGTGTACTACGATTTTAATGGTTGTATTTAATGCATGAGTGACTACTAAGGAGGCCATGTTAGGAGCTAGTTGTCGGCTCAACATAGGAAGAGGTAGAAACTTATAGAGTTGGGGAAGATCGTACACGGCCCCACGAATGGTATTAAGGAATATAACCCATCATCCACGCAATTTTAACAAACTATTCAATTAATGAAAGATAGTTAGGGTGTAGTGAAATCTAAATAAACATGTTTCTCTTATTATTGTTTTTCTCAACATTTACTTTCTTAGTATTTTATTTTTATTGCATTTGTAGTTATTTGGGTTAGTTGACTAGCAACTAATTTCACCCACTCTTCCAATACCCGAGATTTTTACTTGCTTTCCAAAAAATATAAAAATACAAAAAGAATCATCCCTCACCTCTAGACCTAGTTTAATTAAGTTTTGATCCTAACGATTCCCTGAGAGAACGATCAATACCCAAGTACTTGCCACTACACTATACTACATCGGTCAGATACACTGCCTGGTGGAGATTGCAAGCCTCTTGAGACCCCTTGAGAGGTAAAACCTTTTGCGAGGGCGCAATCCCACGCATCAAATTTCGTACAAGTACCGATCTTCTTAAACCCAGGTGTATAATTGGTGGTATTTATATTTATTGCTCGCAAATGCATAATGGAGGATCAAACCAAGCAAATATCAGGAAGTTTTTCGTTCTAATTCTTTTTAATTTTAATAAACAACGGGGACGTTGTTTAACTTAAGTGGGGGGGATGGAGAATTAGAACTTTTACTTAACTCTTACTTGTCCTTATTTTTTAAGAATATGCTTTAATTTGCTCTTAATATTTCAAAATTAAAATTTTTTTAGCATGTTTTTGTTTAATCTAAGTTGCATAGCTGCACACAAGACTTTATTTTCTAAAAATTGTGATTTCAAAATTCACAAATCTATGAGTGTGCCGGTGACTTGTAAACTTTAGAACTTGAATTGTATACTATTTGAGACCACCATAATAAGTATTATTTTTATAATTGGAGTGACTTGTCTAAATTGGTAAAATTCTAGGATTACACCAAAAAGCCTTTATATGTTATTTAATATTAACTAACTACACTGGTTAGTTAACCCCCGTATAAACTCTTTGTTTACTCTCATCATTAGAGTAAGATAAGCCTAGAAAAAACACGTAGAGCCATTCCATTAGGACTTATACACCTTGTTATTACGTTTTGATACACCTTACACCTTAGCCTACCTTATAGATTTAAGTCCGTGGTTAGTTGCTTAGGCAAAGTGTGTTTCATTGCGTTACCTATGCTCGTGTGCGTAAATTAATTATCTTTGGTTAGGTCGAGTAATTGCGCAATGCAAATGGAGTGAAAGTACATATTGTATATTTTTAGTCAGTTTTTCGTATGTTTACTACTTTCACTATTACATTATGTCTGAAAGTCTGAAAAGTAAATATATATATATATATATATATATATATATATATATATATATATATATATATATATATATATATATATATATATATATATATATCCAGAATTATTGTGATGGTATTGTGGTGAAATTTTACACCATTAGTTTAGCTAAAAATAATCGAAAAAATGAAATGAAAATGAAAGAAGAAGTTGGTAGTTTGTTTAAACAAACGATGTAAAGTTTTGTATTAAGTGGTTGATATCGCCACTATTGTTGTATTATATTTATGGATTGAATGGGAGTTTGACGTTATGGGAACGCCAACTAAGGATTGTTTATTCTTTGTCTAAGATCTTATTGAATATAATTCGTGTCTACCTAAAGCGTGTGTTACAAAAGAGTCTGTGGAAAAGAAGGGGGGTTGAATAGTTTTACGTTGATTTATATTTTAAAAACTTTGTTTGATAAAAACTTCAATTCTTATTTATGTGAATTTCAACACTTGCACAACTCAAACAATTTAATCTAACTAATTAAATAATTATAACGTAAATATGAAAGTAATGAAAAGATAGAGATAGAGAGATCAAACCACAACACACGATATTTATAGTGGTTCGACTATGAAGCACCTCTTCGCCCTACTCCACTCCTCGAGTCACCTACTCGAGAGTTTTCTTCACTATGTCAACAAACTCCCTTTTTGGCGGAGAAACCTTACACAACTTTCGCTTACACCAATTAACGACACAAAGCTAGATGTCGAGTCCTAATAGTAGCTAGAACCAATCTCACACCACTACACCCCTTCTTCACAACTTATACACACCACTACTTCACAACTACACACTACTATTTCACAACTACACACTACTTCTACTTCACACCACAACTTCTTCTATACTAGATTTACAAACCCACCTAGATCTACCAATTACAATCACTACACAACTTTACAATAATTACAAGCTACACAACTAATCTTCAATACTTCTTGATTTGAGATGAAAGGAGTATTCTTCTCTTGCACTTTGAATGAGGATGGATAGAATCACTTGAAAACAAGAACTAATATGTTTATGATCAAAGGTTTTAGGAAGATGATTTGAGAGAATTAGAACATAAAGTTTTAGTGCAAAAGGTGAGGAAAAAATTCATATTTGAACCTGTATTTATAGGCAAAGAAATCTGACACAGGAGCGTATGCCAGCCCCCTTAATTGTGTGCCGGCCCCCTTAAAATTAAGGGGGCCGCCCAATGAAATGGCAAGATTTTTTTATCTTTTCTGGGGAAAGTTTATTTGATGAAAATTTAACTGAATTTGGTTAAAAATTTGAATTCATTTAATTATTATGAAATAAACATTTTCCTTTAATTACCAAAAATGTTTTTCTTAAATATATAAAATGTTTATACCATTTTATATAATTTGTAATTAGTAAATAAACCTTCCTTTGATCATAAAATGTATTAGGCACTTGTTTATTTATACCTTAAGTGAATTAGTTGGATACAATGATATTTTGTCACTAAATACTTATTTAAGTAATGATTTTACGTTTAATGATTTTATATTTTGTGATCGTCAAAACATAGGGATATCGAAAAATATTAATAACGTTTTTACGCATTATTTATATCAACAATCTCCCCCTTTTTGATGATTACAAAATCTAAACTTATTAAATCCAAAATTAGCTCCCCCTTGATGTGTATCCCGCCTCGTTTTAAGGTTACAAGACAAGTCGAGATATGGAATGTTTGCAAAAATATTTAGAACATACAATATATATGC
Source organism: Artemisia argyi (assembly GCA_030686995.1). Classification (NCBI taxonomy): domain Eukaryota; kingdom Viridiplantae; phylum Streptophyta; class Magnoliopsida; order Asterales; family Asteraceae; genus Artemisia; species Artemisia argyi. The sequence continues at coordinate 110,856,549 of CM060687.1, forward strand.
ATGCAACAAGTATATATATAATATATATGCATGCAACAAGTATATATATATATATATATATATATATATATATATATATATATATATATATATATATATATATATATATATATATATAGATAAGGCAAGCAATATACGCATAGAAGAAAACACTTCATTAAATAGATGAAAATACAAGCAACATGCATTAAGATGCATGAACAACACAACTAATAAACTAAAGCCTTAAGGGCTTACATTCAACCAAAACTCTAATAGAAATGTTTTTCCTAGAGCTTGTCATCAAAATGGTTTAAACAAATTTATTTTCCTACCATGAGCCATGCTTAGTTTGGAAGGAGCAATGTTGTAGGTGGAGATGATGGAGGTGGAGGTGTGGTTGATGTTGGTGGTTGAGGTGTGGATGTTGTTGGTTGAGGTTGAGGGAACAAGCTTTCAAGGTATGAAAACATGTAGTGGATTTCATCTCTTAATCCAAAGATGATGGTGCGTTTATGGATGCAACAAAGGCAAGTATCACCATGAGCTTCAAGCAAGCTCCATGGGATGGGATTGTAGTTTGGTGGATTGAGTGGTGATGGTGAAAATTGTGCATCAAGATGTGTAATGGGTGATAATGAAAGGGTGATGTCTAAGGTTGCATTTTCAAGAGGTGGTTGTGGTGAAATTCTTGGTGGAGGTGATAGGTGAGTGTTGATGTAGTCATTGATGGATGATGATGAAGGTATGGAAGAGGTATAAGGGTTATATAGCATGGAATCATGTTTAGAAGTAGTATTAATTTGAAATTGCATTGTTAGATTCAAAAATCAGTTTAGTTTTTAAGGGAAATGGTAGCTGGGACTAGCAAAATAGGTCACAAGTTGCAAAAGAAAACAATGTAAAAACTGTTCCAGATGGCCGGTCCCCTTAATTCATGGCCGGCCCCCTTAAAATTAAAGGGGCCGCCCGTGTTAATTATGGGGGCCGCCCTTCTGGTAAATTTCCAGACGACCAAATTTCAAAAAAAATCTAAAAATGGTTTATTTTGGTTTTGTGTTTGCAGCAAGCTATATATATATATATATATATATATATATATATATATATATATATATATATATATAATCATACACAAATCATGCAAGCATAGATTAAAAGCAAGTACAAAAACATGCATACATGTAGAGCAACTAATAACAATAAGTTAACTAATAACATAGTTTAAGTGTATCTAAAATCATAGCAACAAATATTAATTTCCGAATATATATCGGAAATATAGTACACAAGAAACAATTATTCAACAAAAGTAACAAACTAATAGGTCAACAAACACGATCATCCAAAGCAAATAAAAAGACCCCATCACTTCTTTTTCTTGAACAATCCTCCAATCGCCTTAGAAATGGACTTGAAGCCTCCTCGCTTCTCCTCGCGTATCCTTCGGTTTTGATTGAGCAAATCGGTTTGTCGCTCAAATAGTACATGGTTAGTTTGAGAGGAAGGAGATGGGACTAGGTAATCGTCTTCTTCAAGTTCTTCCAAGTCTTCAAGAAACGTATCGGGAGAGGGAGAACGATGAATAAATTCATCCTCTTCATCATCCTCTCGACGAGATGATGAGCCATGGAAACTGTGACGATGAGATTTACCCTTATCACTACGAGGTTTACGGGTTTTTTTAAGAACGAGAGGATGTAAAGTCGGATAAATGGACTCATAGATGATACCATCAAGATCAGGATAATGTTGGTTAACATGACGATAGAGACGAGTGAGGAACATTCTATACGGAAGATTTGCTTTAGGAGTAGATCTTGCACGTTCAATGCGCTTGATAAAGAAATAAGCCAAATTGTAATGTTGTTCGGCAACAATACAATACAACATATGAGCGAGGCTAGCCGGGAGATGGTCATGGTGGCCTCCAGTACCAAACGCATTCTCACGAATGAGTTCTTCCCAACGCTTCATGTCGGGGCTTAATTCTTTGAGTAGAATTTGGTTTTCGGTGATATCGACATTTTTGGATTTGATTTTTCGAGTGGTGGTTTCACGGGTTAACCCGAGCATTTGATGAATTTCGAGTGGAGAAGGAATTTCGGAGAAATAAGGACCAAAAGTTGGATGAGAATATTGAAGAGAACCAAGATCCCATTCGTTTCAGAAAACGGATTGACCGGTGAAAGGAATTTGGAGGATTTAACCAAATTGTGCAAGAGTTCAAGTGATGAATTCATGTTGGATCATGAATGAGATGATAATGGAACCAAAATCATTGGTTTGGACCTTGACTTGGCTATAGAAGTCGAGAATGAAGCGAGGAATAATGGGTTCATTTATTTGGAAGAGATATTCAAAACGGATATTTGTGAACATACGATCGATGAAATCGGATTGATAGTAAGTGGGATGTACGATACGACCTTCATGAATATTTCTATCTTTAATTTGACGATCGAAATGAGCAATGGAAGGAGAGGTGGTGGGAAGTTGTGAAACTTTGGGAATATAGTTTTTGGTTAAGGAAATATCTTTGATAATAACTTTGGGCATTTTCACCTAAACACAATAACACCAAAATAAAATTAAAATAAAGTCAACGTTAAAATATAATGTTTATATTTTTATGACATATGTGGAACGTAAACGTACTTCGACTTTAAAGACCTTTAACTTAAGAAGTAGTTTACCATGTTCCTTATTTTTATGTTAACTTGTGTTAGATATATTTTACGATGTTTATCAAGTTGTTATGGAATAATCCAAACACCCCTTTAAACATCTTAATATATCATGAAAATTTGTTAGATGTACATTAGATTGTATAACTAGCTATTTCCAACAAGTTTCTTATGCAAATGATTTGTTTTGAAAAGAATGGTTTATAATTTGACTCAAAAATACTATTTTTTCTAGTTAAACCAAACGCTTCCTTATCTAGAAAATTTGCTACCAAAATGTCAATATATATATGAATTATATATCTTGACAACTCTAAAATGCTAGTTTTATACTTATATTCATGATGATGTATTATAGAGGTTATATTGGATAATTTTCGACACTATTTGGACATGATCTAAACACCCTCTTATCAAACAAAAAAATACTTTTACTTCACCGAAAAAATTGATTTTGTGATTAATAAGTTATAAAACCATAATGTGATATGTTTTAACAAGTTTTTGTAGCATTATTCAACAATGTGTATAAGCAAATTTTGAAAATAAGTGTATGAACTTTTTCAAAATTTTTTGACAAGAGGGTTTGTAATAGTTTCTAGTGTTAATTATACATTCTAATCCTAAGGGAAGCATTTAGTTATAGAATTCCTAGACTCAATTTGAAAGAAAAGATGAAATTGAAGAAACTGAAATAAATGGCTAAATCATGATTATGACCAAATTAGAAGAAATTTAAAGAAATGTGTTATGAAAAACTTACAATACTTGTTGCTAATCGTGTTATAAGTATTTGCCCTTTGTTAATTGACCTTGCTATGAAGATTTAAGAATGAATTTTGGATGGTTTTGTGTTTAAAAATCGTTACAGCAGCAGCATGAGTGAGTGGGGAAAGAAAAATGGAGTGTTTGGTAAGTAGAATAAGGAAGAAAAATGTATGGAATTTATCAGATGGCGGCCCCTTTAATCATTAAGGGGGCCGCCCAGTCAAATTTGACTTTTTCGCGGTTTCGATACTGAAAATAAAAATAAGTATATATATATATATATATATATATATATATATATATATATATATATATATATATATATATATATATATATATATATATATATTTACTTTTAATCAAAAATACGTTGGAGAGAGTTCGCACGAAGAGAATTACTTGACATTTTTATTGGACATTTCGTCAATTAAAAATTTCTTGATAATTTTGGATAAAATTAATCAAGCCGTCAAGTCGACGATGGAAAATGTGGGAGGTATATATATATATATATATATATATATATATATATATATATATATATATATATATATATATGTATATGTAAATAATATGGGTTCATAGGACGAGAAAAAGAGAGGCAGACGGATGCAAAAGACGACGGGAGTTTGTTTCATCCATATGTTCTTCAACTCATTTTTCTACATCAACATGAGTATGTTGAACGTTAAAGTTCAAGAAGGCCAAAAGAGGAGAAAAGAAAAGGTTCATAAACGAACAATTTCTAGTTCTAGAAAATCAACTAATGAGTTTTCTAGGTTATAAAGGCATATAGTATGTATAATAATAATATGTATATGTATATATATATATATATATATATATATATATATATATATATATATATATATGTGTGTGTGTGTGTGTGTGTGTGTGTGTGTGCGTGTGTGTATAGGTATAAATATAAGAATAATGGTTATGAGGAGTTACAAGACAAGCTTTAGTATTTATAAACTAGATACTAAACTAAGCATGCAATCTTGACATTGAAATTTAAAAGAGACGTGTACCTTTTTGTCTTCAACAAGCAATCTTCAAAGTCGTCAAGAGATTTTATGATCATGTGAAAGCGGATAGAAAACCAAGCTTGCCAAGGTATGACAAATTCATCTTGTTGGTCCCCATTGTCTTATTTGACCAAAGTTGTTTGGTCCAAAGACGTTATGCATTTGACTTGGGTGCGTGTATGGTGGAATCATTCCCCAAGGATTGAAGTTCCACATTTGATGATTATTGTGAAAGTTTCGTTTATTTTGGTTTACTCTAGGTTGAGGAGTTTTAGATCTAGGATGAGGACTACTTGGTTTTCTAGGTGGTGGAGTTTTAGATCTTATTTTTGTCTCAGGGGGTTCTACTTCGGGTTTTAAAGATGATTTATGAAAGCTTTTAATTTTTTCATCACTTGCAATAAGTACTAATCTATCTTTCAAAAGTATATAATTTGGTTTTAACTCTAAAGGTTTTAGTTCACTAGTTTCACTTTCAAACTTTACATTTTTAGATTTACTAGTTGATGCTTCGGTTGAGTCGTATCCTAAGCCGGTTTTATCTTTGGCAATTCTTTGAGAGCCAATTATTTTACTAAGTGATTGACTACTATTTTTAAATTTCTCAAATCTAATAATTTCTTCCTTAAGTTGTTTATTCTCATTTTTAACAACTTGACATTCTTTACATGCTATAATCCTTTCTTTTACTTTTTCTAGCTTTTGTAGTTTTATTTTTAATTCAAGAATTTCATCCTTTAATTTATTATTAGTGTGTTTTAGTAGTTTATTTTTAGCTCTGACTTTTTGTCATAGTTTGCATAATCTACTATATTCGCTATCTAAATCTTTTTCATTTAACGATAAATTATCATCACTATAGTATTCAGTTTCGGAACGTAGCTCATCGAAAGATCTTACCATGAGACACTTTTCTTCTTTTGTTGTGTCTTTTTCATCATTGTCACTATCACTTCATGCTCCTCCTACTTCTTGATAATTTCGCACATTCTCCAATAAAATGATTTGGATCTCCACACTTGAAGCACTTTCTTTCATTCTTGCTAGTCTTGTCGTCCTTGTTTTTCTGGAATGTTTTTCTTTCATCAAACGGTTGTCTAACGTATCTTCCTCGTCTTTTGAAGAATTTCTTGAAGTCTCTTACGGCCATGGCATACTCTTCATCTTCACTTTCGGAGGTTGAGTATTCTTCGTCACTAGAGTCCTTTTTTGCTTTTAATGCGATTGACTTGGTTTGCTCCCTTTTTCCTTTGACCATTTCGGAATCTTTCTTTATTATCACCTCATACACTTTCAAGTTTCCAAGTAGCTCGTCAAGTTGTCGAGTTGATAGATTCTTTGACTCCTCAATAGCCGTCACTTTAGCACGCCACTTCGGATGGAGAACCCTAAGAAATTTCCTTACAAAATTCTTGCTAGAAAAATTCTCATCAAGTGCTTTTAAACTTGTGATGATAGTGTTAAATCTAGCAAAAGCATTATCAATTGATTCCTCTTCCGGAATCGTAAATTGTTCTTATTGTTGTACAAGAAGATCTATTTTATTATCTTTGACTTGACTATTACCTTGGTGAGTGATTAGTAAAGAGTTCCAAATATCTTTTGCGGTTTTACACATAAAAATTCTTTCATATTCTTTGCGTGGTAACACATTATAAATAACCATTTTAGCCTCATTATTTTTAGCAAGTTTCTTTTTCAAATCATCATTTTGTTTTTCAAAAGGTACAATTTCATCCCTTTTGGTTTCGGGGATTATTTTGTATAGGAGGAAAATCACCATTAGTAATAACATGCCAAAGATCTAGATCTTTTGATTTCACATAAGTTTTGAATCGATTTTTCCAATAAAGAAAATCATCACTTTCAAATAGTGGTGGACTTTGCATAGATTGACCTTCTAAATATTTTTTAGATTCCATAGATCGTTTCAAGTTTTAAAATACAGTTTATTTTAAAAATCTTGTTTAACGTAGTTCTGATGAGTGTCTAAATACTCATCATTTTATACCAATCTGAACTGCCAAAACATCCAAAAACACTCAAATATGCATCATAATACTTAAAATATCTTAGAAGTGTGTTTTATATGTTTCAAATGCAAAATAAGCAAAAACAGATGAAAAACGTATAAAGTTTGCATAATTGGAAGTTTCAGTCCCTCAAGTTTCAAAAGTTGTCAAAACTAGTCCCTGGTTATTCTAAAAACTTGAAAAGTCACCAAAGGTCCTTTTAAATCACAAAGTTACATATTTAGTCCTTTGGTGCAAAGTTTCACAAAATTACAAGTTTAGTCCCTTTACTTTGCAAAATTAACATAAATGGTCCCTGGGATGTAAAAACTTTGAGAAAAATAAATTTTGGTCCTTGTACTAATAATCTTTTGCAGGAATGGTCCTTGGTATGAAGTTTGGTAAAATTACATGTTTGGTCCCTGGAATTTGTAGATTTGGCAGGAAAGGTCCTCGGATATAAAAAATGGGAAATTATCAAAAGTGGCCCTTGTACTATTCATGAATGATAAATATGGTCCTTATGATAAACTTTGGAAAATTACACAACCTACCCTCAACTTTGCTCAAAATACAAAATTAGTCCTTGTGTAACAATAAAACAAAACGGACCCTTATTAATAAATCCTAAACCAAACCAATCCACAAAACACTACCCAGCCCACCTTTTTTTATTTGTGTGATCCAATCCCAAGGCCCAAATTTCAAAAGCCCAAACCACCCTAAATAATAAACCGGGGTCAAACCTCCGGTCAAACCCACCTTCCCTCCTTTCTTTCTTCTTCTCCCTCACTGAAACCAAAACCACTACCTGAGTTACCATACCAGGGTGGTTTTGCCACCTGCTACCACCACCTCATCACCTCCACCTCACACATACTCCCAAACCCTATTAAAACCCTTAAAACCCTCTCCACGCAATCTACAGTGCCCCCAAGACTTTTGGCGCCAAAATCTTTTAAACGGCCAGGATGAGTACCAGTCATCCAACAACTCTAAATTGTGGTGGGAAATGGTCCAGTGGGTCCCACAAACCCTGAAAGTGACTATAAAGAAGAAAAGAGGCAGAAGAGAAGGATTATTAGAATAGCTTTATTATAGTTTAAGTCGTAGTTAGTGTAATTTCTTTTTTAGTTGTTCCTTTCAATTCAAGTAGCTTGTAATCTTCATTTCAGTGTAATCTAAACTAGTTTTGATTATCAATTTCAATTTTCAGTTTGTATCTCAGTTGGTGTTCATTTTTACTAAAAAAACTCAAGTTCGATTAATGTTGTTATTAGTTGATTACAAGGACTAATATAGCTCCCATAAGCCTTGACAAAGCTTCTGTAAGCTTTATTAAGCTTAAAATCCAGTTGAGTGTTTAATTATAAAAATACTTAAAAAATACAAGAAAATATAAAACAAATAAAAAATTAGTGCAAAGAAGAAAAAAGCAAAGATGAATAGCTCATTTTGGATTTTCCTGGGTTGTATTACCTCAAGGGAGGTTTAGGATAATGGTTCATGGTCTTTGGTTCACTCATATCTCAGTTGGATACCATATGCAAGCCTTCTTCACAATTTTAATGTTTTACTGTTCTTTAGCTTATTACCTGCTTATCTTGTTGTTTTTATGCTTAATTAATGTTTCTTAGTGTAATTGTTGCTTGATACATGGTCCTTATTCATTAGTATCTTGTGTGTTCAAATTTCTTGTTTTAACTGTCAAAATAGTATTTTGATGATCTTTGGGTATTTGATGTTACCAGTAGTCTAATTGTGCTTAATTAAGTTCATAATATCATATTTCAACTGTTGGAATAAATATCATGATTTTAAACATTCACTTGCTTTGAAAATTTCTAACAGACCACAGTTGTAGGAGTGTTTGGATTTGCTGATCATACTGTACTCCAGTGTGATTCTTTAGTTGTTTGTGGTTTGTGCATGGTTCTTTATGTTCAAATAGTTCAACTTTCCATTAAAATCAGTAGTGATGTGTTAGAAAGTCAAAAACTCATTTAGCCCCTTGAAACTAGTTCACTGTTGAGTTTTTAGATCCATACTCACTCAAATCTGTACATAAGTAGTTAAAGTAACTTAAATTAGTCTTAATATAACTTAATTAATCATAATCAGTCAATAGGATTAGATTAAAGTTCAACAAAGTCAAAGTTTAAGTTTTAAATAAAAAGTCAAATTCTACTTTTGCATAAAATCTCAAAATTTCAAGTATTTGTTGTGATTTATGTGTTTGGATTGAGAGGTTGAAACTTGTTCCTAATTGTAGCCTATCACCTCAACTTCAAGCTCTCAGTACCATTTTATTTTTGTGAATTTTCTGCTGGGGCCCACCTTAGGCCAAACACACTTGCAGGGCAAGGGGGTTCCCCTGCATCAGCAGGTCACCACCACTCAGCCACCTTAGGTGGTGTTTTCTGACCAACTCAGTGGGTCTCACACCATAAACTTAGGTTTTCCCAACCACCTCCTACCAGGCTCTTAAAGTTGACCACTAGTTTGACCTGAAACCCTGTGGACCCCACCTGAATTAGGCCAAAAACTTTGTCCCAATTCTGTGTTGTACTTGGTTTGGCAAAGTGCTTATTTTGATATATTAGCTTATTCTGAGTACCCCAGGTGCTTATTCCTGCTCAAACTTGTTTACTTAACTTTAGTGAACCAGAATAATCCATAGTGGGTCCCACAATAATCATTTTGAGCTTATTTCTTTAGTTGGTCAACTAAAGTCAACTATTTTGGTTATTAGCTTATAATTTGATTATTATTAAGATCTAAATTAGTTGTTTTTACAAAAGTTTTCTATTTTTAGGTATAATATAGATTTGTAAAAGAAAATTCAAGAAAAACCAATATAAAAATAAGTGATAGTTTCTATTTAATATAATTTAATTTTAATTTTCATTTTTAGATTTTTATTATGTAACCTACCTTTTTATATTTTTATTAATTTCCTTTTATATTAAAGTATTTTTATTAATTTTATTAGATTTTTATATTATCATTTGATATTTATTAGATTTAAAATTAGTTTTATTAATAATTAATCAATAATTAAGTTATAAATAGCATAACTGGTTTTTATAAAGCAACACCTAGATTTTATATTTTTCCTAGCTTTTATAAGTCATAAAATAATTTTAGGAATTTTTCCATAATTTTTACTGTTCATTTACTAGTTTTTATAATTTAAATAGTTTAATTGATAATTAATTAATAAATAGAATAATAATTAGTAAACTAGTTTAAAAATACATAAAATAAACTTTTTATAATTTTTTAGGATTCCTGTGATGGTTAATTAGATTTAGAAAAATCTTCTTAATTATCTTAGACTTTTTAGTATTTATAATAATTTAAATCATATAAATAGTTAAAAAATAATTAAATAGTAATTAATTAATAATAATTAGATAAATAGTAAGAAAAATATAATTTTATTTTTAAAATAAGTTTTATAATATTTTAGACTTTTAGAAATTTTAATTTTATTTTTCTTAGACTTATTTTACATTTTATTAATTATTAGTGAATTATTAAATAATTAATAATTGTTATTAAATAATAATAATTAATTAATTATTTAGTAATTATAAAATAAATATTTTAATTTTATTTAATTTGCATTTAAGCCACTAAGGTATGTAAATTACTACTTTAGTTAAAATTGTTTTTGTTTCACACGTTTACGTAGAATTAAATTAAACGTACGTGTTTTTAATTATTAAACGTTTTTAGATATCTAGGTTTCAAGTAATCGTTCTAATAGTTTATCTAAGTTATTTTGTTTTATAAAACCCTAGTGTAATCACACACACACTTTTATACCTTTCCTGTTCACATTCACTCGATCACAGATTCGTTTTTAATAAACCATCGCACACCTCGTTGGGACATTACGACCCGGGGAAACACTGTATTCCACGGAAGCATTTCTCCCAGGCTGTTTGAGTTTTACTATTGACCATTCACAAGTGGTTGAGAAATAAAATATAAACTAGTTTGGGAGCAATCAAAATTTGACGCCGCTGCCGGGGAGGTTGTGCGCTTATTCTAAACGATTTTGCGTATTAGTGAACCTGAATACACGCTCATTGTATATTTACCCATCCTTATTCATATTATTATCATATAAAACCAAAAACAGTTCCTGAAAACATTTTAAAATTAGTTTTCAATGAACACAAAAACCCAAAAATATTTTCCTTCTTATTAGTACTACAAAAATTTTCAAAAATATCAAAAATATTCACCTTTACACTCCTACCTATTTGATTCTTCATTTCTCACCCCCTAAAACCCTTTGATTCTTTCTATGTCTTATACTCACCTTCTTGTCTGTCAATGGTGTGGTAGTCCTTATAATGGTGGTAATTGCCCCAGTTGTGGCATGGTAGAGTCAGGAAACGGGTCTGTCTATAACCAGAATCCCTATTCCTACCCTGACATGACTGATTCATTCCACCAGCTTCCACACCATGAGACTCAGCGGTTTAACTGTTGTGAGTATTGTGGTGGTTCACACTACAGTTCTAATTGTCAATCAGAAAGCACGCTTGTCTATGAGCAGGTTCCTAATAACAATTATGACTTAAACACATACGACTCACAGCCACATCAGTTCAACTGTTGTGAGTACTGTGGAGGTCCACACTTTAGCTCTGATTGTCAAACAAGGAATCCATTTCCTTGTAACAATTACGACTATTCGTTTCAAGACCCACCTCCACAGTGCCAAATGATCCAAGCAACTCCTCATGAAACTCAGCAAGACCTTTGTTTAAAGGCTCTTGAGATATTAAAAGAACTTAAGGAGGAGTTGGTTACTACATCGTTTCAGAATTCTCGTGAGACATCTATTGAGTTATTTGCAAAATAACGAGATGTTAGAAACGGAATGGAGGAATTAATGGTCAAAGAGCATGCAGCTAAAATATATGCCGCATTTTGCAATGCTGCTCTTCTTGATGACGATGATGACAGTGTTGATGATAACGTTGTTATTATTCAAAATGATTCATCGAGTTCATCTATTGCAATTCCTTCCATGGAAAATCAGGGAGAAAAGAGTATAAGAGAATTACTAGCAGCAGAACAAATGGAAATTGTAAAATCCGTGTATGCTAGTCCTTCTCATCTCCCTCAGTCTACTGATATCATACCCGAGGTTCCCACTCACTCTCTGAACATGGGGGACGAGCATCTTGACACAATTCCTGCAAAGGAATCTGACGAATTCATAAAGTCTAGTGTTGAGGACCTTGTCTCAATCCCAAGTGAGTCACAGGGGATTTTTGATCATATGTATGATATCCCTCCTCCTCTAGATTTTTCAAAAGATCATGTAGATACTTAATTGAGTATGTTGAGGCATCACTTCCCCAGTCTAATGTTGACTATCTTCTTGAAGAGTTCGCTGATGAACTCTCTCATACGGATCCCATCCCACCAAGGGATGAAAATGAAGTCTTTGACTTTGAAGCGGATTTGAGAGAGTTAGAATTCTTACCTACTCATGATCTTTCGATTGAATTCATTTAGATCAATCCACTTCCTCCGGAAAGTGAAAATGATTTGGACGAATTCGAGGCTTTTATGACTGAAGATAGTTCAATTTCATACGAAGTTGATAATAATTATCTTGATCCTGAGGGGGACATTCTTTTTCTAGAAAGTTTGTTAAACGAAGATCCATTTCCCCCTCTTCCACCCAAACAACTTCATAATGAGGAAATCAAATCAGTTGAGGAAACTGATAAATTTCCTGAGATCAAGCTTAAGGACTTGCCTCCTCCACTTGAATATGCATTTCTTGAGGAGGAAGTTCTTATCTTAATTGCTATTCAGATCTCCCTACTTTCCTTCACCTACCAGGTGATTTCTCCTGTTCTTCACTACTTCGGAAATGAGGACACTATCTTTGACCCCGGCATTTTCATGTATCATTTATAAGCCGGATGTCTATATATCTCATCGGTGTGGAACTTTCACGTGCTTCAAATGTTTATCCAAATATCTTGAATGAAAGTCCGATGCAGATTGTCTCTTCCACATCATGCTTCCCTATGGACAAATGAATTAGGGGTCGAGTCAAGCTAGCGACTCGGTAATCAAAAACAGTAGCATGCATTAGGGTTTTCACCCTAAGTGTGGGGGAGTTACTAACCCACATGTTGTATATATGTATATATCTTAAAAAAAAAAAAAAAAAAAAAAAAAAAAAAAAAAAAAAAAAAAAAATGTGTGTACATAAACTTAAATAAAGGCTATGGAGTATTTTCCTTCTTACGTTCTAAGTGTTGGTTTAACACCCGGTACTTTGAATATTGAGGACAATATTCAGTTCTAAGTGTGGGGGGAGTTTCGTTATTCTAACGAATTTAAACACATGTTCCATCAAGAACCCCCATTTTAGCCCAAATTTTAAAATTTTTTCTCACTTAGAACGCAATAAATGGTTATCAGTCCGCCATGTCTAACCCACATAAGGATTGGCTAATCCAGGAGCAAACGGCTCTTGGTAAAGATAACTCAAATCCGTTGATGGCTTGCAATTTGCCCAAAATTGTATGGTACCTCAACTCGCCATATCCTAAAAAGCGAATGAGTTGGCTAGCCCGCAAGATTATGGCTTGTGGTAAAGGCCGTGGAAAAACCATAATTGGTAATCAGCTCACCAAGATGTTGACTATTCCATCAAGAGTTGGCTAGTCCACAGTTCTTACATCTGGCTACTCCAGAAGTGATGGCTTTTGGTAAAGAGTTTTTCAAATCCATTAAGTTTTTCTCAAAAGATTGCTAGGGACTAGCAATAGTTTAGTGTGGGGGATTGATGAGTGTCTAAATACTCATCATTTTATACCAATCTGAACTGCCAAAACATCCAAAAATACTCAAATATGCATCATAATACTTAAAATATCTTAGAAGTGTGTTTTATATGTTTTAAATGCAAAAATAAGCAAAATCAGATGGAAAACGTACAAAGTTTGCATAATTGGCAGTTTTAGTCCCTCAAGTTTCAAAAGTTGTCAAAACTAGTCCCTGGTTATTCTAAAAACTTGAAAAAATCACCAAAGGTCCTTTTAAATCACAAAGTTACATATTTAGTCCTTTGGTGCAAAGTTTTACAAAATTACAAGTTTAGTCCCTGTACTTTGCAAAATTGACATAAATGGTCCCTATGATGTAAAAACTTTGAGAAAAATAAATTTTGGTCCTTGTACTAATAATCTTTTGCAGGAATGGTCCTTGGTATGAAGTTTGGTAAAATTACATGTTTGGTCCCTGGAATTTGTAGATTTGGCAAGAAAGGTCCTCGGATATAAAAAATGAGAAATTATCAAAAGTGGCCCTTGTACTATTCATGAATGATAAATATGGTCCTTATGATAAACTTTGGAAAATTACACAACCTACCCTCAACTTTGCTCAAAATACAAAATTAGTCCTTGTGTAACAATAAAACCAAACGGACCCTTATTAATAAATCCTAAACCAAACTAATCCACAAAACACTACCCAGCCCACCTTTTTTTATTTGTGTGATCCAATCCCAAGGCCCAAACCTCAAAATCCCAAACCACCCTAAATAATAAACCGGGGTCAAACCCCCGGTCAAACCCACCTTCCCTCCTTTCTTTCTTCTTCTCCCTCACTGAAACCAAAACTACCACCTGAGTCACCATACCAGGGTGGTTTTGCCACCTGCTACCACCACATCATCACCTCCACCTCACACATACTCCCAAACCCCATTAAAACCCTTAAAACCCTCTCCACGCAATCTACAGTGCCCCCAAGACTTTTGGCGCCAAAATCTTTTAAACGGCCAGGATGAGTACCAGTCATCCAACAGCTCTAAATTGTGGTGGGAAATGGTCCAGTGGGTCCCACAAACCCTGAAAGTGACTATAAAGAAGAAAAGAGGCAGAAGAGAAGGATTATTAGAATAGCTTTAATATAGTTTAAGTCGTAGTTAGTGTAATTTCTTTTTTAGTTGTTCCTTTCAATTCAAGTAGCTTGTAATCTTCATTTTAGTGTAATCTAAACTAGTTTTGATCATCAATTTCAATTTTCAGTTTGTATCTCAGTTGGTGTTCATTTTTACTAAAAAAACTCAAGTTCGATTAATGTTGTTATTAGTTGATTACAAGGACTAATATAGCTCCCATAAGCCTTGACAAAGCTTCTGTAAGCTTTATTAAGCTTAAAATCCAGTTGAGTGTTTAATTATAAAAATACTTAAAAAATACAAGAAAATATAAAACAAATAAAAAATTAGTGCAAAGAAGAAAAAAGCAAAGATGAATAGCTCATTTTGGATTTTCCTGGGTTGTATTACCTCAAGGGAGGTTTAGGATAATGGTTCATGGTCTTTGGTTCACTCATATCTCAGTTGGATACCATATGCAAGCCTTCTTCACAATTTTAATGTTTTACTGTTCTTTAGCTTATTACCTGCTTATCTTGTTGTTTTTATGCTTAATTAATGTTTCTTAGTGTAATTGTTGCTTGATACATGGTCCTTATTCATTAGTATCTTGTGTGTTCAAATTTCTTGTTTTAACTGTCAAAATAGTATTTTGATGATCTTTGGGTATTTGATGTTACCAGTAGTCTAATTGTGCTTAATTAAGTTCATAATATCATGTTTCAACTGTTGGAATAAATATCATGATCTTAAACATTCACTTGCTTTGAAAATTTCTAACAGACCACAGTTGTAGGAGTGTTTGGATTTGCTGATCATACTGTACTCCAGTGTGATTCTTTAGTTGTTTGTGGTTTGTGCATGGTTCTTTATGTTCAAATAGTTCAACTTTACCATTAAAATCAGTAGTGATGTATTAGAAAGTCAAAAACTCATTTAGCCCCTTGAAACTAGTTCACTGTTGAGTTTTTAGATCCATACTCACTCAAATCTCTTCATAAGTAGTTAAAGTAACTTAAATTAGTCTTAATATAACTTAATTAATGATAATCAGTCAATAGGATTAGATTAAAGTTCAACAAAGTCAAAGTTTAAGTTTTAAATAAAAAGTCAAATTCTACTTTTGCATAAAATCTCAAAATTTCAAGTATTTGTTGTGATTTATGTGTTTGGATTGAGAGGTTGAAACTTGTTCCTAATTGTAGCCTATCACCTCAACTTCAAGGTCTCAGTACCATTTTATTTTTGTGAATTTTCTGCTGGGCCCCACCTTAGGCCAAACACACTTGCAGGGCAAGGGGGTTCCCCTGCATCAGCAGGTCACCACCACTCAGCCACCTTAGGTGGTGTTTTCTGACCAACTCAGTGGGTCCCACACCATAAACTTAGGTTCTCCCAACCCCCCTCCTACCAGGCTCTTAAAGTTGACCACTAGTTTGACCTGAAACCCTGTGGACCCCACCTGAATTAGGCCAAAAACTTTGTCCCAATTCTGTGTTGTACTTGGTTTGGCAAAGTGCTTATTTTGATATATTAGCTTATTCTGAGTACCCCAAGTGCTTATTCCTACTCAAACTTGTTTACTTAACTTTAGTGAACCAGAATAATCCATAGTGGGTTCCACAATAATCATTTTGAGCTTATTTCTTTAGTTGGTCAACTAAAGTCAACTATTTTGGTTATTAGCTTATAATTAGCTTATTATTAAGATCTAAATTAGTTGTTTTTACAAAAGTTGTCTATTTTTAGGTATAATATAGATTTGTAAAAGAAAATTCAAGAAAAACCAATATAAAAATAAGTGATAGTTTCTATTTAATATAATTTAATTTTAATTTTCATTTTTAGATTTTTATTAAGTAACCTACCTTTTTATACTTTTATTAATTTCCTTTTATATTAAAGTATTTTTAGTAATTTTATTAGATTTTTATATTATCATTTGATATTTATTAGATTTAAAATTAGTTTTATTAATAATTAATCAATAAATTAATAAATAGAATAATAATTTTTCCATAATTTTTACTGTTCATTTACTAGTTTTTATAATTTAAATAGTTTAATTGATAATTAATTAATAAATAGAATAATAATTAGTAAACTAGTTTAAAAATACATAAAATAAACTTTTTATAATTTTTTAGGATTCCTGTGATGGTTAATTAGATTTAGAAAAATCTTCTTAATTATCTTAGACTTTTTAGTATTTATAATAATTTAAATCATATAAATAGTTAAATAATAATTAAATAGTAATTAATTAATAATAATTAGATAAATAGTAAGAAAAATATAATTTTATTTTTAAAATAAGTTTTATAATATTTTAGACTTTTAGAAATTTTAATTTTATTTTTCTTAGACTTATTTTAAATTTTATTAATTATTAGTGAATTATTAAATAATTAATAATAGTTATTAAATAATAATAATTAATTAAATATTTAGTAATTATAAAATAAATATTTTAAGTTTATTTAATTTGCATTTAAGCCCCTAAGGTATGCAAATTACTACTTTAGTTAAAATTGTTTTTGTTTCGTACGTTTACGTAGAATTAAATTAAACGTACGCGTTTTTAATTATTAAACGTTTATAGATATCTAGGTTTCACGTAATCGTTCTAATAGTTTATCTAAGTTATTTTGTTTTATAAAACCCTAGTGTAATCACACACACACTTTTATACCTTTTCTGTTCACATTCACTCGATCACAGATTCGTTTTTAGTAAACCATCGCACACCTCGTTGGGACATTACGACCCGGGGAAACACTGTATTCCACGGAAGCATTTCTCCCAGGCTGTTTGACTTTTACTACTGACCATTCACAAGTGGTTGAGAAATAAAATATAAACTAGTTTGGGAGCAATCAAGCTCTGATGCCAATTGTGGAAAACTAGAAGGGGGGTTGAATAGTTTTACATCGATTGATATTTTAAAAACTTTGTTTGATAAAAACTTCAATTCTTATTTATGTGAATTTCAACACTTGCACAACTCAAACAATTTAATCTAACTAACTAAATAATTATAACGTAAATATTAAAGTAATGAAAAGATAGAGATAGAGAAATCAAACCACAACACACGATATTTATAGTGGTTCGGCTACGAAGCACCTCTTCGCCCTACTGCACTCCTCGAGTCACCTACTCGAGAGTTTTCTTCACTATGTCAACAAACTCCGTTTTTGGCGGAGAAACCTTACACAACTTTTGCTTACACCAATTAACGACACAAAGCTAGATGTCGAATCCTAATAGTAGCTAGAACCAATCTCACACCACTACACGCCTTCTTCACAACTTATACACACAACTACTTCACAACTACACACTACTACTTCACAACTACACACTACTGCTACTTCACACCACAACTTCTTCAATACTAGATTTACAAACCCACCTAGATCTACCAATTACAATCACTACACAACTTTACAATAATTACAAGCTACACAACTAATCTTCAATACTTCTTGATTTGAGATGAAAGGAGTATTCTTCTCTTGCACTTTGAATGAGGATGGATAGAATCACATGAAAAGAAGAACTAATATGTTTATGATCAAAGGTTTTAGGAAGATGATTTGAGAGAATTAGAACATAAAGTTTTAGTGCAAAAGGTGAGGAAAAATTTAGATTTGAACCAGTATTTATAGGCAAAGAAATCTGACACAGGAGCGTATGCCGGCCCCGTTAAATGTGTGTCGGCCCCCTTAAAATTAAGGGGGCCGCCCATTGAAACGGCCAGATTTTTTTGTCTTTTCTGGGGAAAGTTTATTTGGTGAAAATTTAACTGAATTTAGTTAAATATTTGAATTCATTTAATTATTATGAAATAAACATTTTCCTTTAATTACCAAAAATGTTTTTCTTAAATATATACAATGTTCATACCATTTTATATAATTTGTAATTAGTAAATAAACATTCCTTTGATAATAAAATATATTAGGCACTTGTTTATTCATACCTTAAGTGAATTAGTTGGATACAATGATATTTTGTCACTAAATACTTATTTACGTAATGATTTTATATTTTGTGATCGTCAAAACATAGGGATATCGAAAAATATTAATAACGTTTTTAGGCATTATTTATATCAACAGAGTCAAAGCGTGAGTTATTCAATG
The DNA here is from genome assembly GCA_030686995.1 of Artemisia argyi. Taxonomy (NCBI): domain Eukaryota; kingdom Viridiplantae; phylum Streptophyta; class Magnoliopsida; order Asterales; family Asteraceae; genus Artemisia; species Artemisia argyi. The sequence continues at coordinate 110,875,107 of CM060687.1, forward strand.
ATATGAGTCTTATTCATGGGATGGTAGGGAAGTATTCTAACCACACTTAGGACTTAATCTATTTGTTTCTTGTTATGTAATTTTATTTTACACCAATTTATCTCCTAAATGTTATCCATATCCAACCGTGTTGTTATATTAGCTTTCGAGCATCCGAATATGATAATAGCCAAGTAAGAATATTAAATGTATGAATAAGCTAATGACCATCCTAATATTAGATTAATTAGCTAACGCGCCAGCGATCTGGTATGTGAATTTGTGACCATCCGAGTTTAAGATTGATTAAATGATACACCAGCGATCTGGTGTGCAACTTGGTGACCATTCGTTATGAAAATAACGTGCCAGCGATCCAAGGAACACATTAGTGACCATCCATCATTTGAAAGATCAAGGACTCGCGTCAGCGATCCATGAAACATATTAGTGACCATCCGTTAGTTAAAGCATCGAGGACTCGCGCCAGCAATCTACTATGTTGATGCAGGAAATGTTCAAGCAAAGCTAGGTTTAACCCACGAACCAAAAAAAACCCTTTTTACCTTTTTAGATTTTTTTACTCCTTAGCTTTAGTGGGGGAGATGTGTATCCTTGTCAAGCATATGATAGAATATTCGTCACGTCCGGATAGTTAAACGATTAGATTTGCTTTTATTAATAATATATTTTGTGTCTAATTGGTTAAGTGTTTGGCCATGCAATTATGATATAATGAATAAGTGCTTAAATGTAAGAATATCCTATCAAGGATACATTTTCATTATGTTTATTCTAAAGGTTTACTTGAGGAAAAGTAAAGTTCAAGTGGGGGGATATTTGATGAAATCAAATAAGTACATTTTATTAGCATCATTTATCCTATTTAATTGACTTATTTTATATTGTTTTGTATGAGAATTGGTGCTTTAATGTTTACTTTAGTGATTCTCAGGTAAAACAAGCAATTGTGAAAGTTAATGGTATTGGACGAATTATGGAGCTAAATGATCAATATTTGAAAAGTCTACTGAAATTCAAGAGATGAGCTATATCACTCTCAAGTCTCAACAGATACGCCGCAATGTCTTACTTAGATGAATTCGAAGACCATTGCCTGACTTTGAAGAATGCGTCGCATCTAATTACAACATGCGCCGCATATGATACTTTGGTAAACGAAGGATAATCAACTTGTTCTAATCCAAATACGCCGCATTTCATTTACAACATGCGGTGTATCAGCTAAAGACTTCACCAGATACTATCCAAGACGTTAAAGAACATGCGCCGCATAGAGAAACAAGTTACACCGCATCTTAAGGCAGTGTATGAATATTCCAAAATATAATAATCTTGGACCCCACACGACGTTAAGTAGATGCACCGCATCTGTTATGAACATGCGCCGCATCAATGCCTTAGACAGAAACTATAAATACCCCAAGACAGATACGAGCTTTATGTACAGAAAAACCCTAAGGAGACAAATTTAGTCGAAGAAGCCTCACAAGACATGCCCCAAACGAAGATCTTACAGCCGTATGAAGGTCATGCATGTGTATAATTCATTAAGTAGTTTTGTTTATTGTTTTAGTAAGCTTTAACCCATCAGGATTGATATGCTTGTGGCCACCATACTGCTCCCCTTAAAATTGCTTTCCCATCGGTTAAAGTTTATATCATTGATGTTTTTTTGGTGACTTTTATTTGTGCATTGATATCCTCTGTGTTTAGTTGAGTCTTTTGGGCTACCATACATGTTCATCGCCTGCTTATCTAGTGTCTAGAAGGTAGGATAAACATAAGTAATCATTAAGAGTTTACTCACTGATAATTAGGATCCAACGAGACAGATTAGATTACGATACTCATCATATAAAACTAGCAATAAAACAAGTGACAAGCTACTTAATTATAAGGACAGGTCTTCTTACGTGCTTCTAATATCTATCTATGTACGTAATTGCTATTCACTGATTCGTTCTCATTAGTTTTACTTTTATTTTTTATTAAATCTGTGTTAGTCTCTTAGGCTAAACCCCCGGTTATTAGACTAGGATTGTAAAACTAACTTAGATATTAAAATACTGATTAAATCAACCAGATATTTCATTCCATTCTTAGTGTTCGAGACTCTACTTACCACTATATACATATTGATCGGGTACACTGCTCGTTAAGTGTGTGTGTTAGTAATAAGTCGGCTAAATATAAATGTAAAACTTGAAAAGGCTTAAACACCCTATGCTACACTGACATCACGCACGCATCACCATCTCTCCTTATCACGGGAAGCTTGGACAATTGGTCTTGGACGTGCGATATCTCTGGGCTCTTTAAGGTTAAATCCCTCTCAAATATTATCCAAAGTCATTAACTTTCGGTGTGTGATCTTGGTAATCATCATTTATGGAATTCTTGGATCCCTCGTAAGGTAAATGAGCTTCGAGCTCGATGTCAAACAGTAAAAAAATATTCGAGTTCAAGCTCAAGCCAAGTTATAAAATTTTATTCGAGATCGAGCAGAGTAACTAATAAACGAGCCCAACTCGTTTAGGGTGGTATGACTAGTTAATTAATTAGTTTATTTAGTTATCATTATTATATTTTCTTAGTGAACAAGTTAAAGTATTAGTATTTAAGTGGTCATTAGGGTTGCAATCGGATATACAGAAGATTATTAACGGTTTAGTTATTTGACTTCATTATTGGGAGAGAGATCGGCCTCTCGAAAGTTAATCATCTATCTTTATTGTTCGTATCATAGGCCAAAACTTGACTTGGCTCGGATTGTTAACACCCTTGCCGCGAACACAAAATAAAATGGCTTTAACTTTTTGTGGTTGATTGGCGGGTATGAGAGCATGCACCAAATGGTTGACTTGTTTGGCTATGGAAACCTGTATTAGTGTTGGAATACAAGTAGCATAAGCCTCATTTTATCTCACAAGTGCAAGTCATAGCTTAATTTAGCTTCCATATAGCTTAAATAATCAATATCAGTCAAGAAATTGAGATCAAAGTTCAGATAAGTCAAAATTCTAGTTTTTCTCAAAAAGTCAAAAGTGCAATCTCAGTTTTTCTCAAAAATAGCATGAATTTTCATGATTTTTGTACTGGGATCTAGGATTTGAAACTTATTGAGGTTTTAATATACCAGCTTAACTTGTGATTTCCATACTTTTCATATTTTTTTGAATTTTCTGGGGTGACCTTTTTGCCCCTTGAACACACCTGCAGGGTCAAAAGAAGGTTTGCACCAGGGTACCTTTTGGTTTTTGGTCAAATTTCCAACCCCCCTTCAGAACTCAAAACAAAACCCTAGGATCTGTACTTTAGCTTTTTAGAAAGCTTATTAGCTTATATTTTAGGATTAGAAAGAAAATCGGATCTCAGTGCTTATTAGGATAGCTTATTTAGCCTTTGTAATTTGTCTTATTTGGATTTGTAAACTGAGTACTCAGTTTCAATCACCAATAATCCAAAGACCATAGCTGATTCACTAGTGGACCCCACCCTGAGATTCTTAGCTTATTGGAAATCCCATAAGCTCTACTTTAAGGTTCTTGGCTTATTTCATTACCTCTAGCTTAATTACTAGGGCTGCTCATAGCTTCTTGATTGGTCATTGCCATTAAATACACTGATTACTCAGTGTTGAATAGCTTTTTCACAAGCTTGTGCAAAGCTCCTTAGTAGACCCCACCCTAGCCCTTTGGCTTATTGAGAGCTTATCAGCTCTAGTTTCATTACCTAGCCTTAGTTGGACCATTAGCTTATTGGAGATAGCTTATTTGAATCCAACTTATGACCTGATCTCAGGTTCCATACTGAGTGGTCAGTGCAACCACCCAACTTTACAAGCTCATACCAATCTTAAAAGTGGACCCCAGGCCTAGCTTATTGACTTATTCTGAAGCTTTCTAGTATAGCTTATTAAGTCAACCTTGATTTTGGACCTTGCTTCACCCTAGTGGACCCCACGAGGGCTGCAAGTTGCCCCTTTTGGCCTGTTTGGCTAAGCAGTTCAATAAGCAGTTGCTTATTATAGCTTTTTAGCTTATTCCATGAGCTTATCTCATCAAGTCTAGCTTATTCAAGTCTAACTAACTCATAGGAACCAGAATATACCTTGTGGACCCCACATAACTCCATTTTAGCTTATTTCTTTGTGTGGTCAAACTTAGTCAACTGTCAAGGGTAATAAGCACTCTCAATGCTTATTCTGGGTTTCTAAATTAGTTTTCTTTGTAAAAGTTTCATAATTTAAGTATTTTAATAGTTCTATAAAAGAAAAACCAGAAAAAGCCAAACTTAATTATAGTGATAGCTTCTATTTAATAGAAATTATCTATTTAATTTTCCTTTCAGCTTATTAATAAGCACTTGTCCATTTTTATAATTTTCTTAATTTCCTATTACCTTTAAGTAGTTAAAATAATTTTCTTAGATTTTTCCTAAGCAGTTTACTATTTATTAGAATTAAAAATAGTTTAAACAATTAAAAAGGTAATATTAGTAATTAATTAGTTTTCTTTAATTTTAATTAACAACAGTATAATTTTATATTTTTCCTAGGTTTTATAAATTAGTTAAGACTTTTAGAAAATAGATTTATAATTTTCACTGTTCATTTTCCACTTTTCTTATTTTAATTATTTAAACTAGATTTAAATTAATTAAAAGGTAATTAATTAGTCAAATAGTTTAAATATAATTTTTAGTAACTTTTTATAATTTTTTAGGATTCCTGTAATGGTTAATTAGTTTGACAAATTTTTCCATAATTTTATAAGTCATTTAGGTATTAATAGTAATTTAAAAGAGTTTAATTAGTTTAATTAAGATAAATAGTTTTTAATTAATAGAAAACTCATAAAAAGACAAAAATATTTATTTTCATTTTTTATACTTTCTTCAAGTTCTTTTTAAGGTTTAGAAATTATTTTTGCAAGTTTTTAGTTTAAATTGTAATCTTTATAATTTTTAGTTAATTTAACTTAGGTTTAATTTACTTATTAAATAGTTTTAATTAATTAAATGGTAATTAAATATTAAAATAATCATTTTCATAATTTTAATATCATTTTAAATTTTCTTTTAATTTTAAGTTTTTTAAAAAAAAGTTTCAATTGTACCCCCTGTAGTTTGTAATTTGATAAAACCCACTTTTCTCTGTCTGTTATCTGATTTTCTAATTTGTGCTTTTGTGTGTATCTCTGTTATTGTTTATATCATTTCATATTATCCAAATACCAAGCAATCAGTAGTATAATCATTCCTCAAATCATTTTGGTTACTGTCCTCAGTACCACTCATTCCCCTAATCATTCAAAAATACAATTTCAATCTCGTTGGGACTTAACGACCAGGGGATTTCCCTATATTTCCACGGTTCATATATCTTGCACTTTCTCCTAGGTGGGCCTATCAACTACACCCGGTTGACTGGTTGGTTTAGGAGGAGTCAAAATTTGGCGCCGCTGCCGGGGATGTTGTTGCGTATTTCAAAACGGTTTAGGTTTAGTGGTTTTCAAAACCCCTCCTGTACAAATATCACCACTTTGTAAATTTTTGAGAAAATCAAAATCATATCTGAAAAAGTTCATTAACATTTCTCCTGAAGTGTTAAAAACACCAAACAAATCATAAACAACAAAACAAACTGTGAAGTTAAATTCCTTCGTTATCTTTAAGATTACAACCTATACAGTTGGTTTAAGGTACGTTCTGACATTAAATTGCAAACTTAAGAGGGATCCATTTATTTCCTCCCGCCAACCTGCGAGTAATCTTAAAGGAACGATTTCGGTTAACGAATCAGTTCCAAAAATATTGTCCAAGTTTTTTCACCCATACACGAACAGCCAAAAACATTTTACTGTGAATATAATTACATAAAAGTTTACCACCGCAAACCAAGGCAGAACACCTGTAACACCCCCAAAATACCGCAGCGGAAAACTGTGTCACAGGGGTGCTACTTCATAATACAAAGTACAAGTTATAGAAAACAACCTCTAAATGAGACGTTTTGAAAAGTTACCATTCGATTAATGAATTCAAAGTTACAAACATGAGATTCCAAAGTATGATACATAAATGTATACAAAATGTTTTTGAATGGTAAATGATAAAAGCGTAAGTCTTCAGAATATGCAGCTTGATTCTAAGTTCCACGCACTAGCTATTGCCTTACTAACCTGAGATAAACATGCTAAAGTGTCAAAACAATGGTTGGTGAGTTCATAGAGTTTGTCTTAAAACAGTTGAAAAGCCTCAAAAGAATGTTTACACAGCAAAGACATTGTGAATCCACTCAGTTGCAAGTCCCACCATAAGAGACTTGCAACCTGTGTGTTCACAACCCACTGCTAAAAATATAGTATAATAAAGACATGTATAAGTTCATCAAAACAGTTAAGCAATTAGTCGTGAGTCTACACTTCATCTCCGAAGACCTCACGTTTATGATGTATCCAACATTCGCAAATGTTAGGATGTATCAAAGCCTCAATGGCCATCCAACAACTTAATTTGGAGCCACCGGAAGTCTCAATGGTCATCCAACAACTTAATTTGGAGCCACTGGAAGTCTCACAATTAAGTATAACGCAATCATGTATATATGAAATCAAGTATAATGCGATCAAGTATAAGACAATCAAGTATAAAACAATCAAGTATAAAACAATCAAGTCTAAATGTTTTGAGTATTTGTACAAGTAAGCAAGTAGTTGTGCATGTATCTCCCGCAAAGAGTTAAACAAGTATGAAAAAGTAGGGGCTATGACTCACCTTAAGCTTAAGTAATGAGAAATGAAAGTGGTAGTCGAATCGCGAAAGTCTCTAAGAGCAGCCTATAATAGAACGTTGCGACTTAGGTTTAGAGTAACGTCTAAGAATACGAATAATTGCCTATATATGTCTTGCATAATGCTCATGATATAGTACTTAGTATATAGTGTAAGTCTTTGAATATAAATGGTTTATGAAACATGTATAGGTTGTATATCTCTTACTACCGTTCGGGCCGACATAATTCAGAAGTCATGGAGTAAACGTTCGAGGAGCCAGGACACTTTAATTCGTAAATCCACAACTCGTCTCGACGGCTTACTTAATGAACTCCTCACATGAGGCTCCCTACTATCGTAGTATTTGATAACATATATATAAGTTTTGATCTTTAAAAGTTATATGGTCTTTAGCCGTGGCTTTGCCGTGACCTTGGTCATTGTTACCATGGTCTTGAGACTCAACCTTTGCTTTAGCCATGGTTGTGGTCTTGGCTTTAGGTCATTAGACCTCTTGGTCTTAGTAAATCATAACTATTATATAGTGGTTTTGGTCTAAAAATGGGCTGTTAAGAATTTGAAGAAAATATCACTCGGAAAGCGTTTTCAGGGCTCGAGCTTCTTTACCCCTGAACGAAAACGGCGTTCCGGACAACTTTCGTGTTTTAACTTTTTGATGAATCGGAACACAAGGGCCACTTTCAAAGAGGTCAGAATGCAAACAGTAGGTTATTGGCAGTTTCGGCGTTTTGGTTTAGCTAACTTCTTATGGCCATAACTTTTGACTCGTGTACTCGTTTTAGGTGATTCAAATTGCTATGTTTTCCTTGTTATGTCCTCTTTAACAGTAAGTAAGTGTCAAATATCATAGTTATACTATTTTGGTCGTGGTTCTCCATAAAAGTCACTAGTTTCCTTGTTTAAATAACATAAGTTAATATATAGTTTCCATAACTTGTTTTACCAATTTTTATATATCATGAACATAATACAAAGACCATATATAGCATGAAAGAAACATAATAAGAATGAAAATGATATTGAGCAAGAAAGTGTAATAGGATTTCTTACAACTTTTGGCTTTCTAAAGAAAGGAAGTCAAGTATGAACTAGGACACTAAACCTATGCTTGCAAACCCTTCACCACAACTCTTGAAACCCTTGCTAGCCTTGATATATACCTTGTGAAAACCAATTAACTTCAGCCCCTAATCACCTTGTGTAGCTCCTAAATCAACCATGGAATCACCAAACAAACTTAAGAACTAGGTAGAGAATACTAAGACCTTGAACTTTGTAGTGTAACTTGTAGTTTGAAGATCAAAGGATCATGGTGCTAGGAATTAATGGTGTGGCATTTTGGCGATGAAAAGATGAAGGTATGAGCTTGCTTTTATAGCATAAATGAGGAGGTTAGGAAGGTAACTAGGAGAGTTACTACACTTGGAGACCAAGTTTAACTTGGAGCCTAAGTAGTACACATGTGATGATCTAGTGAATCAATGGTCAAGATCATGCCACACAAGTGAATCCCCCCCTAGAGGCGGTTTCACTTAGGATAGGATGGATGACTTGGTCTTGGATGATATTATCCTACTTATATGACTAGTTTTGGACCCGTAAAATGCTAACCGTAAATGCTTAAGTCACAAAACGTAAAACCGGGTATCCGAAAAATATGAAACTTATAAATATGCTAGAACTTATCAATATACTCCATAATAAAATATAAAATGAGTGGTAGGTTCTATTGGGGTGCTCAAACCCTGCTAAAACTGGAAACGCGGGTCTAAAACGCGTAATACGTAAAACGTACGAAAGTTGCGTAAAATTGAGAAAAGTAAAATGTAACTTTTCTAATAGGATACTAATGACTTAAAATGACTTATAATGTCTAGGCTGGGCTCTGTCTAGTGTCGGTTGGTATTTAATGTCTTTAAACTTAAAACCGAAAGCCTAAAAATCAAGGAATGATTTATAAAATCAAGGAATGATTTTTGGTCAAAGGAGGAGGGAAAAATATGTTGACTTATTTTAATAAGTTGAAAACTCAAATTGTCTTAGAAACGCGGTGTAGGTATAGGCTAAGGTTACGGCTGAGTAAAAACGCTTAAAACTGAAAATTCCAGTTTTTCACGGCCGAGGGTTATTTTGGTCATGTTTTTCACAGTCATGATTAATTATCAAATAAATCATGAGTGTGTCAAACATTTTTCTGATGCGGGGTCACTTAACGCGGTCAAGTTTCGTTGTGCGTAGAATTTTTGAATGACGTTTTACCATAAAACGTGTAATTCCTTAATAACTTTCACGAAAATGATCTGATGAGTGTCAAACTTTTAATTTGCTATGGGAGTGATTTATCACTCGAGGCTAAGAAACAAAAATCAAATTTCGAAAAAATTTCGAGAAAAATGAATAGTAAAAGTGAATAGTAAAATTTCCCGGGAATAGAAATTAATCTGAAAATGCGAATTGTTACAACACCTACCAACTGGGGGTGTGAACATAATAAGTTCCCAAACTTAAGATTTAAAACTTACCATTATATCCTTGTGAATAGTGTACCTTTTTTAAAGGAGTTGTTCATTTGTGATTTTTGGATTCAAGTTCACTGTCGTTTTGCCTCTGTCTTGTTTTGATTGATACCGTTTTTAGTGCATGCGCACTCGTTCACAATCACGACGTAATCGTCATAAAAACGTAACCGAGTTACGTACTGTTGAAGAAGAACACACATTAAAAATGAACGACGAGCCCCCATTCCCTCCCAAGGAGGAACCAGTTCCTGACACCCGAACAATGGAGGAACTGTGTCAACCTACCATGCAAGGGAGGGGTGGACCCATTGCACCACTCACTATTGGAGCCACGGATTTTGGATTAAAACACCACATGATACAACAGATCCAGAATACGTGCCAGTTCCATGGATTGCCGGGTGACGATGCTAACAAGCATCTCGACAAATTTTTAACTGTCACCCAGAGCATGAAACAAAATGGCGTCACCGACGACGGCCTACGTTTGTACCTTTTTCCCTATTCCCTCACTCATCATGCGACTTCCTGGTTCGATCGACTTCCAAAGAATTCGATCCATACTTTTGATGAGATGATCACTAAATTTCTGGCCAAATACTTTCCACCATCTATGGTCACAAAGCTGAGGAATGATATCAGCAACTTCAGACAGCTTCCCGAAGAGTCCTTATTTGAGGCATGGGAACGCTACAAACTTGCTATTGATCGGTGTCCCAATCATAACATGCTTCTTGTCACCATTATTGATACCTTTTATAATGGTTTGACACTCCGTCATCGTGACACCATCAATGCTGCTGCTGGGGGCACCTTTATCAAAAGGACCCCTAAAGAGTGCTATGACTTAATCGAAAACATGACTGCCCATCATAATTTTTGGGACTCCTCTGCTGAGAGGAACGACTCATTTAAGTCTGTCACTCCGGCAAGCAATGAAATATCCATCCTAGCTAAAAAGCTGGATGATTTGTCTACAGCAGTTTTGCGTATCCATCAGACAAATCATAATCAGGTCAAACCTGTTAACCCAAGTTGTGAAACTTGCGGTGGTCCACATTCCTACACAGAGTGCCCAGCCTTCGGTGGCTCGGTTCATGAAAACGTGTACGCAGCTCAAGGTTCCTATAATACGGGAGGTAATTCTTACCAACCGCAAGGGGATCGAAACCTTTTGAGCTACCGATCTAATAACTACATTGGACCACCAGGGTTTAATCAGTCCCAGAACCAAAATGGTCATAACAGAAACCAGAACTTTAACCAGAATCAGAACCAGAACCGAATGAACCAAGGTTTTAACAACCAAGGGAATTTCAACCCTGGTCAAAACCAGGTTCAACAAAATCAGAACCAAGGGAATTATAACCGAAATCAAGGTCAGAACAATTACCCACAGGGTAATTTTCAACAACAAAACCACTTCCAGGGTAATAACAACGAGCAACATGGGAATTTCCCGAACAATCGGGCTCAAAATTTTCCAAACCAAAATCAAGCCATTGTTCCATCTGGACCATCACATGATGAGTTATTAAAATAGTTTATGAAATCCCAAGAAGAATTGAACAAAATGCTGGTTAGTCAAATATCTGATTTGAAGAAGTCTTTAAATGATCGACCCTCAGGCTCAGGTACTACTTTACCTAGCAACACGATCGCTAATCCGAGGGGCGATGTAAAGGCGATCACCACAAGAAGTGGAGTTTCTTACCAAGGACCTACAGCTCCGTCTACCTCTTCTCCTATCCCGGTAGAAGAATGTGAAACTGAGGATACTACGGATATGGTACTTCCTACTAATAACGGAGGTACCAATGACATCCCTCCTCCAGTTATCCCGGTCCCGACTCCCCCTAAAAGAGTCGTATTTGAAACTACCGAAGGTCCTGTTGAAAATCCAAAATCCAACCCAAAACCAACAATTCCATATCCCTCACGATTGCAAGACCAGAAGTTCCGTGAAAAAGCTAATCATCAGATGGAAAAATTCTTTCAGATTTTTCAAGAACTACACTTCTATATTAGTTTCACGGATGCTCTTCTTTTAATGCCCAAATTCGCATCGACAATCAAAAACCTGTTGAGCAATAAAGAAAAACTGTTTGAGATGGCACGAACTCCACTCAATGAGAACTGCTCTGCAGTTCTGTTGAAACAGCTTCCCGAGAAGCTAGGAGACCCCGGGAGATTCCTAATACCATGTATTTTCCCGGGGATGGTTGAGTGTTTTGCCTTGGCCGATCTTGGTGTAAGCATCAACTTAATGCCCCACTCAGTTTGGAAAAAGCTCTCTCTTCAGGCACTTAGTCCCACATGCATGACTCTCGAGCTTGCTGACCGTTCAATTTCACGTCCCCTTGGTATTGCCGAGGACGTATTTGTAAGAGTGGGAAAGTTCCATTTTCCGGCAGACTTTGTCGTTGTTGATTTCGATGCAGATCCAAGAGTTCCTCTCATTCTTGGGAGGGGATTCTTAAGAACAGGACGTGCATTAATTGATGTTTTCGATGAGGAAATCACGTTACGAGTTGGCACTGAAGCGATAACGTTCAACCTTGATCAAACCTCGAGATACTCCTCGAATTATGATGTTGAATCGGTCAACCGAATTGATGTCATTGACATTGCATCCGAGGAGTATGCTCAGGAAATCCTTGGATTCGCTGATAATTCTCCTAGTGGAAATCCCACTACCTTTTCTCACCCCATAATCGCTAATCCTTCTCCTTCCCTCACTCCGTTTGAGGGAAGTGATTTCGTCCTTGAGGAATTAGAGGCCTTTCTCAAAAGTGATTCAGTTCCCGAAGGAATTGATAACCAAGAGATTGACCCGGAGAGGGATATACTTCTCCTTGAGAAGTTATTGAACAAAGATCCTTCTCCCTTTCCTGTTCTACCTCCACAACTTCATGAAGCGGAAGTCAAATATGTTGAGAAAAATAATGATTTCCCCGAGGTCGAACTTAAGGACCTGCCTCCTCATCTAGAATATGCATTCTTGGAAGGTAACGATAAGTTACCAGTCATTATTGCAAAAGACTTAAAGGATGAGGAGAAAACCGTGCTGCTTAAGGTTTTAAAGTCCCGCAAGCAAGCAATTGCTTGGAAGCTCTCAGACATAAAGGGTATTAACCCGGATTTTTGTACACACCAAATCCTAATGGAAGAGGACTTTAAACCTACCGTGCAGCATCAAAGAAGGGTAAATCCAAAAATCCACGAAGTTATTAAGGCAGAAGTTATCAAACTTCTTGATGCGGGATTGATTTACCCTATATCAGATAGTCCTTGGGTTAGCCCAATACATTGTGTTCCAAAAAAGGGTGGCATTACGGTTATCACAAATGAGGATAACGAGTTGATACCAACTCGTTTGGTTACAGGGTGGCGAGTATGTATCGATTACAGAAAGCTTAACGAAGCCACCCACAAAGACCATTTTCCTCTGCCCTTTATGGATCAAATGCTCGAAAGACTAGCGGGGAATGAGTATTATTGTTTCCTCGACGGCTTCTCGGGTTACTTCCAGATTCCCATTGATCCACAGGATAAAGATAAGACTACCTTCACATACCCTTACGGAATATTTGCCTATCGTCGCATGCCTTTTGGGTTATGCAATGCTCCGGGCACTTTCCAAAGGTGCATGATGGCTATTTTCCATGACATGATCGGAAAAACCATGGAGGTATTAATGGATGACTTCTCAGTCATCGGGAATTCTTTCGACTCATGCCTCTCCCATTTAGAAAAAATGCTTCAACGTTGTGAGAACACTAATGTTTGTCTAAACTGGGAGAAGAGCCATTTTATGGTTAAGGAGGGCATTGTCCTCGGCCATAAAATTTCAAAAAATGGGATTGAGGTCGATAAGGCCAAAATTGATGTTATTACTAAACTGCCTCATCCCACCACTGTTAAAGGAATAAGGAGTTTCCTCGGCCATGCCGGGTTCTATCGGAGATTCATACAAGATTTTTCCAAAATAGCCCGGCCCATGACTCATCTTCTTGAAAAGGATGCTCCTTTCATCTTTTCCCCCGAGTGCATCGAAGCTTTTTCTACTTTAAAGAAAAAACTCACCGAAGCACCAATCCTTGTTGCCCCCGACTGGGACTTACCCTTTGAACCTATGTGCGATGCTAGCGATTATGCTATTGGTGCAGTTCTGGGGCAACGTAAAACCAAACATTTCCAGCCAATACACTACGCAAGTAAGACCATGAATGAAGCTCAAACGCACTATACCACCATAGAAAAAGAATTATTAGCTGTGGTATATGCCTTTGAAAAATTTCGGTCTTACTTAATCTTAACCAAAACCGTGGTGTATACGGACCATTCGGCTTTGAAATACCTGTTCACTAAACAGGACGCAAAGCTAAGACTGCTCCGTTGGGTCCTGCTCCTTCAGGAATTCGATATTCTCATAAGAGATAAAAAAGGAGCAGAGAACCTTGCAGCTGATCACTTATCCCGGTTAGAAAATTCTCATCAGGATATTCTCGAGAGAAAAGAAATTAATGAAACTTTTCCTCTAGAGACTCTAAATCTAATCTCTACCCGGGATGATGCCACTACCCCATGGTTTGCCGACTTTGCAAATTACCATGCGGGAAATTTCGTTGTGAAAGGGATGTCGTCCCAACTGAAAAGAAAATTCTTTAAAGATGTAAAACATTACTTCTGGGATGACTTGTTCAAAATATGTGCAGATCAAGTCATCCGACGGTGTGTCCATGGCCAAGAAGCCATGGAAATTCTTAAATCTTGTCATGATGGACCCACGGGGGGACGTCATAACCCAAACTACACCGCCAAAAAGGTGTTTGATTCAAGATTCTTTTGGCCCACGATCTATAAAGATGCACATGAACTTAGCAAAACTTGTGAGGCTTGCCAGCGTCACGGGAATATTTCCAAAAAGAATGAGATGCTGCAAAACGCCATCCAAGTCTGTGAAATATTTGATATGTGGGGCATTGATTTTATGGGGCCATTCCCGTCTTCACGAGGGAATAAATACATACTCGTGGCTGTCGACTATCTGTCAAAATGGGTTGAAGCAAAAGCTTTACCCACCAATGAGGCCCGAGTAGTCGTTAAATTTTTAAAGTCTCTCTTTGCCAGATTCGGGACTCCTCATGCCATTATCAGTGATCGTGGCACTCACTTCTGCAATGAACAATTTGCAAGAGTGATGCTGAAATATGGTGTAACTCACCGTCTTTCGACAGTATATCACCCCCAACAAGTGGGCAGGTGGAGGTCTCAAATCGGGGTATTAAGAGAATTCTGGAGAGGACGGTTGGTGATAACCGTGCCTCTTGGTCGGATAAGCTGGATGATGCATTATGGGCTTTCCGCACTGCTTACAAAACACCCATCGGGTGTACTCCATATAAGCTAGTGTACGGGAAAGCATGTCATCTTCCGATCGAATTAGAACATAAGGCCTATTGGGCCTTAAAACATGCAAATTTCGACCTTCAGACAGCGGGTGATCACCGTAAAGTTCAACTAAACGAACTAAATGAATTACGTGATCAAGCTTACGAAAATTCTTTAATCTATAAAGAAAAGACTAAGAAGATACATGACTCTAAAATTAAGAACCGCGTTTTCAACGTTGGTGACAGAGTTCTTCTTTTCAATTCAAGATTAAAAATTTTCTCGGGTAAACTAAAAACCCGTTGGTCTGGACCATTTACTATAGCAAAAGTATACCCATATGGAACTGTTGAGTTATTGCAACCTGACGGTCCTAACTTTAAAGTAAATGGTCATCGGTTAAAACACTATTTTGGAGGGGACATACAACCAATGGTTGTCCTGGATCTCCAAACTTTCCCCATGGACCAATAAATTCGGCGTCGAGTCAAGCTAGCGACTCGGTAATCAAAAACAGTAGCTTCCCCAAGGACAATTTAATTCAGGGTCCAGTCAAGCTAGCGACTCGGTAAACAAAAACAGTAGCTTCCTCATGGACAATTCAATTCGAGGTTGAGTCAAGCTAGCGACTCGGTAATCAAAAACAGAAGCAATATGGGTTTTCACCCATATTTCTGTCTTCTTTCCCCTTTCTACCACCCTAGTGTGGGGGAGATGAACCACATGTTGTACATATGTATATATTTAAAAAAAAAAAAAAAAAAAAAAGTGTGTTTGTATGTAAATAGACTAAAACAAAAGGTTAATAGTATTTCCTTCTTACGTTCTAAGTCTTGGTGGGACACCAAGGACTTTGAATATTGAGGGCAATATTCAGTTCTAAGTGTGGGGGAGAGTTCTCACAAATTCAAAACACATGTTCCATCAAGAACCCCCATTTGATCAAAATTTAAAGTTTTTTCACACTTAGAAATGCAAAAAATGGTTATCAATCCACCATGTTTAACCCACAAAAGGATTGGCTAGTCCAGGAGTAAACGGCTCTTGGTAAAGACATCTCAAATCCGTTGATGGCTTGCAATTTGCCCAAAATTGAATGGTTCCTCAACTCCCCATATCCCATAAAGCAAATGAGTTGGCTAGCCCGCAAGATTATGGCTTGTGGTAAAGGCCGTGGAAAAACCATAATTGGTAATCATCTTACCAAGATGTTGACTATTTCATCAAGAGTTGGCTAGTCCAGAAGCAAATGGCTTTTGGTAAAGACAAATCAAATCCGTTGACAGCTGGTGGTTTGCTCAAAATCACACGGTTTTTAGGTGTGACACAGTTCTTACATCTGGCTACTCCAGAAGTGATGGCTTTTGGTAAAGAGTAAAAATCCATTAAATTTTTCTCAAAAGATTGCTAGGGACTAGCAATAGTTTAGTGTGGGGGATTGATGAGTGTCTAAATACTCATCATTTTATACAAATCTGAACTGCCAAAACATCCAAAAATACTCAAATATGCATCATAATACTGAAAATATCTTAGAAGTATGTTTTATATGTTAAAAATGCGAAATAATAAAAAACAGATGAAAAACGTACAAAGTTTGCATAATTGGCAGTTTCAGTCCCTCAAGTTTCAAAAGTTGTCAAAACTAGTCCCTGGTAAATCAAAACATGAAAAATATCATCAAAGGTCCTTAGGGATTCATAAGTTGTCAAGTATAGTCCTTTAAAGTTAAAAATTGCAAAATGACAACTTTAGTCCCTCAAGTTTCAAAAATGTCAAATATAGTCCTTAAGGTTTTGAAAATGGAAAAATATGAAAAATAAACCTTGAACTATTCTTAAATGGCATAATTGTTCCTTATGATAACTATGGAGAAATTACAGGTTCAACCCTTCAACTTTCAGAAAATTACATGTTTGGTCCCTGGAGTTTGAGGAATTGGCAGAAAAGGTCCTTGGAAGTTTAAAAAATGGAAAAGTCAACTATAACCCTTATATTATTGAAACTTGGCAAGTTTTACCATTGCTAGTACTTTTGAAAAGTTGTCAAATCCCCACCCTCAAAAATCATAAATGACAAATTTGGTCCCTATGTTAATAAATAAAGCAAACCGGACCCTAAACTATTATAACCCTTAACCCCTAAAAACTAATCCAATCCAAACACAAACCTTACCTAGCCCACCACTCAGGCCCAACCAAGCTCAGCCCATACACCCTTAATATTAAAACGGGCGTTGACCCCGTTTGACCCTCCCTAATACCGCCAAACCAGAACCACTGTACATCGCTCTCCTCCACAGCCTGAAACCAGCAAACCATGGTGGTTTTGCCACTTGCTTCCACCACCTCATCCCTTCCAGCTCACCAACATACCTCCTTCCACCTAACCACTTAGCAGTTAACGCTTCTCCACCATAATTCTCTCAAATCCATCTCACTTTCCCTGTTTTCTTCCAACTTGACCCATAGCCCATTCCTACTATTTCTTTTGTCCCCTGACACCTCTATAACATA
The DNA here is from genome assembly GCA_030686995.1 of Artemisia argyi. NCBI lineage: Eukaryota > Viridiplantae > Streptophyta > Magnoliopsida > Asterales > Asteraceae > Artemisia > Artemisia argyi. The sequence continues at coordinate 110,892,336 of CM060687.1, forward strand.
CCAATATTCTTTAATTGCAGAACTTTGGCCCCAAGCAAAGTATTAGACTTTTGGCGCCAAAATCAGTTTTGAAGGTCAGGATCAATTCAAAGCGATTCAATGGTCAAGATGAAGTGGGATATGCTCAGAGTACTCTAAGGAACCCTAATGTGAGCCTATAAAAGGAAGAGAAGTGCAGAAGACCTAGATATAGTTTATCTTAGCTTAAATTAATCTCGTTAAAATTGTAACTTGTTATTTCAGTTGATTCTCAAGCTTTTAAGCATTGTATTAGTTAATATAAGTGTAATCTCAACTTTTCTGATAATCAATTTCAAGGTTTAAGTCATATCTCAGTTTGTGCAATTTTCACTTTCATTTCAAAATTCTTAATAAGCTTTATTGTTGTTACTGTATGATTATATGGATTAATAAGCTCATATAAGCTCCTCATATAGCTATTATAAGCTATTAGAAACCATAAAACTCAATAGTAATTATAAAAGAGAAAAATACAAAAAAATAAGAAAAATAAAGAAAAAATCAAAAATTATAGTTATGATGATCATCAAGTTGGAGCAGGGTGCATTATGGATTGCCCTGGGTTAGTGAATCTGTGGAGATTCTATAGGATTGATTTGAAGTCCTTGGTTCATTGGTTTAAGCAGGAAAGCATATTGTAAGTCCTTAAAATCTCATATCTGTCTTTTTACTGTAGCTGTGCTTATTCTTTTGCTTATTCAGTTTCTTTGTGCTTATTTAGTCATAAGTAGTGATAATACAACATAAAATTAGTAGCTTGTTTGTTCAATTCCATAGTTGCTTAAAATTCCTAGTATAAACAGTCAATATAGCATAATTAGTACTCTTGATTATTTGTGGTTGTCACCTGTTTCTAAGTGCTTATTTATACTTAATATAACATAATAAGTCATTGTGGATTAGCTATAAGAGCCCTAGGAATCATTTGCTTCCCAAAACACAAAACAGTCAACACATAAGGTGTGTTTGGATCAGTGAATTCCTAAGTATTGTGATTTTTTATTGTTGTTGTTTCTGGTTTATACAAGTTACTTAGGGTAATATTAGCTCAAAACAACCAAAATATTCAAGTCTTATTTGATAAAAAGTCAAAATCATAAATCATTTGAGCTAATCACATGTCTGTGTTGGAATACAAGTAGCATAAGCCTCATTTTATCTCACAAATGCAAGTCATAGCTTAATTTAGCTTCCATATAGCTTAAATAATCAATATCAGTCAAGAAATTGAGATCAAAGTTCACATAAGTCAAAATTCTAGTTTTTCTCAAAAAGTCAAAAGTGCAATCTCAGTTTTTCTCAAAAATAGCATGAATTTTCATGATTTTTGTACTGGGATCTAGGATTTGAAACTTATTGAGGTTTTAATATACCAGCTTAACTTGTGATTTCCATACTTTTCATATTTTTATGAATTTTCTGGGGTGACCTTTTTGCCCCTTGAACACACCTGCAGGGTCAAAAGAAGGTTTGCACCAGGGCACCTTTTGGTTTTTGGTCAAATTTCCAACCCCCCTCCAGAACTCAAAACAAAACCCTAGGATCTGTACTTTAGCTTTTTAGAAAGCTTATTAGCTTATATTTTAGGATTAGAAAGAAAATCGGATCTCAGTGCTTATTAGGATAGCTTATTTAGCCTTTGTAATTTGTCTTATTTGGATTTGTAAACTGAGTACTCAGTTTCAATCACCAATAATCCAAAGACCATAACTGATTCACTAGTGGACCTCACCCTGAGATTCTTAGCTTATTGGAAATCCCATAAGCTCTACTTTAAGGTTCTTGGCTTATTTCATTACCTCTAGCTTAATTACTAGGGCTGCTCATAGCTTCTTGATTGGTCATTGCCATTAAATACACTGATTACTCAGTGTTGAATAGCTTTTTCACAAGCTTGTGCAAAGCTCCTCAGTAGACCCCACCCCTAGCCCTTTGGCTTATTGAGAGCTTATCAGCTCTAGTTTCATTACCTAGCCTTAGTTGGACCATTAGCTTATTGGAGATAGCTTATTTGAATCCAACTTATGACCTGACCTCAGGTTCCATACTGAGTGGTCAGTGCAACCACCCAACTTTACAAGCTCATACCAATCTTAAAAGTGGACCCCAGGCCTAGCTTATTGACTTATTGTGAAGCTTTCCAGTATAGCTTATTAAGTCAACCTTTATTTTGGACCTTGCTTCACCCCAGTGGACCCCACAAGGGCTGCAAGTTGCCCCTTTTGGCCTGTTTGGCTAAGCAGTTCAATAAGCAGTTGCTTATTATAGCTTTTTAGCTTATTCCATGAGCTTATCTCATCAAGTCTAGCTTATTCAAGTCTAACTAACTCATAGGAACCAGAATATACCTTGTGGACCCCACATAACTCCATTTTAGCTTATTTCTTTGTGTGGTCAAACTTAGTCAACTGTCAAGGGTAATAAGCACTCTTAGTGCTTATTCTGGGTTTCTAAATTAGTTTTCTTTGTAAAAGTTTCATAATTTAAGTATTTTAATAGTTCTATAAAAGAAAAATCAAAAAAAGCCAAACTTAATTATAGTGATAGCTTCTATTTAATAGAAATTGTCTATTTAATTTTCCTTTTAGCTTATTAATAAGCACTTGTTCATTTTTATAATTTTATTAATTTCCTATTACCTTTAAGTAGTTAAAATAATTTTCTTAGATTTTTCCTAAGCAGTTTACTATTTATTAGAATTAAAAATAGTTTTAACAATTAAAAAGGTAATATTAGTAATTAATTAGATTTCTTTAATTTTAATTAACAACAGTATAATTTTATATTTTTTCTAGGTTTTATAAATTAGTTAAGACTTTTAGAAAATAGATTTATAATTTTCACTGTTCATTTTCCACTTTTCTTATTTTAATTATTTAAACTAGATTTAAATTAATTAAAAGGTAATTAATTAGTCAAATAGCTTAAATATAATTTTTAGTAACTTTTTATAATATTTTAGGATTCCTGTAATGGTTAATTAGTTTTATAAATTTTTCCATAATTTTATAAGTCATTTAGGTATTAATAGTAATTTAAAATAGTTTAATTAGTTTAATTAAGATAAATAGTTTTTAATTAATAGAAAACTCATAAAAAGACAAAAATATTTATTTTCATTTTTTATACTTTCTTCAACTTTTTTTTAAGGTTTTGAAATTATTTTTGCAAGTTTTTAGTTTAAATTGTAATCTTTATAATTTTTAGTTAATTTAACTTACGTTTAATTTACTTATTAAATAGTTTTAATTAATTAAATAGTAATTAAATATTAAAATAATCATTTTCATAATTTTAATATCATTTTAAATTTTCTTTTAATTTTAAGTTTTAAAAAAAAAGTTTCAATTGTAACCCCTGTATTTTGTGTGTATCTCTGTTATTGTTTATATCATTTCATATTGTCCAAATACCAAGCAATCAGTAGTATAATCAATCCTCAAATCATTTTGGTTACTGTCCTCAGTACCACTCATTCCCCTAATCGTTCAAAAATACAATTTCAATCTCGTTGGGACTTAAAGACCCGGGGATTTCCCTATATTTCCACGGTTGATATATCTTGCACTTTCTCCTAGGTGGGCCTATCAACTGCACCCGGTTGACTGGTTGGTTTAGGAGGAGTCAGAGATTGACATTCGATAATGTTGCACGAAGTTCTTCGTCCTTGATTTCCGTGTCAATCTCATCATTCTCTTATTCTAAGCTAACTAGCTTAGAAGGTAATTCTTCCATAAAAACGATGTCTCCACAAGATAACGAATCGTCATCAGTAGAATCGGAGAACATCTCAGCATGGTTAGTTGGGAAGATAAGAAGAGGAGGGATATCACACAAATGATCAAGAATTCCCTGTGACTCTCTTGGGATTGGGACATGGTTCTCAACACTAGACTTTATGAATTCGTCCGATTCCTTTTCAGGAACAGTGTTAAGATGCTCGTCCCCCATGCTCAGAGAATGAGTGGGAACCTCGGGTGTGATAACAGTAGGTTGAGATGGAATCTCAACTGATGGAATTTCATCTGATGAATCTTTATAAAATTGAAGAATATCAAGTGTATCTTCATCATCATTGTCATCAGGAATGAAATGAAATCGAGAGCTAGATCTGGCTACTTTTTCTTTTTCAATTGATTCCCTAATAGATTTTTCATAGGCATCTTGAGAATTTATTTTAGCAGCCTGCTCTTCAGCTAACAATTCTTCCATCGATTTTTGTTTTGGATTATCTGGGGTATGTACGATTCTTTTCAAATCTTTCACTAAATCCAAAAGATCAAGGAGAAGACTTTGAGGAATTGGCTGAGGTGGAGGTTCGTCATAATACGATGTGTTAAAATTGTTACAAGGAAATGGATTCCTTGTTTGACAATCAGAGTTGAAGTGTGGACCTCCACAGTAATCACAACAGTAAAACTGATGTGGCTGTGTTGTCTGTGCTAGAGTCATAATCGTTATCAGGGAACTGCTCATAGACAAGCGTGTTTCCCGATTGACAATCAGAACTGTAGTGTGAACCACCACAGTACTCACAATAGTAAAACTGTTGAGTCTCATGGTGTGGTAGCTTATGGAATAAATCAGTCGTGTCATGGTAGGAATAGGGATCTTGGTTATAGACAGACCCGTTTCCTGACTCTACCATGCCACAACTAGGGCAATTACCACCATTATGAGGATTACCGCACCATAGACAAATCAGAAGGTGTGGATGAGACATAGAAAGAATCAAAAGGTTTGGGAGGGTAAGGAATGAAGAATCAAAAGGGTAGGAGGGTAAAGATGAATATTTTTGGATTTTTGGAAAGACATTTTATATACAAATAAGAAAGAAAATCTTTTTGGGTTTTTTGTATTCGTTGAAAACTGATTTTAAAATGTTTTCATGAACTGTTTTGTTTTTTTATGATAAGAAAATATGAACAAGGATGGTAAATATACAAATAGTGTATACCCAGATTCACTAATCTGCAAACCGTTTAGAATAACGCGCACAACCTCCCCGACAACGGCGCCAAAATTTTGATGGGCTCCAAACGGTCAACCTATATTGACCAGGGAATGGTCAACAAGGTCAAATAGCTCAGAGTCAATCTCCGTGGAGGTATAGGGGTTTCTCCGGGTCGTTATGTCCCGACGAGGTGTGGATTGTATTCAAACGGGTTTGTGATCGGGTGAATTTGGACAGAAAAGGGTTTGTGATTGATTACACTACTGAAATGTACAAGGAAATAGCATAAATAAGCTATATTAACAAGACTGTAAAATTAGAAAACCCAGAAACGTTTAAAACCTAAAAATGTGTACGTTCAGTTTAAATTTACATGAACGTACAAAATAAAAAGTGAAATCTGAAATCTGAAAACCCACAGGGGGTGAAATGACTTTTTTACAAACCTAAGGAAGAAAGAAAATTTTTAGAAAGAGAAAATTAATTTTTACACTAATTAATTATTTAATATTTCTTAAATACTATTTAATACTAATTATTAATATTTAAATAACTTAAATACAATATATTATTATTTTAATACTAGAAAAGTGAAAATTAAATTTCTAAAATTATTAAATAAGTAAAAACAAATTTTAAGATTAAAAATATGTCTTTTTGGGGATTTTACTATTAATTAATTACTAATTATATTTAATTAAACTAATTAACTAATTTTAAATTACTAATAATACTTAAATGACATAGAGAATTATGAAATTTTTTATAAAACTAATTAACCATCACAGGAATCCTAAAAAATTACAAAAAGTTTGCTTTATATGTTTTTAGACTATTTTACTAAATATTAAACTAAATATTAATTAATTACTAATTAAACTAATTAAATTATAAAAATTAGAATATGAATAGTAACAATTATAAGAAAATTCCTAAAATTATTTTATATCTTATAAAAGCTAGGAAAAATATAAAAACTAGGTATTACTTTATAAAAACTAATTATGCTATTTAATACTTAATTATTAATAAAACTAATATTAAATCTAATAAGTACTAAATGACAAGATAAAATTCTGGAAAAATTACTAAAAATACTTTAACATGAAAGAAAATTGTGAAAAATATAAAAATACATATTATTTAATAAAATGCTAAAAAGGGAAATTAAAAAGATAATTAATATTAAATAGAAACTATCACTTAATTTTAAATTGGTTTTTTCTGGATTGTCTTGTGGAAATCTATTTTATACCTAAAAACTAAGAACTTTTGCGAAAACACTTTTTCCAAAGCATAAAATTAAGCAAAATGGACACTAAAAGGCTTAATAGTTGACTTTTGTTGACCAAGGCTATGAATGAGCCTCTGTGGGGTCCACAGGGGTGAAATTAAGTGCATACAAGTAAAGTGAACTGAATTAAGCAAGAAAAACAAGTTACACCCCTGAATAAGCCAATAAGCAAAGAAATAAGCACTTGGAATCTTGGTTTCAAACAGAAAATGGGACAGAGTTGCAAGCCAAATTCAGGAGGGGGCAAGGGCACCTTGGCTCAAAACTTTGCTTGATTTATCTAGACAACTAGGAGGGGAGTCAAAAGAGCCAAGAAACACAGTGTGGGGCCCACTGGGGTGGCCTGTATGACCTCTGCAAGTTGGGGTTGTGGGACTGTGGTGGTGGTGCAGGGGAGGTTTCTTCCCCTGCAGGTCTGTTTGAGACCTTGTGGGTCCCACAATAAAATTCACAAAAATATAATGATGGTGGATTCCTAAAGCTGAGGTGGGAGATAACAACTTGTAAATGTTTCAAGGCCTAAGTCTAAGGACAAAATTCTAAACAATTCACCCAAGATTTGGATTTTCAGCAAAAGATGAAATTTTGACTTTTTAAATTACACTACCAAGTTAACTTATATGAGTTTTAATTAGTTCTAAGTGACTGGTTGTGTTGTTTTAACTTAGGATAAGACTGAATTGAGCAATCTGAGCAAGACACAAACTGAAATGATGATTATGATTTCCTTATATCATAACAGTTAAGCTGCTATGAAATATAAAAGCCAATTTTAACTTTTTGTATTGTAAATGCAAATGTTATGAGTAAGCTAACTCTAATATGACCAATGGAAGTTACTGGTGTAAACAAAAGAGTAATTAAACAACAACACCAAGCAAATCTGACCCTAACCAAACACTCCCATTCTAACTATCTTGTTGAGTTTTCAAAGCATTTGATTGTTTAAGATCATGAAATTGGTTTTAAGGCTTCTAATGTGATGTAATAAACTAGTTTAAGCACAAAGTCAACAATACCAACAACAAATACACAAGAACTATCAAAATGCTAAAATGACAGTTGAATGAGATAATGATCAACAATGGATTCTAGTGAGCAAATACCATTTATTAAGCACTAATACAACTGAGATATACCTAAAAAGTATGAAAAGCACAAAGATAACAGGTATAAGCTATGGAACAGTAAAAAAGCAAAAATTAGGACAAAGGCTTACAAGAGATTTCATGCTGAGAACCAAGGTACCAAGGGCCATTACTATATCCTATTGGCTTCCCATGAAGTCTCTAACCCAGAACAATTCAATGTACAACCTGCTTAGATAATGATCAACAATGGATTCTTCATCAATTTTCACTGATTTTTTATTTATTGATTATTTTTAGTGATATTTTTGGTATTTTTGAATTATTGAGTAAAACTGATTAGAATGCAAAAGAAACTTTTAAAAAACTCAATAGTAAACTTAAATAAACTTAAAGGAACAGTATTAAACAAATTAAAACAAGTTTTAAGTAAATGTGTCAAATCTACTTAAAAATACAAAAATTGAATTTTTAAAAGATAGCCTTAAAATTAAAGCTTGAACAATATCCAAATTACATAAATATAACTGATAACAACTAATTTAAACTAAGTATTATATTTGAAACTAAAGTTACACTAAAACAATATTAAATCTAATCTAATTAACTACTCTCTTTTCTCTGTGCTTCTTTTCTTCACTTTTATAGACTAGTGTGAGTTTCTCTGTTTTTCCCATCAATTTCCAGCCGTTGGATCCTTCTCTTTCATCTCAGCCATTGAACTGGCTTTTTGGCGGGAAAAATAGAAATTGCAATTGGGGTGGGTTGGTTTGGCAGGTGAAGATATTAAATGTTGTTTGGTGATGTGGGAGACAAGGAGGAGTGTTGGTGAGGATTTGGTGGAAAAGTGAAGGAGGGGGGACATGGTGCAGGAAACGAGGGGAAGAAGATGGGGAGCACAGTGGTTTGACTGGGGGTGTTGACCAGGGTGGGATTTTTATTTAAAAAGGGGCTGGGTTTTGGTTTGGGCCTGGGGAGTGGGCTAAGGGTAAAGTGGGTTTTGTTTTGGGTTATTAATAATAAGAAGGGTCCGTTTGTTTAAGTAGTTAACAAAAGGCAAGGACCAAAAATGTAATTAGCTGAAAATGAGGGGTGAGTTCTGCCACACGTTCAAAGTTAAGCATAAGGGTTAAACAAGCCAAGTTCCAATAATCCAAGGACTTTAGACAAAATTTTCCATTTTAAAACACCCGAGGACCATTTTTGCAAATTTTGAAACTTGGGGGACCAAAGTTGACATTTTTGAAACTTGAACTTTAAAGGATTAATTTTGACAACTTGTGAATCCCTAAGGACCTTTTATGATATTTTTCAATGTTTTGAATAACCAGGGACTAGTTTTGATATTTTATGAAAGTTGGGAGACTGAAACTGCCAATTTTGCAAACTTTGTTCATTTTTCATCTGTTTTTGCGCATTTTGCATCTGAAACATATAAAACATAATTTTGGAATATTTTCAGTATTTTGATGCATTTCTGAGTGTTTTTATATGTTTTTGCAGTTCAGATTGACCAAAAATGATGAGTGTTTGAGCACTCATCAATCCCCCACACTAAACTATTGCTAGTCCCTAGCAATATTTTGAGAAAACTTAATGGATTTGAATCTCTTTACCAAAAGCCATTACTTTTGGAGTAGCCAAATCTTTCAGTTCAAGTAAGAACCACGGTACACCGATAACCATATGATTTTGAACAAACCATCAGCTGTAAACGGATTTGATTTGTCTTTACCAGAAGCCGTTTACTTCTGGACTAGCCAACTCTTGATGGACATAGTCAACATCTTGGTGAGTTGATTACCAATTATGGTTTTTCCATTGCCTTTACCACAAGCCATAATCTTGCGGGCTAGCCAACTCTTTACTTTTTAGGATATGGAGAGTTGAGTACCATACAATTTTCGGAAATTGTCAACCATCAATGGATTTGATATATCTTTACCAAGAGCCGTTTGCTCCTGGATTAGCCAATCCTTTTGTCGTTTAGACATGGTGGATTGATAACCACAAAAAATTTTGAAGCACAAGTGATTTTTTTTTTTTTTTTTAATTTTTGCCAAAAGCGGGGGTACTAGAAGGTAAAATGTGATCAAATTCGCTTGAATACCCCCCTACACTTAGAATTGAATATTTTCCTCAATATTCAAAGTCCCGGCTATTATGCTGACTCTTTGAACGTAAAAGGGCAACATTACAAGCTAAATGTGGAAACACCATTTTTTTTTCACTTTATTGGTAACCACAGCAGGGGTAACTCCCCCACACTTAGGGTGAAAACCCTATATGCATGCTACTGTTTTTGTTTACCGAGTTGCTAGCTTGACTCGACCCCGAATTCATTTGATCTAGGGGAAGCATGATGTAGAAGAAACAATCTCCATCAGATTTTCATTCAAGATGTTTGGACAAACATTTGAAGCACGTGAAAGTTCCACACCGATGAGAAAAGTACCCGGCTTTAAATAGTATAAACTATAAGCGGTGATGCCGGGGTCAAAGATAATGTCTTCATTCCTGAAGGAGTGAAGAACTGGAGAAGTCACCCGGTAGGTGAAGAAGGGAAGAAAGATCTTGATGACAATCAAGATAGAGTCATCATCATCAGAAAGAGAATTCATAATTGGTATATCATGAATCTCATCAATAAAGCTCATATGATCTAGACATATAATGGGTGGGAGGGATGGGATTTTGATATCAAGCAAATTCTCAAAGTTGAGAATATTTCCCTCCTGAACACAAAGATCATCTTTGTCTAGATCAAAGTAAAAGTTATCATACTCCGGTGGAGATATGATATGAGTAAGTTCGCAGGAGAACTCCTCAAAGGAGAATGATTCATATTCGGGGAGAGAAATTTGAGAATGAGAAGTGGTACTGCCACTAATCTTCTCTCCCATATGATCAAAAGTAAAGGCTTCAAACTCCGGAATAGGATCATCGGAGAAAATGTCACTATCCTTAATGGGGATAGGAGATGAAATAGGTTTCTCTTTGAAAGCCTCGAGTTTAGAAATGAGGAGATTGACAGTCAATAATGTTGCACGAAGTGCTTCATCCTTGATTTCCGTGTCAATCTCATCATTCTCTTCTTCTAAGCTAACTAGTTTAGAAGGTAATTCTTCCATAAAAACGATGTCTCCACAAGATAACGAATCGTCATCAGTAGAATAGGAGAACATCTCAGCATGATTAGTTGGGAAGATAAGAGGATGAGGGATATCACACAAATGATCAAGAATTCCCTGTGACTCTCTTGGGATTGGGACATGGTTCTCAACACTAGACTTTATGAATTCATCCGATTCCTTTTCAGGAACAGTGTCAAGATGCTCGTCCCCTATGCTCAGAGAATGAGTGGGAACCTCGGGTGTGATAACAGTTGGTTGAGATGGAATTTCATCTGATGAATCTTTATAAAATTAAAGAATATCAAGTGTATCTTAATCATCACTGTCATCAGGAATGAAACGAAATCGAGAGCTAGATCTGGCTGCTTTTTCTTTTTCAATTGATTCCCTAATAGATTTTTCATAGGCATCTTAGGAATTCATTTTAGCAGCCTGCTCTTCAGCTAACAATTCTTCCATCGATTTTTGTTTTGGATTATCTGGGGTATGTACGATTCCTTTCAAATCTTTCACTAAATCCAAAAGATCAAGGAGAAGACTTTGAGGAATTGGCTGAGGTGGAGGTTCGTCATAATACGATGTGTCAAAATTGTTACAAGGAAATGGATTCCTTGTTTGACAATCAGAGCTGAAGTGTGGACCTCCACAGTAATCACAACAGTAAAACTGATGTGGCTGTGGGTTGTATGTGCTAGAGTCATAATCGTTATCAGGAAACTGCTCATAGACAAGCGTGTTTCCCGATTGACAATCAGAACTGTAGTGTGAACCACCACAGTACTCACAATAGTAAAACTGCTGATTCTCATGGTGTGGTAGCTGATGGAATAAATCAGTCGTGTCATGGTAGGAATAGGGATCTTGGTTATAGACATACCCGTTTCCTGACTCAACCATGCCACAACTAGGGCAATTACCACCATTATGAGGATTACCGCACCATAAGCAAATCAGAAGGTGTGGATGAGACATAGAAAGAATCAAAAGGTTTGGAAGAGTAAGGAATGAAGAATCAAAAGGGTAGGAGGGTAAAGATGAATATTTTTGGATTTTTGGAAAGACATTTTATATACAAATAAGAAAGAAAATCTTTCTGGGTTTTTTGTGTTCGTGAACTGTTTTGTTTTTTTATGATAAGAAAATATGAACAAGGATGGTAAATATACAAAGAGTGTATACCCAGATTCACTAATCTGCAAACCGTTTAGAATAACGCGCACAACCTCCCTGACAGCGGCGCCAAAATTTTGATGGGCTCCAAACGGTCAACCTATATTGACCAAGGAATGGTCAACAAGTTCAAACAGCTCAGAGTCAATCTCCGTGGAAGTATAGGGGTTTCCCCGGGTTGTTATGTCCCGACGAGGTGTGGATAGTTTTCAAACGGGTTTGTGATCGGGTGAATTTGGACAGAAAAGGGTTTGTGATTGATTACACTACTGAAATGTACAAGGAAATAGCTTAAATAATCTATATTAAGCTGCTATGAAATATAAAAGCCAATTTTGACTTTTTGTATTGTAAGTGCAAATGTTATGACTAAGCTAACTCTAATATGACCAAAGGAAGTTATTGGTGTAAACAAAAGAGTAATTAAACAAAAACACCAAGCAAATCTGACCCAAACCAAACACTCCCATTCTAACTATCTTGTTGAGTTTTCAAAGCATTTGATTGTTTAAGATCATGAAATTGGTTTTAAGGCTTCTAATGTGATGTAATAAACTAGTTTAAGCACAAAGTCAACAATACCAACAACAAATACACAAGAACTATCAAAATGCTAAAATGACAGTTGAATGAGATAATGATCAACAATGGATTCTAGTGAGCAAATACCATTTATTAAGCACTAATAAAACTGAGATATACCTAAAAAGTATGAAAAGCACAAAGATAACAAGTATAAGCTATGGAACAGTAAAAAAGCAAAAATTAGTACAAAGGCTTACAAGAGATTTCATGCTGAGAACCAAGGTACCAAGGGCCATTTCTATATCCTATTGGCTTCCCATGAAGCCTCTAACCCAGAACAATTCAATGTACAACCTGCTTCATGCTTCTTCATCAATTTTCACTGATTTTTTATTTATTGATTATTTTTAGTGATATTTTTGGTATTTTTGAATTATTGAGTAAAACTGATTAGAATGCAAAAGAAACTTTTAAAAAACTCAATAGTAAACTTAAATAAACTTAAAGGAACAGTATTAAACAAATTAAAACAAGTTTTAAGTAAATGTGTCAAATCTACTTAAAAATACAAAAATTTAATTTTTAAAAGATAACCTTAAAATTAAAGCTTGAACAATATCCAAATTACATAAATAAAACTGATAACAACTAATTTAAACAAAGTATTATATTTGAAACTAAAGTTACACTAAAACAATATTAAATCTAATCTAATTAACTACTCTCTTTTCTCTGTGCTTCTTTTCTTCACTTTTATAGACTAGTGTGAGTTTCTCTGTTTTTCCCATCAATTTCCAGCCGTTGGATCCTTCTCTTTCATCTCAGCCATTGAACTGGCTTTTTGGCGGGAAAAATAGAAATTGCAATTGGGGTGGATTGGTTTGGTAGGTGAAGATATTAAATGTTCTTTGGTGATGTGGGAGACAAGGAGGAGTGTTGGTGAGGATTTGGCGGAAAAGTGGAGGAGGGGGGGACATGGTGCAGGAAACGGGGGAAGAAGGTGGGGAGCACAGTGGTTTGACTGGGGTGTTGACCGGGGTGGGATTTTTATTTAAAAAGGGATTGGGTTTTGGTTTGGGCCTGGGGAGTGGGCTAAGGGTAAAGTGGGTTTTGTTTTGGGTTATTAATAATAAGAAGGGTCCGTTTGTTTAAGTAGTTAACAAAAGGCAAGGACCAAAAATGTAATTAGCTGAAAATGAGGGGTGAGTTCTGCCACATGTTCAAAGTTAAGCATAAGGGTTAAACAAGCCAAGTTCCAATAATCCAAGGACTTTAGACAAAATTTTCCATTTTAAAACACCCGAGGACCATTTTTGCAAATTTTGAAACTTAGGGGACCAAAGTTGACATTTTTGAAACTTGAACTTTAAAGTATTAATTTTGACAACTTGTGAATCCCCAATGACCTTTTATGATATTTTTCAATGTTTTGAATAACCAGGGACTAGTTTTGATATTTTATGAAAGTTGGGGGACTGAAATTGCCAATTTTGCAAACTTTGTTCATTCTTCATCTGTTTTTGCGCATTTTGCATCTGAAACATATAAAACACAATTTTGGAATATTTTCAGTATTTTGAAGCATTTCTGTGTGTTTTTGTATGTTTTTGCAGTTCAAATTGACAAAAAATGATTAGTGTTTGAGCACTCATCAATCGTGGGAGACAATCCCACGGTAAGCCTAACGGTGTTTTTTGTTCTTTTAGTGCGCAGGTCTCAGCATTAAGATCCAATTGATACGGGAACAGGAGTCCAAACATGGAACGCCCAACTTTTGTATCATCAAGTGGCGCCATCCGTGGGACCACACACTAAGAATTCTACTAAGAACTAGAATGACAAAGGACGGAAACTTAAACCAACGGACTCCGCAGGTGAAGAAAACGTATGGCGACCTACAGGGGAAGAAAAAACAAAGTGATTCAACCCCTAAGCAGGCCCTGGAACAACCAGTGCGCCCAAACACCAAGGATCAGGCTCAGATCTGATCTTTACAACAATAGGACCGCTCATAGGGACTACCCAGGCCACTACGACAACCACTGGCACGGAAGATCTACAGCGCACTCCTTTCACCACCCCCACCAAACGATGCCAGAAACAGACCCCACTGAGCCGCCACGTGCACCTATTCGAGACAAGGGTCCTGATTTGGAAACATACATCCTTGCGCTAGAAGGAGTCACGCCTGAACTAGCGCCAAGTGATTTTGTGTCTCAAAATTATGAAACCTTGGCTACCCTTATGCAAGAGGAAGCGAAAAAGAGGTCAAGTCAAAGCCTGCAAGCCCGGCTCAACTTTGACCCTGAGTATGAAGCATCTCCACCGCGTTACCGAAAGGAGAGGCGAGAGAAGGATAGCCTCCGACCCCCAGTGTTTACTAGGATCGGAAGGAAAGTTGTGGATGATGAAGCAGCTGACTTACAGTACATGGAGGCGCACGAAGACGATGGATGGCGTACCAATGTCCACACTAGGCTTGGTAGTCGCAGAGCTCATGATAGACTTGGGTGACGGCGCTCCCCAAGCGAAAGCCCTTCAAGTTCGGATTCCGAGGACAGTCGACGCAAGCGCCGAAAAAGGGTAAGCTCGTCCTCAAGTGACTCCTCGGACAATGAGGACGAAGAAGGACACTGGAAGTCTAGGAGCAGATACCGCGACCAGGAGGATGAAGATATGTCTCGTCCATGGCGCCGTCAAAAGGTTGACTCATTCACTCGGCGCATCAGTGATTTTTTAGAAGATAAGAGAAGGCGCATGCCAGCTAATGTTAAAACTTACGACGGGACAGGTGATCCTGACGACCACCTAAAAATTTTTGAATCAGCTGCTACCATCAAAAATTGGCCACAACCCGTGTGGTGCCACATATTTAATTCTACATTAGTAAGAAATGCGCGAAACTGGTTTAGTAAGCTGCCACATAGAAGCATCGATGGGTTTGAAGAGTTGCGGAAGGCGTTTCGCTTGAACTTTACTTAGAGGAATAAGTGCGCCAAGAACCCTATCGAGCTTCCTAGGGTAAAACAGCGCCAAGGGGAATCCACAAGCGCTTATGTGGAACGCTATAAGGACGAATGCATACACGTCAAGGCATGCGCCAAAATACTAAAGATCTCAGGGTTCATGAACGGAATCAATAACCCAGAAATTATAAAAAGGTTAAACGATAGGGTTCCCCAAACCTTTGACGACCTTATGAAGCGCACGAGGTCCTTTATCCAAGGAGAAGCCACCGCTGCGGATAGCAAGAAAGGCTACTCAAACTATAGGTCACAGGAACAGCCCAGGAGACAATCCAATGACCAGAGTAGCAACCGTAACAAAAGCTACCGTAGTCAGGCGGTGGATGAGAAAATGACAAGTATACCCCACTAATGAAGACTCCGAGGGAGATATTTGTGACGGAAGGCGCAAAGTTCCCAAAACCCTCACCAATGCGCACCCCAGAAGAGTGGCGCGTAGGGAACGGGTACTGGGAGTATCATGGACAGAAGGGCCACACCACCAATGAGTGTGTCCAATTCCAAATAATTGAAAAACAAGTAAAAGAAGGCAGACTGGACCATCTAGTTAAGAACATCAAGGATGGGAAAGACAAACAAAAGACCGGGAGCAAGAAAGAAGCACCTAAGGACAAGGCTGTCACCATCTACATGATACAATCATGGCAGCGAAAGACTAGGCAAAAGGTCAGCCAAAAATTTTCTTATGGAAGCGAAATCTCTCTCCCCAACTTGGTTGCAGACAACGCAGTAGCGGAACCACTCACCATCGAGATAAATACGGGGGGTCACGATATCCACCGCATGTATGTTGATGGAGGGGCATCCGTAGACATAATGTATGAACATTGTCTCAAAAGATTGCGACCTAAGATACGAAGTCAGTTAAGCCCGGCCACGACGTCGTTGACTGGCTTTTCAGGAGAAAAGATATGGCCCATGGGGCAAATACGATTACTCATTGTTGTTGCTAATAAGGAACATTCTACGGCAGCCTGGATGAATTTTATGGTGATCAGATCTCCTTCGCCATACAATGGCGCTATTGGAAGACCAGGAATATCAGCCATGCGTGCGGTACTGTCCACAACACATCGGATGCTCAAATACCCGGTAGAAGGCGGCATTGTCACACTCTACAATACCACCGTACCACCTAGAGAGTGTAACACGATCACATGTGAGACAACACACACTCCAGAACAGCGTACAGCTAAAATATCAAACCTGAAGGTCGGAATTCATCCTGATTACCCAAAGCAAGAAGTATCGATTGGGGGATCGCTGTCTGATAAAGGCAGAGCGGCCGTGTGCGCACTCTTGCAAAGGAATCTGGATATTCCCCAGTACGGCAAAAAAAGCGCGGCCAGACTCCAAAGCTCGCAAAAGCCATTCTAGAGGAAATACACAAGCTTGTGGACGCAGGTATCATACGAGAAGTCTGTTACCATGACTGGCTCTCCAATCCAGTGATGGTCAAAAAGAGTGATGGTAGTTGGCGGATGTGCGTGGATTTCACTAATCTCAACAAAGCATGTCCACAAGACTGCTACCCACTACTAGAGATAGACTTGAAGATAGAATCTTTGTGCGGATACCCCTTTAAATGTTTCTTAGACGCATACAAAGGGTAAAACCAAATCCAAATGGCTGAAGAAGACGAGGAAAAACAGCCTTCCACACAAGCCAGGGTGTCTATTGTTATACAAAGATGCCTTTTGGCTTAAAGAATGTGGGCGCCACCTACCAGTGATTGGTAGATAATGCATTTGAAAAGCAAGTGGGCCACAACCTAGAGGTCTATGTTGACGACCTTGTCATAAAAAGCCATACCGAAGACGAATTGGTGCGCGACATTGAAGAAACGTTTAGAACAATAGGAAAGATCAACATGAAGTTAAATCCTAAGAAATGTGCTTTTGGCGCTACAGAAGGCATGTTCCTTCGATATTTGATAGAGCCTGATGGCATTAAGCTATGCCTAGAAAAAACAAAGGCTGTCATCCAACTCCCTTCACCACGCATGTTGAAAGAAGTCCAGTCTCTGAATGGAAAACTAGCCGAGTTGAATAGATTCCTGTCCAAATCAGCAGATAAGTCACTCCCCCTCTTTAAAACACTCAAGAAGTGTACAAAAAAGGGAGACTTTCGTTGGACTACAGAAGCAGAAGAAGCTTTTACACAGCTTAAGCAACATATAGCAGCGCTTCCCACGCTAGTCGCACCCCGACCAGGGGAAGAGTTAATTGTGTACTTGTCTGCGACTCATGGAGCAGTCAGCGCGGTGCTACTGGCAGATAGGAACTTTGTACAAACACCGGTATATTTTGTAAGCAAGGCACTCAAGAAGACAGAGATTAACTATAGCGCAATGGAAAAGTTGGTCTTGACGTTAGTATTCGCGGCCAAAAGACTGCGTAGATACTTTCAAACACACCCAATAGCGGTGATCACGGACCAACCTATCAAGCAAGTTTTCTCCAAACCCGACGCATCAGGGCGATTACAAAAGTGGAGTGTGTTGCTAGGCGAGCATAACATCTCGGATTAACCACACACTGCGGTTAAGGGGCAGATACTAGCAGACTTCATCATCGAAAAACCAAATACTGATGCTGCACATTCACGAAGCGAGGTAGAACTACAAGAACCATGGGTTCTATTCACGGATGGATCTTCATGCGTGGACGGGTCGGGCGTAGGCCTTATCGTCACTAGTCTAGAAGGAATGGAATTCACTTATGCACTGCGCTTTGAATTCACTACGCATTGCATCTCGAATGGGTGTACGCAACCGAGAAGCAAATGTAGATAACTGATGCGTAGGGATTGCACCAGGCTTTACCTAACGAGGGATCTCGAGAAGCTTACAACCCCCACCAGGCAGTGTACCTGATCGTTGTAGTATAGTATAGTGACAAGTACCGGGGGATTGATCGTTCAGCTAGGAATAGTGTCGTTAGGATTGAAATTAATCTAGCTAGGTCTAAAGGTGAAGGATGATTCTTTTTTTGTTTTTATATTTTATGAAAAGCAAGTAAAAATATCGGGTATTGGGAGAGTGGGCGGAATTAGTTGCTAATCAACTAACCCAAAAGCTACTAATTAAACTAATAAACAAGAAAATAAACTAAGGTTCTACAAGATAAGTGAAGCATGTCTACCCATGATATGTTACTCCTTGCTAGCTATCCAATTCTACCTATTGAATTGTCACACCTTGTTTTCATTGACGAGTTGTATTCCTTAATACCATTCATGGGGTGGCGTACTTACTTCCCCAATCCTATAAGCTCCTACTTCACTCCTATGTCGAGCCGGCTAAGAAGCTCCTAACATGGGATCACTAGAATTCGCTCATGCATTAAATACAACCATAAAAACCTAGTACACATCGGTTCATGTTTCTTAAGACGTTCAAGCAAGTTACACAATGGAGATCTGCCAGTTTTCTTAAGCCTAACATCGAATTCATTCAATCAAAACAAGAATCAATAGGAAACAAGAATTATAAACTAAACCAACTAGATCTATTGAAGTTGTCACGCCTTAATTGATGGAGATAGACACACACATCAACAAGCCCTCATTTATGGAGATAGACACAAACATCAACAAGAAATCAATGAGATCTAATCAATTATACACAAGTTTCACATAATCATAAGTAGACACAAGGTGAATTAGCCAAGCATAATTAATAAAGAACAAGCAACAATAATGATAATTGAAGACATGAATTAAGATAGAATCATCAAACCATTACAAGATGTTTATGGAGTGATTGAAACCCTCTAAGTTGCTGGAAAAACACCCACCTAAACCCAGGAATCGACCTTAGGGTTTAGGGCTTACAAAAAGTGAAGTTATGATGTTATATTTATAGGCATGTTTTCTGTCGGCCCATCTTGACGGCGTCAGCTCGTTTCTCTTGATGCCGTCATGACCATTTTTTCACCAAATTGTAGATTTCTTCGTCCTCTTTGCGTGGGCTTTTGAATCACCTAAATCCGAGTTCGTATGCAAAAGTTATGACCAAAACAATATCAGCTACTCCGCACGCAAGTTTTGACAAGTTAACACGTGACGGCCTTGGGTGACGCCTTCACGTTTCCTCTGGGCCGTCCCACTTTTACTCTTGATGCCGTCATGAAAAGCCTCTTGACGCCGTCAGGTACTGTTCTCGGCATGGAAAATTAAGTCTTTGGCGTTTTCTTCACTTTTATGTTCCAAAAACGTCCGAATTGCTTCCTTTTCTAGAATTCACTCCCAAAGTATATAAAATCACAAAAGGAACGATTTAGGGTAGTATTTGATCAAATAAATTCAATTCCGGGCTTAAATGACCCCCTAAAAGTGGTTCATTTTTCGCCTCATCATATACCCTTATACTTGAGATTTGCTTGTCCTCAAGCAAATGCGCTTTTATTCTAATCAAAATACAAGTTAGGGGTCATTTAACACTAATATAAAAGTAATTACAACAAATAATCGTTCCACTAAAGACTATATACAAGCACAGAGTCATATGCTAGCACCTCACAAATAGTGTTTAGATACTCACATCTCTCGGGTGTAATAAAGTAATATCACAATATGGAAACGGAAAATATCTCTCACTACCTGTCATAGCAAAATAGATTACCATAGGCTTGGGAAAGGATCAAACCTCCACCACATGGTGTAAGCACCTAGGATAAACTATCAAAGAGATCTTTTAAAGGGTTGTAACGTTAGGTGTAGGGATATGGAATACACAGTTTTGTTGGATATAGGCAGTCTTTACTGGTGGCGAGTTAACAATCTTGGTTAATTACATGTACAATATGGCGTTGCTAAGCCAAGACTTGACTCGACTTAAGCTAATAAATGAAAATTAACAAAAACATAAAATGAACATAGAATGAAAAGGGATGGTAGTCCGTACGTTTTTTTTTTTTTTTTTTTTTTTTTTTTTTTTTTTTTTTTTTTTTTTTTTCATACACTCTTACCCTACCATCCAAAATAATACATCATATGGGATGAAAATTCCCCTTACACTTGAATTTTTACATACTTTACAATAAACTAATCTAATGACTCGAATTAAGAAAATCAAAACACTTGGAGTACTTTTTAAGATTAACGTACATATGGGGGTAATAAATGATGTTCTTCCCCATTACTCCATAAAATAAGTACTTTACCCATGAGTCCCAATCGTCCCAAAACAATATGTACAAGGATATGACTCGACTTAGCAACCATGTAATCAATTAGATAATTAACTTAGGGTTTAACAAATAACAATAATGCACTAAAGATGAGTGCATACACGGAAGGCTAAGGCGATTTGGGTGTACATTTAAGTGGGGTGTAACAAATTCTTCCTTTAAGTAAGATGCTTAAAGTTAGAAACGAAAAGATAGGCTCGGAGGGGTGTACTAGGGGTTTCGTGTACTAAAAATGAGTACAACGCTAAGGGTGTGGGAAAAATTAATTGACTTAACTAGCCATGTAATATGACTTAAATGATCAAGTAATTATGATACGGGTTTAACACAAGGGTGATCCTAATGCCTCTTATCATGTAGTAAATCCTACTACACGAATGTAGTCTCACTAGCGGTCTCGGGATACATCACTAACTCAAGTTCTAGAATCTAAATGCTACCGGTACACTCATAAGCACTAATAGTAAATGCTTTTCCTATCAAATCTAAAGGCGAACCTCACATATTTGGGTGGAAAATTTTTCTGAATGGTACAGTTTTGTGCTAGTCATACAATCTCCTATCCATGAGACGCTTGCTATGGCTAAAGTTTCACTCCTAAATGTTGTAAGATTTTTTAAATTTGGCGCTAAAATTACACTAACAAGTATTTCTCATAGTTTTATTACACATCTACTATTAAGCAAACAAACTCAAGCGAAAGTGTATCTATAAGGTATCATCATTTTACCCTCCCTTTACACTTAGGATGAACATTGTCCCCAATGTCAAGTAAAGAATGTAAAAGTGAAATAAGTAAAACGAATGAAATCAACTACTCCCCTGATTCGCTCGGTATGGATAATAAGGTGGCCAGGTTAGATATTCCTCCAAGAAAATGAACAATCAAAGCTTCCCTTCCAGAATAATAATCATCTTCTTGTCATACATAACCTGTAAATCCTGAGAAAACAGACAAGGCAACCTCGCATAAAATCGGCGGCAATCTACATATGCTAATAAATCCTAGAAAACAAAATAAGATATAATGCTTGTAGAATGATGTTTGCAGATTTCCTGGAGATTATAAAACTAATAATTCAACAAAAACTTTAAGACTCCGTTAGAAAAACAAAACTGGTAAAATTTCCAGATTTTTACACATGACGCCGTCAGAATTGACCTGCAAAAATTCTTATGTTAAATTTCCGGAAAATTTCTGGAAAAACTTCGTCCTACTTCCTGGGAAATCTTGCAAAACTTCATTATGACTCGATACAAGCATTTGACTCTAACAAATACGAATATACATGTTCAATTAATATTGTTGTGGTTCATGCTCAATTTCGTTCTTATAAACAAATTTGGATCTCCCTTACACTTATCTTTTGCAAAATACCTTTATATGCAATTAAGACGTAGTTAAAAACAAAATAAAGCATTTTCACAATTTATTTTGAAACATGAGCCACAAACAACAAGAATAAAACATGCATACGGAAACAAATAAAATCAAATAAACAAACAAATAAATAAATAAAGCTTGGGTTGCCTCCCAATAAGCGCTTGTTTTTGTTCGAGTCACGAGCCTAACTCTACCCTTATTTAACGGAAATAGGGGAGGTTTTCCCTACACTTAGGATTAAGTGCCGGTGGAAGTAGCGATACATATCCTTAGGGTGGAAATATGCCACGTGAGGTGAAGGGGGCGAGTGAATGGCTTTCTTCATCCTAAAACTACCAGGATAATATTGGTTGATGGGTGGGTCGGTTCCTCTTTTGTCTCCTAGATGTATATCTAAGGATGGAAAGTTGTGTAAAGGTTGAAGTTCCGGTTCATCAACATTAGGAAATTCCCTAGAACTAGGAGTAAGGTTATAACTACAAGTATTCAAACCTATATCCTCTAGTGGTGCCTGGTCCAAGGGTTCTACCTCCATCGGAATTCCTAAAGTTTCTTCTACTTCTTCCGGGTAAGTCACGGGCGGTGTGTGTGCCTCAAATGATGGTTGAGTATTTTGTGGGCTTATGTTATTGACCTCATCATTCCATGTGTCAAGATCACCTATATCCTCATCATGTGTTTTGGTAGAATCTATCCTAAGCATTCTCCTATGTATCTCACGTGCTTCTCTAGGCATCTCAACTTCTATGTCCGAATCATAAGGATCATCCTCAATATTCTGACTGCTATATACAAATTGCCCAAGAGATTCATCATCTGTTTCTTAAGATTCATCATCATCGATCATAAAACCTAGGTCTTTTTGATCAATGTGATCATACTCGGCTAAATCCTCCTCAATTGTTTTCTTGGGTAGTGATAATAGCAAACCTAGTGCTTCATCCAACTTATGATTTGTTGCAATGGCTCTCTCCATAATTCCTTGGCAAACTAGGTCGCATTTCCTATTGGCCTCACTAAAACTGGATCTTAAACATGGAGGTTTTTCATAAGAATCTATCCTAGGTGAAGGCTCATATGATTCATAGGTGTCTCTAAATGAGGTATTTTGAACTCTTTGGTGTGTTAGCCGCTCAACCTTATCTTGTAATCTTAGAAGTCTAAGTGTAAAGTCCATTTGAAGCAAATTACAAACAAAATCACAAAGAAAAGATAGACTATGAGAAAGCTACAAAATAAAAAGAAAAAAAAATCTTACTTGATAGGAATCTAATGAGTAGACCTAATAAAATCAAATTCAACCTAAACAATAACTATTCCCCGGGCTGCGGCGCCAAAAACTTGATGCGTAAGGATTGCACCAGACTTTACCTCTCGAGGGATCTCGAGAAGCTTACAACCCCCACCAAGCAGTGTACCTGATCGTTGTAGTATAGTATAGTGACAAGTACCGGGGGATTGATCGTTCAGCTAGGAATAGTGTCGTTAGGATTGAAATTAATCTAACTAGGTCTAAAGGTGAAGGATGATTCTTTTTTTTTTTTTTTTTTTTTTTTTTTTTTTTTTTTTATGAAAAGCAAGTAAAAATCTTGGGTATTGGGAGAGTGGGCGGAATTAGTTGCTAATCAACTAACCGAAAAGCTACTAATTAAACTAATAAACAAGAAAATAAACTAAGGTTCTATAAGATAAGTGAAGCATGTCTACCCATGATATGTTACTCCTTGCTAGCTATCCAATTCTACCTATTGAATTGTCACACCTTGCTTTAATTGACGGGTTTTATTCCTTAATACCATTCATGGGGTGGCGTACTTACTTCCCCAATCCTATAAGCTCCTACTTCACTCCTATGTCGAGCCGGCTAAGAAGCTCCTAACATGGGATCACTAGAATTCGCTCATGCATTAAATTCAACCATAAAAACCTAGTACACATCGGTTCATGTTTCTTAAGACGTTCAAGCAAGTTACACAATGGAGATCTGCCAGTTTTCTTAAGCCTAACATCGAATTCATTCAATCAAAACAAGAATCAATAGGAAACAAGAATTATAAACTAAACCAACTAGATCTATTGAAGTTGTCACGCCTTAATTGATGGAGATAGACACACACATCAACAAGCCCTCATTGATGGAGATAGACACAAACATCAACAAGAAATCAATGAGATCTACTCAATTATACACAAGTTTTACACAATCATAAGTAGACACAAGACGAATTAGCCAAGCATAATTAATAAAGAACAAACAACAATAATGATAATTGAATACATGAATTAAGATAGAATCATCAAACCATTACAAGATGCTTATGGAGTGATTGAAACCCTCTAAGTTGCTGGAAAAACACCCAGCTAGACCCAGGAATCGACCTTAGGGTTTAGGGCTTACAAAAAGTGAAGTTATGATGTTATATTTATAGGCATGTTTTCTGTCAGCCCATCTTGATGGCGTCATCTCGTTTCTCTTGATGCCATCACAACCATTTTTTCACCAAATTATAGATCTTTTCGTCCTCTTCGCGTGGGCTTTTGAATCACCTAAATCCGAGTTCGTATGCAAAAGTTATGACCAAAACAATATCAGCTACTCCGCGCGCAAGTTTTGACAAGTTAACACGTGACGGCCTTGGGTGACGCCTTCACGTTTCTTCTGGGCCGTCACCACTTTTACTCTTGACACCGTCATGAAAAGCCTCTTGACGCCGCCAGGTACTGTTCTTAGCATGGAAAATTAAGTTTTTGGCGTTTTCTTCACTTTTAGGCTCCAAAAACGTCCGAATTGCTTCTTTTTCCAGAATTCACTCCCAAAGTACATAAAATCACAAAAGGAACGATTTAGGGTAATATTTGATCAAATAAATTCAATTCTGGGCTTAAATGACCCCTAACAGTGGTTCATTTTTCGCCTCATCAATAACCGATTAGTAGCCAATCCTACGTGGATGACCCCTATCATAGAATTTATAAGAAAGGGCATATTGTCCGATGAGCAGAAGGACGCTCGACAGATACGGCGCACAGCGCAGAGGTTCGATCTTCGAGATGGTACCATATATCGGTGCTCATTTCTACAACCATGGCTTCGGTGCGTTGGACCTCTTTTGGCAGATTACATACTCTGAGAGATCCACGCCGGTTCATGCAGTATGCACTCAGGACCATGGTCCGTTGTAGCACGAGCCTTGTGGTCAGGATACTACTGGCCCACTATGCATCGCGATGCGTGTGATGTGATAAAGAAATGTAGCGACTGCCAAGTTCATAGACCCATCCCGCGCCAACCACAACAAGAGCTAACGCCTATTACATCGCCATGGCCATTCTATAAGTGGGGTATTGACATTGCGGGCCCCTTCCCTGTTGCAGCAGGGGGATTGAAATTTCTTATTGTGGCTATAGACTACTTCACTAAGTGGATTGAGGCAAAAGCAGTGGCAACAATCACAGGTAATCAAGTAAAATGGTTTGTTTGGGAAAATATTGTATGCCACTTTAGATTACCTGGGGAAATCATTTCGGACAACGGAAAACAATTCTGCGATAACCCGTTCAAAGACTAGTACGCGAAACTAAATATTACACAACAGTTCGCGTCGGTTAAACACCCACAAACTAATGGTTTGGTTGAGCGCGTAAATCGTAGTCTGGGCGAAGGAAGTAAAGCGTGCCTAGACAAACACAAAGGAAGATGGGTGGATGAATTGTCGTACGTCTTGTGGGCGCACCATATGACAATTAAAGTTAGCACTGGAGACACTGTCTTTTCTCTTGTCTGTGGGACAGAAGCTGTCATACCAACTGAAATTAGGATGCCAACTATTCGTACTGTGGAAGTTAATGTCGCAACCAATGACGACGAATGGCGTATAGACTTGGACTTATTGGAAGAAAGGCGCAAACGTGCAGCTATATGTGAGGCAAGAGCTAAGTTTAAAATGAAGGGAAACTACGATGCTAAAGTTCGAAGCACCTCATTCAGACCAGGAGATTTTGTATATCGCGCTAATGATGCAAGCCACGCAGAAGATACAGGAAAACTTGGACCAAAGTAGGAAGGACCCTATGAGGTCATATAAGCACTAGGAAAAGGCGCGTACAAGCTGCGTGACATGGACGGTCGAGAGCTACAATGCACATGGAATATTTGCAATCTCAAGAGATGCTATCTTTAGGAAAGGTTATGGCCATGCGCACGGACACCCCCACACTTTAGTAAGTGCTCAATAAATATCCGTGTATTTACGTTTTGTTTTATCTAGGAAAATGTTTTTCTTTTCCTAAAAGCTTGCAAGCATTAATTAAATGTCGCGGTTTCTAGCTAAATCCGCGACACACTTCACTTTGTTGATTACATATTATGTATGTCTCAATGTTGTTGTCATATTACATTTAGCCTACATGGCGTGCATGCACTTATTAAAACCCACGATGGTAAAGGCTGAGTAAACCTACTAAATAACTCGTTGAGTAAGAGGGTTGCAAACCCATCAACATCGGATCACGCATCCTTGTTAAACACCTTACTCTCAAGACGTTGGAGTAAGTTCAATGCACATTGTGCGCGTTTAACAAATTAGGAGTTAAGACTCTTGACTCCTTGATATGGTATTCGCAGTACGCTGCATGTCAACCCATACACTTGTGAATTATATATATATATATATATATATATATATATATATATATATATATATATATATATATATATATATATATATATATATATATATATATATTCGCGTATACATTAAGTCATGAACTTCATACACGATTATGTTATAAGTGATTCTTGTAATCCTTTTTTAAGTACATTTATATAACAGTTTGATTCTTAGACATAACATATATGTCTTTTATGCAAAGACAGGTAACTAAGTACAAACATCATAATACAATATGCGTACAGTCGCACTTTCAAAATAACATTTTATTATGGACTACGAGTTCATACAAAGAATAGATTCAACATGCACATGTCAACAAAATGTTAATCTATTACAAACCATCACAAAGCCAAACAACTAAAAACTATGGGAACGTTTAAGCTCTGAGCTACCAACCCGGTACACAGCACTCCCAGCTTCCTCAAGCTTCTTCAAAAGATCACTATCCTTGGGTGACACTGTCGCCACACTAACAGGTACTCCATCAGACCTTGGAATATGTGTTGCACCAATACCACAGAGGATGGCCTTCCCCTTCAAACCCTCCTTCTTCGCAAGTCTCATAGCATGGGCCTCTAAGGATTCCTTTAGTGGGATTTCCTTCTCAAGGGAAAAAGGATTTAGGATGTCACGCGGACGAGCAAAGATAGGTACCTGCAGCTGCGACACAACTAGCTTCAGAAAATAATCAGATTGTGCCTCAACGCCCTCCGCTGTGTGCCTAGACAAGGTTAACCCCTCCATGATAACACATATGGGGTAGTCTTGGTCGCTCTCCAGTTGAGCAATGTGCGGAAGCTCTAAAAGCTTCATCTTCTCCATAGCAGCGACAAGCTAAGCATAGGCATCCCCGTTGTAACCTGGCACTTGGGCGATAGGCACTGTCAACATCTTGTTCTCATACAGCTCCTCCATAGCTTCCGCCTTGCCACGCGCCAACGCACATCGAACAACGTCCCCAAATGACTCTCTAACCTCTTGAGACTCCAGGGTACTCAAAGCAGCAAAGTGCAGGCCATGGTTGATAAGCCACCTGCGCTCAACAATGGATGACACCAGGTGTGGGTATAGCTCTTCATCGTACTCAATACTGAGCTTGCGCAACTTAACCTCTTGCTTCTCTAACGCATCCTCCACAGCCTTGCGAAACTCATCCAACCTAGAGAAATGTCCATTCTTGTTTTGCTCCATGTACTTCAAGACCCAAAGACAAGTGGTCTGGTAATCTTTCAAAGCAACACGCTCTTGGCTCACTTGGGCAAATAATGACATCTTCTCCTCAGCAAGCTTCTTGGCATAGGCATTTGTTGATTCTACCTCAGCATGAGCATCAGCCAACTGCGCCTTCAGTAGCGCAATTTCCTCATCTTTTTGCGCACTACTGCTACCTTCACCAGCATACCTTGCTTTTAGCTGAGCAACTAAAGTGCCGGGTGCGTAGCGGCTAAACCTACCTCCTCTATAAGATGGTCCGTTGGCATATCCTCAAATGTCTTTGGCCCAGTCTCTTGGCTCTTCTGCGAAAGATCATCAATATGCAAGGGACTCGCCTTGGGTGGCGATTTCCCAGCATGCGCAGCAGCATCCCCAGCAGCTTCAATACGGCACGCAAATGACAAGGGTTCAAGGTTATTTTATAGTATCAACGGAGAAGATGAAATAAAGTTTTTAAAGACACAAGTTTCATTACTTACTTGGGGGGAGGAGTCTCAGTTGTATCCTTGGCAGCAACGGTGGGCGACGCATCCTCCTCTGATGACGCATCTACGGTGATGACATGGCGCCTTCTCTTGGATGTGCCTGCGCCATCACCACCAGAAGCTTTCTTGCGCTTCACCCCTTGGCTTGCCTCCTCTAGCTTACTTTCAGCCCTAGTGATCCCCACGCTTTCTAACGAATCTGTGCGTGATGGCTCTGGGGATTGTACCCTAAGATTCAGAACACTGCGCACCGGGGTCGCCTCTAAAACTACTGGGGAGGCATTTTCTGGCTCTTCCTGTACAAACTCCATTGTGCGCCCCGCAGTAGCCTCCAGTATTGGCGCTTCACCTTCTCTTAAGGGGCGCACCCCTATGGTCACCTGTGTGGGCCTCGCCAATTTCACCACGCTGAATAGATCCATCTCTGCGCAACAAACAACAACCAAAAACAAAGGGGGTTACATAAGCTATAACTAGAACGAGCGCTTACGCTAATAAGCGAAGGAGAGGGAAGGACAAGCACCTACCCCGGTCATCCTCGTCCAAAAAAGTTGGCACTTCGTCAGGACCCTAGAAGTAATTACGACTAATGCCCATGTGCACCAAAAACTCTTCTGGGTAGGAGTTGATTGGGATGCGATTGGCATTTATCATTTCAGCATCATCTGCGCTATATGTCCCGGGGTTTGGGCGCTCATCCTTCGGTAACGACCCTTGGGTATAGAATTCGAAACCCCATAGAAAAAATGTCTCATCAACCCAGAAGAATTTCTCCCTCCAGTTCCTAAGTGCATCTAGCTTTTCCGTATAGCATTGTAGTCGCCCTGG
Organism: Artemisia argyi; assembly: GCA_030686995.1. Lineage (NCBI taxonomy): Eukaryota > Viridiplantae > Streptophyta > Magnoliopsida > Asterales > Asteraceae > Artemisia > Artemisia argyi. Next base: position 110,921,325 of record CM060687.1, read on the forward strand.
GCGTTTGGAAAAAGATACCTACACGTTTGACCAAGTCGTGTGATAAACGCACAGAACAGATTGATGGTAGGGTTAATTGCCAACAAGCGACAATTTACTTCAAAATTGGTTATTTTGGCTGCGCCTATGCAGTGCAGTTGGAATATATGGAGGCGATAATAATTTAGAACATCGCACAAGTGAAATGGGCACACGTTGATTAGCAAATTCGAAAAAACGTGTGTATACCCCTACTTTCCCTTCAGGGAACTCCGCTATGGATGCCGTCGCCACCGGTACCACCGGGTGCAACGCGAGCGGGACATAATAATCCGAGGTGAACTCACGAAGTTCGTCCTCGGTTATATTGGAGGTAAAGTCGGATAGTTTGAGAACCATTATTAGAAATTGATAGATTCAGACGCGCACGCGCTATTACCTTGGAGATTGTTAATTTCTTGATTGCTGTTTGAGAAAGCTTAACAATGGTGGGAATGAAGATTTTTACTGTGATAACCACAGTGAAAGGGTGGCTACACTTTATATAGGGTTCCACACATTCAAGGATGATTGACATGTGTATCCCACTTACTCTAAATCGTGTGGCTGGGAGATCAAGAGGTGAGATACTTTTCACCCACACTCTCACAATTTACGAGGGATATTCGGGAGTAATTTGGACTAGATGCATCATATACTTTTTTGGCGGGAAACACTTGAAGCTTCCCCGCTATGCATCCTGGGATGTTTTCGCTATCGTTGTTAGTCTAGCATCCGCGGTTTCACCTTGCGCATACTAGACTGAGGGGACATGATGACGTATAGTCCGCAATCGGGTCACGAACCCGACCAATTGACGTTACTAATACCCAAGCCCATCACGCGTGGGCTATCATGATAAAGATTTGGGCTTATAAAGGCCTAAATTCGAATCTATTATTTATGGTCTTGATATAGGATATCTTATTTATGGGATATGGATCAAGGGACCGAATATCTTGGGATACGCCGAAGGGTAAGGAACACGAAACCAACAAGGATTTCGTGTGTATATAAAGGGCATCTCGGCTCTCATTAAAGTATCATCTCATAACCGTAACTCTTCACTAATACCCTAAAACCGATTACTTACTCTCATGCCGGAGGATAATCGTGGGAGACAATCCCACGGTAAGCCTAACGGTGTTTTTTGTTCTCTTAGTGCGCAGATCTCAGCATTAAGATCCAATTGATACGGGAACAGGAGTCCAAACAAGGAACGCCCAACTTTTGTATCAACAATAGCAGTATCTACATGAGTAAAGGTAAAATAAAAAGACAAATAACCGTACATTAGATAAGAAAGATTTTATTTATTTTTTATTTTTTTTAATTATTTTTTTAATAAAAAAGTTCATGAAAAAATCAAAAAAAAAAAAAAAAAAAAAAAAAAAAAAATCCACAAATCGGGTATGTTAGTGCATAAAAATTTTGTGAAAGAAGTTTTTTCTAATTATTAGTTTATATACGTTTTTTTTAATGCTCAAAAACCGAATTTTGATGCGCAAAAAAATTTTGATGCACAAATTTTCCAACTTGTTTTAGTATGATGAACAATGTTCTTTTGATGCAAAAAGTTAAAAGAAGTTGGATCTAAAAATGAATTTTTAATGCATAAAAAAGCGATTTGATGCATAAAAGTATTTTTTTCGGAAAAAGTATTCACTTTTAGAAAATTTTACTTCACAACTTTTTTATGCAAAAACATATTCGATCTTGCAGAAATTTTTTGAAATTTTTTGAAAAATGTTTTAAAAAAATCATTCTTATTTAATGTATGGATATTTGTCTTTTTATTTGATCTTTAATCGTATCTACATTGCACCAAAAATGAATCTGTTATATTTTTAACCTATCATTCAACCTAGCACCTTAATAATTAGGAACTATACTAAATTAGAAAGAATAATATGATGAGTAAATTAATTTTGGTGCCATATGAGTTTTGTTAAGTTATTTGTTTATGATTTATAATCGAAATATCGATATTAATAAGGGGGCTAATTGCAAAAATTAATAAGAACATAGCTTGTGGTCTGAACGATCACGCAACAAAGTAAGCTTATTAAGAATGGCTCAACACCTATTAGTCACCTTACTGGCTCCGCTTCTAAAACATTTCAAGACCTAAGACAAACATACCACTTTATCAACATACTCGGTTTTTTCTTCACGTGAATCTTGAAGTTATTGTGATTTCTATTGAGCTCTTTTTGTATAATCCTAAAAGCTCCAAACAAAGAAGATATTGGAGATCTTTTGAAATCATACCTACATATTTTGTGCTACAAAATACCTTATTCTATTTGCAACATTTAAATAAATATAGTTCTTTTTTATCTCTGATTCTTTATTAAGGCGTATAAGTAGTGTCTTTTGCTCAATAGTGTTTTGGCATTGCACTGAATGAAAATTATTTATTCTTGGGGGTGGTTAACCGAACGGTCCCCAAATGGTTAGCCGGACCCCCCCCCCCCCCCTAATTTTTTTTTTTTTTTTTTATTTTTTTTTTATAATTTTGTTTATATTAAAAAGCTATAAACCTGAAAGTGCGGAACAGAAAATATAAAGTTTAATATGTCAAACACTTAAAACTGTCAAAAATACGGAACAGAAACTGACAAAAAGCTGTGTTGTACTGGAAGAAAGTGGGGAACATCAAGGGGACAAGAGGGACAGGGGTGGGCCAGGCCCCGTCATAGATCCCTTATTCTTTTGAGTTGAAAAGACAAGACAACGTACGTGTTTAGCCTTTTAAACATTTTTCACCTTTAAAACGTTCCTTCCTTTTTTTTTTTTTTTTTTTTTTTAATTTGTAACTTTTTACTGACAAAAAATAAATAAATAAATAAAAAATAAATAAGAAGAAACGTTTTTAACGTTTTTCTTCTTAACCAAGAAGAAAGTTATAAATAAGAAGATAAAGTTCAAGGAAATGTAATGTACACTTTCAATAGTACCAACGTAATTAATAGAGTGTCATATGTATAATTTCACGCAATATACATTTAAATTTCGACTATTACCACTAACTTTTTAAGTGATATGACTAATTTTTCAAGAGATTTGACAAAAATACACTTATATTCTTAATCTCCATCTTCATCATATCAACCCCAGATTCCGATAACCTTTTCTGGCTACCAACCACCATCTCTGACTAACAACTCAACTAAAACCCAAACTAAACTTAAAAATCTGATATTCATCAACTCAACTAAAACCCATTACTTGGCCTAACAAATCTGATATTCATCAACTCAACTAAAACCCATTACTTGGCCTAACTTCTTGTTATGTATAACCTAAAACTAAAACTAATAAACCTCAACCTTAAATCTCAAATCATGCACCACACTTGCACATTTCCAGTCACTTATTTATCATTTATTCACTTTCAAAAACTAACACAAAATTTTCCTCTATTCTTCTAGCTAAATCCAAATCTCAAACACCCTTGAACTACCTCAATATCAACAAAAAACTTGAATATCTTTCTCTAAAATTTGAAATACAAACACCCCTTCATAGCAAAACCCGTTGTTTCTGCTTAAATCTCAGTTCGTACCATGTAGCGGTTTTTCTTCAAAATGGTTTTGTTTGATCTATGCCTTTCTCTAAATCTCAAATCATAAATGCACAAACTTAAATCCCGAATCTTGTTCTTGAACAAGTTCTTATCATGGATTTGAAGTTATTGTTTATGGATAATATTTTATTTCTTTTGTTGTAAAGATCAACGATGGGTTGTGTTGTATTTTTAAAGATCTTTGATTATTTCAAAACCAAACCCGAGATCTTTGTTGTTCTTTTGATTTTCCGTTTGGTTTGGAGACCATTGTTAAGGAGCTTGTTTTTATATCTTTGGAGACCATAGATTTTGTAAAACTAAAGAAATTATAGTTTGTGACCGGAATCTGGCTTAGAAGACGGTGGTTGGTCGCCGAAATCTAGGTTTGGAGACAGTAGTTGGTCACTGGAATCTGGGTTTAAACATGAGGAGGATGAAGATATAAAGCACAAGGTATTTTTATCAAATCACTTAAAAAGTTAGTATTGATAGTCGAAATTTGAGTATATATTATGTGAAATGGTATATATGACACTCTATTACCTATGTTGGTGCTCTTGAAAGAGTACATTATATTTCCTTGACCTTTGTCCTAAATGCATTATACTTTTCTATAAACCAATTTAGCAAATCTTCAACTCCTAATTTTTTCCAAGAGTAAGACACATGAAATTTGTACAAGACAATATATTTTTCTTTTATCAATCGGAACTAGTTACATGTCTCATGCACGCACATGATTTACACATAAATCAAATTTATTTAAACATTTTAGTTTAATATGTGGACATAAAAGTGTTAATTTTTTATAAATGTGATATTACACTCACAGGAGATAGACTGTATGTACAAATATTAATTATATTTTAACTAAATTTGTTTGGTTCATATTGATAAGTCGTACTTTCAGTTGATACTTATAATCTCGCATGTTAGTGCAAATATGAAGATATTTAAACTAAACGGTCTCTAATGTTTTAATAATGAAAAACACGTAATTTCTAATATATAACGTAAAATGCGCAAGTTACATGTAACCATAAGTCGTCAAAGCAGACATTCATCAACACCTCTCGATGTCTCGAGTCTTCTCATGCTTCAACACAGGTTCAAACATGTTTGATATGCTGTGTTATGATCAAACCATTGAGAATGTTTAAGATATATTTTGAAGTCATTAATTCTATTTTACATTTCATACAAGGTATGAACATGATTTTACAAACTCATATACATTGCATAAAAATACTTTCTTCATCTTGTAAAATCTCTTGCATCATGCATCCTAAATAGTTGCACCATTTTTATACAAACTCATTAAATGATTTATAAAAAAGAATTTCCACATAAGGAAGTGATTCAAAATTTAGTTCACTTAGTTTAAATAAACCTCCTATTAAGAGAAAGCATATTTTGTTTTGGCAAAGGGATCAATCACTTTGGTTTTTGAAAAAGTAAACTTCCATAACAGTGCATAACAAACTTGCATAAAACACTTGCATCATTCTATATACATTACATTTTAAACTTTCACAAAGGTTTTATTTACTTTTATTTAAATAAAATATTTTTATTAATTACAATTGACCAACTAGCTATAATCTTCCTTTTTAGGGATTATTTCAAATGTGATCTTGCATGGAATATATAACTTATCTCAATAATACATGAGGTCTTCAATCGCCAAAAAGGCTTACAAAAGTGGTAAAAACCGACTAGGGTTCGGTGCTAAAAGTTCCTCCAAAGTTACACACATAATAATGAGAAAAAAGTTTTTGTATTTATAGATTTTTTGTTGTGATGGCATCACGTTATGGTCGTGACGCCGTCAGCTCGCCGTCCACTTAGGGTTTCGTTGGCCCGTCGCCTTGTTGTGATGGCGTCACAATAGATACTGTTAGGGCAAGCAACTGACCTAATTGTTTCGGATAAAGATTTGAACATAAAATAGCAACAAACACTCACATGACAAATATCGGTGATCATTCTAACCCGCTGCTAATCAGTGTTGGGAATTATTGTAAACCAGACTTAAGTCTGTTAGTGATATTATTAAGTCTGGTAGGCTAGTTAGTACTACTAGTACTAAGTTAAGTCTGGTAATGATTGTTAAGTCTATTAGTGTTTTATTTAGTTAAGTCTGTTTATGTTTCAAACGGATGGAAGATCTTTTTGGGAATTACAGTAACAGTTACCACAGTTTAGCATGGAAGAAACCACTGCTGAAGAATGCACTAGCAGTAGAAACACATTACCACTGCTAGTACATAATATTACCACTACTGTAGGATAATTGTTAGGAAACGTGTATTTAGATAAGTATAGAAAAGATCTCGTGTATATTCTATTATTCTAAGCTAATACTTATCTTGTAAAGGACTCCTTGTGTCCTATAAAAGGAGGTCCAAGGTTTAGGTTTATGTACGTATCAATTAGAGAGCTTCAAGGTGTAACCCTAGTGATAATCTAGATCACTCATATTATTATTCTTAATAATATTGGAACTTAACGTTTGGTTTACATTTTGTGTTCATATACAACTATTCTCACTCACAAACAAACTCACTAACAAATCTTCTAAGTATTACTTACTATATTCGGCGTAATTATTAGTATCATTCAAAGTATCATTCTAACAAAAGGCGTGTGTTTAGATCCATCAAGTGGTATCAGAGACAGGTTTCTGATACTTTGATTTATAAGATCTGAAGTTTACTCACTTTTACAAGATCCAATGGAGATGGAGAACAGTCAGTCCAACATTGCTTCTAAGCTACCTAAGCTTAAACTGAATGACTTTGAGATGTGGAGAATAATTGACACGTGCAAAATGTATGTATCAAACAAATACAAAGTAGACGTGAGTGGAATTTACTAATCAACCTTTAGGAAAAGGGAGACTTGTAAAAACTCGTGAATACAATATATATAAGTGATACCGGGCAAGTGATTACCCGGGTCGTGTCCCAACGAGGTGTGAATGGCAATATCGTGTGAGATTCGAGATTAAAATGCTTGTAAGGAATGGTTGAGAGATTATTTGGTATTATGGAACTCCGAGAAATTGCAAATAACGAACGATAAATGAAATAAACGCAACTAAAAATACGAATTCAAACAAGGAATTCTAATTAAAACTTAAAACTACTTAAAATCCTACAGGAATGATAATAGGAAACAAGGGAACCCTAAAACGTAATCTAATTTAAAAACGTAAAAGTTACTTTAAGAAAAAACACGAGTGCGCAAATTAAAAAGTGAACTTTGAGCTACGATAATCCTACGGGTATGAAAACCATTTTTCTACGATACTAATGATGAAAGAAATTTTTTGGAAAAAGAAAAATATTTTTTGTACTTTTATATTTTTTATAATGAATTAAAAACTAAAATAATAAAATAAAAGATTTGAAAATCGTAAAACTATTTAGAAAATTCTGATTTTTTTTTTTGTAAAATCTATTATACTAAAATTAAACTAGGAAAAATAAAAATCTAGAAAAAGCAGTTGAAATAAGCAGACAACAAGCAAATCTAAAACTGACTCAATAAGAAGCAAATGAAAAAACTAGTTTAAATATAAAGCAAAGGAAATCATAACTAAAAGAGTAGCTAGTACAGATGGTGGGAGTGTGTCTGTGTTGGATGAACCTGTCGACCAGGGTTCAATCCCTGTCAACACCCTTTTTGCAAACCAATTTTTTTTTTTTTTTCAATTTTTCTTTTTGCAAATTCTTTTAACAACAAACATAAACAACTTTTGGTTAAAATTTGTTTTGTAAAAAAAAACTAACAAAGAAGCTTGTGGCTTATCAGGTGGATCAAGTTACATGAGCAAACAAACAATCCTTAACTGCCTGAGCTTATGGGCTCAAAGCAAGCTTAAATAAGCTACAGACTAAATAAAATAAGCTAATGGTACTACTACTAATCCTAAACTATCATACCTAATGTAAATAAGCAAAAGAAAACAGAATAGAGGCAAATTATATTGGCAGTAAAACAATAAGCTACACTATCAAGCAAACCAAACATGCATACACCTACCCTGCACACTACAGATAAGCAAACCAACTAGCATTAAATCTATATTAATCCGAGATAAATGACAATGAGCAAGCACAGAACCAAGATTCCAAATTACAGAAAGAGTAAGTTAACGAGACACCTGGAATAGAAGGTGTGGTCAATTTATCATCAACTATGCAGGAAAAGTGGCCAAATGGCAATTTTTAACCTAAAGAAAAGCTAAGTAAATGGATAAGCCGAGGGTAAAAAGTTGTAAAAGGATAAAGGTGAACATGAAATGAGTACATAGAAACAAATACAATTGAATTTGAACAATAAATGAAGCAAAAATCTAAGTTAGAAATAGCTAGTTTGGGACACACATGGCTGATGCACAAGGCAGCCTAGGGGGCATACTTTAAGGGCAAAATAAGCTATCAGAAAAAATCTTAAAAATAAAATAAAAATATGTGCATGGAGACAAGCTAGGGAATAAGCTATAAACAGGCAATAAGGATCAAAGATGAGGAAATAAAAAATACTAACATAAGGGCTGTTGGGATATGTGAACGACTGAGCAGCAGTAAAAAAAATATGGTAAAAAGGGATTTTGACTATGAAAGAAACTAAGACCAAATATTGAACGATTATAATGTCCTATTTGTAGCTAGTAGGGAACAAAAACAGTTTTTAAAGAGGCCTTATCCTAAATCCTACACTAACTACCTGATGCAACAGTACATTTTTAAGTTCACTTGAAAAACTTTGCAAAGCCTAAAAAAAACTTAATGAGGCTACTCAAACTTGACTAAAAACAGCTAACCATACCAACTAAAACCATTTTCATTTGAAAATTTTGACTAAAAACTCTTTCCAACCCAAGTTAAACCTAATTCCAAACACCCCTTTAAGTATCTAACAAAATAATAAAAACTAAACTAAGGCATTAAACTAGAAAGTTAAGCAATATTAAACACATTTAAGCTAAAATAAAGCAAACTAGACAACTTATAAGAATGAAATTAAGCATAATAAGTGATGAGTGTTTGAGCACTCATCAATCCCTCACACTAAACTATTGCTAGTCCCTAGCAATCTTTTGAGAAAACTTAATGGATTTGAATCTCTTTACCAAAAGCCATTACTTCTGGAGTAGCCAAATGTTTCAGTTCAAGTAAGAACCATGGTACACTGATAACCATGTGATTTTGAGCAAACCACAAGCTGTCAACGGTTTTGATTTGTCTTTACCAGAATCCGTTTGCTTCTGGACTAGCCAACTCTTGATGGAATCAGTCATCATCTTGGTGAGTTGATTACCAATTATGGTTTTCCACTGCCTTTACCACAAGCCATAACCTTATGGGCTAGCCAACTCTTTACTTTTTAGGATATGGTGAGCTAAGTACCATACAATTTTGGCCAAATTGTAAGCCATCAACGGATTTGATATATCTTTACCAAGAGCCGTTTGCTCCTGGATTAGCGAATCCCTTTGTCGGTTAGACATGGCGGACTGATAACCACAAAATTTTTGAAATAAAGTGAAATTTGTTTTTAAAATTTTGGCAAAAAACGGGGGTACTAGAAGGTAAAATGTGATAAAATTCGCTAGAATTTCCCCCCACACTTAGAATTGAATATTGTCCTCAATATTCAAAGTCCCGGCTATTATGCCGACTCTTTGAACGTAAAAGGGCAACATTATAAGCTAAATGTGGAAACACCGTTTTTCACTTTATTTCTATACATACACATTTTTTTTAAAGATATTATACATGGTAACAACGGCAGGGGCAACGCCCCACACTTAGGGTGAAAACCCCATATACATGCTACTATTTTTGTTTACCGAGTCGCTAGCTTGACTCGACCCCGAATTCATTTGTTCTTGGGGAAGCATCATGTGGAAGAGATAATATCCATCGGACTTTCATTCAAGATGTTTGGACAAACATTTGAAGCACGTGAAAGTTCCACACCGATGAGATAAGTACCTGGCTCAAGATAATGGTAAATGGAAATGCTGGGGTCAAAGATAGTGTCCTCACTCCCGAATGAGTGAAGAAGAGAGGAAGTCACCAGGTAGGTGAAGAAAAGAAAGAAAATCATGATGATAATCATGATAAGATCTTCTTCATCGAGATCAGGCTCAGTTGCCTGAATTTGGATTTCAAGGGTTAAGTTCATTAGGTTTGAAAACATCCCGGGCGGGAGGGTGGGAATTTGCAAATCCTCATGACTGAGTGCATCTCCCCCCGAGCTATCATACTCCGGAGGAGTCATGATATGAGTGAGTTCACCGACGAACTCCTCATGAAGAGAATCATTCACATGATGTGAATCTGTGAACTCATGTCCCGTTGTGGACTCATCACTATCCTTGTTCTGAATACCAAAGATTGGATTATCAGAAATCAAAGTGAATTCAGATTCGAATTCAAAAAGAGGATTGGTGAGAGTAGTTTTGAATGCTTCGAGAACAAAGTGATTAATATTCTCTATTGGACTGCTGGGATCAGGTCATTTTTCCAAACTTCGACATTCTACTATTCACAAATTACTATTCATCGATCACTATTCATCGTTTTACTATTCATCGTTTTTGAGGTCAATTTGACATTCCGAGACACATTCAGAAATATTACTATTCACTTGACACTATTCATTTCCGAGAGAAAACCACTATTCACGTGCATTACTCATGTCGTCGTAAATTTAGTTTACGAGTGTTCAAATTCGCGTAACCGTATTGGTTCAGGGGCGAATTCATGCATTATTATCAGGGACATTTCATACGGACTAGAAATAGTCTGCATATCATCATTAGGGCACTTGCATACTATTCCACTCGTAGGATAATTAAATTTATACTTTTGGTACAATTAACGATTTACATATGTTTATTTTAAATAAACACTAATACGCGAACTATAAACGTGACTAACATGTCCGACACTCCCGACTATTATCCCAATATATTTTTATACTCATTTTTATAATATAAAAATTATAATATCAATTTACCCGATATTTTGGAAATTTATTTATTACGTATTGTACGTCTAACTTAATAACGACGGTTTTCACAAAAATTAAACAATAATCACCCGAACTCTCCGTACTTGTACCCGACACATTTTTACAATTTTTACGACTTTATTATGTCCCGAATAACTTCAATAAAATTTATTTCTAACAAACCCGGTACCCGATAAAACCTAAAACTATCACTACAACACATTCCCACTAACTTTTTAATAAAAACCCAAGACAACCCCCCCCCCCCTTTCCCTCCTTTTTGCGCCGGCCAACCCCCCCCCCCCCCCCCCCCCCCCCCCTTGGTCCTAATGATCTAATCTCACCAACTCACTTTAAGGCTTACCAAACATTTGTCTCCTAAGTATAAAATACACCTTTTCATCCCATTTTATCACAAATCATTTTTACAAGTGTAAGTAAGAACTCTTTCTCTCATTTTCTCTTATGGTATAATCGACTTAGGGTGGTCAAGAAGCAAGAACAACAAATTTTCCAAGATCTAGGTGTAAACTTGTTCACTTAGTCATCCTTGTTGGAGTTTTGAAATAGAAACTAAAGGATTAGTAGGTTTTTCATCATCCAAACTCCCTAAACCTTCAAGTAAGTTAACAAACTCATTTTTATAATTTTTACAAGTTATTACTATGGTTATATACTTTTCTTACAAGAACTCATGTATATAATGATTTATACCACTCTATTTTGTACATATTTAACTTTGAACCCTAGAAATGAAAACATGAGAAACCCTTATTAGACCTAGTGGATTGATGATGTTTAAGGACCCATGACACCCTAAGAAGGTGTATGGTAGGATTAGACAAGTTTTGTGGTGATTGAAAGTGGTTTGGTTGAAGTTGGAACAAGTTGGAAACTAGGAAAATGGTTTTTGAAACTACATATTGACCTACTGTCCCTATTTTTATTTCGTGGGAAAATCAGTAGATGGTGGTTAAGTTTTGACCAAAGATTTAGAAAATACTTTCAAAAACGAAAATTTAGGCGAAGAATGGATTAAAACGAGCTTATAACGAAGGAGATATGATTTTTGCAAATTTAACGACGAAAACTATTTCTTATAAAAACTGCTTGCTGTTTGGCAGATTTCGACGTACAAATAGAGGCATTAAACGTAACCTAGAGGAACCGAGTTATCAAAAATATATTAGTATATACAAAAACGAATCCGTGGACATAAAGAACAAGGAAAATGAGCTTAAAACGACCAAGTTATACCCGTTTTAACATCGTCAAACTATATATATATATATATATATATATATATATATATATATATATATATATATATATATATATATATATATGGTCACAAATAAAAATAATAACTTACGCGCTAAACGGTATATTTTCTAGAAATGTTACTAAGGACTATTTTCTTATCAAATTAATACGTATGACTCAAGGGAATATTTATACGACTTAACGACGTTATTTCAAGGTTTTCGATACAAGGAATTTAACGCTAACATTTTTATACGAGATAATACGACAAGTTATATACTTCTATATATGGACTTATTTTTCCTAAGTATGGAAACTATTTTACTATGACGATAACTAGTATTTCCAAATTACGAGTGGTATGGGTATCATGTGCATGTGCATTCATTTCATTACGGCTTGATCTTAATTAGATCGCGATTATTCATTTAGGTTGCGGCTAGTGTTCGCGCCTCATTGTCTCGATTTCTTTACCATCGTTGTACCATCCTTTCGAGGTGAGTCTTCATAGCCCCGTTTTAATTACTTATTTGATTTTAAATCCCACGGGGGAGAATACATTGCACAATTATTTTTGTACATGCCCAAGTATTACAAATTCCATACATTGCTTAAGTTGCCTTACTACCAAGTTAAGTCCCCTTATATATCATGGACCGTTAATTTTAGTGTTAAGCGAGAGTGAGTGGATAGATCTATCGAGGGTGACGCCTCCATTCGTGTTTGGGTTGCTACAACGGGACGAATGCATTTCATGTCTTATCATAATTGAGTGTCTGGTAAACACTCTGGTGGGGCCATTACAAAGTCTAGCTTCGGGGTCATGAGCTTAAGAGCCAATGTAGCTTTTTTTGACATTTTGTCGGTTTACTTATTACTTGCGGCTTATGTACTTACGATTTACTTACAAACCTATGATTATTCACCAACTTTATGTTGACCATTTTCGCAATGTATTTCTCAGGTAACTAAGGCATATTCTCATGGCATGCATGGAGTCACTTTGTGTATCAAGGATGACGCGTCTCTTTTGGAATTCATGCACTTTTGAACTATCGTTTGATTGTACTAAATTATTTCCTTAAACCTTTTCCAACTTTTGGGACCTATGTTTTATAACTCTGAATATTTTGAATGAATCAAACGATGTATTTTATAAACGACACTTTAAGTCGTTCGATATATCCTGGTTGTGTGCTATGATCCGTTACACCCTCAGGTATTCCATTCCGCTGCCATTCAGGTATTTTGGGGGTGTGACAGATTGGTACCAGAGCCGAGGTTATAGAGAACTAGGATGCATCATGGACCCTAGACTATAACCACACCATCATAGCATATCATCATTTCATCATAAGTGCATATTTATTATTTTTGGTGATTCCATTTTACGAGTTATTTATTTTATTTCGCCTTGATTATCACAGAGACATGTCTTCGAATCCCAACACTGTCATACTTTACTCTATATCAGACTCCGATGATGAGGACTCTGTGTCCTCCACTGCTGTTTAACCACTTGTTTCTCCTACACCTGAGTTGCCACTTTTGGCATCAGATGATGACACCGAGCCTTTCGAGGAGGAGACGGCTCCTACTCCTCATGTCCATCCTACTGTACTCACTGACATACCATCACCTACTACTACCACTTCGTCAGAACCGAGACTTATGTTTCCTAGGAGTAAGACCATTCTGGTTGCTAGGAAGAGTGTTCGCCCAACTACATCTACTTATAGGACCCTCCCTAGTCCTACTGTGCCTACCCCACCACCACCAGCCATACCCACTACTACTCCTATATCTACCTCACTCTTGCCGCTCAGGAAGCGTGCAAGGCTTACCACCCCAGATTCACCTACTACCGAGACTACTGACCTTTCACCACCACCAGTATACCACATAGGTGAGAGTTCGAGAGCGACTGCAGCTAGGGATCCTACAGCCGTTACGCTAGATGATCAGTTAGGTGCTCAGCAGGAGCAAGTTGATAGGTTGGGGTATCGAGTTGATGAGATTATTACCACTCAACTTGAGGCTGTCGAGGAGCAGGTTGAGGATTTGATTCAGGGCAGAGTTGGTATTGATGTGTCATACCATGGACTCAAGGCACGACAGTTGAGGCACCAGGAGCAGATTGATCTACTTAGAGATGAGCTACCTGAGATTCGAGATAGAGCTCAGGCGACACAGGAGACTCAGTGGGAGCAGGTAGACCAGTTGGCATTGATCCGAGAGAGGTTAGTCGTATTGGAGCACAGAGATGCTTCTTTTCAGTTACGAGTCCAGCATCTTGAGGAGATCGTGGTTGCGATGGATCGTGAGATTCGCCGCTTGAGAGGAGAGCCTGGACCATCTAGAGCACCGAGAGGAGCTTAGACATAGACTGGTATTATATTAGCTTGTATTATTTTCCTAGTCCCGAGGTGTGGGACATAGTTCAAAAACTTGTAGACTTTTGGTTGTTGTACAAACAAATATATCAAGTGCGACTCTACTATGTTGGAAATGTTGTGCTATATATTATATCGGTCCATGTAGGCCGAAATTTTCATGTATTATATTCATGTGTTGTGATTATATTTATGATATTTCGTGGTTGCTGTTTATTGTTGTCATATTTATACAGGTTGGGGTTGTATATATACATGTCGTGGTTGTATCTAGACAGATTGTGGTTGTACTCGTACATGTCGTGGTTGTATTTGTACTTGTTGTGGTTGTATATGTATATACATGTTGTGGGTGTACATCTTTGGTTCGATGACTATTTCTAGTATGATTTTTCTCATGGCTATTTCCATTGTGATTATCAGAAGTATGGCACCAAGGAAAAGTAAGACTGCACCAGAAACACTCGCTATGACTCAAGCCGCTATCCGCAAGTTGGTCAGGGATAGTATTGCAGAAGCTCTAGAGATTGAGAGAGCTGAGGTTGCTGCTAGGGCTGCCGAGACTGCTTCTAATACAGGGGCAGTTGAACCAACTGCTACTAGGCGTGAATGTACATGGAAAGATTTCAAGATTAGTGATCCTATCAAGTTTAAGGGCACTGAAGGAGCGGTTGCTTTGATCTACTGGTTTGAAAAGACTGAGAATGTATTTCTCATGTGCGGATGCCCGGATGCCAGCAAGGTAAAATTTGCTACTGGTATGCTTCTTGATGAAGCTATGTCTTGGTGGAATTCGTATGCTCAGCCGATTGGCATGGAGAATGCTTACAAGCTCACTTGGGAGGAATTCAAGAAACTGATGTCTAAGAAGTTTTGCCCTCGTACCGAGGTGCAAATGCTGGAAACAGAATTTTATGAGCTTGTGACTAAAGGTGATGATATCGAGACCTACTTTAGGAGGTTTCAGGAGTTGGCTGCACTATGTCCAACTATGGTTCCCGACGATGAGAAAAAGATGGAAAACTTTGTTGGTGGATTGCCTGAAAGTGTTCGAGGAGATGTGATTTCTTTTGATCCTCAATCAATGGAAGAGGCTATTCGTATAACTCAGAAACTCATGGTCCAAGTGGTAAAAGGAAAAGCTAATGTCAACAACAATAACCGTTCAAACAACACCAACTACACCAACACTCGAAACAACAACAACTATAACAACAATCGGAACCGCAACTATCCCAATAACCGAAACAACAATAACAACAACAACAAGAGAAGGTTTGATTTCAACCAAGGTGGAAATGCTGTTCAGCCGCCACCTAAGAGGCAAGAAGTGGCAAGGGCTTATGCTGCAGGACCGACTGAAAGGAAAGGATATGAGGGTAATTTACCCAAGTGCGAAAGGTGTCAGAAGCATCATAACCCAGGACATTGCCCAGATCCATGTGGCAACTGCAAGAAGGTTGGTCACTACACCAAAGATTGCAAGAGTCCAAACTTTGGTGGCAATCAGAAACCACCGGTAACGTGTTTTGGATGTGGAGAACTTGGACACTTTAGGAATGAGTGCCCAAAGAAGAAGAATCAAGGAACTGGAAACCAAAATGGAATGGCTCGAGGAAAAGCTTATGTTATGGGAGGAGAAGATGTCAAAGAAGACCCGAATGTTGTTGCGGGTACGTTCCTCGTTAATAATCGTTATGCATCCATTTTATTTGATTCAGGAGCGGATAAAAGTTTTGTTTCTATTGCATTTACACCTTTACTTAACATAGAACCAACCCCATTAGACACTTCCTATATCGTTGAATTAGCTGATGGGTCTTTAGTTAACACCAACACCATTGTTCGTGGTTGCACTATAAATTTCCTAGGCCACCCATTCAATATAGACCTTATGCTTGTAGAACTTGGAAGTTTCGACGTTGTTATCGGTATGGATTGGTTATCTCGGCATCGAGCAAGGATTATTTGCGATGAGAAAGTTGTTCACCTTCCTTATAACGGTGAAACTTTAGTTGTTCGTGGAGAGCGAAGTGGAACTAGACTCAGTATCATATCATGCATTAAAACCGAGAAGTACATAAAGAAGGGTTGTTATGCATTCTTGGCTCACATCACGGAGAAGAAGTCGGATGAGAAACGACTTGAAGATGTGCCAATTGTTAAGGAATTTCCAGAAGTTTTTCCGGAAGAATTGCCAGGACTTCCGCCTACACGCCAAGTTGAGTTTCAAATCGAATTAGTGCCAGGAGCTGCACCAATTGCACGAGCACCGTATAGACTTGCACCTTCGGAGATGCAAGAATTGTCGAATCAACTACAAGAACTTTTGGACAAAGGATTCATTAGACCGAGTTCCTCGCCTTGGGGAGCGCCGGTTTTGTTTGTGAAAAAGAAGGACGGAACTTTCAGAATGTGCATCGACTATCGTGAGCTGAACAAGGTAACGGTGAAGAACCGTTATCCACTCCCCAGAATCGACGACTTGTTCGACCAGTTACAAGGTTCTAGTTTTTATTCCAAGATTGATTTAAGATCAGGTTACCATCAACTTAAAGTTCGGGAAGAGGATATCCCGAAGACGGCATTTAGAACACGCTATGGTCATTATGAGTTTCAAGTAATGCCTTTCGGATTAACCAACGCACCTGCGGTATTTATGGATCTCATGAATAGGGTGTGCAAACCGTATCTTGATAAGTTTGTGATTGTATTCATTGACGACATCTTGATTTATTCCAAGAGTAAGGAAGATCCCGAAGAACACCTCAGAACAATCCTGGAACTACTCAAGAAGGAGCAATTGTGTGCCAAATTTTCTAAGTGTGATTTTTGGATACGAAGAGTTCAATTTCTTGGCCATGTCATTGATAGCCAAGGATTACAAGTCGACCCGGCAAAGATCGGGGTAGTTAAGGATTGGGCTACGCCCAAGTCTCCTACGGAAATTCGTCAATTCCTAGGACTGGCTGGATATTACAGAAGATTTATTGAAGGGTTTTCTAAGATAGCGAAGTCGTTGACAAAGCTGACACAAAAGAATGAAAAGTACGAGTGGGGAGAAAAACAAGAGTCCGCATTTCAATTATTGAAACAAAAGCTTTGTAGCGCACCGATTTTGTCACTACCTGAAGGTATTGAGAACTTTGTGGTATATTGCGATGCTTCGCATCAAGGACTTGGAGCTGTGCTAATGCAAAACGAGAAGGTGATAGCTTATGCATCTAGACAGCTTAAGATACACGAGAAGAATTACACTACGCACGACTTGGAGTTAGGTGCGGTAGTTTTTGCACTCAAGATTTGGAGACACTACCTTTATGGTACCAAGTGCGTAATTTTTACCGACCACAAGAGCTTACAGCATATACTTGATCAGAAGGAACTCAAAATGAGACAACGTCGTTGGCTAGAGTTGTTGAGTGATTACGATTGTGAAATCCGATATCACCCAGGAAAAGCAAATGTTGTAGCAGATGCACTTAGCCGAAAAGAACGACTCAAACCTTTGAGAGTTAGGTCATTGGGAATGACTATCATTTCGCCACTACCATCAAAAATTCTAGAAGCTCAGATTGAGGCTCTCAAGGAAGAAAACCGACCACACGAGAAAATTTATGGTATGCCAGAAAGCGAAAATGGCTTTGTAAAGAGATCAGATGGAGTGTTATGCTTCAAGGACCGAAGTTGGATACCACTCTATGGTGGAGTACGAGAATTGATTATGCATGAATCACACAAGTCGAAGTACTCTATTCATCCAGGTTCTGATAAGATGTATCAGGATCTCAAAAAGCTTTGTTGGTGGCCGAACATGAAAGCAGAAATAGCTACTTACGTCAGCAAATGTCTTACTTGTGCTAAAGTGAAAGCCAAGTACCAGAAACCGTCAGGGTTACTTCAACAACCAGAGATTCCACAATGGAAGTGGGAACGTATTACTATGGACTTTGTCACTAAACTTCCTAAGACGTCAGGAGGTTACGATGCTATTTGGGTAATTGTTGATCGTCTTACCAAATCAGCCCATTTCATACCCATTAGAGAGACTTATTCTATGGAACAACTTGCTAGACTTTATGTCAAGGAAATCGTCTCAAGACACGTTGCACCAGTTTCCATCATTTCTGACAGAGATAGTCGTTTTACTTCAAACTTTTGGAAGTCATTACAAGATTCTTTTGGATCCAAGTTAGACATGAGCACTGCTTACCATCCTCAGACCGATGGTCAGAGCGAGAGAACTATTCAGACACTTGAGGACATGCTGCGAGCATGTGTGATTGACTTTGGAAATGGTTGGGCTAACCATTTGCCGTTGATCGAGTTTTCCTACAACAACAGTTATCATTCGAGCATTAAGGCAGCACCATTCGAGGCACTTTATGGTCGTAAGTATCGATCTCCAGTTTGTTGGGCCGAAGTCGGTGAAGTACAATGTACTGGCCCAGAAATGGTACAAGAAACAACAGAAAAGATAATTCAGATTCGAGAGAGACTCGAAACTGCTAGAAGTCGACATAAAAGAGCTACGCAGATGTTCGACGCAAACCATTGGAATTTCAGGTTGGAGACAAGGTCATGTTGAAAGTCTCGCCTTGGAAAGGCGTGATACGATTTGGAAAACGCGAGAAGTTGAACCCGAGATACATTGGTCCGTTTAAGATACTGGAAAGGATTGGTCCAGTAGCTTACAAACTTGAACTTCCGTCAGAACTTAGCAACGTACACAACACGTTTCATGTTTCGAACCTCAAGAAATGTCTTTCGGACGAGTCTGCCATTATACCATTAGAAGAAATACAACTCGATGACAAGCTTAACTTTGTGGAAGAACCAGTTGAAATAATGGATCGCGAGATCAAACAGTTGAAACAAAGTCGAATTCCGATCGTGAAGGTTCGCTGGAATTCTCGAAGAGGACCCGAGTTTACTTGCGAACGAGAAGACCAAATGCGACGCAAGTATCCACAACTTTTCACCGAGCCTATTACCGAGACCAACACTAACTGAATTCAGGGACTGAATTCCTTTTTGGATGGGCGACTGTCACAACCCACAATTTCAGGTCATTTTTCCAAACTTCGACATTCTACTATTCACAAATTACTATTCATCGATCACTATTCATCGTTTTACTATTCATCATTTTTGAGGTCAATTTGACATTCCGAGACACATTCAGAAATTTTACTATTCACTTGACACTATTCATTTCCGAGAGAAAACCACTATTCACGTGCATTACTCATGTCGTCGTAAATTTAGTTTACGAGTGTTCAAATTCGCGTAACCGTATTGGTTCAGGGGCGAATTCATGCATTATTATCAGGGACATTTCATACGGACTAGAAATAGTCTGCATATCATCATTAGGGCACTTGCATACTATTCCACTCGTAGGACAATTAAATTTATACTTTTGGTACAATTAACGATTTACATATGTTTTTTTAAATAAACACTAATACGCGAACTATAAACGTGACTAACATGTCCGACACTCCCGACTATTATCCCAATATATTTTTATACTCATTTTTATAATATAAAAATTATAATATCAATTTACCCGATATTTTGGAAATTTATTTATTACGTATTGTACGTCTAACTTAATAACGACGGTTTTCACAAAAATTAAACAATAATCACCCGAACTCTCCGTACTTGTACCCGACACATTTTTACAATTTTTACGACTTTATTATGTCCCGAATAACTTCAATAAAATTTATTTCTAACAAACCCGGTACCCGATAAAACCTAAAACTATCACTACAACACATTACCACTAACTTTTTAATAAAAACCCAAGACAACCCCCCCCCCCCCCTTTCCCTCCTTTTTGCGCCGGCCAACCCCCACCCCCCCTAGTTTTAGTTTACGAGTGTTCAAATTCGCGTAACCGTATTGGTTCAGGGGCGAATTTATGCATTATTATCAGGGACATTTCATACGGACTAGAAATAGTCTGCATATCATCATTAGGGCACTTGCATACTATTCCACTCGTAGGACAATTAAATTTATACTTTTGGTACAATTAACGATTTACGTATGTTTATTTTAAATAAACACTAATATGCGAACTATAAACGTGACTAACATGTCCGACACTCCCGACTATTATCCCAATATATTTTTATACTCATTTTTATAATATAAAAATTATAATATCAATTTACCCGATATTTTGGAAATTTATTTATTACGTATTGTACGTCTAACTTAATAACGACGGTTTTCACAAAAATTAAACAATAATCACCCGAACTCTCCGTACTTGTACCCGACACATTTTTATAATTTTTACGACTTTATTATGTCCCGAATAACTTCAATAAAATTTATTTCTAACAAACCCGGTACCCGATAAAACCTAAAACTATCACTACAACACATTACCACTAACTTTTTAATAAAAACCCAAGACAACCCCCCCCCCCCTTTCCCTCCTTTTTGCGCCGGCCAACCCCCCCCCCCCCCCCCTTGGTCCTAATGAGCTAATCTCACCAACTCACTTTAATGCTTACCAAACATTTGTCTCCTAAGTATAAAATACACCTTTTCATCCCATTTTATGACAAATCATTTTTACAAGTGTAAGTAAGAACTCTTTCTCTCATTTTCTCTTATGGTATAATCGACCTAGGGTGGTCAAGAAGCAAGAACAACAAATTTTCCAAGATCTAGGTGTAAACTTGTTCACTTAGTCATCCTTGTTGGAGTTTTGAAATAGAAACTCAAGGATTAGTAGGTTTTTCATCATCCAAACTCCCTAAACCTTCAAGTAAGTTAACAAACTCATTTTTATAATTTTTACAAGTTATTACTATGGTTATATACTTTTCTTACAAGAACTCATGCATATAATGATTTATACCACTCTATTTTGTACATATTTAACTTTGAACCCTAGAAATGAAAACATGAGAAACCCTTATTAGACCTAGTGGATTGATGATGCTTAAGGACCCATGACACCCTAAGAAGGTGTATGGTAGGATTAGACTAGTTTTGTGGTGATTGAAAGTGGTTTGGTTGAAGTTGGAACAAGTTGGAAACTAGGAAAATGGTTTTTGAAACTACATATTGACCTACTGTCCCTATTTTTATTTCGTGGGAAAATCAGTAGATGGTGGTTAAGTTTTGACCAAAGATTTAGAAAATACTTTCAAAAACGAAACTTTAGGCGAAAGAATGGATTAAAACGAGCTTATAACGAAGGAGATATGATTTTTGCAAATTTAACGACGAAAACTATTTCTTATAAAAACTGCTTGCTGTTTGGCAGATTTTGACGTACAAATATAGGCATTAAACGTAACCTAGAGGAACCGAGTTATCAAAAATATATTAGTATATACAAAAACGAATCCGTGGACATAAAGAACAAGGAAAATGAGCTTAAAACGACCAAGTTATACCCGTTTTAACATCGTCAAACTATATATATATATATATATGGTCACAAATAAAAATAATAACTTACGCGCTAAACAGTATATTTTCTAGAAATGTTACTAAGGACTATTTTCTTATCAAATTAATACGTATGACTCAAGGGAATATTTATACGACTTAACGACGTTATTTCAAGGTTTTCGATACAAGGAATTTAACGCTAACATTTTTATACGAGATAATACGACAAGTTATATACTTCTATATATGGACTTATTTTTCCTAAGTATGGAAACTATTTTACTATGACGATAACTAGTATTTCCAAATTACGAGTGGTATGGGTATCATGTGCATGTGCATTCATTTCATTACGGCTTGATCTTAATTAGATCGCGATTATTCATTTAGGTTGCGGCTAGTGTTCGCGCCTCATTGTCCCGATTTCTTTACCATCGTTGTACCATCCTTTCGAGGTGAGTCTTCATAGCCCCGTTTTAATTACTTATTTGATTTTAAATCCCACGGGGGAGAATACATTGCACAATTATTTTTGTACATGCCCAAGTATTACAAATTCCATACATTGCTTAAGTTGCCTTACTACCAAGTTAAGTCCCCTTATATATCATGGACCGTTAATTTTAGTGCTAAGCGAGAGTGAGTGGATAGATCTATCGAGGGTGACGCCTCCATTCGTGTTTGGGTTGCTCCAACGGGACGAATGCATTTCATGTCTTATCATAATTGAGTGTCTGGTAAACACTCTGGTGGGGCCATTACAAAGTCTAGCTTCGGGGTCATGAGCTTAAGAGCCAATGTAGCTTTTTTTGACATTTTGTCGGTTTACTTATTACTTGCGGCTTATGTACTTACGATTTACTTACAAACCTATGATTATTCACCAACTTTATGTTGACCGTTTTCGCAATGTATTTCTCAAGTAACTAAGGCATATTCTCATGGCATGCATGGAGTCACTTTGTGTATCAAGGATGACGCGTCTCTTTTGGAATTCATGCACTTTTGAACTATCGTTTGATTGTACTAAATTATTTCCTTAAACCTTTTCCAACTTTTGGGACCTATGTTTTATAACTCTGAATATTTTGAATGAATCAAACGATGTATTTTATAAACGACACTTTAGGTCGTTCGATATATCCTGGTTGTGTGCTATGATCCGTTACACCCTCAGGTATTCCATTCCGCTGCCATTCAGGTATTTTGGGGGTGTGACAATCAGCTTCAAAGTCAATGAGATCATCGTCACTTCCCGTTGGAAGTGAATTGATGTGAGTGAGTTCATCGGCAAACTCCTCAAGAAGATGATCAGCATTAGAATGTGGAACTGATGCCTCAACATACTCAATGTCTCCATAAGATACACAATCTTCGCTACAATCGGAGAAAGTCTCAAATTGATCTTTAGGACACTCAAGAAGGGAAGGCAAATCACACATATGATCAAAAGTTCCCTATGACTCTTTTGGGATTGGGACAAGGTTCTCAGCACTAGACTTTATGAATTCGTCTGATTCCTTTTCAGGAATAGTGCTAAGATGCTCGTCCCCCATGTTCAGAGAGTGAGTGTGAAC
The DNA here is from genome assembly GCA_030686995.1 of Artemisia argyi. NCBI lineage: Eukaryota > Viridiplantae > Streptophyta > Magnoliopsida > Asterales > Asteraceae > Artemisia > Artemisia argyi. Next base: position 110,944,604 of record CM060687.1, read on the forward strand.
TTCGAGTGTGATAGCAGTTGTTTGAGATGGAATCTCAACTGCTGGGATATCAACCGATGAACTTGATGAATCTTTATAGAATTGAAGGATATCAAGTGTATCTTCATCATCACTGTCATCAGGAATAAAATGGAACTGAGAGCTAGATCTAGCTGCTTTTTCTTTGGCAATTGATTCCCTAATAGATTTTTCGTAGGCATCTTGGGAATTTATTCTAGCAGCCTGCTCATCAGCTATCAATTCTTCCATGGATTTTTGATGAGTGTCTTTTTGGGCAAAGTCTTTAACTAAACCCTTAAGCTCATCAAGTATTTCCAGTACATTTTGAATTTCTGGAAGAATTGCTTGATTCATTTGGTACTATAGAGGTTGGTCATAATAAGGTGTGTCAAAATTGTCACAAGGATATGGATTCCCCGTTTGACAATCTGAGCTGAAGTGTGGACCTCCACAGTAATCACAACAGTAAAACTGATGTGGCTGGTTTGGTGAATCGTATGGATATTGGTCATAACCAAAATTCTGAGCATCACCGGAGAACTGTTCATAGACAAACGTGTTTCCGGATTGACATTCAAATCCTTGGTGAGGACCTCCACAAAACTCACACAGATATGTCTGTATCTCATGATGTGGTGGCTGGTAGAATGTGTTAATACAAATATCGCCTAAAAACGTTATTTATATTTTACGATCTTTGCTAAGTTTTGTTAATGACAAAGTATGAACTTTAGCTAAGAGTAAATCATCACTTTCAATGTTTAAGTCTTGTTTAACTAAGATTTACATTTCCTTTTAAACAAAACATTGTTTTTATTTCTTAAATTAGAAAGTGTCTTGTCACATCACATTTATTTCTTTAAATAGAAATATCACATCACATTTATGGCAAGTTTTGTCAATATACATTTATGGAAAGAAATGTGTTTGACTTATTAAGTGGTTGCTTGCAAGTTTAGTGTTTGACTTGATATTATGAGATGTGACATTGTTTGGTTTGCAAGGTGTAATGAGATGTGACTTTGTTTGGTTTGCAAGATTTATTGCAAAACCAACTGCAAGCTCGGCGAAACCCTGGGGGTACACGGGCGGAACCCATCTGAGGGTTCCGCCGTATCCGCCAGGCCTGCAGAAGGCTTTGCTATAAATACCAAGCCACAAGTTGATTTTTGGCTTATCACTTAGAGTCATATTTTACACATATTCTCTCATTATACTCAGTAGCTACTAACTTGTGTGATTCTCTTATGTAGCAAAGGAGTTCACATATTCATCTAAGAAGTTACAAGTTTCAACTCTAAGTTGTAAGACTTGTTAGCTTTGTTGTGTATAGACTTTGGTAGTTTATACTTCATGTGTATCTTGTATAGAAGTGATCGGTTAGTATTTTAGGCCTCAAAATACGTAGTGTGTCGGGAGTTGTTGTACCCTTGTAAAAGAACTAACGGGAGTGGTTGTACCCTTGGTAAAGAACTCGACATCTAGCTTAGTGTCGGTAAAGGTGTAAGCGACGATGGGAGTGGTTGTACCCGTGTAAAAGAACTCGACATCTAGCTTAGTGTCGGTAAAAGTATAAGCGACGTTGTAAAGGTTTTCTCCGCCGGTGAAAGGAGCTTGTTGATTAGTGCTTATAACTCTCGAGTTGGAAACTCAGGGCGTGGATGTAGGGCAAGGAAAAAGAGTCCTTGTAGCCGAACCACGATAAACAATCGTGTTGTGGTTTGATCGTTTCTTTCTTTATCTTTGCTTATTACATGTTGTCTTTTAGTTAGAATTGATAGTCACAAATAAAGCTTTTCAAAGAATTAAACAAGTAAAGTTGTGTTTATATCTTCAAACAAAAGTAAAGCTTTTCAAAGAACTAAACAAGCAAAGTTAGGATCATCACAAGCAAAGCTTTTCAAAGTATGAAACAAGTAAAGGTTTAAACTTCTCAATGATTATTAGTGAAGACTAGAGAGCATGACTCACTGACTGCTTATTCCTGGCATCAGTAAGTCACTCTTTGAGGACTCTTCAGGGAACTTATCACTCCTTGAAGTATCTCAGTGTCTATCACTCTAACTGATAGACGTGCAACAGGAACTAAGTTCCTTATCCTTGAACCATAACCATAAATGTATAAACTCCAAAAACTTTCTCTGAAGTTGCAGCTTTTGAGGGGGAGGAAGCATTTATGAGAATCTACGATAGCCATAACTAAATAAGTGAATCTGATGCACAAATCATCAGAGACTGAGTTCACAAGTAATAAAGTTATAAAGGCTAAAGTAGAACAAGCATCTGGGAACATGACCCTGAGCACACAACAAGAAATGGTTCAAGAGACCCTGGAGATAGAATACTCGGGAGTCCCTGAGTGAAATGCTCAAGAGATACTGAACACAAATTGTTCTGGAAATACACCAAATCTGAAGTGATACCCTGTAGGATCGAAAGTAATGATTTTTATGTGATTTGGGAGGTCAAGGTTGATCAGAATAGATGAAATCCATGTTTAGTTTAGAGAGAGAAAGAGTAGAGAGAGGGTGAAGAAAAAGGGTTTTTATTAATAAGAAGTGAAAGTTACACAATTTCTCACACCCCTAATGGAGAGTCATGAGGGGTATTTATAGGCTCATTACAACATTACTTTGCCTAGTGTACGATAGTAGTCCCTGTGGGTACTACATGTTACTAATCTAGTCTAATTCACATGTGTGACGTTATCTTTATAAAAAAGCGAGGCTAACAATCTCCCTCCAAGATATCGTCACACGTGAATGGTTACAAAGAGACCTATAAATACATAAACAATGTAAATTACAACAATAGTAAACTATGTTGACGTTGCTGAAGCGCAGAGTCTCTGTAGTCTAGATACTGAGGCAGACTTGAAGTTCTCTCTTCCCACGATCTCGGCGTTTGATCTTTGAGACTGACGGCAAAGGTCTTTGCAGCTCTGAACTTCAACTGTAACGGTCTAGTTAGGTTATTACTCCCTCCTAACTAGTGAGCCTTTTCTTTTTCCTGCTCTCTCCTGAACCGACAACTCTCTTTTCATCACGCAACGGATAAAGTAGATTCAAAAGTGTAGGCACGTGGTTGTCGTTCAGGAGCATCATTACAACATAACTTACATAGTATTGCACAGAAGGTTGGCAATACGCTCCGATGTATACATCATTAGTACTTCTTCGGTTCTAGTGTAAGCACAATTCCCTCGAACAACCAACGTACTAGAGATGAAACACTACTTCTTTTTGCATGTTCTTCTCCCTCCTGATGGTTGCGATTTATCGAAATCATCATACTATTTTTTGTACATGGCATAATTACCCGTACTTTACACTTCTGATGCAATATAGATAGACAATGAAAGCATAATTCTGTGAGTATATGTCGAAAGAATATACTCTCAATACTTCTCTCAAATCAACCTTTAAACGAACCTCTTTTGAATTCACCGGCTACTAGTAATGACCACATATAGAGACAGCCCGATATGACCAGCTTGAAAATGAAGTAAACATCCCATCTTGTGACTTAATGCTTGTACGATAGATGTGACTTAATACCTATACTGAGCACTACAATGTAACTCCTTTAAGTATGAGGTTGCACGAAATATTCGCCACTTGAACAATCCACTACTTCGTGTGTGACACTGAGTCCTACAACGTAACTCCTTTAAGTTATAGCTATACTGTGAGCACTACAACGTAACTCCTTACATCAGTAATAACTAGATTGTCAAGACTGAATGTTTTTAATTTGCGCAGACAAGTTATCTTCAAAAGTCGTGCATCCAACCACCCCTAAACTTTGAGATAAATAAGTACACTTGTTGAGATGCCACTTCAAAGTCAAATCAATAATACCGTACGAAATCCCCGTAGTCATTTTTGTTAGACATACCAATTCTAGCCGTGAATAATGTATCCCCGTGAAATATTTCATGATCAAAATACCACTCATTTTTACCAAATATTGTCAAATATGTGTATCCAAAAAAAATTAGATAAACATTTTGAGTGTCCAATGTGTAAGCCCATTCCATAAAACCATTTAATAACCAAGTACCAATCCAATCCACATTCGGTTCACAAGCCCATCTAAAGAGTTGACCCAATCCAGTCCTTAATCAGATATTAATATATCCTAAGCACATGGTATTACATTTCAGTTTGACATAAACCTAAAAATACACTATCTCTTTTTTTCTCCACCCCCATCCATCTCTCATACACTCCACAATCACCAACTATCTTCTCTCTCACCTCAAACCAATCTAAAATCTTCCTTTCCATTATAACAATCAACTCGAAGACACCTCCTTTATCCTTTCTCTTTAATACCACACACAAACATAATAAGGAAACCCTCCTATATCCTTTTTTGCACTATCTGTCGCGATGTAGCATCAAGAGAAACAACTTCAAGGTCATTAAAGACGTCTCAGGTAGGTTACTTGTTGTTGTTTATGTTTTTGATGTTGTCTTGGAACGACCAAAGAAAAGAGGATAACATATTTGTTATCATTCTTGTCTTATGTTTAGGATATTTGATGAAACATAAGCATAAAAAAAAATCAATGATGAATATTTCGTGTGTTAGAACCTTGAAGGTTTGATTTATCATTTAATGAACACGAAATAAACTGAGATTTATTACGCTTTTGTTAAGTACGAGTCATGAGATGATTGAGTGTTGAAGAGTGAACAGTGAGGGTTATATGGTTGTGTCTAGTTGTAGGATTGGTTGATATCTAGACTGATTTGGTTGAGGCAGTGGCCATCATCATCTTTTTCATTTTGTATTCTTTATCTTCAAAGCCTTAAGGACTGATGATGGTTAATAACCTGAGGTCTTGAGTTTGGTATTATGGTTTGTGGTCAAATGTCTTTCTGCTTCATCTTTTCTTTTTTTTTTTTTTCTTTTGACCTGTTTACGCATAACGTTACGCGTAGAGTTGTTGGAAATCTTTTGCGTAAACTATCTTTTGCGTAAATATGCCTTAGCATAAACTTGGTCTTTTGCGTAACCCATGTCTTTTGCGTAAGTCTTACGCGTAAGACAAGGGTTTTTTGCCTTAGTTGAACCTTACGCATAACTTTCCAAGTTATGCGTAGAAAAATTGAAGTTTCACGTAAGAAGAGGGTTTTGACCCGTTGACCATATTATGGTGTCCTTTTCCGACCAGATTCTGGCAAAAAAAAATTCTGACCTGTTTTTTCCGACACCACTTTTTAACATATTGAGACCATTTGACCCATTGGACCATGAATTTGACCAAATGTATGAGACCACAGAATCACGGATATGGTGAAAAGATCATAAAGATTATATTAGTTTAACATAAAGTGTAAAAGGGACTGAAACACCTTAAAAAGTTATGAAAACTAAATGAAAAGTAAGATACTTTTTGACCAAAGAGGATACAAAATACTGTTTCTCAATAATGGTAGGAAAAAAAATTTCCATCTACAAAAAATGGTGCAAAAACAGTTTAGAAACATGAATCGAACCACAATAAAATCATCAAAAAGTAACACCATAGCTTTGATGCCAATTGTAGGATCGAAAGTATTGATTTTTATGTGATTCGGGAGGTTGAGGTTGATCAAAATAGATGATATCCATGTTTAGTTTTAGTGAGAGAAAGTAGAGAGAGGGTGAAGAAAAAGGTTTATATTAAGGATAAGATGAAAGTTACACAATTACCCTAATGAAGAAGATTCAGGAGACCCTGAGGTAATACTTCGGAGACCCTGAGCAAAAATGCTTAGGAAACCCTGTATAAAAATTATTCAGCAGACCATGTATAGAGTGAAGACTGATGCGAGATAAAGATGATGACTCAAGATGAAGACAATAGCCTAGATCTTCATCTTCAATAAAAGGTATAGAAGACTAAAAGCTTAAAACAACATTGTTAACCTTTGAATATTCTTGTAAATCAGTATATAAGAAGAAGCCGTTATGCTCACTTATATCTGATAAATTCCAACAAGTAGTGTCTCACAAGATCAAAACAATTGTCGTACACTATACCTTTTGTAAATCAGAGGATAAGAAGAAGCCGTTATGCTCACTTATCCCTGATAAAACCCTAGCTATCTTTATGTTCAAATAGGGGGAGATTGTTAGGTCAAGCAACTGACCTAATTATCTCGGGCAAAGATTTGAAAATAAATATCAGTGATCATTCTAACCTACTGGTGATCAGTGAGAATGTCTTCCCCCAGTATCAAGGGAGAACCTCAATAGCATACTTTGAAAGTTTGTATTAAGACCAACCAAAGATAGCACTTTAATCACTCATGCAGTCTTAGTGATTAAGGTACTTGATAAGCATCAGGGACACTAAGATCTAGTAAATGTCTCTATATGCATGATGGCCTTTTTTCTCATTGACAATGACCACCTCACCAACTACCAATATAACTGATCGTGAAGTTGCGGTGATCAACATGAATTTACCAATACTCAGTGATTCCAAAGACATCAAGAACCTATGAAGTTCAGACCATAGAGTTGTGCAAATTTACTAAGTGCTGATCAGCTAATTTGCACAAGAAACTCTAGCTCAAGACCAGAGATACACAAGGGCAGGAATACCTTGATGACATCTTAGCTCCCTGAATCAAGACCAAGGTACTTAGGTGAGTCAATAGAGTTTAAGCAGGGAAATTCTTGGGAAGATAAAAATATGTTCCTTCCCAAGAACAAAAGAAGCTCATGGGAACTCGGTGCTGTCAGCTCTGGAAAACCAAAAGGACATCAAGGCTGGATGTCTAGGCACTTGCCTATCTACAAACAGTTGGCAAGATCACTATTCCTACGTGAAGCAACAGTAATCTCACCACTATATAAACCCGTTCCAACCAACGAAGAATGTGCACATTCAAGAGAGTAAGTAGTGAGAATATCTTAGCATAGTTAGATTGTTAGAATTCTCAACACACTGAGAACCCAAGCCTATCTTGCTTCTCAGTTTCTCTTAATTTTGTTTATACTTGGGGATAGCCATATACAACTATCCCTACTGAAAAGCCAATCAAGTTATTAGAGTGTCTAAGTGGGTTCTTAAGTAACCATTGTCATTCTGCTTTATCGTGAATCATAAACTCGTTATATGTTCCATGCCAAAATGCCACGTGTTTACTTTTATGTGGTCGATTCATGAGTTGCACATGTTATACCGAACCAACAGATACCTTCTGATGCTGTCATGCAAAGTCGTCTCCACAAACTGAGGAGTCACGATTCAGTGACTGATGCGAGGATTGCGGCCTCACAAAAGGTTTTACTTCTCAATTGCAATCCTCCAAGTAGTGTACCTGGTCGTTGTAGTGTAGTATAGGTATGTCTGGGGGATTGATCATTCTCTAGAGGAATAGTGTCATTAGGTTGAACTGTATGTCAATTTAAGTCTAAAGGTGAGGGTTGCTTCTTTTTTATTTTTTATATATTATGAAAGCAATTAAAATTTTGGTTTTTAAGGAGTGGGCGGAATTAGTTGCTACTCAACTAACCAAAAACTACTTTTAATAAACAAAAATTAAAATAACAAGAAAATAAATATGGTGAACTACTATAATGAGACAAACGTTTTTACTTAGATATAATTACTCCCTAGTATCTTTTATTGATTCGCTGAATGTCACAGTGCAATTGTTTTAGTTGAAGCGTTGTACTCCTTAATACCAGTCGTAGTGGTAAGCGATCTTTCCCAACTCTATAAATATCAATTTATCCTATGACTGCACGTTAAGCGCCCTATCATAGAATCACTAACATCTATTCATGCATTAAATACAACAAGAAAAATCGTAGTGCACATATGATTACGTTTTCTAAGACTTTCAAGCTAGTTACACAAAGGAAGTCAGCCAGTTTTCTTAGCCTAACATGAAGCAATGAACTAAACAATAGACAACTTATCAATAATCAATAACTAGGTTTCATTAGGTCTAAACAAATACAAATAAACTTAAGTGATGCGTGCGTTGTGTCATAGCAACACGTACACAGATATCCTAAGTGAGTCTTACAATCTAATCTAACACAAGGGGGCTTAGTCTTAGAGACTAGCACAGTTTTGGTTTTATTAAACATTAAATTAAACTAGTGAGAACGAATCAGCAAATAGAAACACGTACACAGATAGATAATAGAGACTACAAAAAGACCTGTCCAGATAATTAAGTAGCTTGTCACTTGTTTTATTGCTAGTTTTATATGAAGTGTATTGTAATCTATTCTCTCTCGTTGGATCGCAATATATCGATGAGTAAACCCTTAATGATCACTTATGTCTATCCTACTTATCCAAAGATGTTAGATTAAATAGGTGAGGGGCAGATATGGCAGTCCACGGACTCAGCTAGACACAGAGGTTATCAAAGCACTAATATAAGTCACCAAAGACATCAACATATAAACTTTAATTAATGGGAAAGCAATATTAAGGGGAGTGTATGATTTTCCGTAGTCACATATCACAAGCCCATCAATCCTGATGAATTAAAGCGTACTATTACAATACAACAAAACTACCTAATGAATTAAATACATGCAGGACCTTCTGACAGCTCTAATATGTTTGTTTGGAGTGTGTCTTATGAAGCTTCTTCGACTGAATTCGTCTCCTTAGGGTTATGTTGCACACAAAATTCGTAACAATCTTGGGGTATTTATACTTTCTGTCTGAGGGTTCCATGCGGCGCATTGAGTAACGAGATGCGGCACATTGACCTAACTTCGCGTGGGGTCCAAGATTAATATATCCTGGAATATTCGTACACCGCCTTTAGATGTGGCGTAACTTGATTCTTATATGCGGCGCATGTACTTTATCATCTTGGATTATATCTGGTGAAGTCTTGATAGTGATACGCCGTATGTCAGAAATATGATGCGGCGTATCTGGAGTAGAACAAGCTTGATCTTCTTCGTTGACCAAAGTTTCATATGCGGCGAATGCTAGAATTGCATGCGGCGCATTCTTCAAAGTCAGGCAATGGTCTTTGAATTCATCTAAGTATAATATTGCGGCGTATCTGTTGAGAGAGATATGGCGCTTCTTCTGGGTTTCAGTAGACTTTTGACATCTTGCTGGTTTTGCTCCCTATTTCGTCCAAAATCGTTAAGTTTCCCCAATTGCTTGTTTTTACCTGAGAATTACTAAAGTAAATAATTAAGTATCGATTCTCATAAATAATATAATAAAACAAGTCTAATAAATAGTATAAATGATGACAATAAAATGCACTTATTTGAGTTCATCAAATATCCTCCCACTTGAACTTTACTTGTCCCTAAGTAAACTCTAGATTATAAATTATGAAAATGTATCCAAAAGGTATTAGGATTTATTTTTATTATTAAGCACGTATTCGTTTTATCATAATCACACAAACAAACACTTAACGTGTTAGAAACAAATTTAAAAATTTTAATTTAAGACCAATCTAATCGTCTCGTTGTTTAGTTGTGACGAATATTCTATCATAGGCTTGGCAATCATATACATCTGCTCCACTAAAGCTAAGGAATGACAAGTCTAAAGCGGTAAAAAGGGTTTTTGAGGCTTAAGGGTTGAACCTAGCTTCGTTCAAACATCTCATGCATAAACTTAGTAGATTGCTAGCGCAAGTCCTCGACGCTTCAACTAACGGATGGTCACTAATGTTCTCCTTGGATCGCTGGCGCGTTATTTGCATAACGGATAGTCACCAATTCATACACTAGATTGCTAGCGCGTTAGGCAATTAATATAATACTCGGATGGTCACTACCTTATTCACACATTTAATATTCTCACTTGGCCATCATTATATCTGGATGCTCGAGAGCTAACAACGAATACAACAATACGGTTGGGTAGGAAAAACATTTAGGATATAAAAATGGGTGTAAAATAAAAATAAAAAAACAGATAGATTAAGTCCTAGTGTGGTCACTTTCCCAACCATCCCATGAATAAGACTCATATCATTGAATAACTCATGCTTTTGACACTTGTAACTCACGCTTTAGGTAGACATAAGTTATACTCAATAAACTCTTAATCAAAGAATAAACCTTAGTTGGCGTTCCCATAACGGCCAACTCCCAATCAATCCATAAATATAATACAACAACAAATAGTGGCGATATCAACCACTTAATACAGAACTTTACAAGAGTTGGTTTAACAAACTTCCAACTTTCTTCTTTCTTTTTCTTTTCTCATTTTTTTAAACATCAACATATAAATAAACTACGATGTGTAAAATTTCACCACATCACTTATAACGATAATTCTGGATAATTTCTTTCCATATTTTTCATAACTTCAGATATAACGGTAATAGTGAAAGTAGTAAACATACGAAAAGTAAAACGACAAAAAAATTATACAATATGTACTTTCACTCCATTGCATTGTGCAATTTTCCGACCTAACCAAACATAATGAATTTACGCACTCGAACACAGGTAACGCAAGGAAACACACTTTGCCTTAAAGCAACTAACCACGGATATTAATCTATAGGGTAGGCTAAGGTTTAAGGTGTAACAAAACAATTAACAAAGGGTGTATGAAATGAAAGGAATGGTTCTGAGGGTTTTTCTAGGGATATCTTACTCTAAAAATGAGAGTAACAAAGGGTTTTACATGGGGGTTAACTAACCAGTGAAGTTAGTTCATAAATATAACATATTAAAAGCTATTAATCCTAGAAATTTACCTTGTTAGAAAGGTCATTCCTATTATAACAATTACGCTCATTATGGTAGACTCAAATAGTATGCAAGCCAAGTTCTAAAATTTACTAGCCACACGCACAAAAAAATATTTTAGTGAATAAAGTTATGTGTGCGGTTATGCAACTTAGATTTAACACAAACATGCTAAAAATTTTTCATTTTGATATATTAAGTATAGATTAAGCATACTTTTAAAATTTTAGGACAAGTAAGCATTCTAATTCTCCATCCCCCCACTTAAGTTGAACAACGTCCTCGTTGTTTCTAATAAAGATTAAAAACGGGAAATAAAAATAATTAGAACGGGAAACTCCCCTGAGATTTGCTTGGTATGATCCTCCATTATGCATTTGTAAGCAAAATCTACTTTCTTGTGGGCAAAAAGGTGTTCATCCCTCAATGAATGATGTCTCCACAGAAAGTACAGAAACGTAGATATACACCTTTGTTCAAATAACACACCTGTATTAAGAAAGTAACTACTTGCACGTAATTCATTAGTAGTTAGCGAAAACAAAACCTAAAAATTAAAATTAAAAATTTGGAAATCGTCAGGTCAGTCGATACGCCGCATCCATTAGATTGGAAGCGCCATATGGAGCCTGGAATAAGTACAAATCAGAGAATCAGATGCGTCGCATCCTTAACCAGGGATGCACCGCATTAAATAAACTGACAGAATGTTTTAAAGTCTGAAAATAAAATAAATTGCAAAAAATAAAAGATATGATCTGTTCAGTTGATACGCCGCATCTATATGATGAGATGCGCCGCATCTACTATAGATCTGACAGACTCGACACAGAAAAACAGTAAATGATAAATCCAGGTTGTCTCCCGGTGAGCACTTTTCTTTATTCCAGAGTCTTCAAGTTAGACTCTCGTTCAGCTCCTATTTTGTTCTTGTGACGTCCCATCCTTCGTCTTTCATGCAAAAGATGTTCCCATAAAGTTGTGCAACGTTTTCTTCGGATCGAATTAATTTTTCGCACTTCATGGCCTTGATTGCCACGTACTCTTCATATGGTCCCAAAGAGTATTTTCTGACTTCTAATTTTTCAAGGATCATAGTAGGCGGATTGCGGTAGGCGATCGCAAGTAGTTGACACTTCCTATTAGTGAATTATTCTTCTTCATTATCAACAAATTTATAGTAATCATCCTTATTCAAATAGTCATCGAGCTCATCTTCCTTCAGGGATTCATCGATATTTTCTTGAGCTTTGATGTGGGGATAACAATAATCTTTACCATTGACGGACTGATAATAATCTTGGATTTCGTCCCTTTTTCTTTTTAATTCCCATTGCAATCTCCTATCAAGCTTCGTGTAATCATCGAATTCTCAGTGCACCCACTCCCAGAAAGTGGTATTCGATGCTCCTTTGACTTCTTTCAAGTATTCGATTCGTCCTTTCTCTTGCAAAGCTTCTGCCTTGCGTGGGCAGTCTTCAACTTGATCGTACCAATCGTAGTCTTTGAAGTAAACATTGTTACCAACTCTTTTCATTCCAATTATGCTTCCCCCATTACAGGTTTCGTCGTTCTTCCAGTCACAACTTGGCCATTCACTAAACCTGTCCTTGAAACGTATAGGCTTACAAGTGTGATCAACATGTCCGAACTCATCGCTGGTAAGATTCATTCGAGGTTTCCCGAACCAGCTGGGAAAAAAATCAAACATCCTTCCTGAAATTCAAAACATGTAGATTTCAAAGTAAAAACTTTCTAATATATAGGAAGGTTAGATAGAATTTTCCATACGGATAAAAGTTGCTGATATCTGCAGAAGGTGCGGCGTATCCTAATAATAGGATGCGCCGTATCTTAATCGTTAAAAATAAACCAGACTTTTATTTAGAAAATCAATACGCCTCAATTAATAAATTAAATGCACCGTATGTTTTATTAATCAATAATATATTTATATAAAAATAAGATGTGCCGTATTAGTAGAAGCTAATGCGTCGTATCTTTGTTACGTTTCAAAATTAAAGATTTTTGATTCAGATAAATGCGCCGTATCGACAAAAATCGATGCGTCGCTTTCTTTTTAATTTATTCGAAAACTATTTTTAATAAAAAGTTAAAATACGCCGTATCTGTGAAACAGATGCGTCGTACGTCGGTTAGGGTTTAAAAATTTTTCTGATTAAAAACAAAATACGTCGTATCTAAAAGATAGATGAGCCGTACTCGAATAATTAAATGCGTTGTATATAAAAATTAAAACGCCATACGCCGCATCTAGAAAACAAATGCGCCGTATCATTTGTATCAGCAGAATACAACGACATCAGTCTATGCAGAAAACAAAGAAAACAAACAAACAAACACTCAAAAACAGAAAATATGCAAAATATACAATGAATGCAAACAAACAAAACAAAAACAAAGGGTTAATAAAAATAAAACCTAAAAAATCAAAAAGTTAGAAAACCTAATTAAAATACTAATAGATAAACAAGTTTTAACAATTCACTCCCCGACAGCGGCGCCAAAAACTTGATGCGTGCGTTGTGTCATATGTAGTTTAAGGGTAATTGCCTATTTCAAGTTTTATATTTATATTTAGCCGACTTATCCTATAACACACACACTAACAGATAGTGTATCCAATCAATATGTATATAGTGGTAAGTAGAGTGTCGATAACTAAGAGTGGAACGTAAAGCTTAATTTGTCTATCAGTATTTTAATATCCTAAGTTAGTTTTACAATCTAATCTAACGCAAGGGGGGTTTAGTCTGAGAGACTAGCACAGTTTTGGTTTTATTAAACAGTAAATTAACTAACGAGAACGAATCAGCAAATAGCAACACGTACATAGATAGATAATATAGACTACAAGAAGACATGTCCTGATAATTAAGTAGCTTGTCACTGGTTTTATTGCTAGTTTATATGAAGTGTATCGTAATCTATTCTCTCTCGTTGGATCGCAATATATCGGAGAGTAAACCCTTAATGATCACTTATGTCTATCCTACTTATCCAATGACATTAGATTAAATAGGCGAGGGGCAGATATGGCAGTCCACGGGCTCAGCTAGACACAAAGGTTGTCAAAGCACTAATATAAGTTACCAAAGACATCAACATATAAACTTTAATTAATGGGAAAGCAATATTAAGGGCAGTGTACGATGTTCCATAGTCACATATCACAAGCCCATCAATCCTGATGAATTAAAGCGTACTATTACAATAAAACAAAACTACTTAATGAATTAAATACATGCAGGACCTTCTTACAGCTCTAATATCTTTGTTTGGAGTGCATCTTGTGAAGCTTCTTCGACTGAATTCGTCTCCTTAGGGTTATGTTGCACACAAAATTCGTAACAGTCCTGGGGTATTTATACTTTTTGTCTGAGGGTTTGATGCGGCGCATTGAGTAACGAGATGCGGCGCATTGACTTAACTTCGCATGGGGTCTAAGATCAATATATTCTGGAATATTCGTACACCGCCTTTAGATGCGGCGTAACTTGATTCTTGTATGCGGCGCATGTCCTTTAGCGTCTTGGATTATATCTGGTGAAGTCATGATAGTGATACGCCGTATGTCAGAAATATGATGCGGGGTATCTGGAGTAGAACAAGCTTGATCTTCTTCGTTGACCAAAGTCTCATATGCGGCGCGTGCTAGAATTGCATGCGGCACATTCTTCAAAGTCAGGCAATGATCTTTGAATTCATATAAGTATAATATTGCGGCGCTTCTTCTGGTTTCAATTGACTTTTGACATCTTGTTGGTATTGCTCCATATTTCATCCAAAATCATTAAGTTTCACCAATTGCTTGTTTTTACCTGAGAATTACCAAAGTAAATAATTAAGTATCAATTCTCATAAATAATATAATAAAACAAGTCAAATAAATAGGATAAATGATGACAATAAAATGCACTTATTTGAGTTCATCATTAAGCTAACAAGTTAAAAGGAAGAAAAGATAAACAAATAATCAAACAACACATAGACATATTGAATGATTAAAAGAAAACTTAACTTCAATTGAACACAAAAGAAAAGAGGGTATGAAAACCCTAAAAGTCCTGTGAAAATTGTACTAGGGTTTCTGTCTCCAAAGTTGCATACTAATGAATGAAAAATCGAAAAGTATATATAGAATTACAAGGCTGACGGCGTCAGGTTATTAATCCTCACACCGTCAGACCGCCACGATTAGGGTTTCTTCTTGTGCAAGTCGACCTTCTGACATCGTTACTCTATATCTTCTGACGCCGCCAGGTTGAATCTTGACACCGTCACTCTCTAAATATTCTGGGCCGTCTCTCATTAAGTTCACACTAGATGGCCTACATGTAATTACACCTGACGCCGTCAGGTGAAAAACCTTCAAAAGTTCACTGGAGAGTTGTGTGTAAATTTTCCAACTCCATCATCTTCAAGTGACGGCGTCACCTATTAAGGTGTGATGCCGTCAGGTGTAATTCCTGACAGGTTTTCCACGACTTTGCTGTGTTTTTCACTTTTTAGCCCAAAAATGTCCAAAATGCTCCAAATTCCAAAAATCATGTCACAAGTACCTAAAATGAGAAAAGAAACGATTTAAAGCAATATTTGACCATATAATCAAGATTTTAGGCTTCAATGACCCCTAAAAAAGGTATCAAATATCCTTAAACTTGGGATTTGCTTGTCCTCAAGCAAATGAGATTTTATAGTAATTAATTTACAAGTTAGGGGTCATTTAACATTATCATAAAAGTAATTACAACATATAATTGTTCTACCTTAGTCAAAACAAGCACGAAAATTATACACTAGCACCTCACGTTAAGTGTTTTAATTCTCACATCTCTCGGGTGTTATAAAGTTATATTTCACATATGGAAACGGGAAAATATCACTCACTACCTGTCAAAGCGCATAGATTACTATAGGCTTAGGAAAGGATCAAACCTCCACCACTTTGGCGTAAGCACCTAGGATAAACTATCAAAGAGGTCTTTTAAAGGGTTATAACGTTAGGTGTAAGGATATGGTAAACACGGTTAGTTGAATAAAGGGATATTTTACTGGTGGCTAGTCAATTGTCTTGGTCAATCACATGTACAATGAGGCGTTGCTAAGCCAAGACTCGACTCAACTTAAACTATCTACAACTCTTTTTGTATTTTTCAAGACATATTTTGACATAAACATATATAAAAGACCCTTATGTTTTTCTCGTGTCTTTTTCTATTTTTTTTTCCTTTTTTCTCATACACTCTTGCTCTACCATCCAAAATAATACATCAAAGGGAGCTTGCATTCTCCCTACACTTGAACTTTTACATACTTTACACATAACTATCTAATGACCCGAATCTAGAAAATTAAAACACTTGAAATACTTTAAACATTAACGACTAGTACTTTTACCCATGAGTACCAATCATCCCGAAACTATGTGTACAAGATATCACTCGACTTAGCAACCATGTAATCAATTAGGCAATTAAAAAAGGGTTTTAACAAATATATTGTAACAATAATGCACTAAAGATGAGTGAATACAATGGTAGGCTAAGGCGATTTGGGTGTACATTTGGGGGGTGGATTGTAAACAAATTATTCCTTTAAGTAAGTGTGGAAGGATTCTCTATTGATTTTTGCAAACACTTGGGATGTTAATCTCAGTAATGTGTTTAGGATATTTATGAATGAATGTGAGTTAGCACGCGGAATTTACTAAAACACACTAAAGGAACAAAGGTGCTGAATAAGTAAATGAGAATGAACACAACATGAATAACACAAAACGATTCAATATTATTGATGAAATAATACGGGTGATCTAAACTATCACCAGGATTACAAGTGTAACCTTGAATCTTTGATACGTGAAAGGGTTTAAAGATGGAAGTTATGCATGGAAAATTATGGGAAAAGATGTGTTAAAGAAGGTGTCTTAAGGGTTCCTTTTATAGTATAAGGAGCCCTTATTACAAGTGGTCAAGTTGCTTAATATAATATATTAGAGGTTTATCTTATCCTAATATTACACCTTTCAAGGTAAAACACTCCATTATATCTACTGAGACTTCTGTACTACTTCTACTTAACGTATAACTTTGTACAAAGACTAATAATATAACTAAATATCTCTAAATAAAATATAACAACTTGTCGTGAAAATTGGCAGGACCTTCTTTAACTAGCAGTACCTTCTTACCCAGAAGGTACTGTTAGTATAACTTCAACATCAGCAAAACTGAAGAGGCAGGCTTAACTATCAACTAGCAGGCTCTTCTGGCAGACTCTTTACTTTGTGCATTTTATTCCCAACAATCCTCCCCTAAACTTGTTATTCCCATTTAAAATAACCAAGTTTCTTTGTGAATAAAATTCATACCTTGAGGATTTGAGGGAACTCTTTCAAAAACCTTATCTTTTTCTCCTTAGGCTTTCATACTGATCAAATATGCTCTCCTTCAATCTTTTGACTGCATCAGTCTCTTCTTCACACAAAAGCTTATTAGAGATCAAGACTGATAATACTTCATAGCTTAAAGGATACTCTTTCTCACCTAGCATAAAGAGCTCTATTCCACTCTGAGTGGAAAGATGATGAACATGACTCATGCTGAAGTATTCCCATGTAACAGATAAATAATAGTAAGGAAATTTCCAATGAGTATCAGTAGGATTTGGATCATACAATCTGCTGAACTCAACCCATAGCTCTTGTTCCTTTGCATCTGGCTTATACTTGGTTTTCAGCTTCTCTTGAACTAATACCCGTAATTCATCTAAATCCATTCTGCTACATGCTCTAAGTAGATTTTCAAAGTTCTTGAAAATCTCAACCTTGTTTCCAACTCTTGTTATCTTCCATGCTTTGCCAAACTTGTCATTGAAGATTTCCCATTCTATGACTGGATGCCTTGCATGTAAAGGTTCAGCAAAAACAACTTGTGGAACACGGACAACCATTTCTCTTGATTGAACAGGAGGCAATTCTGATGTCTCTTTTTGTTCCTTCTGATCATCTTTTCTTCCTTTGGAAGGCCTTTCTTGAGCATCCATGAGAAAACTGGTTTTGTTCTTCTGTAAGCCTCTAAGTATAAAAGCTTTAATTCATCAAAATATTTACCTTTGAGTTGATGATCTTTCATGTTCACTTCTCTTTTCAGATATATCTAGAAGAATTTCTTTTGATCTGCTTCAGAAGGTGGCATTTTAAATCCTTTCTTTTGATTCTTCTGAATCTGCTGATAGACATCATCCAATGCCTCTTGATTGTATATCTTGGTGATGAAATCATTGAGCTTGATTGTCATTTCATCTGAGCTAAGAGATTCATCATAAACCAGGGTATAAGCTTCACCTCTTATAATTGGATCAATGGAAATGATGTATTGTAGCTTAGCATCAAACTTTTCTTGCAGCATTCTTGATTCTTCTTCAGCTCCTATAACTTCTTCTTCATGAAGCTGTTTGGACAACTCTTCATCTACAGCCAATTGTGCTTGCTCTTTCTTCTTCAACTTTTTAGGCTTTGGTTCATCTTCAACCACAATTTTCTTGCCCTTGTCTTTTGGTGATGATACTGGACTTGGAGCAGTAGATTGTTCATCAGAAACAAGAAACCTCCCTTGAGGCTTTGAACCTCTCTTTCTTTTGTAAGACACTTGATCAGAACCTTTTAAATTCATAGCTAATAGCCTCTGAATCCCGGCAGGCTCTTGCTCTGCTTCAGCAGTATCTTTTTCTGTTTCAGCAGTATCTTTTTCTATTTCAGCAGAATCTTTCAGGCTAACAGGCTCTTTTTCTTGAGTAGCAGGCTCTGTTTCTTGAATAGCAGGCTCTTCATCAACCACTTGAGTTCCTTCATGAAACTGAAATTGAATCTCTTCTTCATTTTTAGAACTACCCATCCTCCCCTTTTTGGAAGAGAGACCCAAACCCTCTGTATCTGAACTTGAGGAACTAGAAACAACCAACTGAGATATTCTTTTACCCTTCAATAATTTCACCTTCAACTCTAATTTCTCAACCCTCTTAACTAACTTGGTGTTGATCTCTGTAAAATGTTTGTTTTGACTTTCAAGAGTAGTTTGCAAGTGCTGCACTTGCTCCTTTAATTCCCTGATAGTCTGAGCATCTACACTTTGTTGTGGAGGAGATTGTGGTCAGTTATGGTGTGATAATGATGGTGATGTTGCAGATGGTGTTTGTGTTGGTTGGTGAGATGGTAATGGTGATGGTGATGGTGGTGTGACTGATGGTACTGTTGCTGAGTGGGATGGTACTGGTGATGGATGTGGTGATGGATGATCAGATGATGTGGATGGTTCTTCAGAATTTTGTGGTAACATTTCCTCAAAAAGTGGTACTTCTTCTCCTTGAAAACCAATTTTCATGTTTGAAAACACCTTGTGTGTAAGTTTGGGAGTCTTAAAAGGTTTGTTTGGGGGAAGTAACAAATGTTTGGATTTGTTGATGAGGCACTGAATGAACCTTGGGTACATCAAAAACTTTGTTTCACTGTCTACATTTTTAACCAATCCTTCAAAAATATATTTTGAAAAGTTGAATTTCTTGTTTGTTGCCAGGAAAATGAGAGCTGCAGCCATGTTACCACTAAATTGCTCCCATGAGGTTTTCTTTTGGCTTAAACAATGAAGGATGGTATGAATCAAAAATCTCCATTGAGGGGTAAATTGCTTTTTAAGAAATGTAAGCTTTGTAGAAGTTACATTATACCCTACTTTTGTCAAATTTTCAAAGATTTTAGTATCAGGTAGTTGACTAATGCCATCTGAATCATCCAAACGAAGATGTCTTCTAATGGATGATTCGGTAAAAGTCAAGGTTCTACCATCCACTTTGACCATTAGCTCTTGAATCCCATCCCTAAGAGTGTTAACTTTAGCAGTTTACCAAAATTGTGAAATTTGAGATTAAAAAATAGTGGGATTCACGAGTAAAGCAAACCTGACATAAGAATTGTTTAGAAAATCCACTGCTTGATGAAAAGTTTCATTGTCATTAGACTTTTCCAAAAATGCTAATTGGTTGTGACGTTTGACAAAACTTAGACGAGCCATGGTGAAAGGTTTGATGAAAATTTTGATTTTGATGGTGGGATTTTATTGTTGTACTGGTAGAAGATGAAAGGTGAGTGTGAATTATGATAAGGATTGATTATGAGAAAAATGACTTTTGACCGACTATAAAAGATATGGATAAGTAATTGAAGAGGCGGTCAAAAAGATCTTTTATTATAATAACTATATCCTTAAGTCGAGGAAAACATGAATAATTCACAAAAATACCCTTTAAAAACAATGGCTATATTTTAACCTGACAGACTCAATGGCTATGTAGCAGTACCATTTTACTCTACCAGTACTAAAATTTGAACTACCAGTACCTTGTTTTTGAAATAAAACCTGGCAGTCTCTTTGAAATTTTAGAAAATATCCCTTATAGTTTTTAGCAAACTATCGGCTATCAACGGATTTGATAAGTCTTTACCAAGAGCCGTTTGCTTTGGACTAGTCAGTTTGTTAAGTTTTTGAAACTGGGTGAACTGATTACCTTATAGTTTTTAGCAAACTATCAGCTATCAACAGATTTGAGAAGTCTTTACCAAGAGCCGTTTGCTTTGGACTAGCCAGCTCTTAAGTTTTGAAAAACTTGGTGAACTGATTACCATTTCCATATCCTGATGGTGTTAGCAAGCTTGAGTAACCTGAAATGGTTAGTTGTAAACCAAAAGAACAGAGTGCAAAGCACTTGTTTTATAGCATTGTTAACATTTAAACATCAAGATGAGCAAAAACAGAGCAAACTTTGAACTAACAGTACCAATTTTGTACTGATAGTACCTTATGACTAACTAGCAGTACCATGTTTAGAGGCCAGAACTTGTTTATTTATATACAAAACACATGTTTTTCAAAGATTTATCATACCAATACCTGCTACCAGGTATTTAAACCTACCTAAATCAAAAGCTTTGGTGAGAAGGTCTGCAAAATTATTTTCAGAATCAATTTTGACAACTTGAATTAACCTTTTGTCATTGCAATCTCTTATGAAATGGTGTCTGATTTCAATGTGTTTTGTTTTTGAACGTTGAACTGGATTTTTAATGATACAAATAGTACTGCTGTTGTCAATGTAAATAATGGTGTTAAGAAAAATGTACCCATAGTCAAGCAATTGATTTTGGATCCAAAGAACTTGGCCACAACAACTTTCACTTGCAACATATTCTGCTTCAGTTGTAGAATTGGCCACCATTGTTTGCTTCTTGCATTGCCATGATATGAGTCTGCAGCCAAGAAATTGACATCCACCAGTTGTGGATTTTCTGTCTAGGGTTGCACCAGCATAGACACTATCTGAATAAGCTACCAAATCAAAAGATGATTCCCTTGGATACCATAGACCCAACTTAGGCTGGCCCTTGAGGTATCTGAAGATCCTTTTGACTGCTGTGAGATGAGAAACTTTTGGATTAACTTGAAACCTTGCACATACACATACTGAGAACATGATATTTGGTCTTGATGATGTAAGGTACATTAGAGACCCAATCATTGATCTGTAGTTGTGCACATCAACATCTTCACCCTCAGCATCTTTGTGTAACCCCTTTTCTGGATCCATTGGTGTACTTACAACCTTTGAATCTGCAAACCCAAATTTCCTTAGGATCTCTGCTACATACTTATCTTGGCTGATAAATATGTCTTCATTAGATTGTTTCACTTGGAGACCCAAAAAGAAAGTAAGTTCCCCCATGGAACTCATTTCAAACTTACTATGCATAAGTTTTTCTAATTCTACACAAAATTCCTGATTTGTGGATCCAAAGATAATGTCATCAACATAAATCTGCACCAGCAAGATGTCTTTCTTGGTTCTTTTGATGAACAAAGTTGGATCAATCTTGCCTCTTTGAAATCCATTTTCCAATAAATAGAAAGCCAATGTTTCATACCATGCTCTAGGAGCTTGGTGTAGACCATAAAGAGCTTTGGTAACCTTGTACACCTTGTCTGGATATTCTGCATCAATGAAGCCTGGAGGTTGAGAAACATACACCTCTTCTTCAATAGTAGCATATAAAAAGGCACTTTTGACATCCATTTGGTAGACAGTGAAACCTATGAAAGAAGCATAGGTCAAGAATAGCCTAATTGCTTCAATTCTTGCAACTGGAGCAAAAACTTCTTCATAATCCACTCCTTCTTCTTGAGTATACCCTTGGGCCACCAATCTGGCTTTGTTTTTGATCACTATTCCCCTTTCATCTTTTTTATTTCTGAAAACCCATTTGGTTCCAATTGCCCTGTAACCTTTGGGCAAATCAACCAGTACCCAAACCTTCTGCAGTTTGAATTGAAGTAGCTCTTCTTGCATTTCTTCAACCCAACTTGAATCATCTAAGGCTTTTGTAATGTTTTTGGGTTCTACTTGAGAGAGAAAGCATGAAAACAGGCATATGTGGGCAACTTCATGGTTCTTTTCTTCATACACAGCTAGGACAAACCCATCTTTGTCTGAAGATAAGACTTGAGTCCTTGTTTTAACACCAGAATCAATGCTGCCAATCACATTATCAATGGAGTGATCTTTGAGAATTCTTGTGTTGTGTGTTGTAGGAACATCATAGGAAATTGGAAGGTTTCCAATCCCTACATCTTCTGGTAAGGAATCATCTGATAGAACATTTAATGGTTCAGTAGGACCAATTTGTGAACTGGCAGTACCATCTGTTGAACTGGCAGTACCATCTTGTGAATTGGCAGTACCATTTTCATTTTCAGAATTTTGTTGATTCCCTTGATCTTGAGTTCCATGATCATCTTCAACACCTTCATTTGTAGTATTTGAAGGCTCTCCATGACTTAAAGATGAATCCAATACTGTCCAAATTGGCATCAAGATGTAATCTTGATCCTCTGTTGTTTCGTCATTGTCTTCAAAACCTGCATTATCATTAGTATTTGTACCTGTGTTTGGCACATAATTCATAGATTCTGAAAGCTTATCAATGTCAAAACACCAATCTGGTCCAGTGCCTGCAACATTTGGTAGTTTCTCTTGGAACTCTATGTGCAGGTTTTCTTCCACTAGCCTAGTGCATTTATTATACACCCTATAGGCCTTACTTTGCAAAGAATACCCTATCATGTAGCCTTCATCAGCTTTTCCTTCAAACTTTCCTAGATGATCTTTGGTATTAAGAATAGTGACATGACATCCAAAAGGTCTCATAAAACATAGAGATGGTGTTCTACCAAACAAAAGTTCATAAGGAGTCTTTCTATGAGGTTTAATCACAAGAACCCTATTCTGTACATAACAAGCAGTACCTACTGCTTCAGCCCAAAATGAAACAGGCAACTTAGAATCTACTAGCATTGTTCTAGCAGCCTCTATAAGTGTTCTATTTTTCCTTTCTGCTACTCTATTTTGCTGTGGGGTTCTAGCTACATATATTCTCTTTTTATTCCTTTTTCTTTGCAAAATTCATCCATAACTCTATTCTTGAATTCTGTCCCATTGTCACATCTAATTACTTTTACTTTCTTATCAATTTGGTTTTCTATCCCTGTAATGTTGGACTTAAGGATCTCACTTGTTTCATCCTTAGTTCTTAAAAAGAAAACCTAAGAGAATCTGCTGTAAAACTACAAGACAATATCTTTTACCATTCAAGCTATTCACAGATGTAGGACCAAAGAGATCCATATGAAGCATGTATAAAGCTTGAGAAATTGAGTTATGGGTCTTGGGCTTACAAGAAGCTCTATGTTGTTTGCCTTTTAGACAATCAACACAGGTTTGGTCATTTTGAAAAATCTTTTTGGGTAAACCTCTAACCAAATCATATTTTGCAATTGTATTGATTGTTTTAAAGTTTACATGACCAAGTCTTCTATGCCAAAGCATAGATTCATCCAATGAGGCTTTTGCTACTAGACAGGTTAAACTCTCTTTAGGAACAATGTTCTTTAAATCAATAATGTACATATTGTTCTTTCTAGGGATTTTAAGAAGAATCTGATTTTCATCAGGAATTTTAAAATCAGGAGAAAGTACAATGCATTCAGTGTCAGTAAAAAGAACATTGTTCTTTGTGTCACACATTTGTGAGACACTTAAGAGATTAAACTGTAGTTCTTTTACAAAGTACACATTTTCAAAATCTAATTTACTGGTTTTAATTATACCTTTACCAGTAATCTTTCCTTTGATTCCTCCCCCAAAGGTAACATATACTCCATCAAATGATTTGAAGTCTGTGAGGTAAGACATGTTGCCTGTCATGTGCCTTGAACATCCACTATCTACATATCCTTGATCTGCAATATCATTTGAATGTTCCTGCACATGTATACACATATTAGTTTCCTTGGGGTACCCAAGCCATGACTGACTTGGGTTTGCCTCGTGCATCAATGTAATCAAACCTTTTTAGGACTGTTGATGCACCATTTGATTCTCCAAATCCAACATGCTGAGGACTTAACAGCATTGTCATTTTTAACGCATTTTGTGGTTTTTGGTCTAACAGTATCAAATTTGGCAGTACCATTTGGTCTAGCAGGACCATATGGCCTAGCAGGACCTTTAGGTTTTGGTCTCCAGTCTTGTGTTTTAACCACAAAATTCCTTTCAATAAGATTTTTCACAACTTTTGGTGTATGTTTGAAAGTATTACTTGCACCCTTAGTAGTGAATTTTGGGTAAACAGGCTCATTTGGTCTAACAGTATGATTGACTTTTGGTGTGTTAGATTTCACAAAACCTTTTCTGGGGTTTGTTTTATTTGTTTTAGACTTTGATGTACTCCCAGAAACCCAATTATTACAATAAGCATGAGTATGATTAAAACTACCACAGTAATAGCATGCTTTATTGTACAAAACAAAGTTATCACCAAGTTGATGTGACTTAAGATTGTTCCAATTTCTCTGACTACCTCTAGGTTTGCTATCACATTTAGCACAACATTCAACTGTTTTTAGAACAACTTTAGTCTTTATGATACTTTCTACACTTTTAGGACTGCTTGGTCCTACTTTGTTTCCTTTCTTAGAAACAGTCTCTTTTCCATTCTCATCAGATGTACAACCTTCAATAGTTGTAACATCTGAGCTCTTATCAGTGAGCACCTTTTCTTTGGAGAGTGAAGTATCACTTGTACTCTCAAAAGGTTCACCATTTTCTACAGGTTTTACTTTTTCTAGTGGTTTATTTATGAGTTCATGTAAACCTGATTCAGCAAGATCTAAACCTGGGGGACAGGGAATTCCTCTGTAAGGAGGTGGACATGTGTTGTATCCAATCCCAGATTTGATTTTCTTGTTCATTTGGTTCTCAACTATACTTTTAGTACATGCAGAAGCATTTTTTAATGTTGTAACAGTTAGTTGAATATTATCTTTTGCTTGTTTCACTTTAGCAAACTCAGTTCTTAACAGGTTTATTTCAGCATCTTTAAGAAATATGTCTCTATTAAGAATAGCTTTTGTGTCAGAAAAGGTGAGTTCATTTTCTCTAAAATGAATTATCTGTTTATCAAGTTTGGCCATACCACATTTATGATTAACTAGGTCTTGATGAGTTTTTCTTTCTTCTACTTTCAGTTCATCATAAAGTTTTCTTAAGATTTCTAATTCTTTAAAAACTTCACAAGTAGCAGAACATTTAGTAATTTATACCTCAGGATTGGAGAGAGCCATTAAAGCCATTTCATTTGAGGATGACTCTTCTTCACCCATAAAGCTCCAATCAAAACCTAGCCCATCAATAGCTACCATAGCTTTTGTTTCAGTGATGTCCACTTCCTTGCTCTTGTTCTCATTGTTTCCCCTGTTCTTGTTCTCAAAACCTCTTCCCTTATCACCCTGCTTCTTTGGTCTTCTACATTTTCTTGAGTAGTGACCCTTCATGTGGCAGTTGTAGCTCTCCACTTTAGACTTGTCATACCCAGCAGGTTCATTGCCATTGATGACAATCTTCTTTCCAGTCCTCATCAAATATTTCTTAGCCCTCATGCTAAGAAGTGAAAGCTGCCATTTTATGTCCATTTCTTCAAGATCATCATCACTGATCTCTTGAAGATCTTCAAAGGTCAATGTGGAACCATTGTGTTGTGATGTTAGGAAAGCACAACCAATTGTTTCATCTAAAATGGTTTTGGTACTGCTGGAAGTACTAGCAGTACCAAAATTTGTGTTGGCAGTACCTTCTTCTCTACCATCTTTTTCTTCATCAACTTTCTTGGAAGTACCATGAGATGACATAAATGCCATATTTCCTGAGCTTGAACTAGTAGACTTCTTTAGTTCATGCTCTACTGTTTTGAAGTTGCTGTAAAGATCATTGAGACTCATGGAATCAATATCTGGTTTGTTTTCCAGACAATGACATGCATGGCCCATTCAGAGGGTAGGCTTCTAAGGAATTTGGAGTTTATGTCTTCTTGAGATATTATCACTTCATGAATGGCTAACTAACTAGAAAGCTTTTGTAGTCTATTGAACATGCTGTCCAAAGACTCATTTGGTGTGGCTGAAAAGTTTTCAAACTATTGTTTTAAAAGTGTTTTCTGGGTTTTCTTGGTGGCATCATTACCACCAAATCTAGCCACAATAGCTTGAAAAAGGGTTTTAGCACACTTGTACTTGTTAAAGATTAAAAGCTGGTCATTTGGAATAGACATAAGAAGCATACTCCTGGCTTTAAGATCATTTCTCTTTTGAATTTTTTCTTCAGCTGTTATTGGGTTTACTTGCACAGTTGTGACAAGTGCATCATTTACTGTGGAGGTGGTGGTTACTAGTTTAAATGAGTTTCCTTTTTCAATGATCTCCCAAAGTGCATAGTCTTGCACTTGGAAGTATTGTTCAACCCTCAGTCTCTACATCTCAAACTCATTCTGTTTGAGTAATGGAAGTTTTGCAGCCACATTGGTTTAAATGTGCTCAACATCCATTTTTGCTTTGTTCTTTTATGTCGTAAATATCAGCCTTTCTCTGATACCACTTGTGGAAGGATTCTCTATTGATTTTTGCAAACACTTGGGATGTTAATCTCAGTAATGTGTTTAGGATATTTATGAATGAATGTGAGTTAGCACGTGGAATTTACTAAAACACACTAAAGGAACAAAGGTGGTGAATAAGTAAATGAGAATGAACACAACATGAATAACACAAAACGATTCAATATTATTGATGAAATAATATGGGTGATCTAAACTATCACCAGGATTACAAGTGTAACCTTGAATCTTTGATACGTGAAAGGATTTAAAGATGGAAGTTATGCATGGAAAATTATGGGAAAAGATGTGTTAAAGAAGGTGTCTTAAGGGTTCCTTTTATAGTATAAGGAGCCCTTATTACAAGTGGTCAAGTTGCTTAATATAATATATTAGAGGTTTATCTTATCCTAATATTACACCTTTCAAGGTAAAACACTCCATTATACCTACTGAGACTTCTGTACTACTTCTACTTAACGTATAACTTTGTACAAAGACTAATAATACAACTAAATATCTCTAAATAAAATATAACAACTTGTCGTGAAAACTGGCAGGACCTTCTTTAACTAGCAGTACCTTCTTACCCAGAAGGTACTGTTAGTATATCTTCAACATCAGCAAAACTGAAGAGGCAGGCTTAACTATCAACTAGCAGGCTCTTCTGGCAGACTCTTTACTTTGTGCATTTTATTCCCAACAGTAAGATTCTTAAAGTTAGAAAAAAAAAAAGATATGCTCTGAGGGGTGTACTAGGGATATCGTGTACTAAAAATGAATACATCGCAAGGGAGTGGGAAAACTACTTGACCAATGTAGTCAATGTAATTATAATACATGTTTAAAACAAGGGTTATCCTAATGCCTCTTATCATATAGTAAATCTTAACTACACGAATGTAGTCTCACTAGCGGTCTCGGGATGCATCACAAACGCAAGTTCTAAAATCTAAGTACTACCGACACACTCATAAGCATCAAAGATGAATGCTTTTTCCTAACAATCTAAAGGCGAACCTCACATTTTTGGGGTGCAAATTTTTGAGTGGTATGGTTTTTTTGTGCTGGTCATATATCCATGAGACGTTTATTAAGACTAAAGTTTCACTCCTATATGTTGCAAAAAAAAAAAAAATTTGGTGCTAAAATTACCCTAACAAGTATTTCTCTTAGTTTTATTACACATTTACTCTAAAACAAAACAAACATCAAGTGAAGTTATAGTTTCTAAGGTATCCCAATTTACTCTCCCTATACAGAAACCGAACATTGTCCCAAATGTTCCAAAAAAGTATAAAAGTAAAGATAAAAGAGAATGAAAGAAACTAATACTCCCCTGATTTGCTCGGCATGGACGATGTGGAAACATAGTTAAATATTCCTCCAAGAAAATGATCATGAAAAGCTTCACTCTAGAAATATAAAATCATCTTCTTGTCCAATATAACCTGTAAATAACTAAGAAAACAAGCACAAAAACCTCGCATAAAATCGGCGGTAAAATCTACATAACAAATTAAATCCTAGAAAACAATATAAGATATAATGCTTGCAAAATAAATGTCTACAGGTTCCTGGAATTTTAAAATTAAAGATCTTTCAAAATTATAAGATTTCCAACAGAAAAACAAAACCTGTAAAATTTTATAGATAGAGTACCTGACGCCGTCAGGTTGTAACGCCTGACACCATCAGGAGTTATCTGACGGAAATTTTTATACTTTGTTTCCGGAAAATTTCTAGAAAAATCTGAGTTTTAACACCTGGTAATTCAATAGAACATTCATTGTGGCTTGATACAAGCATTTGACTCAAACAAACATACGTATATATATGCTTAATCAATCTTTGTTATTATTCATGTCAAATCTGTTCTTAAAAACAATTATGATCTTCTTTACACTTATCTTTTGGTAAAATACCTTTATATGTGATTAAGACGAAGTTAAAAACAAAATAAAGTATTTTCACAAAATAAGTAAGACATGAATAATAAACAATTAAAGATGGAGCAAATATATGAAATCAAATAAAAACATACAAACAAGACTACAATAAAAAAGCTTGGGTTGCATTCCAATAAGCTCTTTTCTTTATTAACGAGTCTTATAGCTAGACTCAAAGTCATGCCCTAACTAGTATCGCTAATGCTCACAAACCCGAGCGTGAGCCACCTAATTGTTGCCTCATCTTTCTTATACTCATCATTTAACTCTAAACATCCACGAAATATCACTTATTTTTTTCACGAGTATATTTAAGTCCTTTCCTTTTATTATTCTCACTCAATAAATCGAGAGGGGGAATTCTATTACATGCCTCAATTAAAAATTCTTAAATGTAGGGTGCGAGCGGGGCATTTTATAGATGAAATCATCATCTTCGTTCGAGAACATAATCAACCCATCCATAAGTTTTTAATCAAGCTTGGTTAGCCTTTTAAAGGGTTTTCCAAATATGGCTTGGGTTAATTTGTCATCGATAAACTCTCCTAAATCCTCCATAACCATAAAATCAACCAAGTAAACAAAATTTCCGATAAAAACGTGCAACGGCTCAGCCCTAGCAACAATATTATCTCCCTTATATTCTAACTCATTTACCATGATTTTATTAAAATTAGCACGAGAGATTATGTTCATTGCTAAATATGAGTTAAGGTAAGCATTAAAGGTCCTATAACCGATTTTACAAGGAAAATGCATATTAAAGAGTCTATCATTCTTGATTTTAGTCCTAGGGTCAACACACTAAAGAGGATCAACCTCCTCTTCTTTCCTAACCTCATCAATTATTTCTCCTTCACCTAAGTCCTCATCGGAATCTGAATAATAAAAAGGGCCATTTGCATGGTCAGTGTCGTGATCAGGTTCATTTGTTAGGAATTAAACTAACCGTACAAACTATTGAAGATAAAGTTGGAACTGCGAAGGATAACACTGGCAGTACAAAGTCACTTAGTACTGCTAATATAACAAGTTTGTACTACTTAAGTGCTGAAGACAGAATATTGAATATATGGTTGAAGATAACTATAGAATAGATATTCTGTATATCTTATACAATTAGTTTGATACGAATATTAGTTTACTTGTAAAGGTCTCCTTGTGTTAGAAAAGGAGATCCTAGGTTAGGTGTTTAAAAAATATACATATATACACACACATACATATTTCACATATCACTCTAAGAAAAGCTTCAAGGTTGTAAATCCTAGTGATATTCTAGATCACTCGTATTATCAATAATATTGAAGCATTCGGTTATACTCTTGTTCATTGTTTACTATTCAATACAATACAACTGTTCCATTAAATCATATACAAGTTCTTCTAAGTATTAACTAGTAAATTCCACATGCTAGTTAGTATATACTCAAAGTATCACCAACACAAATCTTGTGTTCAAGATCCAGGTTCTGATACTTTGAATTAGAAGATCCAAAAGAAACACTTTTGTTCTTGCTCAAGAAGATGGACATGGAAACCACTCAGTCATCATCAACAACAGCCAAGCTACCCACACTCAAGACAAATGAGTATGATCTTTGGAGGCTCAGGATTGAGCAATACTTCATGGTGCAAGACTATGCACTATGGGATATCATCAAGCATGGTGATACATATAAACCATCTACATCTGAAGTTGCCAATGCTGATGGTTCCAAGTGAAGCAAACTCAATGCTGAACCAGTAACCAATGATAAAAGATCTCGTAGAAGAAATGATCTCGAGGCCAAGCATCTCTTAATTATGGCTATGCCTAATGATCAGGTTCTAAACTTTAGTCATCATGAGACTGCAAAGACTCTTTTTGAAGCTATAGTGGAAAGGTTTGATGGTAATGAAGCTGCCAAAAAAGACCCAAAAGGCTCTACTGAGACAAAGCTATGAGAACTTCACTGCCACAAGCAATGAATCTTTTGATCATGTCTTTAATAGGCTTTAAAAGATTGTCAATCAACTGGCTGTGTTGAAAGCTCCTATTCCATAAGAAGAACTTAACATTACGTTTCTCAATAGTTTGACTGCTGAATGGCACACTTATGTTGTTGTTTGGTTAAACAAGCCTGAATTGGAGAAATTGACTCTCAAGGATCTTTACAATAACCTAAAGATTGCTCAACCAAAGGTAAAGAAGTCAGGAAGTACAAGCACAGCAACTAGAGACATGGCATTCTTATCATCTACCAGGATTGTAGCTCTGATGATGAGGATGATTCCACTTATATTTGTACTACTAACCCTAGAGTTAGTACTACTAGCCCTAGAGTTAGTACTGCTAGCTCACAAACTAGCAGTGCTGGATTAAGTGATGATACTGTTTATGCTTTTTTGGCTAGCAAAGCTGAAGATGCCCATCTTTACAATGAAGATCTGTTTCAAATACATGATGACTATTTGGAAGCAATGGATTTGAAGTGGCAATTATGTTTGATGAGCATAAGGGAAAAGTGGCACTTTTAAATGACTGGAAAGAAGATCACCCTTAACACAGGTGATGTGGCTGGCTATGACAAGTCCAAGGTGGAATGCTACAACTGTAGGAAGAAAGGACATTTTGCTTGGGAATGCAGATGCGCTAGACAACAAAACAGAGACAATAATTACAAGAAGGTCAATTGGAATGATGTATCTGTGAAGGAACCTTCTTCTAAAGCTATGTTAGCTATTGATGGAGCTGCTTTTGATTGGAGCTTTAGGGAGGAAGAAGCAGCACCCACTTACCGTACACTTATGGCTTTCTCGGATTCTTAGGTATACAATATCAATAGTTGTTCTAACTCTTGTCCTGCTTTAAAAGAGTATGAGGCACTTAAGGTTAAATATGATAATTAAAGAATTGAACTTAATGATGTTAACTGTAGTTTAGCTAATCATAAAAGAGGACTATGTGTGTTAGAAGAGTAACTTACTTTTTATAGACAGAATGAATAAAACTTTACTGAGGATATAGTTGTCTTAAAAAGGGACTTAGAACATAGAGTTGCCCAAATCAATATGCTAAACTATGATTTAGACAAGCTCAGGGAACAAAAGGAAAACATATAGTTAAGTGTTGACACTCTTGAGTATACATCAAAAGATGTACAAAAGATAATAGAAGCGCAACTTGTCAACAAAGCTAAATCAGGGTTAGATATAAATCTGTTGCACCTCCTAATAGAGAAATGTTTGTGCCCCCGGGCATTGACTTAGCTCACACAAAACTAGATGAGTTTAAAGAAAAGGAGTTTCCTCCTTATGGTCTTAAGACCAATGAGATTCCTACTGTTAAACAGTCTGAGGATTCTTTTGAGAGTGTATGTGACACTTCTCTTGTCAATGAGTGTGTCCCCAAGGTTGAGTCAGAGGTAAAAGTAGAAGCCTCTAATGTTCCTAAAGCTGTAAAACAAGAAAATGTAAAACTAGTTAGGAATATTGTTAGACATGCAGAGATGTACATGTCCACACTTAGAGGTAATCAAAGGAATTGGAATAATTTGAAATCTCAACAACTAGGTAGTGATTTTGTCATGCAGAACAAGACATATTTTGTATGTGGAAGTTTTGACCACTATGTTGCATATTGTAAACACAACCCATGGAAAAAGGTGGATTCTAGGGATACAAGGGTTTCTTGGAATAATCATGCTAGAGTGAACAACAACTATGCAAGAAAAACTCATTCTAATGCTAATATGATACCCAGAGCAGTCATGTTAAAGTCTGACACCAAATCACTTTCTACTGCTAGACCAAACAAGATTGTGTATCCTAAGAAAAATGTTTCAAGTGCAAAACCAAAATTTCCTTATAATAATGAAACATAAACATAGCTTTTTCAAGAAAACAGCTGGACCTAATCAACAATGGGTGCCTAAGGTTACAACTGTTAAGCCTAAAGTTTCTACTGCTAGGCCAGCAGTTAATACTGCTAGGCCAGTGCAACCTGTTAAGAGAACTTTAGGAAATGGTGTGAAGATCGCAACACAGTGGGTTTGGAAACCAATCCCTGGTGACAAAGCATCTATCGTTCTAAAGAAATATACTTATATTGATGAAAGAGGTAGATTCAAGTTTGTAATGGCTTGGGTTCCTAAAGAATAGTTGCTATTGTCATTTTGCATTGTTTGTCTTATTCATAATTCTATATATAAGAAAATACTTTGCTTTGTATTTTTCTTTGTTTTGGGCTAACACTTGCAGGCTAGTAAAGAAGTATGACAAGCATTGAGTATGGTTCGCTTTGGTATGCAAATGTGTGTTGCTTATCACACAACAAATGGTAATTGGTTCACCATGTCTTATCCACATCAAGAACCAACTAATCCAGAGCAAATGGTTTCTGGTAAAGAATTCTCAAATCCATTTATGGTTGATAGTTTACCAAAAACTATATGGTAATCAACTCCCATACTTAACAGTGAAGAGTTAGCTAGTCCATAGCAAACGGCTATTGGTAAAGACTAATCAAATCCGTTGATAGCTGGTAGTTTACTCAGAACTATGCATGAGCAGTCTATTTTAAACCAATTTTATGTTTCTACTGCTCTTTGAAATTTTTTTGAAATATTTGTACTATTAGTTCAAAGTCAGTACTACTAGTGTAAGCTTTGTACTGCTGAACTAGCCATTGCAACTGTTGTGTCAGTAACAGAATTTAGATTATAGCCATTGGGTAAATTGATTGTTGCCATACTTATAGGGTTTTTCTAAAGAGATAATTATCTTCTTTCCTAATTTTACCAATTCTTTTTCAAAGATAATTCTTCAAGAAAATTCTTATCTCATGCGCAAGTTTCTCAAACCCTAACAGATTCTCTATAATAACTCAATTGGTTGTTCTCAACTGAAATTCATTCATAAACAATCATTGTTCTGTTATCTAAAGATTTATACATGGCAAACTTGTAATTTTCAAAGACAGACAATCAGGTTACTCATCTGACCAAATCAGAGGAATGGGATGGTCCTAAATTCTATCAAATTGTGGACTTCCTCAACAACTCCTACATCAGGTATGCTCTCACAGTTAATCCCACTCTCTATTCCTTATAAATTAAACAGTTTTGGAAGACTGCATCTGTCATAACACTTGATGAAGATGAGGATATACCTATACCTTCACTAAGTGCAACTGTGGATGGGCAATCCATCTATGTTGCTGAAAAATCTTTAAGGAGACACTTCCGATTAGATGATTCAAATAGTACCATAGACATGCCAAACACAGAAATTCTAAATGCTATTTCTCAAATGGGGTATGATACATCCAACAATCTTCTTACTTTTTGAAAGGGATGTTTCTAACCTTAGTGGAGGTTTCTAATCCATACACTTCTTCATTGCTTAAGTCCTAAAAGAACCTCATGGGAGCAATTCAGTAGCAATATTGCTATTACTCTTGTGTGTTTATCTAGAAGCAAATTTATAACTTTTCAAATCAGATTTTTGAAGGTATGGTGAAGAATGTTAAATCTCCTAATAAATTTTTAATGTACCCATGGTTCATTCAATTGGTTCTAAAAGCTAAACAAAGTGTATTACTTCCCCATAGAAACACTTTTCCCACTCCTTGCCTGCACCAAAAAGTGTTTTCAAATACGGCTATGGCAACTCAAGGATGGGATGGAGTATTGAGACCTTTATCTCCTGCTATGCCTGAATTCATTCAACAGGTACAGGGTGAAGGGTCAGTAAACCCAACTGACCCCCAACACCCACCCATTATTGTTCCATCAACCTCCCATACACCATCAGTTCAACACACCTATAAGAGAAGGACTAGAGAAGAGAATGTGGAACCTCATCCCAATCGTCTTACTCACCATATAGTAGCAGATGAGGATACCATTATTGGTAGTATGGATGGGGCTACCACTACAACCTCTGGCTTAGTAGCTAGGTCGGACAGTGTTAACATCACTAAGACCCCTACCATGCCAACACTTAATGTATTTGATCCTCATGGATTGGGTGCAGGTAGTGAAATCCCAAGCCAACTGGAAACACTGGGTGGTTCGGGAGTACTTTCTAGTCTAACTAGGGAAGAAACTAAATCTTTTCCCCATGATGCATCTATGCCAGAAGGTGACACGTCTGGTGATGCTGAGGGTAGCTCTCAACTTAATGAACTGATGGATTTTGTGGTGATTCTCTCCAACAAGGTTGTAGCTTTGGAAGAAGATTTAAAATCTACAAAGAAGAAGTATGCTGATATCAACACCAAGCTAGTTCTCAGGATGAAGAAACTTCAATAAAAAGTCACAAAGTTGAAGGGAAAGAGGAGAACTACAATCATTCAGTCTACAAGTTCTAGCACAAGTTCCCCTGATGATGATAAAGATGGTGGAAATTCTTCAAAACAGGGGAGGAAATTTGCTAAAGTTCAGGGGCGGCATCTAGATTTTGAAGACAAGGGTGCTGATAGTGATAGTGATGATCATAACGAAGAAGGGAATGATCAAATAAATGAGCCAATGGATGTTCAAGAAGGTACTGCTGGTTTAGTAGGATAAATCATTGATGTTTCAAGGCAAATGTCTCAAGTAGTACAAACTCAGATTGAAGCAGTACAAACTTCTCCAAGCATCACAATTGATACTGCTGAGCAAGAATATGAAAGAAAAAGAAAGGAAAAAGGGAAAGCACCAATGGATGATGAAGCTGAGCAACCAAGAAAAGTAAAATCAAGAACTCAAGCTCAAATTGAGTTTGATGCAGAAGTGACAAAAAAAACTCAAGAAGAAAATATTGCTCACTTTATGGATGCTCAAAGACTGGCAAAAGGTTATACTCAAGCTCAAATGGATGCTGATGCAGAATTGGCTAAAATGTTTGAAAAAGACGAAAAAGCTAAAGCTCATGCAGAGAGAATACAAGCTATTATTGATGTTGATGAAGTTTTACAAGAAAGAGTTGAAGAGCTTTACACTGATGGAAGTTTAACTGTGGATGATAGAGCACAAAGACTCGCAAATTTGATCAATGCAAGAAGTGAAGAAGTTGCACTTAAAGAGCTAATGGAGACTTTCAGAAAGAGTCAAAGAAAACCTAAAAGGAAGGCTTCAAAAGCACAAATTATTGCTAGAATAAAGAAATTTTTGTGCAATCAAGATAATTGGAAATTTGCTCAGCTCAAGGGAAAAACACAAGAAGCGATTGAAAGATTGTACCACATTACATAC
Source organism: Artemisia argyi (assembly GCA_030686995.1). Taxonomy (NCBI): domain Eukaryota; kingdom Viridiplantae; phylum Streptophyta; class Magnoliopsida; order Asterales; family Asteraceae; genus Artemisia; species Artemisia argyi. The sequence goes on from CM060687.1 coordinate 110,980,540, forward strand.
AAGAAGGTCATCATTTCACTCCCATGAATACTGAAGAAGACACTGTAGGATTGAAGAGAGCTAGTATTATATTAGACTTAAAAGTTTCAAAAAGACAAAAGGTTAACAAAGAATCATCTACAACTAAGAGGAAGAATGGTAAAGATCTAACTAAAGAACAGCTTGATGAGATGATCAACATAGTTCCTGAAGTCTTATATGTGGATCCTATTCAAGAAAAACATCCAATCATAGACTAAGAAATTTACATAGATGAATTTGGAGCAGCTTGGAAGATCATAAGAGTTGGTGGTCAGACTGCTTCTTATACACAATTTGTAGATCTTATCAGATCTTGTGATAGAGAAGACCTGGATACTTTATGGAAGCTGGTGAAGGCAAATTCCAAGTCTGGTGAACTCACAGATATAAAAGCAAAGGAGTTATGGGTTTATTTTCAAAGATTGTACGAACCTGATCCAAGTGACAGATATTGGAGGTTTGAAGCTCACAATCTAAACACCTTGTGGAAACTATATGACTCCTGCAATGTTCATCATGTTTCTACAAAGAATGGAGTTGATGTCTTCATGTTAGTAGAGAAAGAGTATCCTCTCAGGGCTGGAATTCTTACAGTAATGCTTTCTTCAAAGCTTAGATGTGAAGAAAGGATAGAGCTTGTTGAAGATTTGCTACAGGGGATCTAAGATCAATGTGAAAAGGAGACAAGAGCTTTAAGGAAAAGATAGGTGTTTGGAAGAATTTCCCCCAGATCAAAAGAATGAATTTTAATTGAAGAAACTTTATGATTTGCATAGAAATCATAAGTTTAGGGAAGGATTGTTAGGAATTAAACTAATAGTACAAACTATTGAAAACAAAGTTGGAACTGCTAAGGATAACACTAGCAGTACTAACTCACTTAGTACTGCTAGTATAACAAGTTTGTACTGCTTATGTGCTGAAGACGGAATCTTGAAGATATGCTTGAAGATAACTATAGAATAGATATTGTGTATATCTTATACAATTAGTTTGATACGAATATTAGTTTACTTCTAAAGGACTCCTTCTGTTATAAAAGGAGATCCTAGGTTAGGTGTTTAAAAAATATACATATACATACACACATACAGATTTCACATATTACTCTAATAAAAGCTTCAAGGTTATAAACCCTAGTGATATTCTAGATCACTCGTATTATCAATAATATTGAAGCACTTGGTTATGTTGATATAAATAATTGACTAAAAACGTTATTCATATCTTTCAAGTTCTCTATGTTTTGATAATCACAAAACGAAAACTCATCAAACCAAAGATCATGATGTAAACAAGTATTTAGTAGTAAATAATCACTTTCACCATCTAATCACTTAAGGTATGAATAAACATTGTGTTTAATGCATCATAAGATCAAAGGGGTATTTAATTAATTACTACAAAGTTTATTTTAATATATAAACTTATTATATATTTTTGAAAAACACTTTTGGTAATAAAGAAAAATGTTTTAACCATACTTAATATATGAATTCAAATTTTTAACCAAAATCAGTTAGTTTTTCACCAAATAAACTTTCCCCACTAAAAGACAAAACTTTTGGCCGTTACAGCTGGGCGGTCCCCTTAATTTTAAGGGGCCGGCCCTGATTAAAGGGGACTGGCACGCTCCAGTTGTCAGAATTTGTTGCCTATAAATACCACCTTAAATCTGGAATTTTTCTCACCTTTTTGCACTAAAAACTTTCTGATTCAAACCTCCATTTCCATCTTAAAAATCCTTTGATCATATAATTCATAAGCCTTTGTTTCCAAGTGATCCAAAGCCTCATTCATTCAAGTGCAATGAGAAGAATACTTCTATTTATCAAGACTAGGAGTATTACAACTTAGTATCATCTTGCTATCTAAGTTGTTTGATCATTTCATCTTGTACATCATTCATTCTTTGGTGAATATAGTGTATACATTGGTTAGCTAGATTTAGATATAGGATCTAGATTTATAGAAGGTGTGAAGTAGTACTAGAAGTGAAGAAGTAGAGGTGGATAGGATTAGTGATAGAAGAAATAAGAAGTGGTAGTATATTAAAGTAGAGATAGTTGTGAAGACAAAGAAGTTGAAGCCTTGAAGTTGAGAAGACCTTGAAGCCTAGAAGTTGTGAAGTAGTATATATCTTGGAGGAGTGGATAGATCTAAGTAGTGAAGGTGTGAAGAAACAAGTGGCGTGAAGAAGAAGTGTTAGGAAGTAGAAAGGTGTTAAGAAGATAGGTGTGAAGTAGAAAGGTGTGAAGAAGAATTGGTGTGAAGAAGATTGGTGTGAAGAAGTTGTGTAGAAGTTGTGATTGAGTTGTGACGAAGTTGTGGTGTGTAATTTGGTGTGTAAGGTTTTCTCCGCCATAAGGAGGTTTTTGATCTAGTGAAGAAAACTCTCGAGTAGGTGACTAGGGGAGTGGAGTAGGGCAAGGAAGGTGTCCTTGTAGCCGAACCACTATAAATCCTTTGTCTCGCGGTTTGATCTTTCCATCTCTCACTCTTTGATTATTTACTTGTTAGCATTTCATACATAATTATAATTGCTTGTATTGTGCATATATTGATTTTACATAAACATCAAACTAGGATTCATTCATAACATTAATTTTTCAAAAACAAACCAAGTACATAAACTTTTATTAAAACACTTATACATATATATGCTTATATATGATATATGAAATTGTAAATTCTTTCCCAACATTATATATAATTAGTGTTTATACGAAAACCGTAAATAAACTAGTATCTATATTTTTGCATTAAAGAGTTTTGAAATTTACGTCTATTCTTTAGAAGCAAACTTTTATAAAACAAATAAAACGAAAAAGACTTAAAACTATTCAACCCCCCCCCCCCCCTCCCCCTTCTAGTTTTCCACAATCGGTATCAAGAGCCACGTCTAGCAAGATTTTTAAAATATATTGTATTTTAAAACTTGTAACGATCTATGGAATTTGAAAAATATCCAGAAGGGGAATCTATGCAAAAACCACCATTATTTGAAAATAATCATTTTCTTGAATGAAAAAAATAAATTTGAAAATTATGTGAAATCAATAGATCTTGATCTTTGGCATATCATTTCAATTGGTGATCTTAAACCAACTAAAATGGATTTTGAAAACCATTATAATAATCTTCAAACAAAGATTGATAAAAATACTAAAGCTAAATTACTTATTTTCAAAACTCTACCAAGAGTTAAATATGAAAGATTATTCTTTTGTAAAACGGCAAATGATATTTGGAAATGTCTTTTAGAGTTTCACCAAGAGAAATGTAAAACCAAAGATGATAAAGTTGATGTTGCACAAGAATTAGTCACTCTAGAAAATTTAATAGATAAATATCTAGTTGAAATAAACACACGTACTACTAGTTCAAATGTGATCATTGAAGGCAGCAATAACGAAGAAGATGATGAAAATATGGCTTGTGAGAATATTCAATCAAATGTGAATACAAGTATTGATGGTAAGGACTACATGCTTCAAGATCTAAGCGAAACTACAAAGAAAACATGGAGCGACATGGACGATGCAATTGATCACCGTATAGCATGTGAAGAATGTACAACTACAAATGAGGTACAATCTGAAACTAAACATTTTTGCTATGATCAATTTATATTAGAATTTTTAAAATTGGAAAACAACTTCAAACATTTTTGCAATTGACTCAAAAATGATTCTTAATAATAAATCTTCAATATCCATTGAAAACAATTTTGAAAAGGAAATAATTTTAGAAGATAAAATGTCTAGACTTGAAAGTAATATTGAAATTGATCTTAAATGTAAATATTGTCAAGACTACAAACATGAAATTAAAATGGAAAATGAAAAAGCAAAAATGTTAGCCCAATTTGAAAATAGTTCTAGATCTTTAAAATATTTACTTAACATTCAAAAGTCATTTTATGATAAAACCGGTTTAGGATTTACTGCAAATGAGTCTTTAACAAATATATCCAAACAAATAAAATTTGTTAAATCTAGTGGAGAAATTTAGAATTAATATTATTCACATTCATTGTTTACTACTCTAGTCAAGAGAGTCATTGTTTGTTAGTTAAAACAAACTATTGATGAATTCTTGTACTTCTCGGCGACATCCTCATCATGTGCATTCAAATGCAATGGATGTTCTCAACTAACCATCTCGGACCCATGAGAATCTGGGTACCAAGCTCTTTGTCATGTTTAGGTAATTAATGAACAAAGGGAATACTACTTTTTGGATCGCTCTTTTCGCTTTCTTTCATTTGATGACTATTGGTTCCCATTACTCTGTTTCACATTCTACACACGATTTGCTTATGACGTTGTTGCGGTCATTTATTGTTTTGGCGGTTTGTTCTTCACTTTTGGAGCATTGATTTTATGGTGTGTTCATTACTACCTCAAGACGAAGGATTCTTGATTTACCATTCTTGATCTACACGACTTGTGATGATTGTTGTGATCGATTAAGTATTTCGGATCAAGCCTCCTTGATCCTTATTGCGTTGGGATTTTACTTAGCTACTTCGACATGCTTTGGGCAAACTTTATAGATGTCTTCTATTATTCTCATGACCACTCTTAAAGAAAAGCTGGACCTGAGGTAAGTTTTCTTTTCAAAAACTTGTCAATATTACATTATATTAGAGTATGCTTTAATTAGTTTATTAATATGATTTAATTTATAAGTTGCCATGCTTTTAGATCATTGATACTAATATATGTATACATGATATTAGGCTAGTTAACCCTCTTGTTGTTAAGTCTATTATCATTTTTCTTATTCTTCATTTATATTGAAAATCATCTATGATCTATAGTAGAATACTTACCATTTAAACTATATGACCTTACTAGTTGCATTAATAGATGTGCTATAATTACAACTTGTTAGTAAATTAATATTATGATGTGTTTAGTTTACATATATATATATATATACATATGTCTATCTTGTATCCATAGATGATTTACTTTATCCCTCTCTATCACATTGCATTTACATCAATAAAGTCTACCATCTCTCTTCCATATCTTTAGTTGCCATTAGAGATGATTATATGTGACAATGGGCTTAATTGATTCTCTTGAGTATGATAAGTTTCTATTTCAAATCCTTCACTTGCAATTTCTTGTTATCAAAATTAAAATATCATGTTTAAAATCTCTCTATTTGAATAATAATCTTTCAAATATCTATATCATGTTTCTTCAAACAACATGTTTAACTATAAGCTACCATAACTTTATTTTAATCAAAATCAAGATTGAATTTTTTTTTCTCAACATGTTATGAAGCAAAACTCAATTTATTTCATTCTAATGCACACTTAAATCTATTTTCAAAGCATTGTTGAATAAAACTTAAAACATTTTATTAAAAACATATTTGATCATCTCACATGTGTCATACACTTCTATGGAAATGACATTCACAATTTAATCAAATCATTTCTTGAGAATCATGGTTTGCCCATATGGATCTTGTTTGTAACAAGTCTTGAAATCCATATAATCATATCTTCCTACTTGTTACTTGTAAGCACTCATCAATATGTTTGCACTAGCCTACATATTATCATTTTCATATAGTTGCATATTTGACTAGTTTGCTTTATTGCTTCCTTGGTTGCCTATCTTAATTGATTAATTAGTAGATTGCATGAATATTTGAAATTAATTTTCTACTTTACTTATTTCTATAACACTCTCTACATTCATGAATAGTATGCCCTATATTGCCTCAAAGAGTTGAACTTACTTGAATCCAAATCCAAAAATACAACCTTTTTGAAAATTTTCTGCCAAAAACCCATTTCTAGCATTCTGGGAATCACCAGATGGGCGGCCCCCTTAATTTTAAGGGGACCGGCCCCTAATTAAAGGGACCAACCATCTGATGGTCGGGGATACTGTTTTATTTATCACTTTTTGACCCATTTCACCCTATACTTCCCAAAATTCACAAACATATTATGTCCCATACTATCCCTCAAAATTTACCTTCCTAAACCACATTTCTCATACACTATAAATACCCTCTTCCCATCATTAATGCCATCACACCCAAACATGTCATTGATGCGTGGGAATCGCAACAGGCTTTACCTCTCGAGGGATCTCGGGAAGCTTACAACCCCCACCAGGCAGTGTACCTGATCGTTGTAGTATAGTATAGTGACAAGTACCGGAGGATTGATCGTTCAGCTTAGGAATAGTGTCGCTAGGATTAGAAAGCCTAATTACTAGTTCTAAAGTTGAGGGATGATTATTTTTGTGTTTTTATATTTTATGGAAAGCAATTAAAATCTCGGGGTTTGAAGGAGTGGGCGGAATTAGTTGCTATTCAACTAACCCAAAACTAAGATGCAATCAAAATAAAATAGCAAAAATGAAAATAAACTAATTAAACTAAAGTTGTGAGCAGTAATTGGAGAAAATGTGTTTACTTAGATTTCACTACTCCCTAGATATCTTTTACACGTTAATTACTTGTTATAATTGTATGGATGACGGATCGTATTCCTTAATACCATTCATGGGGTGGCATACATAACTCCCCAATTCTATGAGCTCTTATCTCCTCCTACACCATGCCCAGCACAACTATAGGGATTGTAAACAGTGGCTCATGCATTAAATACAACCAATAAAGACCTAGTACGCCTCGGTTCATGTTTCTTAAGACGTTCAAGCATATTACCATTTGGAGATCTGCCAGTTTTCTTAAGCCTAACATATAAATCATTCATCCAAGACAAGAATAAACAAGTAATCAACACATAATCAATATCTAGGTTTCATTAGATCTAAGCAAACACAAAAGAGATCTAGCCTAGCATAATGGAATTGAGACAAGAACAAGATATAGACAACCAACACATAGACATATTGATTGAATTAGAAGAACACTTATCTCAATTACAATGCAAGGTATCAAGGGTTTGGAACCCTTGAAAACCCTGTAAAAGTTGCACCAAAATCGTCTTTAGGGTTTCTCCAAAACTTCTCTTTTTTTAATGTGAAAAACTAGAAAACTATATATAGGAAAATAGGGATGACGGCGTCAAGAACAAAGGTGTGACGCCGTCATCTCGCCGCCAAATACTTCCTCGGACGGCCTTGATCTACTTCTGACGCCGTCAAGGCCTAGGCCGTCACACAAATTACTCTTGACGCCCTGTGTGTGACGCCGTCATCAACTACGGATTTTAATTCTTGAGGTTTGACGCCGTCATGAATTTACTCTTGACGCCTTCATGTACTTTTCCCAGCATGGAAAATTGAGACTTTGCCGTTTTCTTCACTTTTATGCTCCAAAAACGTCCAAAATGGCTTCTTTTCCAGAATTCACTCTCCAAGTACCTAAAATCACAAAAGGGACGATTTAGGGCAATATTTGATCAAATAAATTCGGATTCGGGCTTAAATGACCCCCTAAAAATGGATCATTTTTCGCCTCATCATATACCCTTACACTTGAGATTTGCTTGTCCTCAAGCAAATGCGCTTTTATTCTACTCAAAAGACAAGTTAGGGGTCATTTAACACTAATATAAAAGTAATTACAACAAATAATCGTTCCACTAAAGACCAATAGACAAGCACGGAGGTCATACACAAGCACCTCACAAATAGTGTTTAGATACTCACATCTCTCGGGTGTAATAAAGTAATATAACATTATGAAAATGGAAGATATCTCTCACTACCTGTCATAGCAAAATAGATTACCATAGGCTTGGGAAAGGATCAAACCTCCACCACATGGCGTAAGCACCTAGGATAAACTATCAAAGAGGTCTTTTAAAGGGTTGTAACATTAGGTATAGGGATATGAATTACACGGTTTTGTTGGATAAAGGAAGTTTTACTGGTGGTGAGTTAACAATCTTGGTTAATTACATGTACAATATGGCGTTGCTAAGCCAAGACTAGACTCGACTTAAGCTAATAAATGAAAAATAACTAAAAACATAAAATGAACATAGAATGAAACGGGATGGTAGTCCGTATGTTTTTTCTCTTTTTCCTTTTTTCTTTTTCTTTTTTTTTTTTTTTTTTTTTTTTTTTTTTGCATACACTCTTACCCTACCATCCAAAATAATACATCATAGGGGATGAGAATTCCCCTTACACTTGAATCTTTACATACTTTACAATTGACTATTCTAATGACTCGAATTAAGAAAATTAAAACACTTTGAGCACTTTTAAGATTATCGTACATATGGGGGTAATAAATAATGTTCTTCCCCATTACTCCATAAATAAGTACTTTACCCATGAGTCCCAATCGTCCCAAAACAATATGTACAAGGATATGACTCGACTTAGCAACCATGTAATCAATTAGATAGTTAACTTAGGGTTTAACAAATAACAATAATGCACTAAAGATGAGCGCATACACGGAAGGCTAAGGCGATTTGGTTGTACATTTAAGTGGGGTGTAACAAATTCTTTCTTTAAGTAAAATGCTTAAAGTTAGAAACGAAAAGATAGGCTCGGAGGGGTGTACTAGGGGTTTCGTGTACTAAAAATGAGTACAACGCTAAAGGTGTGGGAAAATTAGTTGACTTAACTAGCCGAGTAATATGACTTAAATGGTCAAGTAATCATAATACGGGTTTAACACAAGGGTAATCCTAATGCCTCTTATCATGTAGTAAATCCTACCACACGAATGTAGTCTCACTAGCGGTCTTGGGATGCATGACTAACGCAAGTTCTAGAATCTAAATGCTACCGGTACACTCATAAGCACTAATAGTAAATGCTTTTCCTATCAAATCTAAAGGCGAACCTCACATATTTGGGTGGAAAATTTTTCTGAATATACGGTTATGTGCTAGTCATACAATCTCCTATCCATGAGACGCTTGCTATGGCTAAAGTTTCACTCCTAAATGTTGTAAAAAATTTTAAATTTGGCGCTAAAATTGCACTAACAAGTATTTCTCATAGTTTTATTATACATCTACTATCAAACAAAACAAACTCAAGCGAAAGTGCATATGTAAGGTATCATCTTTTTACCCTCCCCTTACACTTAAGATGAACATTGTCCCCAATATTCAAGTAAAGAATGTAAAAGTGAAAAAGTAAAGAGAATGAAATCAAATACTCCCCTGATTCGCTCGGTATGGATTATAGGTTGTCCAGGTTAAATCTTCCTCCAAGAAAATGAACCATCAAAGCTTCCCTTCCAGAATATAAATCATTTCCTTGTCATATATAACCTGTAAAGCCTGACAAAAATAGACAAGACAACCTCGCGTAAAATCGGCGGCATCCTATATAAGTTACTAAATCCTAGAAAACAAAGTAAGATATAATGCTTGTGGAATGAAGTTTGCAGATTTCCTGGAGATTATAAAACTTAATAATTCACAAAAACCATAAGACTCCGTTAGAAAAACAAAACCGGTAAAATTTCCAGATTTTAACTCCTGACGCCGTCAAGAGTAAACCTCTGACGCCGTCAGAATGGACCTGCAGAAATTCTTATGTTAAGTTTCCGGAAAATTTCTGGAAAAACTTGGTCCTACTTCCTGGAAAATCCTGCAAAACTTCATTATGACTCAATACAAGCATTTGACTCTAACGAATACGAATATACATGTTCATTTAATATTGTGGAGAATCATGATCGGTTTGTTTCTTGAAAACATATTTGGGGTTTCCCCTTACACTTATCTTTTGCAAAAATACTTCTAGGTGGAGTTAAGACTAGGCTAAACAACAAAGTAAAGTATTTCCACTTTTTAATTTGAGAAACATGATCAACCAACAATAAAAATAAAGCATGCATACGGAAGCAAATAACAATCAAACAAATAAAATCACACAAAACATGGGTTGCCTCCCAAGAAGCGCTTTTCTTTATTTACGAGTCTTGTAGCTAGACTCAAGGTCATGGGTTACTATGTGATCTCATCATTGGTTCCACTCTCTAGGTCGTCTTCTAAACCAGTTTTGTATTCCGGACCTAGTTGCAAGCATTCTTTGTAGAAACCAAGCATCTTATTTCTAACATACTCTACTCCTCTACGTCTATCCTCCTCATTCCTATAATAAGCCGCTTGCTTGTGTTCCTTTTCGAAATTAGAGAGAAGGCGGTATTGCTCAATCTTGTAGGGCATTTGATAAGCAACCTCATCATTCTCTTTCTTGAATCTAACTATCCCTAAAGTCGGATCATAACTCATCCTAGTGGCTTCAACAAATGGTTTCCCAAATATTATTTGACTTAGGCAAGCATCTATCACCGGACGAGTGTCCTCAACTATCATAAAATCGATCTCATAGGTGAGATTCCCTATAATCACATGCAATCCTTTCACTCTTCTAGCAAAATTACTTATCAGGTTCCTATTAGGCATCATCCTAAAATTAAGTTGCTTCTTCATCACCCAATTGTAATAAGTCCTAGTCATGATGTTCACGGGGGATCTAGGGTCTATGTAAGCTTTCCATATATGCATGTGCCCGATATTGCATGGGATGTTAATGTTAGAGGGGTCTCCCATTTTGATAAGGGGGTCGCCAAAGATATATATTCTCTCGGGACTATCGAATAAATCCTTATGGTATTCCCGTTCTTCCTTGGTTGGCAACTTATCAAAGTATTCTTCTATAGGCTCTACCTCCTCTAATTCCTCATCCTTATTAACCTCAACTTCCCTACTCTCATCCTTACTTTCGGCTTCTACTCTAACTTCATCCTTGTCACTCTCCTCTATCTCCTTATCTATCGGCTTAATGGTGACAACATTGACAAAGTGGACCTGTTTAGATGATGAGGGATCCTTAATTTGGTTTCCGTTATTGGTGTCCCTAGTGTCCTTCCTAGGTGTGACTAATGCTTGGCTGTTGAGGGATTTCAACAAGTTGTCAATCTTGTTGGTCATCTCCGTTTGTTGTTGGTTGAATTCGGTTTCAAACCTAGCTATGCGAGCCTCTTGAGATGCCATGAACTTTGACATCAATCCTTCAAGATTGTTGGTACTACCATAGTTGTTAGAAGGATTGTTGTTGAAAGTACGGTTGGATGGTGGACCGGTTGGTTGGTAACGGTTAGGCGGATTGGAAGAATTGGGTTGATTTTGTTTCCACCTAAGGTTTGGGTGAGTTTTCCATGAGGGGTTGTATGAATCACCGTATGTGTTTGGCTCGGGCTTGAAAGTGTACCACTTATCTCCCGCTTCGTCGGTACGCGTGGATGCGTAGTCCGCAAAAGCTGTTCCGGGGAGTTCCACACAATCACGAGTGTCATGGGGACCACTACATAATTCGCATGAAGAAGTGATTTTGTTCACTTGGCTTGAAGGCTTAGGAGCATTGTAAGATTTCATGAGAAACTTGACTTGGTCCTCAAGTTCCATGATCCTACGGTCGGGAGTGCTAGAATTGTTCGAAGGCAAAGATATTGCCTTGACCGTTTTGTTCAAATCACGGGGATCATTCCAACTTTCGTTGTCATAGAGAGCAAGATCTTCTATGAGTTCCCATGATTGTTCCGCACTAAGATCACGTAGCTTACCACCGGCCGATTGGTCAATGGTTCGCCTCGTGGAGATGTCGATATGGTCATAAAAAATTTGGACTTTGAGCCAAAGATCTATGCCATGATGAGGGACTTTTTGGAGTAAGTCCTTGAAACGAGTCCATGCTTCATAAAGAGATTCATTTTGACGTTGTTGGAACATCAAGATGTCATTCCTAAGCTTAGTAGTTCTCCCCGGTGGGAAAAATTGAGCAAGGAAACGAGTGGTGAGATCATCCCATGTGGTGATGGATCCCGCGGGTAAACGCTCAAGCCATTGACTAGCTTGATCCCGTAGTGAGAATTGGAATAGGCGTAAACGGGTGGTCTCTCTAGTTTCAACACCTAGGTCTATGGAATCTACGATTTTGAGAAAGTCCTTAAGATGTTGGTTTGGATCTTCGGAACGAAGTCCATGGAATGCACATCCGCTTTGCACCAACCGGATGGTGTCGGATCGCAAGGGGGTCACATTGGCTCCGGTGAGCTCAATGGTGTTTCGGTAGCCTTGGTGGCTAGGTCGGGAGTATTCTCCTAAGGTTCGGGGCCTAAGGGGTTCTAGTGGTGGGTTTTGTTGTGGTGGGATGACGGGTTCAAATATGTTACCACCTTCCATGATGTCGGATGGTAAAGAGTTACGAACAAAGGCACGAAGAAATAAGATAGACTAAAGAAGACCTAAAAATAAAAAATAAAATCTTACTAGAAAGGAATCTAGCAAGTAGACCTAATAAAAAGAAATTCTAACCCAGACAATAACTATTCCCCGGGCTGCGGCGCCAAAAACTTGATGCGTGGGAATCGCAACAGGCTTTACCTCTCTAGGGATGTCGAGAAGCTTACAACCCCCACCAGGCAGTGTACCTGATCGTTGTAGTATAGTATAGTGACAAGTACCGGGGGATTGATCGTTCAGCTTAGGAATAGTGACGCTAGGATTAGAAAGCCTAATTACTAGTTCTAAAGGTGAGGGATGATTATTTTTGTGTTTTTATATTTTATGGAAAGCAATTAAAATCTCGGGGTTTGAAGGAGTGGGCGGAATTAGTTGCTATTCAACTAACCCAAAACTAAGATGCAATCAAAATAAAATAGCAAAAATGAAAATAAACTAATTAAACTAAAGTTGTGAGCAGTAATTGGAGAAAATGTGTTTACTTAGATTTCACTACTCCCTAGATATCTTTTACACGTTAATTACTTGTTATAATTGTATGGATGACGGATCGTATTCCTTAATACCATTCATGGGGTGGCATACATAACTCCCCAATTCTATGAGCTCTTATCTCCTCCTACACCATGCCCAGCACAACTATAGGGATTGTAAACAGTGGCTCATGCATTAAATACAACCAATAAAGACCTAGTACGCCTCGGTTCATGTTTCTTAAGACGTTCAAGCATGTTACCATTTGGAGATCTGCCAGTTTTCTTAAGCCTAACATATAAATCATTCATCCAAGACAAGAATAAACAAGTAATCAACACATAATCAATATCTAGGTTTCATTAGATCTAAGCAAACACAAAAGAGATCTAGCCTAGCATAATGGAATTGAGACAAGAACAAGATATAGACAACCAACACATAGACATATTGATTGAATTAGAAGAACACTTATCTCAATTACAATGCAAGGTATCAAGGGTTTGGAACCCTTGAAAAACCTGTAAAAGTTGCACCAAAATCGTCTTTAGGGTTTCTCCAAAACTTCTCTTTTTTAATGTGAAAAACTAGAAAACTATATATAGGAAAATAGGGATGACGGCGTCAAGAACAAAGGTGTGACGCCGTCATCTCGCCGCCAAATACTTCCTCGGACGGCCTTGATCTATTTCTGACGCCGTCAAGGCCTAGGCCGTCACACAAATTACTCTTGACGCCCTGTGTGTGACGCCGTCATCAACTACGGATTTTAATTCTTGAGGTTTGACGCCGTCATGAATTTACTCTTGACGCCTTCATGTACTGTTCCCAGCATGGAAAATTGAGACTTTGCCATTTTCTTCACTTTTATGCTCCAAAAACGTCCAAAATGGCTTCTTTTCCAGAATTCACTCTCCAAGTACCTAAAATCACAAAAGGAACGATTTAGGGCAATATTTGATCAAATAAATTTGGATTCGGGCTTAAATGACCCCCTAAAAACGGATCATTTTTCGCCTCATCAGTCAAACCCAACAACCAAAAACCCAAGATTTCAAGAACCGCAAGGATCTCCGTCAAACCCGTTTGGAGGAGAAAACTTGATTCTTGTCATAACTCAAATGATGTTGTTCCAAGTCAACCAACAACTAAACCTCAAACCCACACTAATGACTCATTTCACAACTGTAACAATTCGCATTTTCAGGATAATTACTATTCCTGGAAAATTTCACTATTCACTTTTACTATTCATTTTTCCCGAAAATTTTCCCGAAAGTTGATTTTTATTTGATATTCTCAAGTGATAAATCATTTCCATGGCAAATTAAATGTTTGACATTCGTCAGATCATTTTCGTGAAAGTTATTAAGGAATTACACGTTTTAGGGTAAAACGTCATTCAGAAATTCTACGTACAACGAAACTCGACCGCGTTAAGTGACCCCGCATCAGAAAAATGTTTGACACACTCATGATTTATTTGAGAATTAATCGTGACTGAGAAAAACATGACCTAAGACTTCCCAGCAGGTCACCCATGTCGGTACTAATCTCACATGAGCACGCTTAACCGAATGGGCGATTAACCGTTAGACCACAAAACGAGTTTCTAAGACGTTTTGAGTTTTCAAAATTATTAGAAAAAGTCAACATATTTTTCCCTCCTCCATTGACCAAAAAAATCATCCTTTGATGTTATAAGTCATTTCGTGATTTTTAGGCTTACGGTTTGATGTCTAAAAGACATTTAATACCAACCGACACTAGACTGAGCCCCGGGCTAGACATTATAAGTCATTTTAAATCATTTATAACCTATTAGAAAAGTAACATTTTACTTTTCTCAATTTTACGCAATATTCGTACATTTTACGTATTACGCGTTTTCGACCCGTGTTTCCAGTTTTTAGCAGGGTTTACCACCCAAATGACACCTACCACTCATTTTATATTTTATTATGGGACATATGGACATGTTTAACAATACTTTCAAATTCCATAATTTTACGACACCCGGTTTTACGTTTTGAGGCTTAATCATTTACGATTGGCATTTCCCGGAGTCAAAACTAACCAAGTATCTTGGATAATACCAAGCAAAGTCCACACCTTGTCCTCCAAGCCTTGTGAACCGCCATAAGGGGGGGGGGGTTTTCACACTAGGTGGCTTGATCTCAAGCTTAAAGGCCTTAGATTTCATCCATGTGTTCACCTTGGCCTCCAAGGTTGGACTAGTCAACATTTCTAACCTCCTCCAAGCCATATAAATACCCTCCTCCCTCTCCTTGGCCGTCCCTCATCACACACACACTCACACCATATCATTTTCTCATTCTCTTCAAGTTTCATGCAAGATTCAAGTGCTAGTTCAAGGTAGAAACCCTAGATAGGTTATCATTCATCAAACACTTCCATAACCTCATATACTTGGTGATTTCTCTTGAGTTTGAATCCACTCAAGTCACCTCAACTTTCATCATCCGTCTTTCAAGAATACCAAGGGTAGAAAGATTGCATGAAGTGAAAAAGGGTTGAAGCAAGTCTATCAAAGTCCTATCCTTACATGTTAACTTCCTTTCATCTTTGAAAACCAAAAGTTGTGAGCCAAACCCTAACTTGATTCTTGTTAAATAATCATGTTCATGTTATTTACATATTATTTGTGCTATATATTGTCTTGTTATCATGTCCATGATGTATAGAAATGACCAAAACAAGTTATTGTTATTGATTGATAAGACAAGTTCATAAAACAAGTAAACTAGTGACTTTGTTGGTATAACCTGATCAAAATGGTAAAAATTTTATATTGGATTATTACATATTACAGTAGAGGACTTAACAAGGAAACCATAGCAATTTGAACCACCTAAAACGAGTATACGAGTCAAAAGTTACGCCCATTTGAAGTTACCAAAGATTTCCGGCAAAACTGCCTAAACCTTCCTGAATCGCATTCTGACTTTTTGAAAGTCCCACTTCTGGTCCGATTCATCAAAAAGTTAAAACACGAAAGTTGTCCGGAACGACGTTTTCATTCAGGAACAAAGAAGCTCGAGCCCTGAAAACGCTTTCCGAGTGATAAATTTCTTCAAATTCTAAACAGCCCATTTTTAGACAAAGTCGTTATGGTTTATGAAGACCAAAGGGGTCTTATGACCTATAATCAAGACCACCACCATGGATAGAGCCAAGGTTGTGTCTCATGACCTTGAAACAAGGACTAAAGGTCATGGCTAGGCCATGACGAAATGACCATACCAACTTTCATAGGCGTAAACATGAAACAAAGAGTTGACGAGAACTTGAACAAGCAATTTGGATCTACTTCACTTAAAAGGGAACCATGAGATATTACCAAGAGAAAATGGTCATACAAAACTTATGAAACATACCCTAATAACAATCTTCATGTACTAATAAACTTTCCTAAGTTTATTCAAATATCGGACATGTAACCTTTCGGATCAAAACTTATATCTATATATTTCATCAACTACTACAATAGTAGGGAGCCTCATGTGAGGAGTTCATTATGTAAGCCGTCGAGATGAGTTGTGGATTTACGAGTTAAAGTGTCCTGGCTCCTCGAACGCTTACTAACATGACTTCTGAATTATGTCGGCCCGAACGGTAGTAAACGATATACAAAACATACATGTTTCATGAATCTTTTCTTTCAAGGACTTACAATATACATCATACCACATCATGGACTATAAATACAAGATATATATATAGGCACTACTTCATATTCTTTACTCCGATCCTAAGTCGCGACATTCTATTATAGGTTGCTCGTAGAAACCTTCACGATTCGACCGTTACATTCATTACTTGCTATCTTACTTAAGGTGAGTTCATAGCCCCACTTTCCATTACTTAATTGTTTTACAAACCCTTGGGGGGAATACATGCTATTTAACCGAGCACAATGTTTTAAATTGTACGCTTGCCTGATTGTTTTATTATCACTAAGTGCCAACCTTGCTAAACCGAGATCCCTTATTATGAACCATTTAATCACTAGCAATAGTGAGCGCAAATATTGTGAATAGGCCTATTGGGATTGACGAATCCCATTTGTATTGACTAAGTTCAAACAAATGCATTAATATTTGAGATTTAGGTATGTTAGCAAAGTACCTACCGGGATAAATCTGCCGATCGATATTGGTACACGTTAACGTTATGGTGTCATAAGCTTAGTGTATAATAACCTTTCCGGGCATATAACAACGTAGCCCATCATTGTTTTCCAAATATTGGTGTGAGTCTATAGCTCACACTACGATTATTGTGTTCAAACGATTTAACTACAAACACTACGATTATTGTGTTCAACGATTTACTACCAACACTTTGTGTTCAAACGATTTAACAAACTCTATGAATATCACTCAACCTTTGTGTTGACCTCTCAAGCATGTATTTCAGGTTCATGACGATCAAGGATGGCACGGAAGGACATGGATACTCAAGAGGGCTATAAATTTTATTATCATTCAAAACTCATTTATTATATATTGTAAACATGGAACCAATTGGGACCTCATTTTGTAATCTCTGATATTTATATAATTTGAATGATAAACCTTTTCAAAACGACTCAATTGGAGTTCGTTTTCTATCATTGTGACTATTGTGCCGTCGAGTAACACCCAGTTTGAATTCCGCTGCATCCATGAATTGGGGGTGTTACAGATTGGTATCAGAGCCATGGTTATAGAGAAACGGGTCTAATTGAGACCTAAACTATAACCACATGTACAAGCAAAAACATTTTATAGCCTTCCGCTCTCCGTGTCTTCCATCCTCCAGACGATTATGGACTTACTAAGCATTTTATGCTACATGAACACATATAAGTATATTGATATATACACACTAAGCATTTTATGCTACATGAACACATATAAGTATATTGATATATACACTCTAGGCATTTTATGCTACATGAACACATATAAGTATATTGATATATACACACTAGGCATTTTATGCTACACGAACACATATAAGTATATTGATATATACACACTAGGCATTTTATGCTACATGAACACATATAAGTATATTGATATATACACACTAGGCATTTTATGCTACATGAACATATTAGTATATTGATATATAAACTCGGTTTATTTTCAATCATTTATCTAAACAATGGACTAAACATATCTGTGTATGCCTATTCTAAGGCATTTCGGCACAGCCACACTCTCCCAATCATGTTCCTACTCCAACATTATATGTCCAAGACATTGTAACTAATTACAATGGTCTCATTCATTTTCCAAGACATTGTGAGATACAATGGTCTCATTCATTTTCCAAGACATTGTGAGATGCAATGGTCTCATTCATTTTCCAAGACATTGTATGATACAATGGTCTTAATCATTTCTCAAATGTTTTGAGTCACACAACGGTCTAACCTACTTCCCAGACATTGTGAATTACACAATGGTCTAACCTACTTCTGAGACATTGTGTTTTGTGCAAATGGTCTCTAGAATTATTCCATCACATCATCAATATCATTTCTTATGATATCAAAAACCCGTCACAATCTATCGATTTCAAAACAAGAAATATGAGATTTCTAAAGGACAAACTAATCCATCATCGACAAAAGCTGAACTTTCTCTACATTCATCAAAGTTTTCTTATGAAACCTTCATTATTAAAAGTTCGTGATCCTGGCCAAGTATGTTCTATTTTAGAACTACTTAAAACTTCCTTTCCATACGTATCTACCCTTACTACCTTCTATGCAATGGAATATGAAAACATACGTAAGTCTTGTATGGACGGGACTTGCAACTTAAGGGTTTGACATCGCCTTTGTTTAGTGGACAGTTTCCCGAAAGCAACGGACATATCAAAAGTATACCTAGTTTAGGTATTTGAAAATTTTATCGAACCTTGGCTAAATATAGACTAGTCACCTATATTTAACCTAGGGACAGTGGAATATAGTCTGACTAACTATATTCGACTTAGAATTTTTAAATACTGAGAATAGTTGTACTAGGGTTATGTTTAAGTTGATTTCCTACATGAACTCGATAAACCACCAGAATACATTAAAACAATTTAGAGACACGATAATGTCTTACCACTCAGCGAAATCTTAACACCTTATTTGTGTTACCTAATTTCATTCTTGAAATTTTTCATTTATGAAGTAATCCGAACTACTATCTTGGGATAGTTATCAATTATTCTCTTCATCCCGTGGAAGTACCATCCTGTTTAGGATACCATTCCATCATAAACTTTTAAAATCTCTTAAGATTTTTAAAGCAAACTCAACATCTATACCTAAGAGTATTAATGTTAAGCATACACTACACACTTTTGTTCATCAACATATCATAACATTATCTTCACAACCGTTGGAACCACAAGCTCATTAACAGATTTTGATGCACTTTTAAAGCTCAAATCATCCTTAGTTACACCACAAGTACCCTCATCAGCTTTACAAGTTTGAATATTCATCTTGTACCTTTGGAACACCAGTATCATCTCGTAATACACTACCTTGTAACTCACCGGCTAAGTATGAATGTTGTGTCGGGAATTCTTGAGTAGGATGATTTATAATGTCCTTATTTGAATGGATTGGGATGCCTTTTCATTTAAATAAAGAAATTATAAATCATCGAACCATACGTTTATATTCCTTTAGTTACATTGTTTGGGATGCCTCTCTATGTAAATAAAGAATTATAAACAAGTGGGCTTATTTATATCCGAAATAACATAAGTATGAAGTCAATAAACACTAGATACAACAACAGATTACCTACTAGGCTATGATTGCAACGACTATCCCAATTTCCATTAGTACGAGGTTTACATTTTGGTTTTCATAATGATAGTGCAATAACAAACAAACTCATTGCGAGGCCATGTAACCATATGCATGTGCAGTCGTACCAAACTCATTACGGGGCCATGTAACCATACGCATGCGCAGTCGTACCAAACTCATTGCGAAGCCATGTAGCCATATGCATGGGCAGCCGTACAATTCAAACAGGACTTGGTCCAACCACATGTTCAACATTTATTCCATTATTCGATGTCTATGTCAATTGCAATTGTTGTTCAACTATTATATCAATTGCTATTGATACTTGACAACTATATCGAGTTCTATTTGATATTCAACTACTATATCAATTCCTATTAATACTCGATTACTATATCAATTTCCTTTGATATTCGACTATTATATGAATCTCTATTGATATTCAACTATGTTATCAATTTCTATTGACACACCGTATTCTAAGACAAATCAAACTATATCACTGGTAATTCAAGACTCGAGTCCTCATAAGTAACCACACCTTTTCATTGACACCACTCCAACATATAACACACATAGAACTTCGGGACGAAGTTCCCCGTAAGGGGTAGAGACTGTAACAATTCGCATTTTCAGGATAATTACTATTCCTGGAAAATTTCACTATTCACTTTTACTATTCATTTTTCCCGAAAATTTTCCCGAAAGTTGATTTTTATTTGATATTCTCAAGTGATAAATCATTTCCATGGCAAATTAAATGTTTGACATTCGTCAGATCATTTTCGTGAAAGTTATTAAGGAATTACACGTTTTAGGGTAAAACGTCATTCAGAAATTCTACGTACAACGAAACTCGACCGCGTTAAGTGACCCCGCATCAGAAAAATGTTTGACACACTCATGATTTATTTGAGAATTAATCGTGACTGAGAAAAACATGACCTAAGACTTCCCAGCAGGTCACCCATGTCGGTACTAATCTCACATGAGCACGCTTAACCGAATGGGCGATTAACCGTTAGACCACAAAACGAGTTTCTAAGACGTTTTGAGTTTTCAAAATTATTAGAAAAAGTCAACATATTTTTCCCTCCTCCATTGACCAAAAAAATCATCCTTTGATGTTATAAGTCATTTCGTGATTTTTAGGCTTACGGTTTGATGTCTAAAAGACATTTAATACCAACCGACACTAGACTGAGCCCCGGGCTAGACATTATAAGTCATTTTAAATCATTTATAACCTATTAGAAAAGTAACATTTTACTTTTCTCAATTTTACGCAATATTCGTACATTTTACGTATTACGCGTTTTCGACCCGTGTTTCCAGTTTTTAGCAGGGTTTACCACCCAAATGACACCTACCACTCATTTTATATTTTATTATGGGACATATGGACATGTTTAACAATACTTTCAAATTCCATAATTTTACGACACCCGGTTTTACGTTTTGAGGCTTAATCATTTACGATTGGCATTTCCCGGAGTCAAAACTAACCAAGTATCTTGGATAATACCAAGCAAAGTCCACACCTTGTCCTCCAAGCCTTGTGAACCGCCATAAGGGGGGGGGTTTCACACTAGGTGGCTTGATCTCAAGCTTAAAGGCCTTAGATTTCATCCATGTGTTCACCTTGGCCTCCAAGGTTGGACTAGTCAACATTTCTAACCTCCTCCAAGCCATATAAATACCCTCCTCCCTCTCCTTGGCCATCCCTCATCACACACACACTCACACCATATCATTTTCTCATTCTCTTCAAGTTTCATGCAAGATTCAAGTGCTAGTTCAAGGTAGAAACCCTAGATAGGTTATCATTCATCAAACACTTCCATAACCTCATATACTTGGTGATTTCTCTTGAGTTTGAATCCACTCAAGTCACCTCAACTTTCATCATCCGTCTTTCAAGAATACCAAGGGTAGAAAGATTGCATGAAGTGAAAAAGGGTTGAAGCAAGTCTATCAAAGTCCTATCCTTACATGTTAACTTCCTTTCATCTTTGAAAGCCAAAAGTTGTGAGCCAAACCCTAACTTGATTCTTGTTAAATAATCATGTTCATGTTATTTACATATTATTTGTGCTATATATTGTCTTGTTATCATGTCCATGATGTATAGAAATGACCAAAACAAGTTATTGTTATTGATTGATAAGACAAGTTCATAAAACAAGTAAACTAGTGACTTTGTTGGTATAACCTGATCAAAATGGTAAAAATTTTATATTGGATTATTACATATTACAGTAGAGGACTTAACAAGGAAACCATAGCAATTTGAACCACCTAAAACGAGTATACGAGTCAAAAGTTACGCCCATTTGAAGTTACCAAAGATTTCCGGCAAAACTGCCTAAACCTTCCTGAATCGCATTCTGACTTTTTGAAAGTCCCACTTCTGGTCCGATTCATCAAAAAGTTAAAACACGAAAGTTGTCCGGAACGACGTTTTCATTCAGGAACAAAGAAGCTCGAGCCCTGAAAACGCTTTCCGAGTGATAAATTTCTTCAAATTCTAAACAGCCCATTTTTAGACAAAGTCGTTATGGTTTATGAAGACCAAAGGGGTCTTATGACCTATAATCAAGACCACCACCATGGATAGAGCCAAGGTTGTGTCTCATGACCTTGAAACAAGGACTAAAGGTCATGGCTAGGCCATGACGAAATGACCATACCAACTTTCATAGGCGTAAACATGAAACAAAGAGTTGACGAGAACTTGAACAAGCAATTTGGATCTACTTCACTTAAAAGGGAACCATGAGATATTACCAAGAGAAAATGGTCATACAAAACTTATGAAACATACCCTAATAACAATCTTCATGTACTAATAAACTTTCCTAAGTTTATTCAAATATCGGACATGTAACCTTTCGGATCAAAACTTATATCTATATATTTCATCAACTACTACAATAGTAGGGAGCCTCATGTGAGGAGTTCATTATGTAAGCCGTCGAGATGAGTTGTGGATTTACGAGTTAAAGTGTCCTGGCTCCTCGAACGCTTACTAACATGACTTCTGAATTATGTCGGCCCGAACAGTAGTAAACGATATACAAAACATACATGTTTCATGAATCTTTTCTTTCAAGGACTTACAATATACATCATACCACATCATGGACTATAAATACAAGATATATATATAGGCACTACTTCATATTCTTTACTCCGATCCTAAGTCGCGACATTCTATTATAGGTTGCTCGTAGAAACCTTCACGATTCGACCGTTACATTCATTACTTGCTATCTTACTTAAGGTGAGTTCATAGCCCCACTTTCCATTACTTAATTGTTTTACAAACCCTTGGGGGGAATACATGCTATTTAACCGAGCACAATGTTTTAAATTGTACGCTTGCCTGATTGTTTTATTATCACTAAGTGCCAACCTTGCTAAACCGAGATCCCTTATTATGAACCATTTAATCACTAGCAATAGTGAGCGCAAATATTGTGAATAGGCCTATTGGGATTGACGAATCCCATTTGTATTGACTAAGTTCAAACAAATGCATTAATATTTGAGATTTAGGTATGTTAGCAAAGTACCTACCGGGATAAATCTGCCGATCGATATTGGTACACGTTAACGTTATGGTGTCATAAGCTTAGTGTATAATAACCTTTCCGGGCATATAACAACGTAGCCCATCATTGTTTTCCAAATATTGGTGTGAGTCTATAGCTCACACTACGATTATTGTGTTCAAACGATTTAACTACAAACACTACGATTATTGTGTTCAACGATTTACTACCAACACTTTGTGTTCAAACGATTTAACAAACTCTATGAATATCACTCAACCTTTGTGTTGACCTCTCAAGCATGTATTTCAGGTTCATGACGATCAAGGATGGCACGGAAGGACATGGATACTCAAGAGGGCTATAAATTTTATTATCATTCAAAACTCATTTATTATATATTGTAAACATGGAACCAATTGGGACCTCATTTTGTAATCTCTGATATTTATATAATTTGAATGATAAACCTTTTCAAAACGACTCAATTGGAGTTCGTTTTCTATCATTGTGACTATTGTGCCGTCGAGTAACACCCAGTTTGAATTCCGCTGCATCCATGAATTGGGGGTGTTACAACAACCAATCATCCACTCATGCCCTCATTAATGTTTCTTCTTATGATGAGCATGCTCAATCCCAAAACAACAATCCCAATCTCTCAATCAATACTTCACATGTTGCTCATTCAACAAAAAAACCACCCACTCATGAAGAACCTCTTCCACCCATATCATGTTTTCATGACTACCCAAGCTCAACCATGTCTCCACCACCTAGAGTACCACCACCACATCCTACAACTTCACATGCCATTCCTATGTTGCATGTTCAAACCTTCACCCAAGACAACTATCATGTTCCACCACCATCACCTTCCTCCGAACACTTGAAGTTCGTTGAGGAGCTAAAAGCGGATCATGAGCTTAGTGCTCTTTTAGCATTACATCTTGCTCAACGCAATTTGGATCCACCTCAATCAAGCTCACCATCATCACCAGAAAACATTAACCAAATTGAGAAGCATGTTAACAATTGCCCTTGTTGCAGCTTCCTCCAACAACAAACCATTGCATTGAATGAGCACTTTACTTGGATTGAGTATCTTCTTACTAGATCTCAACAAACACCATCACTTGAACAACATCAAAACCCACAATCAACAAACCCAACTTCAAATCCACCACCTCCAAGCTCCATATCTCCTAACTCACCAACATCCATGCAACCAAAAGTTTACCTCAATTAAACCACCAAGCATTTTATATGCTTATGTTTCTCATTTTCAAATAAAACACCTCAACCATTTTAGGATGCAAGAAAGTTTGGTGACACTCTTTGTTGGCACAATAGGATATTCTACTTAGTTTAGAATTCTATCATTATGGCTTATGTAACAATGATTATGGGTAGACATAATCATTTTCTATTAATGAATGATTTAATATGTTTTTCAAATTCTCTTTTGACATGCTTATTATTAGTTGCTATTATGCTATATGTATTTGCTTGTGCCATGCTTGTGCCTCTAATATTTTTCTTGCAAGAATTCCATAACTCGAACCCATGGTGCCCTCAAACGAGGGGGAGCATACATCAAGGGGGAGCTTTCATCTTTACGGCTTAAACCTTTTTGATTCTACAAAAAGGGGGAGAAGTGAATATAAACTCACTAAATACTTGTCTAAAAATTAATTTTTGAATTTAATAAGTTTAGGTTTTGTAATCATCAAAAAGGGGGAGATTGTTGATATAAATAATTGACTAAAAATGTTATTCATATCTTTCAAGTTCTCTATGTTTTGATAATCACAAAACGAAAACTCGTCAAACCAAAGATCATGACGTAAACAAGTATTTAGTAGTAAATAATCACTTTCACCATCTAATCACTTAAGGTTTGAATAAACATTGTGTTTAATGCATTATAAGATCAAAGGGATATTTAATTAATTACTACAAAGTTTATTTTAACATATAAACTTATTATATATTTTTGAAAAACACTTTTGGTAATAAAGAAAAATGTTTTAATCATACTTAATATATGAATTCAAATTTTTAACCAAAATCAGTTAGTTTTTCACCAAATAAACTTTCCCCACTAAAAGACAAAACTTTTGGCCATTACAGCTGGGCGGCCCCCATAATTATAAAGGGCGGTCCCCTTAATTTTAAGGGTCCGGCCATGATTTAAGGGGACCGGCACGCTCCAGTTGTCAGAATTTGTTGCCTATAAATACCACCTTAAATCTGGAATTTTTCTCACCTTTTTGCACTAAAAACTTTCTGATTCAAACCTCCATTTCCATCCTAAAAATCCTTTGATCATACAATTCATAAGCCTTTGTTTCCAAGCGATCCAAAGCCTCATTCATTCAAGTGCAAAGAGAAGAATACTTCTATTTATCAAGACTAGGAGTATACAACTTAGTATCATCTTGCTATCTAAGTTGTTTGATCATTTAATCTTGTACATCATTCATTCTTTGGTGAATATAGTGTATACATTGGTTAGCTAGATTTAGATATAGGATCTAGATTTGTTGAAGGTGTGAAGTAGTACTAGAAGTGAAGAAGTAGAGATGGATAGGATTAGTGATTGAAGAAATAAGAAGTGGTAGTATATTGAAGTAGAGATAGTTGTGAAGATAAAGAAGTTGAAGCCTTGAAGTTGAGAAGACCTTGAAGCCTTGAAGTTGTGAAGTAGTATATATCTTGGAGGAGTGGATAGATCTAAGTTGTGAAGGTGTGAAGAAACAAGTGGCGTGAAGAAGAAGTGTTAGGAAGTAGAAAGGTGTGAAGAAGATAGGTGTGAAGTAGAAAGGTGTGAAGAAGAATTAGTGTGAAGAAGATTGGTGTGAAGAAGTTGTGTAGAAGTTGTGATTGAGTTGTGACGAAGTTGTGGTGTGTAATTTGGTGTGTAAGGTTTTCTCCGCCATAAAGGAGGTTTTTGATCTAGTGAAGAAAACTCTCGAGTAGGTGACTCGGGGAGTGGAGTAGGGCAAGGAAGGTGTCCTTGTAGCCGAACCACTATAAATCCTTTGTCTCGCGGTTTGATCTTTCCATCTCTCACTCTTTGATTATTTACTTGTTAGCATTTCATACATAATTATAATTGCTTGTATTGTGCATATATTGATTTCACATAAAGATCAAACTAGAATTCATTCATAACATTAATTTTACAAAAACAAACCAAGTACATAAACTTTTATTAAAACACTTATACATATATATGCTTATATATGATATATGAAATTGTAAATTCTTTCCAAACATTATATATAAGTAGTGTTTATACGAAAACTGTAAATAAACTAGTATCTATATTTTTGCATTAAAGAGTTTTGAAATTTACGTCTATTCTTTAGAAGCAAACTTTTATAAAACAAATAAAACAAAAAAGACGTAAAACTATTCAACCCCCCCCCCCTTCTAGTTTTCCACAGGTTATACTCTTGTTCATTGTTTACTATTCAATACAATACAACTGTTCCATTAAATCATAATAAAAGTCTTCTTAGTATTAACTAGTAAATTCCGCGTGCTAGTTAGTATATACTCAAAGTATCACCAACACAAATCTTGTGTTCAAGATCCTTCACAAGCCATTTCAGAATTATTGCCAAAGTGATGGTCGGGTGAAAGGTTTGGTGGGTTTTCGTTTTCCATAACGAGGTCCAGAATGGGTAGTTGGAAATTTCTATGATGAAAGACACGAATAACGGGGATCAGATGATCAATATTGTTATTGTTCATCGCAGAAGCAAACAGGAGGGATTTCAAACGAGAGTATGAAGAAAAAGATAGACTAAAGAAATGAACGAAAAAAAAGAAAATAAAAGTCTCATTTGATAGGAATCTAGTGAGTAGACCTAAACGAAATAGAAATCAAACCAAAGCTATAACTATTCCCCGGCAGCGGCGCCAAAAACTCGATGCGAGGATTGCGCTTGGTTATACTCGATGGGAGGATTGCACTCGTATTATCAATAAGATTGAAGCACTTGGTTATACTCTTGTTCATTGTTTACTATTCAATACAATACAACTGTGCCATTAAATCATATACAAAGTCTTCTTAGTATTAACTAGTAAATTCCGCGTGCTAGTTATTATATACTCAAAGTATCACCAACAAAAATCTTGTGTTCAAGATTCCTTCACAAGCCATTTCAGAATTATTACCAAAGTGATGGTCGGGTGAAAGGTTTAGTGGGTTTTCTTTTTCCATAACGTGGTCCAGAATGGATAGTTGGAAATTTCTACGATGAAAGACATGAATAACGGGGATCAAATGATCAATATTGTTATTGTTCATCGCAGAAGCAAACAGGAGGGATTACAAACGAGATTACGAAGAAGAAGATACACTAAAGAAATCAACGAAAAAAAGAAAATAAAAATCTCATTTGATAGGAATCTAGTGAGTAGACCTAAACGAAATAGAAATCAAACCTAAGCTATAACTATTCCCCGGCAGCGGCGCAAAAAACTCCAGGCAGTGTACCTAGTCGTTGTAGTATACTATAGGTATGTCCAGTTGATTGACCATTCTCTAGGCGAATAGTGTCGTTAGGTTGAAGTGTATGTTAATTTAAGCCTAAAGGTGAGGGTTGATTCTTTTTGTACTTTTTATATTTTATGAAAGCAATTAAAATCTTGGTTTTTATGGAGTGGGCGGAATTAGTTGCTTGTCAACTAAGCCAAAAATTACTTTTAATAAACATAAATTAAAATAACAAGAAAATAAATGTGGTGGACTACTATAATGAGACAAACGTATTTACTTAGATACAATTACTCCCTAGTTATCCTTTATTGATTAGTTCAGTGTCACAGTGCAATTGTTTTAGTTGCAGCGTTGTATTCCTTAATACCAGTCGTAGGGGTGTGCGACCTTCCCCAACTCTATAAATATCAATTTCTCCTATGACTGCACGTTAAGCGCCCTATCATAGAATAACTAACATCTATTCATACATTAAGTACAACGAGAAAAACCATAGTGCACATACGATTACGTTTTCTAAGACGTTCAAGCTAGTTACACAAAGGAGGTCAGTCAGTTTTCTTAGCCTAACGTGAAGCAATCAACTAAACAATAGAAAACTTATCAATAATCAATAACTAGGTTTCATTAGATCTAAGTAACACTAATAAACTTAAGCTAACATGTTAAAAGTGAGAAAAGATAAACCAATAATCAAACAATACATAGACATATTGAATGATTAAAAGAAAACTTAACTTTAATTGAACATGGAAGAAAAGAGGGTATGAAAACCCTAAAAATCCCGTGAAAATTGTACTAGGGTTTCTGTCTCTAAACTTGCACATTAATGAATGAAAAATTGAAAAGTATATATAGATTTACAAGGCTGACGGCGTCAGGTTATAAATCTTGATGCCCTCAGACCGCCGCGATTAGGGTTTCTTCTTGTGCAAGTTGACCTTCTGATGTCGTCACTCTATATCTTCTGACGCCGTCAGGTTGAATCCTGACGTCGTCACTCTCTAAATCTTCTGGTCCGTCTCTCATTAAGTTAACACTAGATGGACTACATGTAATTACACCTGACGCCATCAGGTGTAAAACCTTCAAAAGTTCACTGGAGTGTCGTGTGTAAATTTTCCAACACTATCATCTTCAAGTGACAACGCCACCTATTAAGGTGTGATGCCGTCAGGTGCAATTCTTGACAGGTTTTCCATGACTCTTCTGTTTTCTTCACTTTTTTAGCCCAAAAACGTCCAAAATACTTCAAATTCCAAAAATCACATCCCAAATACCTAAAATGAGAAAAGAAACGATTTGAGACAATATTTGACCATATAATTGCGATTTTAGGCTTAAATGACCCCTTAAAAAGGTATCAAATAAATCCTTATCAGTGACCACGTCACTCATGCCGGTCACGTTGCTGAATTTGTCGCTTTTCTTCATTCTTTGTCCAATCGAGCCCATGACTTGTACTTTTTCAGCACTTGTTCTCCCAAGTACCTAAAATTCAAATATTACAAATTTTCGGCAATATATGATCAAATATGCACGAGTTTAGAGGCTAAATGACCTCTAAAAAGCGTATAAAATTACATCTCATCTGTTTAATAAGTAACTTTTAGTATTTAATAATAGAACACTATAATTAGTATCGTAAATGAATACAAAGTATGTAGTATGTTCTTTATATCATCCTGATTAACTAAGTTCTGTATTTGCATGTTTAAATGCTTGAATACTTTATAAAATATTCTAGATCTTTATAGCCGATCGACTTATGAGAATAAGAGCTAATTAAGACTAATATGAAATTATGGTCATATTTTATTGTTAAATAAAATATGTATTCAAAACTGATGAATATTTTGTCAGAACCAGATTCATATGTATTTATTGTAAAAAAAATATTGAACTGACCCGAATGCACGATATACTAATTTAATGTTAGACATGTTGAATTATTAGGAGCAGCTAATAAAACTTCGTCCGGAATCGTTTAATCCTGTATTATAAACAAAACATTAAAATAAGAATACTTATATGTCAACAGGGAATATGACATTAGGTTTGTTTGAATTACAATCTGATTAAAATTAGTATATCTTTAATATCCATCTATTTAATTAACATAATCATAATTTTAATATTTATATTTTTAAATCACTTGATTGACATAGTATATTAGTAACATATTCGGTTTCTTTTTCTTTTTTTATTTTTTTCTTTGTTGTTGTTATTATTATTATTATTATTACTATTATTATTATTATTATTATTATTATTATTATATTTTTTTACCTGGGTTCCCACTCGACATTACGAGCCGACTAATCACAGGGCGACTACCCTTTTGGATAGCCCGGAGTCATCGCAGGTGAAGCTCCGTGGCCACATGAGGATTAATTTTCTCCCCAATGGTTGAACCTGGGACCTCCAGGGACTTTAACCACTTAGGAGACCAAATCCAAACCACTGGGTCACCCCATGGTTATTATTATTATTATTATTATTATTATTATTATTATTATTATTATTATTATTATTATTATTTATTTTATAACTATTTGCAATACATATGACTTACCATCTAGCATTTTTATTTGTCAGAAACTCATGAACAACATAAAATCCACAAATATACAATCAGAAACATGCCAAACAATTTTTATAGAGTAAACTACACCGTTCGTCCTTGTGGTTTGCGTTGACCGCAGACCTTCGTCCTTTGACCAAAAAAATTGCACCGTTCACCCTTAAGTCAGAAACGTTATGCACCGTTTGTCCCTCCATCCAACTGGGCCCACCAAATGTGACTAACGCTCGTTAGTTTGGATTTTTAAAGGGGTATTTCCGTCATTTGCCTCCCCACCCTCTTCCCGCCTATATGTTGAACCCTAGCCACCTCCCATCTTTATTAATACCCACCCACCCACCCACCCACCTAACGTCTCTAATCTTTAACCCTAATACTCTCAATTGCAATTGTCAAAACATGGCTAGATGTCCTCGCTGTCATTCAATTGCAATTGTCAAAACATCATGGACTGATAGAAACCCAGGTCGAAGGTTTTATGGTTGTCCCCAAATTGTATGTTTATCATCAAATCAATTAGGTTACTTATATATTCTGATAATCAGCAAAAAGATTAAACAGATGTTTATTTGTTTTTGTTTTTGGTTATGTTTTTGTGTGATAGGTTTGTAACACGTTTATTGATTGGTTTGACCCCGAAATGTGTCAACGTTCTGTGGTGATTATACCTGGATTATTAAGGTCGTTGAACAATCATCAAGCAATGGTACAAGAACTTCAGCAAGAAAGATCAAGATTGAAGAATTATCTTATTGTGTCATGGGTTTTTTTTTTTTTTTTTTTTTTTTTTTTTTTTTTTTTTTTGTGTCTGTTATGTTCAACATATTAGGTTAGTTAGATGTGATGGTGAGTATGTATTTTGGGGGCTTTTGGTTAATGCTAGATGTGTATTGGTGGTTTAATGGTTGATGTATTTTGGTGGAAGAAGATGTATGTATAATGTTTGATGTAATGAAAAGTTAATTTGGTACCATCTGTTATGTGTTTCTTTCATGAATGTTACAATCTGTTTTGACACATGAGCATTCTAATACAACCACCAATGACCCATTCACCTTTTACAATAGTCCATGGTCTGCACAACACCATTTACAAGTTACCAATACTAATGTCAAAAGACTAAAAAAGATACTCATTTTGTGCAGACCATATATCAAAACCATTGAAATACAAAAAAAGCAGTCATCATAGTCAATAAAATTAAAGTCAAAGGAAATAACATGTCATTAATCAATCAAGTTTCAAGGCATATAATGCCATAATCATCCAAAACAACTTAACTGATATTGTTCATACTGATGCAGACATAAAAACATACAAACAAGTTAACAGTTATGAGTTTGCTGAATTTAACTTAAAAACATAGAAACTTCAACCTAAGTTGATTACTTTCTTCCTTGGTGCTTTCTTCTTTTTTGCCCCACCTTCTGTTGCCACATCTTTCCCTTTATCTTGTTGTCTTGCAGAGCTTGCAGGTTGAGTAGAAGACCTTTTCTTTGATTGTGAACCTGTTGGGTTATCACCATCTAAATCCACCCCTTTGCTTGCAGCCTTCCTCTTATTTGACTTTGGCACTCTTGGTCCAGTGCATGTTCTTTGATTGTGACCTCTGACCCCACATTTGTCACAAGTTACTGTCTTGTGTTTTCTTGAAATCTTACCATCCTTCATTATACTGATATCTTTTTCAGTTCTTGATTTTCTCCTTGCTTTCCTAGGTCTCCCTATTTGTGGTTGATGTATTGGTGGCAAGAGTGTGGTTGGAACATTGCACTTGGGCCAATGGATAGGACCTCTAATAGGTTTGACATGAAAAGAATAAACTTTCTTCCAAGTATCCAATCTGTAACATGGGTGAACCCATTCTTCTGGTAAGCCAACATCCTGATTGTTCAGAGCCATGTTCCAATTTGTTGCTACAGCATGCTTGCAAGGAATACCTGTCAATTCCCATCTTCTACAAGTGCATGTTCTAGCAACCACATTGACCACACACTGGTCACTCCATGGACCACTAACCTGGTATAACTCACCTCCACCCCATTGAACTTTGTATTTGTTAGCTTGATATGCATTTGCTTTCAATATCCTTGTAGCAGTTGGGGTGAGTGGTCCATCACATCTTGCAATGAGTTTGTTGACATTGACAATCCTAAGTATTAACATTGAATGACAATTAGCAACCTATACTATAGAGATTGGTATTTACATTCAATTGACAATTAGCACATGTGGCTGTAAACTAATACCTTCTCATTAGATACTCCCTGGCAAACTCCAATGTGGCAATAATTGGTTTGTCTCTTCCACCAACAAGTTTTCTCTCTCCTGAAGACATTTGTGTTCTGAAAAGTATGTTCTCACCTCCCAAGATTCACTGTTTCTAAGTTTGGACACTAGCAACACCCATGGACATTTAGTATTATCCACCTGTTTCTTCTTATTAGGTTTACCCCCATTAATCAGCCTCTCCTTAGTTGTATTTCTTTTTATTGGGCTAGTGTACCCATGGGCCTTAGCAACTTTATTTTTGGTCCATTTTTCTTTTGATTGAGTTGACTGACTTGGCCCACTAGACTGACTTGGCCCACTAGCCTGACTTGGCCTACCATCTATGTTACTGTCTTCACCAGTTGGTAGAGAAGGTATAACACCTCTGCAAACTGCCCTCACTATTTCATTGTCATTCTTTTCCATTCTAATTTTTCTCCTAGTCTCAATTGAATGCTCTTTAATGTATTCCCTCACATCATCTTTGTTTGCAAATTTTCTACCCACATAGAAATATGTCTTGTAAAATTTCTCACCAGAATGTGCTTGTTTCCTTAATTTTTTCAACTTCTTTTTCCTTAACCTACTACCTTCACTGTCACTACCTGATGAACTTTCAAAATATTCATTTTCTAATTCATTAACATCATCTCCATCTCCTTCATCCTCTTCAATATCATCTTCTACACTCTCTCCACACCCCATAAACTCCACAGTTTCATCAACATTGCACCTAAAGTCTTCCATGTCAACATTATCAACTTCATCTTCATTGTAATTCTCATCTGCTATGTAATCACTGTCTTGACTATCATCATCACTGTCACTTTCATTGTCATCATCATTCAAATCCTCTTCCTCTCCCTCACTTTCACTCTCAACATCTCTTTCCTTCTCACCTTCATTGTCAGTACCATTAACTTCATTTTGATTGACATCCTCAGTTTGAACATTATCAGTAAATATGTCCAAGTCAGCAAATGGGTCAAAGTTAGGATCTTGTGTGTCTACATAAGGGTCATAAGAAGAGTAAAACTCATTAACAAACTGACTAGGGACTTGAGAAGACCCATCATTAGCAGTTGCACTACTTTGCCCTACTTCAAAATTGACAACATACGGCTCTTGTTCTTTACCACTACCTTGACCTATATCTTTACCTAAACACCCTTCATTCACATTCAACACTAATTTCTTAGCCACTGGGATAATCCCTGCCCTTGATGTTGTTGGTTCATCATCTAACTCCTCTATTACAACTTTTTTAGGCTTTACTGGTGAGTAAAGGTCAGGGTTGGTCTTTTCATGCTCAACATACACATCAACAAGCTTAAGACCTTCACATACATACTTACCTAATAACAGAATGTCATTGTCACATGCTAAAGGTTCTAGTCCATTGTCTAAATCATAATCAAGTTTCAAGAAATGGTAAAACATCACCCTTCTCCCATCATACTCTAAGTCTTCTAGCATGGAATCAATTTCATGTATAGAAAACTCATCGCAGTCTATTAAATCCACAAAGGTGATCTTACCATTTTTGTATGCCCTGTTAGGTGAACTCGTGAAGAAACCACCATGATTAAGCCTGATTGAAAACAGAGTAGACTTAATATCTGCAAATAATTATTAGAAAACTCATCAGTCTACGGTTTTAAAACATCAAAACACCAAATAAAAAACTACATACCCAAAAAATCATACTAAACCTCAATAATAACGATTAATAATCTTAAACACTTAACTACATTGTCAAAAAATTTAAAAAATATATACTTACTGTACATGGCATAGGGATTTCGATCAGTAATCTCATTTCCTCTAATTTCATACAATGGGGACACCATCTTAATGCTTTGTGAAGTTTCAATTCATAAATTAATCGGATGATAACCACAATTGATTTGGGGAATAAGATAATGAAAAGGTTTTAGTGTGTGAAAATTAAGTGTTTTAGGGATCACTTGGGACTGAACGTTTGATCTTGTGTTTTAAATGCTAGGGTGGGGAGGCAAATGACGGAAATACCCCTTTAAAAATCCAAACTAACGAGCGTTAGTCACATTTGGTGGGCCCAGTTGGATGGAGGGACAAACGGTGCATAACGTTTCTGACTTAAGGGTGAACGGTGCAATTTTTTTGGTCAAAGGACGAAGGTCTGCGGTCAACGCAAACCACAAGGACGAACGGTGTAGTTTACTCATTTTTATATGTTCTTTTGATAAGAAGAAGTACATTCAAAAGCATGCATGAGATTGTCGGAACACTGCGCAAATTAAGAAAACATGTATCATATTGAACACTTTCTTGTGTTCTTCTAATGTATGATAAATAAATGATTAATTTATCTAAACAAACAGAAAACATCAGGGTTAGAATAAAGTTTATATTCACCAGCAATCAATAAACAACCTGAAAATTTATATAAATATTATTGAAAACATACTAAATAATTGTTGTAGGTGTTAGTGCAAAAAGTGTGATAGGTTAGGATTGGGATTGGTTATGTGTCGAGTTGTCCTTGTTAGACTGTTCGCTATAGTGAATTCTACACTAATCTATGTGATAGATCGATTCCCTGCACAAATGAGAGTAAACTATTA
Organism: Artemisia argyi; assembly: GCA_030686995.1. Classification (NCBI taxonomy): domain Eukaryota; kingdom Viridiplantae; phylum Streptophyta; class Magnoliopsida; order Asterales; family Asteraceae; genus Artemisia; species Artemisia argyi. The sequence goes on from CM060687.1 coordinate 111,015,624, forward strand.
GCCTTACCGAGGGGACAGAGCCCACGATTAAGATCCGGCATAAGAGTAAGTATTCGCGTTGTTAGAGAAATGTGTATGTACTGGATTGTGTGAGAAAGTTATACCTAACGAGTGTGTACTAAGGTTGCCTTTTATAGGTGGTCGGGACACTAGGGTTCCTTGATATTTCGCATATTATCGTAGTGGCCGGAGTGGGACCCTTGTCGGGCAAGAGTCCGCAACTTAATCATGACTGCGGACACGGATCATCTGCTGGACGATGGGCTGCTTTGTAAGCTTACTTTGGAAGTGTCGCTCACACGATCTGCGTGTGTCGCTAATACGATCTGCTGGACGATGGGGCCCAGCTGTATATGATGTGATCCAGGCCCAGTGGACATGTTATCAGTGTTATAAGTCGTTATTTGTTTTGTTGGGCCAGGGCCCGGTTGTGTATAATACGATCCAGGCCCGGTAAGCCGGTTATCCCTGTTATACGTCATCAGTAGGTTCTTTTGATAAGAGGTTCATTCAAAAGCATGCATGGGATTGTCACACCAGTATACAAATTCAGAAAACATGTATCATACTAAACGCATATTTTGCAATTTGAATCATGTATGAATAAATGAAACATAGAATTATTAGTACCTTTTTAATAAATTTATAATATACAATCAGTAACATATCACATTATTCAGAAACCCATATATAACATGGAATTTACATATTTTTGTATCAGAAACATAATAATAAGATAACATCATAACATAAGTATATAAATCAAACATAATTCTTTACGACCAAAAATCGTTGGATTATTAGGAGCAACCAATGAAACGTCATTATCATCCTAAAGACAAACTTTTCATTAATCATGTATGTAGAAAACTAGAAGGGGGTGGGGGGTTGAATAGTTTTACCGATTGAAACTTCTTTTTAAAACTTATAGATCGACTTATGTCAATCTAGTTTTGGCATGTTGGATATTGATAGAGATAAAAGCATATATACTAAAATACGAGATAGAGTTAGAGAGACACAACCACAACACAAGTATTTATAGTGGTTCGGCTATATGTCACTTCCTTGCCCTACTCCACTCCCCGAGTCACCTACTCGATAGTTCGTAATCACTTCACAACACAAAGTCCTTTCACTTGGCGGAGAAGCCTTCACAGCGTCAATTACACTTTATCCGGTATAAAGCTAGATACCGAGCTTTTCCATGAGGTAAAGCCAAACCTTCATTGCCTACACTTTATCTGGTACAAGGCTCGATACCGGGTCGTTAGCGCGACGGACCAAACCAACACACCTAGCACAACAAGACTAAGGGATCTAACGTCCTTTTACACCTAACGACGAAACACATCTACAACACGCTTTTGAGAAAAAGAAGAAAGAACAAGATGCAATTCTATGATCTCGGAGGAGAAGAATCATAGCAATTCATATCACGAGTTTGCAAGTCTTTGAGAGGTCATGATCTCGCCTTTTGGAAGGAACCTAGAGAATCACAAAGACAGACTACATAGACAGATCCTTGGATCTGAGGTTAGAGAGTTTAGAACATAGAGAGAAGGAATGTCTAAAAGGTGCGATAGGTAAGAGAGAAATGGCTCACTATTTTTAGGCAAATTTTTCCACTGTTCACCCAGATCCAGCAGATCCCTTCCCAAAGGGATTCGGCCAGTGTAATCCAAGGGATCTGGCTATCTGCTCGTACCAATTTGGTTTTTGGGTTACAATTTCGGGTTTTGGGTACATAGGTCAAGTGATTTAATGAATGATTGATGAGGCGAAAAGTGTACCGCTTTTAAGGGGTCATTTAAGCCCGAATTCGTGATTATTTGATCAAATATTGCCCTAAATCGTTCCTTTTGTCATTTTAGGTACTTTTGGAGAGAAATCTGGAAAACGAAGCATTTTGGACGTTTTTGGAGCATAAAAGTGAAGAAAACGGCAAAGTCTCAATTTTCCTTGCTGTAACAGTACCTGACGGCGTCAAGACTCTCCACATGATGGCGTCAAGAGATACAAAAGAGGTGGATGTAGAAAATACACGTGACGATCCAGAGAGTTTTTAAGCTTAGGAGATGACGGCGTCACCCAAGGTCGTCATGGTCCAAGTATTAGTGACGGCCCAGAAGAAAATCCTACATAATGGCGTCACAAATAGATCTAGGCAATACGATTTCATTATGGCGGCGAGTTGACGGCGTCACAACTTAACACATGACGCCGTCACCATGTAAAGTCTATATATAGTTTTCCAAATTTCATTCATTAGTGTGCAACTTTGAGGGAAAAACCCTAGTCCGAATTTTATCAGCTTTTCAAGGGTTTCAACCCCTTGAATCTTTCATGTTTAATTAAAGATAAGTATCCCTTCAAATCATTCAATATGTCTATATGTTGTTTGATTATATCTTACGCTTGTCTTCTATTTAACATGCTAGGCTAGATTTCTTTTATGTTTGCTTAGATGTAGTGAAACCTAGCTGTTGATTATGGGTTGATTGTTTGTTTATAATTGTTACGGATGATTGTATTCGATGCTAGGCTTAAGAAAACTGGCAGACTTCCATTGGTAACTTGCTTGAACGTCTTAAGAAACATGATCAGAGGTGTACTATGATTTTTGGTTGTATTTAATGCGTAGGAGAATTCTAATGATCCCATATTAGGAGCTTCTAACGATTCGACATAGGATTGAAGTAGGATCCTATAGAGTTAGGGAATATTGTACACGGCCCTACGACTAGTATTAAGGAATATGACCCGTCATCCATGCAATTGTAACAAGCTATCAACCTGTAAAAGATATCTAGGGAGTAATGAAATCTAAGTAAACACAACTTTCCTCATTATTGTTTCACCACATTAGTATAATAGTTTTGTTTTCATTTTTTTTATTTTATTTTGATTGCATCTTTAGATTAATTGGGTTAGTTTGCTAGCAACTAATTCCGCCCACTCCTTCAAAACCCGAGATTTTAATTGCTTTTATAAAAATACAAAAAGAATCATCCTTCACCTCTAGACCTACTTTAGGAGGCTTTCTAATCCTAGCGACACTATTCCTGAGTTGAACGATCAATCCCCTGGTACTTGTCACTATACTATACTACAACGATCAGGTAGACTGCCTAGTGGGGGTTGTAAGCTTCTCAAGATCCCTTGAGAGGTAAAACCTTTTGTGAGGGCGCAATCCCACGCATCAAGTTTTTGGCGTCGTTGTCGGGGAATAGTTATTGTCTAGGTTAGGATTTCTTTTTACTAGGTCTACTTGCTAGATTCCTTTCTAGTAAGATTTTATTTTTATTTTTAGTTTTTCTTTAGTCTATCTTATTTCTTCGTGTCTTTGTTCGTAACCTTTACCATCCGACATCATGGAAGGTGGTAACATCTTTGAACCCATCAACCCACCACAACAAAACCCCCCAATAAAACCCACCACTAGCAAACCCACCTCCTAGGCCCCGAACTTAGGAGAGTATTTCCGTCCTAGCCACCAAGGCTATCGAAACACTATTGAGCTCACTCAAGGAGCCAATGTATCCTCCTTGCGACCCGACACTAGGGGTGGCAATTCGGGTCGGTTCGGGTTGGCGGGTTCGGGTTGTCAGGTTGGCGGGTCAGAAAACCCCAACCTGAACCTGACCCATTTAAATCATCGGGTCAGCTATGTCAACCCTAACCTGTTTACACGTAACCCGAACCTGACCCATTTAACCCGTATATATACTTAGGTTGACAAGTTGAATAGGTTACATGGGTTAAATATGTTAAACGGGTTTCGAGCTGTTATATATATAAAAGTTAGCACATTACACGAGTTAAATGAGTTAAACGGGTTAGTGGGTCGACCCATTTAACCCGTATAATTAAATAAAAATAATTTTTAATTAAGAAAAAAACTTAAACGGGTTGGCGGGTCGACCTGTTTATTTTATTCCCAACCCGAACCTGACCTGTTTAATAAACGGGTTAGATATGTCGACCCAAACCTGACCCACAATCTATTTAGCTCAACCCAAACCTGTTAATTTTCGTGTCAGTTTCAGGTCGGGTTTCGTGTCGGGTCAGAAATTGCCACCCCTACCCGACACCATCCGGTTGGTACAAAGCGGATGTGCATTCCATGGACTTTGTTCCGAAGATCCTAATCAACATGTCAAGGATTTCCTTAAAATCGTAGATTCCATAGACCTTGATATTGCAACTAGAGAGTCGACCCGATTACGCCTATTACAATTCTCTCTACATAATCAAGCTAGTCAATGACTTGAACGTTTACCCGCGGGATCCATCACCTCATGGGATGATCTCACCAATCGTTTCCTTGCTAAATTTTTCCCACCGGGGAGAACTACCAAGCTTAGAAATGATATCTTGATGTTCCAACAACGTCAAGGTGAAACTCTATATGAAGCATGGACTCGTTTCAAGGACTTACTCCAAAAAGTCCCGCATTATGGCATAGATCTTTGGCTCCAAGTCCAAATCTTCTATGACCATATCGATCTCTCCACAAGGCGAATGATGAGGCAAAAAATGAACCACTTTTAGGGGGTCATTTAAGCCCGGAATTGAATTTATTTGATCAAATATTTCCCTAAATCGTTCCTTTTGTGATTTTAGGTACTTTGGGAGAGAAATCTGGAAAAGGAAGCAATTCGGACGTTTTTGGAGCATAAAAGTGAAGAAAACGCCAAAGTCTTAATTTTACTTGCTGGGAACAGTAGGTGACAGCGTCAAGAGTAACATCCTGACGGCGTCAAGAGTAAATTGCTTGACGGCCCAGTGCAAACATGAAGGCGTCACAAGTAGAGCATCAAGAGTAAAATACGTGACGGCCTGGAAGACCCTAACACATGACGGCGTCAGATGTAGATCTAGGCAGTCTGAATATTATTTTGGCGGCGAGATGACGGCGTCACCTATTTGGTCTTGACGCCGTCAGCCTCAATTTCCTATATATAGTTTTCTAATTTTCATTCATAAAAAAAGAGAAGTTTTGGAGAAACCCTAAGGCCGAACTTGTTACGAATTTTACAGGTTTTTCAAGGGATTTCAGCCCTTGAACCCTTTCATGTGTAATTAAGATAAGTGTTCTTCTAATTCAATCAATATGTCTATGTGTTGGTTGTCTATGTCTTGTGCTTGTCTTAATTCCACCATGCTAGGCTAGATCTATCTTGTGTTTGCTTAGATCTAATGAAACCTAGATGTTGATTATGTGTTGATTACTTGTTTATGGTTGTATTGGATGAATGATTTCGATGCTAGGCTTAAGAAAACTGGCAGATCTCCAAATTGTAACATGCTTGAACGTCTTAGGAAACGTGAACTGACGTGCACTAGGTTTTATTGGTTGTATTTAATGCATGAGTAAATTCTAATGATCCCATGTTAGGAGCTTCTTAGCCGGCTCGACATAGGAGTGAAGTAGGCACTCATAGGATTGGGGAATTAAGTGCGCCACCCCATGAATGGTATTAAGGAATACAATCCGTCATCCACGCAACTATAACAAGTAATTAACGTGTAAAAGATATCTAGGGAGTAGTGAAATCTAAGTAAACACATTTTCTCCACTTATTGCTCACAACTTTAATTTAATTTAGTTTATTTTCATTTCTAGTATTTTATTTTGATTGCATCTTTAGTATTGGGTTAGTTGACTAGCAACTAATTCCGCCCAAATCCTTAAAACCCGAGATATTTACTTGCTTTCTAAAAAATATAAAAATACAAAAATAATCATCCCTCATCTCTAGAACTAGTATTTAGGTTTTCTAATCCTAGCGACACTATTCCTAGCTGAACGATCAATCCCCCGGTACTTGTCACTATACTATACTATAAAGATCAGGTACACTGCCTGGTGGGGGTTGTAAGCTTCTCAAGATCCCTCGAGAGGTAAAGCCTGGTGCAATCCCTACGCATCAAGTTTTTGGCGCCGCAGCCCGGAGAAATAGTTATTGTCTAGGTTAGAATTTCTTTTTATTAGGTCTACTTGCTAGATTCCTTTATAGTAAGATTTTATTTTTATTTTTAGGTTTCTTTAGTCTATCTTATTTCTTTGTGTTTTTGTTCGTAACTTTTCACCACCTGCCATCATGGCAACCAACGAATCCTCTAACCTTAGGATCACTAGGAGTAGTAGTTCCACTAGAAACCTTGTCTTGCCTTATGCAGAACCCGAAAGAGAAATGCGTAGATTAAGACAATCTCACTCAACTCCTGAACCATCTAGCGTTGCCATCGATTTTGATGCACCCCTTTCTGAAGAAAATTCAGAAAATCACGTTACAACCCCTAGCTCCCAACCCAACAACGAGATGAGTACCCCCGCAACTCCTATTCCTAAGCGCCTTAAGGACTACTCCTCCCCAACCCCTCGTGGCTTCTCAAATGCCATTGTCTACCCAAACGAACACACCAATGAGGTCTTGCATGCGAACGATGTTTGGCTTGTCCAAAGTGTGTGTAAGTTTTGTGGATTAGATGAGGAAGATCCAATTCAACACATTAAAGACTTCTTGAAAATTGTAGACACCCTCCATACGGATGGGGCTACTAGAGACACGTCCCGATTGCGATTCTTTCCTTTCACCCTATATGAAAAAGCCCAAGAGTGGTATGATAAACATCCTTCTGAATCTATTTTCACATGGGAGCAACTCATATCCAAGTTCTATGAGAAGTTCTTTCCACCTAGAAAAACCTCAGCGTTTAGAGATAGGATCCTCCGTTTCCGAAAAGGGAAGGACGAACCCTTCCATAAATCATGGATTAGATTCAAAGATTTAATAAGACAAGTTCCCCATCATGGCATTGAGCTTTGGCTTTTGGTCCAAATCTTCTACGACAATGTCTCCTCTAATGATCGAAACGGAATCAACCAATCTAGAAAAGGGAGATTGGCCAATCTTAGTGCCGAAGAAGGATGGGATAGGATTGAAGAATATGCTCAAGACTAGGATGACACTTGGGATGAACCTGAGTTGACTGTCAACATTTCTGAAATCACTTCAGATCGGTTGAGAAAAATTCACAAACGAGTGGAGTACCTAGCTGGGTCGCAGTTACCTAAATAACTTTCGAATCCTTACTTAATCTGCGACTACTGTGGGGGCCCGCATGAGGTAGAAGAATGCGGAGGAGCAGCCACGACTGAACATGCATGCTTGTCAGGAGGTGACATCTATGCTGATCCCTCCCTTTTGCCTTTTTACCAAAATGACGATTACACCCTCTAGGGAAATCTGGTAAAAAGAAAAGAAGGAGAGGAAGGCCCTGAATTTGAAATCAGGAGCACTTTTGAAGATGACCTTGGTCACTTCACTCAAGAAAAAAGCTTGCAATTGAAAGGTCTTAATGAACTTGTTGACGAGCAGCAGGATGGCATTGGAGAATTTTTCAACAAGCTTAACTCAGCCCTAGATAACCTTGAAAGTCCATCAGTAAGCAAAAAAGACCCCATGCTCGCGATAACCACTCGAGCTGGAACAACAACCAAGGACCCCCTTACCCAAGCTCGTCCCCTATCACACCCGATCCAAACAAACCTCGCGAGGAAGAGGAGGATGTAGGCAGCGAGACTCCCTACCAACCTCCCTTGACGACCCCTTCCCCATCAACCCCACCTAACCAACCTGTGAGAATCCCGTTCCCATCCCGATTAAGGAACCAGAAGACTGAGAATGATAATAAAAGATTCTTTTCATACCTAAAAGACTCGGTAGTCACCATACCCCTCCTCGATGCTTGCTATCACATGCCAAAGTATAGCGCATACTTTAAAAAACTACTCGCTAACTGAAAGAAACTCGAGAGTCTTGTGACCCTGGGGGAAGAATGCTCAGTGGTGACCCATCGAGGGCTACCAAAAAAGGTAGACGATCTAGGCAGCTTCACCTTGCCTTGCTCCATAGGATCTCTATCAATAAAGAATGCTCTTGCCGATTTGGGGGCGAGTATCAATCTCATGCCTCACTCTATGTTACTTAAATTAGGATACTCTGGATTAAAGCCCACCCGTATGAACATCCAACTAGCCGATAGATCAGTCAAGTACCCCGTAGGGATATGCGAGAATGTGCTAGTCAAAGTTGGGAAATTCAAATTCCCGGTCGACTTCGTAATCCTGGATATGGAGGAGGATGACTTGGTACCCATCATCTTAGGGAGACCATTTCTTGCTACCGCTCGTGCAGTCATTGATGTTTATGACGGCAAATTAACCTTGCGAGTAGGAACCGATAGCACAACCTTCGACATTAAGGACTCTATGGATCTCTCTCTCGAAGCAGCTAACCGGCTCTATTTCATTGGGGAGGTCGATGAACTCACAGATGTCATTGATAGTTTTGTCGATGAACAAACCGAGGAAGGCTGGCTATGGGACGAGAGTTTTCTGCCTTTGCTAGAGGTGGAAAAGATGGAGGATGTTGGTGCAGTCTCCTTCTACCCTAGACAAGAGGCAACGGAGCATCTCGAGCTCCGAAAGCCCAAAAACAAGCTTAAGCCTTCTATTATCGAACCTCCTGAGTTAGATCTTAAGGAGCTTCCTAACCATTTAGAGTATGCCTTCCTTCAGGGAGAGGACCAACTGCCGGTAATCATAAACTCTTCCCTGGAACATGAACAAAAAGGTAAACTCTTAGAGGTCCTAAAGAAATATAAGGGAGTGCTCGCATGGAGTGTAGCTGACATTAAGGGAATTGACTCAACTTTTTGCACACATAATATTCTCATGGAAGAAGATTATAAACCTACCGTGCAACCCCAGAGGCGGGTGAACCCCAACATTAAGGAAGTAGTAAATAAAGAAGTCATCAAACTTCTGGATGCAGGATTGATTTACCCAATCTCGGATAGCCCATGGGTCAGTCCTGTACAGGTTGTACCTAAGAAGGGTGGAATGACTGTAGTTAAGAATGACAAGGATGAGATGGTGCCCCAGAGAACGGTCACTGGATGGCGGGTATACATTGACTATCGAAAGCTCAATGATGCCACGAGGAAAGATCACTTTCCCTTACCATTCATTGACCAAATGTTAGAGAGATTGTCTGGACACGAGTACTATTGCTTCTTGGATGGATTCTCAGGGTATTTTCAAATTCCCATAGCACCTGAGGACCAAGAAAAGACCACGTTTACTTGCCCTTATGGAACATTTGCCTAAAAAAGGATGCATTTTGGGCTATGTAATGCCCCCGCCACTTTCCAACGATGCATGACCGCAATCTTTAACGAACTCATGGAAGACAGCATGGAAGTGTTCATGGACGACTTTTCGGTCTTCGGGAACTCCTTCGACCGCTGTCTTGCTAATCTAGAAAAGATGCTTAAACGTTGTGAAGAAACCAACTTGGTGTTAAACTGGGAAAAGTGTAATTTCATGGTAAAAGAAGGGATTGTGTTAGGGCATAAGATCTCAGGGAATGGAATAGAGGTGGACCAAGCTAAAGTTGAAGCTATATCTAAGTTACCATACCCCACGACTGTTAAAGCAATACGCAGCTTCTTGGGGCACGCTGGGTTTTATCGGAGATTCATCAAAGACTTCTCCAAAATAGCTCGGCCAATGACTCAATTGCTTGTGAAGGATGCTCCGTTCGATTTTTCCCAAGAGTGCAAGGATGCATTCGATCTCTTAAAAAAGGAGCTCACACAAGCTCCAATCATGATTACACCCAACTGGGAGTTACCGTTTGAAATCATGTGTGACGCTAGCGATTTCGCTGTCGGGGCTTTATTGGGCCAACGGCGTGACAAGCTTTTCCAACCTATTTACTACGCTAGTAAAACCATGAATCCCGCTCAAGAGAATTACTCCACCACCGAAAAGGAATTATTAGCCGTAGTGTTCGCATTCGACAAATTCCAGCAATATCTTGTCCTTTCAAAGACAGTCGTTTTCACTGATCACTCGGCTCTTCGATATCTTTTTGCGAAGCAGGATGCTAAGCCACGACCAATTCAGTGGATCTTGTTGCTACAAGAATTCGATGTTGAGATTCGTGATAAGAGGGGGGCAGAAAACCTGGCCGCAGATCATCTATCTCGTCTTGAAAACCCCTTGGATAAGCACGATAGAAGTGAGATTAGGGATTCATTTCCTGACGAACAACTCATGTTGATGATTGATTCGGAGCCTTGGTACGCTGATTTTGCCAATTATCTCGCAAGCAGACTCGTTCCTAAACACCTAACTAGATACGAAAGAAAAAGGTTCTTTTCTCAGTTAAAATACTACTTTTGGGATGAACCATTTTTATTCCGAAGGTGTCCTGACCAAATTATAAGACGTTGTGTTTCGAAAAGTGAGGCATTAAAGATTATGAGGGAATGTCACTCTGGTCCCTCTGGCGGGCATCATGGGATAAACACCACCGCCCGAAAGATTTTTGACGCGGGATTCTATTGGCCCACAATTTTCCGTGACGTCAAAGAAATGGTACATGCATGCGATGCATGTCAACGGGCCGGGAACATATCACATAGGGATGAAGCGCCTCAGAATTTTATACAAGTATGTGAGGTCTTCGATGTTTGGGGAATTGACTTCATGGGACCCTTTCCATCTTCAGGGGGGAATGAATACATTTTAGTTGCCATCGATTATGTTTCAAAATGGGTTGAGGCACAAGCCCTTAGGACCAATGATGCCATAGTAGTTATTCATTTCTTGAAAAAGCTTTTCGCTAGATTTGGGATTCCTAAAGCTCTCATCAGTGATAGGGGACCACTTTTGCAATGCACAAATGGAAAAGGTCATGAAGAGGTATGGAGTATCCCATCGGTTCTCCACCGCCTATCATCCACAGACCAATGGCCAGGTCGAAAACACCAATAGGGCTATTAAAAGAATACTTGAAAAGACGGTTAGTCAAAATAGAAAAGACTGGTCATTTAAACTCGACGAAGCCTTGTGGGCATTTCGAACCGCCTACAAGACCCTATTGGAACGACCCCGTTTCGCATGGTGTATGGTAAGGCGTGTCACTTGCCAGTAGAATTAGAACATAAGGCTTATTGGGAGCTTAAGACATGTAACTTAGATTATACAATTCCCGGAACTAATAGGTTCTTGCAATTACACGAGCTTGATGAGCTCAGGTTAGAAGCCTATGAATCTTCCGTTACATATAAAGAGAGAGCAAAAAGATGGCATGACCAGAAGAAACCTAAAGAATTTTCAGAGGGAGACAAAGTCCTATTGTACAATTCTCGGTTGAGATTATTTCCGGGAAAACTAAAGTCTAGATGGTATGGACCGTTTTACGGTGAAAAATTCCTCTAAAATTGGAGCCGTTGTGTTATTAGACGATGAAGGTAGGGAATTTACTGTCAACATACAACGTGTAAAACATTATCAAGAAAATAACAATGAAATGATTAGTGAGGAGGATGTGACGTTTGATAATGAGGTCACGTAGTAACCCATGACCTTGAGTCTAGCTACAAGACTCGTAAATAAAGAAAAGCGCTTCTTGGGAGGCAACCCATGTTTTGTGTGATTTTATTTTTGTTTGTTTGTTATTTGCTTCCGTATGCATGCTTTATTTTTATTGTTAGTAGATCATGTTTCTAAACTAAATAGTGGAAATACTTTACTTTGTTGTTTTGGCCTAGTCTTAACTCCACCTAAAGGTATTTTTGCAAAAGATAAGTGTAAGGGGAAACCCCAAATATGTTTTTAAGAAACAAACCGATCATGATTCTCCACAGTATTAAATGGACATGTATATTTGTAATTGTTAGAGTCAAATGCTTGTATTGAGTCATAATGAAGTTTTACAGGATTTTCCAGGAAGTAGGACTAAGTTTTTCCAGAAAATTTCCGGAAACTTAACATAAGAATTTCTGCAGGTCACTTCTGACGGCGTCACGAGATTACTCTTGACGGCGTCACGTGTAAAAACCTGGAAATTTTACCAGTTTTGTTTTTCTAACGGATTCTTAAAGTTTTTGTGAATTATTAAGTTTTATAATCTCCAGGAAATCTGCAAACTTCATTCCACAAGCATTATATCTTACTTTGTTTTCTAGGATTTAGTAACTTATATAGATTGCCGCCGATTTTATGCGAGGTTGCCTTGTTTGTTTTCTCAGGATTTACAAGTTATGTATGACAAGAAGATGATTTAATTTTCTGGAAGGGAAGCTTTGATTGTTCATTTTCTTGGAGGAAGATTTAACCTGGCCACCTTATTATCCATACCGAGCGAATCAGGGAGTATTTTATTTCATTCCTTTTACTTTTTCACTTTTACATTCTTTATTTGAACATTGGGGACAATGTTCATCTTAAGTGTAAGGGGAGGGTAAAATGATGATACCGTACAGATACACTTTCGCTTGAGTTTGTTTGTTTAATAGTAGATGTGTAATAAAACTATGAGAAATACTTGTTAGTGCAATTTTAATGCCAAATTTAAAATTTTTTACAACATTTAGGAGTGAAACTTTAGCCATAGCAAGCGTCTCATGGATAGGAGATTGTATGACTAGCACATAACCGTATCATCCAGAAAAATTTTCCACCCAAATATGTGAGGTTCACCTTTAGATTTGATAGGAAAAGCATTTACTATTAGCGCTTATGAGTGTACCGGTAGCATTTAGATTCTAGAACTTGCGTTAGTGATGCATCCCGAGACCGCTAGTGAGACTACATTCGTGTAGTAGGATTTACTACATGATAAGAGGCATTAGGATCACCCTTGTGTTAAGCCCGTATCATAATTACTTGACCATTTAAGTCATATTACTTGGCTAGTTGAGTCAACTAATTTCTCCCACACCCTTAGCGTTGTACTCATTTTTAGTACACGAAACCCCTAGTACACCCCTCCGAGCCTATCTTTTCGTTTCTAACTTTAAGCATTTTACTTAAAGGAAGAATTTGTTACACCCCACTTAAATGTACACCCAAATCGCCTTAGCCTTCCGTGTATGCACTCATCTTTAGTGCATTATTGTTATTTGTTAAACCTTAAGTTAATTATCTAATTGATTACATGGTTGCTAAGTCGAGTCATATCCTTGTACATATTGTATTGGGACGATTGGGACTCATGGGTAAAGTACTAATGTTATGGAGTAATGGGGAAGAACATCATATATTACCCCCATATGTACGTTAATCTTAAAAGTACTTCAAGTGTTTTGATTTTCTTAATTCGAGTCATTAGATTAGTTTATTGTAAAGTATTTAAGATTCAAGTGTAAGGGGAACATTCATTCCCTATGTTGTATTATTTTGGATGGTAGGGTAAGAGTGTATGCAAAAAAAAAAAAAAAAAAAAAAAAAAAAAAAAAAAAAAAAAAATCTAAAAAATCAAGAAAAAAGAGAAGAAAAAAATGGAAAAAGAAAAGAGAAAAAACATACGGACTACCATCCCTTTTTATTCTATGTTCATTTTATGTTTTTGTTATTTTCCATTTATTAGCTTAAGTCGAGTCTAGTCTTGGCTTAGCAACGCCATATTGAACATGTAATTAGCCAAGATTGTTAACTCGCCACCAGTAAAAACTTCCTTTATCCAACAAAACCGTGTATTTCATATCCCTACACCTAACGTTACAACCCTTTAAAAGACCTCTTTGATAGTTTATCCTAGGTGCTTACGCCATGTGGTGGAGGTTTGATCCTTTCCCAAGCCTATGGTAATCTATTTTGCTATGACAGGTAGTGAGAGATACTTCCCGTTTCCATATTGTAATTTATACTTTATTACACCCGAGAGATGTGAGTATCTAAATACTATTTGTGAGGTGCTAGTATATGACCTCCGTGCTTGTCTTTGGTATTTAGTGGAACGATTATTTGTTGTAATTAATTTTATATTAGTGTTAAATGACCACTAACTTGTATAAAAGTAATTACAACAAATAATCGTTTAAGCCCGGAATTGAATTTATTTGATCAAAAATAAAAGTTAGTGGGAATCGAACCAGGCTTTACCACTCGAGGGATCTCGAGAAGCTTACAACCCCCACCAGGCAGTGTACCTGATCGTTGTAGTATAGTATAGTGACAAGTACCGGGGGATTGATCGTTCAGCTAGGAATAGTGTCGTTAGGATTGAAATTAATCTAACTAGGTCTAAAGGTGAAGGATGATTCTTTTTGTATTTTTATATTTTATGAAAAGCAAGTAAAAATCTCGGGTATTGGGAGAGTGGGCGGAATTAGTTGCTAATCAACTAACCCAAAAGCTACTAATTAAACTAATTAACAAGAAAAGTAAACTAGGGTTCTACAAGATAAGTGAAGCATGTCTACCCATGATATATTACTCCTTGCTAGCTATCCAATCCTACCTATTGAATTGTAACCTTGTTTTAATTGACGGGTTGTATTCCTTAATACCATTCATGGGGTGACGCACTTAACTCCCCAATCCTATGAGTGCCTACTTCACTCCTATGTCGAACCGGCTAAGAAGCTCCTAACATGGGATCATTAGAATTTACTCATGCATTAAATACAACCAATAAAACCTAGTGCACATCGGTTCATGTTTCCTAAGACGTTCAAGCATGTTACCATTTGGAGATCTGCCAGTTTTCTTAAGCCTAACATCGAAATCATTCAATCAAAACAAGAATCTATAGGAAACAAGAATTATAAACTAAACCAACTAGATCTATTGAAGTTGTCACGCCTTAATTGATGGAGATAGACACACACATCAACAAGCCCCTCATTGATGGAGATAGACACAACATCAACAAGAAATCAATGAGATCTAATCAATTATATACAAGTTTCACATAATCATAAGTAGACACAAGGTGAATTAGCAAATCATCATCAAAGAAGAGCAAACAACAATGATAATGGAAAACATAATTAAGATAGAATCATCAAACCAATACATGATGTTTATGGAGTGATTAAACCCTCTAAGTTGCTGGAAAAACACCCACCTAAACCCAGGAATTGACCTTAGGGTTTAGGGCTTACAAAAAGTGAAGTTATGATGTTATAAATATAGGCATGTTTTCTGTCGGCCCATCTTGACGGTGTCAGCTCGTTTCTCTTGACGCCGTTAAGACCATTTTTTCACCAAATTGTAGATCTCTTCGTCCTCTTCGCGTGGGCTTTTGAATCACCTAAATCCGAGTTCGTATGCAAAAGTTATGACCAAAACAATATCAGCTACTCCGAACGCAAGTTTTGACAAGTTAACACGTGACGGCCTTGGGTGACGCCTTCACGTTTCTTCTGGGCCGTCACCAAATTTACTCTTGACGCCGTCAAGATTTTATTCTTGACGCCGTCACCCACTGTTCCCAGCAAGGAAAATTAAGTTTTTGCCGTTTTCTTCACTTTTATGCTCCAAAAACGTCCAAAATGCTTCCTTTTCCAGAATTCACTCCAAAAGTACCAAAAATCACAAAATGAACGATTTAGGGCAATATTTGATCAAATAAATTCAATTCCGGGGCTTAAATGACCCCCTAAAAGTGGTTCATTTTTCACCTCATCATATACCCTTACACTTGAGATTTGCTTGTCCTCAAGCAAATGCGCTTTTATTCTACTCAAAATACAAGTTAGGGGTCATTTAACACTAATATAAAAGTAATTACAACAAATAATCGTTCCACTAAAGACCAATAGACAAGCATGGAGGTCATACACTAGCACCTCACAAATAGTGTTTAGATACTCACATCTCTCGGGTGTAATAAAGTATAAATTACAATATGGAAACGGAAGATATCTCTCACTACCTGTCATAGCAAAATAGATTACCATAGGCTTGGAAAAGGATCAAACCTCCACCACATGGTGTAAGCACCTACGATAAACTATCAAAGAGGTCTTTTAAAGGGTTGTAACGTTAGGTGTAGGGATATAAAATACACGGTTTTGTTGGATAAAAGAAGTTTTTACTGGTGGCGAGCTAACAATCTTGGTTAATTACATTTACAATATGGCATTGCTAAGCCAAGACTAGACTCGACTTAAGCTAATAAATGAAAAATAACAAAAATATAAAATAAACATAGAATGAAAAGGGATGGTAGTCCGTATGTTTTTTTCTTTTTTTTCTATTTTTTTTTCTTCTTTTTAATTTTTTTTTTTTTTTTTTTTTTTTTTTTTTTTTTTTTGCATACACTCTTACCCTACCATCCAAAATAATACATCATAGGGAATGTAAATTCCCCTTACACTTGAATTTTTACATGCTTTACAATAAACTAATCTAATGACTCGAATTAAGATAATCAAAAGACTTGGAGTACTTTTAAGAATTACGCACATATGGGGGTAATATATGATGTTCTTCCCCATTACTCCATAAAATAAGTACTTACCCATGAGTCTCAATCGTCCCAAAACAATATGTACAAGGATATGACTCGACTTAGCAACCATGTAATCAATTAGATAGTTAACTTAGGGTTTAACAAATAACAATAATGCACCAAAGATGAGTGCATACACGGAAGGCTAAGGCGATTTGGGTGTACATTTAAGTGGGGTGTAACAAATTCTTCCTTTAAGTAAAATGCTTAAAGTTAGAAACGAAAAGATAGGCTCGGAGGGGTGTACTAGGGGTTTCGTGTACTAAAAATGAGTACAACGCTAAGGTGTGGGAAAAATTAGTTGACTTAACTAGCCAAGTAATATGACTTAAATGGTCAAGTAATTATAATACGGGTTTAACACAAGGGTGATCCTAATGCCTCTTATCATGTAGTAAATCCTTCTACACGAATGTAGTCTCACTAGCGGTCTCGGGATGCATCACTAACGCAAGTTCTAGAATCTAAATGCTACCGGTACACTCATAAGCACTAATAATAAATGCTTTTCCTATCAAATCTAATGGCGAACCTCACATATTTGGGTGGAAATTTTTTCTGAATGATACGGTTATGTGCTAGTCATACAATCTCCTTTCCATGAGACGCTTGCTATGGCTAAAGTTTCACTCTTAAATGTTGTAAAAAATTTTAAATTTGGCGCTAAAATTGCACCAACAAGTATTTCTCATAGTTTTATTACACATCTACCATCAAACAAAACAAACTCAAGCGAAAGTGTACATGTAAGGTATCATCATTTTACCCTCCCCTTGCACTTAAGATGAACATTGTCCCCAATGTTCAAGTAAAGAATGTAAAAGTGAAAAAGTAAAAAGAATGAAATCAAATACTCCCCTGATTAGCTCGGTATGGATAATAAGGTGGCCAGGTTAGATCTTCCTCAAAGAAAATGAACAATCAAAGCTTCCCTTCCAGAATATAAATCATCTTCTTGTCATACATAACCTGTTAAACCTGAGAAAACAAACACAAAAACCCAAAGCATCAATCCAAACAAAGAAAACTCACAACTAGATGTAATTCCAGACTTAGGAATAGAAACAAAACAATTAAAGATATAATGCTTGTGGAATGAATGTTTGCAGATTTTCTGGAGTTTATAAAACTAAAGAATTAAGAAAAACTTTAAGACTCCGGTATAAACAAAACTAGCAAAATTTCCAGAATTTTACACATGACGCCGTCAAGAGTAAACTCATGATGCCGTCAGAAGTGACCTGCAGAAATCTTTACGTTAAGTTTTCAGAAAATTTCTGGAAAAACTTACGTCCTACTTCCTGGAAAATCCTGCAAAAAATCATTATGACTCGATACAAGCATTTGACTCTAACAAGTACTAATACACATGTCCATTTATTATTGTTGTGGTTCTTGCTCAATTTCGTTCTTATAAACAAATTTGGATCTCCCTTACACTTATCTTTTGCAAAATACCTTTATATGCAATTAAGCCGAAGTTAAAAACAAAATAAAGCATTTTCACAATTTACTTTGAAACATGAGCCACAAACAATAAAAATAAAACATGCATACGGAAACAAATAAAATCAAAAAAAAAAACAAATAAAAACACACAAAACATGGGTTGCCTCCCAAGAAGCGCTTGTTTTTGTTCGAGTTACGAGCCTGACTCTACCCTTATTTAACGGAAATAGGGGAGGTTTTCCCTACACTTAGGATCAAGTGTGGGTGAAAGTAGCGATACACACCCTTAGGGTGTGAATATGCCACGTGAGGTGAAGGGGTGAGTGAATGGCTTCCTTCATCCTAAAACTACCCGGATAATATTGGTTGATGGGTGGGTCGGTTCCTCTTTTGTCTCCTAGAAATATATCTAAGGATGGAAAGGTGTGTAAAGATTGAGGTTCCAGTTCATCAACATTAGGAAATTCCCTAGAACTAGGAGTAAGGTTATCACTACAAGTATTCAAACCTATCTCAAGTGGTGCCTGGTCCAAGGGTTCTACCTCCATCGGAATTTCTAAAGTTTCTTCTACTTCTTCCGGGTAAGTCACGGGCGGTGTGTGTGCCTCAAATGATGGTTGAGTATTTTGTGGGCTTATGTTATTTACCTCGTCATTCCACATGTCAAGATCACCTATATCCTTAGGTAGTGATAATAACAAACCTAGTGCTTCATCCAACTTATGGTTTATTGATACGGCTCTATCCATAATTCCTTGGCAAACTAGGTCGCTTTTTCTATTAGCCTCACTAAAACGAGATCCTAAACATGGAGGTTGTTCATAAGAATCTATCCTAGGTGAAGGCTCATATGATTCATAGGTGTCTCTAAATGAGGTATTTTGCACTTCATGGTGTTCTATCCACTCAACCATATCTTGCAATCTTAGAAGTCTAAGTGAAGTGTCCATTTGAAGCAAATTACATACAAAATCACAAAGAAAAGATAGACTATGAGAAAGCTACAAAGTAAAAAGAAAAAATCTCACTTGATAGGAATTTAATGAGTAGACCTAATAAAAATCAAATTCAACCTAAACAATAACTATTCCTCGGGCTGCGGCACCAAAAACTTAATACGTGGGAATCGCACCAGGCTTTACCTCTCGAGGGATCTCGAGAAGCTTACAACCCCCACCAGGCAGTGTACCTGATCGTTGTAATATAGTATAGTGACAAGTACCGGGGGATTGATCGTTCAGCTAGGAATAGTGTCGTTAGGATTGAAATTAATCTAACTAGGTCTAAAGGTGAAGGATGATTCTTTTTGTATTTTTATATTTTATGAAAAGCAAGTAAAAATCTCGGGTATTGGGAGAGTGGGCGGAATTAGTTGCTAATCAACTAACCCAAAAGCTACTAATTAAACTAATTAACAAGAAAAGTAAACTTGGGTTCTACAAGATAAGTGAAACATGTCTACCCATGATATATTACTCCTTGCTAGCTATCCAATCCTACCTATTGAATTGTAACCTTGTTTTAATTGACGGGTTGTATTCCTTAATACCATTCATGGGGTGGCGCACTTAACTCCCCAATCCTATGAGTGCCTACTTCACTCCTATGTCGAGCCGGCTAAGAAGCTCCTAACATGGGATCATTAGAATTTACTCATGCATTAAATACAACCAATAAAACCTAGTGCACATCGGTTCATGTTTCCTAAGACGTTCAAGCATGTTACCATTTGGAGATCTGACAGTTTTCTTAAGCCTAACATCGAAATCATTCAATCAAAACACGAATCAATAGGAAACAAGAATTACAAACTAAACCAACTAGATCTATTGAAGTTGTCATGCCTTAATTGATGGAGATAGACACACACATCAACAAGCCCCTCATTGATGGAGATAGACACAACATCAACAAGAAATCAATGAGATCTAATCAATTATATACAAGTTTCACATAATCATAAGTAGACACAAGGTGAATTAGCAAATCATCATCAAAGAAGAGCAAACAACAATGATAATGGAAAACATAATTAAGATAGAATCATCAAACCAATACATGATGTTTATGGAGTGATTGAAACCCTCTAAGTTGCTGGAAAAACACCCACCTAAACCCAGGAATCGACCTTAGGGTTTAGGGCTTACAAAAAGTGAAGTTATGATGTTATATTTGTAGGCATGTTTTCTGTCGGCCCATCTTGACGGCTTCAGCTCGTTTCTCTTGATGCCGTCAAGACCATTTTTTCACCAAATTGTAGATCTCTTCGTCCCCTTCGCGTGGGCTTTTGAATCACCTAAATCCGAGTTCGTATGCAAAAGTTATGACCAAAACAATTTCAGCTACTTCGCGCGCAACTTTTGACAAGTTAACACGTGACGGCCTTGGGTGACGCCTTCACGTTTCTTCTGGGCCGTCACCACATTTACTCTTGACGCCACCAAGATTTTATTCTTGACGCCGTCACCCACTGTTCCCAGCAAGGAAAATTAAGTCTTTGCCATTTTCTTCACTTTTATGCTCCAAAAACGTCCAAAATGCTTCCTTTTCCAGAATTCACTCCAAAAGTACCTAAAATCACAAAAGGAACGATTTAGGGCAATATTTGATCAAATAAATTCAATTCCGGGCTTAAATGACCCCCTAAAAGTGGTTCATTTTTCGCCTCATCAAGGACCAAGTCAAGTTTCTCATGAAATCTTACGAAGATCCTAAGCTTTCAAGCAAAGTGAACAAAATCACTTCTTCATGCGAATTATGTAGTGGTCCCCATGACACTCGTGATTGCGTGGAACTCCCCGGACAAGCTTTTGCGGATTACGCATCCTCGCGTACCGACGAAGCGGGAGACAAGTGGTACACTTTCAAACCCGAGCCAACCCTTACGGTGATTCCTACAACCCTTCTTGGAAAAATCACCCGAACTTTAGGTGAAAACAAAACCAAAACATGCCCCAAAACAATTCTTCCAATCCACCTAATCGTTACCAACCAAACGGTCCATCCTCTAACCGTACTTTCAACAACAATCCTTCTAATAACTATGGTAGTACCAATAATCTTGAAGGGTTGATGTCTAAGTTTATGGCATCTCAAGAAGCTCGCATAGCTAAGTTTGAAACCGAATTCAATCAACAACAAATGGAGATGACCAATAAGATTGACAACTTGTTGAAAGCCCTTAACAACCAAGTGCTAACTACACCTAGGAAGGACAATAGGGACACTAATAGCGGGATCCAAATTAAGGACCCTTCATCATCCAAACTAGTCCACTTTGTCAACTTTGGCACCATTAAGCCAATAGATAAGAATATAGAAGAAAGTGACAAGGATGAAGTTGGAATAGAAATCGGGACTAGGGATGAGATTAAGGAAGTTGAGGATATTAAGGAAGAAAAGTTAGAGGAAGTAGAAAACATAAAAGAATACTTTGATAAGTTACCTACCAAGGAAGAACGGGAGTATTACAAGGATCTATTCGATGATCCCGAGACACCATACATCCTTGGTTTACCCCTTATTAAAGTAGGTGATGCCTCTAACTTCAACATACCATGCAACATTGGGCATATGCATGTGTGGAAAGCTTACATCGATCTTAGGTCTCCTATAAACATCATGACTAGGACCTATTATAATTGGGTAATGAAGAAGCAACTTGGATATAGGATGATGCCCAACACGAATCGGATGAGCAACTTTGTAGGAAGAGTGAAAAGATTACATGTCTTTGTAGGAAACTTCACTTATGTTACCGAATTTATGATAGTAGAGGATACTTGTCCGGTAATAGATGGTTGCCTAAGTCAATTAGTGTTCGGAAAACCGTTTGTTGAAGCCTCTAAGATGAGTTATGACCCGTCCCTAGGGATAGTTAGATTCCAGGAAGAGAACGATGAGATTGCTTACCAAATGCCCTATAAGATTGAACAATACCGCCTTCTATCAAACATAGAAAAGGAACACAAGCAAGCGGTTTATTATAGGAATGATTAGGATAGACGTAGAGGAGTAGACTATATCATGAGTAGAATACTTGGTTTCTACAAGGAATGTAGGTCCGGAATACAAAACTAAGATTGGAGATGACCTAGAGAATGAGACCAATGATGAGGTCACGTAATTGCCCATGACCTTGAGTCTAGCTACAAGACTCGTAAATAAAGAAAAGCGCTTCTTGGGAGGCAACCCATGTTTTGTGTGATTTTTATTTGTTATTTGCTTCCGTATGCATGCTTTATTTTTATTGTTGGTAGATC
Source organism: Artemisia argyi (assembly GCA_030686995.1). Taxonomy (NCBI): domain Eukaryota; kingdom Viridiplantae; phylum Streptophyta; class Magnoliopsida; order Asterales; family Asteraceae; genus Artemisia; species Artemisia argyi. The sequence continues at coordinate 111,037,660 of CM060687.1, forward strand.
ATGTTTCAAACTAAATTGTGAAAATGCTTTATTTTGTTGTTTAACTTCGTCTTGACTTCATATAAAGGTATTTTGCAAAAGCTAAGTGTAAGGGGAAACCCCAAATTTATTTCTAAGAACGAAATTGATCTTGATTCGCCACAATATTAAATGAACATGTGTATGAGTATTTGTTAGAGTCAAATGCTTTTATCGAGTCATAATGTTGTTTTGCAGGATTTTCCAGAAAGTTGGACATAAGTTTTTCCAAAAATTTTCCGAAAACTTAACGTAAAGATTTCTGCAGGTCACTTTTGACGGCGTCAGGAATTAACTCCTGACGGCATCATGTGTAAAATTCTGGAAATTTTGCGAGTTTTGTTTTTCTAACGGAGTCTTAAAGTTTTTGTTAATTCTTTAGTTTTTATAAACTTCAGGAAATCTGCAAACATTCATTCCACAAGCATTATATCTTACATTGTTTTCTAGGATTTGTTAGTATACATAGATTGCTACCGATTTTATGCGAGGTTGCCTTGATTGTTTTCTCAGGTTTAACAGGTTATATATGACAAGAAGATGATTTATATTTCGGGAAGGGAAGCTTTGAATGTTCATTCTCTTGGAGTAAGATCTAACCTTGTTGCCACACTATCTACACCGAACGAATCAGGGGTGTATTTGTTTTCATTCTATTACCTATTTTACTTTTACATCCTTTAATTGAACATTGGGGACAATGTTCATCTAAAGTGTAAGGGGAGGGTAAATGATGATACCTTATAGGATACAATTGCACTTGAGTTTGTTTGTTTGATGGTAGGTGTGTAATAAAACTAAGAGAAATACTTGTTAGTGTAATTTTAGCGCTAAATTTAAATTTTTTTACAACAGTTAGGAGTGAAACATTAGCCTTAACGAGCGTCTCATGGATAGGAGTTGTATGACCAGCACAAAACCGTACCATTCAGAAAAATTTTCCACCCGAATATGTGAGGTTCGCGTTTAGATTTGATAGGAAAAGCATTCATTATTAGTGCTTATGAGTGTACCGGTAGCATTTAGATTCTAGAACTTGCGTCAGTGATGCATCCCGAGACCGCTAGTAAGACTACATTCGTGTAGTAGGATTTACTACATGATAAGAGGCATTAAGATCACCCTTATGGTTAAACCCGTATCATAATTACTTGAACATTTAAGTCATATTACTTGGCTAGTAAAGTCAACTAATTTTCCCACACCTTAGCGTTATACTCATTTTTAGTACACGAAACCCCTAGAACACCCCTCCGAGCCTATCTTTTCGTTTCTAACTTTAAGCATCTTACTTAAAGGAAGAATTTGTTACAACCCACCCAAATGTGCAACCAAATAGCCTTAGCCTTCCGTGTATGCACTCATCTTTAGTGCATTATTGTTATATGTTTAAACCCTTAGTTAATTTTTTAATTGATTACATGGTTGCTAAGTCGAGTCATATCTTGTACATATTGTTTTGGGACGATTGGGACTCATAGGTAAAGTACTTGTGTTATGGAGTAATGGGGAAGAACATCAAATATTACCCCCATATGTGCATTAATCTTAAAAAGTACTCCAAGTGTTTTGATTATCTTGATTCGAGTCATTAGAATAGTTTATTGTAAAGTATGTAAAAAGTCAAGTGTAAGGGGAATGTACATTCCCTATGATGTATTATTTTGGATGGTAGGGTAAGAGTGTATGCAAAAAAAATAAATAAATAAAAAAAACAAAAAAAAAACATATGGACTACCATCCCGTTTCATTCTATGTTTGTTTTATGTTTTTGTTATTTTTGATTCATTAGCTTAAGTCGAGTCTAGTCTTGGCTTAGCAACGCCATATTGTACATGTAATTAACCAAGATGATTAACTCGCCACCAGTAAATATTGCCTTTATCCAACAAAACCGTGTTTTTGCATATCCCTACACCTAACGTTATAACCCTTTAAAAGACCTCTTTGATAGTTTATCCTAGGGGCTTACGCCAAGTGGTGGAGGTTTGATCCTTTCCCAAGCCTATGGTAATCTATTTTGCTATGACAGGTACTGAGAGATGTTTTCCATTTCCTTATTGTGATAAGATGTGAGTATCTAAACACAATTTGTGAGGTGCTAGTGTATGACCTACGTGCTTGTCTTTGGTTTTTAGTGGAACGATTATTTGTTGTAATTACTTTTATATTAGTGTTAAATGACCCCCAACTTGTATTCTGATTAGAATAAAAGCGCATTTGCTTGAGGACAAGCAAATCTCAAGTGTAAGGGTATTTGATGAGGCGAAAAGTGTACCGCTTTTAAGGGGTCATTTAAGCCCGAATTCGTAATTATTTGATCAAATATTGCCCTAAATCGTTTCTTTTGTCATTTTAGGTACTTTTGGAGAAAAATCTGGAAAAGGAAGTATTTTGGACTTTTTGGAGCATAAAAGTGAAGAAAACGGCAAAGTCTCAATTTTCCTTTCTGGAACAGTACCTGACAGCGTCAAGACTCTCCACATGACGGCGTCAAGAGTTACACAAGAGGTGGATGTGGAAAATACACGTGACGATCCAGAGAGTTTTTAAGCATAGGAGATGACGGCGTCACCCAAGGCCGTCATGGTCCAAGTATTAGTGACGGCCCAGAAGAAAATCCTACATGACGGCGTCACAAATAGATCTAGGCAATACGATTTCATTATGGCATCAAGTTGACGGCGTCACAACTTAACACATGACCCTGTCACCATGTAAAATCTATATGTAGTTTTCCAAATTTCATTCATTAGTGTGCAACTTTGAGGGAAAAACACTAGTCCGAATTTTATCAGCTTTTCAAGGTTTTCAACCCCTTGAATCTTTCATGTTTAATTAAAGATAAGTATCCCCTCAAATCATTCAATATGTCTATGTGTTGTTTGATTATATCTTACGCTTGTCTTCTATTTAACATGCTAGGCTAGATTTCTTTTGTGTTTGCTTAGATGTAGTGATACCTAGATGTTGATTATGGGTTGATTGTTTGTTTATAATTGTTACGGATGATTATATTCGATGTTAGGCTTAAGAAAACTAGCAGACTTCCATTGGTAACTTGCTTGAACGTCTTTAGAAACATGATCGGAGGTGTACTATGATTTTTGGTTGTATTTAATGCGTAGGAGAATTCTAATGATCCCATGTTAGGAGCTTCTAACGGCTCGACATAGGAGTGAAGTAGGATCCTATAGAGTCAGGGAATATTGTACACGGCCCTACGACTAGTATTACGGAATATGACCCGTCATCCATGCAATTGTAACAAGCTATCAACCTGTAAAAGATATCTAGGGAATAATGAAATCTAAGTAAACATAAATTTCCTCATTATTGTTTCACCACGTTAGTATAATAGTTTTGTTTTCATTTCTTTTATTTTATTTTGATTGCATCTTTAGATTAGTTGGGTTAGTTGGCTAGCAACTAATTCCGCCTACTCCTTCAAAACCCTAGATTTTAATTGCTTTTATAAAAATACAAAAAGAATCATCCCTCACCTCTAGACCTAGTTTAGGAGGCTTTCAAATCTTAGCGACACTATTCCTAAGTTGAATAATCAATCCCCCGGTACTTGTCACTATACTATACTACAACGATCAGATACACTGCCTGGTGGGGGTTGTAAGCTTCTCAAGATCCCTTGAGAGGTAAAACCTTTTGTGAGGGCGCAATCCCACGCATCAATGATGTAAAAGACATCTTGGGTCATGGGTCAGGATATTGGGTGACGGGTTATGGACTTTGGGTCATGGGTCATGGGTCATGGCTTTACCCATTATGAAGTCATGCATGATGTCATCTAAATGGGTTATGGGTTATGGATCAAGCTCCATGGGTTATGGGTTGTGGATTTGGTTTTTCGGTCATGGATAGTCCAAGTCTTTTCCTAGTTAATTTACAAGTAACATGTATTTTATAAAAATGTTAGTAACTATTTTACTTAAGTGTTTTTATAAGATAGTTTTGGTTTTATGTAAACTTGTTTAACTAAGTATGTTTAAGGCATGTTTAATGAAATGAGTTAGTAAGCTTTTGGCTCAAAGTGTTTACGTATTTTATTTATTCTGTTAAAATGATTTTACATTTGCTATCGACAAAACATTAGAAGATCGTAAAATATAAATAGACGTTTTTAAGGTTTATTTATAGTAACAATCTCCCCCTTTTTGTTGATGAAAAAACATAAAATTATTTTTAAGTAAAAGAATACAATTCGTAAGTTTGAATGTAAGCTTTTACAATTTTCTCCCCCTTTTTATTGAAACAAAAAGAGTGTTGAAAAGGAACTAACCCGAGTACAAGTTTTAAGAAGCATAAAGATGTAAATATGGAGTAAAGAGGGTAAAAAGGTGCTTAGTTGCTCCCCCTTGATGTTTGCTCCCCTTGATGAGGGTGTCAAGTTACTAGGAAGACTAAACGTGATCATTGCAAGTTATCTGCAATGTTTTTGCTTTGACGAAAGCTCCCCCTTAATGAGGGCATCGGGTGCTCCATTGTATTTTTGAAAATCTACAAAAAAAATGGTTTGAAAAACATGTTTATGTTGTCCCTTTGACAAAAAATTTGGCTGCATAAATTTTTTTGTTAGTTATTTGTTTGCCGGATCCTTTTCAAAAGGGATCCGCCAAACATAAACTTAGGGATCTGACTACCTGCAGTTATGTTATCAGTAGAACAAGATAAAAAAAATGATATGAACACAAGTAATAAACACACCAATTGTGTTCACATAAGCACATAGTCATGAAAAATCATTTAGTAAACATAAGAGAAATGATATTGCACAGGTCAAATTTCTAAAAACTAAGAAAATTATCTTACCAGAAAAAAAAATCTTATTGACCAAAATGAGTCCTAAGACTAAGAAATGAGAGACCACTTGTGCTTGCACTGCAAGCTTTTCGGGTGGGTTTGGATTGGTGACGTCATCAAGATGTTCAAGGAGATGGTAGAACATGAAACATACTTCATCACGTAGTTCATGAACTAGGGTTTGGACATGTTGAAAATGATGACAAGTATCATTGTGGCTTGGTTGTTGTGATGTTGGTTCTAAGAAATAAGGTTGTGGAAGTATGTTTGAGGTGAATTGCTCTAGTTGAGGAGGTTGTAGATGTACCACGGGTATTGGTAGAGAAGTATGTGTGAGTGGAAGTGTGTCATTGTTTGATTGAGGTGGTTGAGATGGTTTATATCTTCTCATAACCCAAAATGGGCCATTTGAGGGTAGAGGAGAGGAAGGCAAGTTTGCTATAGGTGGTGCACTGGTACAAAAAGTTGTATTGGTCATGCCAAAAATGTGTAACGATATGCATATAGTCATAAGCGTTTTTTTCGTTGTGTGTCACTAAAGGTCCCGCCACCGTAGGTGGCATATGGTCACATTGTTGAGTTCGTGGCCTTTTCCATCGAAAAAGAGTGACCAAAACCCCGAATATGTGTGACAAATTAGGCACAAGTTTTGTTGGATTTGTCATTATCAGTTACCGTAAACACCTTATAGTCACACGAATGTTTTTTTAGAGTAACTATTGTTCGTCCTTTGGCCACATAAATATATAATATATGTGACATTTGAGATGATATATTCAAGTAAATGTGTATTTTGTGTGACTATTTCCCGTCCTGTGGCCACATGAATATTCAATAAATGTGATGTTTGTGATGATTTAGTCACATACAATTTAACACAAAGTGGCCAAAAGTGTTAATAAGTGTGACCATATGTTGTTTAAAATGAAGAAATGTGTATTTTATGTGACTATTGATCATCCAATGGCCACACGAAGTTTATGTTTGCGTGGCCTTTTGTAATATTTAGACACACAAAGCATGATTTTTTTGGGTATTTAGTCACATACCATTAAGCAAACAGTGGCCAAAAGTGTTAATAAGTGTGACCCTATGTGGTTTAAAGTGAAGAAATGTGTATTTTGTGTGACTATTGATCATCCAATGGCCACATGAAGTTTATGTTCGTGTGACCTTTTGTAATATTTAGTCACACAAAGCATGTTTCTTTTGAGTATTTAGTCACACAAAATTAAGCAAACAATGGCCAAAATCGTTAATAAGTGTGACCATATGATGTTTAAAATGAAGAAATGTGCATTTTGTATGACTATTGGTCATCCATTGGCCACATGAAGTTTATGTTTGCGTGGCCTTTTGTAATATTTAGTCACACAAAGCATATTTGTTTTGGGTATTTAGTCACATACAATTACGCAAACAGTGGCCAAAAGTGGTAATAGGTGTGACAATATGTTGTTTAAAGTGAACAAATGTGTATTTTGTCTGACTATTGATCATCCAACGGCCACATGAATTTTATGTTTGTGTGGCCTTTTGTAATATTTAGTCACACAACTAATTAAGAAAATGGTGACAAAAAGTGTGACTATATACATCTTTTAGTCACATTTAAAAGATCAATATATATCAAAACAAATTCAAATGAAATAAAATTGGAATGTATATAACTGAACCAAATATAAAATTGGCCATCCTTTTATACACCAAGGAGTCCTAGTCGGCTTACAATACTTTTGTCACAACTCACCATTTCAGGTCATTTCCCAAACTTCGACAAATTACTATTCATAAATCACTATTCATCAAAACACTATTCATCATTTTACTATTCATCATTTTTTAGGTCAGTTTGATATTCTGAGAAGCGTTCAAAAATTTTACTATTCACAAAACACTATTCATTTCCGGAAGAAATTTCACTATTCACGTGCATTGCTCATTTCATCGTAAATTTAATTTACGGGTATTTAAATTCGCGTAACCGTATTGGTTCAGGTGCGAATTCATGCATTATCAGTAAGGACATTTCATACGGACTAGAGATAGTCTGCATATCATCATAATAGCATTTGCATGCTATACCACTCTTAGGATTTTCAAATTAATATATTTAGTATATTTAATGTTTTACGTATAATTACTTATAAATAAACGTTAACACGCGATTAATAAATATGACTAATATATATAAAAATTCCCACAATGGTCCCGATATATTTTTATATCCCTTATAACATCATAAAAATTATAAAATTCATTTACCCGGTATTTTGGAAATTTATTTAATTTATATCGTAAGTTTATTAAAATTACGACGGTTTTCGTGGAAACTAAACGATAATTATCCAAACACTCAATACTTGTACCCAACATATTTTTATCATTCTTATAACTTTATTTTGACCCGGTTAACATCATTAATAATTATTTCTAGCAAACCCTGTACCCGATTATAACTAAACTAACTCAACTACACTAATACTACACTAGGATTTTTTTAGCAACTCAAACTCCATTTGGCTTCCTTGTTTCATGCTAGAACCGGCCACAAGCCCACCCCTAGACCACTTGACCAAAATTTCAAACCTAGAGCCTTAATTACATAAACTCTTATTATATACATCAGATAAATATCTAGGTTTTCATACTTAACTTATTCATAAACTTATTTCAAGAATCAAAAAGCTATCTTTTCTCACTTTCTCTTTGAGGTGCATGGCTAACAACAAGAACACAAGCAAGAACAATATTTTTTTCCAATATCAAGCTCTAATCTACTCCATATAGTTATCCTTGTTAGGGTTTTGCAATACAAAC